>JANDEH010000001.1:69688379-70938379 GCA_024610705.1 Tetragnatha versicolor
TATAAATAAAGGGGTTCCAACTATCAAAATAAGAAGTGAAACTTAATCACAAAAAATTGTCAAGGTATTTTAAAATGAAAGGTGTTTCAGGTTCAGAAAAATTTTGAGTGAGTGAGTGACCCGATAAAAAAGTGACCTCACAAAAACAAACAGTGACATTGACTCAACTACATTAGTGACTTAACTACTATCCATTCAACTAAAACAGTGGGAATGACTCAACCACTTTTAAACGTTATGTGGGCATGACTCTTCCACAAAACTAAGACTTCGAGTACTCGATACGTGGGTAATTTTCCTTCCACGAGACATAGTGGGAATTCTCCTTCCACAACAAAAAGTTTGGCTACAGAATGCAGTAACTGTTATTTTTTTTGGTCTCTCTAAGGGGGAACAGTCATCCGCGACTAGGAATTTAACCTAGACCTCCCAGAAATATGGGCGTGTTATCATCATTGCACTATCCCGGATATATGAGAGTCCTAACCAAAGAGGGGTTTTTATGTTTTTGTACGCAAACAACCAAAACCAAAAACTTCAAAAAATCACTACGTCACTTTACTTCACTATCAATTCTCAATAAGTCACATTAATTCAATCAAAAAAAATTCACCATTAAAGGTTTCATTAAAGAAAACAGGGTCACCCAAAACACAAAAAATCTAAAGATCCTACATCATTTATCAGACCAAAAGTAGGGGTCATATGACTTAAAAAATTAAAATTCACTAAGAGCATTATATTACTCATAAATGCACATATTTAAAAA
This sequence comes from Tetragnatha versicolor, assembly GCA_024610705.1. NCBI lineage: Eukaryota > Metazoa > Arthropoda > Arachnida > Araneae > Tetragnathidae > Tetragnatha > Tetragnatha versicolor. Next base: position 69,689,149 of record JANDEH010000001.1, read on the forward strand.
AATGAAACACCACAAAAAAATGGAACCAAAAATTACGTCATTAAACGTAAGGTAACTTAAATTAACTTGGGGCTTGATCAAAAACATTAACCTTGTATAAGGTTTCAGAACTAAATGGAGTCAAATAAACCCAAAAAAATTATATAAACATTCCAACCATAAAGGTAGAACGTGTCCATCCCGAAGGAAGAAAAAAATTGTGCTTACAAAAATTAAGTAGATACCACCAGAACCAAAAAATTAGGTACCAATAATTAAGGATACAACTCAGATATCACAAAGGTACTACTTCAAATATCAAAATAAGAAAAAGGTACTTCATCCAGACATTAAAATTAACTCCGTTAAAAAAAACAAAAATTAAATTAAATTAAATGCCACTCCTTTTAGTTGTTGTTGTTAATTTAGTTTTCTGTGTGTGTCAGATTTAGAGCAAAAGTTTCCAAAGAAGCTACTCATAAAGAGAAGGCTTAAACTCACAATACTGAATGATCAAAACCTTCGGCAAAAAGAAATCAACAAAAACAAACCAACATTACTAGACCTATACTCAAGGTTCGGTTGACAAAAATAAAAAAATTGTTGACTCAAACTATCACGCGCGAAAAAAATCATATCCCACCTATCCTATTCTACCACACTACCACAAAAATTTTGACGTGCTTTCATGAAAAGACTCACTAGGAAATTAAGATAAACCTGACTCAAGGTTGCTACGTGCAGTACAAATCATCTCCACACCTGAATAATGGGCCGGTATGTGGAGCGGGCAAAAAATAAAAAAAAATGGGACACAGAATCCTCGTTTAGGAAAGGGGCACCCAACTTCATACAAAAAAATTAAGTCACAAGGTTATTATTAAATTTTGACCTACCTCAAGGTTACCAGTTGTGACTCAACTCAACAGATGTTACTCATCATAATATTATCCCTAGTTTGTTTTACCACTTACAGCTCATAACAAACAAGTCAAAAGTATCGAAAAAGAATCTCAGAGAACCTAAATAGACCACACCTCTTGGGTTTCGCGAGAGCAAAACGGAAAAAAAACAACATAGAACATAAAAACACAGAAATATGTACAGCACGGAAAAAAACACTAGAAGAGGTTTGGCAAAAACGCGAGAAAAGGTTTACTCTGACAAAACAGACGACAACAGTGGCAAGTTGTTGAGCGGGGCCAAAAAAACATGTACCGGGTAGTGATAACCCATACGTCACAAAAAATAGGGACATGGAATCGCCTTTTCCTTTTTCTCGGGAAGGTGTAACCCTTAAACAATGCGTACGAATTACCGGTTTGACCAAAAACACATTCAAATGACAGGGGAAAAAAAATTTAGCCTAATCACACACAGAAAGTGACTACACGTCAAAAATTAAAATTTGGGATGAAGCAAAAAAATCCAGTTGAAAAAAAATAATTTTCTCAGAAAAAACATAAAAGTAAGTTATGTGGCAAACAAAAAAGGTGGTTCATCTTAAAAAAGGTGGAAAAGCACAGAAAAACAAAAAAATGCACCCTTAAGAAAAATTAAGAAACTCGTGTATTGTTTGTGTTGGAAAAAGTGAATGTTGAGGGCATGAGTACAGGAACCAGACTAAGGGACTTCACTCAAAACAACCAAAGAAAATTACACAGCTTAAAGCAACCAAAAAAAAATTACACAGCTAAAATATTAAATGGGGGGATTACAATAGAAAGATCCTGCACTCCAACTCTCAGACAAACATTACAAAAATTCAATAAATCAGTGTCATGTAAAATAACATATATGTTTCATACACTATAGAAAAAATTACGAAGGGTGATATGGTACGTGCAGTCATACAGAGGATGGTCACGAAGCACCAAATGTGGTAATAAAAAATAGATTATTGGTTGGGGAACAAATAGGATGTTTTCAACCACCCTACATATTCAGCCGTGCAATAACCCAAAGGTTCCTGATGGCCCTCTGCAGAGCACACGTACCCATAAGAAACACAAAACAAATACACAATTAAAATAATAATTAGAACTTTAAATATGGGGGAATGGACTTGCCCACTGGAGAAGATGCATTTCACGCATGTCGAGGGAGTCCCGATGATGAAGATTAACTAGATGTGGAAAGTTCCCAAAAGAAGGATCAGTAGACAGTCTCGGAAACTTGTCGAGAAGGATATTCGAAGAGGATCTGGAGAGAGGCCATCCTGGCATGCCTACCATCTCCAGAAGCTGTGCGGCCACCGGCCGCGTGGGACAGGCCTAACACGGCCTTGGTAGATCCCACTCGCTCCATGCTCCAAAGGATTCCACCGACGACGCATCCATAAAAACACCAGGCGAAGAAATAAAGTATTCCTCACCTCTCGGGAAAAGATAGGTATGGGATTCGTGGGTCACTGGCGTTCCCGCATCATCAGTCAGCTAGATGTTATGGGATTCCTTTTCAGAATCTCCGATGCTAAAACAAGTCCTGCTGTTGTTGGAAGGTTTTAATAAAACTTGACGTAACAAATTAATTTGGGTTTCAGACTATTTATTGATTATTCCTTCATCGTAAAGTGTACAGTAAGTGGAACTTCATAAATGGGGCCACACGGCCTAAAAAAACGAGGGCAAGCGCCCCCGAAGGGAACGCTCAAGCAAAATTACATACACTCAGATCATGGTTGAGTTGAGAAGTGAGTGTCAAGTGAAGTGGTGTTGCCAACCGCGGAGGGAGAAGAAAAAAACAGGGAAATTGCCAGCGTTGGCGACAACTCGCTAAACGGGTGAATTTAAGTTGAGCGAGACAAGAATAAGTTAGGGAAAACCCGCGCCAAACCGGTTCCTGTAGAAGGAACGACAACAAGGGGGAAAAGGCCAAACAGAACAGACGCATGCCAAAAGAGAGGCCAACACGGGAAAGCAACCCTTCAACCGGGCTTGCCGAACCAGTTTTATGCCCAAATATGGACAGGAAACAGAGGAAGTAGAGGGTTGGAAGAAACCAAACCGAGAAAAAGGGGGTGAAGGGTAGTTAAGGAATTTGGAATAACCACAGCGGGGAAAACAAGTATTAGTGTTTCACGTTATCAAGGCAGGGGAAAAGAAGAAAGCTATGGGGTGAAGCCAACTTCACCACAACGCCTTAACTGCCATCTGGCGGCTGATTTTTCAATGCAACTTCTGGCTCTTTTGAAGATTGGTAGAGATGTGAAAACTACGCCTAATGGCGGTCATAACTCAAAAATTAAAATTTTTGAGTTGTGGCACTTTTGTAGCAAGGGTGCGATGTGTTTTATCCCGGATTGTGCTCCAAAATAGGGTTGTAAATCAGGTTTAGAATCTGAAAGTGTTTTTAAATTTATATCGAAACCCTGTAATAATACATTTTCTGTCTCTGTGAATATTTTTTGGGAATACTTTTACAGCAGCACACCACAACCACAGAGCAATCAAAACGTTTTTGATTAGAAGTGTTTAATTAGCATTTCCAAAGTTCCCCATGCATTTGAAGAGAATGAGGTATTCTCACGTTTTGAGATTAAATTTTATTAAAATAGTAGATAAAAAACCATGAAAAATGACGTTTACATCAAGTATTTCCGTAGCCTAGATTCTGAGATATTAATTTTTGAAATTTCGTTTTTTGTTTGGGCGCGAAAACACTTTCGAATCACAAATAATGCGCTGTGAGGTCACATCCAATAGAAGCCCGTTTTCTGATCACGTGAAAACAGAAAACACAATGGTTTTCATGCGCTGTGACGTCACATCCAATAGAAGCCCGTTTTCTGATAGCGTGACTTTTCTGACATTTTGGCAAAAATAAAATTGTATTTTAAATTATTTAAAACACATTTTTGATTTTAAAAATCAGAAATTTGGGAGTTTAAGACCATAATGTATCGAAAAAGTATAAAATCAAGCAAATCCCTCACTCATGCAAATACCTCATTCGGAAAACTGACTCACAAAGAGCAACTTTATCCCTCATATCCCTTAGAAAAAAAACCGCCCGCATCCTATCACTCAGTCGGCACCCCAAAAAGGAATCAACCCTTCCATAACGTCCGAAAAATGACCCTTCCCATCATGCCCTTCGAAACACGCAACGGAATGATGTACACAGGACGCGGGCAGCACGTTTCCCGACTAATGGGCTATGTTAACAGATCCCGAATTCCGGAGTTTTCCCGTTGTTGTTGTTTTTTTTTCCTGGGAATGGAGGACCGGGCAAGTGATGACACACAGGTCCTCCGTAATTAGAAGAACGTGGCGGCGGTCTTACGTGATTGGTTTGGAATCCGATGATGCGGAAATTGTAAGGGGTGAGTCACAAACTGAGGTTTTGAATATATTAAAAGAGAGAGAGAGGGGTGGCTTAAGGGGGTAATTGGATTTGCTGTGAAATTTTAATCGGATCTTTTGATGTTTGACCCTTTGAGAGTAGGAGTGGTGGGATGATGATGCATCGGTTTAGGGACGTATTCATTATGGTGAGGGGATTTGCATGGGGATAATTAGGGATTTTCGTTATTTATATGCGTGAAAAAGTGGCAATATCCGTGAGGGGAAGATGTGTTATTCATCAGGCAAATGGTTCTGTAGCTTTTATTTGTGATAGTGTATTCGACTCTGTTAGTCCTGATGGAGCGTGTAGTTTTGTGTGAGACTCAAATCATCAGATACACACACAACTTGGTCCATACTATTTCGTGAACAACTTGAGCGTTGTAGTTTTCATTTTTATAACCTTAATTACTCGATCAAATTCACACAAGAAAATTCCCCGCCTGTTTCATATATTTTTCGGCAAGCACATACTATAATGTACTTTACACTGATTTTCAAGATTATAAAATTTAGTTTGCACTTGTAACGATATTTTAATCCTTTACTGTAAAACATTACGCAAAGATTTTAGTAGTTCATTGAAGCTAAAAAGTAAAGATAGAAAATTATTACGTCAGTAATTTTTGCTCCAACGTTATTTTTGTCATGAAAAAAGTTAATAAATTTTTAACCAAATACTTTTTTTTAGTTAAAAAGATACACAGGATGTTTTTCTACCATATTGAGTACTTCATTTTTAAACTATGTTGTCATTCTTATTAACCATTTATCTATTGATGGTACACACTTACAAGTCCCACTAACTTTAAAATTATATAGAATAATCAACCTTACGCACATACTGACGATGCTTTGCAGGAACACTCTTTTAGTTTTACTCTTCCAGGATAAAAGGAAGCACTGGTTCTAGGATGCGTATTTTATCGGTAAATGCAAATAGATTTAAAACTGAAGTTTTGTGCTTTCAGCTGCCATTTTGATCGGATTCCCATGGTTGCCATTTTTGTTCCTTAAAAAGTTGTTCAAGTCCAAAAGGAAGTACATTATTTTCAATAAAAAGCCGAAAACTTCGATAAAAAGCTATATGTTTTTTTTAATATTCTGGGAATATTTCAGCCATCAGTGTACTAACGGTATTCAAAAGTATTAATTTAATTAATTAGCTCTAGCGGATTGAATTTTCAAAAGATGATTGTTTTATTTAAATGTATAATCCTTAATTTTAAATTTAGTGACTCAAAAAATATCTTTGCACGAAAGAAATTTCAGAAAAACTTAACGCAGTAGGTAAAGAATTAAGCACGACTACACACCCAAAAGGATACACTATCAAATTAACTGACTTGATATCAACTTTTACTTTTGTGTACAGAATAAGACTTTTCGGTTCCCTTATGCATCCCCTTCTCAATTACACCCCAGAACAAAACAATTATTCCTTCCGAACAAAATCCCTCAACTTTAATCATTCAGATCCCCCAAAAGTGTGACTAAGAAAAGAAATTTCTGATTATCTCCAATCAAAAGAGTTATGTAAACAAAGAGGAGAAAAAGCACCGAGACAAAACAAAGGAAGAAAGTTCATCCCTGGCCAATATTGACGCAACCGTCACCGTGCTTTATTTCCCGGCAAGAGAGAAAAGGGACCAACTAAATGGAAGGGGGAGATGAGAAGTAAACCAATAAAGTTTTGACAAAGCGACATCTGGCGGAGAAATAATACACAATGCTATGCCTAGCCATCAATAGTATACGTTATTTCTTGCAAACTCGCAGATTTTCTTCTTTTTTTTTCATAAAAATGAACAACGGAATCTTGTGTAAAAAAGAATGGAAACGACGTTTCAAATTTGACAGTGCTTACTGCGACAAAACGATTCGATTGTTTGAATTGTGAAATGTGCGTTTTCTTGGTTTATGATGGGGCAATGCGGAACGTTTTGTTTGAGCGTTTTTCTTTGAGTTAACGATAAAGGTCTAAACTCGACAACATAAATGTTTATAATGAAAGAAGTTTTCAGTATGAAAGTTTTTAACAGTCTAAAATAATGATAACATTTTCGGTTTTTTGTCTGGAGGGGGGTTGCCAGGGATCCAAGACGTTGGTATTACATAAACGTTTAAAATTTTAAAGAGCTAACCAAATTTTTCTTCCTTTAAGTAGGAGCCATAAATTCATTTTTTGACAAATAAATAGATGAAATTGGATTTGCTGATGGATTTTTCACTAAAATCAATATATTTGTTAATTTAAAGGCGGTGTTAGCCCAATAGCCTGCATCTACCTTGGGCAGTAGCGAATCCTCGTTCTCCCCAAACTGCTTCCATCGGTGTTACTTTTCAAACTTTAATAGGTTAATTAAAAATATTTTCTTTAAGTATAAACCCTTGTCATTTTTTCATGGATAAAATTTAATGGGGTGAAATATGTCTATTAAAATCAGTAGATTGGTTTAATTCTGTGATCTTCATTTGTATTAGACTTGTTTACAGAACAGAAAAAACAAAATTAACCGCTTAAAAAGGTAGTTATGCACAAAAATTCGCTACATCGTGCTAGGTTTGGTTCTAAGAAACATTCTAGTTGCATTTGGTCAGAAAAGTAAAATGATTTTATCCGAAATGCAACATTTTTAGGCTCGCATATGTAATTGAAAAATTCTAGAGTTGTTTAACTAGTCGGTAATACTATAAAACTAACGAATCGGAAGATAAGAAGGAAGTAATAGTTGAAACTAATCAGAACAGAAATAATTGCAAGTTTGATTTTTTTTAAATGTTAATGAAATTTTATCAACTAAGTAATTTTAAGATTTCCTTGGCTTTGAGAAATAATAAGGTAAATGTATTAAAAGAATACCCCTTTCCAAATCTCCCAGGAGTAATTAAGAATCGTAATTAGAGTTTATAGCTTGGTAAACAATAATTTTAAATTTATTTTTCCTTAATTAAGATGAAAATGTTTTCTGTACATCTAAACTATTTTCTGAGATAGCCAGTACAGTTATTTGATGATTTAGAAGAAATACTCTTGATTTTTAAATATTTAAGATCTTAAAATGGAGTAATCAACTTTAGAATACCTTTGTTTAGTTGATTTCCCTGTTGGAATTCAGGCATCTTGTGCGCCCTAGTTTTGGAAGTTCAAACTAAATTTTTCAAACATTAATTATCGATATCAAAATACCTTTCTCTGGGATTAGAAATTTCAATTACGAATATAAATTGGTATTTAATGTTAGTTGTGCTTCTCTCAGAGAAGATAAAAATATTTTTTGGGAACATGATATTTAAGTTAGCTTTGCAGATAAATTTAAACTATAACTGCAATCGCAGTACTGCAGACAGTGTCCCCAGAAGAACTTATTTTTTAAACACAATTAATAGTTATTACTGGAATTAGAACTTACACATCGTAATGACTTGTTACTTAAATCAGTTGTCTAAGTTGATTAACTAATTAAATTTTCACAATTTTAAGTTTGTTTGTGAAATCAAAGTTTATAAAAACATGGGTTCGATCAAATCCAGTTATACAAAGCCAGTTATACAAAGTATTCGCTCTATTAGTATAATCCTTAAAACTTCCAAAATAATTCACAATAATTTAGGTTTTCATAATTCCAGGTTAAATATATATTGATCATAAAACTTTTAAAACATGTAGTGAGGAATTTCACAGTTTAAAATTTGGTAATAAAATTAGAGAAAACATTTTTTGCTCATAACTTTTCCCTTAACTTTCTTAGCCCGTAAAATTAACAATAATTATTTAAATTGTTATTTTTGAAGTCTTTTCATGATGAAAGTGTCAACTTCAAACACGATTATCTTAAAAAGTCAAAATTTGTTTCCTCTTTGTAAACCAATTTTCTAATTTTTATTGTGAGAACCATGTATTGTGATACAGGATATAGGAAAATATGTTTGATAATGAAGGTCCCATGTGGATCTGACATGCAATGAGTTTTTCAGGTTTTGAAAATATTATTTTTTTAGCAACAAATCTTGTTTATTACTTAAGTAATATGCTTTTAAAACTGAATTAAAAAAAACATAAATGTATTTGCAAATGATAGGTTTATGTTTGAAAGGGGCTGTTCAAAAATTGCGTAAGCACCTAAGAGTGAGGGAGTTTGCTCATTGCTTATTTTTCTATACAAGGGGGGAGGGAGGGGTATGAACGATGTTTACGTAGTAACGCTGCGTTACAAACGCTATGTTACAAACAGCGTTTTAAAAAAAATCTGCTGTTTTTTTGCATAAATAATTTCAAAAAATTCAACCAGATATAAGTTTTATTTTAAAGTTTCAATTTTGTATTAAAAAATAACTCACTAAGGAGGCGTCGGGCAGTTTTATTACGTAATTAATGAGAAAGTGGTTGCAGTTTGATTATCTTTGTTGACGAGGGGGGAAGGGGTCAAAAATTACCAAAAACATATTCTTACGTAATATTTGAACGGCCCTAAATAACTGAAGTCTTTCTATCGGAAAACTTAATCTTACGAAATAATTCTTACATAACGTACATATAAGCAAAAAAATATATAATATTTTCATCTGATCGTAACATAACCTCTTTTCCAACACACACATACTCCCCAATGGAAGCAGTGTTATTCCATCCACACGAGAACCAAAACCAACCTCTGAGAAAAAAAATCCAACTAGAAACTGATTCAAAAGACCCTCCATATCCGAATACCGGAGAGGAATTCTCCATTTTCCTCTTCTCCCATCACAACACTCACTACTGTACGAATCTATCCAACAGAGATGTGTGTGTGTAGAGAATCGCAATCTTTACCCCATACCTGATCACCTCCCTGCTTCGAATGTTTGCTTTTCATTCGGCAGATGAACCGATATAAAAAAAAGGCAATACGGTTACCTCCTTCGAGAAAGAAGAACAATAAGATCTTTGATGCAATTTGGATAACTCAAAAAATGAAAGCTTTCGTAGGAAAGGAAAAAGTAGCTCGTTGTAGCAATTTTCCTCGCGGTTGCTTCTTTTGAGGCCGCGGGTTTAGATATGTCGGGGAAAACATTAGGTATGGCGAAGGATGGGGTAAAGAAGTGGTTTGAGTCAGGTTTTTGGAAAATGGTTCCGTTTGAAAAGTAATGGATGGAATTGGCTACTTTTTGTGGAGTTTAGTGAAATGTTAGATTTTAAAAGTAGTAGAGTTATAACGATTAGTGTTTGAATTAACGCAGGTATGCACTATGCAGTGAATCGAAACATATTTCGATTTTTGACCGTTTATCTACTGACGGTACTTTCAAAGTCACACCAACTTTAAAATTACATGAAACAACCATTTTTACGAATATACGGACGATATTTTGCATGAACACTCTTTTAGCTTTCCTCTTCCAGGATTAATGGCAGCACATGATCGATGATGAGTATTTCAAGGGGAAATGCGAAGATTTGATCGGATTCCCATGATTGTCATTTTTGTTCCGTCCCAAAAGTGCTTAAAGTCAAAAGGGGGGGATAGTGTATTATTTTTAAGACTTAAAACTGCGATAAAAAAATGGTTTTTACGTATTGTGAGAATATTTTAGCCCTCGGTGAACTAACGGTACTCAAAAGTATGAATTTAATTAATTAGATATAGCGGATTAAAATTCCCCAAAATGATTATTTTATTTATGGATATACCTAAATTTTAAGTTAAGTGACCCAAAAAAATATTTACATGGAAAAAGTGGCAGAAGATCAAAGTGCAGTAGATAAAGGGTTCAAGTGATTATTTATGTTTTTGCATGAGTTCTTAACATAATTTTTAATGTTTTTTGTTTTCGATGAAGTGTACTGCAACATAACATACATGTATGAATTTAAAAGACAACGATTTTATTTGCAATTTAACTTTTTAAGTTGCAAATAAAATCGTTGTATTTTAAATTCATTCATATTTTGCAACGTATTGGATTTTATTTATTGATATAACATACATGTGTTATGTCTTTTTAAGAAGTAATTTTGCCTGTAAAATATTCATAATTCCAGGGAAAGTTATAAACTTAAATATTTAACTTAAACTTAATTAAAACTTAAATATTATTATATTATCAAACATTGTTTGAAGTAACTATATATTATGCCCAGCTTTATCACACTACCTGTTAATTGAACACTAAAATTTCCGTTGAAATTTGCTGATTTTCGGCAATTACATTATGGATATAAAGCACGGATGTAAAAGCCAGTACGAAAAATTGCAATTGAGAGTACCGAAGAGAGAAAATTCCACACTATATAAAATCCTACTCTATCGTCCAAAACCTAATAAACAGCACAGAATTTTCTCTGCAAACACAAATAACTCTCCCAAATCGAAACAATTTCGATCTCAAAGTCAAACAGGAAATCGTCTTCCAGTCACCATCATAATCGATCTACGGAATCAATATGCCCAGTGATTAAAACTTACGAAATTTGCCGGTTCATATCCCTCCCGACCACAATGGAAAAATATTACCGTATTATCGGTTCTCCCAAGGGAAGGGGGGCAGATGCCTGGTAATTTCCCCCAGTCCCTATTACGGGAGAAATACGACTTACGCCGCTTTCCCTCTCTAACCGCCCTCCGCCAATTTGTGGTCTCGAGAAGCCGGATTCGTATATTTGCCATTTCGATCCCCCAAGATGCACTCAGAGCGATTGAGAGATTCCTCCTTAATGGAATTAGAACGGAAAAGCTGAAAACTTCCTGGAGTTAAGCCCAGATGAGAAAATTCCCTTATAGGTTTCCATTTCCTGGCAGGAGACATCATCCACTCTTGCGGTGGGGATGAAGATCATCCGGTTCTGATGAAGTACATACTTCATTCAACTCACAGTTATTGCCCATTTAGAGTAGGCCCCCTTCTTCCCTCCTTGAAATGCAATATTAAAGCGATAAATTAATGCTTGGTGATGTATTAGGCTTGTGTCATTGAAAGTAAGTAGGGAAGAGGGTAAGATGGATTTAAGGGTGTTATTAAACGTTTTAAGTTGAGCCCCCTCATGAGAGTGATCTGAAGGATCGTAACTCAGTTAGGCCCCCTGCAAAGTAAAAACATAAGACATATAGGCATTTCATGGTATTTGTGTAGTATGTACCGTGCTCATTTTGCACATGAGATTTAGGTACAAACTTGAAATTTTCAATATTTTTTCTATGTTAAAGTTTCATTATCAAGTTATGTGAGCTATAAAAAGCTCAAAAAAGTTATTGTTTAAAATTTATGAAGGACACAATGTGGTGGAAGTACTGTTGAAAAATATCCCAGTTAAAACCTACACTGTAAAAAAAACTGTAGCAAAACAGAAATTTTCAAAAGCAATGACTTTATGTTTACAGAGATATTCTGTCATGTAACATTCCCACCTCACTTCTACTTATTTTATGTAAAATAACAGCTTTTATCTAGTTTTTTAGCTTATCTGTACTTAAACAGAAACTTACTGCATCGAAAACGAATACAGCTATTGGCAACATTATACTGAATCTTCGTTAGTTCAGTGGTAGCGTGCGTGCTTAGCATGCGGTAGGTCGTGGGTTCTATCCCCGGATATTAATTAATTAAAATTAGAAAAAACTCTACTAAAATAAGTGCATGCGCTCAAGCAGAAAATTATTGAGAGGCAACAGAAAAATCTGTAGCTCACTTGACAGAAAGTTTCTTTTTACAGCATTTACCTGTAGGTAACAGCTTTTTTCTGTTTACAGGATTTTTCGGCCTACAGAAATTTTCTGGCAACTTTTGCTGCCAGAAATTTTCTGTTTTTTTGCAGGATTATTTTTTACAGTGTACTTCTAAAAATGACAACTTCTCCTACCTAGAGAAAAAATTGTTTTATAACACTATTTCAATTCTAAAAACCGTATCTTAGTTAAATAATGTATATCTTGAAAAGCAATTAACTTGAATTTGAATCATTCATTTAAAATATGAAGCACGAACAAAACATATTAAATATATAAAGTACTAAAATTTGAAACAAATATTGTTCTACAGTAAAATGTTTCCAATTTCATTTAAAAAACAATTTTTTATAAATAGGTGAAAAAATATTTAAACTCAATTCTCAAAAGTATATAATAAATATCTATTTTTGTTCCAAGAAAAACCATGTAAGGGATTTTCTAAAAAATATTGCATATTGAATGAAATTAAAAATAGTGTTTATAATTTTTTTCTTCAATATGTACAGAAATTTATAATATTTATATTTACTCAGCCCCTTAAAAAAACTGAAACTCTCGGTACTAAAAACAAGCATAATATTTATAATCATGTTTTCCACACTTCAATGCATTAACAAGGAAGCAAAAAACACACAACCGTTATTTACTAATAAGAATAATCTTCATTCAAGCAATTCTTACCAAAGCCCATTCATCATATTTCCTCAACACACAAAAATAACTTTCCCCCATCTTGTTTTAAATCCTAATCTCCAATTAAAATATCCCGTCAATACCGAAATCCGCTAAAAAGGCTTTTCCGCAGTCTCCAATACCTCGGGTAATTTCGATTTTCATAAAAATACGTTTTGACGGCCCTCCTCAAAAATTTTTTATTATTATTTTCATTACTAATTACTCTAATGCAACCTGATTACGGTCAGAAAATAAAGGTATATATAGACACAGAAAAAAAATTAAATAAAATTCGTCCCGAGCGACGACACCATTAGGAAAGTTTGGAAAAGTCAGCTCCAAGAAAATCCCTCTTAAGGGTTTCACTAATTAGGTGTAGATTCAGGGGAAGTTGCAGGTTGCTCCTCCGATGTTCATTATCGAAGATATAGCAAAGAATCGATTGAATTTCGCTTTATAATGAAAAATTTCAGAGGAAGGGATTTCGCCTGGTATCCCTTGGGATAAATATTAGATGGGGATATCCATTAAAAACTAATGGCAGATAAATCGATCGTATTTTTTCTCTTAGATTAAATATTCAGTTTTGATTAGTTTTACGAATTAATATAAAGTATTTTTTAGTATTTCTTCGTTCAAGGTAAATAGTGGAAGCTTTAAGTTTTACAAAGTCTGAATTATTTTTGCTTTGATACATCTGGGTTCAATTACGTTAACGTTCCCGCTGAATATCACCAAGCTTTTTTGAACGCTAAAAAGTATAAATAAGTATTGCATGATAATTTTAAAGTCATTGTTTAAAATGTTTAATTAGATTAATAACTGTTTTCAGTTTATCAATAAAAATCTGAAAAATATGTCGATATCTAAATGATAGCGTTCAAAAAAGGTTGGCGATATTTAGCGGAAACGTTACCGGCATTGAACCTAATAATGTCTTCGAACTTTTTAAATTATATAATGTACATTTCTAACCCTTTCACGAGTGAGAAAAGGTGATTTTAAATATTTTGTGTCTAATTTTAACTGTACCCTTAAGAAAATAACATGCTTATTAGTTACAGCTACAGTCATAAATTTGTAGCAGCGTTATGCATAGAAATCTTAAACTTATTCGTGGAAATTTATGAAGATCGTAATTGAAAGTCAATTTATATCAGAGTGATCTGAAATTAGAATGCCAGGTTTTCATGATTTTAAGTAATAACATACTAATTTTATTATGTGTTTATTTTATGACTTTCATTAATAGTAATAATTTTGACAGGCACGAGTGATCGTGACTTATTTAACAATACAGTCAAACCCGTTTTAGTGCGAGGAATAGGGACCGCACAAAAAAACCGCATAAACAAATTCGCACCAATCTTCGCGAGCAGCTATAAAAAATAGTTTTCGCAGCACATTTAAGAAATCCTTTTTGTATGCGTGAATAAGGACCGCATAAAAAAGTTTCACGTAGAACCGTAGCGAAAATACCTCAGCATAGCTGAATTGAAAAACTCTATGTTCGGACCGTAACGCAATCACCATCCTACAGCTGAATTGAGAAACCGTTGCTATACCTGCCGTAGACTTTTTTTCAGTTACCATGTAGTTGGTGACGACTGTTGTTTCATGAGACCCATGTATGTCTCGGTAGCCAAATCAACAAGATTTTTTTCTAATTTGAAATTTTCATAGACCACACAAGAAAAGTCGAAGGGGAAAATCGCACAAAAAAGTCGCACAAATAAAAAATCGCACATAAAAGGTTCGTACAAAACAGGTTTGAGTGTGCTATTTCAAAAATTCTATCGCAGGAAAAATATACATCTTTTTTAACCAAATGCTTTAAAGAAAGATTCCCTGTAAAAAACTGTATTAGTTCATAAGTGAACTAATATTTCAGAAATGAAATAATTCTTCCAAATTGTATGTATCATTTATTATAAAAAGAGATAATTCTCTATGATCCCTCAGACTTATTGCTAAATCTTTACACAGGAGATGAGAATAAGAAGAAAAATGTAAAGAAGAATACAACTTTTTGTGGTTGTAAAAAAGAGTAACACCAGTACCTGAACGCTATTACATAGACATCTAAGCTTCGAACGAACCTTACAAATCACACCGTCTACCGCAAATTGCAGCTAAGAAGTGAAATTGAGGATCACTTCTCCAGATATTGCTTTTCTTTCCACCTCCCTTGCTTCCAAAAAAAGCAGTTTACACCCAAGAAAGAAAGTTCCAAGGGAAACATAAGACTAAAACTCCTGCGGGGCTTTAGACCAGGTGATTGCATTTGCTTTACTTACATCAGTGCGAAAATGTCTCTTAGGAAAACACTCCGAACTGTTTGCAGTATCTTGGGTTTCCAGCGAAGCTTAACTTTCAATCAATAAGTATAAGATGACAGAATAAGATTAATGAAGATAGAAAGAGGTGCCAAACCTAGGGTCATGCCTGAGTGAGCCTTGAGTGAGGCTTTTTTTGCCGGTGCATGTTAAAAAGGCTTATCATGTTTTCTTTATCTTTCGATAAATAGAGATAGATAAACTAACGAGAAATTTCTGTGATGGATCTATCTTTCCTTTTTAAGCTTCTGTTTATTTACTAGTAGTTAGTTGGGCTATATTTTATTGGTTGGTGGATATAAAATGATGGGAGGATAGTTTGTATGTGCTGTTATAGTTTTTATAATAGGATTTAGGAAGCTGATGTTGGTTTTCTATTGTTCTTTTAAATTAAAAAATGGCGATATATTTTGTTATTTTTAGGCTGTCTTTTACGTTATTTAACGAAAATTTACAAACCTGTATCTCAAAACATTTGTATGATAATGAGTTGAAATTTCATATTATATCCTTTATTGTAACTGATTTCAAAACTCGGGTTATAAAAATTTATATCCTAACTTTTTTCTCCTACATCATTATTTCAATATTTAAAAGCGAAAAAAATATTTAACCCACTAACTTTAAATTTCATTTTGTCCTCATAAGGTTCTTGCGCCTTAAAAACCTAACCTACTTCTAATAAACAACGTAATGTATATAGACAATTCATTCCGCATCTTATATAAATAAATTTTATTAGGGTGTTTGTAAAACTGACATGTTGTGGTTTCACAAAGTTAAAGGTAAGTAAAATCCGCAATTATTAAATGTAATTATTTTATAATACGTGTTATTAAAATGGTTCAAAATACTATTAACTAAATATACATTATTTTTAAATGTAAATACTTGATAATGACATCAAGTGAACTTAAGAAAATGTTTAGGTCCCTTTGAAAAATAATTTATGTTTTTAAGTAGCTAATTTACTTTTAGAATACTTTATCAATAAATTAATTATAATTATATTAATAATATCTATATAATATGTATATTAATTGCATTATAATATCTTTAATTAATTAAAAACATAATAAATGTAAAGACATATATAAATGTAAACGAGATTATTAATATATCTCTTCAACGAAAGAAAAATCTTAAATCACCTTCTCTTTCGACTCATGTGTAGACCAGAGCTTGAAGATTGATTTAAGCTCAAAAAGTCAATCTGACATATTTGACTATCCTTTTTTTAACCCATTAACGTCATTTTTTTAACCCATTTTTTTAACCCATCATTTTTTTAACCCATTGATCTATTTTTAGATCGCTAAACATAGTGTCAGAAATGGTCTTTTAAATTACCTTAAATTTACCCCACAAAAACAAAACTGCTCATATGGCAAGAGAAAGCCTTCCTTAAGAATAATCTAATGTGTTTTTTTCGTTTGCAACATTTATTTTGTTACAGTGATGGGCAAAACTTTGCCTTGGGGTTTCATTTTGCAATTTTTTCATCTTTGTTCATGTTTTACGAGAAATCTATAAAAATATACCACAAATTAAATCATTTTCAGATTTTATTTTATCTTTATAGATGTAGCTATTAGGATACAATGGAGATTTTTGTAAAAACTAATTTATTTAGTGAAAAATTAAGACCCAATATTGCTGATCTAAAAATAGATCACTGGGCGTTCGGGTGTTAATTTTTTATGTGATGCTTACAATATAGTCGGGTGGTTTAGTACAAAAAAATGACAGAAAACTGCAAATTGTGATACTTTTATGAAACTTTCAGGGATGATATATCAATATATAAGAACTAAAAAATCGATGGGACCCCAAAATTCCAGCTAGTGGTTTGACCGCTATGACGTCATAACAAGATGGCACCCTAGCGGTCCCAAAACGATGTCGTGGGAAATTTTTTTAACTCTAAACACGTTTTAAGCTCTAAATATTATTGAACATATCCTAAAAATAAAATATTTTCTAATATTTACTTACTCTAGGAATAAAAGGGGGTGGTTTCATTAGAATGGCGTCATTATCACTTTGGTTTACTCTGCGTCCAATATCCATGGTGATGGTAGTTTTTCTTGGGTTTTTTTTACCTTCCAGTTCCTCTTTACTTATTTTTAAGTGTCTAAGGAAATGTATTTTCTGAATTTAAAGAAGGAATATTTGGGTTTTTAGGGCGTGGTTTACTTAATTGCGTATATTTACTTAGGCGTCAGTAACGCAACTTTTAAACAGTACTGAAACAAAACTTCTAATTGTGATACCAACATCAAACTTTCAGGGATGATAGATTATCATACAAGAACTGTAAAATCGATGGGACCCCAAAATTTTAGCACCTGGTATGATCGCTATGACGTCATAACAAAATTGCGTCCCTAGCGGTCCCAAAACGATGCCGTGGTAAATTTTTTTAAGGCTAATCTCGTTTTAAGCTCTAAATATACATGAAAATATCCTAAACATGAAATATGTTCTAATACTTAATAGGGGGTGGAATAATAGGGGTGTTTTCATCAGAATGACGTCATTAGCACTTTGTTTACTCTGCGTCCAATATGAATGGTGACAATAGTTTTCCTGATATTATTTACCTTCTGAATCCTAATTATTTGTTTTTAAGTCTCTAAGGAAATGTATTTTCTAAATATAAAAAGAATATTTGAGTTCTTTTAGGCGTTGTTTACCTATTTGCGTATTTTTACAAATGCCTCAGTGATGCAACTTTTAAACAGCACTGAAATAAACTTCTCATTGTGATACCAACGTCAAACTTACAGGAATGATGAATCATCACATAAGAACTAAAAAATAGATGGGACCCCAAAATTTTAGCGCATAGTTTGTCCGCTATGACGTCATAACACAATGGAGTCCATAGTGGTCAGAAAACGATGTCCTGGTAAATTTTTTAAAGGTATTCTGCATTTAAAACTTAATTAAAATGTTAAATGTTTTTTAATTAAGTATAAATAAATAAAATTAAAATGTATTAGACTCGTGAAAAGATAGATCCTTCTTAAGGTGGTATTGTTATATCACCATACTGATCAAAACTACACCCTTAAAACAACTCATAGCTACGAGCATAATATTTATGACGTCATAGCGGTCAAACTAAGCTCTAAAATGTTGGGGTCTCATCGATTTGTCAATTCTCATGTGACGATCTATCATCATCGAAAGTTTGAAGTTGGTATCACAATTAGAAGTTTATTTCAGTACTGTTTTAAAGTTGCGTTACTAACGTCTATGTAAATATGCGCAATTAAGTAAAACACGCCCTAAAAACCCAAATATTCTTTTTTATATTTAGAAAATACATTTCCTTAGACACTTAATAATAAGTAAATAGGATCTTTAAGGTAAAAAAACCAAGAAAAACTATTATCACCATGGATATTGGACCCAGAGTAAACCAAAGTGATAATGGCGTCATTCTAATGAAACCACCCCCTATTATTCCTAGAGTAAGTAAATATTAGAAAATATTTTATTTTTAGGATATGTTCAATGATATTTAGAGCTTAAAACGTGTTTAGCGTTTAAAAAATTTAATTTCCCACGACATCGTTTTGGGACCGCTAGATGTGCCATTTTGTTATGACGTCATAGCGGTCAAACCACGTGCTAGAATTTTGGGGTCCCATCGATTTTTTAGTTCTTATATGTTGATATATCATCCCTGAAAGTTTCATAAAAGTATCACAATTTGCAGTTTTTTTGTAATAAGCCACCCGACTAAATATGATTATTCAGATTTTTCGACTATAAACTGTAAAAATTGAATAGGAGAATACTCAGTAATATTCAGGATGGACACAAATACAGATTTTCTTCAGAAATTGATCATTATATTATTGTTAATTAAATTTTATAATTTTTCTGGTGGACGAATGAAAGGTAAACCTTCTTGATTGATTATTTAGTAAATCAAAAGATTGCAAATAGTATTATGTACTCAAGTTTATTCACTTAATTTGTTGATACAACTTAAGTCCATGCAAGCATTTTGTTTTGAAATACATTATAGGTAAAATTAATAGACAATTAAAAGTTTTTGAGGAGATGTAAAAATCTTAAATTGAAAATTGTAATAATTTTTTTTAATTCGCCCTAAAACAGCTTTTACAACCTTAAAATTGACGTTATGGCAGAATAGTAAGTTAATTGGAAAAGTATAGTTAATTAAAATAGGCCGAAAAAAAAGCTTCAACACGCAGCAATTTTTATGTTGCCGAATAAGTTACATTTTATTTCATGAATATCATTATTTTATAATAAAACTAATCCATAAAATTTACAAAAAAATCACCTAATGCATTTTATTTAACTTAAATACACAATATTATGAAATATTATTTCTATAATATACATATAAATTTAAAGTTCTTGGTTCAATTCCCACTTTTTCACCAATTATTACTTTCAAGATAGGCTATTCATATAATAAATCTTAGGTAAATTATTTAATTTTATAATTATTTAATTATTTTTCTCAGATTTATAAATAAATATGCATTTTTTAAAGAAAAATACTAATAGGTATATTTATTTTATATGTTTTATGATTTTTTGAGGTTCTACTATTACTTAGCTCTGTGACAAAAAATATCCTCCGAACGCCCAGTGATCTATTTTTAGATCAGCATTTTTTAAAGAAACTAATGACTGTTTTCACAAAATTTGTTCATAATATTCATATTAAAGGCAAAATACACCAGATCCATGATTTTTATTCAAATCACCCAAAAAAATAATAGCTTGGGCGTTAATGGGTTAAACTGGCGATTCAATTATGAAAGTTATTTTCAACATTAAAAAATCTACCGTTTGATATGTTTGAAAACCCTTTAAAATGAGAAAATAACGCATGCAATATTAAAACACAAGGATTAAAGCCCCTCAGCCGTTCACAACACTTGAAATTTCATCTAAAAACATTTAGTAGACGAAAACAGAACCCTCTAAATAAATCCCCTCTAACATACCCAACATTTAAACAAATGCTCGCAAATAAACTCGGTCCCAAACAATTCTCATTTAACTCTCCAAATCGCATCAATTGCGTATTCCGATCGGAATTCCCTGTGACCCGGGTGTGCTCCATACCCTACAATAAACATCCGAGACACGTGGAATTTGGAAAGGGGGGCCCGTTGGTGACAAGATCCCTGGGATTTCACTCCACCCCCTAAATGCGCATCAAGGGGAGGAGGGGTTTAAATGTGAAAGTGCTCCTCCCTGATGAATCCGGTCCATAGTGCGAGGAAAGTGATCCTCCAGGAAGCTCAAAATGCATCTCTTGAATCTAACGTTATGCTTTATAGGGTGTGATGGATAGGCCTAATACCATTTCATGTCGCTTAGGATAACTCTACTGCTGGATAACTCGCTATGGCAACTAGATATTTCAGGGTTTAACTTTTGATTTTTTTGTAACAGATCTTCTTTGACCTTGAATAAAATTAAGTTATTTAATTATTTCTAATTTTTTTAGGGTATCTCACTCATGGCCATCTAGATTTGTTAGAGTTTCACTTTCAATTGTTTTTGGCAGCAGCTAAACTTGACCCTGAATTAAGTAATTAACATTCTTTATGTCGAACAACTTCAAGTAATATTAGCTAGGACATTTTAACTAATATTTTACCAAATGGCCTATTGCAATTAGAGTAGAATGATTCACAAATGTGCTAATATTATTTATGCCTAGAATGTTGTACCTCAGACCCAAAAGTTCCTATCACTTAGCTTCTCCAGGAGAGAAGATAAATTGACATTTATCGGAGTATTTATTTAGTTGACTTTGATTAAATAAATCAAAGTAATTCTAAAATTTGAATCAAAGTATAAAATTTTAAATTTTCTTGTCACCTGGAGAAACTAATCCAAACAAAAGTAGCTCCTTTAGGACACAAAACAATGTTGTTTGTTGTGCAATGTGACTAGCGTTTGTATTAACCCTTTATTTACCGACGGTACTTACAAGTACCGGCAACTTTAAAATTACATAGAATAACCATCCTTGTGAATATATTGACGATAATTTGCAGGAACACTCTTTCAGTTATCCTCTTTCAAGATAAAAAGCAGCGAAGGTTCTATGATGAGTATTTTAGCGGGAAATGCGAATAGATTTAACTGAAGTTGTAAGTTTAGCTGCCATTTCGATCGGATTCACATGATTGTCATTTTTGTTCCCGCAAAAAAGTAGTTAAAGTACAAAGTTAAGTGTATTATTTTTTAAGACTTATTACTGCGATAGAAAAAAAGCTGTTTTTCTTGTATTGTGAGAATATTTTAGCACTCCGTGTACTGACAGTACTCAAAAGTATCAATTTAAGTAATTGGCTCTAGCTGATTCAATTTTCCAAAGATGATTATTTTATTTATGTATATCCCTTAATTTTCAATTAAGTGACTCAAAAAAAGTATTTGCACGAAAAAAAATTGCAGCGAATCATAATGCGGTAAATAAAGGGTTAAGCAGCACGGTACGGGGCAATAGGTAAGAACTGTTTTTAAAGTTTGATTAAAGTGACGTCAGGATATCTATCCAAATATCTTTAAAAATTTTGAGCTTCTTTAGCCTTATGGGTTTAGCTGGTCCATGCCAAATTCTCTCATTCTCCAATCATATCTTCCTGAACAAGAAAGGATCGTACTACTTATTGTGGTTTTTCCTGCAATACCCTAGGATTATTGAAATAACGCATACTACAATCCCTTACGGTTATGGGTTGCGTCTGGATCGTTTTTTAAAAGGGGATTCTTTAATGGGATCTCTCTCTATCGGAATCGATCGAAGATTGCAATGCGATTTGCGAATGAATATTTTTCTCAGGGACTAGATTATCGCAGTGGAGGGTAGTGGGGAATCTTCTTAGAATGCGCCTTTAGGGTTAAATGATTTAGCAGTTAAAAGATACTTTGTAGCTAATGCGCCGCATTTTGGACGGTAATCGCTGCAGATTTGGAGGGCGATTGTAAGTGTTATGGTGATGGGGATGTGCATCGATTTTGTTGTTTGTAACAAGCGTTGGGGGGGATCTAAAGAGATTTCTTAATGCACTACTTCCAATCTGGCATTATTTGTGTTATGACGCGGAAATGTAATACATTCACGATATTTGATCTTTTAGGTTAGGAATTACTTCAATTACTTTGTTGGGGATATTTTTCATTCGCCAGAAGGGGTTTTTTTATCATTTTACTAGGTTATTTTCCCGGCCTTGTACGGGTGGAGTGTATAACACTCGAACCTGTTTTTGTGCGGTCCTTTTTTGTACGAGTTTTTATTTGTGCGACTTTTTTTGTGTGATATTTCATTTTTGTGGTGTTTTTTGTGCGAGTTTTTATTTGTGCGACTATTTTTGTGTGATTTTTCATTTGTGCTTTCGTTTTTACTGCGATTTTTATATACTGCACAAAAAAATCACAGAATCACAAATAAAAAATCGCACAAAAAAGGTTTGAGTGTAATTCATTTTTTTAAGTTCTCTCAAGTTACAAATCTAACTTTCTTTATCGGAATTTACCACTCACGTTCCTGTGTTACCCGGCACGTTTTTCATATACTGGGGTGTTCCCGGTAATTTTTCATATCTTGGTATTTTTATGGAGAGCTTAATAACAATAAATCGACTGTTTTACTTCAGTGGAGAAATTGTTGAAACCACTCAATCACTTAGCACCCAAGCAGCAAAATGGTCAAGATTGGTCCAATTTTTGTCATGTATGGACATATTTAGTTTACTTCCTTCGAGTTTCAGTTACTCGGCACATTTGATATGTTAAACTCGAAACATTTGGTATGTGCTGTGCTACTAGGACAGTGCTTAAAAGTAGTTGAAATTAGGATTCTATCGATTGCTTTTGGTCACTTTATTAGGTTGCGCGTTTTCAAATATCTTAAGATATTTACATAAAATATAAGCATGATTAATTCTTGGTTCACGTATAAAATTATGTGAGCATGTTTTTATCAATATTGATTTTTTATAAATACACGCACTGATTACACAATTCTAATCAAAAAAAATATGAGATACCCCGTTGTTTACCACAAACACACATTTTAAAATTAAGTTCATACTGGAGTCTTTAATAAATACTAAGACAAAAAAGTCTTTAGGTAACTTAACGCACTCGTAAATATTTATAAATAATTTTAAAGGGATAGTTTAAAGTTTTAATAGTGTTTTGTAATTTCAGAGTACTATGTAATAAAAAGAGTTCAACTGGGGTTCAACATTACTCTGATTTTTTCATTCTCTGATAATATATTAAAGCACTAAAAATTTTCCAAGCTTAAGAGAGTGAATAAAGCAATCATAAATCTTAGTTTCCGAATTTCCAATGTACGCTACTGTTCCAAAGAGAAAACACTTAACCTCAATTTTCAAGCATACGCCTCACTTAAATATTCTTCGCTCAATCATATATCACAAGGGGAGGGAAGAAGAAAAATAATAGGAAAGAAATTCTCCTATAGCTCGTATGAATAATTCTTTTCATGCGCGAAAGAAGACATTCTCTTTAAAAAAATAAGAAGCCTTAACCATAATTCCTTTCCTAACTAATACCGCGCAATCATTTACCTCAGTGCTTTTTATGCGATAGGTATCAATTAATCATTAAACCCATTAACCACTACACTATAATGCCCTCTTGACAAGCGCCATCTGGGTTGTTCGTCGTAACAAAGGCGTAATCTGTGGGATTGTCTGGTTATGTATAGGTTGTGTCTGCTGCGTACCAAAAGATTGTTAGCATAAGTACCTGGAATGATTATTAGTTTTCCCGGGTTGTTTTTACTATCTTAATGAGAAAGTAGATTTAGAAAAAAAAATAATAAATGGCCTTTGTTTTATGAAGTTATCGAATATATTTTACATAAATAAATAAATCTATTGAGTAAAACTTTTTTACTGTAGTGAATAGTACAATCTCATCCTTTTAATAACAAAACACCGTTCAAAAACCAAAAGCTAGTGCATTTTAGATATCATTCTTTTCATAATAGTGATTTTGAGTAGAAATATTTTGGGTGTTATTTATATTGGAATGTTAAAGGGACGTTTTAAGAATGATGTATAAGTAATCCGATGTAAGGTATTATCTTTTATTGAAAAGTAAAAGAATAACAGTGATGTGAAAATTAAGATTTTCCAATACTGTTTGGTTTCCATTTAAATAAAGGCACTTAGTCTTTTGATTTACACTTTTCAAAATATGCATTTTTTATAGATTTGTGATTGTAAAACTAGTTTTACTTATATATTTTGTTTTTTCCCAGGTAAATGACCCTTTTAAAAGTTACTCTTACTAAACTAAACATGGAAGAACTATTGAAAAGATCCATAAACAACCCAGCGACCAAAATTATTTAAGGTAAAGGAATTTCTTGTTAAATGTAAATAAATATTCTGGGGTATTAACCTTTTAAGAGAAAAACCATTATCCAAACGCTTAAAAGAATGAAATGTAGTTCCTATTGTAAAAAAGTAAACATAAAGGTGTAATTTTTATTGATTTTACATGAATTTATTTCTCCATGTTTTATCTAATAATCCAATAATCAATGTATACTTAAATTGTTAAGTTATCGGTGTTAAGATAATTACTCTTCATTTATAGCAAATTGATTATATATTTTTTCTATGGTTAAGGGGACACAGTACCATTTTTTGTCAAAATTTGGTAAACAAATTTTTTCTTCTTAACTAATATATATGCATTTGTGTATCATCCTACGAATTTTAAAAACGTTTCATTGATAAATATCCAAGTTGTAGTTGATTTCATATGTGAAAGTATTAAGGTCTCTATGGCTAATAGAAACTTCAAATCCTTTTACTCAGAATCACTGTTTTATTGTTTAAAATGCTAAGGCTTTTTATCTATTGGACCAAATCTCTTGAAACTTTTTCTGACTTATGTTGGAAGTGAGTATAACAAAAGTTGGCATTTTTTATCATTAAACATCGTAGATTTTTTTTTAAATTACTGAATTGAGAATTTTAGAATTTTGGGGCTTTTTTAGCTAGTAATTCAAGAAAAACCACTTGTTTAGAATTCAAAGCACCATAAATTTTAAATCGATGCTAACTTTTGTTAAACATAGTTTGATGTATTTGAAAACCAAATTTCAAGAATGTATGTCGATTATTGTAGGAGGAGTAGCATTTGAAAACACCTCTTAAATTTGAAGATTTTTTACAATAAACTCAAAATTTGAATTCAAAGATGTATTGAGTTTGGAATATGTTTTACATAAGACAAAAATACATATAATACTAGAAAGAAGTAGTAAATAACTATAATTTTAAAGATTTTGGCAAAAATGGTACTGCGTCCCCTTAAATAATTGAAACATAAAAGTTTTAAAATACACATATTTTGAAACATTAAACCTAGATCCATAAAATTAACTTATAAAATGACTTTTAAATTATTCAGTATTGATAAATAAAAAGCCAAACAAATAATATGATAATTGTTTTTTATAAGTTTTTAAAACCCTCATCCAAACGTATTTAGTAGTGTATTCTAATGGTGATACCATATCTTAAGGTCCCCGTGTTTTCAATAACCTACTAAGTAAGATACAAAAACTCCAAACGTGGCATTTAATTGAACATTTTCTCCGAAATAAATTCTCCACATCTAAACTTATACATTTCATCATCCATTATAATCCGACGACAAGTTTACCATCCACCAAATAACCGCCCTTTTAAACGACATTCAATATCTATCTCCCCATAAAAGCCCCCGAAACTCCATTCATATTAAATTTCCAACCCAAATCTAGAATAAGGCTATCCAGAAACATCCAACACCCATCAGGTACAAAATATCCTTCCGGTCGGAAACCGAATTTACCGACCCGCAGCTGTTAAAAAGCAGCTCCCTCAATTCCCCTTAACA
The DNA here is from genome assembly GCA_024610705.1 of Tetragnatha versicolor. Lineage (NCBI taxonomy): Eukaryota > Metazoa > Arthropoda > Arachnida > Araneae > Tetragnathidae > Tetragnatha > Tetragnatha versicolor. Next base: position 69,715,135 of record JANDEH010000001.1, read on the forward strand.
AAACTATCTCATCGCTACAACAATAGTCTCTAGCACTGACCAAAGTCCAATTTCACACCCCGCGCCCTGGCAATGGGGCGCCCCATTCAGGTGGGGCTACCCCGGCCTAATTAAGGCTTAGGGCGGCCGCTTTATCCGCGCAAATCGGCAGACGTGTCCCGTTCGGCTTAACCAACGGATGCGGGCTCCATGCAGATACACCCGGTTAATTGGCTGGGGATCGGAGGTACAGTGGGATTGTGTGCTCTGTTTTTGGAGACCCGTCTTATCACTCTGGTTGTTTTTGGGATAGTTAGGCGGGATTGGCGGTGATTGTAGTTTTTTTCCTGTCGTCTTTTGGTTAAGGGAGGGGATTGAAGCTGTGACGATTTCCTTGTATAGCTTTTTTATGTGGGGACTTTATGGGAGTAGTAGAAGTTGACTTTTCTTAACTGTTTTGGTATATTCTAGAATTATTATTGAAAGGATTTTCATTTACTACCATAACCTAAAATATACTTTAATCTTATAAATCACTATCATTCCATTAATATTAATCAAACTTATTTGCACAAACAAAGTACCTAAAAGTAAAAATTAGAAGTAAATATGGGATACATATCTCCGAGCAGGATGTGCGCAATGCAGAAACTTCCAAACAAGTGAGAAAAGTACAAAGATATAAAAACATAAGATTAAAATTTAAATTTAAAAATTTGGATTTTTTAAAACTTTTAATGGTCAACCTGACTGAGGACTTCTTCAGGTGTCACCCCCAGCCGAGCTGACCGAGGCCTTTTCTGTGGCAGATGAACCAAAAGTGGTCTTAATCTAAACTGAATATTATAGGACCGAGGATTACAGAGTAGTACAGAGCTAATCACAATGTCAGTGGGTTGAATTTAAGGATTCAAATAGAAATATGCAATTTAGTATTTATATAAGAGATTATAGTTTATTTCAATTTATAAACAATATGATTGTTCTCACCTTTTGAAGGAATGTTTAAATATTCAATTAAATTTGTATATGGAAATTAAACATAAAATGAAAATTTTGCTATTTGTTGTGATATCAATTTGAGAATAAATTCTAAATAAAGATTTATTTCCTTAATTTATCAAACCAAATTAAATTTTTTCCGAAGTATGAAAAAAAAAACAATTTTTATTTAGGTGTTCCCTGTTGTATCACAAGCTTGTTTTCACAATTTTGAAGTTTATAAATGATACTAGCGCTGACGCGCTAGACCCGGCCTTCGCCCGGGTTTCAGTTTTTTTATAAATATCATCTGGTGCGTTACAGATGGGCTTCGCCAGTCCATTTTTAAAGAAGATTCTTCTGGTGTGTTACAGATGGGCTTCGCCAGTCCATTTAAAAAAAATTCTTCTGGTGTGTTACAGATGGGCTTCGCCAGTCCAAATGTGGAAATAGTTAAATAAAGGAGCCAATTTTATGTTTATGCTACAACAATGGATTTTAAACTGCAACAATCGAGAATATGCCTACAACAATTAATGTTACATCTCCTTTTGTTATATTTACAACAATGTGGTTTTGCCATGAAGTTAGGCACGAAATATGGGTTTTTGAGCATAAAATTGACCAAAAAAGTAGTTAATACGCTTCGATTTTAAATTATTTTTATTCAGAAACCTTCCCTGGAGCGAGTAGGTCAACGTGGTATAGTTTAATAGTTAATGTAGGTTCGAAAAGTTTAAAACTATAAAGGACATACATACAGACAGACATACATACAGACATTCATTTTTATATATATATAGATTTATTTCTTTATGTAAGAGATACTAATTCAGTTTATAATGAGGTCCGGTGTATGCAAATTATTAAAATTACATCTGAACGATTAGTTTAACTTTGTGTAGGTACTTTTCTAGCAAATAATTTACCTATTCTGCTTATTAATATTAGATATAGTAAAGAATATACACTAAAACCGATAAGTTCTAAATTCTTTAAAGAACACGATAACACGTATCCATCTAAATTTTAGGAAAATTGTGACATTTTCAAGAAATATTAATATTTAGATGCCATGGGCACACGCTAAAAGAAACGCAATAAGTAATGATACCAAATTTATAACGATCATAACACAAGGAACGAACTAAAATGCAAAGTAGGTAAGAGAGTAAACAAACGCGTGAATTGAATAAATAGTGTTTCTACATGACGTAAGTCCGAAATAGCTTGTTTGCTTGAAATAGCTGCTTGAACGCTCACACAAATGTGTTATTACATACATATGTAATAAAACTTACACAATACTTTTAAACTACTATTTAAAACATGAATTTAAATAATAATTCATTGATTTTGATAATAATTGACACTTTTGAAACTAATTGAATTATTTTGAATCTAGTTTGTGTTAATAATTTCAATGTAGTCCGTAGGGATTATGACATAATGAGTTTAAATTCATCGTTGGTGGTTATTTTCTGTCCATCAACTTTCAACACTACAATGAGGAAGTTGCATGATTTTTTTTATTTTTTTAATCGATTCCTCTTGCAAAAATAAGCAACTACCCAAAATTTGAGGCCGATCGAGAAATTTTTTGATTGCCAAAAAAATTAACAAAAATCCCCTTTTTAAAAGCGCGCGAAAACGCCAAGAGTTTGGATGTGACGTCATCTTATACTAAACATTGTTGTAAAGCAAGGGAGTTGATGGTATTATTGTTGACGTCATCTTATAGTTTAAACAATAAACGTTTTCAGTCTCGTGTTTTTTTCTCGATTTTTAAATTAAAATATTTAATTACCTGTACATTTTTTTGAAAAACTGACTAGATATTTCATTTTACCATACAAAAAACCATACGGAACACTTGTTTGTTTTTGAAAATCTGACACATGCAACTTCCTTATTATATTCATACAGGAGGGACTAGTTAATCTTAGATAAAAATTTAATTCACATCAATATAATTGTTTTCCCCTCCTCTAACCAAAACTTAATTATTATAACGTGACAGTCATATTCATCATAAATTATATCATTATCGAATAATTCGAAGCGAAAACCCTCGTTACTACCTCCGAATTCCCAGACAAAACCATTGAAGCCGCCAATACACAAATTAGCATAACTTTCTTCACACAACAAGCCTTTTCAAAACTACTTTGCCCCACTAGTGCCCGCAATGCCAAAATCAGTCAATTTCTCCCGCGATGCATTTCGTTGCCTGAAATCCGTTTAAGTTAGACAAATGTCTTAGAAACGAATCCCATTGGCGTTGGAATCTTTCGGACAAAGGACACTTTCAGAGCGTACTGGATTTAATTAGCAAAGGGAGGATGGAGGGTACGTGAAAGCTTTCTATTGTGAAATTCGATAGGGGCAAGAAATTGAGCCCCAAGACTTTCGAGGAGAAGTTTCAAGATTTAACGTTCGATTGAAGGGTGCAGGGAGGAAGGTTTCATGTATTTTATTCCAATTTTGGAGGCTGGAAAGGAGCATTTTGTGTTATGGTTCTTGACAGAACTTTTGTATTCATATTTCGAGTGCGTATGGTTTAATTTTTGGGAACGGCGGGTTACGATGACTATTTTACATCTACAATATTGAGATAACTGAGATAACGCGTTTATTGTTATGAAGATTTATTGCCATGATTTAATTATTATATCATTGAAATTGAAGATTGGACTTCAAAAACAAGCTCAGTGCCAAAGATATCTGTATTTTTTTATTTTAAATTCGATCCTCCATAGAAATATTCATTCTTCCTTATAATCTTTATATAATATAATTTTTTCGGCTATTTTTGAACTACGAATCCTGTATGTGGCACCTAAATGTCTGTATAGGTTGTTTGTGACGGGTCTACCTTATATTTTTTAAGTTTATTTTTGATGTCCAGTCTTCAATTTATTTTCGGATGTAAAGATTGACTGTTTATTGGAGAAATGCTTTTTTTAATTTACTTTTGGTGAAGTGAGAATTATGGATAAAATATGTATCGGCAATGTGTGCAAAAATATACCGTTCGAATGAAACATTAACTTGACACACTTTGTGTAAACTTGAGCAAATGTCAATACAAAGAGGAACTTTAAAAGTGTTGACTCTTTACTCGTTATGGAACGATTCCTCTTAAAAATGTAAAATGTACATTACATAATTGTATAACTGCTTTAATTTAAGCGTTATTATAATTTTTAAAGTTTTATTTGATAAATAAGCTAAGAAAATAGTGATTAAGAGTTAAAAGTCATAAAAATAACAACGTTCATATGATAAATAATATATAATATCAATATGCGTGCTGAATTACAATTATTATTCTATTAATTCATAAACATATCTCTTTCATTCTCAACATATTAGACAGCTTCTTTAAGACATCATCGTGTTTTAGAATGGCTTATATATGGACAATATTAAACGAAAAACCAAAAATTCCCATTCTCGAGTGATTATTGCAACAGGCATATCTCTATAACATATCCACCCAAAGTGTATCCACTGGGGACGACAAAAAATGAGCAAAAGAACGCAAACACACCGTCTCTCTCTCAGCCCTCCTCCAGGTATCGAAGCAAACTCCCAAAACCGCCGATGCGGGGCGGCACAAAGAAGAGAAGGGGGAAAAGGGAACAAAAATAAATCCCAAGGAAAATACCGGGGACGACTGAGACTAAGACTTATGATGACGAGGAAAAAGAACCATTACTTCTATATCCACCCCCAGAACAGAAAAAATAACCAGAGGTGTCGTCGAAAATGCAGTCCACTCGGTAACGATCGTTTACCGCCAGCCCCAGGGACGGATTCTACCTGCCTGAGCCTTTAATTCTGCACCCGCTGATATTTTTTTTTCTTTCTGCCCCAGGAGAGTTATCTGGGAATAACGAGGGACATTTCTCTGTTTTGTCCCCGAATAAACCATTCAGGAAGACAATGGTATTGGCGGCGTCCCATTTTTGTTGGCCGATGTCCTTCGCTAACGGATGGACTTATTAAACGTGTAATTTACGGCGTTAATCCGCGACGGATCTTTCTGGGGGTGATTTTCGCGGCTGATTCATTTCGGGAGGGTACACGTGTTTTTTGTCTCGTTCTGGTGATGAACGATGGGGTGGTTCTGGAATGCTGGAATTCGGAATCGTTTGGGTTTGTTTTTATCATCATCTGGATGTAATCTCTGGGTTGATGGTGCTTTTATACCCGCGCTTTGAGGTGTAACGATTGGGTTATTATGGAGGGGAGAATGGAGATCCTCGTCGTGATGTTGTTTTCGAAGAATATGGATTCGTAGGTGTTTTGTGTCGAATGGGAAAAATAATCACGTATTTATTCCAAACCTATAGAGAAATTATACAGCCTGATACCGAACTCAAATAGACATATAAAGGGTATATGGTACAGTTCCATTATCTGCCACGTTAAATATCTCCAATCTGTTCTTTTCTGTTATATTTGTATTATATTATTCTTATATTCTTATTATATTATTCTTATATTCTTATTATATTATTCTTATATTCTTATTATATTATTCTTGTATTCTTATTATATTATTCTTATATTCTTATAATATTATTCTTATATTCTTATTATATTATTCTTATATTTTTATTATATTATTCTTATATTCTTATTATATTATTCTTATATTTTTATTATATTATTCTTATATTCTTATTATATTATTCTTATATTCTTATTATATTATTCTTATATTCTTATTATATTATTCTTATATTCTTATTATATTATTCTTATATTCTTATTATATTCTTATTATTATTATTATATTATTCTTATATTCTTATTATTATTATATATTCTATTATTCTTATATTCTTATTATTATTATAAATTCTATTATTATTATATTATTACTGTTATATTAATGACAAGAGTAAAAATTGGAAATGTCCAGTCCATAAAAATCTGCTAAATTGGGTCAAAGAAAAAAGTCTAAAGGGTATTGTTCTTAAGGACGTCTGCATTTGTTTTGCAGAAATACGACATTATTAGCCTTGCAGCATGTAATTCTTGATTTTTTACACAGCAATTTAATATGTTTATTCTTAGCAATCATTTATTGACAAATATTATTTAGAAATGATTCAGAAAAATATGTAGCAATATATGAAAAATGACAAGTTATTCGAATGTGTGTGTGCTCTTATTTTAACCTCAATATATATATATATATATATATATATATATATATATATATATATATATATATATATATATATATATATATATATATATATATATATATATATATATATATATATATATATATATATATATATATATATATATATATATATATATATATATATATATATATATATATATATATATATATATATATATATATATATATATATATATATATATATATATATATTGTTCTTATAAGTATTTCTTCCATCAAAAACGGCATTCCTCTTTTTTATTAATGTCTAAATACATTTTTTCGAAAGAATAAAAGAGACCGATTAAGTTAAAATAAAACTTTTAAGTAGGTAAGTTCAATCTGATGATATGTTATCAGGCAAAATTTAGATTTAAAAAAATTGTCGATATTTGAATAATTTAATATATATTTTTAAACTGGTGTTTTTTTTCTAAGGGGAAAAACCCTTACAAAATTAAAAGTTGATTCGATATACAAGTGTACATACACATCTCTACAGTTTGAATACATCGCACTCTCAATCCTTTCAAACAACTATTTCAAACCCTGTTTGTTCTGCTACAAAGTAACGCTAATTTGAAACTAATTACGCACTTCGTTTCAAATCAGGCAAAAACAGACTCCACCGAAGCAAAAATTTTGGAAAACGGCCCGCGGCGGTTACAGCTACGCTTCCGCCATCACCTGCCGAAACGTGCGAACCTGATGAGCGCGTTTAATTTTGATCTCGATAACAATTAAGGTGTTTCCAGAAGGCCCCATATTTTTATTTTTCACCTCGCCTGCGAGAAAAGTTCTCGGAGAGAAAAAAAAACCTCTCCACGTACTAATTAACTGAGGCACGTGTCCTTAATTCATTAAATCCTAAGCCAAGAAAAGATTTTTTAATGCAGGTCTATTGATTTTAATGCCTGCGAAAAGTGCGCCGAAAAAACCTTCAAGTAAGAGATGGTTTAAAAAAGATCATGTTGACCAGCTGGTGCGTTTCACTGCATTGATTTATTCCGAAGATAATTAGACTCGTTTAGGCGTTGCCTTGCCAACTACATATAGTTTAAATTTATTCACTCTGCGTTTTTAAAAATGGCGAATGAATTTTTAAATATAATGAGTTTCGAATGAAATTATACGAGAAATTTTGTTGAGAGCACTTTTCGTCAATTTACTGATTCCGGAAGAAATAAAACGTTTGGTTTTTGAATGATTTTATTGGTTGATGACATTTTACGATAGATATATCTTTCCTGATATCGTCGTTTTAATTGCGTCTTCCCTCATTTTGTTTTGGCGTGTTTCATGTGCATGCATTATTACTTCCGAGTCTTGTTTAATAATATGTTGCTAAGGAACGGGAATTGTGTTTTACATACATAGATGTATATGAACTGTTAATTAAATATTTGCATTCCCTACATTCGTCTACTTTGACAGTTGTTGACCAATAGTTGCTGTGTTGGTAGGCACTTGATCATAACTGTATGGTATTGGTTTTCCAGAGTATTGGATTTTTATGATTGGACTTTCGTGACCTCTAACCTATAAAAACATCATTATTTTAAGTGGTGTAATTAGAAGAGTCAGAAATCAGGAATGGTGTTTTATTTTTATTACTTGGTTTTTAAAGAAATAAATAATGTTTTTTAAATAGTTTTAAATTTAGTAATCTATATTTTAATTAGTATTTTTCAAGAACCACTAAAATTATTCCGAAAAGTCATATTATATGATAGCAGCCACTGATACAAAGGTAATATTGTCCATTGGACAACTTATGTCGAGAATGACATTTAAGTACGTTATCACGTTCGATTGATTCGTATTCTGTACGTACATCTATGAATACAAACCTTTCCATTTTATGTATTTCTTATATACCAGATAAAAGCTTGAAATTAAGGAAACAGTAAAAAAAAGATAGTACTTTTTATTTTAAGTGATTGTTTGTTTTATGTCTTTTCAATGGTGTAACATATTATTTGTAATTTAAAATTCTAATTTACCTTTGATATCAGTGTTTATTAAGGTTACAAAAGGTTATTAAGGTTTACTAGGACACAAAAATCGTGAGATTTTCAAAAATGAAATTTTTGCTTTAAAAAAGAAACCCTGTTTTTTTCTGCAATGATGCTTGAATTATGTTTCTATCATAAATAGAACCGGAGATACAATCATTTGTTACCGGCTGCTTTGGTAATCAAGCATTATATTTTCAACATTCAAATCCGGTTTTCTCTATGATGTGTTTTTTCACTGTTTCTCATCTTTAAATTGATATAAGTCAAGAGTTGAAAGAAAGAGAAAAGAGTAAAGAGTTGAAATTTGAAATACATACTTTTTAAACATTTTATTTTCATTTAGTCAATTGAAATTAAAAAATTTTATTTACTTTTTAAAATATGAATTTAAAAAAAAAGTTGCATAAAAATTTCAAGAATTTTTTACTAATTGTTTATATTTTTTCAAAAAATTAATATTTCTTAAAAAAAACCTTGACCAAAATAAAGATAATATGTTTCTGTTTGATTTAGTGAAAAAATTTTGAAAATTTATCGATAATAATTTGAGTTATATCAATTTTAAATGACCCCATTTTTTTAATGAAATTTCAATTTTTAATTTTGTAAAAAAAACTTTTTGAATACTTTTCTGATGTGATTTTGCTTTGTTGTTAGATGGTTGATCAGTATATAAATTTAAAAATTCTAAGTTAATTAGTAAGTCTTTTACAAAATTGTGTCCCGACCCAGCAAAAAAAATCAGCATGAAACCTTCAAAAAAACCCTGCAGGTTTCCTGCAGGGAATTCGGACAAATAAACCTGCAAGAAACCTGTAGATTTTGACTGCAGGTTTCCTGCATTTAATTTGTCCGAATTTCATGCAGAAAACCTGCACGGTTTTTTGAAGGTTTCATGCTGATTTCTTTGACTGCAGGTTTCCTGCAGTTAAGTTGTCCGAATTTCATGCAGAAAACCTGCAGGTTTTTTGAAGGTTTCATGCTGATTTCTTTGACTGCATTTTTCCTGCAGTTAAGTTGTCCGAATTTCATTCAGAAAACCTGCAGTGTTGTTTTTGAAGGTTTTATGCTGATTTATCTTGGATTTTTTAAAAGGATTTTTGACTATTTTAATGGTTGGGTACAGTTAAACTGCATCCATCAACAACAAAAATCAGCCAACTGGTATAAAAAATCAACATAATAAAATGTAACATACGCATGAATAAAAAAAACATTTGTTGATTTTTTGAATTTTAAAAAAATTTTCGTATCACCTGTTAATTAGGCCGTATCAACTTTTTTAGCAGCAGAGCAGTAAAATTCTACAATCATCAACAAACATTATCTAGGGAAAAAAAGTTTAGTGTATTGAATGTCATCCATATATAGAGAGTTAGCTCAAATTGAAAGATTTCTCAACTAACTAAAATATTTTAGTCTAGTTTTAGGAGTTTTATTAACATCCTGGTTTGGTAAGAGTTTAATGGCACTAAACCCTATGAGGGCACACTGAAAAACACAAACAATCTTTAAAAACTTTGATTTTCATAATGTTACCTAATTCTCGTATCCCAAAAAGGGCCAAGCATAAAGTTATGATACGCTGAAATGGGCTTACTCTATAGCGGGAAAGCAAAGGTGGAAATTTTGATTCTGCTTTTTTATAGAAAAATCAAGCTTTTAGCAAAATAAATTCAATTTCAATTTTTAAGCAAAATAAATTAATGCTCCAACTATTTCTGAAAAATAATAGATTTTAATTTACTTACCAATTATTATTGTATTGAACAGTGAACCAAAGCATACTCATTGACACAAACCTGCCTTACGTTTGACTGCTAACACTTGTGTATTTGCCTAATTTTATCCCAAAACATTTAATAAATGCATGTACCCATTGCGTAAAATTTTCAAACGGCAGATGCGATCGGGAAAATAAGCCAACCAATACACATTGTCATCAAACTTCTCCGATTGCCATCAAAATTAACGCGTGATTTTCATGCCTGCAAATGTTTCCTCTGTATAAATTTTGGCAGATCCGATCATTTCGCGCTATGCATACCGGCCGCCATGTTTCACCACTGCTCAAATGATAACACTCAAGTGCTTTACGAGGACTCCGATTTAAGTGAAAAGAAATACGGCACAGCTTCGATAAGAGTCGACCAGCTGCCATATTTACCCACAGCTCAAATTAGATCTATATGGTCCTGTGTCATCATTTGAGCTGTGGATAAACATGGCGGCTGGTCGACTCTTATCGAAGCTGATACAGAAAGGCAATAAGCTTGTAAATAATACTTTGCAAAATGTATAAAGCACGGTACCAAAGCAACAAATAAATCAGTCATTTAAAATAGATACCTGACAATGCATAAGTAAAATAGCATGCAATTACAAATGGACAAATTTTGATGAGTATATAAAAGAATATTAATCATATTACACAATAAGTATGGAATCATAAAATTCAGAGAAATAACTTTCCGCTCACCAATTTCAACGCTGCTTCCTTTATACCGCCATTATCACAATAAAACAGATATTTTTGTAACGCGATTGCGCAGAACGTCTTCACTATTCCGGGATGATTAAAATAAAGACAAAAACTGGTTTGATTAATTTTATTTAATTATTAAATCAATTAAATTATGTGATTAATAAAATTATATTAATCATAAAAATGTTCTTACTTTATTTTGGATATCGGATCCAGCAAACCCTTGGAAATGCGCATGCGTCAAATCATCGTCCAAAATAAAATTTATAAAAACTGAAGGTTTTATGAAGGAAAAGTAAAGTTTTAAATCTTCATTATTTGCTCTGTAGAAAAACTGCAGTTTTTGTGAAGGGAAAATAGCACTGCATAAAACCTGCAATATGTCTTCACAAAACCTGCATTTTTCTTTAAGGAAACATTAAGTTCAAAATCTTCATTTAATATTCTGCATAAAAACTGCAGTTTTTGTGAAGGGAAAATTGCGCTGCATAAAACCTTCACAATGCCTTCAAAAACACTGCACATTACCTTTATAAAACCTGCATGGATCTGACTGCCTTCAAAAAAACTGCAGGTAACTTCATGAAACCTTCAAAAGGGGTAATTTTTTGAAGGTTTTATGCTGATTTTTTTTGCTGGGGAACCCCCTTAACTGAAAACGTTCCTAAATACATTTAAATTACGTGTATTGAGGATAAGTTTTGATAGTTTATAAAAGTAAACTTCAAAAAATTCCAACCTAAAAATATACCCTTCCCATATTTAAAGTAATCAAAGCACTAAACGACCTTATTTTATTCCTTGGAACCAATTTCCCGGAATTGACTATCCCGAAACTCTAGTACTACCCACTTTATTTATAACCACCAGACAGTCCTTTCTCCTCCCTAACTTCACAGAATGTCGAAACTGTAACCATCAATTAAAACATTAACCTAAACCTAAATAGTCGCGCCTCCTCCTTCCCAAGTCATTTAAATCTCCAATTGTTGCCCAAAGAAACAAATCTCCCTTCTTTTCCTTTATTTCCTTCTCTCCAAGGACAAATAAAATATTCGTACGGTCGATTATCTTTATCTGTTCGGATGGGGAAACATCGGAGAGTGCAAATCGAAGGGGGAAAGAAGAGTGCACTCATAAATTTCAGTTGCAGTGGCAGTTAAAAGGCGTGAAAACTTTCTTCGGCAGTCTCAATAACCATTCATCACTCGCAGCTGTTTTATGTGGGTTTTGTATGTCTGCATTAGGGGAAGGGTACTGTTCTCGCCAGTAATCGTCCACTATGGGTCGATGGAAAGGTCCTATTTCGAATGACGATTTTAGTTTAAACGGTCTCTCGAGTTTAACCTTTAACTAGTCAGGCAAAATGTATCGCCTTATTAGTAGCATGGTGAAGCTTGTTGTTGATATTGCCACGTATATGAACACGATTGAGTTATAAGAATGAGTAAAATTGCAGCATCTCTTAAAATTCTGAACATTCAATTTTAAACTACTAAAAATTCTCTCCTGATTCCAAAAATTTACTTGTCTGCTCCTACAATTTTTTTTTCAATTAACTATGAGATATTTTATTACAGAAAGCGCCTAACAGTGTGACGTCACATGTGCCTCTTGGAAATGTGGGAAACACCGTTTTCATCGTAACACTAGGCTATAAAAAACTAGAGCTCAGTATTTCACACAGAGCTATAAAACAAACTGGAGTGACTAGTTAGCGTGCCGAAACCGCATCACACAGCGGAAAGGATTTCCATCTTCTGTTAATTTTCCCGATCTGTTAGCACAGTTGTATGCACATAATGAAACGACCATTCTAAGTTTTGCTCATAATATTTTAAAAAACAGGCATGATCGGATTAAAAGATGGTCATGCGGGGATTGCCCCGATCGCTTTTAGTCCCGAATACCCCGATTGCTGCGAGCAATCGGGGCATTGTAACTTTCCGCGCTGGCACAATCAATCGCTTGTTATAGTATCGGAGGTTTTCAATCCAGTTTGTTTTATAGCTCAGTGGTATTTATTTATTTAAGACAAAACAGACCTTTCGGTCCAATTACATTGTCCAAATACAGAATAAAAATAATAAAAAAAGTAACACTCAACAACCATCAAAAGAAAGATAATATGAACAAAAGAACATAATAAACAAATGCAAACATTAGAAAAATCAGAAAATTAAGGACATGCAGATTCGTTTATAAACTGAAAATGACATTGAAAAAATATCCAAACGATCCGTATACAAATTATAAAGTGAGCAAAATTTATTTATATAAAAATTTTTATCTGTGCCAGTCCTAATATTAGTTCCAAAAAATTTTAAAGATTTGTTTCTTGCAGATTGCCTTGGAACTATAATAAAAATTTTTTGAGTTAAAGTATTGCTGTCTATGTTTTTATTTAAAAGTTTATGAAAAAATAACATTAACAAGAATTTACGCCTGGATTGCAAATCCTGAATTTTAAAATTCTCTCTCAAAATATGGCTTGGCATATAGGTATTACAATATCCATTTTCAGTAAAAAACAAATGTCTTAAAAAAATATTCTGAATTTTTTCAATCATTTTAACATAAGTATCATATTGAGGATCCCAAACTATACAAGCATATTCTAATTTAGATCTAACTAAGTAATTGAAAATTGATATTTTAGAAGCTGAATTAAGTTCCCTGCATGTCCTTAATATAAAACCTAAATTCCTGAAAGAAACTGAAACAATATTTGAAATATGTTCAGCAAATGAAAATTTACAGTCATATTGAACACCAAGATCAAGAACACTATTACATCTAGAGAAAATAACATTGTCAATACAATAGTTATAGATTAGATTTGAATGCTTATGCGAAAACGACATGATAGAACATTTCTTGTAATTTAGAAATAATCGATTTACCAAACACCACCTATTCAGCGATATTAAATCATCTTGAAGATTGATGCAATCATCAATATTATAAATGTGCTTATAGATCTTTGCATCATCAGCAAACAAAAGGCATTTGGAATAATTTAAACACTCTGGTAAATCATTAATAAACAAAATGAACAACAATGGTCCCAAGGTTGAGCCCTGGGGTACCCCTGATGTACTGGTAAAAACACTAGATAAACAATTTTTATATGAGACAACTAAGTGTCTATTAATTAAATAAGAATAAATCCACTTTACCAGTCCACCACTCAATCCAAAATCAATAAGTTTCCTCATCAAAATGCCAAAATCAACAGAATCGAATGCTTTTGTAAAGTCTGTGTATACTACATCAATTTGTCTATTTTCATGCAGGGCCAAAACTATCTCCGAATTCAAAGACAACAAATTTGTCACTGTTGATCGTCCTTTTAAAAATCCATGCTGAACATCTGATATACATTGACCTATACCAAGAAAAATACGTTTTTGTATAACACCCTCAAAGATTTTAGAGAAAACAGACAGAATAGTAATAGGTCTATAGTTTTCAATATCTGCTCTATTTCCTTTCTTAAAAATAGGGGTAATCTTGGATTTTTTAAATGCATCTGGAAAAATGTTAGTTTTTAGGGATTTATTGAATAAAATTAATAGAGGGTAAACAAAAAACTCCGCATAACCCTTAATAAGATATGGAGGAATTTTATCCAGTCCGGCAGATTTATTTCCTTTCAGGGATTTAATTTCAGACATAATTTCAGAAATTGATATTTGATTAAAATCCTGACAAAAATTATCCCTATTGTTTGTATTAACATTTGAATCAAAATTGGAACTCTGTAAATAAACAGAACTAAAATGTTTAGCAAAAGCTTGAGCAATGTCAACATTTTTGGTCATATTCTGATTTTTATATGTCATTGAATTACACTCATTACAATTATTTTTAGAACTTCTCACAAAATCCCAAAAATTAGAAGCATTATTAACTAAATTTTCATTTGTAATTTTAATAAAGTTCTTATAAGCATCTCTAATTTTAACTTTGACAATGCGTCTCAAAGCTTTGTAGGCATTAATTAAAATTTCGTTATCACACATTTTTTTCCTTAATCTGTTTTTAAGCTTAATATGATAAATGATATCAGAATTGAACCAGATTGGAAATTTTTTTTGCTTGGGAGCATACTTGGGAAAACAAGCATCTAATATATTATAAATTCCTGCATAGAAAGATGAGACAGCCTCATTTATATCCCCAATAGCATTGAGATAATTCCAATCTGCATCACGGATTAATTCATTAAATAGTTGATAATTTCCTTTTCTAAAATTATAGTTTTCTACACCCGAGGAAACTCCCCCAGACTTAATTTTCTCGAACGACTTAAAAGATAGAATCAGTGAGGGATGGTAGACATCTTCTCTTACGAGAATCTCCTCTTCCTCGGCCCGAGTAATCGAAAAAACCTCAGATGTTAAGTTACTAATCACAAGATCCAGGATTTTACCCTGATGATTTAGACAATGATTAAACTGCTTATAGTTACACAAGCTCAAAAAATCAAAAAGATTTTTCTCATTTAAGGATAAGGATTGAAAAACAGATTCCTCTAACCAATTAATTTTACTAAGATTAAAATCACCTAACAGAAGCATAGGTTTGGCCATCATGTCAACATCATTGGAAAAAAGACTAAAAAAATTCATATAAGTGTCAACATTAGTATTTGGTCTAAAATACACAACACATAAATACATAGTAGTCAAATGAGACACAGATACTTTTAAAATTAAATATTCCAGATTGTTTATAGTATTATCACACACTTCAAAACTAAATTTTTTGTCTAAGGCAATCAAAACACCCCCTCCTCGCGACAAACCACTCTGATTTGGACATCTATCATTCCTTACTATATTGTATCTGTAATCCAAAATTTCAGAATCACTTACACTTTCATTTAGCCAAGTTTCATTAAAACATATGATATCATAATCTTGAGCCAAAGCAGATAGATATAAATCGTTTAATTTGTTTTTTAGACTCCTAGAATTTTGAAAATAGATTTTTAAACTGAAATTTTTTGAAAAATTAAACATTGCTATGATCAGGTGAATTAGATACCTTATTGGAAACCTTAAATCTATCCAAATCTTCCATCGATTTAATAATTACTGCCTCTGACCCATCAGTTTGTCTGACTAGTAGTTTGCCATTTTTGAACCACACATATTTTAACACATTTATTTTTCTCAATTCTCTAGCGGTAGCATGAAGCCTACGATAATGAAAGGAAAGATTATCATTTATATAGATTTAGGTATTTATTTTATATAGGTATTTCAGAGCGGAATGATAGAAAACAAGGCACATTTGACGTCACAAACTGTTTCAGCTCAGACAGAAAATAAGCTATTTTTAATTGAAAATAACTTAAAATTTAAGGCTTTGAAAGGTATATTGAAATGCTTTTGGAAGTTTCAAGCCATTATGAATACAATAAGATTAAAAAAATTTGACTGCAATTATACATTGCGTGTTATAAGTAAACATATGAAAAAAATAAGTTGGAACACACACAACACTAAGCACGAAAGCTCTATGCACTAGAAGGATCTTATCTTCTGTAACCTTCCAAACACAAAAATCAACCATAGCCAAAAGAAACTACTAAAATAAAATGTATATGTTACAGTTAAAGTCCGGAAATCAGTTAATTTACAGATAACCTAGGTAATTTGCAGATTAACGAGGGTGATCCGTTAAAGAGCGAATTTTTTTTCAATTTCTAAGATTACCTAGGTAATCTTGAAATTACCTAGGTATTCTGCACCCTACCGACTAGACACTCGTTAATCTGCATACTACCTGTAATCAGTTATTTTACATATTAACGAGGGTGATCCGTTAAAGTACAAAATTTTATTTTATTTTATAAAAAGTTTAAGGAGGTTGGGGGGGGCTGCCGCCCCCCCAAACCCCCCTGCCCTAACTATAACCAAACTCGTTTTGGGGGTAAACAGTAACAATGACGAATCAAAAAAGGGGGATCGGTACTTTTTTCATATTACACAAAACACGCAAATCCCACAAAAATAGTAATGAAATAGCAATTTTAAAACTAGAATATAAAAACAATAATAATAGAATATTAAAGTACCAACTGAGATTTGTATCAATTGTGGTTTTCGATCTCGATTTGACAGCGTATTTCAATGAGCACTTAAACTAGCAAATCTTAATGAAAGCGAGGTGTAATCGGCTGGCAGCCTGCCCTGAACTATTGCTAGGATTCGCGATCGATTACATATGTTAAACCCTTTCCCAGGTTCCAGCGATTGTTGAATTAACGTTTGTTGAAAAGATATTTCAACAGCTGGGACATTTGCTTTCGTTAAAAGAAATCTCTGTCACTCTGAAGTCGGAGCTTCAACACAATTGTTTCAAAATACCCGTTTTAGTAGTAATATACTGTACTTAATCATGTAAATTTACAGTACTTACTTGCTTGTATTATTTTGTTTTAACATTCAACATGACAACTACCAGTGCTACGCACTAAATTTGAAATCAAAACACCAAATATGTCAACAAACTACGTATTGAAACCCAACTGCGCAGGGGTAAGCGCATGTCGCAGTGAGCACCTCAACATTTTAACAGAAAGTATTGAACGAAACAAACTATTTTGAACTTTAACTATCAAGAGGCCGTTATAGTGTAGATTCCCTAGGTAAAATGCGAAAAACTCAAAAATCCGCACATTAACGACAGAAATCAGTTAATCTTAAGTTTACCTAGGTATTCTTCAGAATAACTAATTATCAACTTTAGCGGTAACATATACACTAATTAAATTAAAGAGTTAGAATAATAAATAAATTCATTCACTAGTCACACGGTTCTGTACATTTTCGTGGCAATATGATTAATTTTGATGTTACATAAGATTATATTTATTATGTAAAATACATCATGAGTTACTTAGAATAAAACCACTTAAAACCAACATTCAGTTTCTTTAAAAATAAATTAAATATCCAAGTACTGTACTCATTTAATTTTTGTTTCATCATGGTTTGAGAGAAAATGTTTAAAACTCTTGAATATTCCACTCAATGCTCTTCGGAAACATCATGTTCCAATATTGAGTTACAAAAATCTCCAGTTAAAAAAGCAGAATTGTGCCTACAAGACACTTTCCGTTTTTTTAGAGACCTGAGAGAACTTTATTAAAACTGTCATGTTATCATTTCTGTGAATATACATTTTCTAAGTTATAAAACCTCTGTAAATATGCTTTTATCTGGATATAAATTATGTAAACTTGATTAAAAGGGTAATTTCTCTTTATTTTTGTTCATCTAATCAAAATCTCATTTCTTAAATTAATAAACTATTTGTATTTAAATATTATACTTTGAAAATAACATATACAATTAGAAAAATATAAAAATGTTTACTCTAATTAGTACAAGTATGAAGTAAACTGTGAACTTTACAAAATATAATTTATTAATTCCTTTTTTAATTAGTGCTTCTTATCATTTTCAGAAAATTGTACAATACTGAGATTATTAAAACATGCTTCACAATATAAACACACATTTTTCTGGTCCTAATTATACTTTTTATATTTTTCTAATCTGTCCTTAACATTAGAGTCAACATGTTTTGAAAAAATCTTATTATTTTTTACTAATGTCTACACAGTTGCAATGATCAATATGCACTTCTAAAGATTAAAGTATGTTTTAGAATTTTGTTGTTGCCTAGAAACATGATATATTTTAGAAACTTGTTTGTGATAAACAAATTACATTAATAAAAAAACTATTGATATTATCTGAATCAAAATTGGCTATTTTTGTTCTGTAATCTCAAAAGTAACAACAAAAACTCCATTATTTAAACCAAAATGGAAACAAATGATTTTGTGTTGATTTGCTTTTGTATCAAATATATTATTTGTGTGAAATTTACTTTAATATTTATCAAGCATAGTTATAAAAGCTTGATATACAAGCAAGGAGTATTTATCGATGTTTTACTCCGTATAAAATCTGTGATTTTACACAATATTCACTCCTTAAAATGCTAATTCATGATTTAAAAATGAGAAATATGCAAAACAATCTTTGTAACATTACAAGAACATATTCAACAGATACATCAATTATATCTGGTTGTCCTTAATTTTCACTTCATGTTCAAGGTTAAATGAATTGAATTCACTTTAAATAAAAATTAAAATGTTTTAAGAATTGAAAAAAATGATTATTATTATTTTGTTTTTAATGAAACAGAATGAAATAAATATAAAGTTATTTATAGAAAAACTGTAATTTTGGCTTATTTTATGAAGCTACTCAGCCCAATCGCCTTCATAAATTTCATGAAAGGATAGCAGAGAAATTATATCTTTTATTCATATATATGATGGTTTAAATATTTTTCTATACTGTAAACAAGTGAAATTCTTCTTATTTACTGGAATTTAGCAAATGGCAAATGATAAACATCACAACTTTCCAAAACTAGCAATCCTCCATTCCTTATATCATCTTTATTGCTGTAATGAACGAAACATGTAACACAAATATAATACCAAAGAAACTCATAACTCACTAAATAGGTTTTTCAAAAAACAAAAAAATATAATTTATATTATTAAAAATACTTATTATCATCACAAAATTGGTTTATTCAAAATAATAGAATGTCAAACATTGTTTCAGGATTACACTTAGGGAATCCTAATAAATATTGGATGAGAGATCAGGATATTCTTGTCTCTAAGAAGTTTTACACCTATACTATAGGTAAAGAGTCTTCCACAACAGTAAAGCCTTCATTAAAAACAGCTTAGTATCAGAGTACACGTTGTTTTCACTTAGAAAACTTCTTTCGTCGCCTTATTTTGGCGGAGATCACTGAGATTATGTGTAACAATAAGCTTCTGTACAATAGGAAACCTTTTCAAGAGGGTATATATCATTTCAGTAAACTAGGGGTTTCAGACCAAAAGTTAATGATAAGAAAAATGAGGATCTAGTGAGTAATACGACTAGTTGTAATAGGGGTTATACCCAAGAGGGTAATTCGTGTTTATATAAATAATTTCGTTTCAGATTTTGTTACAGAATAATCCGATTCCACAACGGAGTAATTCGGCTTTTCTCCCCTCATTTTTCGGGTTAAAATAGTTTTTTTGTGTTACATTTCTTTTAAAGAAATATTAATAAAATAACGATTATTTGATGTACGTTTTTTATTACGCAACTCAAGAAACTAGGTCTCATTAAATACCGTATATATTTTTACATCTATGGAAATAGAAATCCATTTCTAGAAAGTATTATAAAGAAAAAGTATAACTTTTTTATAATAACTTATAATTCATGTTCTTGGAACGGAAAAAAATCAGATTTCATTTACTAGTTCCATTTTTCCAACCGATCGGCTAGACAGCCTTGAGACACCCAATTTTATCTCAAATGAGATTTTTTTCCATTCTCTGTTCTTATTTTGTATGGACACGCTAAGATATTTAATCAAATTTCAGTTTTTTGTTAGAATGAGGAAGTTGCATGATTTTTTAATTTTTTTAATCGATTCTTTTTGCAAAAATAAGCAACTACCCAAAATTTGAGGCCGATCGAGAAATTTTTTGATTGCCAAAAAAAATTTTAAAAAATCCCCTTTTTAAAAGCGCGCGAAAACGCCAAGAGTTTGGATGTGACGTCATCTTAAATATTTAATTACCTGTGTATTTTTTCGAAAAACTGACTAGATATTTCATTTTACCATACAAAAAAACATAAGGAACACTTATTTGTTTTTGAAAATCTGACACATGCAACTTCCTTATTGTAGACATTTTCAAGGTGTAGGGTAGGTGGGGGTAATTGTCCGCAGTTTTTGGTTTTGAATTTTTGTGTCCCACAGTTTGATTATTTTAATAAGTTTCTGGTACGGAATCCAAAGCTTAGGATATGGCCTATCAATTCATATTTTTTCCAGCCTTGAGCTGCAAATATGTTTAGAAATATTCAACTTAAAAAGAAAAAAAATTGCGGACATTTGCCCCATTTTTTGGGGTAATTATCCGCAGTGCGTATAATTACCCCAATAGAACAAAATAAGAGAATTATTAGATATTCCAATTCAAAAACATCAAAATTGAGGTATATTATCAATAGGAAGACTACACAACGATATTTGACAGTATAAAACATTATATAGCAAAGTTACTTCACAAGTTGCAAAGTCAATCCTTTTACCGGCGTAAAATCGGCCAAATTGTCAGGAAAACTTATCATTTCATGAAACCTTGCATTATGGCTTTCCTTAGGTTTGGAAAGTTCTAGGACTGTCTTTCTTTTCAACAAAAGCTTCTTCTGATGGAGTTTCTGAGAACATTCCCACATTTTCAACTGCGGGCAATTACCCCAAAATCAATGCGGACCATTACCCCAAAATCAATGCGGACAATTACCCCATATCATGATGACAACAACAAAGAGGTACTGATTTTTGAAAACAAAAGTAAACATGAATATAGTGATATAATTTCAAAGATAAATAAAGGCTCTTTCGGAAAAAAAACTGATGGATTCAATAAATATAACTATTCTACCATAATATGAAGAAAAAGTAGGAAAAATACTCTAACAAGGACACTAAAAACTGACCTACCTCATTTTTTCGGACAACGGACACGCTACTCCTCTGAAATTTTCACGGCCATTTAGGGGTTGTGAAAGGAACCTACTGTATCGATGCAGTCAATATAATCAAATATTATCATCAAAAAATGGCCGTGCGGACTATTACCCCATGCGGACAATTACCCCCACCTACCCTACAGCCTGTTATATTTATAAACTTCAAACCAATTGAACTAGATTTTACAATAATCTCAGTCATTAACACGTTTGTTTTAAACGAAATCAAATAATAATTAATCAAAATGAAAAAAAACCTAATGAATTATGGATAAAAACAAAGAATAACTGGATATATTATGTGCTTCTAATATCAACCAACTTGAAATTTCTTCTCCAAAACAATCAACCTACTTTCATTAGAAAGTGCAAAATTGGTTTTTAAGAACCAATGCGACCTATTTGCTTTAATTTACATAAGGGTCCCTTTCATAATATTTACCTCAGTACAGTATACGGGTGGTTTAAATTCTCTTTCTTCCCACACCTTTTTTTATCATTTTTAAACAAAGCAGATGGTTTCATTCTCAATGAGCTTTCTTTTAAAACAACTAGGCTTAGACCATGCTATTCGTTTTGGATCACGAAAACCATTAAAAATGTGCGTTTCTAAGTAATTTTTGAGAGATGAAACACGGTTGTAAATTTTTAAAGAAGAATATTTTAGTGTTTTCGTGTGTAGACTGTTTTAATTTATTTGATGGTATATTTCAGAATAAATTCCTTAATAGATGAAACCGTTAAAAGGCAATATTACAAATCAACACAATTCTCGAGTCTAGTGATTCACAAAAATTATGTTCTAAAGATAAAAAAAAGAAAATTTTAGTTTCTTATAAAAGCCCTTTAAAGAAAAAGACCCGTATCAAAATATTTTGTTTTGAGTTAGTTTTAAAGTCAGTTTAAACTCTATTTTTATGTTTTAATATTTGGTATGCACATTTATATTTCCATTTCATTATTTTCAAAGTCTCACTGTATCTCGTGAGAAAATTTACTTATTAATAATTTTTTATCGAAAATTAACGTTTAAAAAATTGATTTAGCCACAATATCATTCAGAACTTATATTTCTGGGGTGGTCTGTAATATTTTCAAGCTTGTTAAAAATCTTGATTTTTATTCGGTTATTTTATTTGCGTTGTTGTCGAAAGTTTCAGATGTATGTTTTTCTTGAGCATTAAATCATTGAATGGCAGTCCGTCCAAAATAAACTTTTATTTCCTTCTAATTTTAAAAAACGAAATTATGTTTTATTTATTTTTCTTCCACCCATGTTTGTTTAAGAAAAGACAAGTAACCGCGAGCACTGAAATACTTTATAAAACACCTGATAGACACTTGTCAAATGATAATCGCCGCAGATTCGACGCGAAAAAAAATTCTGATAATTCCATCGAAGAAAAAGTTCCACCTAACATACCTTCCATCACTACCAAAACTTAGTCATTTTTACACAGCGTTCGATATTTGATTTATTCATAGAGTACCCAAGCAAAAATAAACAGAATTTATTCAAAACGGAAATCACAGTGCTGGTAAAATATTCCTCAGAGTTTGACGGATTGATTTATCAGCGAAATATTCGGTGATAGAAATCTCGCGTACACACAAGATGAATTTATTCTACCTTTTTTTTATTTTGTTTATTGCCGACTGTTGATGGAACGCTTAAATATTTGCTCTGGTCATAACAATGTTCTGTGCGAACTGTGGAGGTAAATATGGTTCCGTGTAATTTGGTTTTGCTTTTCAATTTGCACAGCTTGGAGGCTTTCGGAAAGTTTTTTTTGAAAGTTTCATCTTTCGATGTGGTGTTGGGATGGTGAAAACCTTTTTCCCGGAGTAAAGCTTGGTATTAGAGTAAATTGATAGGGCGAAGATGTACGCTAAGGTTTGAAAGGTCAAATTTTTCGATAGTTTGTTATTTATGTATAATGTTTCTTTTTATACACGCTACTGTAATAGTATTGACTCGTAATAGGGTTTGTAAATGAAGTATGCTTAGTATAGGTGAAGCGTGTGTGAGTGTAAATAAATGCAAACATTCTCCAGCAAATAATACATAAGGCGTGTTTTGAAAAAAAATAGATTGAAGTAGGGAAGACACTTGTTTTTTTCTTAAATTAGAGTGGAAACATCTCTGATATATATTGACATTTTAAAGTTTTTAAAAAATATTCATACCAGTAGTTAACAAAATTACATTCAAAATTTAAATATATTATTTAATAATTCAACACTTATTTACTTCATTCATTAGAACTAGAATTACGAAAGAACTGTTTCTGTTAAAATATAGATTTGTTTATTTATTCATCTACTACCATACAGACATTAGTCCATTTACATGGTAGGAAAAAGCTCTACACAATAAAAGTCAAATACAAAAAAGCACACAACAAAGAACATACAGATACACATTTAACACACATACACATTAACACATTAAGAACACACATTTAAAAATTTAAAAACAAATCATAATAACATCTGTGAGTAAATAGTTATTTAAGTTGATTAGACGAAAAAGATGATAATCCTTTCATAATTTGATTTTTTAAGACTAAAAAATCTATTGAAATGTTCTTATTTTGAAATAGTTAATGAGATGTTTATTAACTACCAATCCTATTGCAATTAAAATAAATCCAATATATCTCAGATCTCACATTGAGACTTTCGGAAACCTCCTCATTGTCTGTTTCAGTTAAAGGGAGGAGCTTATAGAGTAGGGAATTTTGAAGAATGAGGTATTCTCACGTTTTGGTATTAAATTTTATTAAAATAGTAGATAAAAAACCATGAAGATTGACGCTTACATCAAGTATTTTCGTAGCCTAGTTTCTGAGATAGTGAGAATTTTTGAAATTTAATTTTTGTTTGGGTGCGAAAACACTTTCAAATCACAAATCATGCGCTGTGAGGTCACATCCAATAGCAGCCCGTTTTCTGATAACGTAACTTTTCTGACGTTTTGGCAAAAATAAAATTGAATTTTTAATTATTTAAACACATTTTTGAACTTAAAAATCAGAAATTTGGGAGTTTTAGACCATAATGTATCAAAAATGTATAAAATCAAGCAAATCCCTCACCCATGCAAATACCTCATTGGGATACGCCATGAATCATGTCCAAGAAATCTTTACAAGCAACGCAACTAATATCAAAGGAGTTAAAAAAAGCTAGGTATAACTTCTCTAACTGGAGATATCCCCGATTTCCTTTGACCGAAGTCCTTTCTCCGAAACTTTCTCTCGGGACACACCAAAGCAAAATCTCATTCGCTTTGATCGCAGTAAAAGTAACACGCCCATTAAGGACACGACGAAAAAGCTAAGAAACCCACAGGAAGACCCTGAAGGTGGATGATGTGGTTTGTACCCGCGAGATCAAAGACGGTTCCTCGAAAAGAACTCCAAAAAAAATCGGTAAAATAAACTTTCGAGCCGGAAATAAAAATTTGGAAGAATAATGCAGTCTACTGAGAGAAAAAAGTTCTCGGGAGCAGTAGAAGTTAATTAACTGAATAGCTAGGGGAAGAAGTTCCGAAAGTAGTTTAGTTTTTTTTCTCTCTCGCCCTGGCCCCTGCAAATTTCCTGAACCGCCTTTCGTAATTGATATCACTACAAGACTTAAAGCGTACCTCGCGAGAAGTTTTTGAGGCGCCATAAAATGTAAAAACGGGTGCTTCTTCTCTCACTTGTAATCTTGGAAATTAAGCCCGTATTAATGCGCGCATTGGAGTTTAATTTAAATTAGCTCGCTTTTGCCGGTGTTGTTGCGGTAAAAAGGGAAGTGTGACTGGAAATTACGAACTGGTTTCTTTCTTTTTTGAGGTGAGTGTTAAGCGGGGTTTTGTGTGTGGGGGGATGTTGCGTCTGGAAAGATTTTGAAGCGCTTTTAAACTTTACGGGTTTTTTATTCTGTGAAGAGGGAAATTTTGTTCTTTTAATGAGCTTAGAGTGGTATTGTAGAATTAAAAGAGAAATAATTTATGTGTTTGAAAAATTAGAGCAATGCAGTTTCTAGTGACAGTATGATATTTTTTATTTGCATATCTATTTAGTGGAACATGTTATAAATTTCAATCTCTGTAAGTTACTTTTTAAAATACACAATAAAACACATTTTAGCATCAGAATTGTTAGTGGGCATTCCATGCCAAATCATCCAGCAAACTCAATTTTACACCCGAGGTTCTCGGATTTTCATGAAATTTTGTATGCTCAATGAACGCATAACGATTAGGAAAAGTACCAATTTTTATCCAATTTGTCAAGTAGTCAAGTAGTTCTGTCAAGTAGTTTACACATCTTGACTTTCAGTCTAGCACTCGGGCTTGTGTTCAATCTCATTTTACCTTAAAAAATTTTTGTTAAGAAAGGTAAAAGTTTAATATTGCATTTATTTAGTTTTTTATAGCCAATAGTCTACAGAATCGAATGGTAGAATAAAATTTAAGATGGAAGCATTTTATCATGGCTAAAATGTTGCAACCTAAAAGTGTTTTTCATAGTGTTTTAAAAAGAGCATGATGAAGAAATATCTATGAATATCGTCCAATAAAATATGCATCACTAGAAACTTTCAATAGTGAAAAAAATAGGTGGGATTTTGGGTTTAAAGGTTCTTTTTGGATCGCTTAAAAATAGAAAGTGTTTCTGATTAAAAACTACCTTAACATAAGTGCCCATAAATAAAACAATAAGCAGCGTGGACCTTTCCTTTTATGGAAAATAGCCAAAGGACACTCACAAAACTTTTACTGACAAGTTTATAATATTTGGTTAAGTAGTTTTACTTTTATGGCTATAGAAGTTAATCTATGCTTAGTTCGACACATCGGATATTATTCCAATGATCGAAATTTGCATAATACCTCTAGTCACAATTTATCGGGAAATATAAAAGCTCACGGGATGATGCTAATCTTATATCCCAATTTGACATGATAAATAGTGCCTTTACTCTGGGTTTTGTGTATTCAAAATTATTTTTTTTGCTAAAACTGAAATCACAATCCTTCTTTAAAATAATACCAGGTATAATAATATTTAGATCAGTAGTTCTCTTAGGTTTTTTATCAGAAGCAGTTTCTGCTTTTTAACGATCCAAAAATACAATTTAAAGCCCATACCCCACCGATTTTTTTTCACTATTTTAAAGCAAATTTCCTCCACCTTCTAGTAATGTATACAGGGTGTATCTGAAATGGTGCAACAAACTTTCAGGGATGAAAGTACTCATCAAGACGAACAAGAATCGGTATAGAAAGGGGGGTCCCAGACCAAATCCCAGGGAGTTAAAAATGGAGCGACACCCCAAAAAAATCATTGAAAAATTCAATTTGTAGAAGAACTACTATTGGTAAAAACTTAATTATGGTCTCAAAAATTGTGGTTTAATATGATCTTTAAAATTATCTCAAAAGTTTTCACTTTAAAATTTGTTTTATTATGGAAAAAGTTAAAAAAACACAAAAAAATGTAAAAACTCTGCCAAAACCTTATTTTGTATTTCAAAATCCTTTCTTTTGATTTGATAATCTGAAAGATCATAGTTGAAAACCCTTAAGTCCAAATTTTCACGTAAATACAATCAATATTAAACGCTTGAGATCCTGTTAAAGTTTGTTTTTTGTGTGCGCTAACAGCTGTTCTGGAAACAGCTCTAAAAAACTGCTTGCGCACCCAAAAAACAAACTTTAAAAGGATCTCAAGCGTTTAATATTGATTGTATTTACATGAAACTTTGGATTTAAGGGTTTTCAACTATGATCTTTCAGATTATCAAATCAAAAGAAAGGATTTCGAAACACAAAATAAGGTTTTGTCAGAGTTTTTACATTTTTTGTGTTTTTTAACATTTTCCATAATAAAACAAATTTTAAAGTGAAGACTTTTGAGGTAATTTTAAAGATCATATTAAACCACAATTTTTGAGACCATAATTAAGTTTTTACCAATAGTAGTTCTTCTACAAATTGAATTTTTCAATGATTTTTTGGGGTGTCGCTCCATTTTTAACTCCCTGGGATTTGGTCTGGGACCCCCTTTCTATACCGATTCTTGTTCGTCTTGATGAGTACTATCATTCCTGAAAGTTTGTTGCACCATTTCAGATACACCCTGTATTTTATTACAATTTATCCATATAGATTTTTGCATCATGCGTTTTTAAGGCCATAAGTAAAACACTTTTTTCGTGTTTAGGTGACATTTTAACCACGATAAAGTGCTTCAATATTAAATTAATTTTATTCTGCCATTCGATTCTGTAGACTATTGGCTATAAATAAATGCAGTATTAAACTTATCTTATTAAAAAAATTTGGTGAGATAAAAAGCAATTAAACACCAGCCCGAGTCGTCAGCTCTAAGTCAGGATGTGTAAAGCTTACAAAACATACAAAATTACAAAACATATAAAATACAGAGCATACAAAATTTCACCGAAATCTGCGGTAGGTGGGTGTACCTACCTTTGGGGTGGAACAACCCTAGTTCAAGTTTATATCAAATCAATATTAGGTTCAGGTTTGTATTATGGGATTAATTTATTTTTAAAAGTGTAAGGATCATTTTTAAAAATTAAAACATTTATTATGAAAGCTAAATGTATGGTTCTGAAATTTAAATCGAAATAAATTCATACGAACGTAGAAAAAGTCGAGAAACGTATACATTGTTATTTTCCTCTGTAACTGATATTCCTTAATTTTTTGAATATATATTTTAGTCAATTTCTTTTTACTTTGAGTTTTTATCGATTGCATGTAAACACACGCATATCTTCTTCAAAAGCTCTACGGCCTGTTACAGGCCAAGGCCGTCTCAATTAGCTTCCTCCAACGGAACCGATCAGCCGCCACGGTCCGCCAAAGATTTATCTTTAAAGTTTGTAAATCCACCTCAACACAATCCACCCATCGAGTGCGAGGTCTCCCTCTTCTTCTTGTACCCTGTACATTTGTAAAAGTTATATTTTTGGCAGGGTTTGCATCATCACACCTAAAAATATGCCCAAGCCATCTGATACGATAAGACTTGATTATTCTAGTAATAATAGGTTGTTTATATTTCTTGTATAATTCGTGGTTAAACAAACTCCTCCATCTATCATTTTCCCTTAAATCTAAAACACACGCATATACAATACAATATATACATTAAAAATATTATCATAAACATCCTATGAAATATTTTAGACAACATTAAAAGAAAATATTATGTTAGTAATTTTTGTTAAACGAGTAAAACTTGATTAGCCAACACTGGTAAACAAAACATTCAATGCTTATATATTTTCTATTAAAAATAGTTATTAATTATTCTAAATTAACTAAAAGTTAGGCAAGCAGATATGCTTCCACGAACCAATTCCTTCAGTGCGTAGTAATAAATAAGATCAACACAGCGTTCATTACACGAGCCCTCTTCAACAAGGGACAATTTAACGTCAGTGCCATGAGTGAAGATCCAAACAAACTTAACTAAGCACAAACCTGGATCTCAAACACAACAATACATGCAATGTTCAGGAGAGCAAGCGAGTCTCAAGAGTTAAAGAAATAGAGAGCCAACAAAGCAGAGAGAGAGAGAAAGAAACGAGAGACAAAAAAAGCAGTGCGCAGCTAATTGTTTGGTCAGAGGTCTTCAAGACCTCGGGAGACTCGGAATGTTACCACTGCTCCCTATAGATTCAGATAATGACCCAATGATTGGGTTTTATTAACCTGTACTTTTATTCGAGGTGAATTCAACTGCACAATAGGGTTCTGGGTTTTGTCTGATGGTTTTAGACACGTAGTTTTTTTATAAATAGAAGGGTTTTGGAGGTTATCTTTTGAGTTAGGTCTGAGGGAATGTTTTTTTTTTTCGTTTGATAATGTGGCGTCTGATAGACCGTATTGTTTATCTTTGCTTGGCAAATATTTGAATGAGTAATTGGGTATTTGAGTCACTTTAGCTCTTTCAGTTCTAGCCGCCCCAAATTTACCATAGGTTTCAATGGTAATATCGGGCGGTACATGAATTAAGGAGTAAAGGTTTTGAATGGGGAGCTGTTTAGCTAGAAAAGCAGCCTTAAGCAAACTTTCTACGAAGAATAAGTATTATCGAGAACTTGAATGAAGCAAATATTTTTTATTTATTGAAAAGAATACTTAAATGTATGTTTTTTTTATATCTGAAAGTTGAAATGTTTCAGAAAGTTCTACTTAAAAATGTGGAATACACTTTAGGTAGACACTTGTTAAATTATATTTTTTGTGACATGAAATATTTAGTTGAAAACACGGGTTTCCTTATTCATTCCCAGAAGATTAAAACCTTATTTTCAAATAGAATTGTTTAGTTGTTTTTTGTTGTTGAAATAGCAAAATAAAAAGAATTCGGGGATGTGGAGTTGGAAAAAGATACACTAACAATACGCGACTATGCTTTAGAAAAACTAAAACTTAAAATCACTGCTCAACATCGTCTTTGTAAAACCATACTAACCCCGAACATTTCAAAAACCAACAAAATTTTACGCCTACGGATAACCTTAAATTATCCCACAAAGAAACAAGAGGCATTCAAAATACGATACAATGTACATGTGCGAACACCATATAGCATCATTTCATCATCGCGCCCATCAGCTAGGCTCCCAATAACAACACCCAAAGCGAACAGAAAAAAAACCCGACAATCCAGGAAACAGTCGGCCAAGATCACTCCAATTACGCTTTTTCACGGCCGATTTGAAGCAAAGCGCGAGATGTGCAATATCCTCCTCTCCTCAAAGAAAGAAAAACCATCATCCATTATTACTTACTACACTCGCAACAAAGAAGCATCCGTAGTGGCCCATGCGCTCTCGCTTTCCAATGAATCAGGCTTAATTGAACTTCCTTGACCTCAATTGAAGAGGGATATCGACAGCTGGCAAGGGTCCAATCGGCACCACATGGACCGTCGTGTGTGGGCCCCCGTCACTATCAGGGCTAAATGAGTTTTGACGATGTCACTTCGTGGAGTTTTTGTATGGACAGTGGGAGAGGAGGATGTTGGTTTTATCGAGATTTGGAAGTCGCGGCTGGGTTTTGTAAGTTTAGTAGGGGGAGTTAGGATGTCTATGACTGGTGCTAGACTTAGGCCCAAGTCAGACCTAGCGACCATAAGACGCGACAGCGATCAATCTCTATAAAAAAAGCATGGAGAAAGCCTAGTCCCCTATCTTGACAGGAATCTTCATTCCTGTCAAGATAGGGGGAGTCTCAGGCTGAACTCCCTGCATTTTCCCCCTCGTTGATTGATTGCTGTCTCGACTTATGGTCGCTAGATCTGACTTACCACTTAGGGTCGTGCCAAACTAAGCTGCTTGCCAAATCAATAAAAAACTCGATAAGATGCTTATCAAGAAAGGGAAGAAAGCATGGAGTTGAGCCTCAGTCTCTTCTCTCTTGATAAGCATCTTAATGAGTTTTTATTGATTTGGCGTCTTCAAGCAACTAGTTTGGCACGACCCTTAGCGTGGGTTTATAATTTTACGATGGACACCTAAATTAAATTTGGTAACCTAACTTTTAACTAATATTGATAAGGTGAATCTTTAAAACTTTAAATATAACAAAAGGAAAAAGAAATAACTGTTAAAAATATAAATTCATCCGACTCTCTTATCTGTCATTTTAAATTAATAAACCTCTACCATAAAAAGATTTCGGCAGTACATCATCCAAACAAAGACAAAATTCACTCATCAGTTTCCAACACAGACTACCTGATTACGCCTGGAATGGAAGTCAGCTGACACGCCGAAACAGCTATATTATCACAATTATTTCATAAAACAATATAGAGTTTCCAGAGGAAAACGATGACTTTTCTAAAAAGAGACTGATGATAAATGACGTACGAAAACTCGGCGACGCGGAATTTATAGATATACAGTTATTTTTTTTATTACAAAAAACAAAAATTTCCTTTCTCCTCTATTGATCTATTCCTCGCAGGCGTGAGCCACCTCTAGAATGTATCCCAGTACATGTTTCCATTTTCATTTCCTTTTGCGGAATTCAAGAACATTTTTGAAAGATAAAAGGCCGAGGTTTAGTTTTTTTCGACTTCGGTAGCTTTTTATTTAGTGCCCATTTATAAAGATGTATGGAGCATCGCCGGAAATAAACAACTTTTGGCTGATTGAAGAGAGTACAGAGAGGGTGAGATATGGACGCATTAATACGGCAAGTGATAATGTGTGTATGATTTAGTTTCGTTAGGAATAATACGACACGGCTTTTTACATTAGTTGGTGGGTGTTGTGAGGTGATAGATAAATCTCTTTTTAACCTAAATGGAGAATTTATTAACCGTAAAAACAAGCATTAAAATTGTTCCTGGAAATTGTGTAATATATTCTGTTTAGCGTTATCTTAATATTTGTTTCACCAGTAGAGGTGAAAAAACACACAAAATTTTTTTATTGACATCAACTGCAAGGAAGTGATTATTTACATATGAATGATGGGTACGAAATCTAAAATAATATCATAAATTCAATGTTAGTTTTGAAAACGTGAAGCTTGAAGCTCATATTGTTCAAAATATGACAATTTTCATACGATAGAATATATGCATTTGGGAACACCGTAAGTTAAAGTTTTCACATACAAAGTGTTTTTTTATTAAAGAAGTAACTTTTTAAGTTAATTGAAAGCAAAATGTATTTAACCATTTTAAATCACCACATATTTTTACCATGAGGCATGGCAAAATTGTTGTGGTGGCGGGCGACAGATGGTGGCAGCATCTATCATATACGTATAACTAGGCTTAAGTCGGACTATAATTTATTGGCCTCCTTCTTATGGAGATTGGGTAGTACATCAAGTAGCACACGACAACAACAACAACATATTTTTACCCACCTAATTTTCCAATATGTTATTTTTTATAAATTATAAGATAAACCAATAAAAATCTTTAAAAAAATGCATGATTTAATACTAGCTTATTAAAAAACACCATTTAAAAGAAGACGTGATTATATCCCCAACAAAAATGCCCTGGAGCCCATTAAAGGTTATTTTTGTAGGAAAGCTATACAATATTTTTTACATAAAAAAAGTCATCCGTTTTATTATGCACGAGAGTCTAATAATTTACACGCACATATGACATTAAATTACCTTTAAGAGAGCAGGAACAGAAATCGGTACCTACATCTACGCAGCTTTTTTTTTGCACATACGCAAGAAACGACACGTACTAAGGAAGAATTAGAGAAGACAATTTAAAAATTCAGAGACTTACGATAATTGGCCTTCGAAATATCCTCATTTTTCTGCTCTCAAAGAGCAAGAGCTGTTTTCGTCGTCGCATATTAAATGGCGGCTGGAGGGCAAGATACACATAAAAACTCTTTCACTCCCCCCGCAAACCGCCATTTTTTACCCTAGCTGCAGAACACATCCAAAGGAGATTTGGAATATCCAAGAAGATAAAAAGTTTTCTTCTCAGAGCTATTTTATATCTATCTCTCGTTCCCGCATAAAATTCTTCCCGCAATTGGCTCCATTTTTCAAGGAGGAACTGGAATCCCTCGGGCTTGGAAACGCACAAGGGGAGAGAGCACACAACCGAAGGGAAAATTTTCATTTCAAAAATTAGTTTTTACGCTCATGTAAAAGTAATCCGGTCGTGTTTTTGGTGGTTTGGTTCTGAGTGTTTTAAAATGGACCTTTCAACGCTTGTGCCTTGATTATTTGGGAGTGCATTAGGCAAATTGCTGGAAACTGGAGGCCCCCAATCTAAAACATTTCGTTATTGCTGGTATATGTGGAGGACGGCTAATAATGCTGTTATAAAACATGGCGTAGTTCCTAATATGGAATTATGAATTTAGGGGAAGATATTTTAGTTTTTTAAGAAGGGATTTTAACTTTAATGCAATCACTTTTAGGTCATGTTTTCCTTTATTGAATGCTTATACTATATGGATTTTATATTGGTTATAAAATGCTATTCAGATCTTGAGAACTCCGCAAATTATGTGTTTGAGATTTATTTGAAAAATTCTTTTGAGATTATAAAGTTTAAGCTTTGGAATATAATGAAATTCCAACCTTCATCCAACTTAATTTAGGATCATCTTTGTAAAAATGCTTTATAAGAAGAAAAAAGGGCTTTTGGAAAGGCAATTTAAAAAAAGTTTTTTACTTAATTTTTTTTTACTTTTTTGAAAAACAATTTTTAAAAGGTGGCTATGATGCTAAATAATTCGAAAAGAAAAAATTACGAACAAAAGGCGCTAGTTTCATATTTTTAAGTGGTATAGTTCAAGAGTTATTAGCTGTTTAAAAATGCCGAAAAAACAACTTTACAAGAGTTCTTAAGAACTCTTGTAAAGTTGTTTTTTCGGTAATAATTTTTTAATATAATTATGATATTAAAAAATTATTACTACCGAAAGAGGGGTGACAGAAGAATTGAACTTGGGCCATAATATCTATAATTATATAAGCTTCTGATAAAAATCATGAACAAGATGTGATGGTTTAATCTTTGGTTTTATTTTTGTTTTCCCTATTTTATATGAATAAGTTTAAACTTTAAAGTGCGGTAGCGACCCCTAAAACATGCTAAAAAATCTGAAAAAATTACCAAAATTATTTTTTAAGAAGTAGATCAAAATGACAGGGTGCCCTGGGGAAAATTCCCAAAAAAATGTGTTCAACCCTCTTTAAGGACCACCCTATTATGTACTCTTCGGGTCAATATGAGTCAAATCCAGTGTTATTCCTAGGATTTTTTGGAGGAGTAAAAATATTCCTTGTCTTTTTTTGGAGGAGTGAAATACGGAAATAACATAAACTACAAATACAGATACAAATTTTCTATAAAAATACTTACTTTTTTAATGGACAGAAAATGAAATAGAAAAAATTTTGGGTATGCTATTAAGTTTTTAACAATTACATAATATGTTAAGTATTTGTAGAAAATGTTAAACAAATTAGAAAAAATTAAAACAAATAAAAAACAAAACAATCCAAACAAACAATTACTAGAAATTATAAAAGTTGGTGGTTTGAGTAGACAAAAAATATCAGTGTTTTTGGTAGGGCTCTATGCATTTTTAAGCTAAACCTTTGTTGAAAATTCAAAGCGTGAAAATATTCCTGGCAAGTTTTTTAAAGCTTATTTCCGATTTTCAATGAGTGAAATACGCTCTTAAAGGCGTTAAAATTATCTCTGGTCAAATCTAAATTTTTTAATTTTACTCAAACCCTTTAATCATTTCACTCAAAATTGGTAGAAATTCTATAAGATTTCAATAATGAAATAGATGTGTAGGGGAGGGTGGGTACGATTGTAACACGGGGCAATTGTAACACTTTGATTTTCTCAAAATAAGAGACTGCCTGGGCGAAAAGATGACAGTACGTACAAAGCAGGTGAATGAAAGAATATCAGATATTTCCAAGGCTGACATTTGAGATGTGGCTGTTTAATTGAGAAAAGAGTGTTTTTCGAGCATCGAAGTGAATTTCTACTTTTTTATAACTTTCCTTCTCCTGCACAGCAGATATGAAGCACAACAACACTCATTTTATGTATGTGCATGTATCCCAGTTTTATTCTGATTAGTTCCAAGATGATAGTGTTGTTAGTTTCGTGGAAAACGAGGGTTGAATTGAAAATGGCGACGTGGGGTCGATTGTAACACTTCATCTGGGGACGATTGTAACATGCCACAGGACCATTTTTAAGCAAAAATGGTCCCATGTTCGTTGTACTATAGAGGAATTCATATATAAATACCCTAATTTCCTTTCTGAATAATTTTTCACTATTATTTACTCATACTCATTCATTATAATTTATAACTCATTATTTGAGTGGAAGTTCATTATTGCCACTCTAGTCTATGTATTTAATTATTATTTAAACAGAAGAGATATATTGTTGATAAATCTGTATCATTTTCTATCGATTTTCTGAATTTGTGTTAAGTTTGTAGTGTGTTACAATTTACCCTTGAGGTGGGGTCGATTGTAACGACTTTCGAGATTTTCAATATTTTATTTACCATATTGTAATGCATGTCCACCGGACAGCTTTCGTAACAAAATTGTAACTGGGATGTATCAACCTACACTGCTGTGCAAAAATTAAGGACGGAACTGTTTTTTCAACGTAACACGTAGTAGAATTATTGTTCATCTATAAAAATCATACCAAAAGATGCTTATTAGGTGAGAAAACAGGACCCGAGAACAAATTTTCCCTATCCATATTTTAAGGGGGTAAATGGACCCTCCATTGATAATGGAGTTCCATTACACATTTGTAGCAGTGGCAGAAACGTCTATGCAAGAGGTATTAAACCGAGAAATTTAAGCTTTTTTGGAATGAATTTGATTATTCCTGAACTCAATGCATATTATTAAACGTTTGTGCTTCCTTTAAATGGTATTTTTTAGGCTTTATTGAAAAATATCGTTCTACAAAAAAACTAAACCATCGGCGCAACAGCCCTAGTGGGCCAAAGCCTACGATGCCCATCTTCGTTTTCGTGACCGTGGGGCCTGGGGTGCTAGGCAAATGTCCCAGTTAGGTGGTCAGTCTAACGTGAGACCCCCAGTGTTTAGTTCCCAAGCATGCTTGGTCCTCAGTTTATCGACCCACTGAAGGGATGAAAGGCTGAGTGGACCCTGCCCAGACCGGGATTTGAACCCCGGACCTGTGGTGTGGAAGCGCGATGCACTACCACTGCGCCACTGGGCTTCATATCGTTCTACATTTTGACAAGTTTTAGCTTCTGGGTCATTTTTGGTGAGTGGTATCTTACCGTCAACCATGTTTTTAGTAGGTCTCACATGTGCCTGATTGCGTTTAGATCTGGGGACCTGAAGAATAACGTTGTTCTTTCAATATCGTTACTTATGAACAACTTTGAGAAAGTGAAATTGTGATTTTTTGCAGCTTTTTAACAAATAAAGAGAAATATTTGACCCGAGAGGTCTTCTAAAAGATGTAAAAGGAACATAAGAACACAGGTACGCAATTTCAGATATCATTGAAAATTTCTGTGCTGTCTAAGGGGTGCCGAAACTGCACAGAGAATTGCATAGTTTCACAGAAAGGACATCTGTTATTAAAGTTAAAAAAATAAGTATTTTTAGTGTTTATGAACTTAATCATGTCTGAAAAGAAATATATATCTGTAAAAATATTTCCATTATCTTTAAAATGAAGTTTAAAGAGATTGAATTTCTCCTTTGAGTCTGTACTATCCTTATAGACATTTCAACACCCCCTATACTCAAAAGAGATTTTCTCTGATGTCTGCAATTGCAAATTTGTATTCTCATCGCCCATTTGCTTCTTTTAGAAGACATTTTGGGTCAAGGATTTCTCTTTATTGGTGAAAAAGCTGCAGAAAATCACAATTTGACTATCTAAAACTTTTTCATAAGAAACAATATTGAAAGAATAAAGTTACTTTTAAGGTCCCCAGACCTACACGCAATCAGGCACATGTGAGACCTACTAAAACATGGTTATCGGCAAGATACCACTTACCAAAAATGACCCAGAAGCTAAAACTTGTCAAAAATGATGATTAGACCGTTATCTCTCCATAAAACCTAAAAAATACCATTTAAAGGCAACACAAACGTTTAAAAATAGGCATTAAGTTCAGGAATAATCACATATTCATTGAAAAAAACTTAAACTTCTCGGTTAAAAACCTCTTACATAGACGTTTCTGTCACTGCTCTAAATGTGTAATGGAACTCCATTATAAATGGAGGGCCCATTTACCCCCTTTAAATATTGATAGGGAAAATTTGTTCACGGGTCCTGTATTCTCCCCCAATAAACATCTTTTGGTATGATTTTCATGGATGAACAATAATTCTACTAGGTGTTATGTTATAAAAACAGTTCCGTCCTTAATTTTTGCACAGCAGTGTATTTGTATACCAATTTTCATAACTCTAACATAAAAAATGGCTTATTTTGAGATCAAATAAAAAATTTGTAACAATCGTCCCCACCCTCCCCTACACTTTAGATAATATTAGACTTTATTCCTACAGCTAAACTAAAAAAAAAGATAAGGAAGAACTACTCATATCCAGAAGAATAAATTGATACGTTTCCGATGAACAAAATATAGTTTATACACACCTTTTTGGAGGAAATATATAGAAATGCAGTTTAATCTTATTCAATAATATTTTCCGTTAAAGCCTGTCAAAGCAATTTACCGATTTAATAAGTTTAATTGATTAAGCACTGGGTGTAGAGATATTAGCATTTTAAAATTTCAAATTAACAAATTGCATATATTGCAGGAGTAAAAATAATGTTAAAACAATGTAGTATATAAGATCAGTTCTGTAGAAACTGCATTTTCCATAAACATGTCAAATGTTGTAAAATTAGTTAAAAACAAAACAAAATGAATTAGGTATGTTAAATATTTTTACCCATGCCATTCAAAAGCTACTCAAATCAAAATTATTATGATTATCCTACAAATAAAAAAACTTAAGGAGAGGAACTAAACATTAAAAGATAAAAAAACAATAGGGGCGATGTCATGGTCAACGACCCTACAATCGTACAAAACGGGAAAGTTCTTTTTACCAAAACGAACGGTTCTTTTTTTTTACCCACACATCTATCTCATTCATCCCGAAACACGAAATTAATCTTTCTCACAAGAACACTCGAGATTATTTTCTTAATGCATCCTTAACATATCACACTCAATCTGTGCTACAATTTAAAACGAAGAGAAAACAAGCAAGAAACTGTTGTTTCCGATTGGGATGTCCCAAACTGGAGCGAAGGGGGGAGAAAAAGTCTCAAAGAGTGTCTCTAATCAAATAAAAACTTTTTTTCTATTACCCACTTTCAAACCAAAGACGGAAGAGACGAAAAGTAAAACCAACCCAGACCAAAAGAAAAAGTCGGTCTCCGGCTAATCCAATGAGGGCCCATTGACGTAAGCATTCCGCTGAATTGACAATGGCCCCGGGCACTTAATTCTATGTGCCAAAACTGTTCTTCGTTTCTTCGAGGGTCTTATACAGGGGATGTTTTCCCCCCTTAAAAATTCTTCACAAGTTCCTTGTCTTTTCTCGGTTCCGATTGGGGTTATTAAGTGGTCGGGGTATTTCTAAAAGCCGCTTTGATCCGCAGTCGTTGATTGGTCTGGGTTTTACTGCTGTTGCTAGGCAATGGATTTTGTCAGAGATACTTTGGATCGTGTATTTTTAGTTATAAGCGTTTGACTATTTGTGAACAAGAATAGTTTTACCAGTATGTTAATAAGTGATGCAATATATTATCTTAAAAGTTTTATGCTTATAGTGAATACTTAGCAGAAACGGATGAAGGATTCGTGGCCTGTTTAATTTTCGTTTACTGTGAGCCGGACTTCTTTGAATTTAAATGTTCCAGGCATTTTAAATTTTCTTAAATTAACTGAAAAATACCCTTTGATTATCTTCAAATGATTTGGTAACGTTATCAAAACAGCTTTTTATTAAGTGAATAACATAATTGACAACGAAATACTGATAAGGCTAATGCCAGACTTAATTTTTCAAAACTTTAAACAACAGCAAAAATAAATTATGTGTTGTTTAAAATTTATAAATTATACCTCTCAGTTAAATCAAAAAGCTTATTCGGATCCTAAAAGAGCTAAAAAAAGCTGCATGAAGCAAAATTATGATAGTTTATCAGATAGTTTTTAAAATTGGCCGCATGGGAAGTTAAATTATTATTAAAACTACCACATAAAGAAATTTAAAATAATTATAGATAGTTAACATTTTGCATAATGAGTATTATACTAGAATTTCATATTCCGTTAAAATATAATAATTTTAGATGTTGGGTTACTTAATTAGTATTAAGTTAGCTTGAC
The DNA here is from genome assembly GCA_024610705.1 of Tetragnatha versicolor. Classification (NCBI taxonomy): domain Eukaryota; kingdom Metazoa; phylum Arthropoda; class Arachnida; order Araneae; family Tetragnathidae; genus Tetragnatha; species Tetragnatha versicolor. Next base: position 69,754,402 of record JANDEH010000001.1, read on the forward strand.
TAGTAAGAGATAAAAACACGACTCTCCATTTTTGATAATTATTTTTACCACTTAATGAGATTATGAACACTTATGTAACGAAGCCAAAACCTCATCAAATATCAATTTCGATGCATAAAAACTTAACCAGTATTTGGTCTTCCTGATAAGAATCAAATAAAGTGCTATTTCAATCTGAAAAATAATGAATACATAAACCTGATAACTACATTCTTTACTTTCCAAAACAAGTTAGTTTAAATTAAAATAATATTTTTATATTCTCATATCAATGCAAATTTTCAAAAACAATAGGAATCAGACTTTACTCTACTAGACAAAAGGATACTTTAATTAGTTAAAGTTAAGTAAGAGTATGCCATCTTCTTTTCTGTGATTATTGTAACTATTGTATGATAAAGTAACATCTTTAAAACAAGCATTCTAATGATCAATAAAAGGGGATTACTGTTTGCTTTCTTAACTATCCAATTCCTAAAACTTGTTTCATACTATAAAAAAAGTCTCAAGAGATAGTTACAATCGCTTCCCACTCTATAAGTTTTATACTACTAGATTGCAACTCAAATTCTACTTTGTTTCCTAGTGAACAACATAACAAGTATCAAGACGAAAGAAAAGAAAACTCACAAGAGAAACAACACGAAAATGGTTGTTTAACCTAATAAAAGAAGCGTTAGCATGGGGAGAAATAAATCAGCATATATACGGTTGCTCAATTACGACAAAAACATGGTTTCCATCCTTTCAGGCTCTTGTACACAGCTGCTATCTTTCTCTTTTGGCAGTTAGTAAAATCTCTACCTATTTAGCAATCATAAACTTTCCTCGTTCATAAAATTTTTATCAGTTCTTGTGAACCAAATATTAGCATATTCGACTGCTGGAGAAGCTGACGATGGGCCACACAGACCCGTTTTTACGACCAGGTGCAACCTTATCTCGTATTTTTAAGATATAAAATTTTACTACGCGGGGGGCTGCATATTTATCTGGTAAACATTGCTGTGTTGGCCGCCGCCTTTTTCTTTTTGGATCTCGAGCTTATTATTTGCTTGCAGTTTTAACGCGATTATTTTATTTCTTCGAAAACGTTTTGGAAAATTGGTGTTTAGTTTAGAAAAATTGTGAATGGAGGGCTTTTATTGTGCATTGAAATGAATGGGTTACAGTTACAGGTAAAATGTGCTAACAATTAAAGTTTTTGGATTAAAGTTTGAATTAGAAGTTGGAACAACAAATATGTTGTTCTTCTTTTAGGTAGCTCAATTTTTGACTCTGATAAATATGATTTCGCTTTACTACCCCGTTCTGATATATACCCCTTTATGATACAGCAAACTGAAAGCATTCAACTTTCATTAAGTTTGAAAATTTTGCATGCTAATTTTTTAATAAAAATATGATATTTTGAAGTAAAATGTTTCCAGGAATTTGTATTTAGTTTTTCATCATTTCAATGTTTACATAAAAGCTGTAAGTAAATTATGAAAGAAACTTCAACCTTATATATTCACCCTACACATTTCCAATCTATTTTTACTGCTTTAACATTTAAATGTTTTGAAATTGGTAACATATTTGAGACAGTATATCTCAAGTCATTTTTGCAGTTACATAAATATATTCAAGATACTTAATATTCCTTTATAGGACTCTGATTTTTTTTTAATTTGGGATGTTATTGTACTTCTCACTTAACACTTTGTTTAAACCTTCACAACATTTTTTCACTACAAATAAATTAATTTTTGTACTGTTGAATTCTAATTTAACAATATTAATCTTACTATATTCCACATTACCCTAACAATATCCCTATACAGGATGTTTCACACAGCCTCAGTCCACCATAAAAATGAAATATTAGGATCGGTTTGCTCTAAGCACGTTGTATAAATGTCAACTCGATGTTTTTCAAAACACTTTCCCAAAAATGTATGATAAGTACGGATATGTAGAAAAAAACACTTTTCAATCTGTCTATCACTGATACCAAAGCCTTTTCAACTGAAAAAAAAGTGAGCATCCAACAGTTCCTGATCCTTCCACAAACGAAGCTATATATGCATTCCCAAATATTTTAAATCTTAGCACGTCATTGCCCCGCACGCCATCATCGGCTGTTGTTACAAAGGGAACTCTCATATGGTCATGAGGAGAATGCATTACTGGGAAAGACAAGTTAGTTTCGACAATGATTGTCGCAAGTACTTCCGTTGTCCAGTAATGGAGATATTAGGGTTCACGGGTAATTTATCAAAATCAAGTCGCGAGTGAAATATCTGGAATTATGTTGGAGGAAATTGTTAAGGTCTCACGCGAAAATGGGTTTTAAAATTATCCGTAAACACTGTTATGTTTGAGACTAAAATAGTTTAAAAAGTTACTCACTAGCAATAAAATTTTAAGGTTTTTTTTTAAATGAGATGGCTGGTATCTTAGTCGATGGAGGTCTGGCAATACGAAGATTTGGTATTTTCCTCTTAAGGAATTAAGTATGTATAATAGCTTCTACTTTTCTATGACGCTCCATTTTTATTAAGAAAAGAAATTCTGCAAGTTTCAAGATTGTTTTGAAGATGTTTTTAGTTGAATTTTCTATACAGGGTGTATCTGAAATGGTGCAACAAACTTTCAGGGATGATAGTACTCATCAAGACGAAAAAGAATCGGTATAGAAAGAGGGGTCACAGATCAAATCCCAGGGAGTTAAAAATGGAGCGACACCCCAAAAAACCATTGAAAAATTCAATTTGTAGAAGAACTACTATTGGTAAAAACTTAATTATGGTCTCAAAAATTGTGGTTTAATATGATCTTTAAAATTACCTCAAAAGTCTTCACTTTAAAATTTGTTTTATTATGAAAAAAGTTAAAAAACAAAAAAATGTAGAAAATTTCCCAAAACCTTATTTTGTATTTCGAAATCCTTTCTTTTGATTTGATAATCTGAAAGATCATAGTTGAAAAACCTTAAGTCCAAAGTTTCACGTAAATACAATCGATATTAAACGCTTGAGATACTTTTAAAATTTGTTTTTTGGGTGCGCAAGCAGTTTTTTAGAGCTGTTTCCAGAACAGCTGTTAGCGCACGCAAAAAACAAACTTTAACATGATCTCAAGTGTTTGATATTGATTGTATTTACGTGAAACTTTGGACTTAAGGGTTTTCAACTATGATCTTTCAGATTATTAAATCAAAAGAAAGGATTTCGAAATACAAAATAAGGTTTTGGCATAGTTTTCACATTTTTTGTGTTTTTTAACTTTTTTCATAATAAAACAAATTTTAAAGTGAAGACTTTTGAGGTAATTTTAAAGATCATATTAAACCACAATTTTTGAGACCATAATTAAGTTTTTACCAATAGTAGTTCTTCTACAAATTGAATTTTTCAATGATTTTTTTTGGGGTGTCACTCCATTTTTAACTCCCTGGGATTTGGTCTGGGACCCCCCTTTCTATACCGATTCTTGTTTGTCTTGATGAGTACTATCATCCCTGAAAGTTTGTTGCACCATTTCAGATACACCCTGTAAAGAACTCCTAAGCGTGGGACATATATAAAATATGATAAAACTTTTTATACACATGCACCAAGTGATTGTAATTAATGCATAGGTGCTAATAATGTATTTATTTTTCTAGATAATGGAGAAAAAGAACAGAATCGTGGTTTTGTTAGTCTACGTAGGGTATATCTAAGTACTGCTACATCATAAAACGGGTAAGTATCAATTTATTTTATAAAATTAAATATTTGTATAGTATATGTGTAATACACATTTTCTTGAAAGTGCTATTTATATGTAACAATTGTTTAGTGGAAAAATTTTCGAATCATTTTGGAAATTTGATGTATTCATAATAACTTTCAATTTGAAAATTTCTTTTTAACTACATTGCGTAAATAAATCTCTTTATTAAAAAAACAGTAAATTTGACCAGTTAATTTTAAATTTTTGTTAATAAAATATAGTATTTTTTACATTAATTATTATTTTATAAACGTAAAAACTAAAACTTCAATACTATACTCTATTAGGGTGTTCCGAAAGTGTATGGGGAAAATTTTTTTTCGAATTTCCCAGATGCCCCCCCTCAAGTTGTTACAAATACTAATACATTATTACCTGCAAATTTTCAAGTCTCTAGGACGATTTTTGACCCCCGCGCCCTTCAAAAGTAGGTTTCCCATGTTAAAGAATAGGGAAAATATTGAAAAAATCGTCATTTTTGGTTCTTTTCAATTTAACGAGCCTGGACGCAGTCAATATCGAATTAAAACCTATACATCATCTTTGGGACATCATTGCCTCAAGATCCTATCAGAAAAACATTCCATGGCACCTACTGGGGGGTAGTTACACGGGGGTGAAAAGCGCGCTTTCACCGAAAAAAGAGGATGCTCGCCGGCGCTTGCCGCGGGTGCTGATGGATTGTATAATACTCGCCGGCGTTTGCGGGGGGAGCTGGGTAAAAGCCACTTAAGTGTTTATTGAACTTTTTTCCTAAAGTGCCTCGTTCTATTCTGTTTCTATTAGTAAAAAAATTTATTGTTAATTAAATTTTAGCTAATTTGTTTTTACCCCGCCTACCTCGATTAACTTATTTCCATGGGGTATAATGCTATGATTTGAGCTTAGCTTAGTGAAGGGGGTTTAATGTTTTATGCAGCTATCTCATTTTCCTGTAAACTCAACTCGGTAAAAAAATTTTTTTTGATGTAAATGCAATTTATTACATTAATTATATTACATTTGAGTTGCTCCCCCCGCAAACGCCGGCGAGTATTATCCAATCCATCAGCACCCGCGGCAAGCGCCGGCGAGCATCCTCTTTTTTCGGTGAAAGCGCGCTTTTCACCCCCGTGTAACTACCCCCCAGTAGGTGCCATGGAATGTTTTTCTGATAGGATCTTGAGGCAATGATGTCCCAAAGATGATGTATAGGTTTTAATTCGATATTGACTGCGTCCAGGCTCGTTAAATTGAAAAGAACCAAAAATGACGATTTTTTCAATATTTTCCCTATTCTTTAACATGGGAAACCTACTTTTGAAGGGCGCGGGGGTCAAAAATCGTCCTAGAGACTTGAAAATTTGCAGGTAATAATGTATTAGTATTTGTGACAACTTGAGGGGGGGGGCATCTGGGAAATTCGAAAAAAAAATTTTTCGGAACACCCTAATACTCTATTCATTTAGAATTGGCGCTTGAGAAATAGTGCTTTCCCCCACGCTAGATGCTTAACCCTTTATTTACTGCATTATGATTCGCTGCAATTTTTTTCGTGCAAATACTTTTTTTGAGTTACTAAATTGAAAATTAAGGACATACATAAATAAAAAAATCATCTTTGGAAAATTGTATCCGCTATAGCCAATTACTTAAATTGATACTTTTGTGTACTGTCAGTACACGGAGTACAAAAATATTCTCACAATACAAGAAAAACATAGCTTTTTTATAGCAGTAATAAGTCTTAAAAAATGATACACTTAACTTTTGACTTTAACTACTTTTTTGCGGGAACAAAAATGACAATCATGTGAAACCGATCGAAATGGCAGCAAATATTCCTGCAAATTATCGTCAATATATTCGCAATGATGGTTATTCAATGTAACTTTGAAGTTGGCGGTACTTGTAAGTACCGTCGGTAAATAAAGGGTTAATCATAGTTACGCTCTTCGCGCAGCCAATAGTAAGCCTTCTTTGTCACTTTGACGAGGATAGTTGCTATGGTTTCCGATCGGTGATGGAGAAGGAAATATTTTCAAACGCCATCGCCAGTTCAAAATGAACAGAGTATAATGTAATCGATAATGCATTTTAATAAATATAGGATTAATTTCATTTTAAAATGGTCATCGTTAAGTGTGGTTAAATGTGTTCTCGTAGTTTTGAATTAGTATGTACCAAAAAGTTACATTCCCTCTAGCCTAGCATTCGGGAAAGTAATTCCAATTATTTTTCATTGTTATTAATCTTGGAACTTTTGTGTTTGCGCTACATAACTACTTTTTTTTCAAAACGATTTAACGGGGGTTTCATTTCAAATATGGTTTTAAAAATATTTGTTGCTATTTTCTAACTCAATCTGAAGTATAAATACCACTTTTATTAAAAATTGCGTTATGTTACGTGAAACCAGAGGAATGTTTTAAATCGTTAAAAAAAGTTTGTAATGAAACTAAAATATTTTCTTATTACGAATTATACTTAAGCTTTATATTTAATCAGCGAAAAAACATTTCAAACCGAGAATTACACGTTAATTGAACGTAAACAGGTTTCGTAATTGGATTTTTTAACGTTTCAAATGACAAAATGATAAGAATTGTTCATTTATTTCTTTTTTATAAATTTCGTAACATATTTTCAGCTACTAGTATTGAAAAAATGCATTAAATACAAAAAGAATGCAATGACACTTGAAAGTGTAAATGTATTTTTTTCAAAGTTAATAATTCACGATCTTCCAAACTTGTGATTGGTTTGATAACGGTGATGATAGCAGATACCCTGAAGCCTAAAGCACCTTCAGTCAAGGCACTTGAAATCGCAATGGCAGTCATTAAAACCCGGGAAATTCCCCACTATCTCAACCACCATCGCTTTACTTTCACATAAGTTACCAAATTTCTCCGTTGGCGGTTGGCAACGGTGAACCGTCTTGAAGTCCTTTCTTTCTTTATTCTGTCCTCTGCAGTACTTTATATTATCTCGGTGTGCTATGTGTAGTAAGAGAGACCCTTAGGGAAGAAGGCTGTACTGGAGCTGCTGTGAAATTTTTAAGAAGCTCGTTATGTCGGCTTTTTGGTGGAACTATTTTTGTTGAAGTGTTCGAATGGTACTTTGTGGAGTTTTTAATGGTTGCTTTTTCCCTCTTGAATGTGTACCTTCTGGCATAATTTATTTTCGGTATGAAGTGCCTCGTTTTGAATTGCATGTCATTTCGTGCTGATAACGTGCCATAAAAATTATGTATACAGCACCCTTCAAAAAAGGTTTTTGAGTTCTTTTTCTGGAATTATGGATTGTGTGGCTTAATGTCTTACAAAAAAATATATTATTATTCGAGTCTTCGTCAAAATTGAATGGTATTAATAATAATAATTACAAAAATATTTCCATCCTAGACCACTAGATTTTTTTTGAAGACTTATGGTGATCAAGGCTGATGGAAATAAGTGGAACCTCTTTAAATATGGTGGTTTATCTAAATATGTCAAGTTCAGAATTAGAGAAATTGAATTATGAAATACTTTAATATACATAACCGTTTTGATCATGATTAAAAACTCATCTTTTGAAAAAAAACCACATATTTTGAATTCATTAGTTTCTAACCTTTAGACAAATAAAGGTTAAACAAAACTTAACTTATGACTTATGAACATCAAGGACATATTAATAATTATGAACGTTTTTAGGAATTAAAAAACTTCATGCGATTGATCAAATTATCCATGTTTTTATGACTTAACCAATAAAGGAGTTTAGGGTTGATATTTTAAATTTTCTAAAGTAATTACTTATTTTTACTTTAAATGACGCTTTAAATATTCCTTCCATTCGAAACGAAACAAAAAATGATTTCAAGTTACTCGTGCTTAATTAATATCTGAAGCCGTAAACAGATAAATCAGCTCAATTCCTCGTATTTAATTTATTATCGAATCGAATTCGCCTTTTCATAGTCTTTCAAGAAAGAAACGAAAGGGAAGAAACTATAAAAATATTCACGAGAATCGCATTTACTAATTTTTCTGGTAATGATTCGCCATTAATCTGATTGGAGCGCGCAGCCTCATAATAAAACGTTCCACAAACTTCTTATTTTTTACTCGCTCCCCCTCTATCTCATTTATTGAGCGAGACGCACTTTAATTAAAAGGGAAAAACCTTCAGTTTTTAATTGGACCAATATATTATTTATGATTCCCGGCGAAATTGTTTGCATTGTCTTCCAGAGCGTGCAACTACTAAAAATCTTCATTTAAAACGCAATAAAAAAATAACATTTCCCCCAACTGCGAAGTTCAAAGTTTTTTTGCTTCCCTCATAATTCTCATTCAGAAATAGCATGATTAATTTAGCGTTAATCTTTCCCTTCCAGACTGAAGCTTTAATAGAAAAATTTTTGCTTCCTCTTTTCCCCACTATTCCATCGCCCATTTACTACTCCCGCTCCGTATGTCGTTTTCGACCTCCATTGTATCGTTTTTAATTTCATCATGTTTTTAAACCGCTCGGCACGCAGCTTGGGGAGGAAACGGAATTCATTCCGGCGAGTTATTAATTTCCATGAACAAAAGGAGTAGAACTCCGTCTTGAATTTCTTTAATTGATATTGAAGCGAAACATCAAAGTAAATTTTGACGAGGAAATTGTGATACCGTTCATCGTTTTATATCTTTCTTTTTGCTAGCATTATATCGTTTCTTTGAGAGAAAAATTGAATATATTTCGTTTAAGTGCTTTAAAAATGTGGATGAATGATGATTTTATGAGATAGCAGATAAAATTCATTTAAGACTTAAGAAAGAAGGTAGTTCATCCTGAATTAAATTGAGTTTGATTAACGATACCATCTTGTAAAATTAATTATGATATTGAAAATGTTTGTTCTAACTTCGATAGAAATCTTTTATGATTATTCCTAGAAGTAAATCTATCTTTAAGAAAAGGAAACGAATATTTGAAAATTCCGGTTTAATACCTGTTTTACTCGATTATTCGATTGATACCCACATTCATACAATCGTAGCTAGATTTTACAAGAACCTCTTTTTTTATGAAATATCATGTTTTTACGAACTGTATGCTGTTTTCAAACTTATTCCCTTAGATGTTATGATAATATCGTTACCCAAGGCTCGATTTGAGCCGGAACGGCATTCTGGAACCTACTTTTCGGGAAAATAGTATTCTATTTCAGGGTTCTCCTAATTACGGCCTGCGAGACCCTTTCATCAGGCCCGTGGATACCTTTCCTGGTACGAAAAAAGTCCTAAAATGAATTACAGCCATGTTTTTACTGTCAAATTTCCAAAATTTTTCTGGGGGAGGATCCCCAGACCCCTCTTTACGTACTTAAAACGCAACTAATATATTTATTGTCAGATTAAGTTTATGAAAGTGAGAATCCTACTAAAATATATATAAAAAAGGCATATTTCAAATTTAAAAACGTTTGTAAATGCATTTCTCTCTTTTTTTGCAAAAAACAGTAATTGTGATTTAATTGTAAGGTTGTTACTTAATTGTTCTTTTAAAATATAATTGTGAACCCCCATTTGAACTACCCATGATCCTCTCCTGGTGTTTAAAAAGTTTTTGTATTAAAAAGTTTTCGATTTTTTAGTTTTGAGACCAATAATTTTACCGTTCCGGTACCTCTTTTTTTAGAAATTGAGCCCTGTCGTTACCTATCTAAGAACTAAATATTTTTTAAACCTTAATTTACGAACTCATTTTTGAGTTAATATTTATGTTTATTTTATGTTTTTTAATACTTATGTTTATTTTATGTTTTTTAATACTTATGTTTATTTTATGTTTTTTAATACTTATGTTTATTTTATGTTTTTTAATACTTATGTTTATTTTATGTTTTTTAATACTTATGTTTATTTTATGTTTTTTAATACTTATGTTTATTTTATGTTTTTTTAAAATAATGATTAAAATCTAAAAAATGTAAATAAAATGCAAATTTGATAAAATAGATGTATTGTTTAGTATATTTATATATTTTGTTTCTTTATTTATTGATTTTACGAACTATTTCAGAAGATTTTCTTTGATTATCAATAAAATAATATATGTATATAAATACACCATTTTAAGTTAAAATTACTTATTTCATGAAAAATAAGTTCAATGACCAGAAATTTAAATTGATTCTCCACTCCCAAAAGCAAAATTAGCATTTCTAGTTTATTAAGACACACCTGGGTGCTCAATATCCATTTCAAAAATTAATTAGGAAATCGCTGTTCCTGTTTCTCTAAGTAGGGTGAAATTTAATCAAGAACGAAGTTACAAATTAGAAACCAGAGAGTTAAATTCACAGAGATAAATATGGTGAACGATACAGTTTCAGCGAAGCTTTGGAGTTTAATCATTTCCGTCCTAGACCGCCCGTTATAGCCATTGGATCCAATAGAAAGTTTGGGGCGTCCAGGACTGACAAAAGGTTTTAAGCCACTAATTAGTATAGAGTGAACTGGCGAGAAAGACATGGTTTCTGAGTTAAAATGGTAATTAGGAACTTTTTTCACGTTTTATATTGTTCTTTAAATTGGGGTCTCTGGGTTTGGTGTGGCTTCTCATCTTATTCAAAAGTTTCATTAAAATATGGCTACGTATGGATTGTGGATGAGTATGAATGTAGGGACATAGGTTAGGCTATTTAAATAGCTAAAAATAATTTTCTTATTAAAATAGCTTCAAGTAGTAATTATATTTCAAAATGCACCGAGTCATTGCGTTTACCTGTAAAATGATCATGAATAACTATGAAGGATTTTTTTTTTCAAAAAATGTTCAGTGAATAATGTGGATGAAGAATTGAATAATATATAAATATTTGAGAAAAAAAATATCTGAGAGAATAATATGCAGTACAGGTTAAATCCATTACAAATAAAAATAGATTTTAAAAATTTGGAATCCTATCCCAAGCAGCACAAAAGTTCAAAATGCGTCCAGTTTTTGTCATGAATGGTTGAATTTCGTTCTAGTTGCAACTACGTAAGAAAGACATATTTATATGAGCTGTGCTACTGGGGATTAATCTTAGTTGTTTATTTGTGCATTATCACTTAAAATGAATAGTGAAATTCAAGAAAGGAAATTTAATGATAAAATTATACTATACATTATTGATTAGTTTCTCCTTAAAGCTATACTATTTTGGTTCCTGGGTTGAACGTTGCTGTTTGAATGTAATTTATTTGAGCTTTAAATAAACCTAATTGGGAAAATGCTTTCTAATAAAATACATAAACATATTGTATTTGAAAGTAACACTCAAATTCTGTATTCCTTAAATCAAACGCAAAGCAGCCAATTCGGAACGTTGTGTGCTTTCTAACCAGGTCATAGTAAACACTATGAACCAATCTCAAAGATAATCAATACATAACCTACCTCAACATAAAATCTTGTACACCGAGAAAAACAAAATCCACTTCTGGTACCTAAAATAATTCCAATATGAAACAAAAAGAGGGGGGATTATCGATTTCTTTGATGTTCTATGCCAAGGATGCGTGCCAAGACACACGCAAATGTATACTTACCATAATGTACGGTATCAACTGTTTACCTTTTACCAGAATGCCAACAAAATCCATGCAACTTCTAGTATATACGTAAGGAACTAACTCTGTGCGACAATCGAGTACACTGTTCCTTGTCGTAAAGTAAACACGACTTTTATAGTTTTCACAACGCAGATTAGAGGTAGTACTTAAACTCATTGGTTTATTGTTTGTGGTTTGTATTTATGTATTAGATATTTTTTGTCGATACTCCTTTCCTAAGATGAATAAATGTTAATTTCTCTGTAACAATGTATTTTGGTGGAGTTGGCACTGATTTTGTACGCTTTCTCATAATCACCACTGGGTAAAATTAAATCCCTGGATAGCAAAGTAACGTAGGCTTTAGGTAAAATGGGATTTATTATTATCACTGGGAGAGATTGAAATAAATTTGTGGCAAGGAGGCTTGCACTTTATCCAAATGTTATTTTTTACATGTGAGTTTCTCTACCTACAAATTTTTTTAATTTATAAACTAGTTCCAATATAGCTTGATTTATACAGATTTAAAATAGTACGTTTCAACTATTTCAATTAAAAAACATGTAGTATCTCGACTAATATGTATAGGAAATGATGTGTGCACCAATAACAAGTAATATAAATTGAAATTTCGGAGCAGCCATTCCTTAAAAAAGAGTTCTAAAAACTAACAAATGCTTTCTGGTATTTTCTCATTTTTCTTAATGATGATTAATTATTTTCTTAATATAATAATCAAAGCATTCAAAAATGAACACCAAATATCCAACCGTGTGTATTGTAAATAAAGTAAAAACTCATAAAGATATTTAAATAGTATAGTATCATAGTAGAAATGAAGATAATGTAAATATTTATTTATACCGAAGTTATATTCTTTTGGAGAGCAAAATTATTGCAGTAAAAACAAGTAGAAGAAGATTGGAATGTTAGTTCTTACTCTAAATTGCAAGCAACTGAATAACATTACACGGGTCAGGAATTCGAAAATTAAAGGAAATGAATTCAACTGAACATTAAAGTGATAAAAAACGCTACGTTTAATCTTAAGAAGCATTAAAAAAAACAATCTCAGTGGCAAAATGGAAATTGAATTAAATATATGAGCAATGTTTCCACAGTTCGTTAACCTAGCCGGATGTAAAACATTGCCTCACACGCTAATACTTATTCATAAGACGGTGTTATGCAAAAGATAAGTAGAGTTGTTTAAAATGTAATTACTCGTGCATTATTTTCATCTTCTTCTTCTTTCTCAGTTGCAAAGAAAAAACATAAAAAATCAACCCTCCACTTTATCACCAAAAATATTCGCCTTTTCTGTAAATTTCTATGCTTATAAAGAGCGTACTTTCGGTACAGCCCAGGAACCTCAGGAAATTATATAATAAGCAAAATTAAAAGTAAGAAAAATTATGGCAACAAGAGGGAAAATGGGTAGCTGCTACTGAAGGGTAAATAGTAATAATAATAATAATAATAGGGGTTTGGATAATGGGTAATTAAAATACACTCTCGAGGTTCTTTAGGATCTTTTTACGGGTGGTTTATTTTTATATATTTTAGTTTATTTGTTTACGAAATACTTTTGAGTGTTATTCTTTTGTGCCATTATTATTTTTTAAAGTTTGTTTAAGTCAAATGGTATAAAAAGAAAATTTTTTTTGCGCATTTAAAAACGAAAAGATGGATGTAAAAAGGGGATTTATAAATTGTTTGCAATAAAAATGTACTCTAAAGGGGGAAATATAACTTTACTTTTATGGAATATTGTTACACCAAATACACCAATTTTGAAATTCTAAGATGGTTAAATTATTTCAGTTGTGGTAAACACATATTAAGCAAAGTTGGTTACTTTCACGCAAAATATTTGGCAAAATTTAAGGTTTTCTTTTAAATATTTCACACGTTTTCCTAATATGTAATAGGAAAATATTATTGAAATTTTTGAAAAACTGAAACAAATTAAATAATATTAAAATGTGTTTATGGAAGGAAAACATGTGTTTATGGTAACATAATTTGAATTGAAAAATTTATGCATGTATTAGTAACTTTCTGAGAATTCTTTTGAAGTATGAAATTAATACAGTTAACTTAACATACATAGTACTAAATAGCTGTTTCAAATAGTAAATAGCTAATGGAGGTTTTAGATCTTAAAACTGTTTTAGCCAGTTTTTCAGTTATCATAATGCTATTCCGCTTACTTAGGACAAAATGCTCAGAAAAACTGTTTTATAAAATAGAATATCATTCAAACCCTTATTACAATATAATGACACATTATAAACACTTTTATAAACAATATGACGTTTGCATTATTCCAACCCTCATAACAATTAGACACGCATTTGAAAGGAAAACCCCCTAACGCTCTAAAGGATCAGTTTTCGATTATCGAAAAAGTTGGAAGAAATGTAAAAAAAAGGCTTTTAATATATGCGCCGTGGATTGTATGATAATTACAAACGGAAATCGATGATAATGATGAAACGCGTTTACAGTAATTGCCCCAAGTGTGAATTACACTCTTGATTATTATAACCTTTCTACCACTCGACTCAAACCTACTTCCTTTCACTATCGGGTAACTTTGGGAAATTGGTTATTAGAGGATGGGTATTACCCCTAATCACGGATAAAAAAAATGGTGAGAAAGCTAATTGGAGTCATTGGAACAGATGCTGGGATAAATTAAAAACCATTTAATTAAAATGTATTGATTGAATGGAAATGTAATAAAAATAATTTTTAATTAACTTTTCAATATTATATCGCAGTGGAGTTAGATATAGATCAAAGAAGAGGGTGATAATGAGATAATCGATGGCAATGCCAGCTTTGAAAATTTTTCCGATGTGAAAGTTAACTGAATGTCGATGACAGTGCCAAATAAATTTGTAATTTAAGCTCCAACTTTGAAACTGAAAGCTCTTTTGTACTGTGTTTCATATTAGGATAAAGTAATAGTTTCTTTAAAATACGTTTATTGCTGTCGTTATTGAGGAACATAGGACGTAATGGTTCCAATTAACAAAATTTATTTCTAAGTAAGTGTTTGCTATTTTTGTTCAAATAAGTAAAATTTTATTCAATGATAGATCATAAATATACAGAAATAATTATTTGAATTATAGATTTTAAAACTATCCTTTTAACGATGATGTTGTTCTAATTTTTATAAATTAAAACTAATATTTAACTCCATGGCATATTCGCTATAAATTTTTAAAATGGTGTTAAAAATGACAGAATAAAGTATAAATACTGAGGGGGTGTACATTAAAGTTATCTCATTTAATTAAAACTCATTAGATTATAAAAAACCGTTCCATTTATGCCTGATAAAAATTTTTTTGCCATAAGAGTAACAAATTATCCCCTGTAAATCAGTGAAAATGAAAAAAAATGTAAATCTAAGGGATCATTTACAATGCTTCACTGCCACTGTTCATCATGAATAATAATCTTCCCCGAGAAATCACACATTTGCATAGGAAATCAGAATACTTAAACGACAGTTTAAACTTGGCATTTTGTATTTTGGATGATTCTTCTAAGGGATGAAGTTTGAAAGGGAAAAGTGTAAATGAGCCTTTAAAAGACTATCTTCATGCTCACTTTTCACTAGGTGATCCCTCTCAAAAAGAACGACATTATTATAATCTGTCCTTAGGTAAGATATTAGAGTTTATGTACACTGTACATTCATACTTGTAGATTTAAAAGCTTTTTTCACTATCGTATATGTCCACGTATAATGGTAAAATTTCCAATTCCAAAGGGGGGTGTCGGCTTATATGCGGATCTAAAAAGTTATATTATTAGCGGAATTAAGTTTCGTGAAAGTCGCTCGCGATTATATTAAAATCCCTCGTCGGCTTAGGTTCCTTTTACACCGATACATAGAACGGAAACAAATTAAAAGCAAACACGAAAAAAGTTGGAGGTAAATTAACTTTATCACCACTATAAGTTTCATTATGTGTATGAACAGTAAGAATCTTGATTTTCTGGTTCGAATTCTATACTTAATGCAAGTTTTGTTGCTGATACCATTTTTTTTCGTAGTGCATGCATACAAGCAAAATGACTCATGTGTAATAAAATAAAGCATCCAGGAATTGTCATATTACGAGCCGCATAACATCGACATTTTAATAAATAGCGATCTTAATTTAATAAGAACGATCTAGATTCGATAGCCTAGACGGTATAGTGCGAAACTCGTAACTTTATGCTCCCCAGATAGAATCCAGGTTGCCATCTATGCTATTTTAGATTGTTTTAATTTAGAACTTTAAACTTTTCTAGAATTCATAGCAAGAGCTGTGGCGGATCTAGGGGGTGGAACTCTGGAAAGTGCCCTCCCTTGGAGACCCAAAAAGGTTCTCAAAATGAGTAAAAACCCAAATTTTACAGGTCTAATTTCAAAATTTTTTCTGGGAGAGGACCCCCATACCCCCAATGGTACCACAAGGGGATCTTTTTTGGAAAAGTGACCCCCCCCTTGGAGCCGTGCTTGATCCGCGCCTGAGCAAGAGCAGGGTTTAGTTATAACGATTTACTGATTTGCTTGTACGTATCCAGTGCCCTTTTTATGGTTTCGATTATGGTGATTTATGGGAAAGAAGAAGTTTTCAAAACTTTTGAATTTTTCGGATAAAAAGCGTATTATCAGGTTATACGCGAAAACGTAAATTTATACCGCGGGTTATTTTTATATTATATTTGTATCACATTGAAAATAACTTAATTGAGTTGAAGTAATCAAAATGAGTTAGGCCCAAACGGATAATGATTAAATCATCTTTCGTTGACCTTAACACCTCTTACAGCGAATCCACCATCAACCCCATTCCACTTCTTAAAACCTCTCAAGACCATCAGGAGGGGCCAAGAAAAACGCAAGTAAAAAAAAAAGATACGCCGAATCAAGTGTGGCGAAACTTTATTCTTCTCTCATTAACATATCAAAGAGCGGAATATTTAAATATCTCGGGGGCTTGCGTGTCCTCTCAAACTTTATAGTTCTTCTAACAAGAAATAAAACCCCACGTTTTATATTCGACGTCACGGGGGCATTTGCATACATGTAGCCGCTCCTCTCACACTGGAGAGTCATTGTGGAGGTATAACCTGAGCTTGAGAGAGAGTGTGTTTAGTATTGTATTTGAAAGGAAGTTTAATTTCTGTCACGCCATACATCTGTCCGCCCTGGCAAATCGTCAAAAATGTTTATTAGATTTAGGGACCTTTTTGTTTCGCTTCCTTTACAGCTCATTTAATTTCGGAACGATTTTTGTTTGTTTGGAGGAGTTGGGAAGTGAATGCAAAACGTGCGCCAATGAAATTTATCGTATTTGGTTATGGATTTACGTGGATAGCATGAGAGCAGATGTTGACTTGAAATTCGGTATTTATCAGGGTTGGCTGGATTGGACCCAATTGGGTTGGACCCACTGGGTTTTTTCAAAAAAACCCGAGTGAAAAAACCCACATTTTGGACCCATTTTTGGGTTTTTTCAAGAAAAATCAAGATTTTGGCAGTTCTTTCAAAATTTAATGTGTTTTTTTTCAAAGTTTAGGATATTTTAAAAATTTTAATGGGTTTTTTCAAAATTTAAAAAAGGTTTTAAAAATTAAATGGTGTTTTTTCAATTTCAGGGAATTTCTTTTTAAAGTTAAATTGGTTCTTTCATTATTTAGTGGGTTTTTTCATTATTGAATGGGTATTTTTTCAAAATTTATGACGTTTAAAGTTCAAACTAGATATAAAAAATAAAGAAGATTTTTTTAAATTTCAGTGGGTTTTTTCAAAGTTTAGGATATTTTTTAAATTTTAGTGTTTTTTTTTTCAAAATTTATACCAGGTTTCAGGAAATAAGGGTTATAATAATATATTATAATAATATAATAAAAACTTTGAAAAAACCAATTAATTGTGGAAAAACTGACATTATTTTGAAAGAACACATTTAACATAGAAAGAACTCACTAAAATTTGAAAAAAAAACCAACTTACTATGAAGGAGAAAACCACTTAATTTTGAAAAAACCCACACTTTTTCTGAAAAAACCCAGTTTTATATGGGTTTTTTCAGGGTTTTATTGAAAAAACCCGAAAAACCCAACCCACTTGGGTTTTTTCAAAAAAACCCGGGTTTTTGCCAACCCTGGTATTTATACAGACTAGGTGTATTTTGGAATTATATATAAAAAACCTGATAAATTGGTGTTATTTGTGTATTTGAAAAACACCATGTCTTCTTAGCCCTTTCGATCCTATGCCCGCCAGAGCCCTGCACGAGCTCGCTATAGCGCGTCTAACTCGCGATTTAAAAAATAAGCCCGTAAGTAACATTTTGTTTGTACGAGCGCGGCGGGCTGGGGAAAAAGCGGCGGGCCTGGAAAAACTCGGCGAGCTGAAAAAAGCTCGCCGGGTTTTTAGAAGCGCGGCGACTTTTCCCCGAATCGTCTCCGGCTGTTAAACGGTTTCCGAGCAGTTAGATTAGATGCGCGCTTTGCGGGTTTTCAGTAAATAGAAATAATCATGGTTTTGTTCATTATAAATTCATTTATCTTCAAGAAGTACTAAAAACAGGATTTAAATTTAATTTAAAGGAAGCAGTTTACTTCGAAACCGATATTAATTAACCGTTATTCAAAGTTTTATCCTAGTAACTTCTCAATCTGATGACTTAAACAAGAAGAAAAAATCTTGAAATGTTAACTAATCTATACATCAGTGATAATTTTTATCAAAATGTTATAGTAAGATAAAATATTTTCTCATTTCATTAAGACGTAATGCATTATGACTTGATATACTGCGATTCCTAATTAAGGGAAGCGCGCAAGCTTCAGACCGGCGAGTTACGTGGAGAGCGGCGCGCTTGGAAAAACCCGGCGGGCTTTTAAAAGCACGGCGAGTTTTTTCCGGATAGCCGAATCTAATCGAGCTCGTGGTGCCTCGGCGCGCTGTTTTTTCAGAGACGAGCTAGACGCGCTAAATCGAGCTCGTGCAGGGCTCTGATGCCCGCCCGAGATTATCATTGAATCCTATGGGGAATGAGGGATAGCAAGGATTGAAAGGGTTAAAGAAGAAACATAAAGGAATGGTCTATATCCGTCTGACGTCACATTTTAACCATCGTGTGACCTACTAAGCCTGCAATTGGTTACCACAGAGATAGCTTGTAGTTAGATATGGAGGGCTCAGAATTAAAATGGACCAAGTCCACTTTTTGTCATTTTTGAGTTACCAACGCTATAACATGCACCAACTATGTAAAATTTCAGTGCAATAATGAACCAAGTCCTAGTTCTGATAATATCCGCTTGGCAGCAGCAAGTTCTATTGCGTTAACATGTAATTTTCCTATGTAGCTTTAACTTTAAACGTCTGTAGCTCAAACGTAGCTAAAGTGGACTTGGTTCACTTCTATTCTGAACCCTCCATATGATGATAGTGATATATGATTTGATAGTGAGTTTGTTTTCCCCATCACGTGATTAAATGAGCGTTGCACGAATATCGTCCATTGAGTTTTATGTTAACTGGATTATAGCCTCTATAATTAAATTATTAAAACGTGTATTTTTGTATTTCTTTTATTGGGTAATCTGTATAAATATTTAACATAACCACTTTCATAACTCCCGATTTAAATGTTTTAAAAAATCTGTGACACCATTATTTAATATCTATTACAAACTACCGTTATTAAAAAAACTAATGTATACTTTTATGAAATTTATTTCGAAAAAAAGTCTAGAATAGTTATCAAATATAGTTCGACATTGAAGATTTACATTTATTTGATATATGATTGTATAAAATGATTTGCTGGAAATATTTGCTATAAATCGTTTGAAACTACTATCCCAAAATGAAGTAACAATCCCTTCCATTCCAGTCCAAGACGGCGATTTTGCATTTCAAATACATCTCACGAAACTCCAAACCCCGCGACAAAACTTTATCGAGGACGTATTTGCTTTCAATATAACAGAGGAATGAAGTATGACCTCCTCTGGATGTTTGCCTTACTTGCAGCATTGTGCCCCATCTCTATGACACGAGTTTCCAAGATTCGTTGCCATCAAGAAAAGAAAATATCTTTGTGTAAACTCGGTGTTCTTCATTTAGGCCGGAAATAGAACTGCTGCCTGCAGTCAAGAAATCCTTTTGTGCAGTGGATCTTCTAATCCTTAACTTTATTCTTACATCTAATCCTCGAGGATTCGAAACCGGCCTTCTGGGGGTACTGTAGAATTTCTTGTTGACTCTCTTCTTATCTGTAAAAGAACACAAAAGCGGAGGGAGATAAAAAAAATTTCTTTTCCGTTGAGTGGCAACTATATTTAAAGGGGAAAAGCAAAACTAGGGTTTTAACGCTGAAGAAGGACCGTGTCGTCGAGAGTATAAAGTAAGAGGAAGAGATTAGGGATCGGATCTGCTGCCGACATTATTTGGATTTTGTAAACAACCTTGAGGTTCTATGATGCGCACGGGTTTCTTAAGGAGCTTAAATTGCTGGGATGAAAGGGGGAGGAGAAACAATAGTGTTCGAGATATTTTAAAGTTTTCTTCTTTATTTTTTCAATAGAGGAAGTTGTTACCGGAAAGTTATTTGTTTATTATTTGATCTTAAGACGAAATATATTTAGCATGTATTGAAAATAATTTTATCTGCTGGCAGTAAAATTTTCTTTTTTTCTTTTAGCATGTAACATAATGCAGGATGGTAGATTATTATTTTTTACCTTTTGCATTGTTTGGTTATGCCTTAGCACAATTTTTATAGTATCTTACAATGAGTTTCTCCTTGTGAAGATATAAAGTCAAATTTATACTCACAATAAGGAAGTTGCGTGTGTCAGATTTTCAAAAACAAGCAAGTGTTCCGTATGATTTTTTGTATGTTAAAATGAAATATCTAGTCAGTTTTCAAAAAATGTACAGGTAATTAAATATTTTAATTTAAAAGTCGAAAAAAAACACGTGACTGAAAACGTTTATTGTTTAAACTATAAGATGACGTCAACAATAATACCATCAACTCCATTGCTTTACAACAATGTATAGTATAAGATGACGTCACATCCAAACTCTTGGCGTTTTCGAGCGCTTTTAAAAAGGGGATTTTTGTTATTTTTTTGACAATCAAAAAATTTCTCGATCGGCCTCAAATTTTGGGTAGTTGCTTATTTTTGCAAGAGGAATCGAATAAAAAAATATAAAAAAATCGTGGAACTTCCTCATTGGACTTTATATTTAGGTAAAAATAACAATAACTATACCTGTTATTGGGTTTGGTGCTGAATTACTTTATTACTTTCATTTTAATTTTACTTAGTATGTTTCTTAATTACTTCCAAAAAGCATCGTTAAAACTAAACCATTTTAAATATTTTAACAATACAGAGTTTATTAAGGGTTAAATTTATTATGAAAATATTTAAGTGATATTTTATTGTATATTTTCAGAGATTTTAAGCTTTTAACAGTGTGAAGTTAATGTAAAATTACAATTAATTTATGAGGTCTGTAAACATATTTGAACGAGAGTTAATTATTAAGATACGTGTATTTTCTGAATGCTAGCAGTGTCAAATAAATTTGCAAATTGTAATATTTATTGGCGTATAGAGTATCTTTTAAATAACAAGTAGTATGTCAAGATTTAGCTGTTACTATAAAGAGTAAAATATAGAATAAAATCAAACTTTAAAATAATATAAATTTTCTTTTAATATCGTAGAGAAAAACTACTAGATAACCTCATGTAACACATAAGCTTTCTAATAGCATGGCTGAAAAAAATTTCCCAAAACTGCAAAGACATTGCAAATTTGATTCGAACGAGTAATTTCCCCAAATAACAATTCTCACAATACACACTGCACGCTTTTAGTTACACCTCTTACTATTCCTAAATTCCTTACACATATCAAATGCATCACAGCTTTGGAACTTAAGATATCCATTCTCCCTTTGGAGCAATTAAATCTGGGAGCCATTTGCAGTGAATAATAATCACTTTTACGATTAGCACCTTCTCTCTTGGCTCGATATAAGCAAATGTCAGCAATTCCGTATGATCTAGTTCTAACGTGACTAAATCAAGGGTATCGTGTTTAGGTACGTCACGATTCTCTGCCAACGATAATGATGGACTGGAGAAGGTGTTGACAAGTGTAATTAACATTCTATAAGTATGTATTAGATGGAAGAAAGTGTCACGTGTTCTTAAAGAGGGGTTTTTAGGGTGTCTTTATTACGTATCTTTATTTATATTTCTGAGAGATTGGATTTTTTCTGACAATTTTTTACCGTTATTTACAGGGCCTACCTTATTTTATCATTATTATAGTTATAAAATATATAATTAAGGGTTAAAAAGGATAGACGAATCAAAAGAAAACCCTGATATTTTCCATGTTAATAATGCAGAATAGTTAATAGAGAGATGGCGCAAAATAAAAAACATTGGTGCTTTTATGTTGATAATGCACGTAATACGTGGTCTCTATATAAGAAGGGTTTGTAGCGGTCTTAATACTTTTCTATAGATATTTTTAGGCATTGGTTGTCTTCTAACAACTTTTAACCGATTTTTATAGGGCCATCCTTATGGAGTTAAAATAGGGAGATGAATCAAAACAAAACACATTGATAATTTAATTTGTATATTAATTTAAGAGCTATTTTCATTAGGTTATTTTATGCCGATTTTCTACAATAATTTTGCATAGCAATCTTGTCTTTTATCTATTTTTCAAACACTTTTGCGTAACTAAATCTATTTAAAGATAATAATTTTCCACGCGGAGTGTATTAAGATACACTTTTTTGAGTATAGAAATATTTGGAAGATGTAATATGGGGGCCTGGAGTATTTGAACGTATGCATAATGTTACATTTAGCTATTCTGAATTTTTTTTAAATTTACATACTGCATATATTATCGCATGAATAGCATTACTTATTGCAAAACTGTCAAATTTAAAACAGCAAAATATCAAGATATAAAAAATATTTATAAACCATGCACCTTTCTCTGAATATTGCGATTCTAAAAAATTTTAAATCAATCTAAAAAATTATAACATCCAGTTGATAGTTTCAATATGTAAATATTTTTCATCTAAACCAGCGGTTCTCAAACTTTCTATCGTCACGGACCCCTTTATGTAGCAGCCAGACATCACGGACCCCCAACATTTTAAACACCAAAAACGTAACCAGACTTTTGTTTTGAGTTAAAGATTAATTAAAATTATAGTATATAAATTATAATAAATTTTACAATTACTCCAGAGGCGTATATAGAAATTTATTTCGAGAGGGGACAAAAATTAACCCTTGGCCCCCATATATATTTCATAGGTCCAAGTAACTTTTTAGTACATTTTTAAGTAGAATTTGCGTCTTAGGGAATTTAATATAAAAAGGTTATCGGTAATTAAATTCTACCTACGAAAGGGGGGTCTGGGGGTCCTCCCCCAGAATTTTTTTTGAAATTCAACTAGAAAAACAGGTTTTTAATTAGTTTTGATTAGTTTTTTGAATATAAATTTTTATGCAAGATTTGCATTTTGATTAACTTAATGTAAAAATAGTTTATAATAATATAGTTTTAAGGGGACGCGGTACCTTTCAGGTAAAAATCTTTAAATTCACTGTTATTTTATAATTTTTGTTGGTAAAATATGTAAATACCTTAAATTAAAAATAATATAAATTTGAAATTTATAAAAATTCAAATTTTATGGGTTTTTAAAAGAAAATTTAAAATTTTAGAGGTGTTTTTAAAATGCTACTCCTCCTACAATTACTGACTTACACTCACAAAATTTGGTGTTCAAATAAATTGAACTATGTACAATAAAAATTTGCATCGGTTTAGGGTTTGTAGTACTTTAAGTACTGAAAATAGTTATTTTCTTGAATCCTTTCTTAAAAAAGCTCTAAAAATGCTAAAATTCACAACTCAGTGATTTTTTAAAAATCATCTACCATTGATATCCAAAAACCCATGCAAATTTTCATTATACACACTTTCAACAATGGTCAGAAAAAAATTCAATATATTTCGTTCAATAGATAAAAAGCCTTAGCATTTTAAACAATGAAAAAGTGGTTCTGAGTAAAAGGACTTTGAAATTTTCATAACCCATAGAAACCTTAATACTTTCACACATAAAATTAACTACAGCTTAGATATTTTTCAATGAAAAGTTTTGAAAATTTGTAGGATGATAGACAAATGCAAATAAATTAGTTTGGATTAAAAAAATATTTTTTGTTATTTTGTCGAAAAAGAGGTACCGCGTCCCCTTAAGAACAAAAAGGTATCTGGGGGGTCATCCTCAGAAAAGTTATAGATAAATTTATCCCTCAAAACGCACAGGATTTAATTTTGGTTTTGATTCTCTTCGTCCGAATTTCAGACAATATTCTTAGGTAGGATTTCAATTTTGATGAACTTATTTTTAAAAAGTATTTAATAATAAAGTACGAAGTACTAAAGAGGGTTCGGGGGTCCTCCCCCAGAAAATTTTCGGAGATTTGATCCAAAAAACAGGATTTTAACTTGTTTTGATACACCAAATCCAAATTTCAGGAGGAGGGCAGAGCCCCCCCCCTTCACCCACATTTATATACACCCCCGAATTACTCCAAGTCTCTGAGGTGAGGGTGGAAATTTCAAGGAAAAAATTATGCATTGAAGTCAAATTTTCGAGGGGGCTGGGAGCTCTCCCCAGAAATTTTTTATGAAACTTACCTCTTAAAACTAGTGTTTCTCTAATTTTGAAACTGTTTGGGGAATTCTAAAAGTAACTTGAGGAATTTCTCAGGGTAACTCACGGACCCCCTAGGAAGGCGCCGCGGACCCCCAGGGGTCCGCGGACCACAGTTTGAGAACCGCTGATCCAAACGATTAGTTGGATTCATTGAGTGTGTTACCATCAAACTCTTACAAATCCATTTATCACCTCGCTTCAATAAACCAAAGCGGCGAATAGCCCATTAGTTAGACTCGTACAAAAGTAACCGGAACCAAAAACCCAATTTTAAGTTCCTGGAGGGAAGTGAAGTGCCGGGTGTTTTCGTATTCCGCAGACGTTAGTATGGACATGAACTCAGCATCCCTCGAGTAAAGTATTTCTGAAATTTATTTTAGTCTCTTGATGTAGCACGTACCGAACTGTCTCATAAAACACTACGGAGGGATAGAAACACGCGAAATAAGTTTCGATTTTTATGTCTCCTTGCAGGCTGTGGATTTAGGTTTTATTGCCAAAATGGATATTGGGAAGGATGGTTACGTGTTGTGTTGTTCTCGTGTTTCCGGGCCTGGTTCGTTTCGGTTTTTGTGGGTGGGGGGAAAGGGATGGTAGCCTTTGGTCAGTTTTTTGTAATGGTCATTGATGGTTTTTGTTTTTAAGGCGCTTGGGGTTACTTCTACTTTTAAACCGAGGTTGAGAGGATTTAGTAGAGGAGATTCGATTGTTTAAAATCATGAGGCGTAGCGTATTTATCTTTTAATGCTTCTCTATAGTGGCGTCAGTAATTTTTAACACTTTCAATCCTTAGACGCCCGACATTGCCTTTGGATCTTCTAGAAAATTTAGAACGGTTAGGACTGAGAGAATAAAGAACATATTACACAGTTTGAGAAAACTCCAGCTCTCAAGCGTCGCCTCCAACCTTAGACCGGTTTTGCCCTTGTTAAGGCTCATCAGCACGGCATAGGAAGGTAACGAAAGACTAAAAGCTCTCCCTCCGCTCTCTTGCGTTACCTTCCTATACCGTGCTGATGAGCCTTAACAAGGGCGAAATCGGTCCACGGTTGGAGGCGACGCTTGAGAAATGGAGTTTTCTCATACATTCCTCTAACCAGAGGTTACTGGTGAAGAACTCTTCTTTTCATATTACACAGTTGTTCATAATGATTAGGTATTAATAATGAATGAGTATCAAGTGCACTATATTTCTTCGAAAAACACTGAAACACAACTACATTTTTTGATCTCTCATATGAAATTCCAAAGAAAGAACAACATAGAGCAGAGTTTCTCAAACTGTGGGTCGCGACCCACTGATGGGTCGGCAGTGAGTTTTTGGTGGGCTCCGAGAAGATTTTTAATTTTTCTGAATATGTAATATCTTTTAATTTTTACAAACGTGTTATTGAATTTTGAAATTTATCAAATTACCGTATAGTAAAAAGAACAAAATAAGAGCATTAAGAGAGGTTTAAGAAAAACTACTCTACTTGGTGTCGAACTGAAGAGGCAATTAATGTAAATACATGTGTGTCACTCACTTTAATGTGCCGATAATGCAAGACTAGTCGGTTATTCAAATAAGATTTAAAAGGAAAAAACCAGTGTTTCTAAACTTAGGATTCCCCATCCTCAACAGGGGGAGCAATTAAAATTTTAAGAATTTTCTTAGGAAATGATACAACTGCAACTTATTCCATATTACTAAAAAACAAGTTAAAAACCCAGTTTTTAAGGGTCAAATTTCAAATTTTTTACTGGGGTAGGACCCCCAGACCCCTTTTTATTGTGGGGATCATTGTTAACCCACAATTAAACTGTTTCATACGCTCAAATTCAAATATTTACTTTTAATTTTCTAAAAAATTAACTTCTCTTCTAATCCGTGCATGTAGTAATTTATTGTTGTAACAAAATAGTTGGTGAACACCACTTCCAGTCAAGAAGTTAAAATTCTGTTGAGGGGCATGAGGTTAACTGAAGGTGAGGTGGGTCGCGTTAGATTTTGTTTCTAAAAAGTGGGTCGCGATGTTCAAAAGTTTGAGAACCCTGACATAGAATGTCAAAAGTAATTCTTCCATGAGAAGGACATATTTGACCCCAATATTAATTATCTTCCCGATAAAAAGTGCTTGATCTTCAAAACGTAGCCCATAAAAATATGATTACTTTCATTAGGTTAATCTAGCTCTTATATCCCTTTTACACAAATACGAGATGAAGATTATTCAGTATCCAGGATGATAATAGATACCTCTTCATATTTTATGTAACCTTAAATTAAGATAAAAATTTCAAATTTTCAAATTTAACTCATATTGAAAAAAACCACATAAAAATAAGTGCTTTAATCTCGTATATTCAAAAGAAAATATCATTATGACAATAAGTTTTACATACAATATTCAAATAACTTGTGCAAACATTATTTGATCATAATTCGATGTATGATTTAAAATTTAAAGCTAAGCTGATGTTTTACATTTATCCAAATGTTATTTGAAACCATAAAATATCGAGATGGATTCTTTAATCGTGTTTTTAATATACTTCATAAAAACGATATGAAGTGAACAAAATTTTCCATCGAACTCAGCACATTCACAAAAGGAGAAAGAGATCCAGTTTATCCCAACCTATAAGTATTTCCAATTGAGTTAACCAAATAATACCGAAGCTCCATGCAAAACAGCTTTAACACCAATGAAAAGAAATTGATGTGTAGCAGGGATCTATTGAAACGCTTTTCAACGACGCAGCTTTCAAAAACGTTATTAGGCAGCTTATTACTCCCGACACTTGCAAAAATCAAAAACTGGAAGCGAGAATGTGGAATTAAACGAGCAAAGAAAAAAACCCTAATAATCCTTTTCAAATATTCTCTCTCCATGCTAACTATTCTTTCCTTCTTTCCAGTCGGGGGCGCCTTCTTTCAAAAAAGGATAGGGGACTGATAGAGGAAAAAAAATCTTTTATATATGCTGTGTCAACTTAATTAAAAGTCGTAGAACGTTTTAAAGACCCTCTTTCCTTCCCCCCTCCTCTGCTCTTTGTGTTTTTTAATCGAAACCATCCCTTGAAATTTACGTGAGTTGCATTTCTCTCTGAAGAATGCAGCATAAGGGGAGTGCCTGAGCCTTATTTATAAATGTCTGGGGAAGGTTTATTCAAAGGTTGTGTTGTGTTTATAGGAGAAAATTCCGCGCTGAAACACTAAACTCGCCCACACAAACAGAGCCGGGTAATGCTGTTTGGAGAAGTGTTTTTGAGTGTTTCACCAGTTCTTAAACACATGTCTCGGAATGTGATGTAACTACAAAAACCTATTGTTGTTCTCCTTATTTAGATTTTTAGGGAGTGAATAGGCATTTAAGTCTACGATTCTTGTCGAATGGGGATTGAAATTACGTTTATGTTAGATATTATCTTCGAACGCGTTATTCACAAATTTAATGAAATTCGGACAGTTGTGATTTATCTTTATATTTTTTTACCAACGAATTTTAAAGCAGAATGTTTAACATTTAATATTTTTTTTTAAATAAAGAAGGTTAGAACTATTGGCTAATTCAAAAGCATGGTAGTTGGAAATAACAGCTTTTATTTTTTAGAAAACTCTTGATTCATAGAAAACATTTAATAAATCTTAAAATGACTGTTTGAATTTTAAGTTTAATCATTGCGCCTTTTTTATAAACTGCT
The DNA here is from genome assembly GCA_024610705.1 of Tetragnatha versicolor. NCBI lineage: Eukaryota > Metazoa > Arthropoda > Arachnida > Araneae > Tetragnathidae > Tetragnatha > Tetragnatha versicolor. The sequence goes on from JANDEH010000001.1 coordinate 69,782,233, forward strand.
GTTTTGCAACTAAATTCTATGCATGTAATGAAGCAAAAACATAAAACGATCATAACTTTAAATGTAAACAACAGTTTCTCAGTAAATTTTCAGGTACTGATACTATCATAGGGGATTGAGATTTAGCATTCCGTTATTTAATTATATGATTTTTACATAACCCTTAGTCTCTCCAAATTTTTGAAGGATAAAACGGTAATCTTGAGTGGTCTAGAATTGAAAGGTTTAAATTTTGATGGTATATAAAAATTACAGTAAATGGACTTTAATAAAGTGTAAAATGTAAATTAATACTTGTGTATATACTTATTATTAGAAGTCTATACATAGTATTTAGAAGTAAAATAATAAAATATATCGTATTTAGAAGTTAAAGTAAAGATAACATTATTCAAAATGAAAGCAATGACGTTTTGCATGCAGAAACATACTTATGTACTACATGAATAGGCAGATTTATTAATTACATACTTTAGAGAAGCATTGCATGCATTCGCGATTTATTTTCTCGTAGTTATGGTGAAAAATACAACCCCTGCAAAATTCAGTCTCATAAGTTTTCGTAGGAAAGCGCCCTTCAGCGTGTTCCTTCAAGTTTATCCACTCGATGCATACCGTATTCCGATACACGCTACAAGACTTCCCTTATTTATTTTGTTCCAGTAGTTCCTTGAATTACAATTCATCGGGCGATAAGTCCTGAAGTTCGGGAAGTCGGGCTTATGAATATTCATTTATGGGTACATAAGCGTAAACCCATTAGGAATCCTAAATTGTTAGTAACGACAAGTTTAAATAAAATAAATGACCGAGTGTCTTAACAAGAAATTAATTAACTCCGTGTTATTAAGAGGGAAGAATGTTTCATGAATAATGAAATGCTCGTCGATTTGAGGAAAATAACTTTTAAATAGAATTTTTCGAACTTAGAAAGAAACTCATTCAATAGTTTCTTCACGTCGATTATGTGTTTTTTTTTAATTATGATGACGCATTTTCGAGATAAAACATATGAATGGTCCATTTAAGCACTTCGTAGGGATAAAATTTTCTTGGGAATTTCTCAAAATAATATATTTTCAGAAAAAAATAAATTCATGAGTCTATGGACGTCTGTGAAATCTAAGAAAAAACCTCGTTAACGGTAAAATTTAAACATCATAAAATACGTTCAGGGACGAAGCTTGAGCTGTTCTACACTTTTTAGATCCTAAGCTGCTCTACACCCTTTCAATCCCTACCTGCCCGAGATTACCTTTGATCCCTATAAATCATATGAGGCGGAAAAAGTTAAAAATCTTTTGAAAGTGTTCATAGGTTAGGCCCTTCAATTGTCACAACATGTTCTCTCGGTGCTGTCTCTTATTATTTCTCAGTTCAACTTGTAGAAAGAAAATCAACTCCTACATTTACTAACCTGGTAACAAAACTTGAATTATTTAAATAAAAAAAGATTTATCTACTTTAATACCATCGAAAATCCACAATTCATCTATATATCAAACAGAATTATCACCAGCAACATCACTTGATACATACCCCTTTAACTTATCCCGCACATTTTCTCATCCCAGTACCGAGTACTAAACCAAAGTTACATCACCCTTTCCCCCCTAAAAAACAAGCACATAAACCTAATTACCCGGACCCAATCCTTTCCCTTGCATTCACTCCAATCCTATTTGGCTATGAAAGAAATCGGGGGAACACCTGCCGTTTTTTCCCCAGCGAAACATCGCTGGAGCACCATCAATAAATTCTTGAGCTTGTTTACTATCTGATATCGGGATACCACTGATTCAACCCTAGGGAGCACCCCAGCACTTTGCCTCTTATCAAATGTCGCAGCTGCCGCTGGACCAACGCATGCATTGGATGTGGATAGTGGGCCTACTAATTGATTGGATAGAGCGGGGAAGATCTTGTTTTTATAAGCGTGGAGGTTTTAGGCATGTGTCTTGTGCAAGTTTGTACCGCATTGCATGGTTTTGATTGTGAAATAAGAATTTAATCGGTTTATGGTAATGTTAATTGATTGAGTAAAAATATTTAGTTCCCTCTTGGTATACTTGCCAAGAGATGAACGAAGGGATTTACTGTTAGGAACAAAAAACAGCGGTTCAATTCCATTAACTGTCCAGTTATTATCAAGGTCTTTTAGACGAAAAATATTGGAATGTATCGCGAAATTTCTATAGTTTTCGTTGACATAATTGTATATTTTAATTGAAAAGTTTGCAGTTTTTGGCTTTATTTCTAATATTTCGCAATTAAAACGGCCTGGACATATTTAGTGGGACATATAACGGAATGACACCAATTAAGCTAACAAAATTTCGTTTTACATTTACCGTATTTGTATTGCAATCATATAGCTTTCATTTTTAGCAATCTTTTACATCTTTACGTTATTTTAATTATTATAATACTTAAGCCAAACCTTTAAGTATCAATATAAGTTTCTCTGTGAAAAGGTCTTATTTAACATTCCCAGAATCTATACAAATAGTTTCAGTAATAGGTGTAAACTGTACCTTACGGTAATTATTTCAGAGCGTATGATGCATTTAAATAAAATTTTATTTTCTAGTTATTTTATAACTCAAATTTACATTTAAAATTTACAATGTTAAATATTCATGAACATCTTTCTTACGATTATTTTTAATATGTGAATACCAGAATACCCTTCTAATATGCACTATCTGAGATATATTTTTGAAGTAAATTAATTTGTATGCATAAAATAACCAACATAAAATAACTTTTATTTAGATAACTATTTTATGATTTTTTAAGAATGGGAAAAATGTATTTGCTAAAGGAATTCTATTCTCGAAGAAAATAGTCGAGTCTTTTTACAATTATTCTTACAGATTTATAGCTGGTTTATAATTTGAAACATTTTGTTAAAGTTCTGTATTAAAAATCTTTGACCGGAAAAACTGATCCATAGCCTAAATCGAAAATCCAATAAACCGAAATAAATTAAGAATAGACAAAGCTAGTTTTAAAGTTTAATCTTCTCTTTTTGAAAATACCCAAGTAAAATAAAAACCCATTTTTAAAGATCGTTTATTCAAAATTCAATAGACAGCCTATCAGCATCACTGAAACAAAAGTCACTGTTTTTAAATAAGCTCTTAAGACTAAATCAATTAAATCTTTGTAAAGAATTTTCCATTAGCGAAACAACTTTTTAATGAGATCAGAATTCTGATTATAAAAGCCTATTGCCCTCTTTTCAAGCTGAACACGCTATTTTAAAATCAAGGTTTCGTAATTTGAAGATTATGTTTTCTTACCTGCAGTTTATAATTTTTCTTCTTCAATTGAAATGCTCTGTAGATACTTAAGTCCACACAGATATATTGATGCAAATTCATATTTTATGTATAAATTTGGCTAATTTTTGATGAATTTGGCGTGTTTTCAAATGAATTGTTTCACAATTTTTATGCAGTTCATTGTGTTATGTAAATGAGTGTTAAAATCGTAAATATCAACTCTTCTAAAGCTAACTCAATATCTTATTAAATTAACCAGAAAGTAGTAGTTTTTGAAATTCATTTAACTATTAATTAATATTTTGTAACACTTGAAAATTGAAAGATGTGTTTATAAATTAAATCAATTCAGACATATTAGAATTTCCTTTATAATTTGTTTTTCTTAGATAATGAATTTATTTATTAAATCCTTAAATTATAGAAAAAATAAAATTTTTTCTCAAGAAAATCCAAATCGAAATTCATGTCTAATATTGTTTTCTACTTAATGTGTGTTATTTCATGCTCAGAAGTAATACTAATATGCTTTTAGCATTTTAAAGATATAAATACCATTTTTATTTTATGAACTCACTATAGTACCCAGCCACGCACGATTCCTATTCTAAATTGATATTGAAATAATATAAGTTCTTTTTTTTTTAAGATTTAGTAGCATACATGGTTTTTGCCCTTATATGGCATCAATTTTATCACTTAAGCCAAGAGAGAACGGAATTCTATAAAGTGAAGCATATATCCATTATAAATAACATTTTTAACAAATGCCTCAAAATATTATAAAATGTCATATAGATATCATAAACAAAATAGCAGTTCATTCAAACCATTCACAAAGAAAATATATCTGAATTTAAATTTATCCATCTCCATAAAAATGCATCCTCCTGAACTTAAATATTTGACTGAATAAATCCGAATCCCAAACTATAACTATAGTACTATAGTTATCAATCAAATCATCGTATCAAATGTTAACTCTGATTGATATTTAATACATTATTAAAAAAGTTTTTTAACGATGTTGTTGGTAATATGATTTTATTTCTTTTAAAATTTAAATGTCAATTTTTAATCTCTAGAATATGTAGTAAAAAACTCTCTTATATTAAAACTCACCCAATAAAGATAAATTTTTTCAATAAAGATATCTTCAATAAATATACATTCCATGCAACAAACCAATCATTCACAAAAGAAATACATCTGAATTCTCGTCTCTCTAACATCATAAAAATAGCATCCTCCTAAACTTAAATATTTGACCGAATATAAAATCCGAACCCCAAACTATAACGTCCATACCCTAACCACGCCAGGAAACTCCCTCTAAACATGAAAAAGTACATCTTAAGAACCTCCCTTAACGTACCGAAACATCTTCCCCTAGAGACTCGTACCAAAGCAACGGAAATTATTGCCACTCCATTTTTCTTTCGCAAACGATATTAGGCCCCTCCTTCCTCGCAAGTGCCTACACAGCGTCTGCATCCGGGGTCGAGCTTGCCCTACCGATAACCCTTCTTTTTAAAATTCCGACGACAGCGTGCTTGCGTGACACTTTACATGGGAGCGTAAGTACAACAATAAAGAATTGGGGACCGATGAGAACAGGGTGGCCCAACTCAGTGTTGTTGTGTGTAAAAATTGCAGAGCATGTGCTGCTACGACACGCTTTCGTGTTATGCATCTTCCTGTGTGAAAACTCAATATTCGTCGGTCGGAGGTTTATATGTAGTATTCGCGGGGTGGTGTCTTTTGGGTTTTATTGAAACGACATTTTTGGACACCTTTCGGAGGAATATCTGGGATATATGGGTTTTTAAATGTTATTTTGTACGATATAGTGTTATAATAAGGATGGGTATAGAATAATTCTGAATATCAGGGCATAAACTTTAATTTTTTGTGAAAATATCTTTAGTTGCTTACACTTTTGTAGAATTAATTACTTATTCTCAATAAAATACGACGTATATTCTTGTTAATTTTGTTTTACTGCTAATCCTATGTATCACTACAAAACTTTAATTTTTTTTCATACTTAGCTAATATTTTATTTTAAGGTTAAATCTGTTTTTGTATATTTTAGTTAATGTAGTGCATATGTTGATAAACTTTGTTCAATATCATCTTCGAAGGCATAATAACCTATAATAAATATCTTATCTCAATAAGTTGTCAGTTATCTAAGAACATTATATTATAGAATTTTGTAATATTGTTAACAGACATTTGAATTTATCAGAAATGAATACGTAGGATTAAGAGGCTGTGTGAAGTGGCTACGTTCGAGTTTGAGTCAAGTTGAAAAAAATAAAGGATGCACAAAAACTGCATAAAATTGCATAATGTATTGTTAGCATTAACATGGTTAGCATTAATAACTTAGCTATGCAGTTCATCAATATCTAAAGTTATATTTAGACAGAAATTCATTATGAAAAACGCGCATTATCAGTAACTTAAATAAATATGAATAAAGTAAACACTTTTTGCCATCCGATATTGATATTTTATATAGTATACTCAATGTAAAAAATAATCCTGTAAAAAACAAAAACTTTCTGGCAGCAAAAGTTGCCAGAAAAGTTTTGTAAGCAGAAAAATCCTGTAAACAGAAAAAAGCTGTAACCTACAGGTAAATGCTGTAAACAGAAACTTTCTGAGCTGTTTTTTTAATTTTAATAAAATAATAGCTGGGGATAGAACCCACGACCTACCGCATGCTAAGCATGCACACTACCACTGCTCCAACGAGGATTCAATAAAAGTAGAAATTATCCGAAGATGTTTCTTTCTCCACGAACTGAAACTTGTATTTGGCTTCAAAGCGTGTTCGGTGTTGCCAATAGCTGTATTCACTTTCGCTGCAGAAAGTTTCTGTTTAAGTACAGATAAGCTAAAAAACTAGAAAAAAGCTGTTTTTACATAAAATAAATAGAAGTGCGGTGGAAATGTTACATGACAGAATATCCCTGTAAACATAAAGTCATTTTTATTGAAACTTTCTGTTTTTCTACAGTTTTTTTACAGTGCTGAAGTAATTTAATCATCGCTTTTTTCACGGAACGTAATTACAGCAAAACACTTTTAATTATTTTTTGTTTATTAATAACGAACGCACTAAAACTTTTAAATTGGGAGACATTATAATTAACACAACTTTTAATACATATTTTCACAATATAAAACTTATGAATGAATTTACTTACATTAACCTATGGTCACCACCCCATCCTTTGTAATGCATGATTCCGGTTGATGCATTGCTTATACACCGGAGTTAATCAGCAGAGTCATGATGAACATCATGAACATAATAACAGTGGACACAATCACTGGAACCACGTAGGTTTGCTTACGTGATGCTGATTTGCAAATGAAACCGTGGGGTTTACAATGCTACTTGCAGAGTAATTATAAATTTTTCAAACAGAAAACGCATTAAATTTTCTCGGAAGAAGTACCATTTAATATTACTAAATTGTTCTTTATGAATTACTTTCGAATAGGGAAAGTTAAATTAGTCTGGCTCATTTGAAAGTGTTTAACTCTCGATATTTATCCTTTTATTAATACAAGGTTTAAGTGGATACTTGAGAAATAGGTATCGATTGGTAATATTTAACTAGATAATTTGTTTTAAGTAGTATATTGATTACCTTAGCACGATGCTCTTTGGGAAATGTTTAAAAAGAAAACAATATACGAGTCCATATGGGTTTTAAAGCGTTAAATATGTGTGATGTATCGTCTTATTGTAAGCGAATCTTGTAGCGAATCTCTTCAAACATTATATGAATAAAGTTATGAAACAACTATATAAATCATTTTATAAATGATTTATAAACGGATCTTTTTTAACACATAGCATTTTAATTCATAAAGTATTAAAACATAATACTTGAATGTAAAATTTCAACATATAAGCGATAGTATAAAATAATTTAATATGGAGTACAATTAAATATACTAAAATTATTTTACTTTATCACAATTCACTTTTAGACAATTCCCCTAGAAAGCCTTCCATTGATCAAATCATCAAAAAATGATTGTGTGTGATGATTATTTTAAATTATAGAAAATAAAAAAAATGCTAGTCAACAAAGTAGTTAATTTAATTAAGAGGAAAACACAATCTTCAATTTAAAATCAATTAAAAAAATTAAATTTTGAAGTAAGCATATCATTAACATCATATGCTATTGGCCAATATTATTTTAATATTTTGTCTATTTAACATTGTCCCAATTTCAATATCATTTATATAAGTTATACACTTTAATTATTTCCCTTCTTGAATTTTTTTTCTATAAACATCAATAAATTAATCTTTAAAGAAAAAATACCCTAACTAGTTACGTCCATTTCTGTTTGCTTTACCCTAATCACCCCCTCCCCCAGAATATAGTGCAAACATTATTTTCCCTCCCCGAGCGCGGTTACCAACACGTGTTCCAAAATGGCGCTCTCCCTACATGTATCCATCCATATAGAAAAAGAACACAGTAGGCTCATAATGCGCAGTTATGTGTTGACGATGGGTCGTCCGGCAGTCTGGTCACGTCCGGCAGTTGGCGTGACTGCTGGCATAAGACTCCCGATATGTGAAATTTCGGGCGAGACTGGAAATCGTAAGATAGATTAGCCATCTCTCTCTCTGTGCTGAGACATGCATTGCCTGATTTGGTCTTGATTGGTGGGCTGTGATTTGGTCGTCGGGAAAAGTTGGTGGATGGGTTGGGTTGAGGTGTTTTAATTTTTGATGGTGGGGAATGTGAAAGTTTGCCCGAAAGGTTTTGAGTGGGAGTGTTATCCTGGAGCATAACACGAACTTGTGTTTTCAATTCCGTTAACGTTCCCGCTAAATGTCGTCAATCTCTTTTGAACGCCTTATATTCAAATGTAGAATACTTAAATTCAAATATTTCATAAAATTTTAATACACGAGTTTAAATTATTTAACAATATTTATACTTCTTGGTGCCCAAACGAGCATGGTAGTATTTAACGGGAACGTTTACGGACTTGAACCTTTCGTTTTTTAAATTAATCAGTGCTTTGGTAGTTATAATACATTATAATCATGTGTGTTATCTCTAACTTTGATTCCTCTAAAAACCTTTATATCTCGGAAAAGTATTTTATCCCTTCAAATTAAGTACTTATCTAATGTTATTTTAATACCTATGCAAAGCTCTTTTAACCAAAACTTACATAAGTATGATTTTTTCAATGGATTTCTCCCAAAGTGAGCATTGTGAAAGTAAACATTTTCGATAGAAAAAATACTGTATACCCACGGGCGGTTACTGGAGCAACTGTAAGGTATTGATTCAATTACGCCACAACAATGTATTCTAATACATAAATGAAAATGTACTGTAGAGTTGTTGTAATTCATAATTAATTTTTTAATCAATGGGTAAAATTCCGAATTTAGAAGCGTTTAGGAAAGTTGGTAAGCATTTTGCAAAATCTCATTTTATTAGATGTTTGAAAGTAAATGCATTAGAAGATGTAGTCTTGAAATACTTAACAATTTTGTATGGAAAAGGTTCACTTTCAGTTTTTGCGATATTTTATAAGTAATAAATTAAAATTTATATAGCATTTTCTAATTTCATATTTTATGAGATTTCGTTTCCTGATATCTTATTCGTCAAATTTAAAAGTATTAAATAAATCTTCCTTAAAAGCTATCATCAGAAATTTCTTTTAACATTCCTAAACCTTACTACGACACGATTTATTTAAAGTGATTATCAGCAGTTTATATTTTCAGCTAATGCTTGACACTATCTAGAAAACATATTCCCAAAGACATAAACATTGATTTTTTCATTAGCTTGAAACCAATTTCTCAAAACGAAATCCAATACTATTTTCGACTTTTTTACCGATTCTTGCTTCCTTTTTTGAGAAGTTTTAAGGTGGTTCAAATAGAAGATAAATTTTTAAAGAGAAATCCATACTTTGGGTTAATGCCAATTTAATTATCTTTACTAAAAAGAGTATAATGGTTAAAAAAAAGCTTATGTAAATGTTCTTATTTATCACTCCATTGTAATATGAGAAGAAACAATATTATTTGGGGATTGCATATTATTTGGAGATTAGAAATACCATAATGGAGATTTTATTCAAACCAGTAGGTTAATAAATTTGTTAACAATAATCTTCACTTAACCCTACAATGCATGATTTTTTAAATTCACTTGAAAATCATTTACGTGACTTCTATTATGGTGTAAATTAGAAAAAAATACTAAAAAAAATTAATTTATTGTTTTTCTACTTTTTATTTGCAAAAAACTTTGTCCTTGAGAAATTAATTTGTGTCTCTTGTGAAATTAATTGTAAAGTGAAAATGCTCAAAAAATATAAAAAAAAACTTATCTTTTCAAAACATTTTTTTTCAAGCTGAAATTTTTTTTTATTTTGATTTATATGGTCCTTTTATTTTGGCGTTTTCTGTGTCTTGACTTTCGTCTCACTAGCCACTTACAAATGTCTCAAAATAGTGCCCCTGCTGTGATCTACTGGCAGTCTAAAGTGCTAATACGATGAAATGTTATATCTATTGTACTTATTGCATGTTGTCGTTTGGAAATGAAAGTTCGAGTAGGAAATGTCGTGTTGCCAACTGGCATCAGTATGCACTGTAGGGTTTTAATAGTGTGGGAGTAGTTCTTATTTAAAAAACAGAGAAACATATTATTATGTTCGGATATTTATAGTAATAGTTCAGAAAATATAAATATACTTCTTGACCTTATCTTTCGAGTTCTTTTTTGATAAGGAAAAAAAGTCCATTTCCTTTTCAATCAAAACCAACGAAAAAGAGAAACCATATAAAAACATAAAAAAAGACGGAGAGGAGAAAAAACCCAAAAAACCATCTCCCCTCTACCAACTTCCCTCAAAACACTAAATTAAATCAACTTTTTTCATTATTTATTTGCGTCCAAGGCAGGGCTTTAGAGTGACAGACCACTGTTATCAACCAAAATACCAGCGCTGTGTAGCGTCGAGCGATGCAATTAGATTCCATTTTGCAACATTTTGGTTGACGGTAACTCTCCGAGTAAGGAACAGATATTGCGTGAATACTTGACAGCGCCCCTGATGAAGTGGAAATGTTTTCTTATTTTAGGGGGGAGAGGGGGTTTATTTCCCCTTTTTACTTATGTTTATCAATGGATGTCACTTATTTTAGAGTTGGAGTTGTAGTAGTGTCATTTCGGTTTTATTTTTCGTTCTTGAGAGGAATGATACGAGAGATTTGAAAAGTGTAATAAGGAAGAGATGTATGTTTTTACTTCTTGAGAATATCGGGAGTTTAATATAAAGTGTGAGTATTTTGATGATATTAATGTACATATAAATGGTTTATAAAAACGGGTTTTGTTAATATTCTGGGAAAGAACCCAAAACATTTTCCAGGAATAAATTTTTTTAATGTTATAAATACAAAAAAAATGAAAGTATAAGAGTTAAAGTTATCAGATTAGTCACAGAGTTTTTCTTTATTTTTTATAATTTTTTTAACATTTATGTTCTTTATCTTTTTAAATTTATTGTAAAATATGGAAAACATGTCACCTTCTTGTTGGAATAATGATCATGTGTTTCATTTCCAACTTTTAAGGCTATGGTGCACACCAAAAACTAAAACTAAAATTTTTTTGTAATTCTTAGCCTACATTCTTAAAATTTTCAGTGTTTGTTTATAAGCATGATCAAACACCCCTCACAAATTTTCAAATAAAAAACTTGGTTAGTTTTTTTTAAATTTAAATTTTAAACAAAAATTAACTAAATTTCAAAATGTCCCATGCGGCTTCAGTTTAACCCGATAATTTCAAAACTTCTCAAAAATATCCTTCTTTAGTGTAAAATTAGATTCTTGTAAAAATCTTTTGGTCAGTACTTGTGTGAAAAAAATATTCGTCAAAATAAATGAAATTTTTACAATTCTTACGATATTTTCAACAAAAAAGTGTGTAAATGGCCATACTTTTTAAAATATATTTTATGTCATTCCCAATTATACAAGAAATTATAAACCATTAACTATTTATATCAAATCAAGTAAAATTTTGAAAAATTTTTAAAAACTAAGCCGCATGGAACATTTTGAAATTTAGTTAATTTTTTCTTTAAATTTAAATTAAAAAAAAAAACTTACCAATTTTTTTATTTGAAAATTTGTGAGTGGTGTTTGATCATGCTTATAAACAAACTCTAAAAATTTTAAGAATGTAGGTTAAGAATTACAAAAAAATTTTAGTTTTAGTTTTTGGTGTCCACCATAGCCTTAAACCAAAAGTACTTTTTATTGTTTCAAGTTATAGTATCACAAAAATATGCTTAGAAATGGAAGAAAAGTAAAAATAAGTTTACTTTTTCAATCCACTCTATCAAATATTCAAAGTTTTAATCATTTCCAAGTTTAATAAATCCAAATCGTTTTAAAAATTTCCATGTTTTAATCCTTCAAAAAAGCTATTTCTTTGATCCAAAAACAAATGTTATAAATTTGGGTTTAGCACCAAAATTTGGTCGAAATTCCTAATTTGAGATTTTGCAATACAAATAAAGATATCCTTAGAATAAAGATCCTTAGAATTATTCATACCAAGTTTCATAATGATACGGAGATTCCAATTGAGAAAATTTTGAGATTTCTGAAGCCTAGATAGTGTTAAGAAGCCTAGTTTTCTATCTTTAAACGGCTTTTTCTCAAAACAATGTTTTTAATGTTTAAAATTACAAGTCTTTTTTTCTAATCATCCAAACCACTTCAAACTTCGTAATCGTTATCAGTGACACATGTTTAACATCTTCAGGCATGGATTTTATAATATATTTATTAGATTTTTTTACGGAGCAGTAAAGTGGAAATTTAGAATATTTTTCGAAAAAAAAATGCCAAATTTCAGAGTTTTTTTATTTTTCAGAAACTTTTATAGATAATCAAATTTCCATGCCTACAAGTGTTTATATATATTTGATTTATATTAAGACAAAAACATCAAATCAAAAGAACATATATTAAGGGAGGAGTATCAATTTAAATTTAGGGTAATTTTGGGCATTGTTTTGAAGTTTTTTTGTAATTTTTTTAAATAAACTTTTGAACTCGATTTTTGGGCTAAATATGAATTAGTATAAAGTATACACATAATTTAACACCTTAAAATATAACAAAATCCTGTTATTAGAGAAAAACATTTTTTGGTACTGAACCCCCAATAAGAATTTGAAATCGTTTCCTATGTTTAACTAAAACAGAAACATTGCATCTGTTACAAAAGAACATAAACTTCACTCACATTTCTAGTACATTTTTGTCACCCGAAGCAGTCTTTTTTTTTATTCTATTTCGAACCTGTTACCTTCAGATTCGCGTTTGTAGAGATCTGTTTGATACTGAAGGAAAAGTTAAATTCAGTTATGCTAAAGATGGTGTCAGATTCTGTCCTCTAGCAGTTCTTATTTGTCTTTTGTCTCTTGGAAACAAGTTACACTTATACACTACTTGAAAAACTTGTTTCTTAGTTTTAAAAATATCACTTCTTTCCCTGCATTTTCAGAGTAAAGTTTTCAGAGAGAGCGTACAAAATGATGAAATGAATCTTGAATCTTGATGATGAACGCAAGAATCTTGATGAAAAAGTTTCAACCATTTGCAAATTGAAACATTTTTGTGTATTATCCTTTAGAAGTATAAGGTGTAGAAAGTATAAGGTACCTTCAATTTGTATTCATTTACGTCTGTTTTTTGGGTTTATGACGTTTATAAAAAGTTTGATGGTAATTTAATATATTTTTCTTCCATTATTTTGGGAGGTACAGCGGGACAACCGAATGCTAAAAAAACTATGCTTCTTAAAATGGAACCATAAAATATATCAACAGAATCATTTGTCTGTACACACCACATAAAATATGAAATATTTCTTGGAATAAAATATGTTTCTTCAATGTTTTTTTAATTTTTACTTTACTTACTTTTTTTGCATTTCTTTTTAAATATAAAACATTATAACAACTCATTTAATAAATTTATTTTTAATTCAAATTTAAAATTGGATCAGTAAAATGTTTTACTGTAGTTTCGTAGGTTCATTCATTTGAAACTAAATATTAAAAAATGCAATATAATTTCAAAGCTATAATTACTGTTTTATGACACACGAACATTTGCTACATTTTGCCGATTGTATAACTAGTGTAGTATACAAAGCATTTAGAGAAAGGTCAAGCAATTTAAAACCACCTAAAGCGTAACTAGCACTTTGCATAATCATCACCAAATTGCTTTTTGTCCCCAAACCATAATACACTTTTCCTTCAGGTGGAAAAAAAATAGTTCGCAAAAAAGTTAGCAAATAAGATTGCATTTGAATACAAGGTGAAGTGAGGTTTGTCTTTCGCCAAAAAAGTCATTCTTTTCCCAGTTAGGTTGACATTCCTCGGAATTAACTTAATTAGGGGAAATAGCGGATGAAATTAAAAGATAATGTAATTGTTCATTTTCCTGGTCCGTCTTGGCGAGATTATAATTGCTCGCCAATTTTTTCCGAATCCCTTCATTAGTTAATACGCTTTATAACTTTGTCTCTTTCCTAAGTGGCGTATTTAAGAAGTAATTGTCAGGAATATTTTAATTTGCTAAAATAAGGATTATTTCCACTGGTTATTCAGGTATTTCTTTCAAAATCAAAAATTTATCTTTTTTTACGGTGTGATTACGTGATTTTCTTTAAGAAAATGACAAAGCCGTTTAAGTATTAAATTAGTGTGAAGTTTGTTTCTATCGTTTAAAATGAAAGCTGGGTTAGATGATTTTGAAGAAAGATAATTTATTTATAAGTTGTTAGATAATAAATTAACTTCTTTACAAGAAAAGATGTTTCTACTTTGTTTTGATATTACTCCTTGTGCAATTGGCATTATGTTTTGTCATAAAACAACTTTAATTTTATAGTTTTCATTAGTTTATGTTTCCATTTTTATGAATTCAGTGTTTATTTTACTTCAGATTATAATACTCTCATTTTAGACATTCTGTATAGAAACATTTACATTATAAATTCATACTTTAGTAATTACGTGTTGTATACATTTAAAGGAAAGATATTATATAATTTATTTTAATAACCTTATCCCCTTTCTAGTTTCATTAAGTTCGTAGGAATTATAATAATTTGTAAGCATATAAAAATATTTTTATAATCTAAACATTATTTTTTCAAATATCTATGCAAATCATCATAGTTTAGGTAATAACTCAAATTTTTTAACTCACTAGGGGGCTCTGCCCCCTGCTCGCTATCGCTCACCAACTCCCGGAACTGCTTCGAGTTTGTTGAAGATCGCTTCGCGATCTTAGCGAGCAGAGCTCGCTTGTTTCATCTCAACTATCCAGTAAAACCTGAAACTTGTCGGCTTAGTTTATGATAATTTAAAATCGAAACTTTTATCTCTCGAACTTATCAATAACTTAATTCGGACCATAACTACAAAAATATCAAGATAAAACTGCAACTGAAATATCCTTGTTTTAACTTGTCAATAATTTAATCGAAATGTTTTTTAAAATATCCAGCAAGTCTACAAGTTATCATCAACTATCTTAGAGAAAAAGCATGCCATTAATATCTTTTAAATTTATGAAATGCACGTGTATCTAGTGAATCGTTGGAAATAAAAGAAATCAGACTCACATAAAAATCGGCCGTTTCTCTAGTGAACGACCAGAAAGACATGAAAAAATTGAAACTTTGAATCTTAATAATTCTAAAAATAATTCGAATTTTTTAAAAAAGGAAACGCCAATCTTTCTATAAAAAATAATTGTATGCGTGTTTAAAATATCATATTTCTACTGTGATTAGTTTTTGTATTAAAATGAAAAAACCGAAAAAGAGTAAAAAATTTCGAAACTTAAGAATTTAATTACTCCAAAAATAATTTGAAATTCGAAAAAAGGGCGACGAGGTTTCAAAACTTCATACCTAAGAGTATGTGTCTGCAAAAAATCATGTTTCTGCTGTAAATAGATTTTTCTGCGGGCGAACTCGCAGCCGAAATAAATAATTTTCGACTTTGACATTAAATAACTCCAGAACTAATTATCTAATTAATTAGGTCTGGAAACTGAAATGACCCTCATACATTTGTCTACCAATGGTCAAAATTTCATAATATGCCTTCAAATAGTTTTTGCGTAGTGATAGTTCAAAGTGTTAAAAAATAAAATTTTCAAAATCAGCGGCGGCGGCGGTGACGGTCACTGTTACTTTTTTTTAATATAGAGAGAAATTTGATTTAAATTTGGGAATTCCATTTAATCTTTACTGTTTAAAATTAAATGTTTCACAATTACCTTCACATGCTTATTGTATTTGTATTAACATAATGTAGGTTCCAGCATATGAATTAAAATTACATTAATGGGTAGTAAAAGTATACTGTGTTGATGAGATTCAAATAAGTGTATAGTTAAAAGCTTCCTTATATAATTTCTCCTGACTGGCAAACAGATTTGGACTGTTTGAACTTGTAAAGAAATAGTCAGTCTATTTTTTGTGTTTTTTTGTTGTTAAATAAATACTTTAATAATACCAATACACATTTTAAAAATATATAACCATGATATCAATCGCTTCATTCCTTTTCCTTACACAGGGTGTCTCAAAAGGTTGATACCAAACTTAACATGCAGGTCTGCGATGGCATGGAAAACACGATTTTGATAGAAATGCATCGCTATAAATGTAAACTTCGTCCGCTAGAGGACAATGTTTGCCAGCGAAGGGGGCAACGCTTAACTCCTGTATTCTAAAGAAAACTTTAATTGTTATTACATATTTAGAAAGAGTACCCTCGAAAACCCCATGTAAACTGAATTCCATTAAATTCTGCCGGTAGTTAAGAGAGAAAATCATCTCCATTATTTCCTATTAAATATTTTGCCCAGATCTCTCTGAATATGTATAATAACTGAAGTTTTCCGTTAAATAAATGAGTTATCCCTTCGTCGGAAAACATTCTCCGCTAGTGGACACAATATTGCACACATGAGTTCATATGACAATCTTGTTTGTTATGGCATGATAGACCTGCATGGGAAGCCCGGTGGCGTAGTGGTTTGCGCTTCCACGTCTCAGGTCTGGGGTTTAATTCCTGGGTCCCGGGCTGGGCAAGGTTCACTCAGCATTCCCTCCCTTCAGTGGGTCGGTAAATTGAGGACCACGCGAGCTTGGGAACGAAACACTGGGGGTCTCCTGTTAGGGTGACTGCCTAATCGGGACATATGCCTTGCACCCCAGGGTTCCACGGTTAAGAAAATGAAGATGGACATCGTATGCCTTAGCCCACTAGGACAGTTGCGCCGATTTATAGTTTAGTTAGACCTGCGGTAAGTTTGAAACCAGCCTTTTGAGGCCATATACTTTGGAATACTAATAGACGGAGCAAGCGGGCATGGCCTGTGTTGAAACATGTTCCGCCGTTTTTCACATCCCTAGTGACCTTGTAGGAATTGAGAATAGATAATTTTCAATTACGTGACCCCAATCACTTGATCAAGCAAGCTGGCCGGGATCGAACCAACGACGGGTACAGCACGCAGGCAGCCAACATGGTGGGTAGCGTGTAAACGCACCAGGTCATCCCATCCCCAGAGTCCCCATTACACGTGACTTTTGAGCGGGAGATGTTTCAACACAAGCACCAGCTCACCGCTATGGGGATGCGCACGCATTTTCCGTCTATCTGTGTTCTAAGGTCGATGTTTTGAGGCACCCTGTATTATTGAAAAAAGGACAAATGAACAGTCATACATCAATCGCTTTTGCCGACTATAATTTTCTCACCACCTGACTTTCTTTTTTTCTCTTCCAGTTCCCGAATGGAAGGGCTAACCAAGACCAGCAGCAGCAGACTGAGCAGGCAAGGGTCCCGCTTGCGACGCCACCGCAGCCAGGAGTGGCAAGACTACAGCAGCTCGGACAATGAAGACCACCACATTGATGCCAGAGCTTATCGCTACCCGGCCAACGAAGAGCCGCCCTACGATGACCAGCGTACGCCGGACGTCAGGAAACTCGCGCTCGGTAAGAGATAGTAACTTGTATTTATTCGTCGTCACGCGTGTGGTTTTGCTCCGTTTGTATTCATCCCTTCTCTCTCTCTCTGCGGTGTGAGTCAGAGAGGGAGATAGGTCCTTGGTGAGGTTTTATCAGAGGGTTGTATGGTGGATTAGGGTGCATCTATTAGTGGAATAATGCCTGAAGAGAGATAGTGATGATGGGGTTTTTTGGTAGGGTTTAGGAGATGCTTTTTACAAATTATAACTTTGTTGTTTCATCTAAAACAGTGGTGCCCATCTTTTTTTCCCGAAGGCCAATTTGCTTTTGAAGATTTATCTCGCGGGCCACATAAAAAACACTTTTAAGGATTTGTCTTAACATGATCAAAAATTACAATCCCTTTTTTAATGAGAAGTTTGCATCTGTTTGGAGGATACTAGTTCTTGCAAATTCGGCTCCAAATTCGTAACACTTATCCTTAAAACTGAATTAAGATGATTATCTATTTCTTTTCGTAATGTCTCTTGATATTGTGTTCTTTAAGCACTGCCACAGTCTCTATAAGACACAACGGTTTATTTACTCTCTGAATAAAGACATATGAATTTGTCCACTTTTCTTGAAAGTTTCGGCATTTCAAGTGAATCTTCAACTTTTTACAATCGAGCATCTTTTCGAAGTTTGGTTCTAAAAAGATCCTTATAAACATAATTCAAATGGCTTACTGATACTGAAAAATATTTATCAAATGGCAAATTCCCCGTATCTAGAAAGAACCAAAACAGAGAAGTAAAAAAAATATTACCGGATGTCTTTTTATCATCTTTTTTTTAGATGGAAGTGCCATAATGTCTCACGATGTCGTGGTTTTCTTGGAAGATTTCTGAAAGTGGTTTTTGTTTTTAAGATTTAATGAGTCCACTGGCCACATGGATCAGCCTCGCGGGCCACATTTGGCCCGCGTGCATTAGGTTGGGCATCACTGATCTAAAATATAAAGCTTTTAGTTTGCTTATAATTTTTATAGCCAATAAACATTTTCTAATTAGGATATTTTATTATTCACCCCATTTATTTAGATTCACTCAATATAATGACCTAAATTTGTAAAAATAATTTTTTATATCTTATTAACAATAAAACGTTTGGCTTAAAAATATTTTACTCAATTTTCAATATTAAAATTGTAATGATTAACACCTGCTTTTTTTTATTTAAAATTTATTTCACCATCTCCTCAAGCTCCACATAGGCTTATGATACTACGTGAGGCTAACGGATATTATTACGTGTTGGGTTTCCTTTTTATAACTAAGGCGATTCATAAAAGAATAATCTCAAATGTTTTACATAGTAATATTGATGCAGTAGTCTCGTTTTTTATCTATTACAAAATAAATCATGGAAAAGGTGAATGATTTAATGCAATATTTTATCACAAACTTTCCGTTTTCAATCTACAAATTTTTAGTATACAAATATAGAAGCATGTTATGCACTTTTATGGAAACATTTAGGTATGAAAAGGGAGTGTTTCACCACTACCTCTGGTTAGAGGAGAATATGTGTAAACTCCAGCTCTCAAGCGTCACCTCCAGCCATGGACACGTGTCGTCCTTGTTAGGACTCATCAGCACGGCATAGGAAAGTAAAGCAAGAGAGTGGAGGGAGAGCTTTTAAGTCTGGCCGACTATATCGGAAAAAGTGGTAAAGTTAGATTATGATTAGTCCTCCACTATTCATACCTGGCCTCTCAGGAATTAAATATGTTCTAGGGAATGTACCGTTCATTCCGTCGATAGAGGAGGACTAATCAATGGTCACAACTTTTTCCGATATAGTCGGCTGGACTAAAAGCTCTCCCTCCGCTCTCTTGCGTCGCCTTCCTATGTCGTGTTGATGAGTCCTAACAAGGACGAAACCGGTCCATGGTTGGAGGCGACGCTTGAGAGCTGGAGTTTACATGCTGGAGTTACTATTAGTTATCTTCAATATGAATAGAAAATATGATTAGAATATGATTAGAAAAAATTCAAAAAAGTTTTCTTCGGTACATATCTTTCAAAACTGGGAATTCACCTTTGAATGGAATCACTGTTAGCATCACTTTGGAACAACGAAGGCATCTCTCAATTTTAAAGTATTACTATAACCTAATAAGATATAATATTGACTGCCCCCCTTTACTACAGTTACTTAACTTCTACGTTCCACCACGCATCACAAGAAACATAATTGTTTTCAAAATTCCACTTTTTAAAAGCTATCTTTCACATCAATCCATGTTTCAATTTTATAAAATAGTGAATAATCTTCCCGGATCAATTGATCTTTTCTTTGATTCTTTTACCAAATTGAAAAATCAATACCTAGAAAGTGTTTCTTCTTAATTTTTATGTACATATTTTTTTTTTGGAGTGTTTGCTTGTTTCATATGTCTCTTTGTACTTTTTAGTGTCTTTTATCTGTTGTATTTGTGTTTGTTTGTATTTTATTTTCCCTGCCAAGTAATTGGATTATTTCTGTTTGGCAGTGTATATATAAATAAATAAATAAACCATAATAATTAAACTGAGTTAAGTATGCTATATATAAATTCTATACTTAAGAATTGCGTAAAAGTAATTATTACAATATAAATTAAATTAAGCTAATTTTAAAAAATCATCCATATATTCTATTAATTACATTAATGCAAATAAATCATACATAACTAACAAAAATTCAATGCATAATGTTAAATTCTTATTTAGTAGTTTCACAGTAATTACCCTCCTACGACTACAAGAATCATATTTCTTTGAACAAAGAAAAATATATCTCAAACATAGAAAAAACACTAAAACTGATGTTTTGTACAACGTACGAAACACAAAAAAACCTCATTACGCTGACATAGAACTTTGTCAAACCCCTCACAAAATGGATGGGCCTACCGTTTTAGATCCGAGTACAAAGATCTCCGGAGACCACAAGACAAGTTCCTTAATTAAGTTATCAAAATTTTGCAAGTACCGGGGAAGTGACACGAATGCTAATTTATCATGATTCCTTCAGAAAGTACACGGACGAATAACACTATTTCTATTTCCGAGGGGATGTGTGCAGGGAATGCTGGGATTGTATTCAATATCCGGATACACGGGGCCCTCGCACACGCGCTCACGGGAGGTTAAGATTTTTGAAGATGTAATGGCGAAGTTTGCTATGAATAGTTTAGTTTTGATGTGATTTCGTTTCGTGAATGTGTTTTTTTATGGAGAGAATGGTGGGGTTAAGGTTTTCTTGAGAATTGATGATTGTTAAATACGGATTTGAAGATATATGTATTGTAAGTTAGTTTTTTTTATGAAAATGTACATGGACAGTTACTTTGTATCTTATTCTTCTTAGTTCCGACAATACAAGTATCTACATGATTATTACTTTAGCTGATTCTGATCTCCTGATTGGTTTGGCTACTCAGTCTTAGTGGCTTAGTCAATATAAAAGTTTCTGGAGACTCATTATATTATTTACTCAATGTTCTTTTGCATTTAGAAAACTAAATTAGAACTGTCTTCACAGTCTGAAGAACAGAGAGTATGGAGTTTTTAAAACTTAATTTCCTGTATCTAGACACGTTCTCATAGATTTTATTGTTTAAAAAAACTTTCGATTTTAACTAAAAACAAATATTTTGGGGGACAGCGACTTCGTCCTAATATTATCACTGGCTACTCAAAGTAGATTCAAAATCACGAAGAAAAGTATTAAAGTATAATGCTTTCATAAATTAAATTAATAAATTAAATTAATTAATTAATAGTTGTGTTTTATAAATTTCACGTTTCTCGAAGTATGATGCGTATTTTTAAAAAAGTAATATGTTGATTGTTTTTTAAAAAATATATATTTATTTTCAAAAAGTAATCTGAACTCAAATGCTTAAAGACTAAAAAAGGGGTTGGGGTTTGGAATTTAAACAAAATAAGGGAAAAATAGAGAATAATTTAACCTTTTTAAACCTGTTGAGTAATCTTCAGTCTATATAAAGATTTTAAAATAATAACATGCTGCTGGCTACAATTTACAAAACCGTGGCATTACTTTCGCATAAATCTGATAACAATCTAGTATAAAGAATACTTTTGAGCTAAGACTTGTTATAAGTTCTACTAAACCTTCCGATTTATAGAGTTACTGCCTACGAAAACTGCTCTTCCTCTATTATTTCTCCCAAAACCTTGCCCGTAACCTATCACCTTAAATAAGATTAAGTATAAAAACCCACTGGATCTGGGTTCTCGTTTTGCATGAATGCCTTTTTTAAACCAAGACTCAGTACTGCGGAAAACATTTCAAACCATGAAAAACGGCAATTACGGTGAGGCTTTTCTCTCAAATTGTGAACTGTTCCGAGAAGTCTGAACCACCCACAACGATTCAAAGAAGTTTTCGAAATGTATTTTCTCCGTCTCTTTACAGAAAAAGATAGAATATCTTGAATAAAACTATGGTAGTATCTTAAACAAGGGTTTTTTTATGGATGAATTGAATTTCTTTTTAACTAGTAAATATTTTGTTTATGAGTTAGAAAAGATGTAAATGTGAAGTTAAATATTTATAAATTAGATGAGTGAATATATGTACCTTTTTGGGACCTATTAGGCGCTCAAATAAGGTTGGTTATTAAATGGGAGAAAAAAATCGTCCTCCTTTCATTTTTAGTTCAAAATGGTCAGTAATTTAGACTTTTTGAACAGGTAAGTATATTTTGGATCTGAAGATAATCCACAGATGATAACTACTAACTAATATAACGGATAGTTTATTACAACTAGGTTGTTACTCCGTCTGGATCTTGTAATGATTAGCACTTTTAGTCCAGAAAACATCAAGTTAAAATGATTTTAATAGTCTTCTCTTTTAACTTTTTTATACAATACTGGTAATTTTTTCATTAAGTTAAGGGAACTCAACCAATGACATTCTATGAAAAAAAAGAAAATTAGCCTTTTCATTGTTGATTTCAATAGAAAATACCAGTCAATTGCTTCTTTAAACAATGGAAAGTTCTCAACAATATAATTATAACAATGATGGGACTGCAAAAAATATAAATTTCCTCAGACGAGAAAAAACCGACTTGATTGAAGTTGCTAACTTTGATAATTCTCGTGTGATTCATTATAAGCGATCTTATAATGATGAATAAACCAGCTCTTATTGCGGGTTTGTGTTTGTTGCCCTGGTTGTGGGTGTTGCACCAGTTGGTTGTAGTCAGCAACCCAGCTTGCGTTCTGAACCTGATCGCTCTGGTTGAAATGCTCAGAGCTATGGACACGGACAGGGTTAGAGGTCCCGATTCTGGGGAGTCAAAGAATACCCCAAGTGGACACACCCCAGACGATTCCAGGATGGATGGTGTGGCTGCATGTCCTGTCGTTGGACAACAGGTGGAACCGATCAGCAGTGACTTTTCTGATGGTACTTCTGAGGGAGCTGGAGAAGACATCACCCCTGGAAAGGAGTTGAAGACAGTCACGGAGCCAGGCGAGGATGCCCAATCCTTGGAAGATCCTGTAGAACAGGGTGGACCACCCTTTGCTGATGATGAGGATCCAGCGAATGTCCCGATGCCGCCTGCCGATCCAGAGGAGGACTGCAGACTTCTGAATGCCTCTACAAGTGCTTCAGATGTGCCGGACAAAGTCCCGGAGCCTGTAGCCAAGTTTGCATTAGGAAGGTTGATGAAACCTCCTACCAACCGTCGAGTCAAGGATGAAACCAGGCCTAAGTTCATCCACACCTACCTGGTATCGGCTGCAGTGGGAGACTACCCCCTCCCTTCCCCGGAGTTCTTCTACAACTACCGGTTCTTTTACTATCGACACCGAGGGAACTGGAGGGAGATGAGGGGCAAGATGAAGGTCGGCAAACCGACCCTGGATGCCATTGCTGAGGAGAGCCGACCTGTTGATGTTGTGTCTACTGCTGATATTCCACCAATGGCTGGACAGAAGCCGAAGAAGGGGATGAAGAAGATCCTCCATGGAGTCAAGAAGTCCATCAAGAAGATTAGAACGTTCTTCTGATTGACTCTCTGTGTATATATTTTGTATATAGTTTTTGTATATAGTGTGTTTGTCTTGTGCAGTATTCAGTAGCAATAGCAATAGTTACCATACAATAGCCCGGACCTCAATAGAAAATAAAAATAGTTAACAATATATTTTATGTTGTTATTACGTTTAATAATCTTCTAAGATCACATTTTACTAGTTCTTAGTTCAGATATAAAAGTATAATAAGTTACTTTTTAAGTGATTTAAAATTGTAATTAAGTTTCGATCAATATTTTAAAGTAAAAAAATGCAAAATCATAAATTGCTGTATTTTAAAATAATTATATCCCTACAAATTCAAAACTTGTATTTCCTCTAACTAAATCCTACGTTAAATTTAGAGGATGTTGAATTAGTAGCATTTCAGTTTTTATCGAAAAGTGTGCATGCTATTTTTATTTCCTTCCTTAAAAAGTTCATTGAAAGTTCAATTACCATTAATTTCTCATTTGTAATTTTATAACATTCACATGTTCAAGTGATTACCACCACCTGACGCTTCTAGCGCTACCAAACTACTTTTGCCCCTTCATACTTGACCAGTGTAGTATTATTTTTATCTACCGCACTGTAACATTAGCACTTCCACAATAAAAGAAACTCCAAAAGATACTATCCACCAACTTCCTTCGATGTCCCCTTCATTTGACCTCCCCCGATCCCTCTCCTCCCAACGAGACGTCCCCGCACTAAAACCCTTTTCGGTTTCCCTGCAATTTTCCACGTGACTCTGCATTAGGAGGTGCCACTTGCCCTTACTTAAGGAGGCCTCTTTAATCGCTACCTTTCCCGCCGCTGATCAATACCCAAGGCCGCGGAGAGAGAGGAAAGATATAGAGAGCGTGTGGAGTCTTTTTTTTCTTTCTCTCTAGAGAAGCGACCGATTATCTCTCATGCATATTATCATTAGTACAACCCCCTAAATACTTCTGGAATTAGTAAATACCATATCAATTCATCAAAGATTAAAAACTAAGAAAAAAACTTAATACATATGTATTTTTTTTCGTTTGCAATGCTTCAAAAGTTGATTATTTGTCTTAATTTCATCATAAAATTAATACAGGCGTAAGAAAAAAGTAAAACAACGCAATTTCAAACAGCATGGTTAGGATTTGTCCCTGAAAATATCTCGTGAATCTTAAATGTACGAAATCCCAGACATTTTGGCACCCCCGGACAGCTATAAAATCCCCTTACATATGGGGTACACGTTAGGGTGGAACGAAAAAGGGCCAAAATAACTTTTTTCGAATATTCAATTAGTGATAGTGCGGAAAAGTTGCCTTAATACATCAGTGTCAATATTTGAAAATCTGAAATTGATCAAAAAATATCTTGAGGTGCCTCAACAGCCTTGAAGTTTCAAAAAATTGTCACTTTTTCTACAAAACAACAAAAAAACCAAAGATTAAACACTAAAACTTTTTTCATTATTTTTTATGTGAAACTACTACTATCAGAGATATAATGGCATAAGTTTCGTTTTTTTATCGCCCTTCATTTGGGAGAAATATTTTATTTAGAGTTACGCAAATATTGTAAAGTTGTTTTTCTTGCATTACTAGAAGACAGTTTAAAAACTAGAAATGGAGCTCATTTTGTTCATAATTATATTATCTTTGTTTCCTTTCTTCTGGTTACCTTTCTTCAATTTTTTTCACAATTTCAAAAAAATATATTTAAATAAAATTTTAACCGAAAAAAGTTATTAACGTGTAAAAATTTAATACCAATCAAGAAATACTTTGAGATTATCACAAATTACTAAAAAAATTGTATACTTCTAGTTAATTTCAGCTATAAGTGCTTCATTAATAAACATTTTCGGTTAAAAGTTTTCTTTTAAAAGCATTAAATACTTTCACTAAATACTGATCAAAATTACTTATAGAGTGTAGTTTTAGTTAAGTGATTCTCAGGGGTCTGCAAACTATATACTAAATATGAATTCTTAACAATTATGGTAAAGCTTTGCTGTTTTTGTCTTATTATACTTTAGGAATTTTATAAGTAGTTATGGTTTTGCTACAATAGAGGTTGACACATTAGAAATAAAAAGCATATATTCAATTAAATATTAAAAGGAAATATAATTGATTATTATTGATTGAAATATTTTTTTTATTTCCAATGGGCGGGTACTACTGGACATTATCCTTGACCACTGAACTGCCCTAAGAAGTACCTACTTAGCTTTACCCAGCGAGCACCTGTAGACCGAAGCCACGGAGGTGAGGTACTGTTACCCACGCCACACACATATATACTAGCACAACCCCTTTTTACAGGGGGGCCACATTCATTCATCACACAAGGACAGAAACTAACATCCATGCCAAACGGGGATTCGAACCCCAGACGTACGGTTTCACAGTCAGATACGCTAACCATTAGGCCAGCAAGTCGGCTGATTGAAATATAATGATTGTTATTTATGACTTCTGATTACACAATGATAAGAAATTATAACAGTTTTGGAAAACAATCAAGAACTAAAACAACGAAAACTATTCTTGAAAAATATCTAGTGGTTTATTCTATTTTAAATTTAAGTTGACCTAGATTAGAGATAAAAACACATAATGATTTTAATTAATACATAACATTTTAATTGAATTATAGGGAGTGAGGATTCCATGTTTCAAGATGTTAATAGATGCACGGCTGTGGATAAAAATTAGGGGGCATTCCCTTAAAAACTGAGGGTGATGGAGGGAAATGGGTGTCATATTTGAATTCAGCAGATCATTTTACACAAGAATCAGCTGAAATTCATTTAGTGGCTTCAAATTTTTTTTGTACAGCACAGTTTAACTCAAAGGGCGGCATTGAACCCTTCCGTGGGTGCTTTGGGGGCGCTCTCACCTCAACCGCTTTTAGTAAAAATCATTGCTGCATATTGCCATCAAATTTGGGTCCTTGGGGAAAGGTTAGGGGCCTTAAAACGTGAATTGCGTAAAAAATAAGAGGAAAAAATAGCGTATAAAAACCTCTATAATTTTTAGCTATTTTTTGCATTTTTAGGGGGGTAATTACCCCTTAAACCTATCCATTTGTTATAAAATTATCACATTTTATTAATTTGAATCTTTCTTGTCCCCTGGGGGGCAATTTGAAGAATAAAGCAATGCTTTTTGACCCTGAAAATCGAGTTTAAAGTTATAAAGTCGTCGAAAAACGTAAAAAGAGGGAAGGGCTGTTCCCCAAAAATCCTGGGTCAATCGAGAATTTTAATGGTGATTTTCGTATTAAGCGACCACAAATCTATAAGAAATGACTGTTTTCATCAAGGAAATTTTTTCATTGTTGAACAGTGTTATCGTTCTTTTTCTGTGTTTTGATAAGGGGTGTTAAAAACCTACTAAAATTTCGATTAATTATATTTTTCTGCACGATTAAATTAGATTTTTAACTTGAAACTTGGTAGAAATGTTTATCATAGATAAATAAAAATAAAAAACTATAAAAATAATAATAAAAATTAAAAATAAAAAAAATTAAATTATTTTCACATTTTATTTAAATAAAAATTTTTTGGGAGGGGATTGTCAATGATGCATACCACTTTAAAGAGAAAAAAATATCGGACAAAAGGAATCCGATTTCACGTTTTTAGGTTTGATAGTTCTAGAGTTATTGATGTTTCAATAATGCAGTAAAAACAACTTTACAAAATTTATTTGACGTTAAAAAAATATTACTACCAAAAAAAGGTGATAAAAAATGAAACCTGGAATATTTTATTAAGAATAATAGTAGTTCCTCATAAAAAAATAATGAACAAATTGTAAAGATTTTATCATTGGATTTTTTGTTGTTTTGTAAAAAACAGCATTTTTTCGAAACTTTAAGGGCTTTGAGGCACCTCAAGATATTTTTTGATCATTTTAAAATTTTTAACTATTGATACTGATGGCTTAAGGCAAATTTTGCGCCCTATCACTAAACGATTCGACAAAATTCGTTTTTTCGTTCCACCCTAGTACACGTAACCATATTTGAATTGAAGACAAATTTATTTTTTAATAAATTGATTTCCCGTTGTTAATATTTTGCTAAAAATGTGTATTTCTCTGGAAGTGAATTAATTCACTGTACTAGAAATAATAGTCTGCACCTACATTAGGGTGGGTCAAAAATATTTTTTTTACATTTTCCCAGGGGCACAGCGACAAAAAGGTGCCAAATGGTCTCAAACTAACATGTGTGAAATATTATTCCATTAAGATAACTCTTTTTGCCTCCGGATTGACGTCAAAGTTTCGATTAATATAGTAATTTCATGTAAAAATGGACAAACGAAAATCGGGATTTTACCTCGTTTTGACGAATTTGTCTTGAATGTAAACATGCAAAATGGTATAAAAATCCTCATTTAAGACTATAAAATAATTAAAAAAGGAAACCAGAGTTGAAATACTTGAGTTGTAATACAACATATTTTGAAGCATCTCATTGATTAGAACTGGCTATCAGATATTTCTTTCTGGAATCATAAAAATGTGCGAAACCTTTATTCCCGGTTGAGTAGAATGGTAAAAACATTAAATTTAATAAAAATGGATACGTCAGAAAGTGGGTACCCTTTGTGGGTTATAAGATTTCAATCCCCTGGGATTATTTGGATAATATTTAAATGTTGAGGTATTCTTTGAAATTTCAGTGGCATATTAGGGATAGTCCATCCCAAGGGTCTCCATACGATTTCCTAATATCGAAAAATAAATTAAAAACATATTTTAAGTGTCAAATTTTGAAATATTTTCTTAAGAAGAGCGGTAGATCAGCGTTTTCAGCTTAAAGCTCAGTACTATCCTCAAAATTTTTAAATTAGTTTATTAATTTTCTAAACTTACTTGTGCTTATTTTAAACAATTAAATTGGCTATATTTAAACTTTTATGAATGCGTAAGTGAATGCTAAGAAGCTATTTTGTGAGTCAATCCTCCCTCTAAAGAAGTGTAATTTATGGGCCTGGGTTTTAGTCGATTGTCATGGAAAAAATTAGGTAAATCCTTACTTAGGGGAATTTTATCATAATATTGCTATTGCCTATAAACAAACTATCCATTAGACACTTGTTTCAACATATTTTATGTGATCGCATTTGGTTCCCAAGACCATCCAATGAAATATCTGCCCGCTGAATTTTGAAAGCGCGACATTCATGAAAAATACAACTATTTCTACTTTTAAAATTTAAAAATATCGTTTTACACTGGCCATAATTGAGGGAGAATGTATCTGATCT
The DNA here is from genome assembly GCA_024610705.1 of Tetragnatha versicolor. Taxonomy (NCBI): domain Eukaryota; kingdom Metazoa; phylum Arthropoda; class Arachnida; order Araneae; family Tetragnathidae; genus Tetragnatha; species Tetragnatha versicolor. Next base: position 69,810,995 of record JANDEH010000001.1, read on the forward strand.
ACCAATATTTAAAATCTGCCACTGGCAATCCACTGTTTGTTGGCAAAAAAGATCATCCTATTCTACGCCTGTTTTGTTAATATGGTAATACTTTATATTGCCATTTGGAAGTTGTTTTTTTTGTATTAAAAATGCATAAATGTAACTAATATGATTAAAATTGCTTTTAAATACCTTTATTTGTGAGCCTTACATAATTATCGACAAAAAAAATTAATTTATTAAATTTTTTAAAATTATGAAAAATTATACAATTTTTGTTCCATTTGAGGCCAATCCGGAGGCAAAAAGAGTTATCATAATGGAATAATATTTTACACATGTTAGTTTGAGACCATTTGGCACCTTTTTCTTCCTGTGCCCGATAGAATTTGTAAAATTTTTTTTTCGCCATAGGAAAATGACCCACCCTAACCTACATCTAAGATTAGTCTATTTAGAAAAATGGGAGCAAGTAAAAGCTTAGTTCGAAGTGTCGAGACTCTTTATAACTCCTTCTCCTATTTCAAAAATAAAGGAAATTACTTTTTTTTGCAATGGAAAAAAAGAAAATGAATCAAAGTATTAGGACGCTAATTTTATTTAAAAATAAGTCACTTGAACTAAACATCCTTAAGGGCATCCGTTTAAATTGCTCCAGGTAAAATTAATTAAAAATTGTACAGATTGTTTTAAAACCACAGCAGATATGAAAGACAAACTGGGAAAAGAGAGGAAATTAATTTTTTTTAGATTTTTCTGTCGCTGTTTCTCTTTTATGTCACATGATTGGGTTTACAAATTATGATATTGTATGCTTTACAACAGCATTTACAACGTAATTGGTTTTATACCTTTTTTGATAAATAGATTTAAAATAATTACACACTTCCATCAGGGAGTTATATAGCTCCTTAAATATTTCAAAAATAGTTTTTTTTGTATTTCGAAATATTTATCAGAATGTATCTAATTCTTTTTCCAATAAAGTAGACCCGTTCTTAAATTTATTTTCTTATACATAAACTACTTAAAAATTTTATAAATAAATAAGATTACCTGTTTTGAATAACAGAGAATGACTAAAAAACATGACGTATTCAAAAGTTTAAAAAATAAAATAAAATAGTGTTTAGTTAATTAGATTGAATGTTTTCGGCAAAAGTTGCTAAAGTATATATTCATCTTTTCTTCTAGAAGAAAATATTGTTTCTTCTAATATTACTTATTTGCGATCGCTTTTTTACACTCAATCCTCTCTAAACCATGCCGTATGTCAGCTCTAGCTAGTTCCATATCTACATCAGAAACCCGACAATGGCTGTGGAAACCTCGGGCTTCTAGAGCGACCTAAGACGAGAAGATTTGTGGGATGAGAGCACGCTTTTTCGAACTCTTAGGAGGTTTCGTAAAAGGTTTAAGGCGATCAGCTCCTTTTTTGCAGCAGACGAGGTGAGGGTAATTGGTATGGGAATTTGACTGTCTGTGACAGAGAATGCTTGAAGGATGAATTTTTGGGTTGAGCGAATGTCTGTGAGAAAGTTTTTTGATGTTATTTAAGTCACTTTCTGATGTTGTCACGTTTTATAATCCTAAAAAAAGTGTTTAATGCTTCAACCGTTATATTTACACGTAAAAGAACTATAATTAAATATTATCCACGTTATTGAGTTCGTTGTTAACACATTAAATTTTTAATTCGATTATTTTGAAATAATATACTTCAAGTATGTGTGTACTAGTACTTTCGTAGCATTTGTTTAAATTTTATAAATAAGTTTTATAGATTCAATATTGGGGAATTTTCAGATTAATAACATGTTAAACTAATTTACTTTCAAGTCTATATTTCTTTAAAACCAACAAAAACATTAAACTGAGCACCAATAAAATTTTACTCTTAAAATGGTGACGTTATCTGTGTTATAACTCTAGCTGTTAAACATTTATATAAATTCTATTCTTTCAAGATTTTTACTAACAAAAAATAAAAACAAAATAAAAATCCCCAAATATAAAGCACATTTATTTTAGAAAACTGTATTCAAAATTAAATCTTCACTCTTATAAATTTCTTAACTAAATATATTTTCTTTTGGAAGGTTTTTTTAACTCTTAACTGGATTAGATTTTATTAATGGAATATTATTATCTTATACAGAAATTTGATCTTTTTTTAGAGGATACCTACTACATAAAATTTTTCTTTTACCATTGTATCATTATTTTACTTTTAAACTTTATCCAATGAAATATGGAGACTTAAGATTTTTAAATACCTTTAATAATTCGATTAGAAGAAAAAATATTTTTTTTCTCTTCAGAAGTAAAGATGCGATTTTAATCCTAAATTGTGTAAAAAAGATTAGCTATAAAGCAGTGAGAAAGAAGTAAGGAAAACTTTCTTTTTAGCTTTAAAATAAAATAATACTTAGCGTGATCCATTAACTTATAGAAGAAATGGTTATATCAAGATTTTTCTATCGGATTTGCATTAACCAGAAGCATACTAAAATGAGATACGTAGGTACATTTTAGCAGGAATTCTAAGAATTACTAACTTCAAAAAGAAATTTTTTTTACTGCTCAAATACAACATTGGCTTATTATGTAAAATTATTGCATATCGTTGGCAGAGAAAATAAAAACCTAAGTATAGAGTCATTACTTTTAAGCATTATATTGGTTAAGTGGTGTACTAAGCGGGTGAATACCATTAGTTCTACCGAAATAGGTTGTCGTAAGGAGATCCGAAAATTTTCTAGTTAAGTTCGTGTATATATTTACTTGGTGTAATACTCTTACATAGCTCCCGATTTTAGCTTTATTTCTTTTCATCGGTTGGCAACAAGTTGTTGGTTGGCAAGTTTGTTTACAAATTTTGATTTTGATTTTTTCGATTTTTGTCGCTAATGGTACTTGCTGTTCAAATATGTTAAAATGGATTAAGTGTTACTATTTTATTGTATTTTGATGGTAAAATCAGTGCGTATTGAACTTTTTTAGGCGTGAAAATGGAGCGTTAATTTTTAAAAGCGATTGGCAAAGTTTGTGTGTTAACAATACATATTGCTGTGTTGATTTCGCCTATAAAATCGACAAAATCAGCAGGCAAGCTTAAGCGAGGTTTGAAGTTCAACAACTCTAAAGAGTAAAAACTTAAAATTTTTATTTAATTAGGGAATAAAATATTCACTCTTAATGCAATATGTGATACTTTTCTGTCTTACTCACAATACGTTGAAAATACTAATATGTGATACCAACGAAATATTTAAGGTATCACAGAATGGAAATGGGTCTTGATGTGTAGAAAAGACGATTTTATTAGTGCTTCGCCATTCACATGTATGTAAATTTCTTTCTCATTAATAAAGATGAATACTAGCCCCTTCCAATCTGCTTGCTAGACTAACGAAGTTAGTAACCGCTTAGTAAGCGAAGCGAGCAAGATTGTGAAGCAATACTAGGGGAAGTGCGTCAGCAGTTCCTGGGGAATGTTGAGCGATAGCGAGAAGGAGGCGTTATCCTTCTAGTTAAATTCAAATTTAGGAATGTAGTTAAGTCTGTCATTGGCTAAAATAGAAATGTCCTATGCATGTGAATTTTTACATTTTTCTTTGAAATGTGGCATTTGCTCGATAATAACTTGTAATTTTAAGTAAGCTTAAGTTGTTTAGGTAATTTAAATAGTATGTGCATTTTAACTGCAAATACATTTAGTTGAATTTATTATTAATTAATTAGATTATTTTTTAAAATATATTACTTCAATTATTTCCTTAGAAATTAATCAAAATAATGTATTCAAATCACTTATTAACAACTAATATGCTCTTGAATTATGAGTTAAAGAAATATTATAACTTGATTGATTAATTTAGAAATGATTGACATAGAAAAATTAAATTAATCACAAATAATACTTAAAAATAAGTTTCCAAAATGTACGTTTGCATTTAAAAATCTAAAACTCAATTACAATACAATAAAATACAAATTAATCCAACGAAACTCTTTAAAATAAATTATCGAATCACTAACTGAAAAAAAATATTTTTTAAATTGCAAAATCCTAGTTATCAGCGGTTATCATGCAGTTTTTTTTACAAGAACATCATGTTTATTTTCACTCACCGCACAAATTAAATTATGTTACAAAACTAACTTATAAACGAGTAGAAAAGAAATGTTCATTAAAAAAACGTATATCTATAATCTGAAACCAAAATTTGTTTATTTTCAATACTTTTCAGAAATAACACACTGAAGAGTAACCTATACTTATTTAAGCTTAATATTCCAGAATCCTTTAACTCTCTATCCTCATAAAAATGTAACAATATTTCTTCACAAGAACAATGAACGACACCGACATTCTTTTTCATTTAGGCCGCGTCTCCATAAATTTCAAACACACGCGACGCGCTTTCAATCTTAATTCAGATCAAAAAGCGCCTCTCCCGTCGGAGAAAATTCCGAAATCTCTCCCTCCACTCCCCCCTTCATTTAATCCGGAAGATAAAAGTAATACCCTTTAACATTCAAAGCCATTAAGATACCACGTGCAACTTTACTGATTAAAATACCTTTCCCGAAATAATCCCGAGAAACGTCTTTGACAAAAATTCCTCTCCCTATCCCTCGGTATTATCTGGGAACGGGGAAATCTGCTTGCCTCGTCCGCATTTTCCGGAGGATTATTATTCAGGCTCCGGAATTCCAGGAATTTTCCTATTTTCCTTGGAATACTTTTCCGCAACATCGCTTAAAATCTTCTCTCTTTGCTTTTAAATGTTTCTGCTGTTTACGTGAATGAGCTAATCCGCGATGGTGCTTCATATTTACAAGTTGTGTTGCCGAAAGATGGACGGTTTCTAATTGTATATCGTTCCCCCAAAATGTGTAATAAAGAGAGATTGGAGGGGGAAATAAATTGAATTCACTTCACTTCTTAATGGAGACTTCCGATTTTTGTTTTGTGTTCCGTTGCGCGGAAGTATGACTTCGGTGAAGGGGAGTAAATAACATTATTTTGTTCAATTTTGTATATAGATATTATATATTTATTTCTGTAAATAAACAAAACACATTTTTTACATTTGTTTCTATTATTTTGATTTTTAAAATTGCTATAAATTTCTTTTTAGTGGCTGTGCTTTTTTGTGTTACCACAACTTCCATCTATTTTTTCCCAAAGTGAGAAATGTTCATTGAGTTCTTGCAGCGCAGTGCATGTTATTCACCGATATTATTTGAATTTTTGTTAAGATCTATAACTGACAGTTTCTTATCAGTTGAGTTTATATCAGAACAATATCGGTACATACGGTTTGCTGCTAAGGGTATTGCGATTTTGTACTAGGTTAACTATTTCAATCCAAAGCCACAAGTGATTACTAATGAATCTTATGAAAAATTTGGGGTGTCTAGGAATGGAAGGGTCAATGTTACATTTATCTCAATAATCTGGTTTCAAGTTTAGGTTTGATATTAACATGTAATTAAACTTTATAGGTGGAAGGGATTAATTATAATGAGTATTAACACATTAATAAAAGTTCAATATAAAATATGCTGTTTAACCTCGATATCTATAAATCGAAAGGACCTATAAACGAATTCGAGTTATGGAGTTTTTGATACAACAAAAGTAAATGGACAATACTCAATTCAAAGGGGGAAGGATATTTTTGAGCTGTATTTTTTAAATATCAAAGTTTCTGAAAACGAGTAGGCTTTATAATTGATCAAAGACCAGGAACAAATTTAGTTTCCCCCATATATATGGCATATAATACAGGGTGTCCCACGAGAAGTGGCCCAACCCCTTTAACTTTTCAACCCCTACAGATATGAAAGCGCAACCCCTACAGTCATGAAAGCGGGGTCTAGGTATAGTAAAATGACCATGTTCTATCCGATGAGATAACTTTCAACGCCCTCTAGTGGAAACTTTAGGAATTATAATTTTTATTTTAAAAACTATTTGAGGTATGTGAAAAAAAGTCAGTGACTAAGTTGTAGAACAGCATCGATTCAGTAGGAAAAGACACCTTAAGCAGGAAAATATCTTGAATAAACCCCTAAAACACACGCTAAATTAGGTTGAATTAACGTAGTTTTTACATCTTAAGACGCTCCTCACGAGGTGAAAATGAGAAATTTTCATTTTTATGATTTAAGTAAATGACTAAAAGTATTCTTTGTTCATTAAATTGAAAATTTCTCATTTTTGCCTCGTGAGGAGCGTTTTAAGACGTAAAATCTACGTAAATTCAACCTATTGGAGCGTGTGTTTTAGGGATTTTATTCAAGATATTTTTTTGTTTAAGGTGTCATTTCCTACTAAATCGATGATGCTCTACAACTTACTCACTGGCTTTTTTCACATACCTCAATCAGTTTTTAAAATAAAAATTATAACTCCTAAAGTTTCCACTAGAGGGCGTTGAAAGTTGTCTCATCGGATAGGGCATGGTCACTTTACTATACCTAGACCCCCTTTCATGATTATATCTGTAGGGGTTCAAAAGTTAAAGGGGTTGGGCCACTTCTCGTGGGACACCCTGTATATAAATACACAGAAGAGCAGGAAGGGAAAATAGTTAACTACTACATAACCCAAGCAACACACACGTTCAAGATTCGTAGAGTTTTTGTCAAGCATAGCTAAATTTATTTTACTTCTAATTGAGGTTACGTCAACTCGACATATTTGGTATGAGCTGAGGTGCCAGGAAATAAATTCTTTTGATTTTAATCACTTCCCTCTGTCTTACTCAAAAAACTATGAAAAATGTGATTTGAAGACCTCTTTCTAAAACACAATTGCAAAATTTTCCTTCTACATTAGAAAGCAATGGTTGTTTCACAAGAAAAAAGATCCATCTCATCGCATTTCGAACAAGTAGTAGTGCTTTCACCATAATTCATCGACGCAATCAAATGAGAACCACATAAATGAATCGATTCCCAAACCCTCCGAACCATTTTATGAGGGTAGGGCTTGACAACTCTCACGAAACTTACGTCATCAGCAACTGCGTCCCAATATCACCACCCTTCAATATAAGAAACTTCTATGACGACACTCCGAGCCGCGAAAGTTTCCCTTTCCGATATGAGGGGATAAAATATGTTATCAGCTCCTGAGAAAGTTTTAGAAAAGAATAAAAATATATCAACCGAGGAGTCCGGTTGCAAGAGAGAGAGGGGGGTATCGTCGCCGAGAGATACCGGAGAATAAGAGAAGAGACAAAAATGTCGATTTGTAAAAGAACATTCCCCCATGCCGAAATGAAAGAAATAAAAAGCAAAGGAAACAATGACTATCCAGGGATCTTTCACTGGTGATGGGGGTGGTGTAGAAGTGAAAAAATGAGTTTTTAGAGAAGGATCGGAACATAATGAAGAGCAAGCTTTTAAACGCTTTTAAAGAGGGAATGTTTTAAAGCGGTTTTTAAATCAGCTGATCATAGCATACACATTTTACTAAATAACATGAACATAAAAATGAATTTATAGCCTCATTGTTAAATATGATTCAGGCTTTCATATTAAATCCCTCATAAATTGGTAATAACATTATGGCTATAACATTTTCGTAACCTAAATTTCATTTAAATAAATTTAGTAAATGCTATGAACATAAAAATTTATATATAACTCTAAGTTTTAATATTATGCACCTAAAATGAATGCTGATGAAATGTAACACGTTATGCAACGATAACAATAAAGAATCTTTGATTTTTACAAGTAACCCACATTTAAAACATTAGGAACAATCGCACAAATGAAAGATGTAAGATTAAGGCTAAGCGCGCACTAGATACTTTTGTCTCGGCGACTTAAAACACTAGTCACTCGAGAGCTATGTATTTCTATGGTGAGATTCTTGGCAATGTGCCAAGTGTCTCGTCGCCTGTGCGCGCGCTCTAGCTTCATGCAATAGTCAGGGTGATAAATTTGTCTCGGTTGCCGTGCCAAAAGTATCTAGTGCGTGCTTAGCCTAAGATATTTGTAGAAGTTGAGACGCAAAAAAATTTTAAAAATATCCTGAAGAAAATATACCGGAACTAAATTTTTAAGCAGAATAATATATAGATGCCTATCGTTTCCGATTTCAAAGTCTTGTTACAGAAGAATAATCTCTAATTAAAGTATTCCGAATTTTAGCATATTAGTTTATTTACCGGTTTTTCTTTTAGATTTGGAACAATTTTTAACATACTTGAAAATAAGGAACATCAGATTCGGAAAAAATCGAACGAATAAGAACTTTGAAATAAGCATTGAAATAGACGGGATGCGCATTGCAAACCGGAATTGATGGTCATTTTTAAAAGTAAAAATAATTTCAAAAGGCAAGAGAGGAGGGATTTTACATACAAAGCGTCTGGCACCCGGCTCATAAGAAATACGGGATAAACCATTACAATAATAAGGCTAAGCGCGCACTAGAGACTTTTGTCACGGCGACAAAGACAAAATTGTCTCCCTGGCTATTGCAAGAAGCTAGAGTGCGCGCACAGGTGACGAGACTCTATGGCCGATTGCCAAGAATCTCACCATACAAATGCATTATCTCGAGTGACCTAGTGTTTATAGTCACCGTGACAGAAGTCTCTAGTGCGCGCTTAGCCTTATGATGTATAATCAGATTGAATACCATGTTTTCACTTGGAGGTTTCACGCAGTATTTGTTTTTTTTTTCAAGTCAATTTGATTTATAAGTAGTTAATGATATTTTGAGCCACTGAAGATGCCCTCCGAAGAAGAGGGCAAAACACTTAAAGGACAATTCAAAACGACACTACCGTCATGTAACATTTCCATTAACATTCCATTTCATGGAATGTATAGTAACTGTTCAGGTCGTGAAAGCTTTTATTATTTGATGCTGTAAAATGATTTCAATGTTCCGCTCTATCAATTTATATCAAAGCATACATACATCTACTTATAAGCAATTAAAATTTAGCATAATTACAAAGCTAACAAAACAAAACATAAAAAAAAGAAACTAAAGCGATCCAACTTTATCGTTCGAAATTCCGAACGACATAAATCCACCAATCCAGAACCTGCAACATCTCCCCAATCGTCTGAAGAATTTCGTCACCATCCCTTCTAAAGCTTCTCTGCGCCTCCTAGTTTAGCACAAGGTCCCCCAGCAGGGAAGCCATATGTTGCAGAGTGCAATTGTCGGTGGTGGGGACGAATGCTGTGCATTTCCGAGGACAGGAGAGGGAATCTTGCACCCCTTCAAATAAAATAGAATAAGAATAAGCAGAGCGCATTAACGCTTTTGTGGGGAAAGGAGAAATACTTTTTTTACGACGACTATAAAAATTCGGCCGGATATCCCCCTTTTCATATAACTTTTGGAAATAGTTTTTTTACTCGTTCCTTATAAGTGCCTTTTTGATTTCGGTGTGTGCGGAGGCAAATTTTCGGGTTAAATTTCATGGAGGGAGTTTTTACCCTTTGTGTTGTTTTTGTTTAAAGCATCGGATATCTTAGTTTTTATGATGAGAGTGAGTAGTCACAGGGTGTTCTAACTATTTTATCGTGTTAAGAAATCAAGCAATCGTTTTATACCTCGTTTTTAATTGCTTCTACTTATTTATATTTCGTAATTTTACTTTATTGAGTATAATGCTTGAATTATTTAAGTTCTATTGGATTCTTTTTTTTCTATTTAATATGAATACTTTTTTTTGAAATTATATACTTTTTAAGTACCGAATACTTCTTTCTTTAGTTATTCAAACGAGCATTCATATTTATATCTATATATATATTATGTAAATAAGAATACTTTTTAAGTACGGAATAATTATTTCTTTAGTTACTCAAACAAGCATTCATATTTACATCTAATTATGTAATATGTAAGAAAGAAGAATTCAAGAAAAAACCACAATTTAAGATAGAAACTTTAAGGTTTAAGAGGGGACTCATCAGTGGCAGCCCAAGTAAAATTTTAAAAATTTAGAACGAATGAGTGTTTCTTCCTTGTTACGTTGAAGTCACACTGTAAAAAAAACTGTAGAAAAACAGAAATTTTCAATAACAATGACTTTATGTTTACAGAGATATTCTGTCATGTAACATTCCCACCGCACTTCTATTTATTTTATGTAAAAAACAGCTGTTTTTAGTTTTTTAGCTTATCTGTACTTAAACAGAAACTTACTGCATCGAAAACCAATACAGCTATTGGCAACATTATACTGAATCTTCTTTGGAGCAGTGGTAGCGTGCGCGCTTAGCATGCGGTAGGTCCTGGGTTCTATCCCCGGTTATTAATTGATTAAAATTTAAAAAAAAAACTCAACTAAAAAAGTCCACCCGCATGCGCACAAGCAGAAAATTACTGAGAGGCAACAGAAAAATATCTGTAGCTCACTTGACAGAAAGTTCCTTTTTACAGCATTTACCTGTAGGTTACAGCTTTTTTCTGTTTACAGGATTTTTCGACTTAAAAATTTTTTCTGGCAACTTTTGCTGCCAGAAAATTTCTGTTTTTTTGCAGGATTATTTTTTACAGTGCAGGAAACAGCCGAACGCCATGTTCCCATTATCCAAATATTGGTTTGGCTATGCACTGATTTTTCTAAAATGAAAATCCAAATAAAATTGTAAATAAATCCATAAATTTGAATATACTACTATTGCATAAAGCTTCCATTAGTTTAGAAAAAACATTATAGCCGCTATTTCATGTTTAAATATATTTGGTTACGCACAGTTAATTCTAGATATTATGGTGGACACCCTCCTTAATTCGTATTTTTTAAGTACTTTCAGGTTTATAACTTGACTGAAACGTTTTCATATCAACTAACTTTTTTTCGGGGAGAGGAAAAATCCAATTCAATTCCAACACTTAAACTTAGGAAGGATTCTAACGATTGCTATTTCAACAAATAATATACTCAGACTCATGAATCATACTCTTCTCCTTCAACTAATTGAATACGTATCAGACAACTAGCTTAAAAATCTATAATAATCCCAGTCTTCTTACACACAGTAAAGCGCTCCTAATTAAACATGTATGCATTAGACTTTTTTCAGGAGATTGTGAACCTTTCTCTTTAAAATACATTCCTTAAGTATGCTTGCATTAAAAACTAATACAATGGGGGTGGATTTGAGTTCAATAAGGGATTCACAAGCTATTCACTCTACAAAGATAAATGATCCTTAATTGATAAATGGCGTTTTTGAAGCTGTGCTATACATAAAAAGACACTCTCTCATCAAATATTGATGCTTACATTTCACTTTAACATAGCCAGGAATTTCATTGAATACCTAATGAATATAAGATATTTAAGAACAATGGAGTGGAAAGAGAGTTTAGGATTGTTTTTTATGATTGGTGCACCTAGTGTCTTTCTTATACTAATACATAATTGAATTTCGTCGGTATTGTTAGACAAAAGGGAACAAAGATGAATCATTGAAAACCTGACAGTTGTACAGAATCAGTAGGCTTATCTAATTTAATAATCCTGGAATCGTTCGTAAAATGTTAATGGAAATGGGATATTAATTAACTTTTTTTATTAATACACTTTGAAGCAATAGAGCAATCAAAATTGGTTGTAGTTTAATTGAAAATATATGATCAGTGATTTTTATAGGCTTGGATATAAATATGCGTACATGTTTATTTATTGTTATACACATTTTTATGGTTTATAGAAAATATTAAATCTATAGTCTATTGTTATTGCTTAGTAATCTAGTAAATTAAAATAATATAATCGCAAATCATTTAATAAACACGAGTATCTAAATAGATACTACATTTACATGGTTTCGTGAATATTCCGGTTGGAAAATCCGATAAAAAATCCCAAAAAAATATAGCTTTACCCATGTAATAAATTTGTAAATTACCCATGTAAGCCCATGTAATAAATTTGTTTTTTACTGACCGGAATTTACCGAGCGGTTTTTGCACCAACCGGAATTTTCATATACCCCATTTACCTAATTACAACACTCAATTTTTGAAAATTTTGAAAAAAAAATGTTGGTAAACCTATCATAAATTACATCAAAGTAAATTCTGTGAAAGATACTCTCTTCTTGAAAAATCAACTCACACAACCAGATCACATACACTATAGTCTGTGTAAATAAAATAGGCTGCTAGTTACTAGTCTTTTCCCATTGCATTTCTATTACGTTGCCATGGTGACGAACTGCCAATTTTAATTACACAGACTATAGCATTTTTTATTACAAAGGTATAATCCTCCAATAATAAGACCTGCCAGTTATAATTTCACGGTTTTCTTCAGCAGGTACATCGATGCCCGGAGACTTCTGTCTAACACGGTGTCGGTGTCCGTGTAATTTATTGTCACCCACATGTTGACCCGACCGTATCTGACCACTCTCCTCTGAAACCAACTTCTGAATCCTGTCACAATCGTGTCCCGAAGTATGACTCAGAGGAGCGTGAACTATTTTGTGTTCTTTTTGAGTCTTTTGAAGAATAGAATTGATTCATGAGTATTTTAATTCGGATTTCTTTCATAAAATTTAAAAATTACTGATTTCAGCACACACATTGATTAAAGATTGATTTTTCCTCTGAAAGTTTTGGAAAATATTTATAAATCTTTTGACCTTTTTCAGTATGTTTTTGACTTAATGGTTGTTCTCTGAACTATTGGTGATGGTGCGAATTTCTGTTTGAGGGATGGTTTTGTTAAGCAGATTTTCCATTTACAGTTCCTTACTATCTTTTATCTTTTTATCTTTATATCCCTTGAAATTCTTTTTTGAATGGGACTTTTTTGTGACTATAAATGTTGGGATGTATACTTAAATTGGTAAACCAGAATTGATTTTAAAAAATTCAACTCAGATTTAACGTATTTCAGCGTATCAATTAGAGATTTTCTCTGTAAATAGAAGCCATTTTTTGTTTTTCATAAATATACCTTTTATTTTTTTTAAACTTTTATATAAATACCCACGTATTCTCTCACTCAGTTCTATCATTGGTTGTGTTATACAAAATTGTTTTTTTTTCTTAAATATAGTACTTTAAAATTTTAATTATTATATCATCTGTGTATAACATGTATTTTTAAAATAACTATGTACTTCATTTTCAAGGGCCTTTCTAAAACAAACACATTTTAGTGCTTTCTTTTCACTTTTCAGTTGGTATATACTTTAATTGGTTTGGGGAAATGAAATTTACTAGAAAATATTTATCATTCTTTCCAAGTTTTTGCTCAAATATACAGGGTTAAATTATAGGGTCAATGATATACTTAATTAAATTTTGAATGAAAGTGGAGTTTGCACCGTTGAGAAATTTAATGTTTTTATTTAAATTGGCATTAATGAATGTATTTATATCATTAAACTGCATACAGACGGTTGTGCAAAACTTCTAATATAGACGTATCCTCTCCTCAGATATTCTCTAAGAACCACAAAATTTATTTTGAAACAATCATACAACATATCTGCAAAAATTCTATATATCTCCACTGAATAATGGTTTAACATGTACAAAAGCAATTTATTTCAATATTTCCATAACAATAAAAGGTTAACTACACCATTTAAACAGCACATACATATGAAAAACATTCTACAAGCAAGGAAAAAACATAAGATATTTCCTTTGGTAAAATTGATGTTATTCATTCCTCTATGTATCCTTGGTTGGTAGGCATGTGGGTACTGAGACATTCACGAAGAAAAGAGTCTGGGATGGAAAACAAACCACTCTTTATCCTTCAAAATGACCAAATTGCACGATATTTGGTGATCAAGAAATGTGTAGAAAATCCGTGGTTCATTAAGGAGGAAATAAATATATCCAACTTTCGGAGTTTTTTATGACCCGTTCTCCACCTCATCAATTTTGTGTGGGGAACAATAAGTGTTATGAAAATAGTTATGTTTTTATCTTTTAGAATCATTAAAAGCTTGACTAGAAAAGAATGGGTAGTTATTTTTAAAAATGGGAAAAGGGGAGATGGAGTGTGGATTTCAACAAAGGAAATAACGAGACTCGTTATTACGTAATTCCTGTTAAGAATATATATGTTTAATGTGATAAATTACAAACTTAGGGTTTTAGTTGTGTAAGATTTTAAACAGAAGTTTTAAATTGGTGCAAATTTATCAAAGATAAGTTTCATTTTTAATTGTATTCTCATTTAATAATATTTTTGAGAATGATCTACTATCAGTAAGTCTTATAACCTAATAATTTCATTTTATTAAAAGCAATATTTGCATGCTTTATACTAATTAAAATGTATCTGAATTAAATATTTTTACCTTCATTTGAATAAAATTTTTCTTATTTAAACTAAAAAAACTTTTTCTGCATGAAAGATTTACTCATATATTTGGTAAAATTTATCATTGAGAGGTAAACGGAATGATATCACAGATATATTTAATATTTCAGTGATACATTGAATTATAAACAATCGCTATTATCTTACGTTCATCAATATTTTTGAATTTGTTTTATTATGATAAATAACATGGTTTGTTGAGTGTAAATATAAGAAGAATGACTCTTTCGTAAAATTTAACTGCGTAATTTGTTACTGATTTTATTGTAATGTCCCGAAACCAATTCATTTTACAAAAAGGAAACTTTAAAACACAGTTTACTAAAATTTGAACTCCGGGAATCAATTACTTCATTATAACTAAATATCTAAACACTTCACTTTTGAAGAAAGGCCCTGCAATTCAAAAGATAACTCCTAAACAAAATTCCTGTCTAACTAATCTCCTTAAAGTAACACACCTCCTCCCTCTCGATTCCATTCCCAATATCTGCAGACAGCTTTTATAAAGCGCCCAAAATAGGATTTCTAACTTAATTAGTTTTCCTCAGCTTATACAATAATAATTTGCCCATTATCCTGAGGGGGAAGGCCAACAGACGGAGCGAATTAACAAGAATTTATTTTCTCAATAAATCGCGCCAACCCGCCAAATGAGGGCCTCGATTCTCACTCCTGATTCGCTGTGGCCGGTGGTGTAACGAGGTTTGGCAGTTTGTTTTTGCTCTCGCTGTAATTTTTTTTTCGCTCTCTTGCTACAAATTGCGCTTCTTTGCTTTGTAATCTAATCAGACGCCTAGGAGTTGGTGAGATTTGATAATTTTCGTTTTCTGAGAGAGATGTGAGATGTGGAATATAATTCCGTGTGGTTCGATGGGTGGCGAAAATGAATACAATTCCGAGTCTGATTAGCGTGGTGCAACTAGTTTGGGTGAAACGTGTTGCTAATAATGCAGTTACGGCAACAATTATTTTATGGTAATTTAGATCAACCAGAACCTTTTACTTCTAATTTGTTAATTGCGACCTGTTTATTTATTTTTTAAATGTTTGAATAAAACTATAAGCATTTTATATAGACATAGTAACCATAGTAGACATAGTAATAATATAGAAACCCAATTAAAAATGAATTTAAAATTCCTTTAAAGAAGGACAAAAATAACGTGCGGGATTTTTTACTCAATCAATCCCTTAGCCATTTTGGCTTAATATGTGTTCTTATTTTCCAAGTTTCTTGTTTATTTGGATTCAATTGAATATCCACGCAAACTATTCTGAGTTAGCTAGTGTTAACAAAAGTTCATCTTTTAAACATTGAGGGGGTTTCACAAAATTGGCTAGTTTTACATCCGTCATGTAAATCCGTGATAAGAAACTTCCCTTCACTCGCAAAGGTAGAACAATGGGCGCAAGTTCAGAGGTGCGGATGATTGGCGAATTTTGGCTATTTGGCGGCACATTTAGAAGCCAAATGACTCTTTTAACATTAGTTAGGGTTACCATATTAGTCATGTTTACCGCTAAAAACTTGGCGCATCCGCACCTCTGAACTTGCGCCGAACAATGAATAAAAGGGGACTTAAATTCCCTGCATAGGGAACTTGACATATTTTTACGTGTATCCCTTGGTACATAGACAACTCAAAAATATTTTCCGAATATATTTTCCTTTTACTGCCGTATTCACCACTAACCTGCCCTGCAAGTTATTTTTTTTTCAAAATTTTATTGAGTTAGAAACGCGTTTACCTTCAACGACCACCAATCTTCAATGACCAGTTTGACAGCAGGTTAAAAGATTTTGCGTTAGCAGTGAATATACAGTTAATCTCTATTAGCAAATACACGCCGAAATATAATTGCAAAATAAAGTATATTGAAAAATAAACCGTTAGCAAATAAAAATAAAATTATTAGAGAAAAAAAAAACAAGTTTAAAACTACCTTGTCGACAGGGGTGTTTCTAAAGGTTCGCCAAAGAACCCGCAAACAACCTCAGACATCAGCACCAAATAATCGGAAAATACAAAACTTTTAAAACATTTGTATAGTGACACAAAAAAAAGTTACTGATTAACCAAAAGATAAAATAATTATCTGTTAGTTTTAAATATCGCCCTGATATATGAAACAGAAATCCCGTTAAATGCAAGACACAATCTTGGCGTAAAATTGAAAAACGACGTTTCATTTGCACATAATTTATTTAAAGATATTAAAATCAGACATGTTTCGAGGGTATAATGAACCCTCTTCGTCAGTGAGATGACGATGTAAGAAAAAATGTACACATGGCTATCGGTGATATATACAGGCAACAACAAGAAACACAGTTACAGTTAATACAGAAACATATTTAAATTGCAAAGAAAACTATGAAAATACAGAGAAAATTTTCAGAGAAAAAAGGTGCACTTGACAGGTCATTTACAAGATCATTAGAGAACCGATTAATATAGTAACCTTCAAAAAAATCAATCAAACAATCTTGGCGTCTAAAATTCTCAGATATTTTAAGGATATTTGTTCTTTTGATTTAAACTATTAAAGTATTCCAACTGAGTTATTTCAAATTTCATTACACGAGTTCATGACATTCAGGGTTAGTTATTTCCTTTCTTTCTTTGCAGATAGAGGAAGGGGGAGAGGAAACGGCATCAACCGCTCTTACGGCCACAACAGCATGGAGCTTCTTACCGGGAGAAATTACTTTAGTGGTTCCGACGGAGAAATGGAAGTGGGGCAAAACGAAATCATGTATCCACCGACTGCTCCACAAATCAACTCCACGGCTGCCCTGCAGCAGCAAAGTACGGAAATACTCGTAATAGTTATAGACCACATAATGGAAGATTTAGTATAGCATTTCACTTGAAAACCTACTAATTTGGAGTAGTATTGATACAATTTTATAAAGGAAATAAATCGCACCTTTATTTATTGTCTTAAAAATACTCGAAGATCAATTCGCATTACCCACATACTTTCATCATTTAAAGTTTAAATAAAGGTAAAAAGTTAAAACACAAAGGCTTTCAACAATAGGAAATATTTTTGCTCCAGAGTTACAACTAACTGTAATACCCTGTTCGCACTAGCAGGAAAAAGACCCTTTAATTTCGTTAGCACTTTGTTGTCATGGAAACAGGCAAAATCACCCCATCTTTTGAAAACGGCGTTTGCACTGACAAGGGGCGAAAATAAGCACTTTACTGTGTGTAAACAATAACAACATGATTTGTAAAATAATTAAAATTTAATTTCTCAATACAACTTAAAACTAATGAATAAAATCACCAAACATACAAGTAAAAATACATAAAAGATTGATTGACTAGTGAGTTGATTAGTGTGTTTCCATGACAACAAAGTGCTAACGAAAATAGAGGCAAAAATAAAGGCCAGTGTGAACGGGGTATAAGTTACATCTTGAAAAAAAACTTCTTTATATTTAGTATTTAAAATTTTACTAACTGCAAAAACAAGAACAATGGGCAATACTACCATCATTTTTTGAAAACAGAAAAAATGAATTTTTCCAGTAAAGGAAATGGATCTAAATCCAAAAATCAACATGAAAAAATTCAAAAAAATTTAGTTAATTAATTATTTAAAATTAAAATCGCCAAGCCATTTGTCTTTGTTTAGGATAGAAGTACGTAACAACTGATTCATACAGACTTTAACGAGAAACTCAACAATGACTTTGATTTGTTTAAACAGTTAAAGCATTGTGAGAAAACTCTAGCTCTCAAGCGTCGCCTCCAACCGTGGACCGGTTTCGCCTTTGTTAGGGCTCAATAGCACGGTATAGGAAGGTAACGCAACCTAGGTTGGAGGCGACGCTTGAGAGTTGGAGTTTTCTCACATATTACTCTAACCAGAGGTAGTGGTAAAGTACTCCCTTTTCATTTAAAGCATTGTTTAAAATCAATGTATAGGATAGAAGTACGTCACATTGGAAAATTTGACGATTTAACGCCCTTTTTTAAAGTCAAACTTTGAAATTACATAAAAAAATAAATAACCATTGTAATTCAAAAAAATTTTGCGCGTATATTCCACTCTAGGGTACCTCTATCAAATAAAAAAGATAAAAATAAATGGTGGTATTGCCCATTGTTTAAAAAATGTCATTGAATTAGCTAAGGTTTTACAGTTTTTTTGTTTGAATAAAATTTGAAGGAAATAATTTATTCATTTTTACGTTCAAATTTTCCTTAAATCCTTGGATTTAAAGTTATTGAATGATTTAACTACGGAGAAGAAAGAGTATTCCTAGTCTTAAATAAAATATGCATTTTTAGTTTTTAAAAGGGATACACGATGACTTTCATGATCAATTCTTCTTTACAAAAACAGGATATGATATCCTTTGAAAAGAAGGGAAGTTATTTTGAAGGGTGAATGCGAGCTTGGTATACTTGATACATTGTTATAAAAGGAAGTTATAGTGAAATACAAAACTTAAGTATTTAATTAAGTCAGAGATTCGTCACACGGAATATTAAATGTTGGAACACTCGGTTATAGAAAATTAGTGAGCCGAGAATATATTAACCCAACTGAAGGTTCTGTCAAGAATAAACTTCCTTGTATTAATTAAACAAAATCCTAGTCAGAATTATCCAATGAGTTTTAGACTATGTATATCAGAATAAAGATACTAAGGAGAATCCTTAGTATCTTGTATATATGCTTTGAAAAAAACATGTTGTCCCCGTTCCCTACACCCCTGTATGGTTAACATTTAAAAACTGGATTTATCGAAATATGCACACAATTCTAATTAACATAATATAATATTAATGCACTGATAATTATAAGAACACTTCAAATTGCTTAAAGAGTTAGGATTAAATGAATTAATGATTTTTTTAATGGAAATAATAAAAAATAATTTAAGAAATTGAATATTTCGTAAAAATATTGTTTGAAAAATGTTCCACTCAACTTAATTTATATAAAACTTGATTATGTAAAAATAAGGATTTTAAAACTAAATTGGCAATGTACATAAATAAAACACATAAGAGAGTATTTCGTTTCTCTATTTAAGCATAATACAAAGTTTTATTTAGCTTAAATAAATGAAATAAATTTATAATGATTTAATAATAACTTCCGAAGAAGGGGTTTTAAAATGTTACAAAGAATGAGGTATTTGCATGAGTGAGGGATTTGCTTGATTTTATACTTTTTCGATATATTATGGTCTGAAACTCTCAAATTTCTGATTTTTAAGTTCAAAAATGAGTTTTAAATAAATTAAAATTCAATTTTATTTTTGACAAAACGTCAGAAAAGTCACGTTATCAGAAAACGGGCTTCTATTGGATGTGACCTCACAGCGCATGATTTGTGATTCGAAAGTGTTTTCGCGCCCAAACAAAAAGCGAAATTTCAAAAATTTATATCTCAGAAACTAGGCCGCAAAAATACTTGATGTAAACGTCATTCTTCATGGTTTTTTTCTACTATTTTAATAAAATTTAATCTCAAAACGTGAGAATACCTCATTGTGTATTTTTATGGCCATTAACTGCGCTTTTTATAGAATTTTAATTTAATGTACTAAACTTTAATTTTGAAATTAGCTTAGCCTGTTTTCCAATTAGGTTCCAAATGTTTAAAAACATATTTTCTTTTATAATGTTTTAAATAAATGGTTATCGATCATGTTTTGATTATTCATGTATATTTTGCTTTATTAAGCAATCATAGTTTTTTTTACCTAGAATCAAACGTCACCACATACTAAATATTTGACCCTTCAGCTTTCATACAATTTGTAAAATCCTATCATAAACACAAAAAGCTAAGCTTGTACTTCAGAAACGACTTCCCCTTTTATATGTCGTAGCGTCACCTTCAAAACGCTATACCAACCTCAATTTATGCCACGAATATACTTTAAACCCCTGCCAATTCTCAATCACACAAAATCCACCATTTTTACCGTAAACAACAATAAAGGGAAGTGAATCTAAATAAAAGCAAGGTTGAAAGTAATAATGCAGTTCCTCGCAAAATCTATTTCTCTATATATTTCCCGGCAACTCTACACCGAACCGCATCCCATACATTCATTAGTCCCTAGAGCGAACACATTCAAAGGGTGACAAAACTCTAATAGGAAGGGATGTTGCCGTAGAAGTAATACATGAAGAGAAAGCTTTGGTATAGTAACACCGTGACCGAAATGGACGAGTTGCAAAAATAGATCCGTGGCATGGGAAGGTCCATAGGCGGAGAGAGGGAGTTTCGAAATAGAAAAAATTATTTTATCTAATCGTGCTCTTTCTTTCTTTCTTTTACTGCTTTTTTTACGTCTTACTTCCTTTAGTTTCTTCTTTATCTTTAGACTATTTTTTCTTTGTTACTCTACCTTGAATTACACAGGTCTGCAAAAAAAAACTTTTTTCGAGCTGTTTTGGTTATTTCACCTGAACTTCATGTATTTTGGTGTGCTGAATCCAAAAATGACCTCCATTTTGTCGTGGGACGTCACGTTTTTTTGACAATTCAGGTTTTTAGGTGTTATTGGGAAATGCCTTAAAATTTTGAAAAATTTACTCTTTGTACTAATTTTTTTATTCAAATTTTTCCATAAAATCTTTTTTAATGTTTTTTGAAGTGCTGAATCTAAAATAGGCCTCCGTTTTATCATAGGACTTTACGTTACTTCACAATTTAAGTAAAAATGCAAATTTTTTAAGAAAATAAAAGTATTTATTTTAAAAAATTATTTTTGGACTCAAACTTTACCTGAAAATCATTTTAAATGTGTTTTGGTGTGCTGAACCCAAAAATAACCTCTTCTGATTTTTAAGACATCGAATTTTGTAATGAATTGAGCAAATACAGCAACTTTTCACAAAAAATGTGAGTACACTTAAGAAGTAGATTTCTTAATCCTAATTTACTATCAAGGTCATTAGTTATATGTTTTATTGGTGCCCTGAGTTCAAAAATGGTCTCTGTTTTGCCCTAGAATGTCATGTTTCCTGACAATTTAGGTAAAATTGTAAAATAAGTCCATATTTCAATTTTAATGAAAATAGGTTCATAAAATAAATTTTTTATTACATATTCTTCATGAAAATCATTATATAACTAAAATAAACTCATTTACACACTCTAAAGCCATTTTTTTCACCTTATGAAGCTCATCTTGGTACATTTACCCTTGTGAGTAGCAACAAGAACGTTTCTTTGAACTATACAAGAGAAATTCTTCATTATTGCACGATTAAAGCTTCGCTAATAATTTCTTTCCATCTCTATAATGTACTGATGAGATAGTTTACTATGTGCATCATTCATAGCTCCTAATTTTAAAAAATAAAGGAGCTAGAAATGTACAAAAACTATGAAAAATGGGCAAATTCGAATATAATTTTGCAATTTGTGAAAAATCCTGACGTATAGGATTTTTTTCAATATTTTTTTCGTTATCAGCACACCAAAATGCATAGGAAATGGCTCAAATTATTCAAACAGCTTTTTCATTGCAGACCTGTGTTATCTTTAGCTTTCTTTTTTATCTTCAACTCCAAGCTTAATAGCAATGTTAGGTTTTATAAACCTTGTTGTAACCTTACGACGTGACCCATTTAAGGTTTTGTAAGTTTGTCACTGACAACCTGTAACCTTGTGACTTGTGACAAAGTAAAACTTATGATAGTTGACGCCTGTTAAGGTTGGCAGTAACCTTACAGAAAAACCCTTAAACAAGGTAAGAAATCGCGGTGTCTGAATTTCGAGTGAAACAAAGAACATCAATTTTAAAATATGATTATTTCGTTAAACCCATATATAAATAGAGTCTTTTTATCACAATTCGCGTATCGAAATTCCTCCTATCAACCCAACATGCTTTGTGTTTACTCACTCTCTCCTTCCGCGTAGTGACGTACTGGGTTCACAGGAAACGTTGCTGTGAAGTGTAGACAGCAACGTTAGTTGACCCTACGGCGTCACTCTCAAACAAAGTAGTTCCCATCGCGGTGTCCGAATTTCGAGTGAAACGAAGAACATCAATTTTAAAATACGATTATTTAGTTAAATCCATGTATATAAAGTGTCTTTTTTATCACGATTTGCGTACCGAAACTGCTCCTAGCAACCCAAAAGGCTTTGTGCTCACTCACTTTCTCCTTCCGCGTAGTGATGTACTGGGTTCAGGAAACGTTTCTGTGGAGCATAGGGATATACCGTTTGAGAAACACACATATGACCAGGCGCACAACAATGAGGTTACACACGATCAAAGCTCTATCTATGCCTACTACCTGTATGGATGTTGCAGAGACGGTTGCTCGCGTCAAAAGTCGAAACCCATTTACCTCTATCTGACAGGATTTATAAGACGTAATATTTATCTGTTGAGGGAATTTCGCCGACCTTTTGTTGAAATCCGATTAATCAGATTTGGCTGACGTTGCTGGGAGATGGTTTTTGTGCAGTAGCTCTGGAAAAAGAAATTGTTATTCATGGAAAGGTATTTTGTATTCAAGGGGCTGCATATTTTCGGCCATCTTTACAATATATATGTCCAGAGATGTGCGCAAAAATGCATTGCGCGTTTGATTTATGCTTAATCTAGAGAAGATATTTCGGGGGTATTATTAATTTTCAAGGGGGAGATTTCAGATACGGGTTTCGAGTGCATTATTTGAAACATATGGAACTTCACTGTAGGAGATGAATGTTAGTAATATTGCATGAATCGGATGAAAGAAGCAATTTTGTATTAACTTCTGAGTATAGAAATTATTATTTAAACTTATTATTGATATTGATTTTCCTCCTTTTAATCAATATTAATATATTTTCTTTAAAGCATTTAAGTAGCTCATTAGTTTAAAAAGTTTATACCCATTAAGTTTAACTTTGATTTTAGTTGACTATTTTTTAATTTTCCAATTAATTTACTTTTCTATCTTAGAATCAAACACGTGTTTAATTAGACTATTTACAAACGAATCTTTTATAAAGGAAAACGAAAGGGGAATGCAGTTTGAAGAGATTCACGGCGTTATATGTTTTAAAATGTTCCTTTTCACACGGAAATCTCTATAATCTAAAAAACACTTTTAATCATCTACCTAAGTCATAGAGATGGAAATTTCTCATTCAAAATAGAGAAAAGACGTAAAAACTACTTAATTTTACTAATTGAGCTTGCGTTTCAGGTTTAAAGGTGTCTTTTCGTACTAAATCTATGTTACTCTACAATTTTGTAAATTACTAATTTAGCAAATCTAACAGTTTTTTTATAGAAATTACAACTCGCAACATTGACTCTAGGGGGCGTTAAAGGTTGTCGCATCAGATAGTGCATGGTCATTTTACTATACCTTGACACCACTTTTTCAGGACTATATCCGCATGCGTTCAAAAGCTAAACGGGGTGGACACTTATCTTTGGGACAAATGTATATTATGCAATAAATTTGATTTAATTTGAAAACGAAAGATTATGTTACTTTATTTATTTCCTGCGTAACACGCAAAATGTAAATGTAAAAAAAAATATTTAGAACATCACTCATGATTTACTTGAACAACCAAACCTCTTATTTTCCAGGTAAATACAGTGCGTACGGTTCCCTTCCCCGCCAGCAAAACCAAGACTCTCCTCGCGACCAGCAGTCCCCAGCCACCTTGCAACAGGTACAGCCCCAGACCCCCCTGGACCGCAGCGAGTCCCGCCGAGGCTCAAACACGGGGCTCCAGCAGGGACCGGCTGCCCCTCGGGGGCGCATGTCCCTTTCGCTGAGGAGGGGTCCTTCGTCCTCTTCCACTTCCGACAACAACTCTGATGCCACCTTCACCGACACGGAGTTCAATGCTAGGAGGAGAAGCGGACTGCAGAGTCAAAGTGGTGAGTTGCTAAAAAGATGATATTTAGGGGGTTATAACTGTTGTGAGGGTTCCGCGGCGCATTTAATTTTGTATTACCTAGTTTGCAAGTTAGATTTATTGGTGGTTCTCCTTAGAGGTTTAAGAATGTTTTAAGTAAAATAGATCAATGGAGTTATCTGAAATCAGTTACATGAATTAAAACCAATATGCTGTAACGTTTTTTTAATTGTGTTCAACTCATAAATTTATTCAACTGAAATCAAGCTATACAGGGTGATTCAGAAATAATCATCAATAACTGGAGGGGAGGTAGAGGGGCCCTAGACAAGCATATTACGAGTAGGGTTGGTGGGGCGCAGCCTTACCGTTGAAGAGCTGGGACCTAATATAGTGCGAGCGCGTTTCAAAAGGTCGTATTTAGAAGGCCCGTGTGATGAAACAAAACATAATAAAATGAAAAACCTTATTGCATGAGGTGCAGGAGTATCCGTACTACTTAAATCCTCAATGTGATAGAAATTGGACCACTTTCTAAACCGTGGGGTGAGTTTTAAAACGTGCAATATTAATCCCTTAGTCAAAGAATGGAGTTCCCTTAATGGTATTTAGAAAAATGATGATCGGGGAAGGAATTTTCAATGATCAAACAGTTTCAATGATCAATGTAACGATCATTGAAAATTCCTTTCCCGATCATCATTTTTCTAAATACCATTAAGGGAACTCCATTCTTTGACTAAGATATATTTCTATCACATTGAGGATTTAAGTAGTACGGATACTCCTGTACCTCGTGCAATAATGTTTTTCATAATATTATGTTTTGTTTCATCACACGGGCCTTCTAAATACGGCCTTTTGAAACGCGCTCGCACTACATTAGGTCCTAGCTCTTTAATTAGTCTAGGGTCTATTAGTCTAAGGGTCCAGTCCCACCATCCCTATTCGAAATATGCTTGTCTAGGGCCCCCTCTACCTC
This sequence comes from Tetragnatha versicolor, assembly GCA_024610705.1. Lineage (NCBI taxonomy): Eukaryota > Metazoa > Arthropoda > Arachnida > Araneae > Tetragnathidae > Tetragnatha > Tetragnatha versicolor. The sequence continues at coordinate 69,836,186 of JANDEH010000001.1, forward strand.
CCCCCCAATTATTGATGATTATTTCTGAATCACCCTGTATTATATTTTAACTAAATTTTAAACGCACTTTTTCTTAAGAGACTTCATCAAAAAAATGTTTTAGCTGTTTATAAAACATACTTATTTCATGTTAATGATGAAAAAATTGTACTAATAAAGTTAACCCTTAGCAAGCCTATCATTTTATAGCATAACTAGTTGAGCGGTCGGTGACCAAATCATTCCAAGCCCTACAGTTAAAAGGTTAAAGTTTTGTATGGTAAACTGAGTTAAATACAAAAAACATAAGTTACTATAAATAAAATTACACTTGAAATTGGCATTTGCATACTTCAATTATTAAATTCCGTAATATCCAAACAGGACCTGATTCAGTTTTGACTTTTTTGGGAGGGAACACCAGGATTTTTAAAAATCTCCAGCAGCAGAATTTGCAATATTTTTGAAAATATTAAAGGATAATATACTTTTTTTGGAAATAAAGCTACAGGTTAAAGCATTTAAAATCCCCAAAATTACAATTGTTTAGAAATTCTTTTCAGATGTAATTTTATTCAAAAAACTTTTATCTAAAGGGGGGCATGTACTATCCCCCTGGATCTGCTACTGCCCAAGTATATTACCAACTTCTTTGAGCTCTTAATTCAAATTAATGTTAATAAAAACTATATGATATATCATTTAGCTTTAATCTCTCGTAGGTCGGCAATGAGGAAATGTTAAAGAGTGCAGCAGAAATATCAAAGCTATATTTAAAACTCAAATGGTGAATTAGATACTCTAGCGTGAATAGTTAAGGCTTTTAAATTACTATTGCTTAAAAAATAACCAAATTCATGACATTCTAAATTTTTACAACGCTGGATAAGAGTGAATGCTATAATTTTAAATAACCCACTACAAATAATTGATTGGAGTAGCCTCATTATGTATGCACTGTTTTTGTAGCAATGCAGTATTTACACTCCCTCTTAAATCACTAACAGCATACTGATTACTCGTTGAACCAAGTTCTTGTATTTCGAAACATCCCAGTCTAGTAATTTAGATAGGTTTTAAAGAATAGTTAAATAAATACCTAAATGCATTATATGCCATTTGCATCTCAAAATTTACTCAAAAGAAAATTGGGTTATAGTGTATCATCGTTTTTATAGTTGAAATACTCCTTTGAAGTATAAATAAATTTCTATCATTTATTCCTTTATAAATCTTATATCGTGTCGTCATTAATTATTATCTATTCTTTTTTTTGCGCATTCGCCTTAAGATTAACTCAGACATTTATATGCCTTGTCCGTTTTATCCTCTTTCTTCCCTGCTTAACATTGAAAATCATTACATATGTAAATCTAATAGATTCGTCTCGCAAAATACTGTATTATTTGCTCTTCCATCGAAGAGACATTCTTAAATTATTCAATGCCCACTTTGATAAAACTCTTGCTAAGAGAATTAGTCCTTACCTTCGACATGCATTAAATCTTGAAAAACAATCTCGAGAATTCAATTTGGCAAGACTTCGAAAGGAAAATATTCATTTCTAACGGAATCTGAATTTTTCATTTAGTCCCTGAAAATGATGTGAGAACGTTTTGCAGAGCAACTGCAAAACAAAGAGTAAAATAAATGCTTGCAAATAAGTCATATTCTTTGATAGAAATCCGGAAATTCTTCCATTCGGTATGTGTTGGCAACGATTTTTTCTCGGAGTTTTCTTAAAGGTTGGTCCTCAGTCGCGTGGGGAATAGAGTTTTGGGATTATAAAAGCACAAAATGTCGACTTTCTCTGCAACAATGTTTGTTGAAGTGAATAATTGAATTTTGCTTCGAAATTTTTCCACTTCTGATTTGTTTGTCTTTATGAAATGGCTTTTTTGTACTACGTGCTTTTTCAGAAAGGATAAATTTTGTCAGTATGTATATTGGCTGATGTTTCTTAGGATCAGATAAATTCAGAAAAACGTGGCTCAATAAGTCTGAAGGATTTGGGTCGTTTTGTAACATGACCTAGAGAGAGTTAACTTGACATTTTGTGATGTAAAAATGGTCGCATATTCCAGAATTTCCTACCCTTGTTATATAGAAGTACTTCATGTAACCTAAAGCAATAAAAAATCTTTGCATTAAGGAACTTTTTTTTATTCCATTCTTACACAAAAAAACATATTAAGTAACAGTGTAATAAAATTAAACTGAATCACACACATACAAAAAAAACCAAGAAATTCCTAAGGCATTATATATTTCATCAAATATTGGTGGGTTTTTTTTCATTTGGATAAAATAATTTTTTGTTGTTTATTAGTAGTAGTATTTATTTTAAGTTACTCTTCTTAAATTTTCATTAAACAAACATGCCATAGTAAAATAATTAAACCTTAAAATCAATTGAAAGAATATTAAGAAAAAATAAGGCAAGTCGGAGTTAGTTACATTTTTATGATTCCAATGTTTTATTAATTTTTTTAATATGCTAATAAGATTTCCAGTTTCCTTGTTTTTTCAGTTCCATGCTTTATCTAAAACAAACACATATTAATATTACACTTCATGTAAAAACTAAATTACTGTTTGTCAGGTTTAATATTACAATTACAGTTTAAAAATTAATTTATTAAAATATGTATTTACTCAAAAATACATTAATATAAGTTATGCAATGAAGCAGAGGGTCTATCAACAAATCACATTAAGAAATATTGGTGCTTAAAAGTTCATAGTATGTATAGTTTGCATTCTTACCATTCTAAACACTCGTACGTCAAGGGAAAACTATTTTCCACAAACAGGAAGTGACGTGTAAAATTGGGGGACGCTGGAGGGTCGAAGAAGATATTTTTCACTGAGGTCCCTCGAGTCACTGACGGTTAGGGATTTAAATATACAATTAAAAGAGTTGGGTAATTTGATTAAGTTGGGATTAAGCAAACCATATGCTTTCCAGGCCCGTTGATTTATGAACTCTATTTGTTAAGTGTCAAGCTCATGTAATGGGGTTTCTGAGAGTTTAAAACTGGAGAAGGCGCGATTTACCGTGTGATGTTGAAATGTTGGCTGGGACGCAGGGGAAAGTTTATTTTTCACTTTAAGGAATTTGCTGTTAGTCGTTTGGATCTTGTAAAACATATAAAACTACGTTTCTATAAGTTAAGTTTTTTTGTTTAAAGGTAATCTATTTTATGAACTTTTGGAATATGCTGGAAAACCTTTTTTGTTAATATCTTGAACAGGATATGGCTATTAGTGAAATATAGGGAAATTTTTTAAAATGTTATGCCGCAAAATCTTTATAGACACTTTATCAAAATGGCCATAGTAATAGCTGCAATAATTAAATAAAAAAACCATGAAACATAGCCTGACATATTTTTTACATATGTTGTCATTTTAATTTTATATTGTAATGGAAAGATACATACAAATATTTTCATTCCCTAAAATACTAATCTCATTAAAATGATCATTCAATATACCATTTTATGTGACCATTATATTCATATATAAAAATATAAGTTATATTATTCATATGTAAACGTTGTTTACAAAAATTGGTAGAAAGCTTTTGAAAATGGCTGACATTTTCTGTACCTTCTAGATCAGTGGTTCCCAACTCAAATATGTCTGCGGACCACTTCGCTTAAATTTGAACCTCGTATGGACCATCTCTAAACCCAACTTTATCTTAAAAGTCCCAACCATTTATCAATGCATTTATTCCTCACAGAAACTATTTTTTCAAATTTTCCACACAATTTTTGGATAAGTTAACTACTTTCTCACGGACCACCAGTGGTCCGCGGACCACCTGTTGGGAACCACTGTTCTAGATCATCGAATACATTTTTAAGTTTCAAATTTATGAAATGTTTAAAAATATTAAGAAAGAATCCGCGATGTACAAAGTGAACTATTAGGGAAAAGGAGGGTGATAGTACGAATAAAAAAGATTTCGGGCTATAAATCCGATTATAAAGCTAGACCCTCAAAAATGTAGAGAAATCGGCTACCTTCTTAATTGGGAGATTCCTCATGTTACCACTCTTTAAGGCAGGTATGGGTAACCTTTTTGAACCTGCGGGCCGGACTCAAAGATTTAAATGACGTGGAGGGTCATAGAGTAGATAGTAGGTAATTTTGAAAAAAAAGGCGTTATTTTATTAAAAAACAGTTATAGTACTAAATTTAAACATTTATCTGGATTAGAATTATATTATCTTGATTAAGCATTATTTTAAGTATAATGCATCAGTTAGATTAATCTCAGGGGTGTAAATAAAAATTCAATTTCGTGAGGGGCCCCAGATTATTCATCAGCCCCTTCAATCTATATTTAATAGGCCTAATGTAGCACTAGAGTACATTTTTGGGTAGAATTTGCGTCATAAAGAATGTAGTATTTAGGTTCCAACTACCAAAGGGGAGTCTGAGGGTCCTTCCCCGAATATTTTTGGAGATTTCTCTCTATATTAAAAAAAATAACAGTGACCGTCACCGCCGTCACCGCTGATTTTGAAAATTTTATTTTTGAACACTTTGAACTATCACTACGCAAAAATAGGAATATTATGAAATTTTGACCATTGGTAGACAAATGTATGAGGGTCATTTCAGTTTCCAAACCTAATTAATTAGATAATTAGTTCTGGAGTTATTTAATGTCTAAGTCGAAAATTATTTTTTCGACTGCGAGTTCGCCCCCAGCAAAATCTATTTACAGCAGAAACATGATTTTTTGTAGACGCATACTCTTAGGTATGAAGTTTTGCACCTCGTCACCCTTTTTTCGAATTTCGAATTATTTTTGGAGTTATAAAATTCTAATGTTTCGAAATTTTTTACCCGTTTTCGGTTTTTTCGTTATAATAGAAAAACACAGTAGAACTATGATATGTTAAACACGCATACAGTTATTTTTTATAGAAAGATTGGCGTTTCGTTTTTCAAAAAAATCTAATTAGTTTTAGAATTATTAAGATACCAAGTTTAAATTTTTTCTTCTCTTTCTGGTAGTTCACTAGAGAAACAGGCGATTATTTTATGAATCTGATTTCTTATTCCCGATGATTCACTAGATACACATGTGCATTTTATAAATTTAAAAGTTTTTTAATGGCATTTTTTTTCTCTAAGATGGTTGATGATAATTAGTAGACTTGCTGGATATTTTTGAAAACATTTCGGTTAAATTAATGGTAAACTAAAAAGGAATATTTTAGTAACAGTTTTATTTTGATATTTTGGTAGTAATGGTTCGCATTAAGTTATTGATAAGTTAGAGAGATAAAAAGTTTCGATTTTAAATGATCATTTACTAAGCAGACAAGTTCAAGGTTTTACTGGATAGTTGAGATGAAACAAGCGAGCTCCGCTCGCTAAGATCGCAAAGCGATCTTCATAGAACTGCGAAGCAATTCCGGAACTATATTTGGAACACCTAGTTCGAATTTTTTAGATTTGCATTTTTGGGTAGGATTTGTATTAAGTTATTGTAGAATAGTTTTAAATTTTTAAATTCCAAGCCCTAAGGGGGCTGGGGGATCCCCCCAGAAAATTTTAGGAAATTATACCTTAAAAAATATGGTTTTAACTTGTTCTGGTACTAAAATCTAAAATGTTCCGCTGGCCGGGACAAATGGCACGGCGGGCCGAAGGTTGCCCATACGTGCTTTAAGGCATCCATCTATATATACAGGGTGTATCTGAAATGGTGCAACAAACTTTCAGGGATGATAGTACTCATCAAGACGAACAAGAATTGGTATAGAAAGGGGGTCGCAAATGAGTTTTAAGGGGTGAAACCCCGGGGTGAAAATCTGCCAAAAAACTTGCATATTTGTGCAGGAAGAGACACAATGGTTCGATTCCGGTAGTTATTTTGTAAAACAACTTCAAATATTACTAAGGTAGTTTTCCCACCAGTAACACTTTTGCAGTCGACAGGAAAAAAAACTTCGCCAATCCGTGATCGCCACTTTTTTTTGTGATTCTTATGGAAACTCAAATTTCTATGTAGTATTACTATTGACGATTAAATGATAGCTTGGTTGGTAGCGTAACAGTCTTGCAATCGTAAGACTGCGAGTTCTGTCCTACTGTATGAAGTTATTCGTTCTTAAATTCATATAATTTTTTTTCAAAGATATAGTTTGAAAGACAGTGAAACATGTTTTAAAGTATTGAGATTTCATTTGGTCCCTTTTAAATAGAAACATATTGATTAATTAATATCGTACTTTTAGAAGTAAAATACTAACACAAAATGTAGAATTAGAGATCCCTGCATTTTTAATTCATTATTAGTACTATTTATGAAATTGCTCTATTTATGAAATTATTATGCACAGCTTTTAAAGACAAAAACGTCTTTTAATCCTTAGTCTGTGTAAGAAGCACTCCCTTCTCAGCTGTGCAATTGCCCGAAGTTTCGCACACAATGGTCAATTAAAACCCTAGATAGAACAAGCGTAGCACTCGCACAAACCCTAGGGGAGTTGTAGCTTACTCCAATAAGCAATGCATGAGTACTGCTATAGAGCTAGCTGCTGTGACACCGTAAGGATTCATAGCGATAATAAACAAGAGAAAATTATTTTAAAAGTGGTAGATTGCCGCTGAGCCATCCAGCTGGCTCGTTTTTTAACGTGAAGAAATTCAGCATTTTGAAGATAATGCCTACAGTCTAAATAAGAATTGAATAAAGAAATTGATTTGTACAAGAAATTTGGAGAAGTGGGGAAAGATTATCAGACTGATGGCCAAGCGAAATCGAATAATTTTGATTGAATAATTTAGGAAATGATAGAGCGATTGGACAAGCCATGGTTTGTTAGGTAGGAGGAAGAAGGAATTATGCCAAAAACTGATAGCTGAAGTTTTAAAGGAAAAATAAATTTAAACACAAAAATTGGAGGAGGGGGTGAAACATCACTAAAATAGTATTAATTTTACTAGAAACTAGTTTTAATTAAGTCACCACTCTGTTAATTAATTTTAAATGACTTTGTCTGTGTACTGAGGATGTGCTGTACAATCCGCTCCTAGGGTGTCGGCGCGTTTAAGCTCATAGGTTAAAACAGCATGTCTGTCCTCGAAGGCGGATAACGTAAACCCCTTAGGGAAAGTGTCCGTACTACGTAACTTTTTATTTCTATTTTTGACCCCCTACCTCCCTTTGGTGTCCACCCGTAGTACATGCCGAGAACCTCCCATCCCCTTCTAGTTTTCACGTTGTAATTCATAAATGCGGTTTTCAATTATTTTTTACAAACAGAAAATTTTAAAAATTAATTCGGCTTAATTTGTCTAATCCTAATAATTAATTTGGCTAATTTTAATAATTAATTTCAATTTGGCTTAATTTTGTCGTATTCACAAGAGGAAATTGACTACGAGACTACCCTCCCCTCCTTCAACACAGGAATACTAAAGTGGCCGAGCTCCCACCCCATCTCGACCGTGTATTGCTTGAACTTGTAATTTTTTTAGTTTTGTCTTGTCATGAGAATAGTAGTTATAATTATGTAGTCACATCTAGAATAAGATAACACTGTTCTACACTGAAAAAATTTCCTTGATGAAAATAGTCATTTCTTATAGATTTTGGGTCGCTGAATACGAAAATCACCATTAAAATTCTCAATTGACTCAGGATTTTCGGGGAACAGCCCCTCCCCCTTTTCACGTTTTTTAACGACTTTATAACTTTGAACTCGATTTTCAGGGTCAAAAAGCGTTACTTTAATCTTCAAATTGCCCCCCAGGGGACAAGAAATGTTCAAATTAATAAAATATGATAAATTTATAACAAATGGATAGGTTTAAAGGGTAGTTAACCCCCTAAGAATGCAAAAAATTAGCTAAAAATTATAGAGGTTTTTATACGCTATTTTTCCTCTTATTTTATACGCAATTCACGTTTGAAGGGTCCTAACCCTTCCCCAAGGACCCAAATTTGATGGCAATATGCAGCAATGATTTTTGCTAAAAGCGGTTGAGGTGAGAGCACCCCCAGAGCACCCACGGAAGGGTTCAATGCCGCACTTAGAGTTTAACTGTGTGCTGTACAAAAAAAATTTGATGCCACTTAGTGAATATCAGCTGATTCTTGTGTAAAATGATCTGCTGAATTCAAATATGACACCCATTTTCCTCCATCACCCTCAGTTTTTAAGGGGATGCCCCCTAATTGTTATCCACAGCCATGCATCTATTATCATCTTGAAACATGGAATCCTCACTCCCGAAAACCGGTCAGTTTTTAAAGAACTGAAGAGTTTCTACTTAAGGATACACCCAAAATATAAGAAAAACGTCATTTGTAATCTTTCCAAAATCATCGATATTAATTCCTGAACTCGCGAGCGCCTTCGCGATTCTGGAAGTCTTCCGAACTCTTCCGCGGGGACTTCTGGGAGGCTAACACCTCAACCGCTTTTAGTAAAAATTATTGCTGCATATTGTCATCAAATTTGGGTCCTTGGGGAAGGGTTAGGACCCTTCAAACGGGATTTGCGTAAAAAATAAGAGGAAAAATAGCGTATAGAAACCTCTTTAATTTTTAGCTATTTTTTTGTATTTTTAGGGGGGTAATTACCCCTTAACCCTATCCATTTGTTATAAATTTATCATATTTTATTAATTTGAACATTACTTGTTAACTGGGGAGCAATTTGAAGACAAAAATAATGCTTTTTGACCCTGAAAATCGAGTTTAAAGTTATAAGGTCGTCGAAAAACGTAAAAAGGGGGAGGGGCTGTTCCCCGAAAATCCTGAGTCAATTGAGAATTTTAATGGTGATTTTCGTATTCAGCGACCCAAAATCTATAAGAATTGACTATTTTCATCAAGGAAAAAATTTTGAAGGTCAAATTTGTAGAACAGTGTAATTTAAGTATAAAACTGTTTAAAATGCTTAGGTTTTTAAACTCTTTTTTTTTATTAACACATATGTTTCATACAAAATTTAAGTCATCATTACATTTTCTTAAAGGATGTTTCACAAATAGCTCCCTAGTTTTAAAAACTAATAACAAATAGACAAAACAAGATAAAAATACCCCGTGATCTGTAATGTCTTCTTTTAGACCAAAGAAATTCTTAACACAATTTTTTTAAATTGGTCGATCAAAAAAAATTAGTACATGGCAGAACAAGATTTTGTGAAACGAATGAAAAGCAGTCCTTGAAATCCTTATACATTGTAGGGAAATAAAATTTACGGAAGAAACGATTTCCGAATAAAATGAGAATCAAATACTTTGTAATCTAATTGATCGTTGATTTAAAAATAGGGATTTCAAGGATTGCTTTTCCTTCATTTCATCAAATTTTTTGTTGCCAAATTTTTTTGAACTATCAATTTTCATAAATTCGTGTAAAAAATTTTAAACACCTGTCAAAGTTTTGCGTTGAGACAAAATGCGATTTAAAGCATTGTAATTACCTGAAAAATATTACCGTAAAGAAAAACACTACAATTTCGAAAAATCAATAAAAATTCTCAAAATACTGTTACACATCCTTTATTTTTGTCCGATTTTTGGACCTCAAGCCATAAAACCCCAACCCACATCCTTTAATAGTACTCTTTCCGTGTATTGCCCAAAAATTATTGACATGGCAGAATCCACAATCTTACGATTGCGAGTTAAAAGATTCCGGCTCATTACTCTATAACAAGTTGAGCTACCGTTTTAAAGATAAAATAGGAAACGAAAAAATTGCGCCAAATGGCTAATAAGTTGCCAAATTTGGTTGAACATGCATTAAAAAAGAGACTGATCGAATAAATCTTTCGCTACTAAAAGATAACTTCCTGAAAAGTTACAGTTAAAATTTCTTTTTGCAAGTACGGGTTCTATTTTTTTGGTGTTAAAAATTACGGAATCGAACAATTGTGTCTCTTCCTGCACAAATATGCAAGTTTTTTTGCTGGTTTTCACCCCGGGGTTTCAAACCCCGGGGTGAAAATCAGCAAAAAAACTTGCAAAAAGAAATTTTAACTGTAACTTTTCAGGAAGTTATCTTTTAGTAGCGAAAGATTTATTCGATCAGTCTCTTTTTTAATGCATGTTCAACCAAATTTGGCAACTTATTAGCCATTTGGCGCAATTTTTTCGTTTCCTATCTTTAAAACGGTAGCTCAACTTGTTATAGAGTAATGAGCGGGAATCTTTTAACTCGCAATCGTAAGATTGTGGATTCTGTCATGTCAATAATTTTTGGGCAATACACGGAAAGAGTACTATTAAAGGATGTGGGTTGGGGTTTTATGGCTTGAGGTCCAAAAATCGGACAAAAATAAAGGATGTGTATGTGTAACAGTATTTTGAGAATTTTTATTGATTTTTCTAAATTGTAGTGTTTTTCTTTACGGTAATTTTTTTCAGGTAATTACAATGCTTTAAATCGCATTTTGTCTCAACGCAAAACTTTGACAATTGTTTAAAATTTTTTACACGAATTTATGAAAATTGATAGTTCAAAAAAATTTGGCAACAAAAAATTTGATGAAATGAAGGAAAAGCAATCCTTGAAATCCCTATTTTTAAATCAACGATCAATTAGATTACAAAGTATTTGATTCTCATTTTATTCGGAAATCGTTTCTTCCGTAAATTTTATTTCCCTACAATGTATAAGGATTTCAAGGACTGCTTTTCATTCGTTTCACAAAATCTTGTTCTGCCATGTACTAATTTTTTTTGATCGACCAATTTAAAAAAATTGTGTTAAGAATTTCTTTGGTCTAAAAGAAGACATTACAAATCACGGGGTATTTTTATCTTGTTTTGTCTATTTGTTATTAGTTTTTAAAACTAGGGAGCTATTTGTGAAACATCCTTTAAGAAAATGTAATGATGACTTAAATTTTGTATGAAACATATGAGTTAATAAAAAAAAGAGTTTAAAAACCTAAGCATTTTAAACAGTTTTATACTTAAATTATCTTATTCTAGATGTGACTACATAATTATAACTACTATTCTCATGACAAGACAAAACTAAAAAAATTACAAGTTCGAGCAATACACGGTCGAGATGGGGTGGGAGCTCGGCCACTTTAGTATTCCTGTGTTGAAGGAGGGGAGGGTAGTCTCGTAGTCAATTTCCTCTTGTGAATACGACAAAATTAAGCCAAATTGAAATTAATTATTAAAATTAGCCAAATTAATTATTAGGATTAGACAAATTAAGCCGAATTAATTTTTAAAATTTTCTGTTTGTAAAAAATAATTGAAAACCGCATTTATGAATTACAACGTGAAAATTAGAAGGGGATGGGAGGTTCTCGGCATGTACTACGGGTAGACACCAAAGGGAGGTAGGGGGTCAAAAATAGTAATAAATGGGTTACGAAGTACGGACACTTTCCCTAAGGCATGGGTTCCCAATAGGTGGTCCGCGGACCCCTGGGGGTTCGTGGGCTCTATGTCCAAGGGGTCCGCGAAATGTCACCGAGAAATTAAGTATTTTTTTATTTTCCTTAATTTGAAGTAACCATTATCCTACTCAGCAGTTCATTCGTTAGTTTTGTTAGTTAATTGTCACCGTAGTACAAATAGATTAATGTAGGTGGCGCAGCCTCTGTTTACCACCAAAGATAGTCCATGTTTTGTGTTTTGCAATTTTTTCATTGACTAAAATACGATAGTTTCGGTTTTGAAAACGATTGTTGCCTGAAATTGATTGAAAATTTAATTCTTTAAGTTCAAGGGGTCCTCGTCAGTAAATTATATGTAAAGGGGTTACTCGGCAAAATTTTATTGGGAACCTCTGCCCTAAGGGGTTTACGTTATCCGCCTTCGAGGACAGACATGCTGTTTCAACCTATGAGCTTAAACGCGCCGACACCCTAGGAGCGGATTGTACAGCACATCCTCAGTACACAGACAAAGTCATTTAAAATTAATTAACAGAGTGGTGACTTAATTAAAACTAGTTTCTAGTAAAATTAATACTATTTTAGTGATGTTTCACCCCCTCCTCCAATTTTTGTGTTTAAATTTATTTTTCCTTTAAAACTTCAGCTATCAGTTTTTGGCATAATTCCTTCTTCCTCCTACCTAACAAACCATGGCTTTTCCAATCGCTCTATCATTTCCTAAATTATTCAATCAAAATTATTCGATTTCGCTTGGCCATCAGTCTGATAATCTTTCCCCACTTCTCCAAATTTCTTGTACAAATCAATTTCTTTATTCAATTCTTATTTAGACTGTAGGCATTATCTTCAAAATGCTGAATTTCTTCACGTTAAAAAACGAGCCAGCTGGATGGCTCAGCGGCAATCTACCACTTTTAAAATAATTTTCTCTTGTTTATTATCGCTATGAATCCTTACGGTGTCAAAGCAGCTAGCTCGATAGCAGTACTCATGCATTGCTTATTGGAGTAAGCTACAACTCCCCTAGGGTTTGTGCGAGTGCTACGCTTGTTCTATCTAGGGCAGAGTTTCTCAAACTGTGGGTCGCGACCCACTGGTGGGTCGCCAGTCAGTTGTTGGTGGGTCGCATGAAGATTTTGAATTTTTCTGAATTATTGACTTTTGAAATTTATCAAATTACCATATATCTCTCTATTCTAAAAAAAAGTTTTTGGTGAACGGTTTCCAGGGAAAGGCTTTTTAATTACTGATCCGTATAACACATATTTGATGTCAAACTGTCCGGATTCTTTTGAGGATGTGCAAAGTGCCTTTAGAATTTCTAAAAAAAATCTCAATTTTAAAATATTTCCATTTTTTAGATTACGGATAAGGTTGCAGTTATAAAGCGAGAAACTATGAATTTCAAAAAAAATTGAAAACATATTTCACTGGTTTTTAATATTCAAATAAATTAAATAATCATCTTTCTATTTATAACACGAATTTTAAAAATATATTTTGGGTTATTTTTAACAATATTTATATTTCTGTTGTTTAAACGGTTTTAATTATATTTAAAACCTATGTATAAGTAATTTATCTTTTATTTTTTAAATAACAAATTAATATTTTTACATTTATCTTTGTTGTTGTGGCTGTGGCAACCTAATCATTACCATATTTACAACAAAATATAAACTCGCTTTCGGAAATTTTGAACTTTTGCATTTATTTTTTACAATTATTATTATTTTTATATTCTTTTGCAAGTATGTTTTTTAAGGTATTAAAATGTGACACCTTATTTCATAATGCCAAAACGCAAACAACTAGATAACACGGGGGACTGTTTTAGAAATTAAGATAAAAATCGAAAATGTTTGAAGTCTAAACATTCGTGTCATTGCTATGAAACTGACACAACTTCGACGTTTGTTTGTTCTCATGAAGATAAAATTCTAAATTTTCGTGATGTTTACGGTAATTACTACATTTTTCACAGCCAATCGATGAAAATAGTTACAAATTTTAAGAACGTTAAATTTATTCCTGAGATGTTTCAGTGCTTCTTAATGGATCTGTGAAAAAAACATTATACCTTGGGGAAATGGTAAAGGAATCTTACATTGCTCTGTTGTTAATTTTCTTGGAATTATAAGGCGACCCGCCAATTAATGTTACCATAAAGGAACTGTTAAATTTCCGCTACTGAATGTATATCCACCATTTTCGAAAATACCCCGGAGAAGTACTAACCCTGTTTTAAGAATGTTTTATAAAGTGAGTAAGTGCAGTGAGCAGGGTTTTGTGAGGAATTGCGAAGCGGTTCAAACGTGTCTGATGCGTTAGCAGTTAACGGGGGTTGGCGAGCGATAGCGAGCAGGGGGCGGTAGCTCCCTAGTAGTAAAAAGAATAAAAATAAGAGCAATAAGAAAAATACCCTACTTAGTGTAATGCAAAAGACAATTCATCACACATTAATGTGCTTAACTGTGTCACATTATTGTGCTTATAATGCAAAACTAGTTGGTTATTCAAATAAGATTGGATTATAAACAGGACCTCCCCATCCCATTCACACGGTGGGGAGCAATGCAAATTTTAAGAATTTTTTTAGAAAATAATGCAACTGAAATTTTTCCTAAATTACTAAAAAACAAGCTAATACCCAGTTTTCAAGGACCAAACTTAAAAATTTTCTCTGGGGGAGGACACCCAGACCCCCTTTTTGCTCTGAGGATCATTGTTCACTCATAATTAAACTATTTCATTCACTCAAATTCAAATACTTTACATTTTTAAAAAATTTAATTTTTCTTATAATACGTGCATGTAATTTATCCTAACGAAATAGTTGGTGACCAAACCCCCTCCCCACGCTCGAAGTTAAAATCCTTCTCTTTGGGGGCATGAAAAAATTGACTGAAGATGAGGTGGGTCGCGTTGGATTTCGTTTCTAAAAAGTGGGTCGCGATGTTCAAAAGTTTGAGAACCCCTGATCTAGGGTTTTAATTGACCATTGTGTGCGAAACTTCGGGCAATTGCACAGCTGAGAAGGGAGTGCTTTTTACACAGACTAAGGATTAAAGGACGTTTTTGTCTTTAAAAGCTGTGCATAATAATTTCATAAATAGTACTAATAATGAATTTAAAATGCAGGGATCTCTAATTCTACATTTTGTGTTAGTATTTTACTTCTAAAAGTACGATATTAATTAATCAATATGTTTCTATTTAAAAAACACTTGTTTTGTATAGCTAAAAAAATTTTATTTAAAAGGGACCAAATGAAATCTCAATACTTTAAAACATGTTGCAATGTCTTTCAAACTATATCTTTGAAAAAAAATTATATGAATTTAAGAACGAATAACTTCATACAGTAGGACAGAACTCGCAGTCTTACGATTGCAAGACTGTTACGCTACCAACCAAGCTATCATTTAATCGTCAATAGTAATACTACATAGAAATTTGAGTTTCCGTAAGAATCACAAAAAAAGTGTTTGGCGATCACGGATTGGCGAAGTTTTTTTTCCTGTCGACTGCAAAAGTGTTACTGGTGGGAAAACTAGCTTAGTAATATTTGAAGTTGTTTTACAAAATAACTACCGGAATCGAACCATTGTGTCTCTTCCTGCACAAATATGCAAGTTTTTTTGGCAGATTTTCACCCCTTAAAACTCATTAGCGACCCCCTTTCTATACCAATTCTTGTTCGTCTTGATGAGTACTATCATCCCTGAAAGTTTGTTGCACCATTTCAGATACACCCTGTATATATATATATATATATATATATATATATATATATATATATATATATATATATATATATATATATATATATATATATATATATATATATATTACCCCCCTTTCCTCTTTATCTAGAAGATTTGAAGTGTTTAGCTAAATGAAATCTCCTTCATTAAATAAGTAATATAAATACACAAAACTAGATTTTAAAATTATAAGTATTTTATACTTGAATTAAATTGTTTAAAAACCTATTAATGTAAAATGTATATTTATAGTGTAGTAAAGTTTGCATTTAAATAATTTTAACAAAGTAAAAGTAAATCCACTAGATTAAACTACATTCTCAGAGTTTCTTCACGTTTTTTATACAAAATGGCAATAACAAATCATAAAAACTTCATAATCCCATTATTTCGGAATTTCCTCGCTTTCAACAAAATCAGGAAACTGTGAATCTTCTTCAACGATTCATTTCCACATTAATAACTCGGTTGTATCTCTTGATATTAGAAATCCGATGCATATATAAGGCTCTCCCCTTTTCTTAGCCCGCTAAAAATTAAAGCAGATTTTTTATGAGGGAAAAACCGGGGGAATATGATTTAATATGCCGGCGCTAATAGGCATTAAAAGTAATTATCCAATGTGGTAACTGAAATGAGAAAAAAAAGCCTTCTCATAGAAATCGGTATTTTAATTTAGTTCAGAACAGGGTATTAAGAGTCGTAATTTTTCTTGCGTCAGCATGTGAAAAGTACATTTGCGTCTAATGCTCTCAAATATTAAAAAGAGGGAGGCACATATACGCGTTCATGATCCCGGATCCTTTTTAATTGGTTGTAAGGTCTGTGTTAAGGATTGCGTCGACTCCGGTGAACGCCGAGATGGAAAATTAAATACATATCCTGCTGAGCACGAGGGATTATGTCTCCGTAGTCGGTGTCACGTGCTCTGACTTTTTTGATAGGTTTAATAAATTGCCGGATTCTGGTATATTAGTGTGAGTGATGTGATGTCGTAAGAGTTTGTAATATTTGAATGGATGTGTGAGGGAGTTGGAGAAATATATTATGGTGAGTTGTGAGGCTGTAGTAATAATAAAGGAATAATTTCGTAACTATATTTTTTTAAAAATCGGGTTTTACTGCATTTTATTGCTTGCAAGCATTGTGGTTCAAATAAAGCATGTTTGAAAATTTTGACAGCAACAAAACTTTTTCGATATTTTTAAAAAAGGCAAATCATGTAAAAGGAGTAAAGTTGAAAGCATTTTGACATAATAAGGTCTCTATTGTTTGAGTTTAACTATAGATAGTGAAAACGATAAGTTTAACCTTCAAATAAAGCCATATTTGACAGTTATTTTCACATATATCTTTTTTAATAAAGTTTTTTTAACTATACAAACACAAAAATTTAAAAATTGCATTTTACCTTGAAATATATCTGAGTTGTTCCTATTAGCAGTAATGTTTTGCATATTGATATAAATGCAATATATTTTATTTAATTATATAAACACAAAAATTAAAAAATTGCTTGACCTTGCCTTTAATATCATTCTTTTGTCAGTTAAAGTTTATAAATTTGATTATTCAAGTTTTCAACATTGATTGGGTATGTCTTACCTGCAATTTATGTATGGGGTCTTACCTCGAATTTTCAGGAATACTAAATATTTGATTACAAATGTTAACTGTGACATTTGATCTATTTTGCTTCTACTTAAATTTGGTTTATATGTCCGAAAAAAATATAACAATAATAAACATTTTAAAAAGAGCACTCACAAAAACTATTTTCCTTCTATGATAGCAGTCCAGTCAAAATTGTAAGCTCAGGTTATGCAAGTAAATAAGTTCAAAGTCTTAATGATAATGGCTCTTCTTTAAAAAAAATAAAAAAATAAGGTGATTCGTTAAGGTTGATTTTTTTAAATTTTATTTGGACGAACAGGATACTTTTACGCACATAATCCTTTAATATTTCCTTTTTTTTAATAAAATATAAGGAAGCGAATCAATTTTTTCTACCTCACATGGCTAAAATATTAAAATCCTTCCATCACACGTGAGGTATCGAGTTTTTCTACCTGAGACTGCTGAAAAAAAAAGTATCGATCCTCGCAAAATTAACCAACTTTTTTTCTTCGACTAGCTCATAATCGAAACTCATAAATAAATTAAAAAATTGATTACACTTCATACCTCCGTCACGACAGAGACGAAAAGCATCTAAAAAACCATTTTCATGCTAATGAAGTAAAGGGGAGAAAACGACTTTTTATTACGGGCACATTAAAAAGAGATCAATAGATGGATTCTCCATAAGGTGGTCACACTTTTCGCATAAAAATAAAAACACATTCCTCCCTCAACCCTTACACCAGCAGATGATTGAGTAGAAGTATTTTAAATAGATTCACCATCCTCCCTATTTATTATGCTAATGTGATACGAAGGAATAACGGTAAGTGACAAATTTGGGCACGGTCGGTGAATATAGTGGGCACTTAGATACCCATTATAGCCGAGGCTCGGAGGGTATCTTCCACCCCCCTCCCAACCTAGGGGAATCATTGATGAGCCTGTTGCCACCATCTGGGGGTGGTGTTGAGGAGAGGGAAAATGCTATTCAATCCGGGATACCTAATGATAACTGCTTGCAAAAGATGGCAGGAATAAGTTGCGGAAGATGCCACAAGGAAGGCGCCAGACAGTCTTAATGATTGCCGACGGTCTTGGCTTTTTGGGGGTGGTGGCATTCGTTACTTTTTGGGGGTCGTTTAAGTTTCTGCGGCCTGGAGGCCTTCTTGAAACTTTCCCCTCCCATTGGAATATGAATTGGGTGGGGATGTGTGTCTGTTTATGGGGGTTTGGGGAAGAAGATGTTGGTGGGTGTTTTCGTTTTTTGTTGAGGGGGTGGTTGAAGGGATCTTTCTTGGTGGGAGAAATGGAATTTGATAACGGGTATCGTCCGTTTGAAGGGGAAGAGATTCTGTTTGCTGTTGTTTCCCTGGGGCTAGGTATTCGATTGCTGTTTATATTTCTATCGATTGTCATGAGAATGGAATATCTGTCATAAAAAATAGAACTTATCTTACACTCTGTGATCTTGTTGTGTGTGTGGGAGAAGAGTATAGCAGTATTGTTCAAAATACATCGATAGAACACAGTATATGTAAGTAGTAGGTGAATTGTATATGCGATAAAGGATAAAAACATCTGCAAACGTACACCGATTTGTTCCTGAAATTTTTGGGTACATAAAAATTGATTTGTAATAAGTCTGTAGCCAATTTAAATAATTGAAATCGTATTAAACTATGTCGGAAATAGTTTTAAAAATTCAAAATATTCAATTTTAATAAATGAAAACAAAAAAGTCTTCAGTACCACTTAAAATCTAACATTGGGAAACACATAATAAAGAAAATTTTTTGCTCACCCAAGTTTTAATATTTTAGAAGCATTAAGCTTACAAGTTCCGAAAAACATAATAACAAAAATTCTTGTATATCTCATATAAACATTCGAAAGATTTTAAATGAAATCATAACTAATCTAACTAATCATAACTAATCTTGGGCCCAACCGCCCCAAGAAAAACATTTGACTTCTTACAATTTTGTGGTAATTGTTATGAAAAGTCGTTATTCTACTGAATTTTAGGGATGATGATTATTTATAAAAGCTGGAAAAATGTTTTGTGCCATGTGCGATTTATAGGCTGATCGAATATATACATTTCTGCCCGTAACGTCAGTTCCAATGAAAGTTAGTCCGCAGATATGACTTATCAAAACTGTCTATCATTTAAATTTTAACTTCATTTCAAAGTTATGTTTTTCTGTCAAATATTTTTTTGTGGTGGCCGGACTATAGAACAGTCGTTTTTTACGGTTTTTCATTTTTAGAGATCCCGTTTTAATATTTATTTATTTATTTATATAACGATTTAAAGAAAAGTTTAATTCTTATACAATCTATGAATTGCATCTAGTGAAAACTCAGAGACTTCAATGCCTGTTTCGGAAATACTGTTTGTTTAATAATTTTTGAAAAAGTGTTTCTCTGCATGGAAATTTACGACCTAGTATGGAATAATGGACCGGAACTAAACCACATCGTTTTCACTTCCAAAAACAAAGTTAAATATTCTTCAAACACCACTAACCCTCCGATAAAATACTGAAACAACGAAACCCCCTATTCATTTTCCTTTCCGAAATTCTCAGCACCCCCTTACGCTCCATTTCCCTTCTTCTCCCCACCTTCAATGACCCAGGTAACTTACTTGAAGACACTCCACCAAACATACCCTAAACCAAGTTTTTGATACCCCAGCACTTAACCAAAGACCCCAGATATAATAACGCAAACTCGAGAGTTATTATACTACCAGAACGCTTATATTCAAGAAATCTTTTGAAAGCGCAGCCATTTAATTCATCAAAAATATAAAATTTTCCGCGCATTGTGCCCCGAATATCAGAGGTTTATGCGGCGCGGAAAAGTGTCTCCGACCCGCGGGCCATATTCTGCTAAACACCCCCTGACGGCAGGCGGGATCTTAACGGTTCATTTATCCCATTAAAAATGTCGTCGCAGGCCCAATGGGAATTTACCGCTGGTATTTGTTCTGGCTGCAGGCGCTGAACTTTTCGCGAAGAGAGTTTTAAAAGATTTCTTAACTGGTTCCGCCGCTGCACAAACACTGCGCGACCGCTGTTTTTCTTAAGTGGTTTTGGGGGATAAAAATGTTGACTCGAGGGGTGGTGGGATGTTCCTCCCCCTCTTCCATCCCTTGTCAGGTGGTCCCGTCACGGATGGGGATGGTGATAAGATAATGATGGGGAGAATCATCACCGAACTTGATCAGTTTTCGCGGCGGGATGACTTAATTTGGAGTTTAACTGCAGATTGGAGTTACTGGGATGGTGTTCTATTTTTAGATATTCGAAGAATCGCCCCAATTTCTGGGATTCCGAGAAGTGTTTACGACAAGAGTCAAGCTTTGTTTTCTTTCTTTGTCTAATTACTTAATGGCTGTAATTTATTTAAAAATTAGAAATGAATTTAGCTGTAAATTCGTATAACACCAATGCTTCTAACAACATTACTGCCTGCGATTTAAACCATAATAAGATGCGATAATGATGTTCTGAATAAGATGTTATAATCAATTTAAAGCGATTGTAAAAGGTAATTCTTGCAAAATTTAAAAGCAAGAAGGGGTATCAATAATTATTGCAATCTTGGTCATTTTTAACGAGAATATTGAATTTTCTAGTCATATTAGCACAATTATATCCTATGGGTTTATTTAAAACTGACCTTGAAAACTTCGTTGTATTGGAAGTACCTAAAATAGTTAACTTAAATGTATTTTATATGAAAATACAGGTATTCAAACCTAAAATGTTAAGTATTTCGTTGCTTAAATCGCATCATTTTTAAATGATTGTTTTGGTCGTTTTCTCTGAATAATGATCATTATAGAGGGGAACCAATCTGTACAAAAGAATTCAAAAGAATTGTCATAAAAAGACTTACAGCTTTATGAGTGACTGCGCATAAAACTAATTTAACGCTAATCAAATAAAGGTGGATATATTTTACCCACAAAAGCTTAAAAGTGGCAACATAAAATTACCTATTTAAATATTATACAAAACTCATCATTTTTCTTTAGATGAGTCTTAAATTAATAATAATTAAAGCTTTTTTTGAACCCATATATAATTTGTTTTTTAATTACCACCGCAATACTAATTAAATTTAACAATCTTATTTTTCCAACGCTGTAAAAAATATGTCCTTTTATATGTAACTAATTAACAGATAACTTTTTTTGTGTAACAGTACTGAAAACACTAAAATAAATGAATATTTTTGAGAAATGTCGGATTAAGTTTTAAAAATAAATTATTAAAATGAACAACTCGACTGAAAAAACAATTCTATCAAATATATAAATATTTTTTTTAATTTCCAGGAAATAAAGTAATACTAACATAAAAGGTACCTTCCTTATTAATATTTCATACCTATAAATACATTCTCATTAATACGAGTTTTAACTGCGTGATAAGTTGCTTGATGCCAAAGGTTTTCCAGGAAATAATCACACTGCCTCTTTATCCAGTCAGAAAGAAAATAATCACATCACTAATAGGAACACTGATGAACGTTGATATGTTTTATTATTACGAATATCTCAAAATAAGACATTTTAATTAAAACGACATCTATATTTTTAATAAAAAATACTTCTCTCATAAACCTTCAAAAAGACTAGAGAAAAAGGTTTTTTTAATTTTGATAATTAAAGTTGCAAAAAGCATTAGAATAGTTGTATTTAATAAAGATGATTTTTTTTGGATTTGATCCTATCGAATAGGAAAATGATGCTCATAAATAAACTGCGATATTTGTTTCAAATTTTGTCCAAGACTTTAAAATAAGTGTATAATTTTGGCAATAGCTATTCCCACAAAAACCTAAATCATTCCTAAACTTTTATGCATTGTAAATTTCACTTATAACTTAATTGAAAGAACTATTTTTAATTCTTTAACATACTTATTGATTATTACTTATTTTAATCTCTAAAAAACATAAAGAATGCATTTTTATGTATTTTCGAAAACTCAAAATCTAACAGCTTTAAGAAACGTTACAGTAGCTAAAAAATGTTAAGTTTGCAATCTATAGAGTATAATTTATAAGCTATATGGAATAAATGTTTTTACTTTTATCTTATATAGAAATTAAAGTAAAAATAATTCCCCAATGTTCTAGGAAAATATCTGCAAATTTTATAAATGACTGCTTGTATGATATGCTTGAAGTAACTTTTTAAAATGCTGCAAGAGTTCTCAATTTTACCATCAGCATACAAACTTAAATTTAATTTTATTGGAATCAACTAGTGACTAGTGTTTAAAATAGAAGGCAAAGACGTATAATTAAATTGTTTATAGCTCATTAAAATCGGAAACTTGAAACTTACTTAAAGAAGTAATTTAGGTTATGTGTTTATAATTGGTACACCTTGGAATAATTCCTAGAATATAACAAATAATTTCAAAAGTGTATTAATATTTTGTTAGAATAATCTATGGAAGAATTTTAGGTATTACATTTTAATTTACTATGCTTAAAAACATTTTTCCTTTGTATGCTTTAGGGGGAAATGTTCACCACGATGATTTTCTAGAATTCTACATAGCTCATGATGTACGGCCTAGCTCCGGACGAAACGTCCACAAATTAAAATTTTAGTACAAGACCACGATACCTTTTCCCCGAAAACTTTTAGTTTTAAAAAAAAGTTCCTTTAATTTTATTTTTCATCTTTAGGATAGGATGGAGATTTCGAAAAATGTGTCATAATTTTACGCAATGATTAAGGTGAATGTGGGTATAGTGGACACTTTAAGGAAAATTTTTGCTTAAATTCTCAATAAATACCAACCTATTTGCTTGGAAACCGTTATCATCCTATTTTTAGATTAATTGGATCTTCTTTCAATTTTATAATTAAAAATTTTAATTAAATTGGGTAGAGTATTTTTAATTAACTTTTAAAAGTACTCCAAATTGTATCCATAGTGGCCACATGGATGTAGCAGTTATATCTTTGGTGGACACCTCTTGCATCTATAGTGGACACCTCTCTTTTTCTGCCTATATGAGGGGTTTATGCATGAAATTGATGGGTTTTTTTTTGGTATAGTCGTTTATTTCTAATTAAATATTCCTTCCCAACGAAATGTATTTTATATCAAATCAAATTAGCTATATTTAAAAAAATACTCGATAGTTTCCGGCCCAAAGCCTAAGCTGTAGCTGATTTGAGAGGAGTTAAGCATGTAATTTAATGTTTTGGAAACCTTGGTTCCCGAAATCAGAATGAAACCAATTTCATACAACACTCAT
The DNA here is from genome assembly GCA_024610705.1 of Tetragnatha versicolor. Lineage (NCBI taxonomy): Eukaryota > Metazoa > Arthropoda > Arachnida > Araneae > Tetragnathidae > Tetragnatha > Tetragnatha versicolor. The sequence goes on from JANDEH010000001.1 coordinate 69,859,263, forward strand.
TTTAAAGCACAATCAACAGTTTATGAAGAAAAACTGATCCAAATTCAATGTTATTTAAGTTTCTATTAGAAGCCATTGTTGTGGCCACTATTGGAAAATCTAAGATTTTGTGTTGGTATAGTGGTCACCCCCATAAATCCTCGTAAAGTCAAAATTTTCAAATAAATTTTATTTATTATCATTTTATACACTCTTCTTTATCAATTTAAAAGTCAATCAAACGGTAATAAATACAAAAAAATCAGTTCCGATATACCCGTTTCCTTACGCGATTCAATAAGCAAAATCAAATTTCAGTCACTCAGCCGATGTTGTTATTTTCAAATATTTAAATATCCTTCCCATGCTGATCTGTGGTATCCGGTGGTAATTTACCAGCTTACTTGATTGTACAATCTACTATGCCTATAAATTTTGACGCTGTTTGATGCTTCTAACTCGTTTTATTTAAAATTAATCGGCTATGTGGCCTATTGGTACAGTGTCCACTATACCCACATTTACCTTAATGAGGCGGCTAAAAATTCCTCCATTTCATCACGGTTAGGAAAATACTTAATTTATTTTTCAGATAGGTTGTATAAATTGTTAAAATGGGGTAAAATGGATATAGGTATTTTAACATTTCCTCTTTTAAAAATGTTTTTTGTTACGGTGATTTTTATTAAGGGTAAAAAATCAGCATATCAAAAATCATTAAATTTTATCATTGGTAACTGTTAAAATCAATTCCATTTTACCCCGCTGTAATGGGCCGTGGAGAGCCTAGTGGTTAAGGCATCAGCAACGGGATCAGACGGTCCCGGGTTCGATTATCTACACCGTTGAAGACCCATCGAGTATATGCGGAGTACGTGCTCGTTATACTCTATTCATTTTGAACTGGCGCCTGAAGAATAGTGCATTTCTCCTCGCTAGAAGCGTAACCATGACTACGCTCTTCGCGCGGCCAATAGTAAGCCTTCTTTGCCGCTGTGAAGTTGATAGTTGCCATGGTTACTGATTCGGTGGTGGTTGAAGGAAATATTTTCGGACGCCAGTTCAAAATGAACAGAGTATAAATGTGTGGGTCCGAAGGTCCTGTGGTTTACCATGAGTTCAGGTCTGGAGACTATTTCCCTCCCCTTCAGAGACATGGCAAAACTTTAGAGTTGGTGAAAGATGGTGGTGAAATCTATTATCCGAGGCTTAAGTCAAACTCCTGCGATTCACGGGCTTCACTGTCTCAGGAGCCGCACCCCCCTTAGCTTGAAACCATGTACGCTTTACGGTGGAGCTTGGATATTCCAAGTGGCATAAGACTACAACAACCCCACTGTAACTACTTTTCCCCACTCGACGATAATACTCAAAAGTCCTGACGGCACAATGATACAAATATCTTCTGTTAGTAACACTCCCGATTCTACGTTGGCACTGCAAAGCATTATGTAAACACAACACAACCTTGATGGTTTATTACGTACCGTCATATTTACCAGAACTGTTTTTTTCTTCTTCTTCTGGATCGATATCAAAATAAGACGGAGCCATCAGAAGCGAAAACACCATAAAGGAGGTTCCAGGAAAAACCAATAATCTATTAAAAATCAACGATTCAAGAACCCGCGTGTTAGGATATTAGTTTCCACACGGAATGGGAAAATTAATTATTGAGTCGAATGAAACCGCCGATTGTTTACCATGTCCTTTAGGAACTGTTCTAGCAGGAAAATGGGGAGCTGTGTTTCTTTGCGGGTCGAAGTTACAGTTTGTGTATTCTCACCCCAGCTGCTCAAAAATAGATTTGTTGTGCTCCTAATGGGTTTTCACTTCTCGGTTGCGCAATGTTTTGGAGAAGTTGGTTTCTTTGAATTTGAAGTTGGTGTAAATAGAAGTTGTTTGAATAGAAATGGCATCGAAGTGAAAACATTGTGCTTTATAAAGCACAGATATTGAATTCAGTGGGGATCTTGTAATAACGGGAATAGAGGATTTTAAATAGGAAAACGGTACTTTTAAGCCCAAACTTTGACTTATTTCTTCCTTTTTACTTCTTCCTTTCTTACTCATTTCTTCTTTTTGTTTTTGTTTTTTATCAATCACAGTGTGCATCATCATAAAATCTAATAAAAATTTTAGAAAAGAATAAGAATTTTAACAGTGCATTTATTTATTGAACAGTTATCCGTGAATGTTTTGTACAAAATGTTTGCTATATGCTAATAAAAACATGTGATTGTAGCAATGATTGTTTTTAAATTAAATGTAAATTTTGAAAAAATACCGTACATATCGAAGTAGAATACACTTTTTTTGTAAATTTAACCTAATAAAGGCCACTATATGAACCCCTATGAAATCATTCTTTTAGTCTTTTGAGGTGAAAAGGTGAGAAAAAATATCTCAATTTGGACAGGATTTATGATATGTTCCCAAAATGGAAGCTTTGGCTCAAAGTGGGGGGTGTATTTCTCCTCCACAGTGTTACGAGTAGAGCGTTTAATGTCAATAGCATCATAAATAAAGCAATTAACTTAAGTAAATGAAAGGATTATTTCATCAATTATTGCTGGTTAAGCGGACAATAAGTGTAAACTCACAACTCTCAAGCGTCACCTCCAACCGTGGACCGGTTTCGTCCTTGTTAGGACTCATCAGCACGGTATAGGAAAACGCAAGAGAGCGGAGAGCAAGTACTAGTCTAACCGACTATAACTGAAAAAGTGGTGACCATTGATTAGTCCTCCACTCATCTGCTGAAATGACACGGCATTCCTAGAACATATTTAATTCCTGTAGGGCAAGGTAAATGAAAGGAGAATTTCACGAATTGAAAGGTGAAATTCTCCTTTCCATCGTGAAATTATCCATGGTGAAATTCTCCTTTCATTTACCTCGCCTTTCTGGAATTAAATCTGTCCTAGGAATGCCATTGTAATTCCAGCAGATGAGTGGAGGACTAATCAATGGTCACCACTTTTTCAGTTACAGTCGGTTAGACTAGTACTTGCCCTCCGCTCTCTTGCGTTACCTTCCTATACCGTGCTGTTGAGTCCTAACAAGGACGAAACCGGTCCCCGGTTGGAGGTGACGCTTGAGAGTTGTAAGTTTACTCTTAATTAACTTAAGTATTCAGTATTTTTTATTATAAATTTCAGTTACTTGCAGTTCATCGGATTATTTCGAAACAGATTATTTTTCTTATTTCTTTATTTGTTCTAAAAGAATAATTTAGGTTGAATTGTTTTTTTTCGGTTATTTTATGTTATTTACGAAGTTTATCCAGGTTATCTTAATCCCTTTTTCTGTTCGACACCACTTAAGTGTTGTTTTCTCTCTTCTAAATTAGTTAGACCTCACCGCATCCATTCTCTAGCTTTACATCTATAAATTATTTTCAATAAAAATTTTCTTTTTATGTTATTTTACCAAGATTTAGTCGCACACATTAAATACTAATTTCACCTGCTGAGAATCCATGCGAATATAATCTTTTCCCATTCAAAAATTCGTTGTGTAGCTAAAAATCTCACTCTCAATGTGTAAAACATAATTTATTAATAATGACATTCTCTTGATTTTTTCCAGTGTTTGGTGAGAGCCCTCCTGAACCTGCACCTCCCGTGGTCCCCCCTCGAAGCATGAATGGGATGCACCCAATGGAAGCCTTGGGCAGAAGAGCGAGGTTGGGCTATCTGGAAAGTGAATGCGAGTCCGAACCTCCTTATTTGCCTACCATGTTGACATCCACTCTGAACGCTTATGCATCTCAAGGTAGGTTTGAAGTTTTTTAAAAATGTATAGGTATCTAATTTAATTTAGAATTTTAATTGGTAGCTTAAAGCTGATTAACGCCATCAGGGTATTTTTTAATAAAACAAACAAAAAGTTCCCCATGTACCACCCACATTGTATCACAAGGGGCTTACAGAAGTAAGTAATTAAAATATGACAATAAAAACACTACAATACGTGTAAAACCATCAGAGTATTAATATAAAAATTTAGCTTTTGAATAAAGCCTTTGCCAGGTCGTCTGGAGACTATTTCTCTCCACTTCAGGCACGTGGCAAAATTGTGGAAGTATAATGATAGATGGTGGCTGCATCTATCATCCGAGGCTTAAATCTATCGTCCGAGGCTTAAATCTATCGTCCGAGGCTCAAATCTATCGTCCGAGGCTCCTTCCATTCATAGGCCTCACTTTCTCAGGAGCCTCACCCCCTTTGTCTTAAAATCTTGCACGCCTCGCGGATGGAGCTTGGATATTCCAAGTGGCATAAGAAACAACAACAGAATGATCTGGATAGTTATCATTATAAAAATCGTTCTGCTCTTATACTGAAGTAAGGTTTTTCACCAGTGCTTTTTATAGTATTCGCGTAATATACTAATGTGGGATTCAATTGGAAGTGAAGCGAATTTTAAATAGAAAAAAGCTTCTCTAAAACCCCACAATCCAAATATTTCCATGTGAAAGACTACAAATAGAGAGATGCTACATCCTTTCACTAAACCTCACTTCCCTTTTCACTTAACTAAATGAATCCAGCATCTCCACATCACATTTCACGGGGTCTTCTCCTTCTCTCATTATCAGAACAACGGGGTCCTCTTCCCCAGTACAATTGCTCATTCCGACCCCTCAGACCTGCGTAATCTATCCGTATAATGGAATAAAACGCCTCGTTTATCGCATTACTTATTATTTTAAACGCCGAGTCTTGGCGACCCCTTCAAATAATTATCATTATTAGTGTTGACAGGGGTCCAAAAGTGAATCATTACCATCTGTTTCCACTTGAAGGGATAGTTAAGGCACCTGAGACTAAGTATCGGAGGCAAATGTTTATCTGGGATAAGTATTGGATTAAATAACCGTTACGGACCCCTGTCTCTAGGGGCCATTAATAAATTTATCGGAAACCTGCTTATCTCTGGTGCCGACTGTTTTAAATTTTAATTGTTGTTCGGATCTTATAGTGAGTTTGTTGAGCGAGCTGACGAATGGGGTTTCAGGATGGGTACTAGTGAATTCTCTGCTGGCTTGTGATTGGATGTGAGTGTTTTTGAAGTTTTGATCAACATCCTATAGCGGTGAGAATTGAAATGAGTTACTGTGTTTTAAATTATGTTGTAAAAGGTAGTGTTTATAATCTGTTTAACTTTAAATATGATATATTGTATTTGTTGAATGAAGAATATGATATTAATTATATCATAATACTTACGAGCATGATTAATTCCACTTCGTTAACACGAAATTAAATGAAATATTATTTTGGTCATTAAGGTGCCTTTAAAATGATTAATTGGAAACACAATTACATGTACAAACGATACAAACAATACAGGCATAAAATGTACAATTTAAAAATATTTTCTTTAAATAGGCTCTTAAAAGGATCGCTTCTTAGTCTCATAGAATAGCTATTAATATTAAACTATTTATTTAAAATCAAGAAGCTTTTGGTGGGAAATGGAATAAATCTAAGTGAACTTTCACGACACAAAAGTTTACTCAACAAATATATCACTATTACTGAAGTTGTAAATCCATTTACTTATAAAAATCCTTCAAGTTAGAAACAAAAACTTTTTTTCAAATAGATACAAAGTATACTTATAAAACAACAAAACAAACTTGAAATAACGGGGGCCCTGGGTAGAGACATTTGGCATCGGCTCACATTTATTGGAGATTAGAATGATAAATCTATCCTTCAAAACTTCCATTTTTATTTCTGAATTAATTTATAAAGGTTTTAAAAACGTCTCATCTTGATGAATGGCCACGTTGATGAATTATACATAAAACTTGAGAACAAATACCCGACTCTTTTGAGGAATGAAGGGCTGGCGATAGAGAGCATTGTATTTCGAAGAGATTTCAGTGATAGATCATAATTTCATACAATTTAATCAAAAAACCCATTAATCAAAATATTTCAACAATTATCTTCTTCCTTTATTCATTCAGGGGAAGGAAGGATCCTTTAAATAAAATTTAGGCATCGTTAGACATTTTAATAAAGGTTAAGGAAAGTATTAAGATTTTTAGTGTATGGTGAAAGACATTTTGGGTGATTAAATATGTATTGATAGAAGGGAGGCTATTGAAAGTTGAGTGAAAATCTTTTTAGTTATTATTGAGATTGAACGCAGTGGAAAGCCTTTCATTTTAATTGAATAAGTTTTAACTAGATAACTATTAAGGGGAGTCCTTCTATGAATATATTGATATTTAAGTTATTGAATTGTATCATAAATTGGATGATTTTAATACCGAATGAAATTTTAATTAACCTCACATTTTTAGTGGCAAAAATGGTTGAAATATGTAGATTTAAATATATCAGTCTGATTAGTTAAAATATGTCTGACCTGTAAATAGAAAACATATGCTGGGTGTTTGAAAAGTTTTAACTGATTATTTATTTGGTTTATTTTTTAGATACTTTTACGAGTAATAATCTAATTTATTAATTGTTTATCCCTTTAGTCTGTTTTACCTTTGATTCTTTAATAAACTGATTGTACTCAGTTTTAATTATCCTTATTGTTAACAGAATGCAATTTGAATGACTTGGGTTATACCATGGTATATTATAGCAAGATGAAAAAGGAGATAGTTATTATAACTTGGGGTATGGGGGTAAGGTTAGTCCTTTTCTATGGCCAAAAGGAGAAAATTTCATACGGTTCAGGGATTTATCCCTAAATTCATCCGTACTACACCACTGGTTCTATACGTATAAAAATAACTAGTTTAGCTATATTTTAACGTACCTAATGTTGAAAAATTTGAAAACTGTATTGTGCATATTTTCAAAATACCAGTTTCTTTTATTAGATATGAATTAAATTAAAATGTCATGTACCAGTGTAACATTAAACTCATAAAATGTCATGAATTATGAAAGTTTTATTTTAAATGTGACTTTTTTTTCCAGATCTGAATTCCTGTTCAAATCTAAACCAATCGCATATGGAGGATCCTCCGGAGGATGAAACTGAGCTTCTTAGTAGTGTTACACGTAAAAATTCATCAGATAATGAAAGGTAATCCGTTTGATCCATTTCTTTATTTGTTTGTAACATACTCCTTCTATTACAGAAATGCTACATTGTCTTATTTTCTCTTCTTAATATTTTTTTGGAATTGAAAAGATAATAAATGTGCAGAATAATAAATCCAATTATGTTTATTTCGAATAAATACCTTATCAATCACGTGTATTTACAAACGAACAAGAAAAACTCATCTGAAATCTTCTTTTGGAAAATGACTTATTTAAACCTTTTCCTTCGAATTGTTTACTATAAATAAGGACATTTATTACCAAGAATTTCTTTGAAGTAAAGAAATTGAACTGCTTAAAGTTTCATATAGTTTAAACAAATATTTGATATCGGGAAGCTAAATATTTGTTCAAAACATGTTTTTTATTTATTTTATTTTAATGACATTCTTTCCATCCCTTTTTTATCGGTAGATTTGTGTTCTTCATTCTGACAGCTAAATAAAGCCATTAAAATACTTGAGGTTTTGTTATTTTTGTGTTCGCTGTGTCATTCTGTCTAAATTTTGACATTCTGGTCACAAATATGTATTTCATTAGCTGTTACTTGAGGTTTTGTTATTTTTGTGTTCGCTGTGTCATTTTGTCTAAATTTTGACATTCTGGTCACAAATATGTATTTCATTAGCTGTGACTACATCATTTGCAAGACAAAAACAGATAACCACGAATGTAAATAGAAAGGTTATTTGGGAAAAGAAAATATATAAAGGACTGAATGACAAGTTCTTTGATATGAGAAATACTGTATAGTGTGCAATAATGAAAATGTAGATAAATTATTTTTATTTAATTTGGTGTTCTTAAAAATCCAAACTATCACGCGTTGTTGTAAAATGTCTCAGACACAAGGATAGAAATACTACAATGTAATAATCCGTAGATTTAAAGGAGGAATTATCTAAGTCACTTTTTTAGAAATTTTTGAAAGCGGGTTAATTACGCCAACGAATGAGCAAATCTTCAAAATCACACCAAAATTAAAAGTTATCAGTGTAGGGGAGAGTGGGGCACATCATAAAAAGTGCATTTCGGCATATTTCTCTGGATCTAAATGAGATATTTAAACAAACTCTTATTCAAATGAAAGTTAAGACCTTTCCCGATATTTTAGAATGAAAATTGGTCGCATTCATATAGAATTTTTAACCTATATCATCAATCTAAAAAACGAGAAATATCGTGCGAATGTGTCCCATGGGTGGGGCAATTTCACACACGTGTGGGGCACATTCGTACACATGCAAAAAATTATACAATAATTATTTTTACAAACTAAAAAGTTTATTGCACTTTAAAGTAAGGATAATTAAAGAAATATTTGGCACTTTTACATATTTTCCCTCCAAATTGAAGATTTTTTTACAAAAAGAAAACAGCTTCAGAAAATATTGAACATCTAAGTTTTTTATGAGATAAACAATTGTAGTAATGAAGAGAATATTGCACATTGACATACTTCGCATAATATAATTAGTTATAAAAAGTTCAACCAACTAACTGTCAGGTTTTATTCGAAAAGAAAAGTGAACCAACAGCTCGCTTATTAACACCTGAAACTGACGGTTGGGGAACTTTTAATACTACATCTTTTTGTATGAATGTTGAATCATTAGGCTAAGCGCGCACTAGATACTTTTGTCTCGGTGACAGAGACAAAATTGTTACCCTGGCTATTGCAAGAAGCTAGAGCGCGGGCACAGGCGACGAGACACTTGGCCGATTGCCAAGAATCTCTCCATAGAAATGCATTGCTTTCAAGTGACTAGTGTATCAGTCGCTGGCGACAGAAGTCTCTAGTGCGCGCTTAGCCTTACCTACATTGAAAATAAAAGTTTCGTCATTAATTTTAAAGTTTCTCATCATTAATTTTAAATAAGCACCATTCAATTCCAAATTTTCTATTTGACCAACATAAGAAAATTTTCTTTTTAGTAGCAAATTCTACTAGAATAAAATCACTTAAGTCCACGTCAATTGGTATCAAACAGTTATCAGGGATATTTATTTCTTCAATGTTTAAATCTGGGTCTAAATTCCTTAAAACTGAAGCTTTCTTTAAGATGTTATTATTATCACCAAATTTTGAAACAATTACAATAAAAAACAATTATTTATTAAATAACAAACATTACATTACAAACATAACATTACAAACAATTAGTTACTAAATATACTACAGATAAATCACTTACATAAACAAAAATGGGAAAGATGAGGCACATTCGCACTGTCCGAATCTGCCCCATCTTTTGGTGTACGAATGTGCCCCATCTACCAGTTCAAGCTTACCACGTCCCAACAAGATATTTATAATTAAAGCAGGGAAATAAAACCTTTCTAGAAACTTAATTTAGTAGTGCCTCTACTGAATAAAATGCTGAATGTCCACTGGATATTTATTTTTGATTGATATTTTACGCCAACAATACGACAAGAAAATTTACTTTGCTGCTTCTAACGCTAGCAAATTTCTAGTACGTATACAACAAAATGGATCAGAGCTTTGAAAATTCATGCAGGAGGTGGTAGTCATGCTTTTATCTACTGGTATTTTTTTCAGATTTTTAAGTTAACCCATTAACGCCCACATTATTATTTTTTTGGGCGATTTGATTAAAAATCATAAATCTGGTGTATTTTGCCTTTAATATGAATATTATGAACAAATTTTGTGAAAAACAGTCATTAGTTTCGTTAAAAAATGCTGATCTAAAAATAGATCACTGGGCGTTCGGAGGATATTTTTTGTCACAGAGCTAAGTAATAGTAGAACCTCAAAAAATCATAAAAAATATAAAATAAATAGACCTATTAGTATTTTTCTTTAAAAAATGCATATTTATTTATAAATCTGAGAAAAAATAATTAAATAATTATAAAATTAAATAATTTACCCAAGATTTATTACATGAATAGCCTATTTTGAAAGTGATAATTGGTAAAAAAAGTGGGAATTGAACCAAGAACTTTAAATTTATATGTATATTATAGAAATAATATTTCATAATATTGTGTATCTAGGTTAAATGAAATACATTAGGTGATTTTTTTGTAAATTTTATGGATTAGTTTTATCATAAAATAATGATATTCATGAAATAAAATGTAACTTATTCGGCAACATAAAAAATTGCATCGTGTTGAAGCTTTTTCCGGCCTATTCCAAATAACTATACTTATCCAATTAACTTACTATTCTGCCATAACGTCAATTTAAGGTTGCAAAAGCTGTTTTAGGGCGAATTGAAAAAAATCATTACAATTTTCAATTTAAGATTTTTACATCCCCTCAAAAACTTTTAATTGTCTATTAATTTTACCTGTAATGTATTTCAAAACGAAATGCTTGCATGGACTTAAGTTGTATCAACAAATTAATGTGAATAAACTTGAGTACATAATACTATTTGCAATCCTTTGATTTACTAAATAATCAATCAAGATGGTCTACCTTTCATTCATCCACCAGAAGAAATTATAAAATTTAATTAACAATAATATAATGATCAATTTCTGAAAAAAATCTATATTTGTGTCCATCCTGAATATAACTGAGTATTCTCATATTCATTTTTTACAGTTTGTTGCCGAAAAATCTGAATAATCATATTGTAAGCATCACATAAAAAATTAACACCCGAACGCCCAGTGATCTATTTTTAGATCAGCAATATTGGGTCGTAATTTTTCACTAAATAAATTCGTTTTTACAAAAATCTGCATTGTATCCTAATAGCTACATCTATAAAGATAAAATAAAATCTGAAAAGGATTCAATTTGTGGTATATTTATATAGATTTCTCGTAAAACATGAACAAAGATGAAAAAACTGCAAAATGAAACCCCAAGGCAAAGTTTTGCCCATCACTGTAACAAAATAAATGTTGCAAACGAAAAAAACACTTGATATTATTCTTAAGGAAGGCTTTCTCTTGCCATATGAGCAGTTTTGTTTTTGTGGGGTGAATTTAAGGTAATTTAAAAGACCATTTCTGGCACTATGTTTAGCGATCTAAAAATAGATCAATGGGCGTTAATGGGTTAATAATTACTAGGGGAAATGCCGTCTGTCTGAAAGTGCCCCATGTGCGAAATAACCCCAGTCTCCCCTATCGGTAAAATTGCATGGTGATAAAATAAAACTTTTGGATATCACCAAATTTGGCTTAACCTCGTACAGAGTAGTTGAGCTCTCAAAAGTCAACGATTTAATGTCAAAGGAATGAATTTATTTCAAAATTTAAAATGGTTTTGCTGTAATGAAGTTAGAAATAATCAGTGTGTGTTGTATGCGTATACAACTCAATAAAATCTAGTTAGCTTCAGTCTTTACCTAGCTTCAAATGTGCACAAAAAAAGTTCTATCTGTAAACGTAGAGTGTAATTTTTAAAAAATCACACAAGTAAGATATAAATCAACGAAAGCTGCATTTACCTCAAAACATCACATTAAAATGAAGTACCGTTAAAAAAAGGGAATAACCAACAAATAGTTAGAGATATGAAAGTCCCAAGAGAGCAACTCCACATTACAAAAATAACTAGCTCCTAACGGCCGTAGTTGAAGTTCTTCTAATCTAGCCCTGAACAAAATGAGAACACATTGGAAGTCGGGATTCCTCCCTCTACCTGAGATTCGAACCTTTGCTATGAATCTCTGAATAATTTACGTCGACATAAATCTTTTTTATACGTTTTTAATATCGTTTCGGAGAGATATCGCCCCTAGATTAAAATTCTGATGTAATCATTAAACATCATTAGTTTGTTTACTTTTTTGACAAAGTTATAGGTAGGGCGGATAGAGAGAGAAAAAGAAATTAGAGATGGGGAAAAAACTTCCATAACTAGGAGAGGAAAAAATGGAAATGGAAAAATCAATTTTTACGACCAGTTCTGAAAGGTGGGTTAATTCGGCTGGGTTAGTATTGAAGTCTATGCGGGACGTTCTTTTTCTGAATTAAGAATGATTGGGGGAGATTTTTCTGGATATGGGGAAAGATTGTGTTTGTTTTATCTCTTGACATTGGATACTACATTCTTAATATAAGATAAATCTCTATGAAAAGCTCTTTTTATTTGGTTATTAGGTTTTTTATCTTCAGTCAAAAAAACTAAGGTGCATGTGAACATATTGATATAAAGTGTCTATGGTGTTTGAAAGGTTGTATCTTTTAATATTCAGAATTGATAAGGGAGAGGAGGGAAAAAGTAAGCAGCGTTTTTTTTATTTTATTGTTGGCAATAGTATAAGGAAGAATAATAATCATATGAACGCAAAACATTTTCGTTTAGCCTAAGCTTTCACATTTTAAAGGTTGATTTATGAGTCACACAAAGTTTTGAGTATCTAGCTTTTAAATTATCGTTTTATATAGCTAAATCATATGTGTGCGTGTCCTGTGGAACCGTCATGGCGCAGTTTACCACGGGTCCAGATGTCTGGAGACTATATCTCTCCTATTCAGATACATGGCAAAATTGTGGAGGTGGCGATAGATAGTGGCAGCATCTATCATACCTCATGAGGCAGAAGTCGGAATCCTGCCATTTATGGGCCTCACTTTCTCAGGAGCCGCACCCTCTTTGCCTTCAATCCTTGTGGAGCTTGGGTATTCCAAGTGGCACACGACAACAACAACAGCATATGTAGTGTGCGTACTTTTAGTCAGGAACATATTGGTTTAATGTGTGGGACCTTAAAAACTTGGGTTTAAAAAACCTCAAGTAAAAATAATATTCTAAAAAGAAAGCATAATATTCTAATCATGAAAGCTTAATATCCCAAACTGAAATATAACTACACAGTTTTATACTAAATAGTTTCATTTTATTATGATGAGATTTAACAATACACATTGAATTTATCAGACTTGCATGCTTAAAACAAGACTGAAACGAAATTTTCCTTGGTGAAAAAAAAAGTTAAAGTAATGAAGCTTATTTATGAAATAATATATGTTTAGAAATTTTGAAAATATATAGTTAGAAATGTAGGGTGTTTCAAAAGTCCGTTTCGCGGCCTTTATTTGGTACCAACGTGTCCTAGGGTCACAGAAGTAGGGTCTACCCCTAGGTAAGTGAACCTGGAGAATCCATTGAAATGACTTACAGCTCCCCTAACGGCGAAATAAAGAAGTTGAAAAAATTTATTTAAAAACTATTGGAGATAGGTCAAAAACCTCAGTGAGAGTATTGTTGCCAACGGTACTAAGAACTCACAGAAAAAAAGTTTCAGGGAAATAACTTGAATATTCACGAAGATATTAGCATATGAAAATAGGACTTTTTTAGACCTCAAAAAAGGAAAAGTTCACAAATTTGTAATTTTTTCAGTTGTATTATGTAGTTTTGTGTTTGTTTAGTTTTAAAAAGGCAAAATTTAATCAAAAAATTGAAAAAACTTGCAAATTTGCGAACTTTTTCTTTTTTGAGGTCTGAAAAAATGCTATTTTCACATGCTAATATCTCCGCGAATATTCAATTTATTTCGATGAAACTTTTTTCTGTGAGTTCTTCGTACCGTTGGCAACAATACTCTCACTGAGGTTTTTGACCTATCTCCGATAGTTTTTAATTTAATTTTTTCAACTTTTTTTATTTCGCCGCTAGGGGCGCTGTAAGTCATTTCAGTGGATTCTCCAGGTTCACTTACCTGGAGGTAGACCCTACTTCTGTGACCCTAGGCCACGTTGGTTGGTTCAAAATAAAAGCCGCGAAACGGACTTTTGAACACCCTGTATATTGATTAATTAAGTTTGCTAAATAAAAGAATACTTACATGTTTTCTTTTAATTATAAACCCTTAAACTGTTTCTCAGAAAGGCCAAACTACTATCCACAATATATCTTAGAAAATTTCGATATTGTTCTAAAATACTACGAAATCGGGAAAGATGATTTGTACTTATTTATTGTTTTCTGTCTTTATTTCAAAAACAAATGTGGCACCGCGGTTTTGTTTTCCATAAATACATATTTATGATAGTTTTTCACGCACTGGGATGGTATTCGTATACTTGTCAAACAAATTATTCATCCGCACGCGAGTTTTATTCCAAATTGTGAAACAATCCTCGAGGGGGTGTCTTCGCTGAAATGGAAGTATTTTCATTTTAAAAAATACACGTATCATGTTTTGTATCTTTAATTAGTGTTCGTAATAAAATGAAAAATGCATGCATAGCATAGCTGTGTCAGCTGTAGTCTTTTGCTAGAACCTCGCCATTAATTCAATTAAGTCTATTTTTATTCGAAAGCATTACGAAGGATATAGAATGCTATCGGAGTTGAACGTTGAAGATATTTCATCTATATTATTAATATTTTTAGATTTATAAAGTTTTTTTTTATTTATATCAGTAGCTTATATTTTCAGGTTAGGATATTAGTTTGTTCATTTCTTTAAAAAATGCTCTAAATGTTTTAACTCTTGTATATATAATTTAAGTTGATACTATACAGAAGTGTTTTTTAGATACACAGATTCACCTACTTTCAATTGCAAAATTTCATTTTAAGAGGTGGACAATTAGATGAGACTAGTTTCATTTCAATGGCGGGTCCATACTAAAGAAAATGTAGAAAATCAATTTTAATACACCCCCCGTATAATAAAATTTCCAAATATAATGTTTTTATTATTTTCTGAATTAGACAAAATACATTTTATCTCAATATCTTCAAAAATCACTGATATATGAGTGTTTAAATTTTTGAGGGGTTGTCACAAATTAATTTTTTGAAGTTTCTCCTATCATTCCAATCAACAGGTTCCGTTTAAATTTGTGGTACGTGTTTTTCTCTCAAAAAGGGCATTATCAAGAGGTGTAAATCACCAATTTTAAGTTTTCAATATATCAGTGAGTAGAAACGTGACTTTCAATCTACAAATTTAATCCAATAAGTATAGTTTTCAATTCGAAAAAAAATAAATTACACTCAACATAATGAATTGAACTCAACTGATTTCACCATACTCGAGGTAAATGTCTTTCGGTCATATTCACCAGCAACTTGTCCGGTGGTTAAAACAACAGTCAAGCTTCTGATTGGCTGTTGAAGAAAGAAAACTAGTTTTCCACCAATCCGAGGTTTGACTCCTGGTTAACCACCGTTCATGTTACCGGTGAAAACGTCCATTAATGAAGATACTCAACTTAATTTTTCAGACTTCCTTTCACAAAATCCAACCATTATATCTCACCACCATAAGTGTACCGAAGTTCTTTACTGCGTCTGACTCAAAGAAAACGCCGTCTTTCACAAAGCAGAAAGATAAATACGAGGACCCTTCAAACAAGACACGACCAACCAGAGAGATGAACAATCAACCCTTTCTTAAGGGGGAACCCCTCAAAACCCAAAGCGCATATAAAAAAGGGAAATAAATTCGCTGCGCCATAGCCATTAAAATATCCCATTACTCATCACCGAGAGGTAAAAAAAAGATACCTGAAACAAAAACAAAAAGAAGAAGAAAAATAAGCCAGTCTGAGTCGTCGACTTTAAATATAGCATTCGTAGCTTATAACGCAATTTAGCATTCAGGATGCCACTGCCGAAGTATACGTAACAAAAGCCACTCTCATCGTAATCTGCCATTTGGTATTCGCCGTATGGATCTGCGGGACTTGATATACGTCCCTCCATAAAGGAGACTTTTGAATGGAGGGATTTTTTTCCACCCCCGTGATCGTGCGGAGGCATAATTTGGGAGGTTTCTCGGGGAGAGACAGCGACGGGACAGAAAAGATGGGGTTTATGAGGCATAAAGCGAAAATTGGGGGTGCGCGGCGAAAATTACGCATCGCGTCTGTCAATTTATGGCTGTAGCGAATTTTTGGCCCGGAAGTGTGAATTTTGCCGTGGAAATTGGGTGTGGGCGCGCGTTGCTGAGTAGCGTGAATCTTCATTATACTAATGAGATAATGCGCAGGATTTTTACTGAAAGATTAAACACGAAAATGGCATGTATAGGTTGAATAATATGACTAAATCCCATTACCAACTTAAGATGTGTTGAAGAGTTTTGGTTGTTGTAACTTAGCATTTTTCAATCTCATAACGCTCAAGGTTGCCATTGAACTAGCCTCGAGAATGGACTAGATTAAGACTAGGAGGGTAGACTGAAATAGTTTAGTCAATTTTTATCAGTTTAACCATTTCAGTTCTAGCCACTTAAAAGTTTCTTTAGGATTAAATGGCAATCAGTGATAGTTGACTGAAAGATGTAAAGAGATGATGCCTGCGTGAAAGTATTTGAGTGGAATGAATACCTCAATTTTTCAAACTCCAAAATCGTAAAATTTTAAGTAGAATGATTTTTATAATAATCAAAAATGATCATATGTTGGTTGTTGGGGTTCGTTGTTCAAGTAAACCAAGCCTTGATAATTAAAAGTAAGATTTAATAATTTAGCTGACAAATTTACAGATCTCGTCGCACACGCGACCTCTCGCTCCAAGCTCCATCATACAACAATCATAAAAAAAACAACAAAACAAACATCGAAAAAGTCTTTCCTATTCCGGCAACCCACCGGGTTGCCAAAACGGGGAGGGTCCTCCCTTTGAACCTCACATCTCCCCTCCGGTCTCTTACCTGCCGGACCATGTCCTGCAGGTGAGACCACACCAAAAAGAAATCAATCACAAGACAAAAAATAATAATTCTAGACGTACAGAAGCCTTTTTAACAATACCGGATACTATAATCAAAATACAAAAATGCAATATCAAAATCTTAAACCTTAAAAATAAAGAACACTAATCAAATACAAACGTCAAAGATCCAAATAAAAAGAAATTACTCTCGTGAAGAAAACATTAAAAAGAAACTAATATTCACGGGACTAAAACAAAATTCCGCAACAAACCAAAAGAAAAAAACATTAAACTCACAAGAAAAACAAAAGGTTTAACAGAAAACAAAACATTACACTTTCAGTTTTGAAAACCAGAACTATTCTTATTCAGACAGTCAATTATCCTCCATTGTCTTCAAAAATTAAATAACCCCTCAATTTCATTTTACAGAATTATCTTTACTGATATAACACTTCATAAATTTACTTAACTTAGGAAATCAGATAATTACAGTCTTCCCAGTAAGTACATAAAAAAATTAGCACAAATTAATTTCAAATAATAAAAAAATGTCACTTATCTGAAAAAGGTCCATCATTGTGTTCCAAGTCGTCGTTGTTGTCATCCTCCAAGTCGTCGGATAGAGTTCCACCTCCACCTTTAAAACACCACAGTTCAGTTTGAAAGTCCAACATAGGGTTCTCCTTGGTGTCAGCCTTCATTTCAGGCTCGCAGTCTTCTTTCTCAGGGGCTTGGCCTTCTTCGACTTCGGAGCCACAGTCTTCAGTGCACTTGGTCGATTTCTTCTGACAGCCGCCACGTCTCATAGGAGTTGCAGGGGCTTTCTTCTCAGCTTCTCGACTCTTCTTTTTAGGAGCTTCATCTTCTGAACCTAAATCCATCTCCTCTTCCGAGCCAGGATCCTCGGCATACTTGAAAGCAGCAGCTTTGCCTCGTCGCTTGGCAGGGGTAACTTTAGCTTTAGACTTCGCAGGTCGCCTTCGACGCTTCTTAGAAGGCTTCCCTACTTCGGAACTGACATCATCCTTTTTAGCATCATCCTCAGATCCAGAGTCCTCAGTTTCCTCCGTAGATTCTTCATCCACGTCCTCTCCTTCCGAACCTTGATTTCCACATACAGCTTCTCCAGCTTAAGTTTCCTTCTCTCTGTAAACTTCGTTTCCCGTCTCTCCCTCCAGAGACTCTTCTGCAACGTCAATTCCGTTCTCGTCAGGAACTTCGTTTTCTCTTTCTTCATCTAAGCGCTCATATTCGACTACCTTCTCTTCCGAAGTTCTATTTTCTTCTTCTACCTCCACTTCAATCTGATCCCACTGGATGAATTCAACGCCTAATATAACATCGTCATCCTCTAAATGTCGAACAGGTTCGTCCACTTCCTTGAGAGTCCTCTCGTCCAGATTTAACATATCGTCTTTCACCGGTCCTTCATCTCCCAGATATTTAATTTCCTTTTCCTTCAATATCTGATAGTCTCCAGGGTTGACCAGCTTGGTCTCCACTGATTTCCCCGTTTCAAACACTGCCTTCTGAAGTACCCTTTCCACATCGTCTACTGTCTTTTCCCAACGTGAATTTTCCACATTCACAGAAACTCTGTCAAGATCTTTCCGTCCCGTCCAGACCTTCCGGTTTGTTCTGCGAGAGCGTCTTAACTTCGGACAATTCCTTCTCAAATGTCCTTCCTCCAGACACTCGAAGCATCTGAACGATCCCCTTCTCCGATCGGCCTGACGGTGGATACCAGTCTTGTTTGCTGGTGGAAAGTTCTTATCTTGGAAGTAATGGGTATCTGGCTCCAAAGAACTTCTGTAAGATAGGTCTTCTTGAGGCACAATCCTATACTTTTCTAACAATTCAGGGAATACAATTTTTAACCTTTCGAATTCCCACTGCCTCTCCTTCTTCCTTTTCTCCATTTCCTCTAATTCCAACTGTCTCTCCTTCTTTTTCTCCATTTCCTCTAATTCCAACTGTCTCTCCTTCTTCCTTTTATGTTCTTCGAATTCCCATTTCAACAATCTCTCCCTATCTTCGATTTCTTCTCGTCTCCTTCTTTCCTTAATTTTTTCTTGCCACCTTCTTTCTTCGATTTCTTCTTGTCTCCTTCTTTCCTTAATTTTTTCTTGCCACCTTCTTTCTTCGATTTCTTCTTGTCTCCTTCTTTCCTCGATTTCTTCCCTTTCTTCAACGATGGATGCAAAAAATTCTTTAGTAAACGCTTCATCATAGTTTTCATCCTTGAGTATTTTCTCTCTTATGGCATAAACTGTCATTTCCTCATCCACTTCTAAGCTAAGCTCTTTAGCTAAAATTAAAAGGTCCTCCTTTCTCCCTTTATCATACAACGCCATCCTGCAGACCTTCCAAAAAAACTCACTCAAAAAAGAATCAACCAACAAAAGAACAGCAAACTCCCTCGATAACAAAAAAAAACGACCTCGATCTAATTTTAGAATGCCAACACTCACCGAAAAAAAACTCGAACAAACCAAAACGAAATCACCATATCCAATTCACCGAAAACGAAACTACTCATCACACTACTCATCATCCAGTTCCATATTAATTCGAGACACACTCTCCAAAACCCTCACCATACCAAAATCAATAATCATTAAATTTCAACACTATAATTCAAAACTATACCCACAAATCCAACGTCTTCAATAGCTCGGACCAACTCCTTTCGAAACCTTTTTCGTTTTTCATCGGAAATCGTCGTTGAAGCTAAAACTCTTTAATCCTGTCCGTCTGCGCCACTGTTGGGGTTCGTTGTTCAAGTAAACCAAGCCTTGATAATTAAAAGTAAGATTTAATAATTTAGCTGACAAATTTACAGATCTCGTCGCACACGCGACCTCTCGCTCCAAGCTCCATCATACAACAATCATAAAAAAAACAACAAAACAAACATCGAAAAAGTCTTTCCTATTCCGGCAACCCACCGGGTTGCCAAAACGGGGAGGGTCCTCCCTTTGAACCTCACATTGGTAATATAATATTTTATCAAAAGAATCTAATCGATGAGATTTTTCCCAAAGTTATTTCTAGTGTCTCCTATATTTTTCCCTAATTACAAAAAATTTAGAGAAATGAATCCTTGCATTCAATCTGATATTTTACTTTCCACGCGTTAGTAAAACAGTCAACTCTACTTTCAAATATTAAAATGAATTTTTCAAGTTTTTATTAGGTTCCATCTAAGTATAGAGAGGTCCTACCCTTTAAAATCATTCGACATAAAAGCATTTAAATCTAAGTACCATTTATCTATTTTAGTCAAAGAAAAATATAATTTCCGTTATAAATAAAGTTCGGTCTCATTAAAATAAAAAAAATTTTGTAAAATTAAAATGACTTTCTTCTTTCATTCCAAGTCAATGAAAACAATAAATGTATTTATAAGTTTATTAAATTGATTCACATCAATATAATCATGGAGACGGTATTATATTACATTTCTTTCACTTCTTGTTTTTATACGCAAAAAATTTTTTTTTTAAATTTCGTTTTTTTATTGTAACTTGATAAATTTCATGTATTTTGCTCTAAATTACAGTAAATAATCTTGCTGAAATTTTTCTATTCGATTTCATTTTTATTTGTGTGGCTTAATATTTATTCAAATTCAGTTATATTTCAAAATTGCTCTTATTCTTTAACATGAAGGTAACAATTTTTTTTGCCAAACTTTAATGTATATTTTGAAAATCAATTTATTATTTGTAAATTTTATTCCTTAGAATAAATATAACTTAAGTTTTATAAATCGAGCAATGGAAATAAAACATATATTCGTTTTAAAGTATTGCTTTTCACGTTTAGTTTAAGTAGAAAACAATTCTCTTTAAAAAATCCACTTCTCTTTCAAATTTAATTTCTTCGAACAAGTAATCCAAGATATGTAAATAATATTAAACATTTTGGAATGTGTTTAGTCAAGCAAGAACAAAACAAAATACATTGTATTTACTAAAAAATGCTATTTTTTTCTGAAACCCACAAATCTCAGCGTGTTGCAAAAGAAGATGAAGTAAATTTATAGGTATTTTATGTAATTCAAATAGATCATTGGATTATTTTTTTCCTAAAGGGTTTTCCATAATAAGCCTAATTAATTGTGTTTGAATTAAACCGATATCTTCTTAACCTTTTACCTGCCGATGTTCCCAAATGGGAACATCTTTTTACGGAATTATTTACCACTTAATTTTTTATGCAGGAATTTGATACTTGGTAGAAAGAAACTCAAAGATATGAAGTTATTTTACATGCAAAAGTTTTTCACGTGCAATTTAATCCTTTTTGTAGAATTTACATCAAAATTAGAGATTTTTGGCTCTTTCAAAAGTTGCACAAGTTTCAACCTTGTGAAAATTTTAAATATATTTAGTTTTAAATAATTTTGCTGTTATTAGCTAGCTTAAGTACACATCTTCCCTTTTTGGCTTGACATAATACCTTCATATTCCAATTTTGGAGAGTAATTACCAATACAGCGTATATGTTCCCAAATGGGAACATCGGCGTTTGGGGTATATTATTTGAGGGGATTTTTATAACATGCAAAAATTCCTTAGTTATTTCCTATCTAAAAGTTATTTAATATTTTCTTATTTTTTAAACTTTTTTTGTCTCAAAGGAACTAAACAGGTTAAGAATGATGTTTTAAATTCAAAAATCTGTAATTTTTATTTTTTTCACAAGATTTATGGAGAAATAAATGCCAAATCTTTATAGTAAATTCGTACACTTGTATATTTTTTTAACTCCCCGATCGATTAATTTTCAGTAATTATAATTAGGGGTTATGCAAAGAGCATATTTGGAATGCTTCTGAGGATTTTTGTATATATTTTGTTCAAGTACTTTTTTTACATAAAAATTTTAGGAAACAAATTGAGGAATTTTGAAAATAAGGAAAACTGTGTAGGGGAGAGTGGGGCTATTTCGCACATGGGGCACATTCGGACTGACGGCATTTCCCCTAGTAGTTATTAATTCAAAAATCTGAAAAAAATACCAGTAGATGGAAGCATGACTACCAACTCCTGCATGAATTTTCAAAGCCCTGAGCCATTTTGTTGTTTACGTACTAGAAATTTGCTAACGTTAGAAGCAGTAAAGTAAATTTTCTTGTCATTTTATTGGCGTAAAATATCAATCAAAAATAACTCTCAAGTGGACATTCAGAATTTTATTCAGTAGAGGCTCTACTAAAGTAAGTTTCTAGAAAGGTTTTATTTCCCTGCTTAAATTATAAATATCTTGTTGGGACGTGGTAAGCTTGAACGGGTAGATGGGGCACATTCGTACACCAAAAGATGGGGCAGATTCGGACAGTGCGAATGTTCCTCGTCCTTCCCATTTTTGATTATGAATGTGATTTATATGTTTATAAGTGCAGTATATTTAATAACTTGAAGCTTAATTGTTTTTTATTGTAATTGTTACAAAACTCGGTGATAATAGAATATAACACCTTAAAGAAAGCTTTAGTTTTAAGGATAGATTTCATTTTTACAAATACTGTCAATTAAATTTGAGAATTTTGAAATTCCCCTCTGTACAAGCGCTTAAAGCAACTTAATACTAAAATAGAAATCATTCTAGTACAAAAATAAATTTAATAATTAAACTAATTAAATTATGCAACCACTGAACGACTTCTTCAGGGGTGCAGCATTCAGCAGCCGTAATAAATGGAGTACACTAAGTAAATAATGGAGTACACTAAGACTAAATCAGTTAAACGAAGAATGCATTGCAATCAACTGATTGAAGAAGAAACAAAGACATCACGGAGAGTGAGAAGAACTCTAAATACATCAGGCAAACCCCAACGGGGAAAAGTATCCGAATTCTTTTAATAGAATGTCATTTAATAAAGGACAAAACTACATCAAATATCAGAAAGATATGGTGTCTTCAATCACAACATAACTCTACAATGGATTTACCATTTATTCCAGTTCCAGAAGAGGTTATTTCAGACACTTCGGATTGCCCGGGTGCCCATTTCTCCAGAAATGGATGTACGGCGTGAAAAATGATAACACCGGCAGTTTTTCAACAGAAAATCACACCTTCGAACAAAAAAAATCGCAGAATGAGTTCCCTCCCCGTGAGAAATAACCTCCACGGGGGAGAAAAATTAAAGGGTATCTGTAACGCTCCTTAGGATCATGCTTCTTCTAATGGCTCACAATGAAATGCGTCAAATACCATGACGAGAACGGGTCCCTAACAGAAAACCGATAATCGGTTTATAGATATACTACAGTGGCATCAGCCTACTCTAAAGATTTTTCTGGAGGAGGAAAAGATGCTAACAAAAACCTTTGCTCTTCCTTTTAGTGATGGAACCATCGAGCGAGCGGTGGCATTAGGTTTGGCGTACCGTCGATGATAACCCTTCGTTTGCGAGATGAGATAGCAGGGGACACAAAGGAGATTGTCGAAGATCTGTTGAAAGTGAAATTGGGGTGTGCCATTTTTTTTCTGGAGTTTGAAAAGTGTTTTATTGGTTTAAGAGGGGGAATGAATGGGGGTTTAAAAATGACTGGTTGAATTTTTTCAAGTTCAAATATTTTTTCGGATGAATATGCGATAGAATGTAACTTTAGCGCTTTATTTTAATATTTCTTTTACTAATTATAACAAAAATTGTTTTGCACCTAGCCGCCCCAAATATCCCATTGGATCCCAAAGTAATCTCGGGCGGCTTAGGATTGAAAGGTTAAATTGACAAATTATAATAAAAATAGGACATCCCAAGGATTTACTTAACCTTCCTACCCTCTTGAAAAAATAGTCACATATTCCCCCTCGTGGGGTCAATCTAGACCCCATGCGTAAAACTTAACTTTTACGCATTTAAGAGAGTAATTATATCTTAAATTGCAAATATCATTATTTACTTCAAAAATCATCCTTCTGAATAATTTGTCAAGTTTTTATTGAATTTCTTGATGTTTGTTCATTTTTTGCGATTTTGTCTTTTTAAAACTTTATGATGTAAGTTTCTTTATAACGTCTGAAACTTAAAAAAAATTAAATTACCGGAAAGAACAATGACAATTCAGTAATATAGTACTTAAAATGTTTTATAATTACAGTGCTTTAAGGCAGTGGTCTCCAACCCCCGGTCCGCGGACCGGTGCCGGTCCGTGGATCAAATGGTACCGGGCCGCGGGCCGACCATTTCATTGAAAATGAATTTAAATTCCTGGGTTTATAACTCGAAATTAATGAATGAAATAAATTATAAATCACTTTATATTTATTTTTTGATGCAACTGTATTTTATTTTGAATGCATGTTTAAATACAATTAAATTAAAATTAATAAATCAAAATAATCTAGAATGTAAGCAATCAACGCCCCCCCAGTGGACCGTGGTAAAATTATCAAAAGTTGACCGGTCCGTGGTGGTAAAAAGGTTGGGGACCACTGCTTTAAGGGTTAAATACTTGATAACCCCGGTTTTTCACGGGTATAATTTATTAGTTTATTTTTAAAATGATTTTTGATTATTTTCTTTATTTTTTATATGAAGTTGCAGGTATGTTTAGCAGCTCTATATAAGTTTGCATAATTATTTTATCACATTTTAAATACGGACTATCTCTTTAAAGTTCAAATAACCAAGCGAAAAATGATCGGCTCAGAAATGTTTGGAAAGAGAGCTTTTCCACGTTATTTAAGACTGCCATGCAAAAAATTAGTCTTTTCTTTTAATATTTCTTCGAAATAACATTCTGAACTTCAATAAATACTCTTGAATCTTTGCAAACATTCTTATTTTTCCAAGAAAACCGAATGAAAATGCCATAAATTTATGTACTTTTTGTAACGAACCAACTCACAGGAAATAATGGTGCCCAGCTGTCTAAAGGTTTTTTTGCTTCCCCTATCAGTTCCTGGAAAAAAAATTTATAAAAATAGCCCATTTTCTCAGAATATGAAAGAAAAAATTAAGAAATAAGGCGAAATTCAATGCGCTTTCTCCAAATCTTTATACCAGGGGTCGGCAACTGGCGGACCGCGGTCCGCATCCGGACCGCGTGAGGTTATTCCCCGGACCGCCAAAACATTTTGAAAACCGTTAATATGTATTTTTACACTACAAAAATTAGTTTGACCTGCTTTATAAGGGTCAAATTTCGAAAAATTTCTAGGGGGAAACCCCCAGACCCTCAATTTTAATGTAAAAACTTCTAATAATATTAATTTTAACAATATTATTATTAAGCAGGTAGCGTACTCAAATACATCTTTGTAGAAACATAGTATTTACAGATGATAATGGTTTAAGTGGTAAGAGAGAAAAGTAACATATTTTTTCTCCGGACCTCGATGAAAATTTTCAAAATTATTTGGACCCCAAGTAAAATTACTTGCCGACCCCTGCTTTATACTCTAACAAAAATCAAAATATGAACACATTGTGGCCCTCCAAGAAATCTCTATACAAATAAAACGAAATCAGGAACCTTGATTTATCAAGAATATGACAAAAATATGAAACATCTCCATTAATTGTTATTGATTTACCATATTCGTGCCTGGGGTCTGAGGAGACCCCAGAGGGGGAATATGTGTCTCTTCCATGATTCTTCAAAATTGAATTATAGCCCCAAAATTTTTACCCATTGTAAAATTTCACGTATTTAAGGAATACTGGCATTGAAAACCTCCGAAACTAAAATCGACGGGAGATATCAAACGCCAAAGTGCCTTTGGGGTCACCTCATACCCCATGCGGGGTAGGAAGGTTAACCATGATCGGTTCCTAAAGAAAGTTGCTTTTAAATTATGTTGTTCAAGTTTTATTAATCTTTGTCTAAATAATATCAATTAAAAGCAAATTATATGTTGAACAGTGTAAGAATTTTGTATTATTTACTAGTAATAGTGACTTGTAAACCGGGCACTACGGGCAAAAGCCAAGCTGTTGCTCGCACGCATTGTTATCTCGCACGATGTATTATTTCTATTTTTCTTTAGTTTTAAATTTTAGTTTAAGTTTGGAGGAGAGTTTTTAACTGGAAGGCCAGATTGGCATACTGTAGTTCTGATATCGCCTGTCTCTCTCTCTCCTGATGTATTTATTCTGTTAACCTAAATTTTATCTTCATCTAAATAAATTTATTTTCATTAAAAGAACCTATTATTTTTACTGGCGCAGTCGGTAGGATGGAGAGAGAGATGGCCATGAATCAGTACCGGTGTTCACCCGAACACGTTGTTAGTTGTGCCACCCGGCACTGAGGGAAAAGCCGCCCGGCTTAAAGTATTCGTCGCCCTGACGAAGGAGCAGAGGCCATCCGGCCAGTGTTTTTAGGAGTCCGCCAGGGACAAGAGGTGTGCCACCCCGGCACTTAGTGAGAGGCTACCCAGCCTGTATTCGTCGCCCTGACGAAGGAGCAGAGGCCATCCGGCCCGAGTATTTAAGGAGTGTCCGCCACGGACAAGAGGTGTGCCATCCCGGCACTTAGAGAGAGGCTACCCAGCCTGTATTCGTCGCCCTGACGAAGGAGCAGAGGCCATCCGGCCAGAGTTTTTAAGGAGTGTCCGCCACGGACAAGAGGTGTGCCACCCCGGCACTTAAAGAGAGGCTTACCAGCCTGTATTCGTCGCCCTGACGAAGGAGAGAGGCCATCCGGCCAGAGTTTTAAGAAGTGTCCGCCACGGACAAGGGGTGTGCCATCCCGGCACTTAAAGAGAGGCTATCCAGCCTGTATTCGTCACCTGGACGAGGGAGCAGAGAGGCCATCCGGCCAGAGTTTTAAGGAGTGTCCGCCCCGGACAAGAAGTGTGCCGCCCCGGCACTTAAAAAGAGGTTTCCAGATTGAAGCATACGCCGTTATAGGCAAGGTGAGTGCCACCTCGGCACCAAAGAAAGTCACGCCGGACAGTTATCGAACGGAGGTCAGCTCTGGGGCATCCACCCGAAGAACTTCTTACCGTTCTTAGTCGAGGACTTTCAGATAAGCGTTCTCTATAATATATTTTTGTTATTGTTCATTTTACAAATTTTTATTGTTGTCAAAAGTATTTAAATCTTTCTAAATTGCTAGTTTTAATTGATTGTTGGGTTATTATTGAGATTCGGGTTGCTGGGAATCATGGCTTTTCTCTGCTCGCATAGGAAAGAGGATTTAGTGAGTCTCGCTAGAGAGTTGGGAGTGGATCCTGGCCCGAATCCAATAATCGTAAAATTGAAGAAATTAATTACTTCAAGCTTGGACTACGAGGAAAAGGAGACAGAGGGTATTCTAGAAACAATTGTGAAGCAGCGACTGGAGAAGGAGGAAAGGGAGCGCGAGGAAAAGAAGGAGGAAAGGGAGCGCCAGAAAAAGAAGGAGGAAAGGGAGCGTGAGGAGAAGAAGGAGAAAAGGGAGCGTGAGGAGAAGGAGAAAAGGGAGCGCGAGGAGAAGGAAAGGGAGAGCGAAGAAAGGAAGGAGGAAAGGAAGCGCCAGAAAAAGAAGGAGGAACGAGAAGCCAATGATAGGCGCGAAGAGCAACTCAGATGTGATGAGTTAGCAAAACTTCGGTTAGAAGTTTATATTCGGAAGAAGCGGGGTATTCTGGGTAACCGAACGGAGTTGGTTTTCAGTCCAAGACACGAGGAAACCCCTTTTACAGTTCAAGCAGGAAAAGTTGGAGTAGAAAAAGAAGAAATTGAAGCAGAGGAAGTTGGAGTAGAAGAAGCTGAAGCGGAGGAAGTTGAAATAGAAGAAGCTGGAGCAGAGGAAGTTAGAATAGGAAGAGATGAAGCAGAAGAAGTTGGAAGAGAAAAAGCTGAAGCAGAAGAAGTTGGAATAGTGGAAGCGGAAGCAGATGAAGTTGGAATAGAAAAAGTTCAAGCAGAGGAAGTTGGAGTAGAAAAAGAAGAAGTTGAGGCAGAGGAAGGTGGAGTAGAAAAAGAAGTTGAAACAGAGGAAATAGAAATAGAAGAAACTGAAGCAGAGGAAGTTGGAATAGGAGAAGTTGAAGCAAAGGAAGTTGAAATAGAAGGAGCTGAAGAAGAGGAAGTTGGAATAGAAGATGAAGCAGGAAAGTCTGGAGCTAAGTTCAAGGAGGTGGAAACAGATGACGAAGAAACCAAAGCTAATGATGATGATGAATGTTACTCTGAAGAAGAAGAGGCCCGTGGGAAGAAATGCAGGAAAGCTGCTCCAAAGGGTGAAGATGAGATATCAGCTGAAACACCCACCGGTAGAAGAAACAAACTGATGGCAGTTCCTAAATATATTGAGAGCTCTAGAGTTGAAGATGATGTCAGCCCCGAAGTAGATCAACATTCTGAGAAGGACAACTACGAACCGGAAGAAAAGGCCACGGTAGATGAAGAAACGGATGAACTATGGTGTTTTAAAGGGGGAACACAATCATTTGAGTATGAGTTATGGGTACTGATTAGTAACTGATTATTGGACAGTTTTTATTTCCTTGTATTTTTTTTTATTTTGGTATCCAAAATTGTATAATGGTATTTTTTCGTCTGTTTATATTTAAAAATTTTATATGAATTGTCATTCATGTAATGTGCGTCAAGGCATCTGCTCTTATGTATAATTTTAAGTTTTCTAGTTTTTTGTGGGATGCAAGTTACCTCTGATTAATGCGTAGGAAAATTTTGTTGTAGCCCACTGTCACTCCTGTGACGATTGTGCTTCTTTTGGGGGGACTTGTAAGAATTTTGTATTATTTACTAGTAGTAGTGACTTGTAAACCGGGCACTACGGGCAAAAGCCAAGCTGTTGCTCGCACGCATTGTTATCTCGCACGATGTATTATTTCTATTTTTCTTTAGTTTTAAATTTTAGTTTAAGTTTGGAGGATAGTTTTTAACTGGAAGGCCAGATTGGCATACTGTAGTTCTGATATCGCCTGTCTCTCTCTCTCCTGATGTATTTATTCTGTTAACCTAAATTTTATCTTCATCTAAATAAATTTATTTTCATTAAAAGAACCTATTATTTTTACTAACAGAATAAGTATCTATATGATTTATAAATTATACTTGAAAAATCCATAACAAAAACCATTAAATCTGCTAAAATTTTGAAAAAAGGTATTTTATAATTAGGTATGGGGAAAGTATTGCTTCTCATAGTTAGCAATATGTGGACCCAAATATATTTAAAATCAATTTAGCATCAGATAATTTGAAAATATTTTCAAGCGGATAAGGAAAAGTGAAATTAACTGTAAATATTCTAAAAACAATGCAAACTCTTCTACTAAAATAAAAAAAAATGCAATAGGTGTGACACAACTATTTTGTGTGGTTCTAATTAATCCTTTAATTATTTTTTCACTTGGATTAACTTATAAGTTTTTAAAAACTTACCTGTTTATAAATTCTAAAGAAATGAAAAGAAAAAGTATCCGGGCATGGGTTGCGCATTAGATGTAATTTCAATGTTAAAACATAAAGAGACTCTGAACCACAATAGATTGAAAATTCTAAAACGTCCGGAACCATTAATCACTCTCGAGGAAAACTTCTGAAATCGTCTTTGAATTTTCCTCCACTTAATAAAAAGTCTTCCACAACCTTCAAAACTGCACGATGAAAATAAATCAACACCTCAAAAACTTAACACTCTCTCCTAATGCAGTGAGAGAAAAAGAAGAAAGTCTCAAACTACGTCGTAAAATATATTGAAAACAACAAGGATATAATTTAGACATTTTTTTGAATGAAATTTACCAGGCGATAAAAAAGCAACTAACCTAACTCTATATACAACACAAAAGTGCGAAGCCCCCGTTCGGAATTGAAGCATTAATCTTCACTCCTACTGGAACCGGTACATTAATTCTTTTTGCGGCCCTTTCAGTGTCAGATAATAACTGGCGCCATAACGGTGCGATACAAATGGAACAAATTTCAGGTTTTCTCAGAAGAAAAAAAAGAGCAGAGAACCGTCACACAGGGTTCAAGAATATTACGGCGAACGCCACGGCAGTTTAATCTTTGGAGGAAATAACCTGTCAGATCTGTAATCGGTCTATCGCGTTTTAAAGTCCAAGGCAATTTAAAAATATACAACGCAAAAAAAATCGTTTAAGCCTTTACTTGTGATCTTCTATCTATTATCAAAAAATAGCCGTATCTTAAACTATAGTTTTACCTTTTTTTTTACCTAAGTAGAGTGCTTTAAAAGTGACCCAACGATGCTAGGTAGGAAATATATACCGATGAAAAAAACGATTCCTTATTTTAACCTTCCTGGTATCTTCTTTTGATAGATATTTATTTATCTTATCGTAGGACACATTGGGATGTTTTTTATCAGCTTTGCCGTACGATGAGGGATCTACCTGCACCTCTCTTTAAAAGTATCAGATTTTTAGATCGTTACTAGCTTAAGCCCATATAGAACCAAGATAAAGTTTTTCCGTATCCTTGTAGTATCAGATTCGAAGTTTCTTTAATCTAAACGATTGAAGATATATTCTTTTAATATTTTTTCTCTGAAATGTTGTTCTTTTGAGATATTTGGGTGTTTTTCTTGGATTTCTAGCTTTATTTAAAGAACGAAAAACATACTTTTATCTTTCTTTTATCGTTACTGTCAAACCATTGAAACTTCTTTTTTAGGTTATTGCAAGCGCTCTGTATATAGAAGAATTAAAAGTTGATGGAATTTTAATCGTTTATAACTTTGATACCCGATAATATTTCACTAAAGTAGATTTTTTTTGGAGTTTAGACGTCTTAATTGATGGTTTATTAAATTGGAATTTTAATTAAAATATTTTGAGATTAATTAAACTTTTTTTGTTTGAAGTTGATATCAAACAAAATAAAGACTTGTATGGAGAATATGAAAAAGTTCCTTGAATTTCTAAATTTTATGTTCAAGATATTCTGTTGAACGAAAATGTGACCTTTTTATTTTATAGAATTTTAAAGACCTAGTTTCCTCATATTGCTCATTATTTGGATCTTATCATTGTTTAGTATTTATAATTAATTCCTTTGAAAAGTACTTGTTCATAAAATAAGAAGTAAAACTCACATATGACTGAGTGCATTCGTAATCATTGCGCGATGACTGCTGAATTGTAAAGGCTGGAATTTATCCATGAATTGAAGAACCTTAATTATGAAAGAAATCTTTTTTTAATTAAAAAAACTATATGATGCTAGTTAAGCAAGAATCCAAGCTACTGCATCATTCAATTGAACTTAAAACAACACAGATTCCTCATCCAAAATTTCTGTCATTCTGTTTTAATATAGAGTATTGAATGAGCTATAAATGATAAGATAGAGCATTTAGTCTATTAATGTGATTAATTAAAGTCTAGTTATCCCATTGAAAAGTTTTTTTATAGTTCAGTGAGTTATCCAGAAAAAAAATTAAGAAAAGTAGATGCACATCTGTTTTCAATTGTAATTTGCTTTTTAAATTCGTAGAAATTGAAAACCATCTCAATGTGATTTTTTGCACACGTAAAAATAAGAGAAAATTTACTACAAAGTCCACTATGGACAGATTCCAAAGAAACCTTGCCTGGGCGACATTTTTGGCAAAATTTGATGTTGCCGATATCGTTGATTACCAAGAAAGCAATTCAACTGTTATAGAACTGTTTTACCAGAATCCACTATTTTATCTCCCCTTTTGGTGCCAGGCCCTATTTCTTTGGATTACTCCCACTATGTAGTCGCACGTTATATACAGGGTATTTCAAAAATCTGTTTCACGGCTTTTATTTGGAACCAACGCGTGTACTAGGGTCACAAAAGTAATGTCTACCCCTACACTGTTAAAAATAATTGTTCCCCTTTTCACCAAAAATTGGTGCCAATTTAGCTGGATCCAACATTGGGTGAACGGCTGAACCAAAAATTCCCGTTTTGACGGGCACAATGTTTTGGTGAACCCCTGAACCAAAATTTCCGTCTTGGCAGGCACCATGATTTGGTGAACCCCTGAACCAAAAATTTCCGTTTTTGCGGGCACCATGCTTTGGTGAACGATTCCAGGATTTGGTTTTGGGGGGGCTAAGAATTTTCATAATCCAATTGAATCTTCTTTTGATAATGGTAATACGGAAAAGGTAGTGAAATATCCTACTGAAACCACTAAAGGGGGGTCTGGGGGTCCTCCCCCAGAAAATTTTTCGAAATTTAAGTCAAAAACCGCACTTTTTCAACTCGTTTTGGTACGCCTCATCCGAATTTCAGATACAGATTTTTTGCGTTTTGACAAACTTAGTAAAATATTAGACGTTTTGGGGGGCTTCAGCCCGAAAGCCCCCCCCCGTAGATCCGCCACTGCCTCAGGCCATCGTAAAAGTATAGACGAGCCTTAAAGCACACCACTCACACTACACCATTTTTCTTCCAGAATATACTCTCCACCGCACCAACAACCCACCCCTCTCCCGCGCGGCGACAGCACGGGGCCCACGCCCCCTTCCAAAGACCCCCACAACCACGCGCTGATGGGCAGCCTCCACTCCTCCACCACGGTCGCCACCACCATCTCCGCCACCAGCACGAGCTCCAGCAACACTGGCGCAACCTACAGCAACCCCATCCCGGTCTTCTGCAGCACCCCCAGCTCCACAACGGGTCCTATGGTCCCCATCGCCAACTGCGTCAACCCCCAACTCATCCAGCCCCCCACTGCCCCTCCCACGACTGGGCCAAGGAGGCCCCCTTTCAAGACCCCCTCGGCGTTCTCGGCCACCGCCGCCATGGCCTCTTCGAGGTTCCACCTGAGGAAGAACTGCACCAGGAGGTGCACGTGGAAGATCGCGACCATCGTGCTGACGGTGGTGGCGGTGATACTGTCAGCGTGCGTCGCCTATTTTGCAGGTGAGTGATGATTTTTTTTTGTTTGATGATCGTGCTTACCGGTAAAAGGGTGATGTAAAATATCGTTATTATACCAAGCCAAAATGCTTTTTGTTTTAGGTTTGAGAAACGTGGATTTTTAACTTGCATGCAATCGTTTCTAAGGCTAAGCGCGCACTAGAGACTTCTGTCGCGGCGACTATAAACCAGGGCTGGCAAAAGGAGTAAAATGACTTTTCTGTACTCTCTCCGGTACAAGGTTCAGTACTAAACAACAAGCACAATTGAGATCCGGAACAAAATCATTCACCAAAATAACATTTGCTTACACTCCAGGAACTTAAGACAACGCTTTATTTGGTGATAGCTTCACTCCGATGCTCAACTTAGTGAGAAAGATCGAGCTAACATTTATCCGGAGATTTATCCAACGCAGCAGGTCGAGCTCGCTTCTATCCGGATATTTATCCAAAGCAGCTGACGAGTGTAATTTCGATCCAGTCGGAGCGGTGAGGTTGTTCGTAGTGTGTAATATCCATCCAGTCGGAGGCGTGAGGCTGTTCGTAGAGTGGAATAAAAATCCGGTGCAGGACTGATGGCTGTGAGACGAGTTCATATCGCTCCGGCTTAGAATTCGACGCCTTCAGGGAGTTTGATTTCACTCTTGGACAATATTCGAAGGTTTGGGTTGATTGTTATATAACTCCAAGATAAAAAATCAACAGTTGAGATGAGCTTTTATGAGATGAAACTTTATTCAGGAATGAAATTAAAAATTAAAGATTATGGTTCAATTTAGTTTTGATCCAAAGAGAAATCTAACTCTGACTTTGAGAAATATTTCGATCCACAACATCATTTAACCTTGTAGAGCTAGAAATATGTTTTGCTCGGGAATGAAATTTAATAGTAAAAAGTGGTCGACCTTTACTTGAAGTATTCGATTCCGATTCGATTCCTTGGTATCGATTTCAAATTATTCGATTCCGGAATCGATTCCTTCATGGGTTCGATTCATTGGTATCGATTCCGGTATCAAATTTCGATTTCTTAATATCGATTCCAAAGTAGTCAATTCCGGAATCGATTATCGATTCCAAAGTATTCGATTCCGGAATCGATTATCGATTCCACAGTATTCGATTCCCAAATTATTCGATTCCGGAATCGATTATCAATTCCACAGTATTCGATTCCGGAATCGATTATCGATTCCAAAGTATTCGATTCCGGAATCGATTATCGATTCCAGAGTATTCGATTCCGGAATCGATTATCAATTCCACAGTATTTAATTCCGGAATCGATTATCGATTCCAAATTATTCGATTCCGGAATCGATTATCGATTCCAAAGTATTCGATTACGATTCGATTCCGGAATGGATTCCTTCATGGGTTCGATTCCTTGGTATTGATTCCAAAGTTTTAATCAAAGTTTTAATCAAGTTTTAATCCAAAACTCTTTTAAAATGTCAAATTAAGCTTAATTTCAACATCGGAACTACAATTTACGATGGAAAATTCTAAAGTTGGTACCCAGAAATGAATTAAACTGTCGAAATATCTTTCATTTTAGTATTGAAACTAAAATAGACGATTGAAAAGCTTTAAATTTTCATTCGGATCTAAATTAAACCATTAAAAACCAATGAATTTTTTCCTGGAAACTTTATTCCACTCTTTAAAACAGCATCACCGCCTCCGACTGGAGGCAAAGACTCGGCCAGAAGCTCGGATGAATATCCGGATAAAAGTATTGCTCGACCAAAAAGCTCGGATGAGTATCCGGAGAAAAGTATGCTCGGCCAGCAGGTTGAAAAAGATCTCCGGATAAGATCGACACAGTGAAAGAGCCGCCGAGCTTTCTCCGGGAAGAAAATAAACTCATTCATCAGCCTCGAGTTTCGCTCCGGAGGGAAATTAAACGTAGACTTCAAATTTGGGTTTCATTGTGGATGAAACTAAAAGCTTTGAGTGAAGTTAAATTAGGTTCCGGATTAAATCTAAATATCGAAATTATGGTTGATTTAGCTCTGGAACAAAACTGCAATGCCGAGGAGCACTGAGTTTAGTTCAGGATTGAGCAAAATCTGTAAAAATCACAGGTTCCGGATATAATTTTACTCCTTTTGCCAGCCCTGCTATAAACACTAGGTCAATCGAGAGCAATGCATTTATATGGTAGATTTTCGGCAATCGGCCAAGAGTCTCGTGGCCTAATGCGCACGTTATATAGCTTCTTGCAATAGCCAGGGTGATAATTTTGTCTTTGTCGCCGTGACAAAAGTATCTAGAGCGCGCTTAGCCTAAGATTTGTGAATTGAGGAGCTTGCAGCAACAATAACCTTTTGTGTTACTCCAGCAGGTTTACACTGGAGTTAGCTCAGTATTGGCGCATACACCTTAATTAGAATGTCAGTTCTACACTAGATTACAACGTTTCTTTACAGTGACATCACGGGTAGCTGGGAGGAGTTTCAATTAGAAAAGCCACACTTTTACTCGCTACCTAACTGGCGAAAAAGTCAAAGCAAATCGCCAATAAGATAGCTAGAAAGTAGGGATTCTTATCATAGATCCTCCCTTCAACCCGTGATGTCAAGTTATGTAATCTTGAATACAAGGTGTCCCAAGATGTGTCCACCCTCTTAAACGTTTGAACCCCTACAGATATTTTTAAAAAAGTGGTGCTAGGTACAGTAAACTGGCCATGCCCTATCCGATGGAACAACTTTTAACGCCACCTAGCGGAAATATTAGGAGTTATAATTGTTATTTGAAAAACTTTTAGATACTTACTAAATTAGTCAAATACAAATTTGTACTAAAGTTTGTACTTAAAGACACCTTGGGAAGAGAAATGCCTTAAATAGAATCCCTAATTTTCCTTTCATCCTTTCATTTTTATGACGTAGATACATGCCTAAAAGTATTCCTAGAACATAAAATAGGAAAATGTCTCATTTTTACGATAAGATCATTTTAAACGGTAAAAATTTGGGAAATTCTACTCGAGATAACAAGTTTGTACGAATTTATGTAAAATTAATTAGCATTAGCTGTACTAATATTCATGCAGTAATACTAAAACTACGTTTCCTTTTCACGAATCGTTTTCATTTTACCTATAGACAAGCTTTCTTTTCATTGGCATACCCCTATCCATCCCATGTCCAATTAAATGTTCATTACGCACCCCAATGTCCCGAACTGATCGTAAAAATAAAAGAAAACGTCCCTTACGTACGCTAGAAGTAACAAAAGCTCCCATCCTCGCTAAATACACACTTCCAAAAACGATTTAATATGATATTTAATTCCCACTTGCAGGATCAGGCACTGTTCTCACGACCCTTCCCACGGGACACGTGGATCCAATACCCCTTTAATTTCCTTTCAGAACGCTTTAAATGCAAAGCAAACATAAGCGGGCCCTAATCCCCCCTTCAAACGTCCCGTATTCTTCGCTCATCCAATCATCTACGACGGAATTCTAAAATAGCCCGGTAAGAAACTAAAAAAAATAAAAAACGGGAAAAACAACGAAGCGCTTTAATTAAATGTCCCTCTTCGTCCCCTTTTGTAAATAGAACGCGGGAATTAAATCATGGGGTCGAGGAGAAAAAAAAGGTGAGTGTATATTTACATTTTGATTCCGAGATTAAGAAGTTAGCCGAGTTTATCTTGAAGGGGCGGGGCTTGTTACGATGGGAGGACCTTAATCTCGTAATCTTCTTTCAATCGATTGGCTGAGAGCTGTATGAGGTAGTTTTTGTAATGGCAGACCCGTGTTTGCTTTTCACTTAGTTTTAAAGGTAGAGTTTCCCCTGGTGGTTTGGGCTAAAAAGTGGACTAGGGAGCTTGGTAATTAACATAGTGAGTTTCGGTGTTTAAGGGACATTTTTATATCGGTTAGCGATGCAATGCTTTTTGCTCGTTTATAATGAGTGCGTTGCAAATAGCCTTTAATATACATGAAATATGTGGTAAGTCTTTAGGAAAGAATGAAAATTGAACAAAAATATTCTGACTGAAATTTAAAAAGATTTTTTGACTGAGATTTTAATGAATGATGAAGACTAAAGATTTTTAAAAGATGATTTTACTGACTGAAAATACTTA
Source organism: Tetragnatha versicolor (assembly GCA_024610705.1). Classification (NCBI taxonomy): domain Eukaryota; kingdom Metazoa; phylum Arthropoda; class Arachnida; order Araneae; family Tetragnathidae; genus Tetragnatha; species Tetragnatha versicolor. The sequence continues at coordinate 69,895,896 of JANDEH010000001.1, forward strand.
AAAAGAGTAACTATAAAGTTTAGGATTGCATGTACATATAAAATAATAAGGTAAAATCCTTTTTTATGCAAAGGTTAAGTCACTCAAACTTACTGTATCCGAGTGTAGACTCCTACAGATTAGACGGTTTCGTATTTTAAATCAAGATCCACAAACATCTTAACTTTAAAGTCAGGGTAAAAAGATACAGTATTGTTGTTTCTTGTGAGTATATAATTGAGTCAAAATGTATGAGATAAAGTTTCCCTTTACCCCCTACAAACAAATTATTTCAGTTTATGCTTGAAAGCTACTGTTTCTCACAACAAAAACTTGGCGAAAACGTTTTCAAGAAAATGGGCTTAGTATAAGGTAATATAAAGAAAACACGTGTCTTTCAGTGTTTTTTGAAATATATTTTTCTATATAACATATACCACATTCTATTCTAAAACTATTACTTTCAAGAGTAACTATGAATATCGAAAGTTATGCATAAATGTAACTACATTAGTCCAGTAACTTGGTAATTTTTTCAGGAAAAAAATACAGAAGTTTTTTTCTCGACGGTTTTATATGTTTTCGAGGGTGCTGAATCCGAATCTGAACTTTGCATACAAAATTTCGAATGGCATTTTGGTGAAAATTCGAAAAAACCCTGAAATTTCACCTCATTTTTTTGTTTTTTGTTTGTAGAACGGAAAGTATGGGTTTCTCATAAAAATGTTAAATACAAAAATAAAGATGATAAAACAAGCTACAAAATTGTCAATTACAACTTTTTTGTCAGACTAATAGTTCGGCCACTAGAGCGCGTTGAAAATAGGGCAAAATTTGCGCCTGCGGTTAAAAATCCAGAAAATCGAACTTTCATCTAAAAAATAAAGTATTTTTTTTAAATAAGGTACTTTAAAAACTAATTTTATAATGTTTCACATGAAATAAACCATCTATATAGTCTATTAATTAGTATTTAAATGCATTTTCCTCAGCAATTTTCCTTAAGAACGCAGTTTCAATAGAAGACAATAGTGTAATGATAAGTAAGTCGCTTGTTGAAGAAAACATACAGAAGTTTTTTTTCTCAACGGTTTTATATGTTTTCGAGGGTGCTGAATCCGAATCTGAACTTTGCATACAAAATTTCGAATGGCATTTTGGTGAAAATTCTAAAAGACGCTAAAATTTCACCCCATTTTTTGGTTTTTGGTTTGTAGAACGGAAAGTATGGATTTCTCGTGAAAATGTTAAGAGTAAAAAATAAAGATGATAAAACAAGCTATAAAATTGTCATTTACAATTATTTTGTCGGACAAATAGTTTGGTCACTAGAGCGCGTTGAAAAAATTGCAAAATTCACCCTGGCGGTGGAAAAATCTGGAAAATTACCCTTATATTTCTAAAAAAGTCATATTTCGATTTAGATAACTAAGAAAAACTACACTTATAATTCCTTACATGATATAATCCTACTATTTATCTCAAATATTATTTATACAATGAATGTTTTTTAGGAATTCCCTCCCAAAAACGCAGGTTTTTTGGCAAAGAAAAAAATCCAGTTGCTATTTTCTTTTTTGTCCTAGGCACCAATTCCCAATGAAAACTTTTGTTAAGCATTAAAAATTAATTTTTTATCTACTACACGACTCATTGCTTTTTATATTATCCTTTCCTGCTCACAAACTTATAAAATCTATGAATAATTTTTCTTTCTGGAAAACTATAATTTTCTGTTGTAGATTATAAAAACTCCTCGCATGATTATTAGTAATGATACCAAAATTCACAATAACTTCTTGACACGTGCAATTATAATATTTATTTATCAGTTTCTACACCCAGGAATGTAGGTTCCAATTGATTTGTTAGGGATGAAATTAAGCATAACTTGGTTATAATATAAAATTACATGGTCACAGAAAATTATCCTAGTATATTCTTTAAAGTGATGAACATAATGGTTTTCTACATTCGGGAATGAGGTTATGTCATGTAAGAAATTATAAATGTAGTTTTTCTTAGTTATCTAAATTGAAATATGACTTTTTTAGGAATATAAGGGTAATTTTCTGGATTTTTCCACCGCAAGGGTGAATTTTGCAATTTTTTCAACGCGCTCTAGTGACCAAACTATTTGTCGGACAAAATAATTGTAAATGACAATTTTATAGCTTGTTTTATCATCTTTATTTTTTACTCTTAACATTTTCATGAGAAACCCATACTTTCCGTTCTACAAACAAAAACCAAAAAATGGGGTGAAATTTTAGCGTTTTTTCGAATTTTCATCAAAATGCCATTCGAAATTTTGTATGCAAAGTTCAGATTCGGATCCAGCACCCTCGAAAACATATAAAACCGTTGAAAAAAACCTTCTGTATGTTTTCTTCAACAAGCGACTTACTTATCATTACACTATTGTCTTCTATTGAAACTGCGTTCTTAAGGGAAATTGCTGAGGAAAATGCATTTAAATACTAATTAATAGACTAAATAGATGGTTTATTTCATGTGAAACATTATAAAACTAGTTTTTAAAGTACCTTATTTAAAAAAATACTTTATTTTTTAGATGAAAGTTCGATTTTCTGGATTTTTAACCGCAGGCGCAAATTTTGCCCTATTTTCAACGAGCTCTAGTGGCCGAACTATTGGTCTGACAAAAAAGTTGTAATGTAGCTTGTTTTATCATCTTTATTTTTTGTATTTAACATTTTCATGAGAAACCCATACTTTCCGTTCTACAAACAAAAAACAAAAAAATGAGGTGAAATTTCAGGGTTTTTTCGAATTTTCACCAAAATGCCATTCGAAATTTTGTATGCAAAGTTCAGATTCGGATTCAGCACCCTCGAAAACATATAAAACCGTCGAGAAAAAAACTTCTGTATTTTTTTCCTGAAACTCCCTATTTTTGACACCAAGTTACTAGACTACATATAAAAAATAAATTTATATTTTGTATTAATACACAAAACTAGTGTTTCAAAAAAAATGTTTCTTTTGAATATTGTATTTAGAAAGATTGAGTTTAAATTCTGTCTTCGTATTGATTTGTGATGCAGTACAAAAATATCAAATTTTAAATTCAGTTAAAGAGTTATAATGTATTTTTGTAATTTCACCCTACTCTATTATTCTAAAATATAGTTTTCTTTCTTGGAATTTTTTCCTCTTATTGACACTTTTTCCATTGCAATATTTTAAGAATATTTTTCATCACTTAACATTCAAGAGTACATTTTACAACCGTGTTCTAAAAGCGTCTTATTTTTTAGTTGTAAAAAAACCTGATAAGAAAGCTTCGAGTTTCAAAAATAGCTGTTAAAAGAATAAACATGTCTTTAGTAGTATGTTTTTATGAGAAATGTTTTTATTGCGTTTTTGTAACAGATGCATCTTGGACTTGTTTTAAGAAGGGAAAAATTACCATAAGAAAGTGCATTAGCTCCATGCGGCTATTCTTTTGAAGGTAATGCAGTGCTGCATCAACCAAAGAAGTTTGAGACACGTGTTAGAAATGTGTGTAAAAATAGTATACGTTTTATTTTGAAAATAAAAACCATATTTTTTTTCATTTAAATGTTGAATTTCGGAAGCTTTTAGTAACTTTTTTTATTCCCTGAAATAAGACAATCTTACAATTTTTTAGTAAATTATCCTTTTTTACCATTCTGTGAGAATAATTTAGAAAACTTTTAATATGAATTATAATTAGAAATTTTAGAATAACAAAATATATTTTCAAATACTTACTGCTTAAGTTTTAGAAGTCAATATAGGTTACATTTATAACTAAATAAATGGAACCAGCGTTTTCTTTGAAATCAAAACAAATCAATTAAGTTATTCCAGCCTCAAGCACTATATTAATACGTGTTTTCACGCCGGTTCAAGAGATAATAAATCTAAATAGTTTATTATTTAGTAAAATGTTGACTTTTTGTTCAGAAAATATTAACTTGTATGAATTTATATTATGGCTGAGTCTACATTTAATTTAGTTTGAAACTAATATTTGTGTTTGCTTTGATCAGTTATAAAAGATGTAATCAATTTTTAAAGAGTAATAATTTTTTACATAATAAACTGAAATCCACACTGTAAAAAATAATCCTGCAAAAAAAACAGAAAATTTCTGGCAGCAAAAGTTGCCAGAAAAAATTTTTAAGTCGAAAAATCCCGTAAACAGAAAAAAGCTGTAACCTACAGGTAAATGCTGTAAAAAGGAACTTTCTGTCAAGTTAGTCCACTGAAAATAGCGAAAAAAAGGGCCGAACCTCGGACAAATTGCAATAAAAGGTTTCTCAACGGTTTTCACTTAGGAATGACCTCAATAATAACATACTAAAAATCGGCCAAAATCGGTCGGGGGGAAGTTTAATTTTTTTTAAATTTTTTAAAAATGGCCGAAAAAAATTTTTAAAAAACCCAAAACAATAATATAGACATGTGATACATGTTTATAGGTTACTTTTGAGTTTTGAAACCGAATATTGCCTTTAGTTTTGAAAAAAAATTGAAATTTCAATTTTTAAAATTAATTTGAAAAATGAGCTATATGAAAAAATTAAAACACCCCTAAAAACCTAACAAAAACATCAAAAGAAATAAATCCAACGGTTTTCATTTAGAAATGACCTAAATATTAACATACTAAAATTAAAAAATTTTACGAGTTAAAGAAGTTAAATTTTTTTTCAAATTTCTATTTTTTTTTGCGAAAAATGCATTTTTTTTTCAAATTCGTGCCAAAAACTTTAAAGACTTTTGAAAAGGTCATTTTTCGGTGGATATTGTCCACAGATAGTTATATAATGGAAAACCGGTGGAATTGACCCTCAATGAATTAGTTAATTATTTTATTTAAAATTTTGAAGTTGGTAAAATGTAGTAAAAAGTGAAAAAAAGGTAATACTTTGCCATATTTACACCAGAATTTAAAATAATTAACTAATTCATTGAGGGTCAATTCCACCGGTTTTCCATTATATAACTACCTGTGGACAATATCCACCGAAAAATGACCTTTTCAAAAGTCTTTAAAGTTTTTGGCATGAATTTGAAAAAAAAAATGCATTTTTCGCAAAAAAAAATAGAAATTTGAAAAAAAATTTAACTTCTTTAACTCGTAAAATTTTTAAATTTTAGTATGTTAATATTTATGTCATTTCTAAATGAAAACCGTTGGATTTATTTCTTTTGATGTTTTTGTTAGGTTTTTAGGGGTGTTTTAATTTTTTCATATAGCTCATTTTTCAAATTAATTTTAAAAATAGAAATTTCAATTTTTTTCGAAACTAAAGGCAATATTCGGTTTCAAAACTCAAAAGTAACCTATAAACATGTATCACATGTCTATATTATTGTTTTGGGTTTTTTTAAAATTTTTTTCGGCCATTTTTAAAAAATTAAAAAAAAATTAAACTTCCCCCCGACCGATTTTGGCCGATTTTTAGTATGTTATTATTGAGGTCATTCCTAAGTGAAAACCGTTGAGAAACCTTTTATTGCAATTTGTCCGAGGTTCAACTCTATTTTCAGTGGACTAAGTGAGCTACAGATTTTTCTGTTGCCTCTCAATAATTTTCTGCTTGTGCTCATGCGCGTGTGGACTTATTTTAGTTGAGTTTTTTTTTAATTTTAATCAATTAATATCCGGGGATAGAACCCAGGACCTACCGCATGCTAAGCGCGCACGCTACCACTGCTCCAAAGCAGATTCAGTATAATGTTGCCAATAGCTGTATTGGTTTTCGATGCAGTAAGTTTCTGTTTAAGTACAGATAAGCTAAAAAAAACTAAAAAAAAGCTGTTTTTTTACATAAAATAAATAGAAGTGCGGTGGGAATGTTACATGACAGAATATCTCTGTAAACATAAAGTCACTGTTATTTAAAATTTCTGTTTTTCTACAGTTTTTTTTACAGTGCACAAACTAACCTAATAAAACACGAAGTCATCTTGTGATTGGTTCTTGAGACATAATCCGTGAAAACATGTTTAGAAGTATACGAAAATGCTTTATTTTCCAAAAATCTCAATATTTCTTAGTGTATTTCTAACAGAGGAATTAATTTTCTATTAATGTTAGGAAGAATAAAGAATAAACAAAACGCACTTACAAAATCAATACAATTTCTGAAAACTCTATTATTCATGGGACATTTTTGAAAACCAATGAATGAAACATTGAGCATAAGTATGAATAATTAATCATCCGAATCAATCAATATATGCAAAGTTTACCACTTTAGTCAGTACTTAAACATCCCATTATTACTTTTGAGCATTCGTAAAACCCGCTTTTCAACCGGAAAACGCAACACACGAAATAACATCCATTAATCAAATTAATCAAAAGAAACCATTTCGGGAATAATAAAAGACTTGCCACCCATCATTTATTTACTCGTCACTACTGCAATTTGTCGAAAGAGAATTCCAGAAATCCAGGCATATATATATCACCCCGACTTCAAAAGGGAACTAGTACCACTACTCCAAGTGCATTTAAGTAAGCCAAGATTTGCACGGTCTTTATTTTTTCTTCCCTCCTAGTTGGTGCTGCTCAGTTTTGCAGGGAGATAAAAGTCCCGCTCTCTCATAAAATATGCAAGAGCAGAGCTACCTATAAAAGCATCAAGACTGCAGTAAAAGTTTTCTTTAATAGAGGAATTTTCTTTATCATTAATGCATATAGCCCCCGTTGCTTTCCAGAGGATGCCCTGAAGGCGAATAGCACTCAAATTAAGGCGGCATAAATTTTGATACTGTTGGAAGCACTTTTTTTTCTTATCCCATCCGGTCTTATATCCTCCTCAGCTGCGAACAACAAAACCAGGGATGTTAACAATTCATCCCGGAGACCTGTTTTGCATTTTAGGGGGTGATGGGGTGTCTTTAGAATCCTCTGCTACACGATAAAACCAGATATCCACATCAGTGAATGAAATACGATTTCTATGGCGTCGTTCGGGATTTTATAGTGCTCCCAAAGCAATATAGGAAGACATAAACATTTCAGTTAAGCTGAGTACTTAGTACATTTCGAATTTCGCGAACATTCTCCTCGCGTAGGCTCTATGGATTTGCTATTAAATGGGTTGGGATGTAATCTAATGAAATAAACGTTAACTAAATTTACTATTTGCAATAAATTGTTTAAAGATGGAAGTAATAGTTTCTAGGGTTGAAAAGTACTATTGTTTACCGATTAGGAAGGAATGTATTCTCCTCAACTATAGAGATGTTTAAAAATTAGTTACCTTAATTGTGTGTTAAATTAATTAATAAAATAACTTATTGCTCTGCAATTTCCTAAACGATATTTTAAATGTAATATTAAATCCATGAATAAGTCTGCATAACTGAATACGTAATTTTGTATTATGATCTGAATTTTCAAATGATATTTAAAAACCGTTATAAAGAGACTTTTAGAATTTTTAATTTAATTTATTTTTTAGAGAATTTACTGACTATTCAACTTATAATGTTAATGTGAAATTTTGTTCAAATTTTACTGAGGTTTTTTTAACTCACAAAATTTTATATTGAAAAGTTCATTGCTTGAAACACAAGTACTGCTTTAAAATTAAAGTCCTACAATTTTAGCGATTCATATTTGGTAGAATTATTTATAGGAAAGAAGTTTTTAAATCAAAAACATAAAATCAGCTTCTTTTGAAAACATCTACCTAAAAATATGCAGGGGGTTTCATAAGTCCGTTTCGAGGCATTTATTTGGAACCACCGTGTCTTAGGGTCACGGATCTGCCCCTAGGTAAGAAACATTGGAGAATCCATTGAAATGACTTATAGCGCCCCTAGCGGTGGAATAAAAAATTAGAAAAATTAATTTAAGAATTAAAGGAGATAGAGCAAAAACTTCAATGATAGTATTGTTGCCAACATTATGAAGAACTCACTGAAAAAGATTCCTTGAAATATCGTGAATATTCGGGGAGATTTTAGCGTGTGAAAATAGCACTTTGCAAAATTTCATTGTTATTGTGTAATTTCGGGTTTATTTAGTTAAATGAAGACAAAATTTAACCGAAAAGTTAAAAAAATTTTTCGTTTTTGAGGACTGAAAACGTGCAATTTTCACATGTTAATATCTCCTCGAATATTCGCAATATTTTCATGAAATTTTTTCAGTGATTTCTTCATAACGTTGGCAACAATACGCTGACTGAGGGTTCTGCTCTATATCTTTTATTTTTAAATTAGTTTTTTAACTTTTTATTTCACCCCTAGGGGCGCTGTAAGTCATCTCAAAGGATTCTCCAGGGTCTCTTACCTAGGGTTAGACCTTACTTCCAAAATCCTATGGCACGTTGATTCCAAATAAAAGTCACGAAATGGACTTTTAAAGCACCTTGTATAAATAGTAAGATGCTATAGTCCGTGTAAATAAAATTGGCAACTCGAAACCATGGCAACGACGTGGCAGTGTAATATAATTTATGTTGCACTTCCACGTCGTTGCCACAAGCCGCCAATTTTATTTACACGGAATATAGTAGTGAGCCGCAAATTTTATTTACACAGACTATTCAATTAAAAATTTTCCTTTCAGCTGTCGGAGGAATGGAGGAGATGTTGGAAGGCTCGCCGTGCATCGTGGTTGAGGACGGGCGACGGAGTGGAGATTCCACAGGAACGCCCTTATCTCTGCTAACTAAAGGTGAGCATTGAGCAAGCATTTCTCATTTATACCTACCGTTCATTTATATTTTCGTTAAAACGGATAAATATTAAAAACGGGTCAAAATTTTTATTTGCCACTTTTAAAAAACAAGCCAAGTTTTTCCATCAATAATGAATCATTGTTTGGAAGACAGAAAAAAATCACATCGTAATAAGTATCGATTATCATTTTTTAATGATTATACAGGGTGTTTCAAAATTGCGTTGCACGGCTTTTATTTGGAACCAACGCCTTCTAGGGTCACGGAAGTAAGGTCTCCCCCTAGGTAAGTGAGCCTGGAGAATCCATTGAGAGGACTAGCGGCGAAGTTAAAAAGTTTCAAAAAATTAATTTAAAAATTAAAGGAGATAGAGCAAAAACCTCAGTGAAAGTTTTGTTGCCCACGTCATGAAGAACTCACTGAAAAAAATTTGATCAAAATATCTTGAATATTCGCGGAGATATTAGCATGTGAAAATATATAATTATAATTATATATATATATATATAAAACAAATACATTTGAAATTTAAGATCATATGTATCACGTGTACCCACCATAACTCCCAGACACTCAAAGAAATTGAAGATGTCCACATGTGCGCCCACGTCATCAGTGGTCCCGGACGCACTCTGTGGACGGCACAGCTTTCTGTAGCACGCGGAAGGACAAAGTCGAAATTCCGCGTGCTGGGACCAGAGCTGCGCCCAAACCAAATCAAAGTAGAAAATTGAAACATTTGGATGCAAAAGCACCCTAAAATAGAAAGTAACGAGATGCATCTTACCGGAATGTTCAGGAAGGTTGATCATAATGGCAAACAAACGCCTAAATTGTGGTTTTCCCCTCTTTCGAGTTTGGCGAAATCACGGCATCAACGTGTTGGCAACCATAGATTTGGCGGAAGATTTTGGCTTCTTTGGAGGCAGTCGACTTTTAATTACGTAATTGCTTCCATGATCCTGTGTCCCAATGGATCAGTTAGTAAAGTATGCGATCATCACGCAGTAGGTCGGGGGTTCGAATCCCGTGTTCGTCTATCCGTGTTGACTTTTTATGATTTTAAACTTAAATAATTTAAGATAATTTTTTTAAATTTAAATTAATGTTATAATTATTTTTATATTTTAATTTAAATTAATGTTATAATTATTTTTATTAGATTTTTATAGTTTAATTTAGATTAGTGTTTTATTATTTTTTAATTTTTATTAGATTTTTATAGTTTAATTTAAATTAATGTAATAATAATTTTTATTAGATTTTTTTATAGATTTTGAGAAAAGTTATGTAGTTATGATTTGAATAAATCAAATTTTGATAGCTTGGTGTTCTTATTTTTAGCTATTTATATTATAATATTACTTAATTTCATTAAAGAATTTATTTTCTATTTCAGTGCTTATTTTATTGAATTTTCCTGCAAAAGAGCTTTGAAAGAGTGTTATTTAAATCCTACGGTAAAACATGAAACATACGGACACTATTATATTTAGAAATGGAAAATATATTTAGAAAACCTACGATCCAAACCAAAAATATACTGCATAATTTAAAACTTGGATAAGAGCTTCGCCAAGTAGCGATTTCTTCGCCAAATATGTGTTGCTAAATTCCTACTTAGGGCATGCGCACAAACTTATTTAGAATCGGAAGGGTCTGGCGAAACCACTTTTTAGGCTTACGTTAATGGCAAAGCCCTTTATAAATTGTCTGTGTGGAGTTTAGTTGTCAAAAAACGCGTAGTGATATTGTGTTTAAAGTACTCAATCAGATTTATGGGAAAATTATTGTCTGACAAAACACCCAAAAGAAGTTCAATCTGTGCATTGAATCCAATTGTATTCGAACATATGTTGCCAATTCTTCTTATTTCATTGCTGATAGTATTAAGATAAATCTTGTTTGATAGGTTCGATTCCCAAAATATCATTTTATTCACCTTAAAGTTAAACAGGTTTCTTTTGTCAAATAGATCAATGTGATTGCAGTTATTGGAGAAACTAATTTTGAGATCTAAGAATTCTGCTTCATTTTCCTTATTATTGGTTTTTTCTAGTTTCAATTCTTTCGGATAAAGGTCCTCATAAAAGTTACAAAAATCTTTGAAGTTGATTACAATAATATCGTCTATGTATCTAAAAATTCCAGCTCCTATAAAATTATGATTTTTTTCAAAATAGTGCAAAAAGAGATTAGCCAAAATGGAAGAAAATTTAGAACCTTGTGGAATACCCTTTATTTGCAAATAACATTTTTCGTTATTGTCGATATAATTGTTATAAATGCACAAGTTAATCAGATTTTTCCAAGTTTCTTCATCAAAGCCAATAATGCTTTTAAAGTCATAAAAATAATGCATAAGCACCTCACTAATTTGATCCAATGGTAAACTTGTAAATAAATCTTTGAAATCAAATGTCATAATATGACCAATCTTATTATCATTTATAAAGTTAATCACACTCTGATTGTTTTTAATAATCCATGTAAAACCTTCCTCAAAAAGAAACTTTAAGATTCTATTTAACGAATCAAAGAACATAGAACCAGGTTTGTCCAGATAAGTTGAAGTACCACATGTAATGTATCTAAAATCGATGGGATTTTTATGAAATTTCGGGTAAATTGTCAGATATGGCATCATTATTTTATTACAAGAAATTTTTAATTTTTTGAAGAGAGCAAGAATTTTTTTGCATATAATATTATAATTACTTGTAGTTTTATATGTTGGAGAGTTTTTAAGTTCCTTATCAAGCAGATGAAGGTAAAGTTCTTTGCAAATTATGGAGTAGGTGGTACTAGCTTTATCTATGGGTACAATTATAAATTTATCTTGAAGGTTTTTAATGCCAGATTTCTGCATTTTGTCTGCATATTCATTCTAACTGTTTTTGAATATTATTAATTGTTTTCCTATATATATATATATATATATATATATATATATATATATATAAGTAAAATATATATATAAGTAAAAAATTCATCGATTACTAATCAAAATTGGCATAATTACCCTGAGAAGCAGACCCAGACAACAAAAATTAAAAAAAACAAAGAATTAGCCGGCACCCACCTCATCAGGAACCCCGGGTGCCAGCGAACCACGGTTTTCTGTTGTTGTGTTCATTTTCTAATTCTTTAAAAATAATTTAGAATGTAATATTATATATATATATATATATATATATATATATATATATATATATATATATATATATATATGTTGAGTCTCAAGAAAACAAGCGTATTTAGAATAAATACAACTTTATTAAAACACGTAAAAAAAACCCATCCAAAGAGAAGTAAAATCTATTTATACATTAGCGGGGTAGTCAGCAGTTTCAGTTACCGCTAGCAGCCTCAGACAGCAGACACAGATTCAGCCACCGTGCCGGCCACCCAACAAAACACACCAACGGGTCAAGTTAAGGGCTGAGTTGCGACTCCTCACAATATCCCCCCAACGAAAAATCGCTGCTAGGGAAAAAAAGGTCGCAACTTAGATGCATGGACTATTTCCTTTTTGCCACCACCTTTATCAAGTTGAAAACTCACATCAGAAAGTTTTTCTGTAATAGTATAAGGCCCAGAAAATGGAGGCTCCAATTTTCTGGTGTTTGGATACCTGAACTCCTCCATCATGATCACATCACCCACCTTGAATTCAGCCTTCCTAAAACCCTTATCGTACCTCAGTTTGCTCCTCTCATGACTATCCTTGGTCCTCTTCAAGGCGATCTCCCTGGCCTCATCGACTGGCGGGTACAGGTCTTTACCCAGAGGGGAATCAAATGGAAGTGTTCCATACATGAGGTATGCCGGCGGGAAAGATGTAATAGAGTGCGGAGTATTATTGTACTCCACAGTCACCTTTTCCAGATGCCGAGTCCACGGAACCTTGTCAGATGATTCATTGACCTTACATTTTAACCTGTTCACGATAGACTGGTTCACCCGCTCGCACTTCCCATTTGTTTGCGGATGATGGGCGGAGGTCAAGAGTTGCCTTACCCCAGAATTCTGTAAAAATTTCCCAAACCTCTTTGACGTAAATGCTGGATTTCGATCCGTCAACAAGGCCCTCGGAGTTCCATAATTGAACACTTGTTTTAATAAATTAGCGTACATTTCTGACGTTATGGTTTTACTAGTAAACGTCCAAATGAACCTTGTAGCATGATCTATCAAGACATGAAGATATTTCTTAGAGGAGTTGTAATAGTTAAAACCACCCACAGAGTCGAGGGAAAGCACCTCAAAAGGATCTCTGCAAGGGGGCATAGCTTGTAACAAACCAAACCTCTTAAGATGGGAAGTTTTGTTCAGCTGGCAGGTCTCGCAATGCTTAACGTAATTACTTATATCAGTTGTTATTTTTTCCCAGTAATAGTAAGGTGAGATTAGACTTATCATCTTTTTAACTCCAGGATGTCCAAAATCCTGATGAGTTTTTGCAATCAGTTCCTCCCTAAGGGAAAAGGGGACAACAACTTTAACAAGACCTTTTTTGCTTATAGTCCAAATTCCAGCAACTTTTTTAAACTTAGGATTACTCACGTTATCCAAAAACTGGTGTTCTTTTATTTTCTCTCTAGAAATTAGATGAGTTAAGTTAACATTATGATGTGAAATTATATTACGAGATAACATATCGGGTTCATGGTTAGAAGCACCCTTTTTATATCGTATTTCATAATCAAACATAGACAGCTTAAGGGACCACCTAAACAATAGGGTGGAGCGAAAAACACAAATTTTCGAATTTCAATTTTGGTTACCTCCAAAAAGTTGCCTTTTAGTGCCAAAAGAACACCTGTAAAATTTTATGAATTTTGAATAACTCCTTCAGGTCTCTACAAGGGCTCATATGTTTACAAAAAATAGGTTTTTACTATAAATTTTCGCTTTACATTGTTTATTTGCAAACTTTTCTGCCAATTTTGGTGTTTTTAATATAAAATGTAACTTTCCAGGCCCCTCAATAGGTTTTTTAAATGAAAAGTTAATGAAAAGACACCAATAAATGTAAAGTACAGGTTTAATGTGCTACAATACTTGGGGGGAGCAAAAAAATTTTTATTCGAAATCGGTCTGCGGCTATTGCTCAAAGTTTGTGGTTGGTGGTCCTAATAACCTATAGAAAATTTAAACTTGATAGGATAATATCTTCAGGTCGCACTTTTAAGTTGAAGTATGAAAATTTTATGAAAAATGTAAAAAAATGTGAAAATTTTCCTACTAACTTCTAAATGATTCCGATGTTATTTTATCACCAATAATTACAGGTATTGCTTGTATGTTGCTTAACATTAGCAAATTAGAATCTTTGAATGAAGCAAAAGTGGTGTAATAATTCTTTAAAATTCATCAATGGACTATGTAATGCAGTTATGTTAAAGATATTATATAATTACACTATGATGGTTAGGAAACAATGTTTACGGAACAAATCCGGCTGACTCTTTTGTTAAATTATCCCCTGTGTCCGAATATGACCTCCGTTTGCACCACCAACCTTTGCTTTTGGGGGGACGTCCCCAAATTGATTTTAATTCCTTTTCGGTAATTTTATGCCTATAAATTTAGTTTTTTTAGTATTAAGAGTATACTTTACACTTTAAATTTCTCATGAGAAGTCAAAAAGGTTTTATGTACTAAAAAATCAACATTTTTAGCTAGGTGTATTATTTAAAATGCAATTTTTCCTTATTAATTGAGAAAAACCTATGTAATTGATTACGAGGGGTTTAGCGTTTTAATGTTTTATTTGTATTTTTCGTCTAACCCAATTTAAACCATTTCTCATCCACCTCTTAACATTCCCAAATAAAGGAAATTGGAAAAGAAAAATCGAAGTAGTATTTAGTGAAAAATATAAGAAAAAGGACAGATAAAAAAACTTTTAATGATTTTTTTACAAGCAATATGGAAAACCGCTTTTTAAATACATCACCTAGCTAAAAATGTTGATTTTTTAGTACATAAAACGTTTTTGACCCTCTCATGAGAAATTTAAAGTGTAAAGTAATCTCTTGATACTAAAAAACTAAATTTATAGGCATAAAATTACCGAAAAGGAATTAAAATCAATTTGGGGACGTCCCCCAAAAAGCAAAGGTTGGTGGTGCAAACGGAGGTCATATTCGGACACAGGGGATAATTTAACAAAAGAGTCAGCCGGATTTGTTCCGTAAACATTGTTTCCTAACCATCATAGTGTAATTATATAATATCTTTAACATAACTGCATTACATAGTCCATTGATGAATTTTAAAGAATTATTACACCACTTTTGCTTCATTCAAAGATTCTAATTTGCTAATGTTAAGCAACATACAAGCAATACCTGTAACTATGGGCGATAAAATAACATCGGGATCGCGTTTAGAAATTAGTAGGAAAATTTTCAAATTTTTTACATTTTTCATAAAATTTTCATACTTCTACTCAAAAGTGCGACCTGAAGATATTATCCTATCAAGTTTAAATTTTCTATAGGTTATTAGGACCACCAACCACAAACTTTGAGCAATAGCCGCAGACCGATTTCGAAGAAAATTTTTTTGCTCCCCCAAGTATTGTAGCACATTAAACCTGTACTTTACATTTATTGGTGTCTTTTCATTAACTTTTCATTTAAAAAACCTATTGAGGGGCCTGGAAAGTTACATTTTATATTAAAAACACCAAAATTGGCAGAAAAGTTTGCAAATAAACAATGTAAAGGGAAAATTTATAGTAAAAACCTATTTCTTGTAAACATATGAGCCCTGGTAGAGACCTGAAGGAGTTATTCAAAATTCATAAAATTTTACAGGTGTTCTTTTGGCACTAAAAGGCAACTTTTTGGAGGTAACCAAAATTGAAATTCGAAAATTTGTGTTTTTCGCTCCACCCTACTAAACAACCTACCAGTAAGATGTTTCACGTTCCTCAGCCAAACAAGGGCAGCGTGATCAGTATGAATAACAAAGGAGGAGCCATGAAGATAGTGCAAATGACCATGCGAATGACGATCCACAGCGGGGCTTCGCATCCAATGAAGGTTTCCTTTCCTCCACTAAACGTTCCACGATTACCTTTGCAGATTCAGCATCGTACTTAGGATCGGTCAAAACTTTATCCTTAATCTTTTTCACAGTCATTTCAGAGTCTACTTGTATGCCCAATTCTTCAGTCAAAATAACCAACTCATTCTTTCTAAGCTTCCCAAGAAACGCCATGGTGGCAGAAGCTGTTTTTCCCGGAGATATGATCCTGCCGACTATTGTTGAGTCTCAAGAAAACAAGCGTATTTAGAATAAATACAACTTTATTAAAACACGTAAAAAAAACCCATCCAAAGAGAAGTAAAATCTATTTATACATTAGCGGGGTAGTCAGCAGTTTCAGTTACCGCTAGCAGCCTCAGACAGCAGACACAGATTCAGCCACCGTGCCGGCCACCCAACAAAACACACCAACGGGTCAAGTTAAGGGCTGAGTTGCGACTCCTCACATATATATATATATATATATATATATATATATATATATATATATATATATATATATATATATATATATATATATATATATATATATATATATAATAGCTCATTTTCAGGGGTCAAAAAAGAAAAAGTTCGCATATTTGCAAATTTTTCAGTTATTTTGTAGTTTTGTGTTTTTTTAGTTTAAAAAGCACAAAATTTAGTCAGAAAATCAAAAAAATTTGCAAATATGCGAACTTTTTATTTTTTGACCCTTGAAAAAGTGATATTTTCACATACTAATATCTCGGCGAACATTCAAGATATTTTCATGAATTTTTTTCAGTGAGTTTTTCATGACATTGGCAACAATACTATCATGGAGGTTTTTGCTCTATCTCTTTTAGTTTTTAAATTAATTTTTTTAACATTTTGATTTCGCCGCTAGGGGCACTGTAAGTCATTTCAGTGCATTCTCCAGGCTCATTTACCTAGGGGTAGCAGTGGAAAATCCAGTAGGGGGGGCTGTAAGGCTGCAGCCCCCCCAGGAATAAGACATTCACGTTTTGGTAATAAAAATAAAGCCAAAAAAGAAATTTCAACACGTTGTGGACATTCGGTGGTGTTACCCAAAGGGTCTCAAAATGAATCGGAACCCTGCTTTTAAGGGTAAAAATTCCAAAAATTTTCTAAGGGAAGACCCCAAAAAACAAAACTCAAAATCCTTACATGAATTTTTTGCCTGAAAACAGGTTCGATTTTAAAGATTTTTTTTTGAAAAGTTAATCAGAAAAATCAGGATTTTCTCAGAACACCATTGATTATATTTCTCTGTCGCAAACAAATATACGGTTGTTCCAAATCTCAACTGGCCATAATTTTTTAAACTTTTGTTTTTTACATCATGTTTGATATTTTAACTAGATTCAATTTTAACTATTCTTATCTACTAAATTTAATTTTTTTTAGACTTTAGTGTATAGACTACATCCGACAAGGTCTCTCACACCCTAATTTTTTTACATGATTTATCTTGGTCGGCAATCTATGCCCGGATATGGGCATTGTACCATAAAAATACAACTAACCAACCAAATCTCACCAGTATTACGTTGGTCTAGAACGCACACTCAAATTTTCATGTAAATACCTTCCCAACCTATTTCAATTCGACCCGCCAAAGAATTCCATTGAATCCCATATAGCATTAAGGGAAGTGAGATCTGAAAAGGCTAAAAGTGGTTCTGAGATTTGAACAGAAACATGCTTTTAAAAGGATGTATTCAAGTGTATCCTTTCCAAGCAGTGGTACACATTTCGTACGAGGGGCACATTTGAATACAGCTTTAACGAGAAGCATAGCAGGAGCAAAGACTGCTCCCCAAAAATGCTCACTCTCCAAAAAGAATTAAACCTCACAGAGATCCTTACATTCATTCCTCTAAGACTGTCGCAGACGAATTAGCATACAAGCGCATTTTTAGTGCAAAATCTTCCTCCTCCTCGTTTTAAGCTATTCACGTCTCGCGAAAAAAAAAAGAAACCAACTAACTCCCCGAAAAGTGTGTTTCCGTAAACACGAGAGACAAAACAACGCGATCATCTCTTCTCGCAGATAATCCTATTAATTTGACACTTTTCTCGAGCATTGGGAGAAGGACCTTCATTATGCGATGTATGGGGAATGGAAGGAGTCTGGGGGATAATTTTTCGACGCCGGGCTTTTGTGACGGATCCCTGCTAATTCCGTTTGCGCAATGAATCAGCCACTGATTGCGTTTCCGAGTTGTCTGACTGTGGGTTATTGAAGCTTGTTCTTTTTCTTTCTTCTGCTGTCGAAGTGCTATTTCTTTGTCGCTATGCAAATATCTAAGAGTGACAATGGATTTGGTGCAGTATAGGGACGGTAGGGTTTTTTTTGTCTCGTCGTAGGAGATGAACTGGAAATTCTTGGAGACGTACAGTTGTGTCTTGAAGGGGTAATTTGTGATGTCATTAATTACTTAGGTTTGATGAGAAGATAATTTGATTCACGAGGTCTTGTTCATTGAAGGGTTTAGTGCTTTTATAATAATAAAGCATTGTTTCATAAACTTTTATTATAGATGATTCATGATCAAATTGTAGATTAGCTGTTTGAAAAAACTTTGGTGACATTTGTCTTTAGCGATGTTCATTGCTAGATAGTTAGGACACCACGCTGTACATATTATTGTATTTAACATCGCCAAGACCATGAGAAAATATCATCCCAAGCAGGGTCCATCGTATATTTTTGATTCAAAAACTATTCTTTTATGTTCTACTCAGAATGGAAAGGGCATAACAATTTCCTTTGTTACCTTAGCTGTCAAAACAAAAAGCTGAGGACAATTTCATTATTAGTGTAATTATTATATTTATTTTTTTCTTGTTTTTAATGTATTTTCTGCTGGGGCTACTGGAATAGTGAAATCAAAAGCTAAAGTACCAATCCTCCAAAAAGTTAACCTTTTAAACGCCGCAATTCAAATTTCGAATTAAAGGTTCTGATTTTGGGCTTAAACGGCTTGTTTTATCATTACTAAAACCATTCTAGTCATTTTTTGTCGGAAAAAAAAATCCTAATTATGATTTTGAGGATGTTCCCATTTGGGAACATCGGCGTTTGGGGTGAAGTTTTTAGGGGGATTTCCAAAAGGCACATATTTTACAATTAATTCAAATAAAATGCTGGAAATAGGTTTCTACTCAATAATTATGAACATTTTTATGATTGTGGATGGTTTTTTCATTTTATTATCCATACTTGGACGATTAAGTAACATTTTTATAGATTTTCATAAGAAAAAATTGACATGTTTATTACGTTCGTGAAGCTTTTCCGTAAATTTTTCTCTCACTATGGGTAATATTTTGGTGTACAAATACATAAGAGTGTTCCCATGCTCTTCCAAGCTAAACAGTTACGTTTCTGTGAGAAAAATTAGTTTTAAATACGGTTCTATAGGGATATCTAGCATAAAATTCACTAATTGCATTCAAATCTAATTAGCTCTCAAAAGTGATAATCATAATTATCTCCATTGATTCATTAAACCCGTGTTTCTCATGGACGATTCCAAACTGAACCATATATATCTTACATCCAACTTACGTTAGAAGAGTGTTTTTAGATGTACGCAATTTTCCTTATTTTCAAAATTCTTCGATTTTATTCCTAAAATTTTTATGTAAAAAAATTACTTGCACAAAAATATATACTCAAATCCTCAGAAGCACTCAAAATATGCTCTTTGCAAAACCCCTATTGATAATTACAGAAAATTAATCGATTGGGGAGGAATATATAAGTCTAAGAATCTGCTATGAAGATTTAAAATTTTTTTTCTCCATAAATCAGTAGAAAAATAAAAATCACATATTTTTGAAATTAAAACATCATTCTTAGCCTGTTTTAATCCTTTGAGATAAAAAAAGTTCAAAAAATTAAAGAAAATAGTAAATAACTTGAATTTTTGCATGCTATGAAAATCCCCTCAAATACTATACCCCAAACGCCGATGTTCCCATTTGGGAATATATACGTTGTTTTGGTAATTACTCCCCAAAATTAGAATGTAAAGCTATTCTGTCAAGCCAAATGGGAAGATGTGTACTTAAAGCTACCAAAACACAGCAAAATTATTTAAAACTAAATTTATTTAAAATTTTCACAAGTTGAAACTTGTGCAACTTTTGGAAGAGCCAAAAATCTCTAATTTTGATGTAAATTCTACAAAAAGGATTAAATTCCAAGTGAAAAACTTTTGCATGTAAAATAACTTCATATCTTTTAGTTGCTTTCTACGAAGTATCGAATTCCTGCATGAAAAATTAAGGGGGGAAAAATTCCTTAAAATTATGTTCCCATTTGGGAACATCGGCAGGTAAAAGGTTAAAAGGAATCCAAAATCCTTTAAATATTATATTTATGATAATGTTTTTTTAAAGGTTGCAATTTACTATTATATTCAACTTACTTTTTCTTGAACAAGCATCAATTATTATAATAAATGATCACGCAAAAGAAATTAAATATGTGTGTTCACTCAATTGAAATATGTGATGATATCGACAGCAATAATTGCTGTTCCCAAACTGTAAAAAAATTCCAAAACAAAATTGTGTAGTTCATTTATTTATTCCTTGCTTGTTTTTCAGACGTAGGTCACCCCATGCCACCCCAGCCCGTGTGCGTCGTCGTACCTCGAGACATATCAGAATACGAAGAGCTACCCCCGGGGAATGAGGACTCCCGCACCCTGCAGCCTCAAGAATCGTGGAATACTTTTTTTAGCCATCCGGAAGCGTCTTTTGTCAGACTGAACTTTTCAGTGCCTCACAGTTCTCGCTTGGCTCTCTTGGCGAGGAAGAACGAGCCGCCATCCATTACCTCGTACGATATCATGGAAGTGATTGGCGACGAACTGCGGCGATACGTGAGAGCGACATTAGTAAGTCACATTTCCTATTTTTCAAACTATACTCTATTCATTTTGAACAGGCGTCTGAAAATATTTCCTTCCCCCACTACCGAATCAGCAGTAACCATGGCAACTATGAACGTCAAAGCGACGAAGAAGGCTCACTACTTTTTTCCCCACCTTTTTTCAATATTTTTTAGCCAGCCTCAACAGCAGTAGAAAATTACAGCCAACGAATCAGTCTCTGAGGCTGCGCGAAGAGAGTAACTATGGTTACGCTTTTGACAAGGGGGAAAGCACAATTTTTCAGGCGCCAATTGTTAATGAACAGAGCATAGTGGATGTATTCACCACTAATTTGACCTGAGGTTAACCGGGAATCAATATTTTCCGGGCTCTTGAAGGGCTTAAAACTGTTTTCGTTCTTTCAACTATCAAAAAGAAAAATAAAGGCAATTTGATAACTAATTAACCTTAAATTAGGTTAGGGGTGATCACAGTCCTTAGTGGTACTTAACCATTATATATTTCCTTCAAAATCACTAATCTGGTGCAGACGCTAGCGATTAAAAATATCACCGCATGATACAAACGAATCGATCAAAATGTATAGTCATGTTGCGGCAAACAGTACAAATTTGGTGCTATTTGAATAATTGGCGTCAAAATATTTCGGGGATATTGACTGGTATAGAAAATGGATATGAAACGGATATTTCTTAAATGAAACGGATATTACTTTGCCAATTTGTATTTTTAATTATACTCCATTACACTGAAAATATTTTTCAAAGTATATCACGGGAGAAACAAGAATCCTGTAGAGAGATTATTTTACATTTCTTCAAATATTCGCATGAAAGTTAGATTTGTTAAAAGAAGGCCGTAGAAAATGCATGAGAATCATGAGTGTTTTTTTCTGCCAAGTGCCTAGTTTGAAAATGACTTTTACCTTTACTACTTGTCGACGTTGATAGATTGTAGGGTTATCACCATCATTCTAATTTATAATTAGAATAATTGTAATAACATAAATTGATAACATTAATTGTTTTTAGCTTTTGTTGTCTCAATAAGGTAAAAACTACTGTAAATAACATCATCCTCCAACCGAAAAAACGTATATAAGAGAAATCCATAAAATCGCAGGAAAAAAAACTAAATTTTTTTATGATTAACTTTGAATGTAAAAACTACATTTCCCAGGTCAATTATTGTCTCTATTATAGTTAAGTAGCGGACTCCCTAGCAAAAAGATAAAACTGACTGTATGGAAACCAGGATGTTATGAGTTATGACACGCACGTTTTCTATACCAAATGTATATAGAATATGGTTTTATTGTTTCAAGCACGAACACATAGCGTTGATAATGTAAATTAGCAATATGAAAATGTTAAATTTTAAATGCTAACTATCGCTTTTAGTAATTTATGGAGAAATTTTAAGGCAGTATTCATAAGAATAGTAGATGAGACACTAAAGTGTTGGGTGACACACTACACTAATTTTTATCTCACAAAAGCACGAATCCAACGCAATTTTTTTACAACTAAACACACGAATCCATTTATCTCGATATTTTCTAAATCTTAACTAATCTAGTCCTAAACAAATGTGTGATTTGTTCATTTTCTTTCAAAAAAATCAGCATTACATAACATTTCATTATTACACCAGACATAAAACAAACTTTTTTTCGTCAATTTGTCGCCAACACACCTCGATAAATTCCCCTCCACGTTACCTATACAGCATCCAAAGAAAAGTCATCATAACGACCCATCCCAGGCCGTCCCTCACATTTTCTATAAAAAAAACGGAACGTACGGTCTCCGTCATTTGCGCATGATGTGGTCCACTCTATCGTGCGACGGCGACATCAGTTTCCCTTTGGCGGTGTTACATTCTGGTTAATTACGCCATTACCGCGCCAAGACAATTGGCTGCCCGGGGATAATAAAAGGATATCGATAATTTTTCTGTTGAGTAATGGGCTGGGATTGTAATTGCCTGGGCATGGTGCCGGCATTTTCTTTTAGAGGTAGAGAAAAATTGGCGGAAGATGCTTTGCTGTTGGGGTGATGGGGTGTTTTTGTCCGAAAAATTGACAATTATGACGAGGAGGGAAGAACAAGAGTGGGGCAATGCTTTGGGTTTCTTTTGTTGAGTGTTTTTATGGTGATATATCATTACCTAGTGTCGGTACAGGTAGATGGACTAGGGCTGTGTATTTCATTTATATGGTCCGTTGATATATTACGTCTTTGGTTACTTTTGACCCCCCACACCAACCTTGTCAGGAATAAAACCTTGAACCACCTTGTCAGTAAAATTAACTCATATTTTTAATATAAAGTCTTTGTTTTTCGCCACACAAATTTAGTGTTTTTATATATTTAAAGGAAACATTCACTGTGTAAAATTACGTATTATTTATAATCAAAACATATATCATTATTTATGTTACTTTTGCGTATTTATTTATTAGTTTGGCTCAAGGCGTGATTTTTATTTGTTACACAAACCATAAATATAAATTTAGATGCAATTGTAAATTATTGAACTAATATAACTCACAACATACCCATTATCTATCCCTCATATAAGCTCTAATTTATGTCATAAAAAACTAAAACACAAAAATACTACATTAACTGGTATTAAAACTCATTATTTTTATCCAACTTTAAGAAATTTCGCAGGAGTTCCACGTAAATGCATTTCAAAAACTTCTAAATAACGACGGGAAAATTTAGCCTCTAGAAATTTACAGTACTTAAAGATTAACGTAGTTAAGATAATGTCTATTTAAAGGGAAACTAATATCGTGCTCTTCCTTTTTAAAGGCTTCATCACTCTTTAATCCAATCTAATTTTCTTAAACACCATAAAATAAATGAGATAATACATTATGAAGACAATGGACGTTAATCAATAATGAGCGTTATCGCTTTTCGGTTGTTCTATTGATAGAAATTTATGGCGATTATAATTTAAGTGTCAATTCTTCCAACAAATTCAGGGAGTTTGTTTCTCAAAATCTTTTGGTTTTAGTGAGTGCAGGTATAGAACATGTTTCCTGGGAGTTTAGCAAAGGAAGTATTGAGCTCATTTTATTACCCAATAAATTTTGTAATATCAGGGTTACATTTATGATGTGATCTCAATGCAGCTCTAGTCTTACAAATATTTTAAAATCTTTAGGTTTTTTGAATAAACTTTTAAAAGTGTTTTATGATGCTTCAAAAATTTTGAAAAACCCTTGGTAATTAGTAAACATATTTTATCCCAATATTTTAATAATTTTGCTAATCGTTAGAAACTTAACTAAAATTTATAAAGATGTGTTTACTTATTGGTATTTTAATAATTATCTGAAGTTTTTTAAAATGGTAATCAAGTTTGAGAATTTAATATAGTTTCATGATTAGTCAAGTTCGATAAAATTTGATTATTTAATGCTTTTAAAAACTAATGACTCTAAATAACCTATCAATATGTTGACACAATCTACTTTTAAGTATGTAAGTTTTTACCTATTTAGTGCTGTAATTATTCGTTAACTTTTAAAAACTTTATATTTTAATTTTTATACAGGGTGTATCTGAAATAGTGCAACAAACTTTCAGGGATGATAGTACTCATCAAGACGAACAAGAATCGGTATAGAAAGGGGGTCCCAGACCAAATCCCATGGAGTTAAAAATGGAGCGACACCCCAAAAAATCATTGAAAAATTCAATTTGTAGAAGAACTACTATTGGTAAAAACTTAATTATGGTCTCAAAAATTGTGGTTTAATATGATCTTTAAAATTATCTCAAAAGTCTTCACTTTAAAATTTGTTTTATTATGAAAAAAGTTAAAAAACAAAAAAATGTGAAAACTCTGCCAAAACCTTATTTTGTATTTCGAAATCCTTTCTTTTGATTTGATAATCTGAAAGATCATAGTTGAAAACCCTTAAGTCCAAAGTTTCACGTAAATACAATCAATATTAAACGCTTGAGATACTTTTAAATTTTGTTTTTTGGGTGCGCAAGCAGTTTTTTAGAGCTGTTTCCAGAACAGCTGTTAGAAACAAACTTTAACAGGATCTCAAGTGTTTGATATTGATTGTATTTACGTGAAACTTTGGACTTAAGGGTTTTCAACTATGATCTTTCAGATTATCAAATCAAAAGAAAGGATTTCGAAATACAAAATAAGGTTTTGACAGAGTTCTCACATTTTTTGTGTTTTTTAACTTTTTTCATAATAAAACAAATTTTAAAGTGAAGACTTTTGAGGTAGTTTTATAGATCATATTAAACCACAATTTTTGAGACCATAATTAAGTTTTTACCAATAGTAGTTATTCTACAAATTGAATTTTTCAATGATTTTTTGGGGTGTCGCTCCATTTTTAACTCCCTGGGATTTGGTCTGGGACCCCCCTTTCTATACCGATTCTTGTTCGTGTTGATGAGTACTATCATCCCTGAAAGTTTGTTGCACCATTTCAGATACACCCTGTATTTTACCAACTTTTAAGATAACTTTGGATACATATACTATGGATACATTTTTGGACAAATATGTTTATCCAAAGTACTAAATTATGTTTCAAAAATTATATTTAAGCATAAGGAAAAAGTATTATGGATGCATATTTCATCATTTCCTTGTTAAAGATTTTCTGGTTGTAAGGTTTTCGGATACCTTCACTAAAAAATTATGACTGTAATGATATATATGATATATGAATTAATATAATTTGTAAGATACAAACTATTTCTTCTTTATTTCGTAGATTTTTAATATCCAATTGGAGAACCTACTATTTATTTTGAAATACGTCTTACCAGAACTTCTACACGAGCTACATAATTATTTCCCTACAAATAATATTTGTCCTCCCATTAGACTTAAA
Organism: Tetragnatha versicolor; assembly: GCA_024610705.1. Classification (NCBI taxonomy): domain Eukaryota; kingdom Metazoa; phylum Arthropoda; class Arachnida; order Araneae; family Tetragnathidae; genus Tetragnatha; species Tetragnatha versicolor. The sequence continues at coordinate 69,921,416 of JANDEH010000001.1, forward strand.
GGATGAACAAAAAGCTTTTGTCTTCACCCCAGAACTACTTTATCAAACCTAATAAGAGCAAATATTGAATTTTGTATTTTCTCTCCGAATAAATATTTTATCATACAAATATTTGATCAAAAATGGCTGCAGGTCTTTAATTTCTCCCCATCTATCCAAAATCAGAGAGAAGAGGTTTTATATTAAAGTACCCTCTTTACAAACCAACGGTTGAATTAACAAACAGTGTTTCTGAAACCTCTTTCTTATCGAAAGAGGTTTCCATTCACTCCAGTTCCCATATGGCAGTCACAATGCCGACCAATCACAATAGAGCCTGAGTAAATTGAAGAGGAAGTTTGCAGCTGTATAACGTTATAAAACGCATCTATGTTTCAAACCGAGAATTCCTCCCGGTTTTTCTCCATTGGAAATTTCTGGTTACCGCTGTGTTCGTAGAAGGGGGGTCGTTTTAGCTTATCAGACACTATTAGATTTTCCGCGGAGAAAATGGCGTTCTTCGAAAATGGCGTTGCCTCTCCATAATGCACAACGTAAAGAGATGGTTCTTCTTTAGTTTTGGGTCGGAGGACCGGAGTTAAATCCAATTGATTCCGGTGAATATGTTTTTGTTATCTATATTTTCTCGAAAAAGGAGGGTTCCTCTCAACGTGAAAATGAAATTTGGGCCTTACTTTCTTGGGCTAAAAAATGTGCTTTGCTTTCTTAAAGCGGCGCAGGCGCTTTCATCGCTTTGTATTTATTCGACGTGTCTAAAAATTGGTACAAGGAGGGCCTCCAAAGAAAAGGTTCGTCAACTATGTCTAAAGCAAATATTTCCAACCTATATGATCTTTTTTTTATTTTGGGGTTGATGTTTTTTTATCTGAATATTTCTTCTTGGGAGTGGTGGCTTTATAGATATCTATCGTTTCGTCTTATTTCTTAGGACCGTGTCGAGAATAGAATTTTTCGTTCCAGGGAATTCGTACCCGTTGCCAATTCTAAAAATAAATAAATAAATGAAGGGGAAATTAAATAAAAGTAGGGGATTTGTTTTGTTTTGGAAGGGACTTCTAGTTTTATCTAGTTGTTTTTCTTTCCACTTTTGAACGTAAACTCTATGATTTTTAGAAACATTGAGAAAGCAAACCTATCCTTCCTTTTTATCTTTCAGAGAAAGATTTTAGTACTGAAGATAATATTTCATATTTAGTTTTAGTGTATCTAGTATTGACAATAAACTGCTAATTATAAGAATATTTTAGCCTAAATAAATATCATCTTGATTATAAACTTATGAACTGAGTGAATAATTATAACTAAATAATAGTGATAGCAAATAATTGATAATAAATCTTAGTTTTCAAACTTGAACTACAAACTATATGTTTTTGATTATTTATATTGCGTTATGATTTTTTTATGAAAAAAATTAAATGAAACTATGAATTGCAGAGTACCTTACTTTGGAACCAAAAGCAAACTAATTTAGTCCTAAAAATAAGTAGCTGTAGAGCTGTTTATTTAAGCTTTCTAATTAACTCAAACATTATTTCAAGTTTTAAATGAACTTTTATTTTTACCCACGCGTGTGTGTTTTTTACTATTTTAATTAAAAAAATTACAGTTACCAAATGTAATAAAACTTTAATTTACATTGAAAAGATGAAAATAATGGAATATAATCCTCAAAAGCCCATACTCTAATGCACTCATAAATATAATCTTACTAATGGAACATGGAAATATATGAAGAAAAAAAATAACATTTTATAAAAAAAAGTTTTTAGCGAAGATCGCGACATTCATTTCTACAATCTACCTGCCCTTTTTTTTCACAGGGAGACCAAGTGCGTTTTAAAATTTTTTTAATGTATTTTCAACATTTCAATCCCACGGACTTTAATTAATCTTAAAAATGTAACTAGAAAATTAGTTTTTTTTCGAGAGTGCTTTGGTACATAATCTCCATGAAAAAACGCAGATTAATTAAAATATTTTCCATAAACTTTAGTGATTAATTGCTACCATTAAATTTTTACTAGAAAAACAAGCGGTAAACCACACTTAATTTGAAAGAAAAATATTAACGAGAAATATTCGCTAGTAGTTAGAGCTCATGCTCATTACAACATCATCATCATCACTACTAATTATGAAAAAAAAATTTCATTTGCTGCTTAGGTTTCAAGGATGTCAAAGGTTTTAAAGGTTTGCTCAAAGGTTTTAAGGATGTATTCTTTAGTATAAGTAAAGCTATCCAGTAATTATTTTCGTTGTATAGATTTTAATAATTTAAATTCAAATAATTAAGTTGGATTGAAACGCATATTTTACTTATTACCTATTTATTAGGTGTCTCAGATAAAATGATAGTTTACTCACTCATGATAGCACTCATGATAGTTTAATGCCAATCATTTTTGAAAATGACTCTTCCCTTTCTCGATCAAATTAAATATAAATGTAAATTCCTGTGGATACAACAAGGGGAAATCAAAATATAGTAAAATGTAAATATCCTTAAGTAAAAAAAAGGATTTTCTAAGCATAAAATGAAAAATGTAGTAATTTTTTAAGGAAGAAAAACGCTATGAAATAAAACAACATTATTTTAATGGTTAAATTATCGGAAAACAAGAGTGATACTTATTAACTTGTTAGTTTTTTTGAGAAAATAATAAATTAAAAGCTATCTTTTTAAGTGCATTAAAAGTTGGTGTTCATTTAGAGAACAAGCGTTCTGTAAAAGAAGCACATGATTTGAAAATGAAAACCATTTCAATTCTTTGTTTTGATTTTATCGACTTGCGTTTAACGTATGTTTTTATTTTGGTTTTTACAGACTTTTCTAACAAGGAAAATTTGGGACTTTTAGGAGAATGACATTTTATCTATGTAAAAATTTTTGTTTGAGAGATTTCTTGATTTTTTAAAAAGTTAAGCACGATACAGATCTCAGTTAAAAAAATAATTCCAGAAACACAATTTCGACTTGTTCTCAAATGAATGGGTCTATAAAGTTTATAATTAAATTGTAAGATAATTATATGTCTTAATAACTTAAACAAATGATCTCCCCAAGTAATTTTAATCCATCTTCAAAACTTAATAAATATTTAAATAAAATATCTTGTCACATCCTTTCCCGGGAGTAAGGTCCGTCAAACCCCCCCCCGGCAAAGAAGGATCGGAATGATTAATGTAAATCGATTAGAGACCCCTAGCCTCAATCGATTTTCGAAAATTACAGCGAGGTTATTCGTGGACGCATTGGCGCATTTGCAATAGCGTTTCATACGAGTGTAATCATTAGAGAATTTAGCTCAACCCAAACGCGTTAAAGGAATTCGAGCACATGAACTAGTAATTGAAGGAAAAGCCTGTATGCATGAAAGGCATTTCATCAAAATTATGGGAGTGCTGTCTATTCATACGTCACATTGGGTGCTAAATTATTGCAATTTCTGTCCTTCATTGTCACAAATGTGATTCGGTGGATTAATTGGTTCGGGTATAGTAGTAGTTTTGCGATACCTTCGTTTAAAATGTGTTTGCTGTGATTCAAATTTGTATTTGGTACGCACTGTGAGTGGAGCCTAATAATTTTCGAGGCCTACAATGAAAACATAAGCTAATTATTATAAATTGATAATCAATAATCGCATTCAATTTGAATTAAGCAATCATACGGTATCAACATTTTGTCACTTTTTTATCATTACATAGCTTATGCTTACTCTTGAAATTACTTCCAACTTTACCAATTACTTACTTTGTAAATTGAATTTAATCGTAATAAACTTGGAACATTGTAGTAATATAGATATTATTCAAAATTGTATTCAATTTGGTTCTTAGCATTAACTCCCCTTTGAAAAGCTCCTAGCGGCTGCTTATGCCAATTTAAAAATATATATTAAAAATATATAATGTTCATAATCCGGTAATGTTCGGAATACCTAGGTAAAGTATGAAATTTTTTGTACTTTACCTTAGGTAATTCTCATTTTACCTTAGTTTTTCTGAACATTACCGAATTTCGGACATTAACTGTAACATATACACTGGTGGAAATTAATATCCCAACATTAAGAAGGAAAAGAGCTATCAAAGTCAAATCAGTAAGATTTACCGGTACATTGACCAACCAGAGCTGTATCATTGAGGTTTGGCAACCTTCTGGTATATCCTTACCTTAAGCCCTCGCCTGCGGACAAGTCTCAAGAGAAAAATGCACAACCACATGATGAACGCAATATCCAAGCCTTCTACTTATCCCCCTATGTTGCATTTTTACTTCAACCTATCTGTTCTTAAGAACCAACGCCCACAAAACATATCTGAGGAAAGAGGAGAAAGCATCTAGCCCAGTATGCAACGTCCGCTGGAGCACCATATGAATTTGGACTACCTGGGGAGGCAACGTTGTCCTCCAATCCCTCAATACAAGATCCATTTAGATCCCCTTTCACTCAATACCATGATGTGTGACGACGGTAATGGACACCTATGATGACAACACTCCTCCCTGGTTTTATCGGCCTCCTAACATCCAGGAAGGCTAATATTTTAATCAATTCACATTGATACTATGTGCAATCATAGAAATAAATTTCACTTTGATGTCTCTTTTCCTTCTTGGTGTTGGGATATTAATTTCCGCCAGTGTATGTTACGGGCAAAGTGATAAACCGATCATTATTTATTATACCCGAAGTGAGGCGGGCAATGTGATAAATTCAATGACATTTATCAATAGCTATTTATCCTTTTTTTCCGAAAAAAGCAGACATTATTAATAATTCCCTGGATTATCACTTTGCCCATAACATCTTATTACATGTGAATACCTAACTTCTTCCATTGCAATAATTACCTGCCCTATTTGGTATAGAAACATTAATTACTGTTGCAGTTTCAATATAAAGTTTAACTAAATGAGATGGATACTTCTTAAACGTAGCACAGGAATTTCACTAATCTTCAACTTAATATTTTATTATTTCTAGGCTTAGATGAGAAATTCTGTTATCTAAGGTAACAGCAGGGAATGTAAGAAAAAAATCCTCCCAAGAACAAATTGACAGATGTACATGCCCCAGATCGAAAAATCGCAATATTTTCAAATCCTCGACCCAAACTGGGTCTTACCCGCACGTTTGAAGCTGATGTTGAATTTTACAAAACCATTCGATTATGAGTTTTTCCGAAAATACGAGGTTCCGGGCCGACTTGTGTCTTGAGTCAATACTGAAATGTTTATTCGACGATGCCTTCCAATACTCTTTGATCCAAAAGCACTCAGGAAAATTGGGAAAAATTTTTGAAATCCTTAACTTTTTTTAGTGCCGCATCTAAATGTCAGCAAAACATGTTTTTATGGGTTTCTTTTAGGTATGGAGCGGAGTTGGCCTAGTGCTGTTCATCTTCTCATTTGATTGAAATTTCTGAAGCTGTTTTTTTTTGTTTCAATAATATAAGGGGTTGTATGTTTTTTTTTTATTTCAAGAGGATTTTTCATCAATATCATGGGTGTTTTTTTTCAATCTTTGGCAAAATTGAAAGAGTGTTAGGTGATTGAACCTCGATACATTTACGTGTTTGGAATTATCAATTGAAAAAGTATGTGTGTGATGTATATTTTAAGGAAATGTTTATTTAGAAAAGAAATAATCTTAGAATGAGGAGACAAGTTGCTTTACATTAATTTTGTGAAATGTTTCTGAATGTGTAAAAGTTTTCCGCACTTACCAAATCCATTTTAATATTTGGTTTTAAAAAAGATATTATAATGAAAGTGAAGCCTTTTTTAAAAGTTTGTTCAAATATATATAAACTACTTTCATTCAATTGCAAATTAATATTAGGGAATGTACAATTTGCTATGGGGGTCTGATACTACCTGACCAATGTAAAGGACTTTACATGAGTTTCTCTTATTCTTTAGGACAGTGGTTCCCAACTCAAATATGTCCGCGGACCACTTTACTTAAATTTGAACCTTGGCGGACCGGCGGACCATCCCTATCCCCAACTTTATCTTAAAAAATTTAACTTTTTTCAATACACTCATTCCTCACAGAGAGTGCAAAGTTTGATTTTTTTCTTAATAGTATAGGAAACAGACTCTTAATACGCATCTTAATGAGCTGTAAATCAAATAATATATTAAACTTTAAACATGACATTTATCATGACATTATTTGAAATCCAATAATTAAAAATAAATATTTTATAAAAGACATTAAAGACAATGATACTTTACAAATGACAATAATTGTTCAGATCCGCTCGTTGATCTATTAGCCCTTGAAAGGTTAATGATCATACCTACACCCAAGTTACCTCAGGTTTAAATAACATCAGTATCAAAGAGTCATTTTTTCAAACCCAACAACAGTATTGTTATATTATTAGTAGATTTAAATTTGAAACAAAGTACTTATCTCGGAATTTAAACCACAGGACAAATGAGATGACCAGGAATTCTTTATCACAAAACAGTAAACTGCACAATGCATATGCAGTGACTGAGACTGATAGTTGTAGCAGCAGAAATTATATAGGCGAGGCTAACTGATGTTCTTCCAAAAGAGACCACGTCGAAAGATCGAAAGTCAATAAATAGTTATTTCAAAGGATCAGTTTAAAAAGAAAATGATTTATCCGTTCAAAGCTCGCATTTTTGACAATAAATTTGTATCAGAAATTCCTCTTCCTATTAGCATGCAATTTTTAGTATATTTCAACACGTACGTACACGCTTCGCTTCGCTTCGTATCAAACCATGTAAAAGTCCGAACACTCCATTCTTTATTTGCCCCACCCTGGCGCCTCTGAGTTTCAATTAATTTTATTCGCATCCCATAATCACATTTCGTTTCTACTTTATAATAAACATCAGTTGAATAACGTGAGTTTAATGAACAAATGAATCATAGGAGAGAAAGAGAACCTAACAATTTTTATTTATGAGACGAATAATTTTTGGGTTTTCATTTATGGTTTTTTACTACTTGATGGGATATGTGATAAGAAAACTATTTTTTTCTAATTTCAACACATTTTTGGATATGTTTAAAAATCCTCTCGCGGACCACTCCGATGGCCTCACGGACCACCTGTGTGGAACCACTGCTTTAGGACAAACATTCAGTGTAAATGTTATCTTCTACACTAGATTATAACGCTTCTTGTCAATGACGTCACGTGTCAAAGGGAGGAGATCCCACACTTTCTAGATACCTAATTGGCGAGTCAGAGATGATTCTCTCTTGCTCTGTATTTTTCGCCAATTAGGGATCTAGCAAGTGGGTGACTCCTCCCTTTCACCCGTGACGTCACTGACAAGTTGTAATCTATTGTACACATGAATCTTTTGTGAATAGATTACCTCATCCAGTATTATTTTAACATTGATTTACAGAAGTAGGACTAATTTTTCATGTATTTAAACACATTAGGAGATACAACTACATAGACATTATAATCGGAATAATAGTGACATACTTGATAAAACATGATTGAATTATATATAGCAAATATATTGTTGCTTGAAAATTATGCTTAATGCCTAATTGTTGGCTTTATTAATAAATTTTGTTTAATAAGCAAACTTAATGTTTTACAAAAAACACAATATACTGCATTTTTGTGAAACATATGAAATATGCATAACGTTTACTTCACTTTGACATTCTACATAATTGCGCAGTCCATATTTAAAAGGACATAAACGTGAACTTACACATGCATGCATTTGCTCTCAGGCGCGTGACACCAAAAAAAATATATTTCATACTTCTAAAATGCAATGACGCAAGAAGCTTTCTAGAAAATATCCCAACAAAATAAATATATTTTGGTATTCTGCATCGAGAACGAAAAGAATTCTACGAAAGAAGGAATAAAAGCAAAAATAAATCCAAAGACTAAAACCTTTTTCTCTACACATGTTTATGCAAATGCATTTCAATACAGTCGAGGCTTTTGCTCAATTTTTCTAACAGTTACATGGAGGACTTTATTTCTTAAGAATGGATGTATGTAGTGCACATTTTCTTTTCCTAAAAACCCTTGCAAATTACGAAGCTAAGCTCTTACATGTTTTCAAGGCCTATTATAATCGAAATCTACTGTTTTATGCATAAGAATAAATGTGTGCTAAGCAAAAATGCATCCTCCGCTTCTAAAAAAGGTTGTTTAAAGAAATGATTACTTTTGCATCTTCATAAATGGTGCCTTGTAGTTTGAGGAACTGACTATTATTTTCATTATTTTCGAATATCATATTTCTCATTAACTCAATTAGATCCCATTAAATGCATAATTGTGTGGTATATTTTTGTAAAAAATCTAAAAACGTATTAAGAATTTCTTTATTAAAATTCTGGAATTTAAAATAGCCATCTGTAGAATATTGTGTTTCTTAATTCTTCAAAATCATAAATAAGAAAACATTTACAATAATTAAGTTTTTAAAATCCTCCATTTTTGTAGAATAACTCAGATAAAAACATAATGTGAGTGCCATAAAAGTTAATTAAATATTTAATATTTAAACTTGGTAATCTTTAGATCAAGTATTCTTTTTTCGATTCAAAGTTAATTTTAGGGTTTTGTTATTTGAAAAGGTTTAAAGTTTCCTATTCCTACTTAAATGTATCATTTATTTTGGTTGGTATTTACTCTGTTGTCGGTATTCGTTTAACTTAACTTCTAAGCTTAATTTTTCCCAACGCGTTAAAATAAAAATCAGGCTATTTTTTAACCAAAAATTAAGGATGTCTTTTTTTTCTATTTATTTATGAGAAACTAGAGAACAATTGTAAAATAATTCTCCATGCCACAACGCCAATTTCCTATACCAAGGTTTGGAGAACAGCACCTTATTCAAAGAAAGGTTATGCTAAAACTTATGCTTAGTTTACAACAAATTTATTATAATTTACAGATACTATTGGTTATATAAATAGTTTTTATTGACTTTATAATAATTTGGAGATATAATTGTTTCATTAAATCATGTAATAAAATATATTAGGGCAATTCCATGAAAAAGGGGACACAGAGTTGAAATCCCTTTTCCAAGGAAAAAACCTCATTTTAACCCTATACAGGGTGTTTCAAAATTGCGTTGCACGGCTTTTATTCGGAACCAGTGCCTCCTAGGGTCATGGAAGAAAGGTCTACCCCTAGGTAAAAGACCCTGGAGAACCCATTGAGAGGACTTACAGCGCCCCTAGCGGCGAAGTTAAAAAGTTAAAAAAATTAATTTAAAAACTAAAGGAGATAGAGCAAAAACCTCAGTGAGAGTATTGTTGCCAACGTCAAGAAGAACTCATTGAAAAAAATTTCATCAAAATATCTTGAATATTCGCGGAGATATTAGCATGTGAAAATAGCACTTTTTCAGGGGTCAAAAAGTAAAAAGTTCGCATATTTGCTAATTTTTTTGATTTTTTGATTAAATTTTGTGTTCTTTCAACTAAAAAAACACAAAACAACACAATTTCACTGAAAAATTTGCAAATATGCGAAATTTTTACTTTTTGACCCGTGAAAAAGTGCTCTTTTCACATGCTAATATCTCCGCGAATATTCAAGATATTTTGATGAAATTTTTTTCAATGAGTTCTTCTTGACGTTGGCAACAATACTCTCACTGAAGTTTTTGCTCTATCTCCTTTACGTTTTAAATTATTTTTTTTAACTTTTTAATTTCGCCGCTAGGGGCGCTGTAAGTCCTCTCAATGGGTTCTCCAGGGTCATTTACCTAGGGGTAGACCTTACTTCCATGACCCTAGGAGGCACTGGTTCTGAATAAAAGCCGTGCAACGCAATTTTGAAACACCCTGTATATTTTAAAATATGGTTACATTTAATTGAAAAAGGTTAGGGAATATTGTTACACACAGTTCTGAAACAGTCAAAAAATAATTTTTTGTTCTATGAGAAAAATGTTCCAAAATGCATGTTTTTTCCAATTTTTTAGCAAGAATATAGTGAATTTCTAAGCTCTGTGGAGCTTTAAATATTAGAACATGTTTCACATCAATAGTGAAATTAGAAGTAACATAGTATCCTTATACAAAAAATATTAGACAGTTTCAAAATAAATTCATTTTTCTAACTGAGTGCATGATTTCATATTTATAATCCATTGGTTACGTTAGTCACACTACATTAATAAAAAATCATCCTAAAATACTGGTTATAGTTTATTTCATCAAACAAAAATAGCAATTTCTTAAAACTAGATGTTAATACTTATATATTCTGTAATTACAGATTTTTTCTCTGTTTAAAATTAGAGCAATGTAAATTTGATGTTTACACTTGTATTAGGAGGTAAAAAAATAGTTACGTTAGTCACAGTTAAATTTAAAATTTTATTTATTAAAATTATGAACTTTAAAAATTGTTTTGGTGTATGAAACCGGTTAATTGACTTGAATTAGATGATATCTTGTAATTTATATTTTTGATAAAGGGAATTTTATAATATTATATCATTTAATGACTTTTGAAAAGTAGTCTAAAGTTACGTTAGTCACTATGGAATGACCCATTAGATCACTGAATATATAATTATATTACATTGCTGAATCATATAAAAATATATAATTAAATTAACCCTTCAAATAAACTTTGTTTAAAATAGTTTAAAAACAAAAGCAAACTGGGTTTTTTTTAATAGTAGTAAAGATTGAGTAGTTAAATTATAAGAAAAAATAAAGCATTTAATTTTCTACAGCATAAATTTCAAGCCATCAACAGGAAAATCTTCAAGACTTCTAGCTATACCCATACAAAGTTGACATCCCCACTTACTCATTCTTGACATGAAACAACCCCATAAATACACCTCCTTACCCCACATTTCATAAATAAAGCAATTACACCCTCCTTCTTAATCAACACACGCAACTCACTATACACGGTCACTACATACACAAAAAAACCCTGAAAATTTATGTCAGTGTCAAACTTCACTCTTTCCTGAACTACTGATTTAGCACATCCTGGCCGAAACGTGCGTTGAAATAGACTCACCGCCCCCCCCGTTATCGACCCCACATGGTGGGAGTCGCAGGGCTTTCCAATTTATCAGGACCCCCGAAAACCCCACAGAATTAGGGACTTACCTATCTATAGTATTCCGTTTCCGAAAGTTCGGAATGGGCGAGAGATAGCGGAGGTTTCGCCCATTAAATTCCCATTGCGAGGCCGGACCGATAGCCATCTTTGCATCAGCTTTTCTTCTTCCCGTTTTGGCAACGGGACCGCGGGCTGCAGCTTCCTGAAGGGGTGGAGGGATGATAAAGGGGTGTCGAGTTTGCTTGATTGAGGGTGGGTTTGTTCTGTGAGGGACTTTCTTAGGGCATTTTCTGCTTTGGGTAAGTTGAGAGGGATGGGATATAGTGGTCGTGTTGTTGGAAATGATATAAAAGGATAAAATGATTGATATCCACATATTTGTATTCTTCATCCTGTCGAGAGGTGGATTGCCAGATTTAATAGTAAATTTTATACAGGACGTATCAAAAGTCCGTTTCGTGGCTTTTATTTGGAACCAATGCGTCCTAGGGTCACGAAAATAAGGTCTGCCCTTACACTCTTAAAACGACAGTTTCAAAACTGAGTACTAATCAGCTGAGTTTTACTCAGTTTGGAGACTGTCGTTTTAAGAGTGTTGGTAAGTGACCCTGGAAACTTCATTGAGATTACTTACAGCGTCCCTAGCGATCTTAATTCATTTAAAAATTAATGGAGATAAACGAAAAAAACCCTCAGTGATAGTATTGTTGCCAACATTATGAAGAACTCACAGAAAAAAAATTTCATGGAATTTATCGTGAATATTCGCGGAGATATCAGCATGAGAAAATAGCCTTTTTACAAGGCCTCATTAAAGTTCGTAAATTTGCAAATTTTTCAGTGTTATTGTGTAGTTTTGCGTTTTTTAGTTGAATGAAAACAAAATTTAATCGAAAAATCGATAAAAAAACAACTTTAACAAGTGTTTCGAAGCTCTTCCATCAGATTAGCAGCCCACTCGGCCACCATACTGGATCGAGGCACATCAATGGCCTGATGATTCCTTAACCTAGTTTTTGCTAAGGCATTTTAAGGCATAGGGCACTTAAGTTAGGTGATTTATGATTGAGTAGGTGATGTGCAATTGCTATATGAAAAAGTTAAATGATGTTGGATGTGCAAAGTTTTTTCTCTATCAATACAACGAAAATAATACCATAAAATTAACATAAGGGAAAAAGTTCATCGATTGCACCATCAGGCTTTTGAATATTTAAAAAAATGTCTCAAAATCACAACCCTTGTGTGCAGCCTTAAAATATGTGATCCTAATCAGGATCTGACCATAACTTTGCTTATATTTCCTTTATTAGAAATTTAAAAACTCATGTTTGGCCTTGGACTCAGTACCAAAAATTTAGTCAAAATTTCGAATTTGAGATTTTGCCATAAAAATAAAGATACTACCCTTAGAATTATAATGATATAAGGTTTTTAAATATAAGAATTGTGAGGTTTTCTGACCCAAAGATATGCTTACTGAAGCATAGCCTTCAACCATTAAACGGGTTTTTCCTAAAACAAGGTTTTTATCGTTTAAAATCCTAAGGCTTTTTTTTTTCTAAATGTCCAAATCTCTTAAAACATGGTAGTCATTATCAGTAATGTATGTTAAACACCTCTACGTATGGATTTTAAAATATATTTATTACAAAATTTTTTACAAAGCAAAAAAATAGAAACTTGGCATATTTCTCCAAAAAAAATTTAAATTTCAGATTTTCTTTTATTTTTCCGAAACCCTTGTAGATATTTAAATTTCCATTCGTAGAACTAACAATATATGGTGGATTTATGTTGAGAAAAAATATCAAGTGAAAAGCGTGTATATTAAAGGAGGAGTAGCATTTTGAAATAGGGTAATTTTGGCCCCTTTTTTAAATTTTTGAAATAAATAAATTTTTGAATTTACTTTTTGTGCTAAATATGAATTAGTTTAAATTAATGCATAATTTAACACCTAAAAAGATAATAAAATCCTGTTATTAGAGTAAAAAATGTTTTTGGTATTGAGTCCCCTTAACCAAATCATAAACATGTATTTTTATCCTTGAACTTTCTTTATATTCAAATATTTACACAACAGTAAACAATAGCCTTTCGCTGTAGCTTTTACATTTTGTGCAGAAATGGGCAAAAAAACACGAAATCCTCTCAAAGCTAGTAATTAATTAACCTCCCCATCAGATTAACCGATACAAAACAGAATACATTATAAGATAAACAAAACCATAACGGTTACCTGTTTAAAATTTACCCCCGATACTCAAACAAAAATCACCATTATTTTTCGCATAAAGCGAAGTAACACGATGCTTAACTCGCCCAAATAGGAAACTTGTATCAGCGAATCAGGCAGTTAATTATGCAAAAGATACATCTAATTACTTTGCGTGACTTATTTGTGGGAATTTTTTTCGTCCCTAGAGGAGAGCCAGTAATTTTTTTTCATGCGTTCCCTGGCACGGGTGTATCACTAATTCCAATTTATCACTGTCTGTTTTCGGCTCACGCGAACTCCTAGGGTGTTCGAAGGCATATCCTCTCAAAAATAAAAATAATCTTCGCATATACAGCCATCTAGTTTTGGGGGGAAGAATAAAAAAAGAGCATCATTAGAAGGTAACGGGGAAAGAGGAGCGACTGAAAGAAGAACAACAACAAAAAAGCTTGTGCTGCGAAATTACGCCCAAATCCCAAAGCTGGCATTTATTTAAAACCCTTTGCCTTACAACAGTCTAACTTGTTGACACGTTGCAGCTAGATGTATGGCATTCAATTTAAAAAGGGGAAATCATTTTTACTCGTTGCCGTTGAGCTTAGGTGAGCGTAAGCCCGTGGAAAAATAAATGGGGCGAAGTTTTAGAAATTTCTAATAGATTGTGCGATGTCTTTTAAAATTAGTTTGCACTCCGCTAATTTTTAACAATTCTAGTTTAACTAGTTACACGGTTTTGCAAAAAGGATGAAGGAGTTTGCCTTATCGTAGCTATACTGAAACTTAGAGAAAAAAGCTTATACTTGATTGTGATGAATGGTCGAGTTTAAAAGTTACATTTTAATAATGGTAGAGGAGAGGAGGGTATTACGGAATAGTCGGGCAATATGGAACACCTGAGTTGCTGCTCCTCCTCATGCTTCTATCACGTGGCAATGCCATGAAAGTCTTAAAAAATCCCTCATGATGCAGTGCGCAAAGAGTTTAGCTTCTTGTTGTTGTCTGATCAGTCGCAGCAAAGCAAAGTGTGTTTTAGGATTTTCGAAAGTTTTTGACGGTAAATGCTCAAACCTTTTAACCTACCAGTAACTACGAGACTTGGATTTTGTTGTTAAGCATAGTGTACACTAAAAGATCAGTAGTTTCTTATACTGCAGTCGTTTTTTCGCTATCCATGTTTTATCGGTTAATAAAAGGGTTCATAGTACAAGCTGGTGTGTCGGGTATTATGGAACACTAAGTCCATTCTGATGCATCATATGAAATTTACTTCCTGCCATCAACTAAAGGACAGGAAAACAAAGATGCTGAAGCATCTTAAAACTACATATTTTGTAATGAAAAATTTTCCGAAGATCAACGAGAAGAAATTCGGATCCAATGTATGTTTTCTATGGGTTCATCTTGACTGTACTGGAGCAGAAAAAGACGATTATGTTTGTGAATATTGCAAATAGACTCATGAACAAAACTATTTGAACGTAAATTGTTAAATATATTTTTATAGTTAAGATTAACTATGTTCTCTAAGGTTGAATTAGTTTTCAATAGTTGTAAATCCATTGGTCCATTTTACCCGACTGTTCCATATTACCCTCCATTTGTATATTTTTCTTGAAGTATATTTTTTGATTAAAAAATAAATGCTGATTTTTTTTACCATTGGCCCTTCATTGTCATTATTTTTAGTATATACTTAAAATGGTTCGGTGGATTTTTATTTAAAACCAATAGAGTTATTCTTAAATATATAAAGGGTGTTCCATAATACCCTCCTCTCCTCTACGTAATATATAATAAATTAATTGTTTCCTACAAGATAAAATAGGATTTCAAAAGGAAAGCCGGATATAAGAATTATTATATTATATCATGCAAAAATGAAGCTTAGTACAGACCGCCGGATACCTTATACGTCTTATGCTATTCTTAAACAAAGTGATTGTGAAAATTTAATTGGAAATACGAATTTATTTAATACGTTCATACGTTTATATAGTAAATTAAAATTAAAGTAGTTGAAAAAAGTTCCATATATTTTTTTTATAAAAACCTGCAATCATTAAAATTCTTATAAATTCTCTTAACATGTAATGCATTGAAAAATAGGGTATTTTAAACATATAGTAGTTAAAATATGATAATTTCTCTTTCTGTCTCTAATATTAATTTATTTATCTTTATCTCCTTGTGACATACAAGCTACTGATAATGTTGATTAACCTTTTTTGCCTGTGGAAAATTAGAGTGGTGTGGTACAGCTTCTTTGAATTATAAAACATTAATACAACATGATTTTTCTTCGATAATGCATAATAAAGAATGACTTAAGAACTATATGCCATAAATCATAGAACATCATGAGTTTTATCTCCTTTAAAAGTATTTGTTTTTTGCATTCAGTTAAAGCATTATGCATGTTTAATGTTTAACTAAGAAAGAAAGTATAAACTTGAATAGTTTCATTACAAAACTATTTTTAAAACCTTTTTGAATCATACATATTCCAGAAATATAAATGAATGGGAAATCTCATTCAGTTTCAGTATCTCGGCATAATACACAGTTTTTGCATAGTACAAATGAAATGTAGCTATTTTCATAAACGACGTATTTCATATACTTTTGCTATGATAAAAAATATTTCCCGAAATACTTCACAAAATACGATCGAAGCACATTCCGTGCTCTTACAAATGGAGAATGGATATTCAGACATAATGTTTTGCACATATCATAAATACGGAATGAAAGTTCGGGAATTTCGCTCAGGGAGGTATAAATGTCAAAGATCCAAAACAAATTTTCCATTTTCACCAGAAACGCATTTCTTCCCCAATGCATTTCGTTAATTTAAAACCGGGCCGCCGTAACTCAAATCTTTTTTTTACGAAAACTCGAAAATAAATCTGTATCAAGCATAAGTCAAACATCAACTTCAGCTTTTTATGTCCCATCGTAAACTTTTCCGCATATACCCGCCTTAGTATAATATAATAGATAACTGCAGCCGTACAGTTGATATTGAAAAATCAATAAACTCTGCTTAGGATACCACCCGAAAAATTTATTTCGACAAGAGGACCATGTTTCGCAATTTTTGTTTTCAGCAATATTTTATCACCAAAAGAGACAGTGTTTCCGAAGAAAATTCAAAAGAGAAATCGCGTTCGACACTCATGCACACTTTGTAATGCTATTTTCCCTTTTATTATGTGTATCTAGTTGATATTACTTCTCCATTCATTCTTTGATCTTAAACTCTACTTTAAGAAGGCCAAAACTGCCAGTTATTTATTTTATACTGTGTACAGTATGTTTACAAGAAGGTAAATTCCTAGACTTTTAAAAAGATTAATTTAATCGAATAAATAATTGAGTGTATATTCTTGTAAATATTGACGAAAATAGTGTTTTGTGAGATTAAGTTTTCTAAAAGCAAATAATTTATTGAAATTAAGTTTCGTGTTGATTCTCAGAATTTAATCAACTCGATACGCATTGGATGGATATAAAAATGGAAAATTGATTGAATTTTATAAAGATTGATGAATGTAAATAATCTTTTATTTATCTTTTAAGTAAAATACAATTTTAATTCAGTGCAAGACAATCAGTTTTTAAAGTTTTAAAACATGCTTTAACTAGATAGTTTAATTATAAATATTGTTTCTAGTTTCGATAGTATAGGCCACAAGTATATGAATGAAGTTATTACTATATAACTGTCTATTACATAAATATTCATCCAGTAAAAATTTTAAAATATTGTTAGGGGACATCCATAAATTACGTGAATCATTAATTTATATAATAACTTGGGGTTAGTTCAAATATTACGTAAGCACCTAGGGGGGAGGGGGGTTTTACCTTGCTTTTTTTTTCCTGACAAGGGGGGGGAGGAGGGTGTGAGTGATGCTTACGTAAGATACTGGCCGTTCAATGGAGTGTGTACAGTGATAACACATCGAATGTGTTCTATAAAATCTCCATAAGCTCTGGCAGATAGGTTCCACATTGCACTACAGATAATTTTCTCAGTTAAGGAGTTAGTTTGAATCAGCTTAAAAATTTTTGGAAATTAAAAAAAAAATTATGGTAAGTTCTCATTTGTTTTTCACATTTATTTTTTCATAAAAATAATTTGATTTTCATTCCTGCAAACTTTTACGGATTGTATATGAAACGCTTGACTTGCACTATCGGAGAAGCTACATTTTAGCATGATCATAAAGTGAAGTACCTATAAAAGTGTAGATAACCGGTTGATCTAAATGGAATAATATCCCTTTTATTAAGTAACAAACTAGGATAAAGAGATATTTAAATTTCTTTACTTATTTTTTAATTGTAAAATCTTATGTTAACTCGCTACTTAGTCATTACAGATTGCATTTCTATTGCGTTTCCATGGTGACGAACCGCCAATTTTAATTACACATGCTTTCGTATAAAAAACCCAAAGGGGGGGGGCGGGCAGTTTCTTACGTAATTTTGGTTGGGGGGGTTGGGGTTTGCTTATTTTTGCTGACAAGGTGGAGGGGGTAAAACATGACCAAAAAGTGCTTACGTTATATTTGAACGGCCCCTTGCTTGTTTTTATATTCTTGTAATTTCAATAGATAAGTCAAATAGGAGAAGTTTTGTATTTTAAAAGTGGTACGGTTATTCTAAATACGCAGTAATATTTCTTAGAGTTCACCAATTAATTGCGACTATCGGTAATATTTTTATGAATTTACACACGACGACGGGTTCAAAGGAGAATATAGCTGAATGGCTACAACAAAGCCTAAGATTCAAATGAGTTAGCCTTAGCCACACAGTATCAGGGTGGGTCCCCTAGAACTCTTCAACGCCACCTGAGGGGCGGTACCACTCACATTGGGAACCACTGTTGTAAAGCCAACAATTCTTCGAAGTGACGAGCAGAATAAATACATTAGAACAACATAGTTGGTCAGCAAGTTTAACTTAAAAATTAAGTTCTTTTCGAGAGAAAGTTCCATATTCCCTCTCTCGCTATTATTGACGAAAACTAGAGTGATTTTCCGAGTAGAATTTTTAAAATGTTCCGCGGGCTGGAACAAATGGCGAGTCAGGCCGGAGGATCATGTGCGTAGGTTGCCCATATGTGATTTGGATTTAAACTTCCTTTAAATGGTTTGTTTTTCTTTCAAAGTTATCACAGGGTCATTCATATCCTGTTTTATTCATATCCTGTTCAGCTTTTCCTCCGAGGGCTTAGCAAGCGATACACCATCAGTGATCTAGCTTACAAAGACGATTTCTCCAAAAATAAAACTTATTTCAATACTGAAACCAAAACGTATCAAGAACTCATCCCCTCCCTCTACCCAAACAAAGCAATTTCTCGCATCCCCGAGAAGATAGAAGAATCCCATCGATTACAAAACGGCAGCAATCGCACCGCCTCGTTTTTGCTCAATCTGGGCCACTTCTGCGATTCACCAACTTTTATTGCCGCGCCATTCATTTAGAGACACAAACCACACAGGAATACCACCGCCACCGGATTTTTCATTTCATTTTCTTCTCTCTCTCAGCCCCAGATCTCTCTGGAGCATTGATTTGTTATTATTCGGCAACTCTTTATTGTCGCGGCCCCAATGTGAGGCAAGATAAGGTTATTGTTCTGCTATCGCGCCTCGCGATTAATGTATCAAGCAGCGGAATCCACTGGAGGAATCTACCGTGTATCGCCTTTGTGTGATATATATTTCCCCGAGTTTTTTTTCCTACTCCACTGAGAGAGAGATATGATTTCGGGCTTGACTGGAATCCGCGCTTGCATGTATTTGTATTCCTCTGTCTGGCGGTTCCCGAGTTTCTTTCCGGGCGGGAATAGAGTCAACACATATGGGGAACGGGAACACTTATTATTTTTGTTCCCCAATTTCGAGATAGAAGTCGGGGGAACCTTAGGGATTCCTCTCTTCAAAATATGGAATTTTTTTTCTTGTCGATCGGCTACTTTTGGAAATGGAATGTACGGTTTTAAAAAAACCGGAACAGTAAGGAAAAGGGTGAGATATATTATTATTTGGTTGTTCGACGGAACTGAAATGAAATGAGCCTGACCAATCATAGTTAATGAGTTCTTTTCGTGATGGCTTTATCAAAAACTTTCAACCATTTTTCTCTATAGATCTCAAAAAGTCCGCTCGCGAATATCTTTAAATTATAATATGAATTTCCAATAACAATGAGTGTGTTTTATAATTCTTCTGTCAGTCAATTCAGGCAATGGATAAAAAGAATGTTTCCAGAAATTTGTGGGACATCTCTATAAAGCACTACATGAAGAAAAGTAGTTATAGCCACACCCTCATAATGGAAATGTAGTCAAAGAATTGTCAAGTTAATAGAAAAATGTTTTTTTGGCTAGAAGAAGGATTTCGCATATTTCCTCAGAGTATTTTAAATGAAATGTTCACTAGAAGTAAAATCTATATTTCATTCTAAAATATATTTCTTTCTGCGCATCAAAAGATTTTTATAATTTAATCAATGTTGTTTAGTAATATTTTGTTTACATTTCTTTAAAGGAAACCCCCGACATTTAACTTAAGAAATTTTTTATTCGGAAAATGTTTGAGATAAAATCCTTAAAAGCAACAACATAAAGACATCACCATATGCGGCCACTATTTTGCGGTCACTATTTAGCGCTTAAAAAAAAGAGTATTTTTTATTGTGTTGCGAAAACTATTTTTATAGCACGTTTTATGCGTTTTCTTTTATGCTGTCCTTATACCTCGCACAAAAACAGGATTTACTGTACGTTAAACCACGGCTTACTAGATACTACTACAGGCTTACCGAGATGCGGAAATCTTTAAAAATGTAGATGGCAATAATTAACATCTAGCAAAGCAAATCCACAGAGTTGAAGGCGGGGCTTAATGGCTTAGAGGCCAACAGTCAACAGTTACGTCTTGAAAACACGCCTTTGTTTTTTCCTTATTTGTCAGTGTGTTTATACTATTGGTTAGGACGTTAAAGACCCGGTATCCAAAAGATTTAAATAATTCAAACCTTGGTCAGCCTGTAGTAGTATCTAGTAAGCCGTGGTTAAACTTATTAAAAGCTCCTAATTCCCGTAATTAATATTATACATCAGTATTTAAGTTCAACTTATCTTTTTTTTAAATATAAGTTCTTGGGAAACATTTTGTAACACGCCGAGTACTCTTTATTTTTACCAACCCCTTTGATCTTAATTTAAGACTCTTGGTCCCAACAATACTGTAATATACTCACTCTGCCAATAGATCCTTAAATTCCTGGCCGAATATCTTCCTTCCCTAGAGACTGTTTGCACGATGATCAGTCGAACAGAGACGTGCGCACACGGAATCCCATATTAGCGGTCCGTAATCAATCATAAGCTGTAGGTATAGCGTTGCATATTAGAGGGTCATTTGGTCTAGTTTAAGCCACGGGGACATGAAAAGCTTATAAGTACAATATATCCGCCCAACTTACTGAGCTCATTTCACGGGACACACTGGCTGTGTGACTTACGGAATGAGTATAGCCCCGACTTGTGCAATATTGTGTGTTATGCAAAGATATAACGGAGGACAAGCGTATTGTATATTATCCTTTGTCTGCGGTATGTGGGAATTATGGGGATCGATACTCAGTAATTAAGCATAGGTTATACTTAACTAGCGTTTATTAAGGCACACAAGAAAGGGACAATTACAGACAAAACATAACATTAAAGTAAACAATCAAAATCTTAAAGGGAGGGAAAACCTACTCGAGGATCGGGAGGCCGTCTGCCGCCGTCCTCACATCAGTGGGGTTACGTCGCGTCTGACTGTATTCCTGAGCGTGCGGCTGAGCACGCCCAAGAAAGCTTGCGCCATGGATAGACCGAGTAGATAGTTCCTACAATCGGCCATCCGACAAGGCATGCGACCTCGCATGAAAGCAAGATTATACATCAACTAGATAAAATTACACGTGAAATGAAATATTCTAAGGTAACAAAATAGCAAGCTAAAAATAGAAAATAAATGTGAATGAAAAGAGGAGATACACATGTAGATATATCAATGAAAAAAAATTAAACAGATGTACAAATGACACATAACAAACCGGTAAAATATACACTCATAATTTCTTGATTAATAAAATAGAAGAATAAAAAAAAGTGAAAAGCACACTCATATACAGTCCGGAACGTGTGAAAGAAAAAAAAAGTTATGTAGTCCATGGCTTCATATATTCAGCCACGGTGGTAGTTGTAGTTGGACCATCAGTATTTCCACATTTTTTTACATCGTAAGTGTCATTAGGTTTGACACGTGTGATACGGTAGGGACCTAAGAATTTAGGAAATAATTTCATTCCAGGAGAGTACATACGTTTAATTGCGACGAGATCATTGACACTGTACTTAGGGGCGGCACGTCGGCGAAGGTTATAAGTTTTTCTGTTTTCAAATCTGATTGCTGATTCATCTTTGTGCCGAACAATAGTTCAAATGGAGTGGTGTTAATGCTGCGGTGATAAGTGGAATTAATGATTCTTTGAACGATGGGAACAAATTTAAACCAAGTTGTTGGATCACCTATAGAAAGTTTAGATATGACTGAGATGATGGTACGGTTTAAACGTTCTACCTGTCCATTTGCTCGTGGCAGTCCAGTGGTGATATGAGATAATGTGATGTTTTCTTGTGAGCAATATTGGACAAAGTCATCGGAAGTAAAAGCAGAACCGCGATCTGTGATGATGCGACTTGGATTACCGAAAGTGGATTTTTGCTGATCTAATTTAGCAATAACCTCTCGAGCAGTAGTGGATTTTGTTGGGTATAACCAGATAAATTTAGTGAAAGAATCAATGATAGCAAAAATATGTTTATAATTTTTGTTCGATGAGGGTAGAGGTCCAAGATGATCAATGTGGTAGGTATGCAAGGGAGTGTCGTCTTTATGCAAGGGATGTAAAAGTCCTTCTTTCTTACCAGACTTCCTCTGGGCTAGGATGCAAGTGACACAATTCGCGATGCATTTTTCTATCTTCTTTTGCAAGTTAGGAATGTAGAACTGTTGTTTGATGTGTTCTTCTGTTCGCTTTACCGCGAAATGTCCACGGTCGTGCGCATTTCGGATGATTTCGCCTTGCATCTCTTCGGGTACGACTAAGAGTTCTCGTCCTTGTTGAAACTTATAAAGTATTTCGTTCTTGAGGCAGTAGTCATCAAAGGGTTGAGTCTTCAAAACTTCTTTAATAGCAGCAAGACTGGAATCATCTTGTTGGGACTTCTTGATTTTTTCTACTACAGGATCAGATGAGATAGCTAAGACATGTATTCGGCTCAAAGCATCCACGTGAGACATCCGGGAGCCAGATCTGTGCTCTATGTCATAGTCGAAGTCTTCAAGCAACAGTGCCCAACGAGCAATCCTGGTGTTCAAGTCTCTTTTCTTCATAGTTTTGGCAAAGGCATCACAATCGGTTATTATTTTGAAGTGCGTTCCCAGCAGATAGATTCGGAATTTCTTAAGAGCTTCAATAACTGCTAGGACTTCCAATTCATAACTGGTGTACTTTCGTTCAGCATCTGACGTTTTTCTTGACATGTAGTATACGGGGTGAAAACTTTGGTCATGGGTTGATTTCTGCATCAAGACTGCTCCGAAACCATCAATAGAGGCATCAGTGTGAACTTGAGTTTCAGCATCTGGACGATATATTTGCAGAACTGGGCTTTGGCATAATAAAGTCTTCAGATGGCTAAATGCTGTTCTTTCGACATCACCAAACTGGAATGGGATACCTTTCTTCAATAAATCGCTAAGGGGTTTAGCAATAGTTGAATACGAAGGTATGAATTTCCGAAAATAGCCAGTTAATCCAAGATATCTTTGGACATCCTTCATCGTCTTAGGTGCAGGGTAGTTGATGACAGCAGAAGTTTTTAGGGCAGAAGGGTAGAGTTTACCATCTTCCACAGCATGGCCAAGAAATTCAATTCGTTTCTTCAGAAATTGGCATTTCTTAAAGTTTATTTCAAGTCCGTAAGCACTAGCGACTTCGAGAACTTGTTTCAATCGTAGAACACCATCAGTCTCGTTATTTGCGAGTATAACAATGTCGTCCATATATGGTAAGACGTAGCCTTTATCAATTAAGTCTTTAAGAACACAGTTTATGAATCGTTGAAACACAGAAGGGGAGGTGCACAGTCCGAAGGGCATACGTTTGAAGCAGAACTGACCTCTATGCGTCACAAATGCAGTAAAACGGCGACTGTTCTGTGCAACAGTTACATGGTGAAAACCATTTTTTAAGTCAAGAGTTGTGAAGATTTTAGAGTCTTGTAGTCTATCGAGAATGTCCTCAATAAGTGGTAAAGGGTACCTGTCCTTTTCTATGAGTCGATTTATCCTCCGATAGTCAACTACTACGCGGGGATCTCCATTCTTCTTACGTACCACAAGGACTTGACTGGAATATGGTGATGAAGTTGGCTCAATGACAT
This sequence comes from Tetragnatha versicolor, assembly GCA_024610705.1. Taxonomy (NCBI): domain Eukaryota; kingdom Metazoa; phylum Arthropoda; class Arachnida; order Araneae; family Tetragnathidae; genus Tetragnatha; species Tetragnatha versicolor. The sequence goes on from JANDEH010000001.1 coordinate 69,945,244, forward strand.
CATTTTTAAGCCATTCGTCTACTTGCTTATCGACTATGTCTCTTTCAACAAAAGGAAGACGTCTGGGATTGGCGTAAAGAGGTTTTTCTTCAGTGACAGTAATCTGCATCTCAACGTCAGTGGTTTTCGTCTTTTTGGGCGAGTACACCCGGAGAAGTTCGCGCACGTCGTCACGCGTTTCTTCTGAAACCTCAGCAGATATGTCAAACTCAACATCAGGAACCTCTGGGAAAATCGGATAGATGACTTCCTGGGAGTTTTCTAGGGCAGATGACGTCTTAGTAATTTCACGGAATGTTATGCCGTCAACAGTAACATTCATCGAGGCTTGTTGAATGACGTCGTAACCCACTATAATTGAATGATTCATGGAGCTATCAGGGACTACACGAAAGATGGTGGGGAAATTAATTTTATCAATTTGGATAACGAACTCAAATGTTCCTAAGACTGGGGTTTTTGCAAAACCAAATCCAGTGAGATGGGAATTGTTATACTGCAATGGCATGTTTATGACCTCAGAACTTTCGGTTTCGGCGCCGGTAGAAGGAACAGCTCTCACCGAACCGTTTGCGTTCTCTGATTCAAGGTCATTGAGAGGTTCGTCACCGGCAGAGAAATGAAAACTATCTAATGCACTAGAAAAAGCACTCAAATCTGATAGAGCATCAAAAATAGTTTCACATAATTCCACAGCAGTGCCCTGAGAATTTAAATGCAGCAGGTGGGCGATACTAATAAAATCAGACAATGATAGGGTGTCTACAAGATACTTTTTATGCTGTTTAATATCTAAGGTTTCCGAAAAGGAAGTAAAGTTTTTTAATTTCTTTCTAGACGTCCTATCAAAGGGAGTATTAAACACAACTGTATTTAGTAACTTTACAGAATATGTACTTCCGTAAGTTAAAGAGTTTAAAATAAGAGGTATTGATCCCAAAGTTACAGCCATTTTTTTTTAAAGTAGCACACAATACAGTTTTCAAAAATTTATATGGGTGACTCACCGTACTTTTAGGGAACTCCAACAAGCAGTATAAACTCGAAGGGAATACTCGGGATTCTAGGGGTAATTCGACTTTTTGGATGGGGTGACCAGGTAGGCCGAAGCCCTCACTTATGGGGATGGATACTCAGTAATTAAGCATAGGTTATACTTAACTAGCGTTTATTAAGGCACACAAGAAAGGGACAATTACAGACAAAACATAACATTAAAGTAAACAATCAAAATCTTAAAGGGAGGGAAAACCTACTCGAGGATCGGGAGGCCGTCTGCCGCCGTCCTCACATCAGTGGGGTTACGTCGCGTCTGACTGTATTCCTGCGCGTGCGGCTGAGCACGCCCAAGAAAGCTTGCGCCATGGATAGACCGAGTAGATAGTTCCTACAGAATGAATTTGTCTTCTTTAAGCATTTTGTTATATGATTTAATGTTGTGCTGTTTAATTTTTAAATCCTAAATTACGGTTTTTTTTCAATTGTGTGCTTATCGAATTATTTTTTTTTAAATATTCTCGTTACTGTTTCTAAAGTTTCTAAAAATTGGTTTGTTACAGAAAACTTGTTACTAAATTTGTTTGAGTGCAACATGAAAAATTGCAAATGTAGTTAATTTTCAATTTATTTGCTAATTTATCAGATATTAAGTATTAAAAATGGGGGAAAACAATAATTAAAAGCATATTAGTTCCTAAATATGAACAACAGATGAAAATACCGTATATTTTCTAAAATTGTTATTAAATTTGTTTGAGTGCAACATGAAAAATTGTAAATTTAGTTAATTTTCAATTTATTTGCTAATTTTTTAGATATTAAGTATTAAAAATGGGGGAAAAACAATAATTAAAAGCATATTAGTTCCTAAATATGAACAACAGATGAAAATACCGTATATTTTCTAAAAGTACCTTTTAAGTATGGATGTCAATTTTTTGTAGTTATAATAATATTTAGAGCCTTATTTGAAAAGCTAAGAATTACAGTTTCAGGTGTATATCGTCCTTAGTTTGGAAAGCTTGTTCAATGGAGTTCATTAAACGACACCATCTTTTTTTATTTAAAAGTTATAATTCTGTAGTTTCTCTTGTACGTAAAATTCTGAAATTTTGACTGAGACTACTAACATGATTAATCGGAGATAAATAAATACAGCTTCATTCCTTCTCTATTTTGTAATTTTTTATTTAAATGTTGTGCATGTATTTGAGAATTCATTTCCTTACAAATCCCTTTCATTTTTTAGCCTCGACAAGAAGTGAGCTTTTTACACTTTTTGGAGCCAGGAACGTGGTACTTCTCCATTATAAACGATGACAGTTCGTCCGTCGGTATATCTTTTCTTCCCACTCTAGCAAGTAAGTATATATCCATTAAAATTACCATTAACTAAACTGGTCAACACTCATTTTGATGGCGGGAATGTAACAGCTGTTTTTGTATATATTTGACCTCCTTATTCCGAATATGGCCTCCGTTTTTGCTCATCAGCTCTAGTTTTTAAGATATTCGAAAATTAAGTTTTTTTTTACTTTTGACCTACCTTTTATACAATATGGTGCTATAAAAATGACTTAAAAATAAAAAACCTAACTACCCAAGGCTTTTCCTATTCCTTAGGGTCCCAATAGATAGTGTATAAAGTTAAGTATAAAGTATATAGCACCATATTGTATAAAAGGTAGGTCAAAAGTAAAAAAAAACTTAATTTTCAAATATCTTAAAAACTAGAGCTGATGAGCAAAAACGGATGCCATATTCGGAATCAGGAGGTCAAATATATACAAAAACAGCTTTAATATTCCCGGCATCAGAAAAAAGTTTTTTTTGTAGACCAGTGTATCATTTAAGTCTTTAAAATTATTTCGCAAAAAAAACTAAACTGCTTAATTCCCGATTCCGCATTGCAAGATTCCCACCTTCATTAAAGGACTAATCGAAGCGTTCGCTGAAAGATTAAGAAACTCCATATTTAGAATAACTATCTCACTATCCAATCAGAGTTATTCTTACATTTTGGGACATAAACGCGCACAGAAGCTATACATTCAAATTTATTCCGTGACATTACTGTGAAATAAGTTCTGAAAATAAAATATTAATGCACTTTGCAACGTGCGTGATAGTTTAAAAACGTTAAGTGTTTCCTTACTTAATATAACTATCTAAAAGGAAATTACAATATCTTCATACTAACATAATTCTTATCTTAACCATCTTGTTCCAAACCATCACTAAATAAGACAGCAGCGTCGCATAACATTTTATATCCCCCATGAAAAATGAACAATATCTCCCCTATAAATTCACATCATTAATCCTTTAAAAAACCAACTCCACGTAATTTAGATAGAGCACACTCTGGCCATTGTTCTCCTCTTTGGCTGAGCAACAAAGATGGCTTATCTCGGTCCTGCCATGTTTCTTAATAAATTAACCCTGTTTTCAATACATCAGCAGAAGGCAACTAAACCTGCATGAAAATTAAGCACTGTAGATCTCCTAAAACGCGCTAAGGGCGTGTAAAATCACTTTTTTGTTCATTTATAAGTCAAAGAATCCTAATTGTACCACGCCCATAATTTTTCAAGGCAACAAGCGTGCCAACAGCTCGTTTACATCAATAACCACTTGCTCCTGTACCCTACTAAACCACACAGCGGCGTTTCTTAACGAGTATGAAAAAATTCCCCTTAACAAATTAGAGAGAATTCTCTGTGTTAAACGAAAGTTCTTTTCATTATCTTTTGTGCAGCAGAGAAGTCCCCTTTTTATGTGCTTCTTTCCTTTCAGTTTTATCATCTGTTTCTTTGGATTCTAATTAACGTTTATTATGGTGTCTTTGAAGGGGACGTGCCGACGTCGTGCCCAAACAATTGTCATCACCATGGCAACTGTCACCTGGGGAAGTGCCACTGCTTTCCGGGCTATATCGGACACGACTGCGCTGACAGTAGGTGTTAGATCTTGTTTTATTCTGACAACGGATTTCGGATATTGCGCGCTCTGGGAATAGCTTGCTTGCTTTGCCGCTCTTGCCTTTTAAAAACATATATAGCAAAGAAACAATCGAGAAAAGTTTCGTTGTTAGTGGGTAATTAATCTATTAATATGGAAATTTCTCCTGTCTCGCAATTAAATACATAGTAACGTGAATTTATTATGAGCTTTGTGTGTATTGTGGATACCAGTTTCACTAGGGGAAATAAATCTTTTGTGCTAATTTGGAATAATTAGAGTAAAAAAAATTGGAGTGACATTTACCAAGAGAAAATACTGTTGTAATGCGTCCTTAACTCAAATGTATAAAATTTAAAAGAATGATATGTTTCAGGAGAAATGACGGAGGAACACAGCTGTTTTGCTATTTTGCTATTTTTCTTGACAAAAGGGAAGGGGGATATCAGTGATACTTACGTAAGATGTCAAAAACACTACATTTTCGCTAATGCGTAGCTTCTTGCAATTTAAAAATCAACCAAAAAAATTTTTAAAAAATATTAAACAATGAAAAGTATTTTCAAGCGTTTTGACTTGAGGGGGGGTCGCGCAGTTTTCTGACTTAATTATGAGGGTTTGTTGCGGTTTGCTTATCTTTGCTAACAAGGGGGAGGGAGGGTAGAAATGACCTAAAACCTACTCGCGTAATATTTAAACGGCCCCTGAGAGTAAAATTAATTATTTTTTATTTGGAATTCATGAAATATAACCAAATATAATAAAAGGATATCAATACTATAACTATATTCCTATGAGAATAAATCGACTAAAGCCTATATCTCATTGCGTATTCTTCAATCTATCCAACCAATTTTATTTCAAATCTATACCAATTTTTATCCGGAATAGTAGGCAGCAAAACAGTCCCAGACAACAATTCCAAACCAAACAACTCTATTTTCTAACCTAATAGATGCGAGGGGGGTACAACAAACACCATTCCACGTGAACGCTTTCTTGCTCATTTAAAATATCAGCATTCTACTTTTCACGGGACGGAATTTACGAAGCGATAGTTTTTCATTCCACGCCGGTGGCAACATCCATACACCGTAATAAATAAGTCGGAAAATGTGCGCGCCGATGGATATATTCGTTCCTTTTCAAATCCTTTTCTATTAAAAGGAACGGATATAAAAAGGAAGGGCGTTAGCCGCTATTGCAAAAAAATGTGAGAGAAAAAAAACTTGGGTGTTAGAAAAAGGGTGATTGATAAGGCCGATTTATTGTGCTGTGTTGTGATTTTGGATGTATATGTGTGCTTGGGAAAGAGAGTTTTATGTTTGAAATTGTGAGATGTGTGTGAGGAAATGTGTTAAATAGATGGTGATGATCCATCAAGTAAATATCCAGGCGTTTAAAGAATAATTTTGTTTTTTTAGAGTTTATAATCTTTTTTTTAAATGTTGGATTAACTCTTTTTTTATGCTGGATAAAGTGTTTTTTAGACATACAAGGAAATATTAATGCATAAAAAATTATCAACCAGGAATAATGTTCAAGTACAATCCATTGACAGTAAAATAAACGCAATGGTTTAAGAAAAGTGGGAACATGGTTTAGAAGGGTTGATGGAGGTATCATAAGCTTTAGAATCCTCCTCAAACATTCAAAACATGGTGGGGGATTTTTAAAATAACATTGTAAAAATTTGAAAAAAAAATCTCCTACAGTGTTTGTAAGAGAGGAGGAAAAATAGTTTGTTTCTATTCTTAAGCAGGACATAATACTGGAAACTTTTCATCTAAGCACTTTTATTTTAAGCACCCAGTTATTTTATTTAATGGTACTACGTTGTTATTTAAACATCATAGTTGTTCTAAAATCCTTGTATGTATTATCTACGAAACTTTTTATAGTATGTTTATAAGAGATCATTTTTGTTAAACACAGAATTTCCATTTGAGAATTCCAAATTTGCCCTGAATCTTTGTCCTCTCAAAACAATCAAGAAATATTTTGTGATGATTATTTTTTAAAAATTCATAGAATGAAAAAAATGTGTTAAACTGTTTGATATTTATACCACGTCACGCAAGTTAATAGCCTAAAATAAAAATGCGTGTCTAGATATTTATCCTCATCTTCCCCAAAGAAAAAAACTCACAAAGTACTAATGTTTCCGTAAACCTTTACTATAACAATAGTAGTCTGTGCAAACTTAAAATATTTCTCAAAAGTTACTGTAGACAACGCCGTTATGCAAAGGTTTCACGTTAACAATACCAACAATTTTCCTCAAATCATTGCAATAACTGATTCCATGCTATTTCTCTACAGGTGTGTGTCCAGTCCACTGCACCGGTCACGGGAGGTATGTCCAAGGCTCGTGCCGGTGCGAAACCGGGTGGAAGGGGACGGAGTGCAACGTCCCGGTGACGGAATGCGAAGTCATCGATTGCAACAATCAGGGCACCTGCGTTGCTGGGAAGTGTCACTGCAGAGCTGGCTACAAAGGGAATCACTGTGAAGAAGGTATGGTTGATTGGATTCAAATATTATTTCTGAAATCATGTGTGTATTGATAGAAGATGGATTTTGATTTGTGTGCAATTCATCGTTACGACACAAGTATTAAAATTACATTGCTAATCTAATTTTCGATATACGTGTTTGAAAACTGAGGTAGCAAAATGCCAAAATTAATTTAAATCAAATTCTCATTGAGAAACGGTTAATTAATTTTAACTTTAAAATAAGTTATTCCAAGAAATAAGAACATTATCTATGTTTAAACTTATACCATCAAGATACTCTACCCTTACACTTAAAAAAAACGCATTGATTTAATAAAATAATTCTGATAGGTATTCTGCCAGAAAACTCCTGAAGTTTGTACAGAAAAATCCTGTTAGAATCTGATGCAGTCTCACTGTAGAGAAGTTGTAATCAATACAGTTTAAACCTGTAACTTGATTTGATCTTCCAGTAGTGTGACTACAAATTTTCAGTAAATATGACTGAATTTCTCTGTACAAAATTACAAGGGTTTTATTAATAATAAACAGGTTTCGGGAGAGTAAAGAGTAACTTGATAAAGCTATTTTTATGCATAGACATGGCTATAATAATCACCTTTGCAATTCCACCTGTTTCAATTTGATTATCTTTCTACTATTAACAGTCACATTTACGTATAACCGTAACGCTGTCGGGCTGATGGCTGTGAATATAGCCCGACCGCAACGAGAAAAACTTTTGAAGTTCTTAGCAGAATTAGTACCACACAGTGAAATTTTATTAATAAGAATTAGTGGAAAATTAAAAAGAATAACATGAATAGCGGTTGCATTAAGAATTTGGCAAGACACAATCTCAATAAAAAGTAAACATTCTCTACACTATAAAAAATAATCCAGTAAAAAAAACAGAAAATTTTTGGCAGCAAAAATTGCCAGAAAATTTTTGTAGGCAGAAAATCCTGTAAACAGAAAAAAGCTGTAACCTACAGGTAAATACTGTAAAAAGAAGCTTTCTGTCAAGTGAGCTACATATTTTTTCTGTTGCCTCACAGTAATTTTCTGCTTGTGCGCATGCGTGTTGACTTATTTTAGCTGGGTTTTTTTGAAATTTTAATAAATCAATAACCGGGGATAAAACCCACGACCTACCGCATGCTAAGCACGCACGCTACCACTGCTCCAACGAGGATTCAGTAAAAGTAGAAATTATCCGAAGATGTTCTTTCTTTCTCCACGAACTGAAACTTTCTGTTTAGGTACAGATAAGCTAAAAAACTATAAAAAAGCTGTTTTTTACATAAAATAAATAGAAGTGCAGTGGGAATGTTACATGACAGAATATCCCTGTAAACAGGAAGTCATTTTTATTGAAACTTTCTGTTTTTCTACAGTTTTTTACAGTGTAAGAACGCCTTTTCTCATTGCAATCAGACTATATGGATGTTACTGTTCTAAATACCCTAAAAAACTTCCTATTTTCAGTGGACTGCCTGGACCCCCAATGCACGGGGCACGGAGCGTGCGTGAACGGTCAGTGCTGGTGCAAGACGGGGTGGCGTGGCGTCAACTGCAGCGAGGCTGACAACCGCCTCAGCAGGTGTTTCCCGGACTGCACCAAGCACGGGGTTTACGACTTGGAGACTGAGCGCTGCATCTGCTTCGACCACTGGGCCGGACCCGACTGCTCCAGAGGTGAGGCAGTTATATCTGAACCAGTGCGTTTATGTGGGCTGTTAAGTTCGTATGGTGGGGTTTATGGGGTGCGTATAGGGTTTTTTTGGTGGGATTTGGTTTGGTAGTTAAATGGGGTTTGTGTTCTTTCATGCAAAACTTAAAGGTATTGGAATCAGTTGAAGGGGATAGCATTTTATTTGCAGAATTGATTCGATCGGTATAATGGAATGAAAGTAATAATACAAATGGGAAAGAAGACAGAAATTCTACTTTAATTATATAAGAGAAATTGAAGTTGAGTGTTTTCATTGAATTGTTACCAAAACACAGTGCCCAAATATTAGCAGGGCTTCTGGCGATGAGTTGGACCTATATTAATTGCTTAGCAATTTTAAAACAATTGCTGGAATGTGCTAATTAATACTTGGCGACCAAATGCGACGGCAAGAGTTCACGCATAACAAACAATGTACGACATGAAGGTTTGGTGGAAAAACCAATCAATTTTCAATCACATGACGGCGTTCTTTCAGGAAGTTATCTTAGCCACTCTTTAGGGTTCCATTTTCTCCCTCGGCCTTAATCAAGCAGTGATTGACTGGTACTGGTTGACAAGTTAATAAAACACACCTTGGTGGGTGATAGAACTCATCTATGCTATCAAAACGTGAAAAGCTAAAACAATCAACCAAAATGATTAAAAAAATAAATAAGATTAAAAAACGCGTGAAATATGATATGAAGGATAAGGAATTATCTCCTTAGGATTTTTTATTTTATTTTAGGAGTATTAAATTGCTGTGTTCTAGTTAATAATTCTTAACAAAGAAATTTAATTGAATAAGAATAAAAAAATAAATTTGAAACTAAATTTAAAACTAAACAACTGGATAACCTATATTTTTTTTCAACCATTTTACTCGACATTTATGCTAGGCAGATATCGGTTATCCCAAGACTAAAATCCCTATCAATAAGCTCTAAACGCTTTCACCTAAACACGCAGCTAAACATTAGATAAAGCCATTCTTAAGCAAACAACGATCCAACTTCCATAAAAGAGATTTAAACTTCAAACACAATGTATCATCATTGGTGTACATCTGATTGAGAGAGAGATTTCTAATGAATTTTAAAATAAACCGAAATAACTCGCCCTAAATTCGAAAAGTAGCCTACTACTCCTATTTTATTCATCTTCCCGCCGTAAGCTGTGTTTAGGGGAAAGCTTGTTCCCCAACTAACAAGGGGAGGATCCCAACGTGTCATCACCGATTCGGTTCATTTTTGGTGTGTAAATAGTGCATGACTAGGACATCAATTTGTGAAAATATTAAGAAGCAACTCTCAAAAGTTTAGGAGAAAATCGCGATTAAAAATTTTAGCACGTAGTTATATATATGAGAAAATTCGTGTTTGCAAGCAGATCGTGGCAAAGAGGTAAAAGCCGCGACTCTCATTCCAAAGGTCTCTGGTTCGAGCCTCGGTGGGTACCATAATTTTTATTTAAATTTTCCACACAATTAAGAGCACAGATACGAAGTTAAGTAGTACATACATATTTATTATCAATTTTAAAACATTTTTTAAATATTTTAAATATTTACAAAATATTAGCTGGCTAATTAACTTGCCTTATTTTTCCCTTGGATTTATTTTAACAATCAAATCAGACACATAACAAACCCTTTTAGCATAACAAAATTGCGTACTTTCTTTTGAATAGTTGGGGATAAATTAAGGTTAAACTTCAACTATAAAAATGAAAACTATTTTTTTTGTTTTGAAAAAATATTTTCATTCCTTGTTTCCCCAAAAAATAATAATTAAATCCAATTTTTTATGATCGTATTGTAAATATTATATATTTACCAAAAAATTATTTATAAACAAGAAAAATTTTTTAAAATTAGTAATTAAATATTATTCTAATTTTATTTCGTCTCTGTACTCTAAAAATTATGACACCCACCGAGGACCGAACCCGGAACCTTTGGATTGGGAGTCGCAGCTCTTACTTCTTTGCCAAGATCGGCTTGCACAATAAGAATCTTTTTAGATATATAAGTACATGTTAAAATTTTTAATCGCGATTTTCTCCTAAACTTTTGAGAGTTGCTTCTTAATATTTTCACAAATTGATATCCTAGTCATGCACTACTTGCACACCAAAAATGAACCGAATCGGTGATGACACGTTGGTATCCTCCCCTAAGACCATGTCTAGGAAACTATTGCAGGAGATGAGAGCGAGATGGCTTCGGAGTACGTGGGCAGAATGATTTCAATTTCCTCTTTTTCCACGGCTCGCGCTGTTTGTTTATTTCTTTCTGTACCTACTACACTTCTTTCCCCGCTGTTGGAAAAAGAAATTCTTCGTCGAAATCTCTGTCACAATCTGCGGGAATCTACTCGGCTGTGATATTGCATCGCGGTGGTGTGAGAATTACTTAAGGGCTTTCAACGGTGAATGGGGAATACGTAAATATTTGTACTTATTTTCAGTTAGAGTAAACAAGTAGGTTTTCAGTTAGTCTGTGCGTTTTTTTGTGTTAAACTTTGGAATGTAATTGAATAGTTTGGAGAAAGGTTTCTGTGTTAAGAGGGAAAAAATTTCTTTTAGATTTCGCTCTTGTTATATGACATTTCTTATTTCTGAGACAGCACATTACAAGTAAAGTAACAAATTCTCTACTTGTATTAAATTTGTTTTTTAAAATATACTGACAAACTAATGGAATGACTTATTCTAGAGGCCCCATGGGATCTTACAAACGTAATCTAGGCATACCTAGATTTCTTTTCAAGAGTGATAATCAAAACTTTTACTTAAGTATTAAATTAGTATCATTTTGACCTCATAATATATTTAAACTGTATGTACATCGTATACTACCTCTTAGGATCAAGTTTTCGTCAATTAATAGCCTTAAAAAGTACTTTTAGTTTCATATCGAATATGCATATAAACTTATTATACATGGTGATTCAGATAAGTGTTTCATAACTTCTAGGAGAGGTAGGGTACCTCAAGACGAACAAGAATTGGTATAGAAAGGGGGTCTCAGTTACACCGTTAAAGAGCTAGGTCCTTATGCAGTGCGAGAGCGTTACAAAAGGACGTTTTGCCAAGGCCCGTTTAACGAAAAATGAAAAAATTTATTGCATGAGGTACAGCAGTATCCGTATTACTTACATCATAAATTTGATAGAAATTGGACCACTTTCTAAACCGTGGGGTGAGTTTTAAAACGTGCTCTTAGTCAAACAATGGAGTTCCATTAATGGTATTTAGAAAAATGATGATCGGGGAAGGAATTTTCAATGATCAAACAGTTTCAATGATCCATGTTACGATCATTGAAAATTCCTTCCCCGATCATCATTTTTCTAAATACCATTAAGGAATGTGATTCTTTGACTAAAAGCTTAATATTGCATGTTTTAAAACTCACCCCACGGTTTAGCAAGTGGTACAATTTCTATCAAATTTATTATGTAAGTAGTACGGATACTGCTGTACCTCATGCAATAAATTTTTTCATTTCATTATGTTTTTTTTCGTGAAACGGGCCTTGGCAAAACGTCCTTTTGTAACGCCCTCGCACTACATTAGGACCTAGCTCTTTAACCCACGAGGACACGCGCGGGGTCTGCGAGACCCCAACGCTTAAATAAACCTTCATTTATATATATATGAAACTCCGTGTAGCTGCCTAAAAGGTTTCCACCTATCACCTCATGAAGTTTAAATAAAGTACTAATGTTATTTTCCGAGTTAGGTTGTTTTTAAGGAAAATGCTTCCAAAACTGTGAGGATTGGTGCGAGTTAAACAACCAAAGAGGTTTCCAGAAGTAAGAAAGAGGTAACTATAATCCATAATTTTTCTTGCAAAAAAAGAAATTAGAAAATAAAGGATTTTAGAAAATAAACATCGGTTCAGTTTAGCCAAAGAAATTCGTTAGCTCCGCTCACATTCCATTGCATTTCCTGTTTTCCTAGTCTTATATTATCCTACTACTATTATAATTGTGAATGTTTGTCCGGATGTTTGTTACTCTTTCACGCAAAAACTACTGAATGGATTTTAATGAAATTCTACCATAATGTAGCTGATACATCAGAATAGGACATGGGCTATAATTTATAAAGAGAAAATCAGTCCTTCATTCTTTTTTCCCGTTTTTCCTGCTTTTTTTCACTTATTTTTCCGTGTTTGAAAACCTGTTTTACCAGTCATACAACGAGTTAAAAATAAAACATTGTTTCAAATGAGACAGATCACTAGACTTTTTCATTTACTAGATCTTTTAGTTTAGTTTTAAACACTGGTTTTAAATTTGTTAATTTGTTCACTAGACTTACTAATTTACCAGACTTTTTACTATGGTTACAAATTGGTTATTTTATAAAGGCACCAAGATATTAAACATTATCAGGAACATCGGGATTGTAAAAAGTGACAAGAACACCGGGATTGGAAAATTAGCGAGAACATCGGGATGGAAAAATTACCGGGTTATAAAAATTACCGAGAACACTGGGATAGGAAATTTACAATAAAAACACCCAGAATACCGGAATATAAAAATTACCGTAAACACTGAGATAGGAAAATTACCGGGAACGCCGGGATTAGAAAAATTACCGTGACCACCGGGATAAGATTACCGGGAACACACTGGGATAGGAAAGAGGCGCCTGGGATACCGGGATGATTTGTAATATTGCTAATTTACAAAATTATAAATGTATTTTAAGAAATATTTTAAAAAATTAATTTATTCACCCCACCCGTGCAAGGCCGGGTATAACAGCTAGTATATTAATAAGAAGCAGTCAACTAATAATGCACATTAAACAATTAAATTATATATTTAAACTATCCGTGATAAAAATTTTGCATGTACTGAACGTTTAGAACGGAAAACGGTTTGTGGGGTCTGAGAGACCCCGCGCGCGTTCCCGTGTAACAGAAAGTAAAGCGCGTCCTCCCGGGTTAACGGTGTAACTGCGACCCCCCTTTCTATACCAATTCTTGTTCGTCTTGATGTACCCTACCTCCCCTAGAAGTTATGAAACACTTATCTGAATCACCCTGTATAGCTTTCACATTTCATAAATTCATTTTGAATAGTATTTCGAATCCTCAATAACATAAATTTAAAGAGCACAAAATATTGCAAGGATGAAATGCCAGGTACGCTTTACAAATTTTGTGTAAGGGTTATAGGAGCTGGATATATTTTATTGCAAAGGACAATTATTTTATTAACATAATGAATTTAATGAACATAATAATGAATTAACCGTATACACGGTAGAAATATAATTCTTAGCTATCATGCAATGCGTTTTTCGAAGCTCATATATATAGCAAAGTTTTATCGCAAAAATAATTTTAATCATCCTTAATAATAAAAATAAAATCATGTACGTAAAATATAACCTTGAATATTTCATGCCTCTTGAAATTTTCGACATGTCTTTTTATAAACAGCCCAATCTATATCATCAAACAGATATAAAAAAACACTCCATTTCCTTGGCAGTTTGAAATAAAACGAGAAACATTAAAAGCCCTGATTGGTTTTCCAGCCTCATCCAAAGCAACACGAATTCCAAAAACAAGCCCAGATCAAATATGCATCAATCCGAAAGTGTCAAATACTTTTTCTCCATAAATATTCGAAATGCGTTTCATAATTTCATCAGAGCATGAAACATTCCGATACGCATCAGACACGTCGGTCTCAAAAGCTGATATAAATCTCGAATGATAAAAAATGCATTCGAGACCCCTTACTACATAGGCTTCGAGTTTCGTTTCTGAGAGGTTTTTTTCCCGATACTTATTCACTTCTCTCCCGATCAATATAAACCTTTTCAGTCCTGGCCGGCCAGATTTCACTTTGTGATACAATGGAAATCCGGGGCGGGGGAGGAATTATAGGGATGAAAGTATCACGTCGGGAAACGCATTCGCTTGTTCCCTTCTCCCGACATTTTTGTAATCCCTTTTCTTATTATTTTTTCCCTCAGTTTTTCCCTCCTCTTCTTCTTATTTAGGTGACAAATCCAGGCTCGCTTTGATGTATGTATCCGCGTCGGTTCATCAGGCAGTCCCCAATGCTTCTGCTACAAGGAGGAAATATGTGCGATTTTTTTCCCTCTCACCCCCGGGTTAGGTTGTTGGAAAATGGTAATAAAACTCCTCCAGAGGGGAGAAAGAGATAGAAAAAAATATGCTGATAAAAAGAAGAGGAAATAAAAACGGGTGCGAATCGAAAATGAAGGAGAGATAGAAACTTCTTATGGGAGGGGAGGAAGCATTCAACCCATTTGTCTCTGCAATGCGCATGACCTCCCCGTCCCAAATATCTGTAGAATCCTATGGAGATCTCGGGCGGTGGGGTATTGAAAGAGTACCACACAGACCCGAGTCCGAGCAGATGAAAACGCTCATAAAAGCGCCGAGATATATCCAAGAAAAGCGCCTTCAAGACAGTTATGCCATAAAGTGAATTTCGTCTCTTCTGTCAGATTCCTATTATTCTTTTAAAAACTTTTATAGCGTACGGGGTAAAAGAGCTGCGAAGAGCACACGTATGCATAGATATTGCGTTCCCTTTATCTAATGGTCCCTCTGGGATCGAGAAGAGGGTGACTGGGAAGGGATCTAGCCTCCCCCTTCTATCTGTCTGTTTGATCAATCTGGAGTGAAATGGGCTTTGGGAGATTTTTCGGGGGCAATTCCGTGGAATGCGATTTCCGTGAGACGTTCTATTGTTTGTTAGCGGGCTCCTGGATGGGAGGGTTGGGGTCTCGGTTTGATACATATTTATGAAAGGGGATATTTTTATGGGGGTGGTGAGAGGCGTTCGATTTAAATGAAGATCCGTCTTCTGGTGTGTACTTTGGTAAAAACAACTATGAAGTACCCGTTTGGAGAGTGTAGTGATACTTTTTTTTTGAAAAATCGTTTGTGGGTGTGTTTTTATTGCAAAATATTAAGTTTCTAGGAGGAAATATGATCGGCGTTTTTTTTTAGTGAATACATGGGAATGGTGGTTTCAGATTCATCAGGGGTTTTTTAATGCATTCAGAATTGAGGTGTTTTCTGCAACAATGAGTTATCGCCACATTCATAAACACATCTTCCTAAAACATTCACATCCTAGAAGTGTGCTTTGGGGTAAAAAGGGCAAAATCAGTCACCAACCCTGTTATACAAGGCCTATAACAGTACTACTTTGGCGACAACTGCTGGCTGACGCTAAGGTTACGTCTTTTGATGTGATTTTGGAGATAACTCCTTGTTGCAGAAAACACCTCAATGGGCAATACCACTATTTATTTTTTATTTTTTTATTCGATAGAGGTACCCTAGGGCGGAATATACGCGCCAAACTTTTTTAATTACGATTATTATTTATTTTTTTATGTAATTTCAAAGTTCAACTTTAAAAAAGGGCGTTGAAATGTCCAATTTCCCAATATGACGTACTTTTACCCTATACATTGATTTTAAACAATGCTTTAATTGTTTAAACAAATCAAAGTTATTGTTGGGTTTCTCGTTAAAGTCTGTATGAGTCAGTTGTGATTAGTGATGGGCAGGTATCGATACCAAATACTTAAGTACTCGATACCTATAGGTATCGAGTGTATTCGATACCCACAAAAGTATCGATACTTTATTGACATATTTCGTTTTAAATTTTTCAATGAAGTAATCTTTATAATACCTACTGTAGATCAAACGCAGCCTGTTTCCGTTTTCATTTTGCAACGCTCAAACCCAAGTCGTTATCATCCGCGAGAGAAATTTGACGCGGCTAGGTTTTTCCCCCGCCAAATCCTTCGCCTCTATCCACCTCCAGGCCCGTAGCTACGGGGCTTTTTGATGGATCGCTTTCAGTTTTTTGAATATTAGTCTGATTATGGATAGGCCCTAAAAAAATTGTCCCTTCAGGTTCATTTCCCGACATTGAAAAAAAGTACTCGATACCTAAAAGTACTCGATACCTATAAATATTCGATACCAAAGTATTCGATACCTATAAGTATTCGATACCAAAGTATTCGATACCTAAAATTATCGATTTTGCCCATCACTAGTTGTGATGTACTTTTACCCTAAACAAAGACAAAGGGCTTGGCGATTTTAATTTTAAATATTTAATTGGCAAACTTTTTTTGAAACTTTTCATGTGGATTTTTGGATTTAGATCTATTTCCTTTACTGGAAAAATACATTTTTTCTGTTTTCAAAAATGATGGTATTGCCCATTGAGGTAGTAAAATAATTTATAAACAAGAGAAGATAAGTTTAAATCATGAAATCAACAAAAAAATTAACAAAAACCATTTCACCAGGTTACCAAGCTACTTTAACTTTCGGAATGTCTGCTTCTCCCATTCATTTCTCCATCTCAAAATGACGTCTTGCCTCACTGATAAATTTTATTTCAAAACATCTTAAATTTACAACGAAATTAAAAAAAAAACATTGTAAATTTATATTTATTAAATAATAAAAGTTATGAGACAATTTTAATTACTTATTCGAAATATTATTTACTTTCATTTAAGATTTTAAATGAGCTATGTCAACTAGTAATCGTAGAGCAGACATTCAAGAATTTGATTAAACCGGGTGAATTGTTTGTTTGTTTTCTTATTAATTTCTTGAATAATTTGTCATTCCGTAGGACGTGTTCTTTAGTTTTACGACTGCATTTATTTTGCCACTATTCCAGAAAATAAAAATTTTCAAAACATAACGACTTATTGATTTCTAAAGGCAATTTATTTTCAAATGTCAACTTCTATTACTCTCATTCATTTCTAAATATTAGTACTTTTAACTTCAGAAATGCACGAGATTGTTTCGAGTTTCACGTGTTTGATCTGCCGAAAACACCATTAACGGATGAATATTTTCCAAAGAACTAGGAGAATATTTCGGCAATTCCTTTTCAAATATTTCCAATTCAATTAACTAAGCTGAAGGTACGCATCAACATGTTTTTATATTTTTAGACGGAGTTATTTAAGAAATCGGATTCAAAAGTAATTAGAATTTGTATATGATTATTTAATATAAAGTTATTGCATTTAAAATGCATAACTTCAATTGAAACTCTGTTTGCGCTTCATATTTTTCCAAAGCAAATTTGAGTTTTACTTATTTTGAATACAGAATTGTAATGTGTTTTATGTGTAGATTTCGATGCAGCGTTTGATTTACTATAAGATGAACTCAGAAAAAGATCCTTAAGATAACGTCTTAACAATGTCAATGTGATAAAGGTTTTTAGATTAAATTAATCCCTCTTCGGTAAATATAAACTGAATGTTTATTTTATTTTCTAATTTAAGAAAATTTATATTTGTTTGTTTTATTTAACATTGTTATTAATCTTTTTTTGAATAAATTACGCCTATAGAAATTTCAAACGACTGATTTATATTAAGCTAATTTAAAATATCTATGTTAAAACGTTTTGATATACCTTGGGTTGTTTTCTGAAGAAAAATTTATTAAATAAAGCAAGTGTTCTCAACCAAAGCGCACTTTCCCTACAATATACATATTTTTAAGGTTTAACCCTTCCAGACGAAGCCGCCCCAAATTTCTCATAGTATTCAATGGTAGTATTATTGCAGGGCTGTGGGGAGCCTAGAGGTTAAGGTATCGGCAACGGGATCGGAGGGTCCCGGGTTCGATCCCCGACACCGCTAAAGACCCACAGAGTATATGCAGAGTACAGGGTGGGCCAAAAGTCAGTACACTTTTGAAAATTCCATAAAAACCTAAAAAAATCGGAAAAATAAATGGTCTTCATTCTCAGCATCCTGAGAGCGCGGGGTTTTTAAGCCAATAAAAAATAGTTCGAAAAAACGTTGATAGACGTCACCCCTAGAAGCGATTTGGTAGTTAAGTGTTTGAATCTAATTCTAACACTTAACTACTAGCAAGAAAGATATGATAGTCAAGTTAATGTAGTAAGGTATAAAACTTTTGGAAAATGTACACCCAATGTCATGCGTATATAAGAGACATTATTGGAAATATGCATATGGGAGGGTTAAACGAACAGGTTCTTAATCCAAAATGAAATCACTGTTGTAAATCGGTAAAATTGGATTCCTAAAAGTTTTACACTTCATAACATTAACCCCTTAACTGCCGTCGACGTAAATGTACGGTTTGGAAATCCCGAGTGTTAAGTGCCAATGGCGTATATTTACGCTTTGTAAAAGTACGATGTGTTGCATTGTGTTTTTACCAAAAATAATAACAGGAATAACCTTGACAGTGTTTCCAAAGGAATTTCTTATTTCTCTGAAGTAGGGGGGTTGAATTTGAACTGTGTTTTTTTCTTTAGCGATAAAAATAAAAGCTGTTAAGTTATGCCTGTGTTTCTTTTTGAGTTTTTTACACTTTTTATGCTATATTTTGTGTCTAACACTTCCGTTTTAGTTCCTTTTGCATAGAAAATGGATTTTTATTTTTTTTAAATTTGTTTGTCTGCAAGGAAATAAGAAAAATACTTATAACAGATCGATTTGTTTTACTTCTTATTTTCTACTATTTTTTCTTTATTAGGTCATGATTCTGGTTTAACTGGTACTCCATACATTGAGAGGGTGTAATTTCTTTATATGAACGAAATAAGCAGTCTTTTGAGTAGTTAACTAGTTGAAAAAGAAACACGCGCTCTGCAAAAGTGTAAGTACGCGCGCGCGGGAGAAAAACGCTGGCACTGGGGAGCCACTTGCTGCAGATTTCCGTGGCAGTTAAGGGGTTAAACTTAACAATCATGTATTTCTTGCTAGTAGTAAGAATCCTCAAGGTTCTTAACTACCAAATCGCTTCTAGTGGGGACATCTATAAGAGTTTTTTGGACTATTTTTTATTGGCTTAAAAAACCCCGTGACCTCAGGATGCTGATAGTGAAGACCGTTTATTTTTTTTCCAGTTTTTATGGAATTTTCAAATTGTACTGACTTTTGGCCCACCATGTACGTGCTCGTTAAATCTGTGGGTCCGAAAGTACTGTGGCCGGTCATGGCCCAGTTTACCATGGGTTCAAAAGTCATCTGAAAAATATTCCCTCCCCTTCAGAGACATGTTAAAATTGTGGAGGTGGCTATAGATGGTGGAGGTATCTATCATCCGAGGCTTAAGTCAGACTCCTACCATTCATGAGCCTCACTTTCTAAGGAGCCGCGCACTTCTTTGTCTTAAATCCTGAACGCTTTGCGGATGGCGCTTGGATATTCCAAGTGGCATAAGAAATGAAAACAGTATTATTGGGCGATGTAGGATTGAAAGGTTATCCTAAAAAAATATTTAGGTATACTTTTCCTTTAAATAATTTCATACACCAAAAAGAGTCATCTAAATATTACCAACCTAACTCCAGATTTAATTTAATACACAAGACAGTTTCTCAAGAACTTTATACTCCCCAATATGCACTATGCATGTTTACAGTCTGGATCTATAATTCACCCTGCATTCTACAAAACGAGTGTACATTATAAATATTCCATCAGTCTGAACGCATTTACAACCAGAAGTACTGACCTTGGTGCTAATCTGCCCAGCCAACCTTGCCCCTCCATTAAAACTCTGAGGCCGACAGATCAAACGCATTGATTATTTACAAATTAAAAGATCTCTTTGCATCAGATTCCTTTTGAAATGCCCCTCCATAGTCTCCAGATACAGCGTCTTCCACTCGGCAGAGTAATTAAGACGCTGGAGATAACTATCGAGTTTTCTCGGGGTCCAATTGTCGCAGGGTTTTAGGTTAAGGGCTTTGCTCTCAAATATCACTTTAAGGATTACCAAGTCTCTGCCGAGTTGGAAACTAATAAATTTATATTGAGTTCTCTGCGACAATGCATTTATGTTTCGTGCGCGCATAGGGAGTTTGCACTTGAGATGGCGTTGTTTTTGAAGAGGTTTTCGGTTTTATTCGAGAGTAGAAATGTTCGCTGTGTTCTTTGGAGGGGAATTTTTCTGGATGAAATACGTCCCTTTCAAAAGGAACGGTTTGATTGGAGGGTTTAGTTTCTGTTTATTGTTCATTGATATAGCCTTTATTCAGAAGTAAATTTTTAAAGATGAGATTTTTCATAGTCTTTGGAGTTTTTTTGTCTCGAAATTATGTTACTATCATAGTCAAAGGCCATTACTGGAAGAACCAGTGTTGATTTTTAGGTGAAGAATAATAAAATCATGTTTAATATTTAAATATTTTTTATCAAAACTTTTTCTAGATTAGTAAACAGTAACCACCTTGTAAAAATCTTGTTACATCAGTTATTTTGTGTTTTATAATATAAAAATTACTATTACTTATATCGTTATTGTTTTTTTAAACTAATATCTCATACGCCTCATAAATAATTTCAAGTATGGAACCTGTCCACATTACATCCTCCTAAATCATATTAAGTTGTTTTTTCAAACATTACACATTTGCATACATAACAATTCTAAAATATTACAAATGCTAAGTGTATTTTTTTTTATAATAATTTTTTTAATTTTTTTTTTATTTTTTTTTAAATTTCACAAATTCACCTGAAGATCAGACAATCCGTATAGGTGAATCCATCACATACACACAAGAACAGTCACACTAACATCCATGCCAAACGGGGATTCGAACCCCAGACGTACGGCTTCGCTTTCAGGTGCTCTAACCACTAGGCCAGTACGTCGGCATTAATTATAGTTCATTGTCTTATCAAATTAATTAATATATATATAGTAATTAATTAATATATATAATTATATAATTAATTAATATATAGTTCATTGTCTTATCAAAAGATGAATTCCTAATTTAAAACCGATAGCCCCTTGAAAGTAAAATTATTCTTTCAAAACAATTATCGACATACTTTAACATTCAAATTGAAGTGCATTATTGAACTGGAAATTTTATTTAAATTTAATGTTATAGGCATTTATACATTGTAATTACGTGGACGCAAGTTATCTGTGAATTAATTTTTAACTAAACATTTTATAACTTTCTTATTTGCTTACAAATAATGTGATTTTAAACACTGAAGAGTACTGAATATAACGTAGTAATAAAGTTTGAAGCCACTTCTCCCTGTTATTAGTTGAATTATTATAATGAGTCCTTCCTTTTAATTAAATTTCCTTTTTTCTCACGAAACAAACATCTTAACTTACAGAAGATAGTTACTAGAATTTGCTCGGGCTTCACTCATGCTTCTAAAACTGTTTTGATAAATTTTTACAGCAGCTTAATTAAAATTGTCTGTGTATTTTGTTTCTTAATTAAATAGTTTGTAGCTCACATGTAATTTAAACTTCATTTTACTCGATAAGAATAAAGTATAAAGTGTTATTTTGCACTGAAGCTACTGTAAATGGAGGAAACAAAACATTTTAAAGAAGCAATATTTTAAAAAATATAAACGCGTTTCCTCTTTAGGATGCATAAAATCAAATCGCTCGGTATTCAACACCTAATTATACTATACTGATGGTACTAAGGCAGTTTTACTCAGTTATAGTTAGTTAGGATTTAATATATAAACTAAGTTTTAAGAAGTTGATAAAGTAAAATGGTTTGTGTAAAGGTGAAAAATAATTTGCATTAATTAAAATAATGTGATAAACGGTATAGTCAAGACTCTGATTGGCGGAAAAATAGTTTTCTTTCTCTATCTGCCAATTTCTGACTGCCGGTTAGCGGTGAATATGGCCTGAAATCAAATTCCTCCTCATTGCCAATTTTCAAAATAATTTTCTTACATTTACTTATTATATTTCTTAGCTTACTTTACTTAGATCTACTTTTTTGCCTTTACACCAAATATTTTAGTCATCGAGCAAAATGTAGTAATTTAAACATCTGTTACTACCTCTAAAATTGCTGTTTATATGTTTTGATTCTTCGTATATGAATTTAAATGGTAACAGCACACCTGAAAGATAAATTGTATTAAATTATTCTTTAAAACGCACTAATACAACAACAAAAATAACATTTTAATAAAACCAGAATTGAATAAAAACTATGAGAGAAATACAAAAAAAAATCTAACTTCTTAAAAAGTCCTCTTATCTAAAAATGTATCAACTAAAATCGTGAAGTGGTGTGAGGATTTATTACTCGAAGGGTCAGATAGTGAAAGAGAAGTCAGAAAAACGTATTACAAGATCAATCTCAGATGTGAACTTCCCTGACTCCATCGGGATGGGGTTTTCGCTTTTCGATCCTTTTTCCACGAAATAGATCCGAAAATTCTTCTTTCATGGGACTCCAATATCACCACACGTATTCAATCTATCCATCATTTTCAATGAGGTTGAGAGATCTAAATGAAAAATAAAAAAGTGTGAGGAGTGACAGTTCTGAAATTCGTTGCGTTTTCATTATTTGCTTATTAAGTTTTATTGATCAGGTGCTACTTCAACGGAATAAAAGTTGCGTTTTTATTAAATTGTGTTTAATAAAAAATTCAGTTTCTTAATATAATTGAAAATGTGGTAAGGACTACGCCTTTAACTTCAAACAATGTGGAAAAAAGTTACAGATAGTATTTGTAGAATTTGAAGGTAATAAAACATAAAATGATTGAAGTTTTTTAGAAGATTTAGTTAATACAGAGAAGTTAAATTATAGCAACCCAATTACTGTTTAAGCTTTAATGTAGGAATTTTTATTTTTCTACATTTAGAATTAAAGTCAAGGGGATACTTATGAGAGTACCGATATCCTCAGATCTTCAAACTTTAGTATAACCAGTCTAACTGAGGGAGGCAAAATTATGCACGATCTTAGCAAAATTAAGCACGATCAATTATTTTAAACTATTATTCTCAATATTTGTTTTTTATTTGAAAAAGTCCAATGAGATAAATTTTATTTTTTCAGCAAAGTGTGGACTGAATTGTGGATCGA
The DNA here is from genome assembly GCA_024610705.1 of Tetragnatha versicolor. NCBI lineage: Eukaryota > Metazoa > Arthropoda > Arachnida > Araneae > Tetragnathidae > Tetragnatha > Tetragnatha versicolor. The sequence continues at coordinate 69,968,352 of JANDEH010000001.1, forward strand.
ATGGCCAGTGCGAAGAAGGGAGGTGCAGATGCGACATCGGGTGGTCCGGAACAAAGTGTGACCTGAAGACCTGCGACGACCGCTGCCACGACCACGGACAGTGCAAGAATGGAACATGCGTGTGCGTACAAGGCTGGATGGGAACACATTGCACCCTTGGTGAGTTGAGGGTTGACTTTCAGTTAATGTATATAAGTGTTTCAATATATAAATATAGGCTATTCAGTGCATATAGGCTATTTCCAAAAATAGTTTCCCTAAACAGATACTTCCAACTGAAAATTTTTATTTTAAAGGTGAAACCTTAGATGAGACAAGATTTAACTCTATGGGAAGTCTATTTATGAAATGAAGAAAACAATTTTTTATGCGGGCCCCGTAGATTGAAATTTTCTCTTATCAAAAATTTCGCTATAATTTCCTGAATGTGACACAGAAAATTCTATACCAATATCTTCGAAACTCACTAAGATATGCGTGTTTAAATGTTCATGGGGTCTTCGAAAATTGATGTTTTGAAGTTATTCCTATCACTGCACAAAAAAAAGTTTACCTTAAATTTGTAGATGAATCCTATTTTAATAAAACAGCCCTTATTTTGTTTAAAAAAAGTATTATAAAGGGTCAAAGTGACCAATTTTAAATTTTTAATATCTCAGATAGTTCTGAAGGTATTAAGGTAGAATTTCTGTGTCTTATTGAGGAAGAAAGTAATAAACAAAATTGATGGTTGGAAATTTCATACTTCGGGGTATGTAAGATTTAAAAAAAGTAGATAGAGACATTTAACACCATGAGTAATTCTAATATCTAGACCAGGTAAAAGTTAATTAAGAAACTATACAATTTATTTATAGCAAATGATATATTATTGTTTTTATGGAATGAATCAAGTAAAATTACAGTGACTAAGTTGTTTAAAATGCGATAAAGGTATATTTAGGTTACAATGAAGACAAATTTAACATTTTGTACATAACATTATAATAATTCAGCCATTTCAGAAACAGTTTACCTTATTTTATTAACAATTACAATTAACAACTACAAACAGAATTTTGTATGAAAGTCAGTTTTATGAGTTTTAAAGACATAAGCAAATTACTTAAATTGAATTTAATTTATAACACGAGTATACCGCGAACAATAATGGAACCAATTGATAAATTCGTATATTTGTCAATTATTTTCTTCTTTAACTAAACGTACCTCTATAATTGGCAAATAATTCTACATTTACCCTTTCATAAATTCCACATTCCAATAAACAAAATGCAGCATTTGAATTATACTCGGGAAATATTTGGAGTTGAAATTCATACGTTTTAGTGCCAAGGGAGTCTGGCTTTTTAAAGATATATACAATACAAATACAAATTTGCATTTTCTAGTGCAACTATGTATATTTAAAGATATCAAATATCAACAGACTTCAAGCTGGAAAATTCGCAGCTTTTCCAAAAGAAGCAAAATTGCTTTATTGTTGGAGTTCACAAAGTAATCCAATTAGGCTATATCACACAGGCAACTGAGTTTTCTAGAGAATGCCAGAATTCTGAATTTTTCGAAACGTGAGATGTTGTACGTGTGGAATGCGTTAAAAAGTTATTATGGTGCGCTCTGTGTGAGTTCTCTTTTTCATCATTGTGTTTATATTCCGAGAAAAGATAAAGGAAATATGAATAACAGCTTGAAGCCTTTTCTTTCTTCGCATTTCTTTTCGCTTCGGAGCGGTTTTGGAGAGCTGTTTATTTATTTTTTTCTTCCTTTCTCCAATAGACGGTTCACAATAGAAATCAAAGAGCTTTGGAAAGCAAATAATGATTTCTTACTACTATTTTGATATTTGACATCGTTTATCAAATTTATTAAATTAAATCTGTCGAAGAAATCACCTGAAAGTAAAGATGTGATTTATTTGCTCCCATAAAAATCGCAGTTACTTTGTAAATGAAAAATGGAGATTATTTCTCTGTTGAGGGGATATGCGCATTTCACACAATACAATTTCGTGTGTTCTTTTGAAATTTGAAACATTTTTAAAGGGTTATCTGATAACCTGACTTACAATACAACAGGTAAAAGTAATGAGGTGTAAGGCGATCAATTTTAAAATATCTATTCTATGGTTATTTTTGAACGCATGATGTTAAATTTAAAATGTTGTTTGATACACTTTAACAAACGAAATCTTAAAAATTTAAAGAAGATGAAGAGAGAGAGAGAAAATTTTATTGTGTTTATAATTGCTTTTTTTAATTCTAAAGATTTTTTTTAGAAGTAAAATTTGTTTCATTTTTTTTGTACAACATAACTATTACTTTATCAAAAGAGAAAATTTGGGTTTTTAAATTATTTTTTTAAATGAATTTTCAGTTTTACAGACATTTATAGGATATACAAAATTTTACTTTTACTCAGTTTATTTTTTGATTTATGAATATAACAAATAATTCTCTAACAATCCTTTATCACTTCCAAATTGACGAAGAACTAAATCTTTGTAAAGGTGGACACAAATTGGAGCCGAGCGGCGAAGGCGAACAGCCACGAACACGCTCTGCGCACGCGCAACTCGGAGGCTCTAAGAGCGGCGCTTGCGCAGAGCGTGTTCGTGGCTGTTCGCTACGCCGCTCGGCTCCAATTTGTGTCCACCTTAACAAAGAACTAAACTTCCACCTACATATACATAGCTACTAAAACTAAATACCTTAAAGGTAGCTCATACTCTGCTTTCTAACTTTATATTCATTTTCCTCTTCAATTCAAATCAATCACAATTGTCAATTGTGCATCAATCGTGTATTCCCTTCCACTTCTTTTAAAACAACTAACTCATCAAACCTAATAACTAATAATAATTTGCATGCTATCACTTGACACACAAAACAACTAAACTCATCAAACTAAACCGAAACAATTTGAGCACTATCACACAACACACACACACAAAACACACAAACTTATCAGAAACGCCCCAGCGCTCCGTTACCTGTCTGAAACCCGTCAACCCACCCCCAAACAGATGTTACCGAACGGAAGAATGATACGGCTGCCGCATCAAACTTCGGGAACGTGATCCAACATGAACGAGGAGCTTAAAACGGGAGGCTTCTACTGCTCAAAATACAACACGCAATATGAGTTTGAGCGAGATATAACCCGTAAGGTCTTCATCGGCCTGTATAACAATTAATACCGAAGTCCAGATATCGCTGGGATCTTTCGTGCTAATGAATCATACGTCTTTAGAGAGAGAGGGGGATAAAGTATAGATGTGACCGTTGCGTGACTAGGTTGAGTTGTAAATGGCTGTCAGGGGTGTGCTCAGTTGCTGTATGTGTCTGAGCAGAAGGGTATATTTTGTTGTGAAGGCTGAAGGGATGTGATTTGGAAGCGATTCAATAGGGATTTAGTTAGTTTTGTTGAAATTTAAAGTGGAGCTCTGAATCAAACTGTTTTGATGTTTCACAAGTATATAAACTCGTTGTGATATGCCCAGCTATCTTCTATTAGACAGTCCAATATGGTAGCATTATTAGGTTGGTTATTTAGTGTTTTATGACCCAGGATCTGGATATTGAATAATATTCAGTTGTGAATAAGTGGGTTTTTTCTTGGGTTGGGCTTGATAAGTACTGAGTAAGTATGAGAGTACTATTTAATCCATCGGTAAAACTTACAGTCTCAAGATTTTATTTCATGAACTCTATTTCCAAAAATTTAGTGATATCTAACATAAATTTAAATAAACCGCACTTATAATAGATACAGACGTAGCTTTTCTTTCAATTTGTTCTAATGCATAGGTGTTTCACAAAACCTTCAGAAATTCATCATTGACGTAGTAACAAATAATTTTAAACATGCAAATCAGCTCTGTACTTTTAATGTACGCTTTACTAACTTTAAAATTTGAATATATTACAATGGTGAATAACGGAAGAATTCGGTATGCTGTGTTTCGCAACATTTAACAGACCATTCAATTCCCTTTTATGTTGTTCTTTGTTAAGCTCATCGATAAGAATTAAAATGAAACCTCAAAACAAGTATTGCGTAAGAACGGATAAAAAGAAACACCTTACTAAAGAATTCCACAAAGAACTCGCTACAAAAACACTCCAAAAGATAACTCCACAATAAAACCAAACTCGATAAGACATTGGATATGAATTCCTTATCTATCTACTATCTCCCTCTCCCCACCTAACACAAGAAATGAAAACAAAACATCTTGACTCCCAAGGAAACAGCAAAAAAAAGAAACTCCCTTCCCAATCAGTACTATCTGTAATTTTTGATTCCGAGCAAACAGTATCGTTTCTTCCCCCACACGGAAAATTCGTCTCCTTCGCGCCATAAAAGCAGAGACCCCCCTACAAAAAGTAAATTCTGATTTCATTGCATCCGCCCACCCCAGAGGATTCTCTCTCTGTTTCTGCCATTGTTCTTCAGCAATCAAGTGTTAGTTGTATCCAGTGTTGTACGGGTGGGTCAAGCCACACCAATAAAGAGCGCTCCCTGTTGCTCAGAGGCAAAGGGGATTTTATTGGAGCCCGCTCTGTTGTGCGATTGGTGTGGAATCGTTCGGGAGCAATCGTAAAAAAGACACGCCGGAGAAGTCTTTGCAAAGGATCTTTTTGTAAGGGTGGATTTGTATGGTTTATAAAGGCGACGCGATTGTTCCGACTTTCGATGATTGAGTTAATGGAGAATGAGGTCCTTCTTTAGTCTCATTCAGATTTATCACTTTTGATATTCATTTTGGAGAAATTTTCCTAAGTGAAAAGGTGTGAATGAGGTATTTGCATGAGTGAGGGATTTGTTTGATTTTACAGTTTTTCGATACATTATGGTCTAAAACTCCTAAATTTCTGATCTTTTAAGTTCAAAAATGTGTTTTAAATAATTTAAAATTCAATTTTATTTTTGCCAAAACGTCAGAAAAGTCACGTTATCAGAAAACGGGCTTCTATTGGATGTGACGTCACAACGCATGAAAACCATTGTGTTTTCTGTTTTCACGTGATCAGAAAACGGGATTCTATTGGATGTGAACTCACAGCTCATGATTTGTGATTCGAAAGTGTTTTCGCGCCCAAACAAAAAACGAAATTTCAAAAATTTATATCTCAGAAACTAGGCTACGGAAATACTTGATGTAAACGTCATTCTTCGTGGTTTTTTATCAACTATTTTAATAAAATTCAATATCAAAACATGAGAATACCTCATTGGCGTTTCACTCTTTGCTACTTGCAAACTAGCTATTTACAGGAGTGAATCACTCAGGATGATCAGTGAAAGTGAAACAGTGTGAATGAGCCTTATTGGTTGATGACACTTCTGCGCAGTAACTGTAAACGCTCGAATCGCATTTAAAAACACTTAAATTAACGACTTAGTGTTGCTAGAGAGTTGAAACACTTTAAAACTGCATTGAGTTGTGGTAGTATTCTGAGTATGTTTGATGAATGTTTCTAAAGAGAAATCTGCTGTTTGTAAAGGTAAAATAATGAGAGGTGTTCTTAAATTTATAGCGCAACACTACAAGAACACTATAAGTCGTTGGGCGCTATAACACTATAAGGCGTACTATAGGATGACACTATAAGGCGTACTATAGGATAACTATGAATAAAACACGATAAGGCTGAAATGCATACTAACGAGCGATTCTAATCAAAAGTGATTCAATTGTGTTGTGTTGAAAAACGTAGTTCTAACGACATAAGTGTTCTTGTAATGTTGTGTAATAAATTCAAGAACACCTTTCATATTATTTTTCACTTATTTTAAAACACTATTCCTGCATAGAACACATTTCCAACACTTCTAATTAATTCAGAATATTATTATCAGGTGGATAATGTGTACTATCTAACAACACAACGAATTTTTATCAATTTGGGAATAAAAAAATTTTTGTTAAATGCATTCACAAAGTATTTAGTTTTGCATAGACAGTTGACCGGGTAGTGCTGTAAAGTGTTGCAAAAAATACCAGAGGAAGTAAATGTTTTCTTTTAGGGCTTCGATATAATGTAGGAAACTCATTCAAATTCTATACACTATTTTTAAAACACTTTTCTGGTTATAGCGACACTTTTCAAGCATATTCACTAGGTTCATAGATCTCTTATCGCAAAACACAATTAAGTGTTAAGTTGTTCTAGCTCCCACCACAAATAAAATTTGAGGACGAAAAAAAAGTGTTCCTAAAAGTGAGCTTTTTCATCGGTACGAACTTATCTATTTGTTGCGACGGTCGGGTCTCGATGGGCGAGCCATACGAATCCGCCCTAAACGTGATGCCGTTGGGTTTGGTGGTTAGAGGCATTACGTTTATTGTTAGCCGTGCGGATGGATTGAGGTCGGTGTCGTTATGACGGCTCGGGGTGTTTTTTGGTGGCCTGAAGCGATTTTTTTCGGTGGTTCGGGGCGACAGTTATTTTAATGCTGAGCGGGTGATGGTTTGATCGTGATTTTTGAGGGGTGTAAAAGGGATGTGTTTAACTGCGGTCACGTATTGGGGTGATAAAAAGATAACTATAACAGGGTGTAGTTTGTGGAGAGACTTTTATTTGAGGATAGGTTGTAACAGTCGAATGGCTACAGAGTCGTATTCTTGTCGAATTGAATTGGATATATGTAAGAATCGTTAAGTTTTTAATTTAATTAAGGATATATTGTTGAATCCGTCTATAACGATATATCCGTAGGAGTTTTGAAGGGTGTAGAAGATGATGGGAGAGATGTGTTCAACTGCAATCACGTATTGGATGGATGAAAAGATAACTAGTACAACTTGCTGTAGTTAGAAGGGGAAGCGTTTTATTTGGGAATAGGTTTTGGGTAACGCTCGAATGGTTATATTGCTTTCACAGATGTATTCTTCTAAAATTGAATTAATGCCACTGTTGTAAAATTTTGAATTTATGGGTAAGAATACGTAGTGAAACTTGTCTATAAAAATACCGTAGGGACCTGGACAAAAAGGACAAATGGATTATTGCATGGTAGTTTATTGCCGGTTTCGACTTTACCGGAACCACGTATAAAATAAGATTTCATTATTTTCCTTGTTTATAACTTTTTCTTAAAATTGTAGACCTGCATTATACTCTGTTCATTTAGAATTGGCCCCTGAGACGAAATGTTCTAGAAGCAGTTACTATTGTAATTATTATCTAAAATATTTTTCTTGTGCAATGACAAGGTAGCCGAAACAGAAGTAGTTAAAATACTGTAAAAAAATCGGTCACTGAAGTTGTGTGATGAGCGTTATTAGGCGTTATTGAGCGTTTTAATCCTGTTTCAGGGCGCCAATTCTAAATGAACAGACTATAAACTTGAATGTGCATCCTCTAATGCCTTAAAAATTCTAAGTCTTGCTTCTACGAAACATTTATAGAATAACAATAAGATAACAACAAGACAAATAATTTACTCTCTAGAGAATGCACAAAAAAAACTATGTATTGCCCATCTTGATCGTGGTTTATAAGATAAATTTTTATAGTAAGATAAATAACTTTTTATTCTTATAATAGTTCAAAACATTCCAACATTTTTAAATAGCCATCCTCATTCAACGTGCACAAACTGGCCGTTATGTGCTTTTCGAGATCCCCCCAACATACGAAACCCCACAGTTCCATTCTGATTTGATGAATTCAATCAGTTTTCACAGAATTGCAGACTAGTTGGGAGATTGGAAAGGATCTTGTGACGTACTATACACTGTTCGAAACGCACAGATCAGTGATTTACCTATTCGAGAAGACGGAAAGCATCGGCATAATTAAAGGACCCATGACTAATGTCGTTGTCAAACGCACCGATGCAATAGATATCAAAGTTCAGGCCCCAGAATAACTTCTGGGGCTTAGAATACAAGTAGTGCATTTGATAACAAGGGGTGACTTCGAAGCTTTGATTTACCATTAAGCCAGTGAGACTAGGCCAAGAGGCTACATAATTTTAGGGGAAATCTCAAAATTATGTAAAAATGAAAGTACAAAAATTACTTTTCATATTTTTTGAAATGCATTTCCAGTACTTTTTCTTCTAAAATGCAAAAAAAATAATCTAAACTCACAATTTTAAGGCTTTTTTTTGTTGACATTTTTGAAAATGTTGACAGGCTAATCTAATATGAAGCTATCAGTTATGTTGTGTTATAAATGTGTTTTGATTAACTTATAAAATGGGCGCATCTTTTTTGTGTAGTGTGCTTGGTAAGAACATTTTTCTAAATGGAGTATTGGTGACTTCTGTACATGGAATGGATTGGAAAAATCCACGATGTTTTTATGAGAGTTTTTGAAAGTTTCACACTTTTAGACCTCAATGGTAGATTATATAAGATTAATCGGTCAACATATAATATCAAACCACTATAAACTTAGTTTTATGACATTTTTAGTGTTAATACCTTTATTCGCCACCGTAGAGTAATTAATACAAACCAATAAATTCATATTTTTAAATTTTCATTCACAAGTTTATATTTTTTGTACGTATATAACTAACTATTTTTGAAGTAAAAAAAACATTATTCCATTATTAAAATATTTTATCCTGCAAATCCTTTGCACTGTAAATACTACATTTTGTAAGAAAGGATGCATAACGGTGTTTTTTTTACATTGATTTGCTTTTGTAATGCGATTAAGATCAAGATTAATACTGTGAACACCCAAAGCTAAAGTAGAATAGACTACGAAGGATGTTATGATCTTTTTGGATTATTAAATGTATTTTTTTTCTTATATACTCCCATAAAATACTCTTAAGATCACTGAATAAATATTTTATGCCAGCAGGAAAGAACACTTCATAATCGAAAATAAATATGAATGGCTTTTGCTCTGAACAACTATTAGTTTTAAAATCTCAACTCATTAAATAGAAAAGTATTTTGAGATCCCTTTTTATATTTCGAAGAAATGGTCATCATTATACTAGAAATAAATATATAGACCAGCATCATAATTATTTTCAGAACCAGGAGAATAGTTATGGAACTTTAACGAGAAAGGAATGTGCACTATTTTTATTTAACCATTATTACTATATTGGTCATTATCATATGTGAAATGAATTTTCAGTGATTTATTTTGTGTTTTTAGACTGTTAAAATGGGAAATTTATAAAAGTATTTTGTAAAGGAAAACGTTAATCAGAGAACAAAAAGTAGACTTCACGTATTCGATCTGTTTAATACATCATACGTCGGTGCCAATTTGAAAATCTCCAATAGATTTATCTGTATATAATCTTTGTCTCATTCTAGATACCTATTGGTTCTGCTGGGACTTTGCATAAAAAATCTGATAAGTTGAACTGTTTCATATGAATTGATAGCATTATAATAAATACGAGTTAAGACAAACCTTAAACACATGAATTTTCTTTAATTTTCAATATATTTTTAACCTCTTATCGTAGGTTAATTAAGATTATCTTTAATTTTTAAAGTTTGTTGGCTTTCTTTTCTGGTAAAAGGTAACAAAAAGTATTTAAAAAGATAAATATTAATGTCTAGGGAATTTTTTAAAATCTTTTTTTTTTCTGGTGAATACTTTATTGTCAGACATACAAAATTAAATTATACCTAATTATTTCATAATAATGCATAATTATACATAATAATTTCACAAGCTTCGAAAGGGAATAAGACCATCAACTTATTTTTAACAGTACAACTTTTTCGAATTACATACATATATTTCTTTGGTGATTGTTTTGATTTCTAAACAGGGTCATTAGTTTCCAGTGAAACTTTTGTGGTTATGCTATGAAAAATACATTCCACAAACAGTTTTTTCTTTAATTTTCTCAAAACTTGGTTTTTTGGACTCATGTCCATTATCAAACTGACGATTCCTTTCATAACCATCAATTATACGAGCATTATTTTCTTTTCAGAAGGTTGCGCAGACAGTTGCGGAGGCATATCCAGAGGTCAGTGCGTCCAAGAGGAAGGACATTGGACGTGCCGCTGCGAGGACGGTTGGGGCGGCACGGATTGCAAAACCAGGCAAGAGACGAGCTGCGTCGACGAGAAAGATAACGACTCAGGTAACGGAAAAAAAAACCCCAGTAATTGCTCCTCTTTTATTCGAGATTTAATGCGATTAATTATAAGTTTTTACAGAGTGCCTGACACAATGGAACCTTGTATAAAAAAACATTCCCAACTTTTTAATTACTTCTACACGAGTTTTTATCAGCAGTTATGTATTTCTCACGTGGGCGTTATTTTTATTAATTAATTAAAAGACTTCGGAGGGACATAAACAAAAGGAACTAATTTTCCAAAAGTGCAAAACGTGCTTTTAAGGAAATTGTAATTACTTCGTTTTATAAATTCTCCGATTAATTATATTCCCTGAAAGACCCTTCTAATACGGAATAATAATAATAACAATAAAGGGGTGGAAGGATGGAAATGCCGATTCACGGCCTATCTTTTGCGAGCGTCTGAAAACAAACGTGATGGTAAATTAAACCGCACTTTGCATATGCATACTTCATTGAATTTGTATCCATCATTTCAATTCACTTGTTTTGAAAATTGAATTACATGCCTTCGGTAATTTGAATAGAAGAGGGCCAATTAATGAGAAGTGTCTTCCTCTCGATGTATCTGATTATCGGAATAGAAATAATTCGAAGGAGGGCTGTTGTAATTATTTTAAGTATTTACCAAAGTAATTTGTGGGAGAGCAAACACTACCTTTAGTGCGTTTCGGTAGTTGAGCGGATTCTGTGGGAAAAAATATAAATTTTAAGGGTAAGAGGCTGTTAACATGCACTGATGGATTTATCTTAAAATTCGCTTTAAATTGTTTCTGTGGGTTCAGTAGATGTAAATGCGTGAAAAACTCAATTTATATAACTGATCACTTTAGATGGATTCTAAGTATTTGAATGTGTATGCTTAAAGTAATTATTATATTTAAAAATAGCGTGTTCAGAATACTGTATACATTTTAGGAAAACGGATGTTTCAATTTCTCGACAGTGTTTATGATAAAATCTTGTTTGGTATTTTATTTGATCCAGTAAGTTAAACATTATCGAACTCGAAAAAATTTTATTATGTACAGTTTTTATAATCACAATTACATTCTTGATTTGCAAAGTAACCCTACAATGCATGATTTTTTTAATTCACTTGAAAATCATTTATGTGTCTTCTATTATGGTGTAAATTAGTAAAAAAATACTAAACAAATTAATTAAATTTTTTTCTACTTTTAATTGACAAAAAACTTTGTCCTTGTGAAATTAATTTGTGTCCCTTGTGAAATTAATTGTGAAGTGAAATAAAACCAAATGCTCTAATAATATAAAAAAACAACTTATCTTTTCAAAACAATTTCTTTTCAAGCTGGAAAAATTTTTATTTTAATTTATATGGTCCTTTTATTTTGGCGTTTTCTGTGTCTTGACTTTTGTCTCACTAGCTACTAACAAATGTCTCAAAATAGAACCCCTGCTGCCATTTACTGGCAATCTAAAGTGCTATAACAATGAAATGTTATATTTATTGTACTTATTGAATGGTGTTGTCGTTTGGAAATGGAAGTTCGAGTAGAGAATGGGGGAAAATGTCGTGTTGCCAAATGGCAACAGTATGCACTGTAGGGGTAACTACTTTATTCATTTCTACGAGTTCCTTTAAAAATTACTTGTTACCTATAATACTCAAACATTAAAAGAAATAAATGGATAATCATTAAACGTCTATTGTTATTTTAATCCAACTAAATTTCAGTAGAAGATGAAATCCTTTGAATCAAACCTTGAGATACTTAAAAAAAGCAATTCATCTTCAGAAAAGCCTTCCTAAAATCTTTTGTTACTATCATCAGGAAGGAAAGTTCATAAACATCACAATGGAACCATCAATTTCCGGGCATTTTTGTGACACCTAATGCATCCAAAAGCGCAATTAAAAGCTTCTTCAAATCCCCGCCATTTTTACAGACAACTTCCAAATTCATTCATTCATCACATCTCATTACACAGACCCTAATAATTCATATGCAAATTCTACGGCGCTTCTCGAGGAAAATCTCTCCGATTGGCGGCGGCAAAGCAACAATCGGCCAAAAGCACAAACACTTTGCTTTTCATTCCGGCAATTACCGAATACCCAATCAAATGGTAATTTAACGCAGCAGAGAAGGATATTGTGTTGTATCCCTGGCCCGGCGGAATCGGTAATTACCATTGCCCCTTAATATATGCAATGCGCGGGCCGAGAAAACAAAAATTAAAGATGGCTATTAACTTGTCAGTCCCCTCCGACTGACAAGTTCATTCTTGGTGCAGAAAGAATTAGAGAATAATTTAATTTGCAGATGTAAATTAGCTGTTGCTAATTAGATTGGAGTAAAGAGTTTCCACACTCTTTTCTCGGGGATGGAGATAAGGTGTCCCCCCGAAAATTGTTGAGCCTCTCTCTCTGTCTCTCGCGCAAACCAGATACTTAATTTTTGACGGGGGTGTTTTGGAATACCGTAGTGCGAGTGACGCGAGAATGCTGATTGGAGAGGGGGGAGAGAGAATGTAAATGCGTCTTAACTGAAGTGTGGGGAAGACGTTTCGGGGAGATTAAGTGGAATTTGATTGCGTTCGATTTATATTCGTTCCGACGCCTTTTATCATTTCGTTAAAGAATGTGGCGTAGTTTGGTAAGGTATGGTAGTTATAGTAGTTGTTCGCCTGGTTTAAATGTATCTAAATATGCAAGATATGGGTTTTGTTCCTCAACAATACGTAACAGTCATAAAATTTGAGATCAATAATTTATACTGTGGTTGAAAAAAATAGAAACATTGTTATTGTATTTTTGTATAATTGTTTATAGGTTGATTTACTAATCCCTTTAAATAAAGCCAAACATTTTCGATAAACGGTCAGGCGTTAAACAATACACTTTGGTTTGAATCTCCCTCGTAAAACACTATTAACCGAGGGATAGCTAATTTTAAAAACCAAATTCAAGAAAATAGAGGAGAGGAAAACACTTTTATTTGAATTAGGATCAGGTGGTGTAATTACCCTTACAGCCCCCCTTACCCTTACAGCCAGGTGACCGAATTGTGACTGCTTCATGTGACGGTCTGATTTGAGTCATGAGTGTTAACGTGAAGTCAGTGGGAAGTCACTGTGACAGATGAATGTACAGAATTTGTGACGCAAATAATATGCGAACACTTTTTGACTTTGCTGTGATTTCGCTGAGAAAGTACATTTGTGACAGGTCATACGAAGGCTTCCATGTGACGGTGCACAGTTGTCCCTCAAAACTATGGTCATTTTGTGACCTCCAAGTTAAGTCACATTTCGGTCACTGAGATACTTGTGACACAAGCGTCTTTAGGGCCGATGGTTAAAAATACAAGTGTTACATGATTGGCTGAGAAAATACCATGTGATACCTTTGATATCACGTGGTACCTTTGAGCCAATCATGTAGGTTTGGTATTTCGGACTGTCGGGTCTAAAGAAACTTTTATTTGTGACAAGTGTGACCCTCAGTGGCGTTATAGTGACATCACTGTGACTTTTGTGGTTTTAGAGCATATGACTATTATATTTTAGTATTTATTATATAAAAATATAGTTTTGGAATCTTTATGTTTAATACAACAAACATCAAACCTGGATAAATTGAACCTGGGTAAGTGGAATTTATTGAATTTGAAGCGGTTCGGTGTAAAAAGGTTTAACGTAATTAACACCAAAAATATGTCTGAAAATATATAATAATTTTTTTCTTATTATTAAACTTATTAAAGTTTATTTTAAAGTCACTTTCTTTTCATTACTCTAACTATACAACTTTGCATAAAGTTCACAGAAAATTACACATTCCCCGACATCTAACCTAACCAAAACTTTCCAGTTCACGGTGACACACACCACTGATACTCCACATTAATACTCATTTAACATCGTTCACATCCACTGTCAAAGCTCAGAATCTTAGAAGAGTCCTCAAAATTAATAGCTCTCCATGCACGGCAACGGTAATTTTTCAGATAATATCTCCCGCATGCGAACTTTAAAACTTCCCAGAAGGCGCGGAGGGGAAACTAAAGGAACAAGATTAGAGCTCAGTTCGAGTTTCGTAATGAATCAATAACCCTTACTGATGGCTCATTTTTCCTAGCGTATCATCTAATAAATATATCGATTAAATAAGAGTAATTTAATTGAGTGGAGATTCTTTTCGTATATATACCAGGAACACCCGAAAGGATTTATGATAGTAGAGAATGTGGCCCGGATTTTGAATATTAACTCGTTGGAGTAAGTACACATTAGTATCAGACTCGCAGTGGTCGACAATTATTCATTTTGTGTTTATCCTTTTCAGTCCTTTGTCCGCCCTAGACTATCATTGGATCCTATAGGAAATTTGGGGCGGCTAGGACTTAATGGGTTTTAAGAGTGCGTTTTGAAGTGCATTAGTCAGGCTCCGGTGCATTTATTTTGGAGGATGGTTGAATTTTGAAACGATGTTATAGATGGAGGGTGTTGCGTATTGCCTTTACATTAATCATGCGGCTAATTTGTTATTGGATACTCTCTTGGATGGGATGTGGAACGTTTCGTAACAATTTAAATGAAATCAATTGCTTGAGTCAAGTGTTTTGTAAAATGTTTTTAGATGTGTCTGAAATGGTGTACCTAGTGTCCTGGATTGTTCTTCATATTCTTAGACGTTGTAGTGCATGGTGTTAGTTTTATGGCCGTTAGTTATATCTCCTTAGTTAAATGACAAGTTTTGGTAACTATAATATTACGACTTATTTTAAACCTAGTCTAGGTTTAATATATTAAGCCTTAATGCAAATGTGATAAATAGTTTGCTAGACAAAAACGTGGTATAATTTTCATGCTGAAAACTCTTTAATATTAATGCATAATTTAAGATGAAAAAAGTGAGGGAAAATTCGATGAACTCTATCTTAGATAATTGTCGTACCACAAACTGATAAAATTAAAGATTTAAATTGATTAAATTAAATAGCAGAATCGTTTTAATGTTTTAAATGTTTGCTAGTATCATGCCAGCAACTGATTAAGTAACTAATTCAAAACTTATTTATTTAAAAGACACATGTTATTCAAAGAAATTAAATATTTTGTCATATATGTTCTTATAAAAATGTTATAAATTTTATCAAAGTTTAACAAAGTATATTCAAAGTGATAGTAATTCATCTATTGATGTCAAAACATTAACCAATAATATAACTTACCTTTCATTTAATTCACATAAAAATTATTACATTCCTTTTAAGAAATTATTACAGGATTTCATTTGCTTAATCGTCATTTTAAAAAAAATTCAGATTTTCTCATCGTTTCCCCAAAAAGTACCTCCGTATAGTTTTGCTACTCTAAGTACATCTCTATAAATCGTTCTTATAGGGCAATACTCAGTTCAAATGTATCCGAGAAATAAGTGAGCCTTAAAATGTGCTGTAAGCAAAAGGTATATTTTTTCTCTATAAATAATGATGCCGGAGAATGCCTTTTTTCTGCATTACTTCTGAATACGACTTCAAAAAGCGTTTTAAGGCAGATAAAAACACAGTGCCTTAAAAAAGAGCAGCGATATATTATTTTTAAACTCCCGTAAACAAAGAAAGCGAAGAATTTGCATCTGAATGAGGAGAAGGATCTTTCGTTATTTGGAAAATGCGCCGGTGATTTATTATTTAAATTAGATTAATGCGTCTTCCGTATAGCTGCAGGAAATTGCTGTTGAAATACATGAATATTTTGGCGAGAAAAGTTGAGAATCCGTAATCAAAAGAGATTGATACCGTGCAATATTTTAGTATTTTTTTAAGAAAAAAAAAGAAAGGCTAAGAGGATGATTCGGAGATATATTTCTTCTGCTGATTGGAGTAATAATCTTCATATGCAATTTTCATTTCGATGCTCTTATAATATCTAATTTTCGAAGATGTATGTTTTTCGTCACCATGGGTACAATAATAATTATTTTTTACATTAATTTTATATTAAGAAAATTGTAATTACCGTAGACTAATTCACTTTAGTTTTTTTAGTGAAAAATTATTTTTTACCGAGAAACTATATTACTTGTGTTATTAAATTTATAAGCATATTTTTTATCCTTAACTAGAAAAAAAGTATTATAAATTGTATATGTCTTTTAAGATGAGATTTTAAAAAGTCTAATCTACGAGACAATCTTCTTAAAAATCTTTTTAAAATAGATACATTATTTGATAGCAAATAATGACATTGATGATAAGATGTACATCCATAGAGAATATTTTTGAGAAAACCAAACAAAATTTCGTATTGCCATTTTAAATTAAAACCTCCGGATTTCCTTTCTTTTTTTTGCCTTATTAATTTTTCTAACCTAACCATATTTTTTAAGAATTTAAAACAAGTTCCTATCAAGTTCTATCAAACCTTCTTATTTTAGAGCTATTTTAATGAACATATTTTAAATCGGTGACTCGAATTTCACTAATATTGAAAAAAACTTAACAAGTGAAACTCATCAATACAATCGTGACATTGAAGATATTGATATTTTGAAGCAATTTGTCATAAAATTATCTATCATTATGGCATTTTTTAGACGAATTACAGTCAAACCTGTTTTTGTTCGAGGAATAGGGACAGCATAAGAAATTCGCGCAAAACTTCGTGAGTAGCTATAAAAAATAGGTTTCGCAGCACCATTAAAAAACATGTTTTATGCGTTGAATAGGGACCGCATAAAAACGTCTCAGGTATGACCGTGGTGAAAATCCTTCAGCCTAGATTAATTGAAAAACTCTTTATAATTGGAACGTATCTGAATCCCCACCCTACAACTAAATTGAGTAACTGTTTGACTGTTGAGACTTTTTTTACTATGTATACTGTATAGTCGACGAAGACTCTTGTTTCATAGACTCCTGTTTACGTCTCGGTTGCCATACATAGAAAATTTGTGTTTTATGTTCCCATTTGATTGAAATTTTCATACACCGCACAAAAAATCGAAGAAAAAAAGATCACACAAATAGAAAATCGCACAAAAAAGTCGCACAAGTAAAAACCACACAAAAAATTTGGCACAAAAACAGGTTTGAGTGTACTGAAAGCCATGATCAGTAACTTAATTCTTGAGTACCAAGAATGTACTAAACTGGAATGTTATTAAATTATCCAAATCAACTCAATTAATGCGCAATAAGGAAGTTGCATGTGTCAGATTTTCAAAAACAAACAAGTGTTCCGTATGTTTTTTGTATGGTAAAATGAAATATCTAGTCAGTTTTTCAAAAAAATGTACAGGTAACACTGTTCAACAATGAAAAAATTTCCTGGATGAAAATAGTCAATTTTTATAGATTTTGGGTCACTGAATACGAAAATCGCTATTAAAATTCTCAATTGACTCAGGATTTTCGGGGAACAGCTCCTCCCCCTTTTTACGTTTTTCGACGACTTTATAATTTTAAACTCGATTTTCAGGGTCAAAAAGCATTGCTTTAGTCTTCAAATTGCCCCCAAGGAACAAGAAAGGTTCAAATTAATAAAATATGATAAAGTTATAACAAATGGATAGGTTTTTAAGGGGTAATTACCCCCTAAAAACGCATAAAAATCGTTAAAAATAGTAGGATTTGTAATACCCTACTTATTTTGCTTATTTTTTACGCAATTCATCTTTGAAGGGTCCTAAGCCTTCCCCAAGGACCCAAATTTGATGACAATATGCAGCAATAATTTTTACTAAAAGCGATTGAGATGTTAATGTCCCCAGAGCACCCACGGAAGGGTTAAATGCCGCACTTAAGACTTAAACTGCTGTGCAAAATAAAAGTAAAAATGCCACAGACTGAATTTCAGCTGATTCTTGTGTAAAATGACCTGCTGAAGTCAAATATGACACCTATTTTCCTCCACCACCCTCAGTTTTTAAGAGGATGACCGCTAATTGTCACTCACAGCCGTGCATCCATATTAACATCTTGAAACATGGAATCCTCACTCCCTAAAACCGGTCAGTTGTTAAAGAACTGAAGATTTTCTATTCAGGATAGACCCAAAATATAAGAAAAACGTCATTTGTAATCTTTTAAAAATCATCAATATTAATTCCTGAGCTCGCGAGCGCCTTCGCGATTCTGGGAGTCTTCCGAACTCTTCCGCGGGGGCTTCTGGGACGCTAACACCTCAACCGCTTTTAGTAAAAATTATTGCTGCATATTTTCATCAAATTTGGGTCCTTGGAGAAGGGTTAGGACCCTTCAAAGATGAATTGCGTAAAAAACAGGCAAAATAATTAGGGTATAACAAACCCTACTATTTTGAACGATTTTTTGCGTTTTTAGGGGGGTAATTACCCCTTAAACCTATCCATTTGTTATAAATTAATCATATTTTATTAATTTGAACCTTTCTTGTCCCCTGGGGGGCAATTTGAAGACTAAGGCAATGCTTTTTGACCCTGAAAATCGAGTTTAAAGTTATAAAGTCGTTGAAAAACGTAAAAAAGGGGGAGGGGCTGTTCCCCGAAAATCCTGAGTCAATTGAGAATTTTAATGGTGGTTTTCGTATTCCGCGACCCAAAATCTATAAGAAATGACTATTTTCATCAAGGAAAAAATTTTGAAGGTCAAATTAGTTGAACAGTGTAATTAAATATTTTAATTTAAAAGTTCAGAAAAAACATTTATTGTTTAAACTGTAGGATGACGTCAACAATAATACCATCATCTCCATTGCTTTTCAACAATGCCTATAGTAAGATGACGCCACATCCAAACTCTTGGCTTTTTCGTGCACTTTTAAAAAGGGGAGTTTTGTTAATTTTTTTTGGCAATCAAAAAAATTCTCGATCGGCCTCAAATTTTGGGCAGTTGCTTATTTTTGCAAGAAGAATCGATTAAAATATAAAAAAATCATGCAGCTTCTTCATTATCCAAAATAAAAAAATACCCCATATGCTTCTAATCCTACATCATGAGTCCCAAAACAGCGTTAACCTTTCAACCCTAGCCACCCCAAACTTTCCGTAGGATCCAATGGCAATATCTGGCGTTTTAGGTTTGAAAGGGTTAAAGCCTGCAAAATATCGATTTTGAATTTAAAGACGCCCTTACTCTATTCAAAAACACAAGAACACCCCCTATTAATCATTCTTATTCATCCCACACTGCCAGGGTAATTAGAATCAATTATGTATCGAATAACACGATCTGTGCAGCGGCGTTAAACCGAACGACAAAATCCTTTTAATTCGAAAATCGTGATCTTCTCCCCCATCAAACCGAATTACTTAATTGGATCTTTAGCGAAGAATTAAAAAGAATCGAAGCGAGTGATGTGTTACAAATTCCTTTTTGATGCGGTGTTTCAGAATGATATGAGGTGGAGTTCCTTTTGAATTCTAGGTCTTTCATGAGTTGGGGTTAAGGGGAAATTTAGTTTCCGTTTGTATTTGGGTTAATATTTTGAACTTAATATTTCGTTCGTTATTTAGGTTGCATAAGTGTATGAGAAGCCAAAAGATACAAGTGAGCTGGTTAGAATGAAAGTGGTGTAAGTTCGCTGAACGTAGTTTTGAATAATTGAAGTTTTTCGTTAACGTCGCATGCGTTGTTCCTATGAAGATGTCATTTTATATGGCAGCTCTTACAGACCGATCATTGAGCTTTTGACCTAAGCGAATGACACACTAGGTAAAGGGCCTTAAAAGAGAAATACAAATTCACATTTATATCAAATTTCATAATTTTAGATACCACTATCCACTTTACTTATACCTATACCACTTTAGGTCCTTAGCAGCTCAACTGACACTGAATTAAATGATTAATTAAATACATTGTTTATAAAATACTGAAAATTTAATTTAAGAATCTACAGGGAGGATTCATATGATGTGCTCTGATTTTGTAGCTGCTTCTTTAAACTATCTTTGAAAACCAAGGGAAAAAGGGGGAGAAGTTATTAAAAATGCACATAAAAAACTCGCTAATATTGTCATTACACCTCTTATACAGAGTTTAAAGAGCATTATCATTTGAGTCCTTTTCCCTTCAAACCCCCTCATAAATTATTCTTTACCAATCTAATATAATAAAATTCAGTGTGTGTGTTTGTGTGTTTGTCTTCTATACTAATCCACAGTTTACTTCCGATCTGCACCAAACTTGGTATACCTACTTAAAAAACTCAAGAAAAAACAGGCTATTTTTCGAAAACTTTCATTGACCCCTTGCCCCTCTTTTGACCCTTTTTATGGCCATTTTGCTGAAATAGCTTTATTTCTCCTCTAAAAGAGATCTGTTACAAAAAAAACATCATGCAAAATAACAAGTTTTTAAAAGAAAAACTAGATATGAATCTAATTAAAAATTATAACTATAATATAAAAGTAAAATTGAATGAAATTCAAAATTTTAAAACATGTTATTAAGTATATTTTAAAATATTTTTATTTGAAAGTTGATCTAGCTTTTAAATAAAAAGTTTCATGGAATAGCATTGTTGTTAAAATAGTCTTCATGGAAACGAAAAAATGTAAATAAAAAAACGATCGATTGTAGCTTCAAGAAAGTTGATTTACAAAACAAAAACAATTGAAAATGTGAAAACCCTTTCAACTAGAGATAAATTTTTTCATAAATTGCAAAAGGGAATACGCTTTAGTTATTGAATAATTTCACTGAAATAGTTAATTAAAATCCTGTATGATTAATCAAGGGTTCTAAATGGGCATATTTTAAGTAATTTTTGGAGATTTGTTTCTGATTTTTTATGGGGATCATGAGGTTAAATGTAGAAATTGTAATTTAAATGCTTGACAACTGGATAGATTTTAATACCTTTCACCTGGTAAAATGAGGTATAAAATATATTTAAAATTTTAAAAAAGAAATCCTAAAGCTGTAACTCCACCCATGCAAGGCCGGACGTATTATCTAGTTTCACAATAAAGAGTATTATGTTATGATCTTTATAATTTATAATTTTTTTACGTGTATTTTTCTTTTCTATTTAATTTTTCTCAGTCAAATATTAAATATTTCTTTTGTTTTATTATTACATTAAGCTAACCGTCATTTATAATAATCTACTCATTAAATTTAATCGTTTCTAGTATATTAAGAGATATCCAATGTGTCATTTTATTTAACTTCTATATCATTTTATTTCCCTACTATCTAATATTATTTATATGCTATAATGCTATGTTATATACATATATTCTTTATTTCTCGCCTCATAATCCTAAAAAACTGAAAAAACTATTTTCCAAACATTATTCTAAAATTCCAAGTAGGCGTTATGTAAATAATTTTGTGTAGGTAAGTAGACATTAAAATAAAATAAAAATATTCCCATCCAGTTATTTGTTTAAAATTTTACCAACAGTTCAAAAACAAATACCATACCTGCAGTCTAACTGTTTTCAAGTTTACAAAAACTTAACCACAAACTAATAGTTAAATTGTTTGAGAACCATGCCTCATTGTACCAGTGTTTTATTGAAAATCTCTTACTAAAACAAATAAAATATAATGCATGTTTTTTTGTGTTTGTGTGAGAGTATCAGATTTTATTAAACTCCACTAATCTTTTTGACATACTGCTTTGGACATAGTAAATTTTTAGCTTTTTTTTGGAAACAAGAATTAGTCTAACATAAGCCGTTTACATTGTTCCAATGTAATCTTTTAAGAAGATTAAATATATTCAATAATAACATTATAGAGAAAGATTGTATTTCGAAGGCAGTGCTTAATTAGTTCATGATGTGACAAAGATTAAGTATACCTAAGCATAGTGTTTGTTTAGCATGCTTCGATAATACTTTCTGAAGAATAAGCTTTACAAAATATTAAATTTTAACTACATGAAAAGTTCTTGTATTTGGGAATTATTAAAACATTTTTACGTTTTGCATTTAATAATTGTACACATGTATATATTTTAGTATATTTAGCCTACCTTGATTTATAATTTATCAGTAACTTTAACTTATAAAATTATTGCTTTGAAAATGCAAAACACTTAATAATTAATAACATAATAATTTAATAAATAATTGACATAAATAATTTACAATTACATGATTTAAAGTACAAACTGCATTCTTCGAAACAGCTTGTAGTGACTATGGTACATAAACCCCTTAAGATTAAGCTTGTATTATTTAATGGGGTAAATTCATCAACAGATTGTGTTAGTATTGATTATTACGTGATAGCTACAAAAACTATGGGAATTACTACTATGCTTCTATACTAGACTACGTCACTAGCAAGCAAAGTAGTTCCCGTTGCGCGTGGTGTCTGAATTTCGAATGAAACAAAGAATGTCCATTTTAAAATATGATTATTTCGTTAAAACCATGTGTCCTTTATCAGTGTCCTTTTATCACAAATCGCGTATCGAAATTCCTCCTATCAACCCAACAGGCTTTGTGTTTACTCACTTTCTCCTTTTGCGTAGTGACGTACTGGGTTCAGGAAACGTTGCCGTGAAGTATAGTAATGGATTTACTAGTAAACAACTCGATACCTCGAATTTATTTTTTAGCCCCTTATCGAGGTTGATTGTATTTTTCTTACTCAAAAAATAATTCCCCCTGTTTTAGTAACAACCAGTCAAAACATCAAGGTCATTTTTACCAGCGGATATCTTTTCACATCTATTTAAATCAAAGCTAATAAGAATTAAATAATCAACCTGCCATTCACAAGTTCACTTCCAAAATTACACTTCCAACAAAGTCCACCACATCACCAAACTGGGAACATTGCGTTACTTAACTAAAACCTATCGGCATGCTACCCACGTACTGGGAGATATACAGGACAACCAAAAAAAGACTGACACATTTTAAAAATTAATAACTCATAACTCGAAAACTAAAAAGAAAACAAATTGCAGTTTGTGGCATCCTTCACCAAGCCTCAGAGGAGTACACTGTAAAAAATAATCCTGTAAAAAACAGAAAACTTCTGGCAGCAAAAGTTGCCAGAAAAGTTTTGTAAGCAGAAAAATCCTGTTAACAGAAAAAAGCTGTAACCTACAGGTAAATCCTGTAAACAGAAACTTTCTGAGCTGTTTTTATTTTATTTTAATAAAATAATAACTGGAGATAGAACCCACGACCTACCACATGCTAAGCGCGCACGCTACCGCTGCTCCAACGAGGATTCAGTTAAAGTACAAATTATCCGAAGATCTTTCTTTCTCCACGAACTGAAACTTGTATTTGGCTCCAAAGCGTGTTGAGTGTTGCCAATAGCTGTATTCGTTTTCGCTGCAGAAAGTTTCTCTTTAAGTACAGATAAGCTAAAAAACTAGAAAAAAGCTGTTTTTTTTTACATAAAATAAAGAGAAGTGCGGTGGAAATGTTACATGACAGAATATCCCTGTAAACACAAAGTCATTTTTATTGAAACTTTCTGTTTTTCTACAGGTTTTTTTTACAGTGTAGAATGCAACATACCGCGTATTTTTATCTATCTTTTTTTGTTTTTGAGTTATTAGTTATCGATTTTTAAAATGTGTCATTCATTTTTGGGACACCCTGTATTTTTCTTCAGCTGAAAAATAAATATTATACTTGATTCAGGAATATCCAGGTGAAATATCAAGTCATTCTTATACCCTATCATCTCTTGTTATCTTTTTTTACAGCCTCACTTTTAAATCGAAACTTAAATTGCATAATAACCCTTCATACCACATCTTCACTTCAAAATAAATCCACTTTACGAAACTACCTCCTAAACTACCGAGGGAACATCGCATTACTTAACCAAAACCACACCGCCACCCACGGAGGAACATTCCCAATCTCTTCAATCACGCGCACGCGGAACCATACTACTCGACATATCACATTCCCAATTGCCCCTTCATGCAAAGGTCCACAAGCGATACCCTCTCCCCCATCCCGATGCGTACACACAACACAGAGAGCGGCGTGCGCGCGTAGTAGTACTAGGTACTACATCATGCAAATGCGTCCGCACTGACTTAGTTACTGTCCTCCTCGCTGCCCATTATCCATTATTCATGGGGGCGGGCTTGTACGTGAGCGCGTGGGAGGTCCCTGAAGGGGATCCTAGTAGCTTGGGTTTCGGGATTGGTAACGAGAGGGGGTTGAGAACCCCGTTAGATTGTTCTTTTGTGGGGTTATGGGTTGAGATGCTGTGATGATTTTGAGGGTGTTTAAAATTCCTGGAGAGGTGTGCAGGTTAGGCGTATACACCGTCTGTTCTGAGAGATAGAACTGTGGAAGATCTAGAATTGGGGGTATCTTAGGAAATTGATTCAGTCATTTTACTATTACTGGGTAAAAAGTAAAGATAATGGTACCATGTTATGTATGGCAAGTACAAAATGTATTATACTCAGTTGCAACATAACTTGAGCTTGTAGAAATATGCTGAGAGCAACCAAAGAAAGTAGTTCCCCGTGAGGTGTCAGAATTTTGAGTGAAATTAAGAGATTCAATTTTAAATATGATTAGTTTTTTAAATCCACGTATATTAAGCGTCTTTTCACACCGATTTGCATAATGTCGAGTATAATTATTTTTCAAGTGGCGCAGTGCGTAGTAGTACATTTGTTTGAATAAAACTCGCCAGCCAATTAGATTTCACAAAGCCCAGCAAGCTTTTTACTCAGATTTTCTTCCGCGTGGCCTTGACGTCAGGCTCAACTTAAGTTGCACTCGAGTATAGCATATTGACGTGTTTATAAATAATAGGTATACAAAACCTTCTGGGAAATAAATGAGGATGTGCAATCAAGTAATCATTTTGTATCGTAATACACTTTATCCTCGTTTTGAAAGATCTTGGTTTGAATTTTAGTTATTTTTGTGGACATGACACACTGTCCAGTTTTATGACACATTGACTTTTATAAGTAAAAGCTAAAATAAATAATGTCTTAAAATATTGGAATGTAATTAGATAATATCAAAGGGAATTTTCTTTTACATTGAGTGTTAAATTATGAAAAAAATACCCATATTTAGTACACAACTGTAGAAGAAAAACTCAAAACTAAAGATTTTTTATAGTTTAATTGCTGAAAAAAGATTTTATTAATCTCATGAATTAAATGTGAGTAATATTATCATCTGTATGTAAAACAACAAAATAGGTGCCTGTGGTGTGAAAAATGTCTTGAGAATTAAGAAAACATAATGTTAATTCCCTGAACCACATTGATTTTTTATTAGGCACTGTATATTTGGACGGCCATTTTTCAACTAAACTCTACTCTAATTTCCACGGCTCGGCGTTCCATTGGTTCCATCACTAAGCGCCGAGACTGCTACGTAATCACGAGACCTACAGCGCATGCGCCACTGGCCGTTTTGGCCGTCCAAATATACACTTCGTTTTTATTAATAAATAAATTAAAATGATGGTAATTTTTTGAACACATAACATTAAACTATAGAAAAAGTACAACCCAATGTACTATATCACCATTATAAATCACAATTTAATGAATAGAATTAACTTCGACCTGAATAGGATTTACCCTTTTCTTCAGACGGTCTCGTCGATTGTGCAGACAGCGAGTGCTGCATCAAAGACGTGTGCAAAGACAGCCTTATGTGCCTCTCGGCCCCTGATCCTCTGGACATACTTCTGAGAAAGCAACCTCCAGCCATCACTGCCACTTTCTACCAGAAAATGAAATTCCTCATCGAAGAAGACAGCGTGCAGAGCTATGCTCATCGGGATGAGTACTCTGAAAGGTATGCTTTGAAAAGTTTCTTCTGACTCCACTGCATGTTTGTTTTGCCAGTGATGATTGTCTTACGATATGCTTCTTGTGTGTTCCATGGAATAAGGAAACCCGCTATTCGTGCTTTGCATTTATAGTTAGATAAGAGGTTGGTGAAACTGCCGTTTGTATTGTAAATATTCTCAAGGGCATGTCTACTTATAGTTCCGTATTTACTGGTGAATTGGCTAGTAGTTAACCGGTCGTCAAACTTCTGATTGACAGTTAAAGAAGAAAAACTACCTTCCCGCCAATCAGAGGTTTGACTTACGGTTAACCATAGGTTAGGTTAGTGGTGAATACGACTGTAAATGAGAGGTTGTACTTATGTATAAAGTTTGCTGGATTAATTTGTACGTTGATGGTTAAATATTTTATAATAATCTAATATATATATTCGAAACCTGCTTAATAAGCTGTTATTAAAAGAAATCAAAATAAATAATTAAACACAGATTTACAAATTATCAATTTATTCATTTGTAAATTCCCGTTTGGTATCCCAGAATTACACCGCAATAGTCATATTTCTCAGAACTATAAACAAGTTATAAATATTTTAAGAATTAACTCTCTTAAATATATGAATTTCTTCACAATTGAAATATAATTTAACATTGAAGGGGATTTCCAATAAAATACGATAGATTAATGTACTAATTTTGAAGATGAAAAGTTAGTTGAGATGGGGGAAATAGTTGAGAAAAATAGAACAAAAGTTATAGCTTCATTTACTTGTTAGAATGCAAAATCCTTCTCCATCTGTTTTTTCACTTGAAAACCAAACAAAACCCACGATATTCCAAAGATTAGAAGTATTAAATATTCCCTCTCTCAATAAGTCTTCCACACGAGAAAGAGAAAACTCAATTTAATTAAATTCCAGCCGCATTTCGATAATTTAAATCACCACGCAACTTTTTAATTATCAAGAATTTAAAACTGCCGCACACAACAAACATCGCGAAATGATAAATCAAAAACCAGAGGAAACAAAACTTAATTAAAACCAACATCTCTGATAAATCAGGACCACACACAGCTTCCCGAAACGGATGCGATGGCCAAGTTTTATGACACCCGCTAGGAACTTATTCACCTGGATATATTACCATTAAACTCAGATACCAGATGACTGACTGTGTGGCCTTTGGTAGATGCGTCTGGTTTAAGTAATGACTTGCCTCTTCGGAAATTGTGCTTTGAGGGCAAGAGGTGCTGTGTGGAAATGAAGTTAAATGTCGCTCGAACTGCCCAGGAATTTTAACTCTTCGAGGAATGGGGGTAAAGTATTTTGAATTCGCTGGTGTGGCGCGCGATTTTTCCATTTGTTTTCGTGTCGGCGAGTAGTAGTGTCTCTCGCGGGAGTTGGTTCCGCTTGAGATGGATTGCTTGGGTGTTAAAGACCTTTCTTTGATGCGATTTTGAATTAAGAGAGGGTTTCGGGGAGGAGATCTTTAAGAGGGGATGGGGGAGATCTTTAAGAGATGATGGTGAATCGTGCCTGAAGAAGAACGTAGATGCCACAATAAAGAGAACATTTATGGGTATTTCGTTGATTAAGGTGATTCTGCCGT
Organism: Tetragnatha versicolor; assembly: GCA_024610705.1. Lineage (NCBI taxonomy): Eukaryota > Metazoa > Arthropoda > Arachnida > Araneae > Tetragnathidae > Tetragnatha > Tetragnatha versicolor. The sequence goes on from JANDEH010000001.1 coordinate 69,995,777, forward strand.
AACTCAATTTTTGGCCATTTTGATTTATACCCCAATCTTTATTCACTATTAAGTCAGATCACCTGATAGGGAATTTGATGGAAAAAACCCCGTCCCGATCGTTTTTGATCGGTTGTTTTGCTATTACAGTCAAACCTGTTTTTGTGCGAGGAATAGGGACCGCACAAAAAAATCGCTTAAAAAATTAGCAACTAACTTCGCGAGTAGCTATTAAAAACAGTTTTCGCAGCACTTTTTAAAAAACCTTTTTATGCAGTGAATAAGGACCGCCTAAAAAAAGTTTCACGTAGGACCGTAGTGAAAATCCCTCAGCATAGCTGAATTGAAAAACTCCTTAAGTTCGGACTGTAACGCAATCCCCATCCTACAGCTGAATTGAGAAACCGTTTCTAGACCTACTGTAGACTTTTTTTACCATGTAGTTGGCGACGACTGTTGTTTCATGAGACTAATGTATGTCTCGGTAGCCAGATATACAAGATTTTTTTTCTAATTTGAAATTTTTATACACCGCACAAAAAATCGAAGGGAAAAATCGCACAAAAAAGTCCCACAAATAAAAAATCGCAATCCACATAAAACCAGCTCGTTTTTAAGCTGGCAAGTTTTTCCCTTTTTTTGAAGTTGTGAAACATTGAAATAATGATGTTCCTTAAGATATAATTTACAATGAGAATGGGCAGTATTCGCCCCTCTTAAAAACCCTGTTTGGATAAAACATTAAATTATTAAACTAAAAATAATTGGGAAATTTATTAAAATACATTACTATATAAAACACAGAACTTTCGAACATAAAATAATGATAAAGTAAAATAAGAATTAACTAACGAATCAACAGTCGCCATAGCAGAACTCATTCAAAAACACCACTCCATCTGATCGATCTCCAATTACACGACGACGACAACAACAACAGAATTAACTAACAGTTAACTAACAGACAACTAACAGTTTTTATTCAAATATAAATAGATAATATCGGATTATATGTGTGACAAGTACGCCTCTTTCGAAGAATGCCATGTCAAAACGTATCTCTAAGAGTATAAAAGCAAAGCTGTTATTTTAAAATATGGGGAAAAATGGAGGTAAACAATGACAGTCATTTACTGTTATTAAGTGTTACATGTTACTACTACCATACAAAACTACTATATTTGCTAGTAAATTAAGTGAATATCAGATGAATTAAATTTTTTAGCTGTCAATGTTATATATGTCTGTGTTGTCCTTATGTGTCTGTCCCCATGCGAAGATTCAAGCATCTTCGTTGTCCTCACCATGTCCTGCGTCTCGTGATCACACGGAGTGTGTTGTAATCCACGTGTTTCCCTTTCCCATTTGTGTTTTGTGTGTTTTATTTCATTTGTAAGATGTCTTTTGTGTTGTCTTATGTGTTGCACTTTTCGTCTAATGATTTGCGTAGGTTTTGTTCAAGGTGCTAAATATTCAAAATAATTTTAGATGAAAATAATCGGAAAAATTCGAGAGTTCATTATATTGCATGATGTAAACTTAGGGACGGCAAATCCGTGGCGCGACTGAGTTATATTAGTGTCATTTAGGAAACTAATAGTGAGGTGCCATCAATGAAGCGTTTTCTGAGAAAATAATTTCTTTTGCAATTTCATTACCGATTTTTATTAAAATCTTATGCTTAAGAGTTCATGTAGACCAAATCACTTTTCGGGTCCCTGAAAGATTGTAGCTCTTATCAATCCACCTAATTACTCAAATTTTTATTAGATAACTTAAAAATATGTAAAACCCTTTTCATTGTTGTCATCATCATAATTGGCTCGACAGCCCGTTGTGGGCCTTGGCCTTCTTTAAAAGATCCAACCAGGCTGTTCTCCTCTTGTTGTACCTACTAATATTACCTGTAGGTTACTGTGAAAACTTTTTTCAAGTCATTGATTCTAGGAATTTTCGAAGCACACTACGACATACTTTAAGTGTTTGCTTAACAGTGTGTCCTTTTTATGGAATAGTTCCTAAAATTTTTCGGGGAAATACCCTCGATAATACTTTAAAATATCCATTAAGTAGACTCACACGAAAAAAGTTTCGTTACTCACTTAAAATTCGCCCAAACAGTGTAAAATCGAATAATATTTTAATTTTTGGTATGCTTGGAGAAAAAAGTGCATTTGGGCATGTATGGCTTTTGCTTCCTAAATAGCGACACGCTTTCGAAAAAGGTTGGCAACCTCTGATATAAAAAATGCATGCATTAGATGCCAATTAGGTTTAACTTAATTATTGAAGTTCAGAGTTGATTTGTACAAGTTTATGTCTTATTTGAATTTTCTAATGTGATTGTAATGAAACTTAAACCTTCCATGTTGAGCATCTTCTAGATCTTTCCTACTTTAAAACTAAAACATTTAGAATATTAACTTACCGTCAATTGTAAAAGAAATATTAATGTTTGATGGCCATTTCTGGGTGTATTTAAATGTTTTTCAATGAATAGCAAAACTTTTTATTTTTTAAATATTGTTTTTAGAAGTTAAGAGGATTATCATTTTAAGTCTTTTCAAAGGAAGTAAAATTTTAAGTAAAATATTTAATGGAATCAATCTTCAAAAGAATATTTTAAAATGTTAATTAATAATGAGTTTAATTTCAAAAATAAAGATGCAATAATGAATATCTATTTTTATTTTGAAAGGAAAAATATAAGAAACACATTTTTGGGGTTATCCATTGGTTACATAACAAGAAATGGAGTATCATTTTATTATTTTAATAATCGAGCTATTTTTTCCGGTCTACAAGAAGTTCTAATAAATATTGCCATTACTCTGACTTTATGAATTTGGAGAATGAAAATTTTCTTTTATGATAGATATATTTTCTGAGAATCTGCATTTTAATTCGTTTAAAAGATATTTATTTCCAATTCCCCTGAATTGTTTAATATTTTATATAGGTAACTAATGGATGGCCACAAATTATTCTTAAATAAACAAAAAAATATTGTTTACATATTAGGGTAATGTACCCAGAGTTTGTTGACTTATGTAGTTATTATACTACATTAAGTAATAAACACTTAGTGTAGAATATTATTGGTGTAGAATTTCTTAGAATTTTTTATGAAAACTGTACTTCTTTAATAAAGAGCAGAAATAAGAGCTTTTTATAAAATTGATTTTTAATTTAAAAAACTACTATTAATATTTCTCGTACTCAGCAAGTTATGATAAATTTATTCCATTCAAAAAAAATCAAACATCCATACACAACATATAATAATATAATTTCTTACCTGTTTTGCTAAACATTTTCACTAGCAAATACTGGGTACTTAACCCTACTACTTATCATTTGTCTGTCCATGAAAATGTTAAATGTCTGTGTGTTGCTCTTTACGAGCTATATGTTTGTTATTTACTCCTACTTATCCCCAATGCAGCCAGTTCTGGACTGCCTTTGCAAAGAGGTACGTATCATATGCTTAGCTCAGATTTTCATCCGATGCATATAACTATAGTCAACTATTATTTCAACTATTTGTCTGCATATATTAGCTTTAGTGAGACACTATTCATAATAACTCATGACTTATAATTCGCTGTTTTAAAACTAACAGTAATGTAAACCAGTTTTAAAAGTAATTTTACCATTATAACGAAATAGTATTTACACTTCTTTAACTTATCTTTTATCGCGGTGAGGAAAAATAGTTTAAAAAGTCTATTTAATAGTTTAAAAAGTTACACTCCATCTTACTAAAGCTTGTATTTGATACGATAGTTAAACTAATAAATATGCGCTTTAAGATAAACATATGGTTTCTTCTAACAAACTATGTACAAAGGTTTTAATGCTGTGCAGATATAATCCTTAAGTACGGTTTTAATACCAACAACTTGGGATTGTTCATAATGAAGCAACATTCTTCCAAAGTATATAACCTTGTTGTGTTAGTTTCATTGTTTATTTCTTATAATCCCCATCTATCTTTTTGTTCTTCATCTATCGCTCTCACCTACTGTTTTCCCCCCTCCTCCTTACATTTCCATGTGTGCTCTTTCCCATTTTATTTGCTTGTCTGTCTTTTTTTTATGTGCTTGTCTGATAATCAGCCATCAAAGCTGATATTGCTCCGTGTGATGCCTATTTTATTTTTTGTTTTCTCTTTTTAGCAGCAATCGCACAAAAAGTGTTACTCGCGCAGTTTATGTAAATAGAAATCTCTAGGATATGTAAATAAACTCTCCGAGTAAAGTTTCTTCTGCGCCGAGGAATACACAAAACTGTTGGGCTGAGAGTAAATGGCATTAGTTATTCTTCGCACAGCCCCCGATAATTTCGAATGAATTCATACAAACAAATGGAGGGAATTTTGAGGAGACATATAAATCGTACAACTTTCGGAATGTGAGACGTGCTTTGATTGCGGAAATAAAATACTTTGAGTGTTTTACTCGTTGCTTTAATGAGTGATTTTTTGTTGCCCACACACTTTTTAGATAATTTGGATCTTTTTGAAACATATGTGTCTTAAAAACTATGCTATAAATCTAAATCAAATAAGGCATTCTCAAAACTGCTCGATTTGAGTTGGAACATGCTGAACTAGCGTTATGATACATTTTTTAAGAATTAAAATGTTTCATTATTCTTGAAATCCTTACACTTTTCCCACAAAGGGTTGCCCCATTTATTATTATTTATAAATATCTAGCACTATTCAAAACTGTCATCTTTGAAATACAACTTATGTAAAATTAGTTTGAATCAGACAAATTATAGTCAAATCATTATACTTCAATGAGTGTAAATAGGCACGTATTTAAAAAAACTCTTTTACTACGTTAAGACCGAAATAAATACATGAGGACATCTACTATATAAACACGAAAATAACACAGTGTTAAAATTTAAGAAAAGTAGATAAACATCAAAACTTTTTTTAACATAATAAAATGGTACTTTTACTCATGATTTCTATGCAAGAAAATAGCTTCCTAATTCAATGAATATTTTTTGTCACAGCCGAGTTTCTGTAGCAAGGGGACAAGTCGTGAACAAGGAAGGTACAGGGCTCATAGGAGTACGAGTTAGTGTAGCAACTGATCCACAGTTTGGATTCACTTTGACCAGAATGGACGGATGGTAAGTGGTTATTACAAAAATTGTGTTGTTTTCTTATAAACTTGATGAATTTACAAGATCATTGGTTGTCTTTTCGTATATTAACCTTAAGGTTCGAGTAATGTTTGCAAAATTGTACTGCACTTAATGATTTAATGAGAAATGAGGGAGTGTAATTTATTTTGTATAAATGTTTTATTTTTAATTTATACATATAATTGGAGTTGGATAAATAAGAAAAAACTATACATGATGATTCAGAAATAATCAGCAATAATTGGGGGGGGGGAGGTAGAGGGGCCCTAGACAAGCATATTTCGAATAGGGATGGTGCGTCGCAGTCTTACCGCTAAAGAGCTAGGACCTAATGCAGTGCGAGCGCGTTTCAAAAGGCCGCTTTTAGAAGGCCCGTGTGACGAAACAAAGCATAATAAAATGAAAAGTTCTATTGCATGAGGTAAGGAAGTATACCTACTACTTACACCATGAATTCCATAGAATTTGAACCACTTTCTAAACCGTGGAGTTAGTTGCAAAAGTGCAATATTTATCTTTTAGTCAAACAATGGAGTTCCCTTAATGGTATTTAGAAAAATGATGATCGGGGAAGGAATTTTCAATGATCGTAAAATTGATCATTGAAACTGTTTGATCATCGAAAATTCCTTCCCCGATCATCATTTTTCTAAATACGATTAAGGGAACTCCATTGTTTGAATAAGAGATTAATATTGCACGTTTTAAAATTCACCATACGGTTTAGCAAGTGGTCCGATTTCTATCACATTGAGGATTTAAGTAGTACGGATACTCTTGTACCTCATGCAATAATGTTTTTCATTTATTGTGTTTTCTTTCGTCAAACGGGCCTTCTAAAAACGGCCTTTGAAACGCACTAGCACTACAATAGATCCTAGCTCTATAACGGTAAGGCTGCGCCCCACCATCCCTATTCAAAACATGCTTGTCTAGGGACCCTCTACCTCCCCTCCAATTATTGATGATTATTTCTGAATCACCCTGTATAGTTGTAAAAGTTTGAGAAAAAAATTATATTCAAAGTTTTCCTCTTTTACTTACAATTTTTGTAATCATAAGTAAAATATTTAAAATTACTTGAATGTTTAGTTTGGTAGACACATCTAGTCCTGAACAATATTTTGATCATAATTATAATTGGTGAGCCACTTTAACCATTGTAAAAAAGATTGAAGGTTATGAATATATTCATTAAGTTTTAATAATTTTCGATTAGTGTAGTTGTTGGAACTTCCGGAACAATTTTCGAAATTGAAATGAGAATAGTATTGCCGTTGCGAATGTTCACTGTCTGACTAGAAATGATTTTTCACCCTTTTCAGATAAACAACGAATTTTTTCTTCCAAAACTAACTAGATTAAAATTATATGGAAAAGTATATTATGTTTTTTTGAGGACAATAACTGTTCAAATAGTGTTATTTTACCATCACTTAAAACGACCATATTCACTATAGCTAAATAATATACTGGTTTATTTAACTTTCTCAGCTAAACTTACTGAATGGAATCAGCACATAGTGTCTAAACCTCTAAACCATCTTCTTTAACGCTTTCGATCCTAAGCCTAACGAGATTAGCATTGAATCCAATGAGAAATTTGGGGCAGCTAGGCCTGAAAGGGTTAAGAAACGTACAGGTATTATAGACTTTCTGAATAAACGCAATCCAAAAATTCTCAAGCAAAATTTCACATACCTCACAAAGGTCTCCAACCAAAAAAATATTCACGCACATCATATAGGTACTAACACACCTACTTCTTCTCAACCAAAGATGAATAATTCACACGTATGAAACATTATACAGCAATTCAAAAAGAAGCACAACCGAGTAATGCCCCAAAACGTGCCGGCCAAAACCGTCAAAAAATGCATCACATGCAAAATTCATTCCCGTCAAAAAACCCGACGGAATTTCTCGGGAACTTATTCACGTCTCTATGGCGCACACACCCAGGAGGCGAAAGAAAGAAAAAAAATAAACAATTTACTGCCGTCAATCCCTTCACCTTTAAGTCTCCTCCCATTGATATATTCGTATATCTAGTGATCCCATCTCCAGTGAGGGGAAGAGCGGCTTAAGTCTAAAGAAATAAGGCACGATAAAGACTCCGGGATAGGTAATCCCTGCCCAAAGCCAGAGATTCCGGACGATCGATAAGAAGTAAAATATGGTGTGAAGAAGGATTGGGGCTTAGGAAGGAGCGAGAATTGGAAGGAACTCACATTTCAAGCTGTCAATCGCTACCTCGAGATGAAGGGAAGGATTAAAAAAGTTCGCCTTGCCCTCCTCGGGATTGTAGTCTTCCGCCGCTTTTAGTCGAGGAGTTTTTTTTTCTATTGTGGAGGATATTATCTCTGGGGATCTTTTTTAGGGGGGGGGAGAAGAACTGGATGGAGAGTTGGGGAAATGACTGTTTTAATAAGATGAGTGTGAAGTAGTTTTTTGGGAATTATTCTTTTTTTTAGTTAGGCTTCTGGAGAACAAAGTTTAAATTTCTTAGCTGGAGATATATAAGGGAAGTTATAATTGCAAAAAACAGAAAAGAAATATCGATAATTTGTGTGTATACATTTTAAGTATAAGGCAAAGAAGAAGACACTTCTTAAGGTGGTTGCGTATACCTATGGAGGCTTTTTTTAAATAACTAAAATGTTGACCTTATTTGTGATTTATAAAGTTAAATGCGTCCAAAAACTAAGAATAATATAAAAAATAATTAAATGTTAATTTAAATTTTCATATTATTGAAGAATTTATGCATAAAAATTACAAAAAACAGCCTTTCCGCAAAACATAACTCAAATTTATGTGAAGATATTTTTGTTTTGTAAACTTTATTATGTTTGCAAAAACATGTTTTAGGAGGCCTACTATTTTTATGTGTAAATTATTTTAATATCAAAAGTTATAGCACTAAACTTGAAAAATAAAAAAAAACCACCAAAGTTCAGTAAAGTTTGAAGTTATACTATTCATAAAATAAAAAATATTACACCCACAGCCAAAAAAACCATATTATGTCAAGTATTGTGCCCAAGTTTTATAGAAATTCACTAATAATATTTTGAGTTATGTAGTTTTGCGGAGAAGGAAAAGAGCAAAAATGTGATTCTGAGAAAAACGCGAATTTCTTTACTTTTTCCAAATGACTTTTTAGTTATAAGTAAAATTTCTGTAACTTTGGTTCTAGGAAAGATAAAGACAAAATTTAAACTGATTTGGAAAGCTAAAGATGTGTTTTTTGAAATAAAATAATAAACTTCTTTAATTTTTTTGTCCAAAACGAGATTTTTAGGTAGTCAGGCACCTTATAACTAACGTACAGGTATTACAATGAACAAAATTAGTATAAGTTACTTATTAGAGTGTAGAAATTTGTGTGTTTTAGCACATTGATATTAAGTATCCCTGCATTTGGAGAACTAAAAATTACTCCTCCATTTCGTAAACCTTAATATTCCTAACACAGAAGCTTAGTGTTAGGGGATTCATTGTAAAAAAATTAAAAAGTAAGTTCTAGTGAAAAATTTTGGGTTGGATATTAGTAAAATTAAATCAGACAAATGAAATAAGGAAATGATAATATAGTGGAGCATGCAAAGTTTTGTTAAACAGATAAGTAATACTCTACAACTAGCTTTAATCTATTTAATTTCTTTTTAAATAGAAAAATATGTACGAAAACACCCATTTCTGAATAATAAAATACGATATAAATTAATCGAGTTAAAGTACGTGAGACGCATAAAGGTAACGATTCATATTTACAAAATTTAACCAGACTATGTTGATTTGGGAAAGAGATTGGTTAATAATCCTAGTAATAAAAACACAAACATAAATTTATCAAAAATTACTTACGATTAAAAAGCCACTTAATTCTGAAGGAATGCAAATTACGAAGAGTTTCAAGACAAAAAGCTTTCCTCTCGGAAAATATAAAAATTTGCTGATTTAGTTTCCCTCTTAACATAAAACTTCACCTTGAAATTAAATTTGTGAAACTAGCGATCGAAAGCTATTATACTACTTCAAACACATTTCCATGACATAAATTTATAGTAACCAAACATACAACGCAATTCAAAGCTACATATCCTTTTTCCAGCATGACTAAAAAAAAGAGCACTCTCTTTCTAGGTATAAGACTCCTGACATTCCCGAATCTAAAATACAGTGAACTTAACCCCATTCCCCCCACCGAAAAACCCCATGTTACGACAACCAATAAGCCACTATTCCCTCTAATACCCTTGTAAATCAAGGAAAGGGAAAAAAATCCGCCGATTGATGCACCCATACAGGAAGAGATTCTTTAAGAAGCAAAGAGCAAGAAGATGGGCATAACAGATTTAGTTCCCGATCGGCATCTGTGTACATCTGGTAATAAATGGAAATTGATAGGCTCATGTCTGATGTAGTGAAGTCATCGCTTTTCGTGTTGTTGTAACTTTTCCTTTTGCTGCCGCCGCTCATTTTTATTTATGAATGAAAACGTTCCTTTGCTTTAAGTAATCTCTGGAGTGATGACTCGGACATTAAGGCATGATGAAAGGCGGTTCGATCAATGAATTGCGCGTGTCTGTCCGTTCGTTTATTTTTAATGAGCCATCTCCCACTTTACACTGGTGTGTGAGGCGGGTCAAGTTTTTTTTAAATGTTTTATGTGTGGGTTATGTTGTTGGGGGTTTTTTAGTTAAGAGGATGTGTGTGCCTGTATGTTTTGATGTGATTATCGAGAGATTATGGTGTATCTGAGAAGTATATTGCAATAAATTATTTTCTTCACATTGTGTATCAAATTAGAGAGAAACATAAACTATTTCCTAAAATATTTCTCCTAGTAGAAACTTACTTCCGATTGCGAATTTTCGTTTTAAGGTGTGAAAAATTGGATGATACTATTTTAGCTCCATGGGTCTACTTAATAAAATTGAGAAAATTATTTTTTCCCAATTTGAAAAATGTTCTCTTTCATTTTCTGAATAAAAATTATGGCTTAATATCTTAAAAACTCCCTTAAATATATTGTGTGTTTAAATTTTTAAGGGGGTTGTCCACAAATTCATTTTGCAAAAATAAGCAACTACCCAAAATTTGAGGCCGATCGAAAAATTTTTTGATTGCCAAAAAATTAACAAAAATGAAACTTTTAAAAGCGCGCGAAAACGCCAAGAGTTTGGATGTGACGTCAACTTACAATAGGTATTGTTGAAAAGCAATGTAGTTGATGGCATTATTGTTGACGTCATCCTACAGTTTAAACAATAAACGTTTTCAGTCACGTGTTTTTTCTCGACTTTTAAATTAAAATATTTAATTACCTGTACATTTTTTGAAAAACTGACTTGATATTTCATTTTGCCATACAAAAAACCATACGGAACACTTGTTTGTTTTTGAAAATCTGACACATGCAACTTCCTTATTCTTTGTGTTTTATTAAGAATTTTGGATTGGGGTTAGTATTTTTATTTTTCTATCTAATAATAACTCTATAAATTTTAAACGGAAATTGATAACATAAATTGAAGGGCTTGGGGGATGAAGGGGCTATGTTACAAGGCCTGTCTAGAAAGTAACGAGACTGAATTCCAGTCAGAATTAGGAAATTCAGTTTTATTATTAAGTTATTTTAAATAAAAAATTAGTAACTTTAAATGTAAACTTCAATAATTATAATAAAATTCATTAAAAAGTCGCCTTGTTTTTTTCAAAGTTAATCATGTCGCTAAAATGTTTATTTGATTAACGCAAACATTTGTTTCCTCGCAACATTTCTCTTATCACAGTGAAACAGGTTTTACAGGTCTAACAACTCTACCTCTGCAATGCAATGGAAACAAGATTACATTGTTTTCGGTAACAAAAGTGTATTTTTATATAACTGTCTTGTAATTGTTTTTTATGACAGACAAAATATATAAACTATTCTTTTTATTACTCTGTTCTTTGATATCACAACATTTGTACTTTTAATTATTATACCAGATTAATAACCAAATAAGTAATTTAATTGGCATTTTCATGAAACAATTAACTAAAAATGCATCAAATAAAATGTTTTAATTTATTAATAATGTTTTAGCTAAATAACTAATATGTATGTTAAAGCCTATATAGATTTTATAGTTTAATAATCTGATACAATACGAAGGGCCCTTATCCAAATGTCAATCTATTTATAAATCGTTCTAAATTTCGCACTTATTTCAATATATTTTCAAAAAATTCAACCATTTCCTCCCTACTTTTCAACTTCCCGCTTACCTCAAAAAAAGGTTCACATTCAAGAATAAATTTTCAACGTTTTTTAAGTTCTATACCTTTCAACTGCACCGAAGTTCTTTGACGTAGCCGAGCAATCCAGGCCGAAGGATTTAATAAATCGATTCCGGTCTGGAAATTCCAATCGTTTTGGAGACCGTGAGAAATTACATTTCGGAATTCTCAACGAGTTATTGATTGGGCAGTGAAAATTAATCGAGAACAAAGCCCGCAGTTTCCCAGCCCTTATCCCCACTGGCGAAGACGTAGGCTTTACTACTCCGTTGATAAAAGCAGTTCTCAATCACCAGGCTGCTTCTAAATCTTTCAGAATTCGTGGAGTATTTGGAAGTTCTGAGCAGAGTCAGTCCATAAGAGTTGGAGTTTCGAGTGAAAATGCGCTGCGAACGTTTGGATGTTTAACCCAATTTAACCTTTCATATTTTAAGTGCAATACAGTGTTTAGAGTTTGATTAGTTGAAAGTTAGGGTGAATAGTTTCTGTGCGTTATAATATGTTGAGTTCCGAAGCTTAACTATCTCTGGGGAAATATTGTTAGCGAATCTTCGTTGGTCTTATTTTGTATTTAAATTAAACTATATAGAATTATACTTATACTTAAATTATAAGTTACAAATTTATCATTAATAAAAACTAAAACGTGCGTTATGATGCAACCTATAATACGACATTTTACATAGTTAAATTCAATTAAGTTTTATTTTATTGGCTTAAACAAATTAACCCCTTCTCGGTGCGTAGATGAATATAAACAGATGTACATGGTGATATAAAATATGCAATGCTTTACTTTAGAAAGAGCAAATTATCATAATGAAAAAACCAACAGAAAGACCGTTTTTATTAACTTTCAGTCATGAAAGGTCTCATTAATATACCTAAATGTAGAAATTGAATCATCAGTTGGAAGAAGGGAATAAGTCCAAAAACCAAGTTTTGAGAAAATCGATAAAAACTGTATAAGTAATAGAATTTTCATTGTATAATCACCAAATGTTTACTGGAAGTTCACAACCCTATTTAGAAAACAGAGCAACCATCAAAACAAATATAAGTATATTAAAAAATATTTTACAGTCAAATAAGTTGATGGACTTTTCTGATGAAAGAATCTTAAAAAACCCTTAAATTCACATTTAAATTATATTTCTCCTTAGTTTACACCACAAAAGGGTGAAATAAAAGGAATAAGACAAATAAAATTCAAAATTATAGTGAAACTGAGTTATTAGAGCAGTATCAATGGAGTGAGTGAATATGAATGGAGTTAAACATTCCCTGCATAAAAAAAGTTTGAAAAAATTTTAAATTAAAAGAAAATTTCTTTTTAACTTCGTTTACAGCTCAAAGAATAGGAAAAGAAAGACAAATTAACTTTAACTCCAAATTAACTTGAAAAATACAATAAATGGACATCGATTTCACAACTTAAAGGGGCGATATCTCCCTATAGGAGTTAGTTATTTTCCCCCTCTTTTCACCCATGTGTAGAGCAAAGCTTGGAGATTGTTTTGAGCACAAAAAGTCAATTTGTCATTTTTAGGACTTATTCCCTTCTTCAAACTGACGATTCAATTCTAATTGAGATTTATTATAAAACATTTTTTGGTAGGAAAGTTATTTCAGATAAAAATAAGATACATATTTTTGTCATCGTTCTGTGTTATCTACGGTTTTATCTTTAAATTATTTTGCTTTATAGAAAAAAAAAGAGTGGAAATTCCTTAACCAATTCAGTCAAGACCGCCCCAAATTTTCTATAAGAATCAGTGTCAGTCTTGGGTGGTCTCATAATAAAAGGGTTAAATATTTAGAAAACTATAGAGCTTAAGCACTATAAGAAGTGGATCTTTCTCTTCGAAGAATGGCCGAGAGCTGGTTACGGTCATGTTATTAATTTTCTGTAATATTTATAAATTGTGCAGAAAAACAAAAAAAAATCGCCTTCAATGTCTTTTGCTTTGGAAGTAAAATTTATGTTTCAGATCTTCATGTTTTGTTAAAATAATGTTAATTAGAAAACATATAAATAGATGGATATTTCTTTAAATGCACAACTAAAATTAAAATTATTAAAATGCACAATAAATCGAAAAACTGCATGAAATGTTTAAATAAATCTGGTGACGCGCATAAACGTAACCCGATAATATACAGACTAAACGAAGCTTCAAAACCCCGTCTGCTATTTATACAAAATTAAAAAAACCTAGATCACTAAAAATCAAAACCAGTTCAACCCTCCTCCGAATAAACTCCCTGAACCTTTCAAAATCTCTATACCATCACAAAGCAGTTATTTCCTCAAAAAAGAATAAAACACCTCCTCCAGTAAAGGAAAAATCCTTTAACGCCCCCCCTTCCAGTCAGTGAGAAAACTTCAAAAACTCAACTACTACTCCATATCACACCTCCTCCGATTTCCATCGAAGTAGTGCCACGCATGGACTTCCCGGCCAATTTGAAGGGGCCTCTCGCTAGATTTGAGGATAATCTAAGATTCCTCCTCTTCCAAAAACGAAAAGCAGATGGAGCAGGAATCTGGGTAATACTCCTTCTTCAGAGGAAGGAAAATCCCGGCAAAGTTGGAAACAAACGAAAACTAGAGCTGGTAGGTTAAAAGCTCATCAATCAGAAAAGTGCCGGGCTCGGTTTTTTCTCTGATACTACTTAAAATATCGGTTTTCCAGTTAGGGTTCGCGATAAAGTATTAGTCATAAATCATTCTCGACGTCTTGTCTCTGGGAATAGTAAAGTTGCTCCAGCGGAACGGCTTCGCTAAACATATTCTTCCGTTATATTGGTGGGTATGATGTATGTAAAAATCGAATGGTGCTGGACTTCTGTTTAATATTAAGACTCTAGGGGGTGGCTGATGTGTGGTATAAATAAAAGCGGATTCTGATTGTTGGGGGGGAGGGGGAGTATATTATGTATTCTAATTTGGCCTGTTGCGTGTCACGCAAAAAATGATGGATGTGGGGTGTTTTTTTCGGTTTTGGAAAATATTACTGGGGTAATCGAATTATTATTGTTGTGTAAAAGATCAGAAATCCGTTGAATGAATGGATTTTTACTTGGATGTCGTAAATCTCTTTGCTGTAAATTAAGTTTCAAAAGTGTAATTCAATAGAAAGTAATGTTGTCATCAATTTTCTTAATGTGGACAGTATTTATTCACCGATAAAGCGTTAAAGAACTGCTAATAAAAAAATTAGAAATTGCTATTTTATAAAAAAAGGTTTCTGTTGTCACGTTGCCAAGTAAGCTTTTGGTTTTCATTTTACATATTTTTTAATATTCAGGAATAATTTTAGCACATAATTTAATTATTCACTATGTATTCTGAATAAATTACAATGGTTTTACCATTTGAGTGCTTAAAAGTCTAAGAGTTGGTTACATGAGAATAGTTGGTATTTTAAAGGGGATGATATCATCAAATCTAACTGCAACACAAACAATCATATTATGAGAGGTGATGACAACATAATAAGCTTAAGGATAATAAGGATATAATATAAAACTTCATAAGACTACTTTGTACAAAAAAATAACCGCCAAATCTTTACTTAAGTTCCCCACTATAAGTAAAATTTATTCACCCATAAGTCCTCTTATGGAGTAAGTTGACGCAAATTGAAATTATTACTGCCATTAACATCTGCGTCGAAAGGATTATTTCGGATCTGAAATGATAATATCACCCAGTCTTTATCCATCAAGGAGTTAAAATTTGCCATATCGTAAATGATAGCGCTGCTATCGCGATTAGGTGATCCCCACAGTTGTAATTTCGTCGACATAAATTGAAAATGACAAAAAGTTTTATTTTAACTTCTGCATTTATGCACTACTTTTTTGAAAAAAAATATTCCACATTATCTTTCTAGCGAACTTATAAAACTGACAACCTAAAGTAACAACACCCCATTTTTACCAGTGCTTCAGAAAAATTCACCAAACCCCAAAATGTTGAATTCTCTACGTACTAGGGTGGGCCGAAAAAAAATTTTTTTTTCGAGATCGCTATTCTAATAGTTCGGAAAGGGTGATCATTAGTCCAATACACACGGTATAACATATTTCTTTTGATTTGATAATATCTCCTGCTTTTGCATCGCTCTTCGATTTTGGAAATTTAGGTAAAAATGGTAGTTTTCAATACTCAGTCTCGTAAAAAATAACTTATTTTTCAACCTTTCTATTCTTATGCCGTGAAAAGGGTAAACCTAAGGTGGGTGTAAAACAATTTTTTTCGATTGAAGGATACCTTCTGTTCATGCAGTGCAACTAAAATTTTGCAATTTTTGAAAAAAAAATCGCTATTTTTTTCTCATTTTTCATAATGACCTTTAGCGTATACATGAAGTAGTTTAAGACGCTTTTAAGTTCAAAATGAGATAAATTCACAGTTTTAGGGGGATATATACTATAAGTACCCCTCATATTCTCCTCACTATAACAGGTTCGACATCTTAGTGAACGGTGGAAGCGCGGTAACCCTCCAGTTCCAGCGAAACCCTTTCCACCCTATCAAGCGGACGGTCCTGGTGCCTTGGAACGACATCGTGGTGATGAACCCAGTGGTGATGTCCGCCCTCATGGACTCGGACGCCCCTCCCTCGTCCGTTACATCGGAACCGTGCCTGCTGCATGACTACGACTACATGAAGCCCATCGTTTACCAGACCTGGAGGCCGGTGTCGGAAGGCGGGTGTACCGAGAATAGCGCTGTGCTGGCTGAAACGCAGGTTAGTTTTGATTGGTAGTTTTATAGTGTGATTTATTGCAAGTATTCCATGGGTATAACGTTTTTATATGCTGGTGTCCTAAAATTAACCTTGCAGCAGGCGCGCTTTTAAAAGAGAAAGAAAAGGACGCTTGTATCTCCTATATAAACAATCGGAAATGTATATTTTCAACCATGTTTTGAAACAGCTGTGATCCGTTTATGGTTAAAATAATTACGTTTCATTTAAATGAATTTGAAATACTCGATGATCAAATCCAACCTAAGTATTTCTCACATACGCGCGCCCGCTGGAAGGTTAACCTTTTATAGGCCAACGTTCCACTAGTGGAACATCGATTTAACTCACCCCCCTAAGCTCAACAAATTTCAGAAAATATATTATTTCAACATATTTATGTTCTATGAAATATGTTTTACTTGTATAGGATATTTTTGAACTGATATTGTTATTGTTTTTTTTCTGCAATTTTTTAAAAATCCCCTTTTTCCACAAAAAATAAGCTTTACACATTTTATTTCAAATTCGGTATCATATGGATCCATAAAGCAGAAATTGGTCCTAAAATATATTAATTGGATTGCCAGCTTGCTGTTTGAGTTAAAATTTCATCGATATCAGTTTTTGATTTACTAGAAAGCAATTATAAATTATGATGTTCCACTAGTGGGACACGGACTACTTTTTATCCGAACATTTTCCCCTAATAGAAATGCCATATTTAAAAAAAACTTTTTAAAAGGTTTTTAAGAATAATTCCTTATCAATGAAAAACATCTAAAAGTTGAAATATCTGTGGTCCAGAGTCAAATTACCCTAAAAATAGTTTAAGGGGTGCAGAAGCCCTCTTCTGATAACAAAGTTCCATATATTTACATATTAGTAACTCATTTAGCGAATATTCCCAGTTATTTGTAAAGAATGTGATATTCCTGATAGGCCAGTCAATAACGACATCGAAAATTGCAAAAAATAAGGTAGTTCCAATTTTTGTCTTATGTTGTTAGGACCCATCCCAGTAGTTAGTAACCAATTTTGCAACCCTGAAAGCCCTGTGCTAGCTTCGCAATCCTCATAAAACCTCAAAAATTTCCGACTTTTTTCAGTTTTTGGCTTATAACTCATACAAAATGCATCCGCACGAAAAAGTTTCAAATATATCTTTTAAAGTAGATAAAATTTTCAATAATTTAAGACCATCCCCAAGTTTATACGTCCCATAGATTCCGAGTTACATATCTTCAAAAATGGGCAATTTTTTCCCAAAATTCATAATTTTGAGTCTAAGTCGCTTTTATAGCTAAAAAAAGCCTATAGTACTCGTTGTAAAAGGTAAATTAGGGCAAATAAGTTATAGTACAGTTATTTAGCTTTAATTTAAGCCTTGAATGAAGTCTCTAGGCCCCATAGTTCTTACTTTATCTTAAAAAACAAACGGTTTGGGAAAACCGAAATTTCGGAAAAATAGAGCATAACGTTGTATGGGCATAGTAAAGGAAAAATAAAGCTATAACACAATATGACGTTATAAAAATTATTAGTTATTTATTGAATACAAAGTTATTTTTCTTAATACTTGTTAATTAATGTTAATTTTTAAATTATATTGAGATTAATTAGTATGAATTATAATTAATAAATTAAAAATGTATATTAATTTATTGCTTCTTTAAGTATAAGTTTATAAAATACGACTTTTTGAAGTACCAAAGATCATGTCTCTTCCAAGGATTCAGGACTGTCTTCCTTGTTGTCAGACTCGTCTATCTCAATTGTATGAATGTTGAGGCATGACTTGCCTTGACATGGTTTACATAGTGCAGAACACTTAAGTCCCGCTTTCTGACATGAGCAGCCTCTTCCAGCACACCCTTTTTGGCACTTGCATGATATGAATTTCAGGAGAGTTTTTGATGCTGGATCTTTTGTAGAGGTAATAGGTAGCAGACCTTTTTTTTGCTGACTCCTCGTCCAGCCCCAGTCAGTTGGTTTTTTGTCTGCACCTAACCATGTCTGCACCTGGTGGTATGTGCGATATGCATGTTGAGCTGCAGCCTCTTTGGTTGGAGGCAGACGAGCCAGGTGGACCGTGGTGTTGGCAGCTGAACGAACCAAGATTTCGTAACGGAGGGCGTGAAGAGTGTCGGAGTCTCCTCCTCCATACAGAGCCACAAGACACTTATTTCCAGCAGAGGCTATTTCTTTGTGGCTAATATCAGGCTGCAGGAAAATGGAAGCCACGCCAACCAGATGGGGATTTTTTCAAGTATGCTTAGCATCTTCATTTTCCCTTGCCTGAAAATTGCAGAGGTGGTGTCACAACCAGAGAAAGCGTGCAGAAACAATTAAAATCCGTGGGGACAGGCTAGCTCTCCGCTATTTAAAGATTTGGAGGAAAACTGCAAACAAGTTGATTCCCGCTTGACACCTTTATGAAGGAAAACATTTTCCACCGTCGAGCCCAATCCATTTAAAAGAACCAACAAGTCCACATCTTCTCCAACCACGATGACATTTTCATGCGAGCTGCTTTTGTCGAGAGCAGTCCTTACGATTGTACAGTCTGCGTCCTCGGCAACTTGCTTTGTTTCAATTCCTTGGTTATCCAATCCTAAACAAAGGAATTTAATAAGTTGCCGCTTGTTGTTTTCGTTGGATAAAAACTTCTCCTGTGGGACTTTTATAACTGTGTGGTCTTGAAATAATATATCACTGCATGATGAGTTAGCATTTCGACGTAATCGTTCTGCAGTTTTAAAACTTCTTTCAGACCCATTGTCTGGATATCCATCAAATACAACTGACACATTTTTTACAAAATTTATAATTGTGTAGCTGATGTAAGTGGCTACAAATGCCGTGGTTGTGATATTCCGATGCCACCTTACTTTATGAAGTAAGTAGCCGCCATCCACAACAACAAACGTAGTGGCTCCTATAGTGATATTTTCAGGAAGAGGGGTAAAAGCTGTGTAAAAGCTGGACTTTTTGCCTTTACGCATCCCATCTTCACAAAACAAAGCCATTGGGTAGGGAGCCAACTCGAATATAAAGTGCTCTTTCAAGTCACCCTCTGTCTGCTTCGTGATACACAGCCTTTGAAAAATTGTGAGGGGATCTATTTGAACCTTCTGATTTTGTAATTTGATAGTGACTGATGCCAGGGTTCGCACTTTATCTTTTCTTTTAAAACTAACTTTTCCAAAGGTGTTTCCCGTGATTTGGTTTATTCCATTTATTCCCAATTCGTAGGTCATATGGCAATTGACTTCAGAGTCCCCAACCATACCAGAGCTGATGGATGGCATTTTTTCATTAAATGGAAATGGTGTGTGGGCATCGAACCAGTTCTTAAGTTTTTGCACATGATCAGTATCTCTTTCTATTTGAGTGGGCCTCATGTCAACGTGTTGTTCGGTGGTAGAATAGGAAACGTTCCATAAGTATTCAAGCCCTTCACAGATATTCAGCATGTACACCATTCCTTCAGTCCAACGCGTAAGAACGTTGCTGGATATGCCTCGACCATGAGTTCAACAGCAATGCAGCTCAACATGCATATCGCACATTCCACCAGGTTCAGACATGGTTAGGTGCAGACAAAAAAACAACTGACTGGGGCTGGACGAGGAGTCAGCAAGGTCTGCTACCTATTACCTCTACAAAAGATCCAGCATCAAAAACTCTCCTGAAACTCATATGAATTCATGGAAGAGGCTGCTCATGTCAGAAAGCGGGACTTAAGTGTTCTGCACTATGTAAACCATGTCAAGGCAAGTCATGCCTCAACATTCATACAATTGAGATAGACGAGTCTGACAACAAGGAAGACAGTCCTGAATCCTTGGAAGAGACATGATCTTTGGTACTTCAAAAAGTCGTATTTTATAAACTTATACTTAAAGAAGCAATAAATTAATATACATTTTTTAATTTATTAATTATAATTCATACTAATTAATCTCAATTTAATTTAAAAATTAACATTAATTAACAAGTATTAAGAAAAATAACTTTGTATTCAATAAATAACTAATAATTTTTATAACGTCATATTGAGTTATAGCTTTATTTTTCCTTTACTATGCCCATACAACGTTATGCTCTATTTTTCCGAAATTTCGGTTTTCCCAAATCGTTTGTTTTTTAAGAAAAAGTAAGAACTATGGGGCCTAGAGACTTCATTCAGGGCTTAAATTAAAGCTAAATAACTGTACTATAACTTATTTGCCCTTATTTACCTTTTACAACGAGTACTATAGGCTTTTTTTAGCTATAAAAGCGACTTAGACTCAAATTTTTGAATTTTGGGAAAAAATTGCCCATTTTTGAAGATATGTAACTCAGAATCTATGGGACGTATAAACTTGGGGATGGTCTTAAAGTATTGCAAATTTTATCTACTTTGAAAGATATATTTGAAACTCTTTCGTGCGGATGCATTTTGTATGAGTTATAAGCCAAAAACTGAAAAAAGTCGGAACATTTTGAGGTTTTTTGAGGATTGCGAAGTTAGCACAGGGCTTTCAGGGTTGCAAAATTGGTTACTAACTACTGGGATGGGTCCTAACAACATAAGACAAAAATTGGAACTACCTTATTTTTTGCAATTATCGCCCTTTTTTTTGTCGTTATTGACTGGCCTATGATCTTCATGCATGATTTTAAGTACTCCGGTTACCTTTGAATAAGATTTTTAGGCAATATTAAAACACCTTCTTAATCTTCATGTTGAGCAAATTCAGCTCTTGTTGGCAATGTTGGATCTTGTTCAGTAATATTGGCAAGTGATTACCACATTTTAGAATATCACGTATGTGTCTGTTTCAATTTATCTCTCGAAACCCTGAAAATTACTTGGTACTAAGATCTGTGTCATTATTCTTCAAAAATTTAAATATCCTTAATTTTTTTGACACTAGTGTAATTGCCATAAGGTTTTATACAAAATATGACATTGTAGTTAAGAATTAACTAATAGCATCATAGAGTAGAGTAATACCATGCAATTAAAAAATATCCGAATCTATCTTCGATATCCTGAAAATATCGTAAACACACACTCTCATGGGCGCGCGGGCTAAAATGAATTGTTAGAATTTCAGTTTTTGTTTATGCGAATAAAGTAAAAAGTTCTATTATTTCAATAAAACTTAATAGTTTGTCTAATTGTCTATGGATGTGTCTTTCATTTTGGTTGCAATTGTGCAAAGTATATTGACAACCCTACTACAAGTCCAAAATACACGCAAATTTATCATTGTCAACTCAAATACCAAACTGCTCAGTTAACTATCGATTTACGGCAAAGAAAAACTTAAAACATGTTTAGTTTTAAACACGCAGTTTTACATTTCAAACAAAACAATGCACATGCAGTTGTACGAAAACCAAATAATCTCTTACACTTCATTTATAAGTTTTAATATAATTTATTTACTTAAAGCTTAGAAGTCTTTTGTAATGTTTATATGGCGTGCAAACCATTCTGAAGTTTCTGTAGAAATAAGTTATCATAATTCATGAGTCTGCAAGCAAATTTCATAGATTTTCCTTGTTAAAGAAAATGTAATGTGTTGTGCTACATTTGTTATACAACTCAAAAATTGATTTACCCTGTCTTGTTTACTTATAAAAGTTTATGCTAGAAGCAAAAAAAATCATCTTTCATTGTCAGTGAACAAAAATTAAACTATTATTTACCATCGTAAGTATTTTATGAAATTATTTCGATATTTCCATCAAAAAATGAAATCAATTACTTATAAATTGCTTGGTAACCCATGTAATTTCATTTTCTACCAAAATTGTGTAATAAGAAAGAATTCTTTAAAAAGTGGTTAGCTGTAAAATTTACAGGTTTCGTGCAATAAGGTTACAACTCCAAAACTTACGTCTATAGTGTAAGGGATTTTTCGAAAAATTTTATTTAAAGGTATGGTTTCAATTGAGATGTTCAAGTTATTTTGATTTTTTATCTCAATTTCCTTCTCTATTTCGTTCATTTTATACTAGAAATATAAATCTATGTACCTCAATACCTCAACTGAAATCATAGCTCTAAATTCTTCAAGTTACCTCTATACTCAAGCTGTAAGGTTTTCGACTTGTAACATTAAGGCACGGAACCATCTATATAACATCTTAAAAAATAATGTTGGCCGTGGGGATCCTAGTGGTTAAGGCATCGGCTTCGGGGTCGGAAGATCCCGGGTTCAATTCCCGACTCCGCTGAAGACCCATCGAGTGTGTTCGGAGTACGTGCTCGTTAAATCTGTGGGTTCCTGTGCTCGTAACCTGTGGTCGGTCATGGCGCAGTTTACCATGGGTCCAGGTCGTCCGGAGATTTTGTCCATCCCCTTCAGAGACATGGCAAAATTGTGGGTAGATGGTGGTGGCATCTATCATTCGAGGCTTAAGTCGGACTCATGCCATTCATGGGCTTCACTTTCTCAGGAGCCACACCCCCTTTGCCTTAAATCCTGTACGCTTTGCTGAGGGAGCTTAAACAACAACAACAAAAAATAAAGGCAAATTAAAAACTGACCTACAATCCACACCTTCAATCCAAACTTCCTTGTTCTCTCTCAGGTTCTGCAAGAAAGCCTCTCCATCCCCGGATCAGACCTGCACCTCGTATATCATAGCAGCCACGCCCACGGGTACCTGTCCACCATCCACCTGCAAATGACCCCTACCAACATCACCTCCGTGTTGCGCCTGGTCCACTTGCACATAATCGTCGAAGGAATATTCTTCCAGAAGATTTTCGAAGCCGACCCAGAAATAAAGTTTACGTATGCGTGGAACAAGCGGAACGTCTACAAGCAGAAAGTGTATGGGCTTACCACGGCTCGAGGTAGGATTATATCGATTTTTCTTTCATTTATTCCGTTGTGGGGATGATTTTGTTTTGTACTTAGAGGCTTATTTCAAAATTTTTTTATGGGGCATGTGTATGTAAATAAGATGGATTTATGTTTAGTTAAAAGTGAAGTGGGGGATGAAATATATTATAAGTTAAGTTATATTTTATATTTTACACATAATCATTTAAAAGGGAATTATCTTGCTCTGTTAAGATGTTTTACTTATTTTTAAAATTGTGTATTCAAGACAAAGTAGCAAATATTTGAGTAAAAAAATACTAGTCATAATATGGATATGAACGTAAGTTGTTTTACTCAGTTGTTTAAGACCCATATTTAAACACATTTCTATTTCAAAACATTCGCTAAGGGGAAATATTCTCAAGTATTTAAGTTTTGGCTGTATTCAGTATTATTTCGGAAACTTTTATTACGGGATTTCATATTCGTTCCTTAAACCCATAAATTTGAATTTTTCAAAATAGTGCATTGATATCTAGGATTTTTTTTCTGATATTTTCCTGTCTCTCGTACTCTACGTAATCTTCTGAAAATTCAGTTAAGATTTTAAAGTTCTTAAGTGCATCCTTTATTAATTTAAATATTTGTATACATTTCATAGAAATATTCTTTAAATAGGCCCGGTGGCGTTGAGGTAGCGCCTCGGGCTTCCACGCCAAAGGTTTGGAGTTCAAATCCCGGCCTCCGGGCAAGGCAAACTCATCCTTTCATCCCTCCAGGGTCGATAATGAAATGAGTATCAAGGTTACTTGGGGAAATCAAGAGGGTGTTAGCATCAAGCTAGTACGCTCAGCTGACACAGTTCTGTAACAGCTCTCCTAATGGCCTCACCCAGTGAGGCCAAGTTATACTGGAGTTCGATAGTCCACCAACCTAGATACTCCCTCTTCCCCCCTTGATATTTTAAAAACCCTCTAAATTTCATATTCTTTATTTTTTAAAGAATCAAATTACCTTTTTTTTTCATTACAATTTTTTCTTAATATTGCATTTGTGCCTTTATGATTTATTGTTTAAATGAACTCATACAAAAATAAGTGAAGATCTTCTCATGGATCTAAACAAAACCACCCCGCATGAATTAATCCTGAAGCTGGCAAAAAAATTCATTCATCTCTTTTATCGAACAGAGTAAAATCCACTTACGTAGATTACTGGTGAATGTGTGTGGGTATTTTACCAGCAGACCCCTATTACTTCAATTTTTTATATGGAATAGACATTCCACTTCATGTGTAATCAAGTTAAGTGGCCATTACTTGTTGAATTCCCTGAACAAGGAATTAAGGGCCCACATTCATTGGAGATTCATTGGAGATTTTCATACGTTTACTTACTTCTAGGCCTGAATTATTTCTTTTTGGAAGTTTACATGAAATAGCGACGAGTCAGTGACGATCAAACGTCACAAGTCGCATAAAAAAGTTTCCTGAATTAACGAATATTGGTAAAGAATGCCATAAAACACTTTTCAACTTGTGATGGTATTGGTGTACAAATAATGGTAAGAGGGATTTAACTTGTATTTAAAAAAAGTAAATATAGTATCCTAAATTTAAAAAGATAATGCATAATTAATGCATTACTCGCATGAATAAAAAATATCTAATGTTTTTGTATCCGATAAAAAAACTTTCTTTAATAATGTTTTCCAAAAAGTAAACAAAAATTAATTTTAAAGGTAAATATGTTTTAATAACTATTAAAAAAACATATGATTAATTACGCAGTTTAGAATTTCATATTTTTACCTTATTTATTAATCCTAAATTAGGGTACATGTATAAATGTGTGTAACGCAATATTGGTTTACTTAAAACATTTCTCAGTGCGTTTGAAATTTCGAACTCTCATAACCCAATATGCTGTAAACTTTTTTTTAATTTGATGAATTATTTTGTAGGTATACTTTTTTGGACAAATGTTAGGTAGAATTTTCGTGAACTGTGTTCCTCCATATACGGTTAAAGCCTTCCATGTACGGTTTCATATACGGCTAACAATATACGGTTAATGCCTTCGAGTATGATAACTCAATTTTTGAAAGTGAAGCATTTTTATTGAAATATCGTCATGTAAAATTCAAAATTATGTTAAGATACGGTATTCTACATCACATTCAAGACACTTAGTAGAGTAAGAAATTAAAGAAAATAGAGAAATCCTCGATTGAAATACTACCAAGACTAAATCTCTAACTATTCAAATTCATAAACCCTAACCACCAGCGCATTTCCATGGCGACAAATAAAAACATTACATTCCCATCATGATTTCCTATTGTTCGCATACCTGAAAATAAAAACTACCCGAGTCCATGCAAAAGATAAATGGTCAGTCTCCGAAGTCACTGACAGGGTAAAACCAAACGAAATATTCTCCAACTTTTTCCAGCAATTTATCTCACTCCAGCCTGCATGAAAAATAGTAAACAAATATCCATTTGAAGACAGCAAGACGAAGAGCGCGTTTAAAGTGCTTTCTTCCCGTTACTTCACGCTGTCAGGAGACACCGGTCCTTTCTCATTCATTGTTGTTCTGGTGTGTTTTGAATTGCGAGGAATTCCGGCTGATGAATCGCGGTAATTTGAATTGTTTTCAGGGTTGTTTGTGCCACGGGCTTGTCAATTGCTTTATGCCTCCATTCATCCTATATTTCCAAGGCGAAGCGGTTGCTTTGAATTCGAATGAATAGGTGTTTAAATATGTCTCACTGCTTGGGATGATTTATTTCCATGTGAATGCGATTATGAGGGCAATAATAGGGAATACATCGATTTTTCAAATTTAATTTATTTCGTGATCGCGCTTCTTTAAAAAAATATTTTTTTAAAAAATCTCTGATCATTAGTTAATTTTTAAAAATTAAGAACTAAAATGCGCAAAAGGGTGCGGGGTTTGGCACGTGACGTCACTTCTGCCATCGGTTACGACACTTAAACGAAAGTGTATGGTGGTACCACGGCTTACTAAATACTACTACAGGCGGACCGAGTTTTGAATTATTTAAAATGTTTGACAACTTTTCACTCTAGGATAGCCACATATCGGGTCTATAACGTCCGAACCAATAGGATAAACACACTGACAAATAAGGCAAAACAAAGGCGTGTTTTCAAGACGTAACTGCTGACTGTTGGCCACTAAGCCCGGCCTTCAAATCTGTGGATTTGCTTTGCTATATGTTAACTATTGCCATCTACATTTTTAAAGATTTCCGCATCTTGGTCAGCCTGTATTAGTATCTAGTAAGCCGTGGTGGTACGTAAGCAATGGTTAAATCATTTCCTTCGAAAGTATTGATTGGTTGAAGATTCGGGTGATAGCATAAGTGACGTCACGTAGGCCACACCTCCAATTCTAGTGAGCGTAATTTTTGAAAATTAATTAAAACAACTAATGGTAAAAAATCTAAAAAAATTGAAATGCGTTTTATAACCCCATCAATAATTTCCAATCTTGAACGTCCACAAGTGTTGTATTTCCTATTCCTATGTTAGAAAAAAATAGTTTCCAGTGTTTTTCCTATCATAGAAATATTCAGTATTTTGTTTATTTTTGTATGCGATAGATGTATCCAGGAGAGGAATTGACACGTAAAATGTTTTTAATTTAGAAGCGTTTAAAGATAGGCGCGAAGACACAATGTAACGTCATTTAATCCTAAACATTGGTTATAAACAATGGTATAAGATTAAAACGATTTACTTGACTTTCACTTTTAAGTAAGACAGAAACAGATTTGATATGCGTCAATCCTAAAAAAGTGCTAGAGGATTGTCGATTTTTATTTGAAAATATTGATTTTCGAATTCAAATTGCCGATTTTTGAAATCAAAAATATTTATTTTACTGGGAAAAGGCATTTTTTCAGTTTTTAAGAAATTCTGGGATCGCCAATTCCTACGGTGAAAAAATAATTTCCAATGTTTCTTCTAATTGACTGGCACCCATGCAGAATTATTGATTGAAATCTAAATCCGTCTGGTGAAAAGTTTTGAGACTAATTAATGTTTTTTTTTCATTGAAAAGAAATAAATTAACGATGAGACAGGGCGTCATGCTTAACTATCTACCCAATTAAAAAAAATTATAACTCAATATTGTTCTAAACATGGTCAGGGGATCAGTTATAGAAAATTTTCCTTTTAATCATTATAATTGGGTTACAAAAGCAGAAGTTTATGAAAATACAGACATTAATTGAAGTAGTAGTCTTATGTTTTAATTAAAGGTGTGATCCTTAAAGTTTATTTACTTCTAGTTGAATAAATGCCAAGGTATAATTTGAAGGGATTTCTTAAAACACTTTTCGTCACTTTCTTTAGATTAAGTCTTATTCAGCTCTTGAATTCATTATTACACTTATACCCATCAGACATAGGTTTTAATGAAAGAAATTGTAATTGCACTAGTGAGTTGTAGTTTAATCCATGTGTTGATAACTTATTAGTTTTCATCCAACTGAAATTAAAGTACATAGATTCCATTACTCACATTTACTGAATAAATAGAACATTTTTATTGGTAAATGGAAAATTTTTAAAAGGGTTGTTTATATATTATTCTATCTTTTCACAGACTTTACATAACGTTGTTTTATAAGATGATTCTTTTTAAATTTGAAGAAACTATTAAGAATATGTGTAAACATATTCTAGTTAAATGAAGTTTGAAAAAAAAATTACTACAATTTTCCCTTTGGAAAAAATTCTTGCATGTCTTGAAATTCTAAGCATATAAGCCGTACATTTTACGATTACCAACTTTAAAAAAATCCGTAGCATTTAATTTCGTATTACATATCCTTTTGTTTTATATTTATAGCAAATTGTAAAACTAGCCGTTCTCATAAATTCAAGCAAAAATTAAAGCTTTTAAAAATTTTTATTTATAACTCAAAAATTAAGTTCACCACCTAAGTTATAGTAAATTACTTAATGACTACAGAAGAGAGGTAAAAGCGGGTGTTTGCAACAGCAGAATTAATATTGGACAAAATCGATGCTTTTGAGTAGTACACATATGGTTTAAAAATTTAATAATTTTACTTGCGAATTTAAAGTACCTTCAATTTGAAGGGGGTATTTAAAAATACATAAAACCCAAGGCTAATAAAAATTGGTGGAAAAAAGAAAAAACACAAACCGCCGTTAAGAGACCCCACCGCAAACGCAGAACGTCGAAGCTATTTCCGATACCAAAAGTACTGGTATCGAAAAATGGTACCGAAAGTACACGTGTCGAAAAAAGCATCGATACCATATGAGCGATATCTCTGGCGATACACTTCAAGAGTCGATACTTTAGGCGCAATGTGGGACATATGTGACTCAATGCGGAAAAAGATATTTTGAGCTGCAAAATGAGCATTAGCTGCGTTAAATCAACGGCAGATACAATTAAGATAATTTCATTTCGAAATTTTTCAAAGAATTTGTCAATAAAGTATCGATACTTGTAGGTATCGAATACTTAAGTATTTGGTATACCTGCCCACTACTAAACAGAACAAAAAATTAAAAATATGTTGGACAAGTGAATAAATAATTATGTTTATATTTTAGTATTTGTGGGCTATGAGTACCTTACTTGCCAAGGGGTCATCTGGACCTCTCATTCAATGACCTTGAAAGGATACGATATGGACACTTCTGAGCTCGGAGGATGGAATTTGGATATACACCACAGATATAACTTTCACGAAGGTAAGCAAATTATTATGAAATTAGATCAAGCAAGCTTGAATTAAGCTTTGATTTTTTAATTGGCTTAAAAATTAAACTGTTATCATAAAGCTAAAAAAGATCAATGGTAAAATAATTGTAATTGTAGCAAACATACTACTATTTCTTTAATTTCATAATGTTTTAATCACACAAAATCTTATTGGTTGGAGCATGCCAATTCCTTATATCCGCGATATTATCATGTCATATACATTTTTTTAAATATATACCTTCGAAATTGACTTTAAAAAAAGAAAAAAAAACACAACACCAAGTGGTAACACCGAGCTAACTCCATAAGATTTACATTGAAGTAAGCTAGTTTCCCCACAAGCGTCTCAATTTTTAGTATCTACTCAACTGAACCTTATATTATTTGAAATAAATATTCACTCATAAATGAATGAAGAACTAGAAAATTATAATTTTAACTAAGCTAGATTGGTTAAAATAATTTGATCTCGCATACCTCATCAGTTGTTTTCCTTTCGATTTCTACACACTGCTTTTATGCAACTGCTGCACTCAAGCAAACTAAATTTTAATTAAAAACGAAAGGGAATAAAAAACAGATCTGGTGCCCAAAAGGGGGATGTGACGCAAAAATGTCGCCCAGACCCATTTTTTTTATTTACCAAGAACAGCTTATAAACACTGTCCTTCAAAATGAAATATACTCCAACCACACTTTTTTTATCATCCCAAGGGGTTCTTCAGAAAGGTGACGGGACCACCATCTACTTCAAGCAGCAGCCGAGAGTCATCACTACTCTGATGGGGACTGGTCACCAAAGACCCATGCTGTGTCCGGAGTGCAACGGGATGGCCAAAGAAGCGCGGCTCTTGGCGCCGGTGGCCTTGACTTCGGGATCGGACGGAAGCGTGTATGTGGGAGACTTCAACCTCATAAGGAGAATAACACCGAGTGGACAAGTGTATACGGTATTCAGGATGAGGTGAGGGCAAATTGTATGGTTAAGTAATGACAAAATTAGAAGCTGATATAAGTTAAGTGCGTTAAACGGAGATATGTGCCTTTCCTAATGTGTCTTTCCTTATTCAGTAAATTGATCATCATACTGTATGAATTAAAGTTATAAAAATAATATAACACTTATAGTATGTTTATTTAGAATTGGCGCCTGAAGCAGGATCAAAAACGCTCAATAACGCTCATCACACAACTTTAGTGACCGATTTTTTATAGTATTTTAACTACTTTTGTTAAGGCTGTCTTGCCATGGCAGAAGAAAAAATTACAATAGTAACTGCTTCTATTACATTATGTCTCAGGCGCTTATTCTAAATGAACAGAGTATAACGTGTATTTAAAGAAATTATCTGTACTAGTTTTTAGATTTTTAGAAGGTTTGAAAGAAACACATATGCAGAAATACATAAAATAAGGTATATATAAAAATGTTAACTCATATTGATGCAAAAAACTTATCACGTATCTATCTACTTATAAAGTTTTAGGTAATGGATATTCTAAAGAAAGCAACTATTCAAGAGAAACAAATTCAACATCAGCTCCTGTTTATGTTTACGCTTACTTCCATTTTAAATTTGTTATTTAATTCCTTTACTTTTTACAAAGAATACAACAATTTACTGCCTAAGGGAATTCAAAGTTCTTTTATTTACACAGTTGGCAGGTTTTAAACTAACGTAAGTGTGCAAAATTTATCTAGTCCCTGTCACTTGAATAAACGTAATTAAACTCCTGAGTGCATACTTGTTTGAAACTCTTAACCGAGAAGAAGCAAAAAAAACGCATTAATATAACGCATAACTTTACTTTTCTACACGCTCTAGGTTGGGAATGGAAATTATTATAGTTTGGAAGAAAAACTTTCCTTAACTATCTCTGTGCTTAATTATTGGTCTCTAAAGACTTGGTTTTAGGCATTCGGCCTTTTTTGTGTGACGATTGTTATTAGAAGTCTTCGCAATTTTTCTAATGTTTTATGTGCGTAGCAATAAAATATTATTTTAAATATAGAGAAGACCGTAAATCTAATATTTCAGATGTAATCAGCATAAATAAATTGAAAATTTATTCAAATACTCACTAGCATTAGTGTCTGATTGAATTATTTTTGTTTTGATTTAGTCGTAACTTTCATATTAGTTTTTTAAGACGATGAAAAATGAAATGTTCATTTACTCTGTACAAAACCGACAAATTTAGTTTACATTCAATCATGTTTTTCAATGGATAACTGGCGCATTATAATTTGGGGATGGACATTGTGTTTTACTTAAAATAAAGCTGTTTTTAAATTTTCGGACTTTTTAAATTTTCGCACCACGGTCTTACCAACAGGGAAAAAACTTTGACAGAAAAAAACAAAACTCTGATAAGAAATATACACACAGCCAAATTATAGCCTCACAGATGTTGCATAAAAAACGTTTTTATTTGCGTTTATGGGTCACCGTCACCCCTGAAAATGAGTGGAAAAATCAGTTTCCGTAACCATCGCATCAATATTGTAAGACATCAAAAGTTTTTCTCCTCGCGGTATGACAATACCTAAGCAGTCTGAAAACGATTTACTGGTGCAACAGATCTTGTCTAACATTTTTAGGACCACAGATGTGTCAACCCATTACCACATTACTCTGAGTCCAACAGACGGTCATTTGTACTTATCCGACCCAGAGAGACATCAGATATTGCGCATCCACTCCTTGGACAAAGTGGAGGACCCCGAGTCCAATTTCGATGTCGTAGTGGGCAGTGGGGATCGGTGTCTTCCAAGAGACAGAGACAACTGTGGGGACGGGAAACCGGCTTTGGAGGCCAAGCTCTCGTATCCTAAAGGTATGTAGAAACACTCCTTATATAATGTTGGAAATCAATAAAAATATGTGAACACACTCAAACCAGTCTTCGTACGGACCTTTTTCGTGTGATTTTTGTACGGTCTTTTTTTCTTCGTTTTTTTGTTCGGTGCATGAAAATTTAAAAAAAATCGGAGCATAGAACAAAACTAGTGTATATGTTACGGGCAAAGTGATTAATTGAACATTATTTACAATGCCCAGAGTGGAGGAGGGCTTAGTGATAAATTTTATTGATAAATGCCATTGAATATATTTCATTGCCATCCTCCACTTCGGGCATTATTAATAATGCCCGATTTATCACATTGCCCGTAACACATACATATTGAAACAGTCTTCGCCGACTACATGGTAACTGAAAAATTCTGCAGTAAATATAGAAACGGTTTCTAAATTCAGCTGTAGGTTGGGGGGATTGCGTTACAGTACAAATATAAAGAGTTTTTTCAATTCAGTTATGCTGAGGGATTTTCGCTTCGGTTCTACGTGAGACTTGTTTTATGCGGTCCCTATTCACCGCATAAAAAATCATTTTTGAATTGTGCAGCAAAAGCTAGTTTTTATAGCTACTCGCAAAGTTTTGTGCTAATTTTTTATGTGGTCCCTATTCCTCGCACAAAAATAGGTTTGATTGAATAAGGTTAATATTGAATAAGGTTAATATTAACAAGCAGTCATACTCGCAGCCATTAGCGTGTTAAATCCTTGATATCAAAGAAGGAAATCGGTGTCAGCGAACAGCTAATTTTTGCTTAACGATTAATTAAAAATGATACATAACACCAACGCTTGTAGCATTGAATATGGCTGTAAACGTTGTAAAACTTATAAAACATTCATGAAAATATGTCTTCTAAGACTATTTTATCGTCAATTGATGTCCTTGTATAAACAGCTAGCTATCTCTAATAGTTTACATTGGTTGGAGTTGGCACAAGTTTTCAGCAAGTTCCTCCATTGTAGTTTTTGTGGGTTATTTTCTTGGGATTTTTTTGGGATTTTTTTAATTCTTACAAAATTTCAATGGAATGGTACACCCACACCTGGGATAAGTGCCGGTACCGAACCCTTGAGCAACAAATACCATGATTTTATTGAATCACATTAAATCTTTTAATTATTTGAAAAATACCATTCGAAAATTCAGTTATTAGTTTATTTATCATAAGAAGTAGAAAATATTAAGTATTATTGTTAAAAAACATGATTCTATCAATCAATAAAATTTAATATTTATCTGCATTTAAAGAGGACTTAATTTTTATGTCGATTATAGTGCATTGAATGTTTTTTTAATAAATTAAGAGATTACTTGATTGATTGAGATTAATTGAGATTACAGATCTCAAGCCATTAATTACAAGCTAATCAATCAGTTTAAAGATATTATGAATTTTGTTATAGCCTCTCCAAATCATTGGAATAACTTAAAAGGAAGTAAATAATGGGTAATTTGTGAAATACACCTGATAAATTAAATTTTAAAACAATATTCATAACTAAATTAACAAACAATAACTGACAAATTAAAATTACGTTTTTTCACCACGAAGAACGAAAGAATGCAATAAACTTCAAAAGGAACTTACTCATTTCAAAAACCCATTTCGGGTGTTGATTAATATGAAACCGAAATAACTCCAGCACACCCGCACATTAATTAATTAATCATACAACTTAATTGCTTACGAATTCGGCATTTAAACCTACTCCCAAACCAATCGCTCCAGGCGAGGGGGTTACCCCTTTTTTCCTCCCTTCAAATAACCGAATCAAATATCCCCAACTTCCATCCAGTATTTTTCCCCAGCCCAGTTCTCCAGAGGTATTACCCAAATTGAAAGTCGCCCACTTTTAATTTCTTTGCCAGGGAATGATGGAAGTCTGACATTAATCTGCATAAATTGGGCGATTTGCTGATCCCGCAAAGAAGAACTTTTCGTGGGGCAGGGCAAATATATACAACTTTCTCTGTTATTATAAACTTCTCTAAATTAATTAAACCCGGTTCACCGGCCAATGATTAATTTTGCCCCGGGTTGAGAGGCTTGTTTTCCCGCTGGGGACTGCGGGGCAAGGAAAAATAGATTCTCTGCAGGGTTGACGTAAATGACTCCATTCGGAGACTGGCTTCGTGGATATTTTGATTGTAATTAAGATTTAAGAGACGTAGGGGTTGGGTTGAAAGGGAGGGGGGTTTAAGGTTGGGACTTTCACCGCCATGTTTGGTCAGGGTGGATGCTGGAAAGGGTTTTAATGTAATTTTTCGCTCCTTAATGTGATTATTATTTGCGGGTTATATTCGATTTTCGCTTCTAGCCTTTATTATTATTATTATTATGAAGCTTGCGTTTGTTGATTTTTCTAATAATCTGAAAGGGAAAAATAATCTGTTATTTAACGCAGTGGCGGTTTGTTTATGTTCAAAATATTATGGTGTTTTGAAACTTATGACGTTTTACATATCGCTAGTCATGTCATTAACTGTTTTACACAGTATTGCGTTAAAAGTAATGTTAAAATTTTCAGGATAAGTGATTTACACTGCTGGCCATCCAAAATGGTACACCAAGAAGGAACTGAGATATCAAACCCAAATTTATTTCTATGATTGCACATAGTATTAATGTGAATTGATTAAAAATTCAGCCTTCTTGGATGTTAGGGGGCCGAAAAAATCAATGAGGAGTGTTTTCTCCATTGGTGTCCATTACCGCAGCCAAACGCCATGGTATTGAGTGAAAGGGGCTTTAAATGGGCTTTGAGGGATTGGAGGACCCTGTTGCCTCCCCAGGTAGTCAAAGTTTATGTGGTGCACCAGCGGACGTTGCATACCGGGCTAGGTGATTTCTCCTCTTTCATCAGAGATGTTTTGCGGCGTTGGTTCTTAAGAACAGGTAGGTCAGGGTAAAAATGCAACATAGGGGGGTAAGAAGAAAGCTTGGACATTGAGTTCATCATGTGGTTGTGCATTTTTCTCTTAAGACTTGTCCGCAGGCGAGGGTTGAAGGTAAGGGTAGACAACAGGTTGTTAAATCTCAATGCTGCGGGTCAGGTTGGTCAATGTGGCAGTAAATCCTTCTGAGAAGGTGTGGGAGTGGACTCCAATGCTTCACTACCTCTTTGCTCTGTGTAAAGACGATATCTGACGATTACGAAATCAACAGCCAAGTGCTCTCTTTTCTCGCTGTCGTAAAGTCATCTCTAACTATCATGGTGCTCCAGACCACATTGGGATATTCTCATAAACTCTGTGCCATCCCATTGAAAAGTTCATTTCATTATTTAGTGCACTGTTACCAACGTCAAATCATGTGCTGAAGATTAGAATTTTTCTGAAGCTATGCTTACCAAATGGGCAGTCCCCTGCACTTTAAACGACATGCATTCCACTCCTAAATCTCCTCAGTATGATTTACCACCAGAATGACCAACCAGACCCGCAGCATTGAGGTTTTACAACCTGTTGTCTACCCTTACCTTGAACCCTCGCCTGCGGACAAGTCTTAAGAGAAAAATGCACAACAACGTGATGAACTCAATGTCCAAGCTTTCTTCTTACCCCCCTATGTTGCATTTTTACCCTGACCTACCCGTTCTTAAGAACCAACGCCACAAAACATGCCCGATGAAAGAGGAGAAATCACCTAGCCCGGTATGCAACGTCCGCTGGTGCACCACATGAACTTTGACTACCTGGGGAGGCAACATGGTCCTCCAATCCCTTTAAAGCCCATTTAGAGCCCCTTTCACTCAATACCATGGCGTGGGGAGGCGGTAATGGACACCTATGGAGAAAACACTCCTCACTGATTTTCTCGGCCCCCTAACATCCAGAAAGGCTGAATTTTTAATAAATTCACATTAATACTATGTGCAATCATAGAAATGAATTTGGGTTTGATATCTCAGTTCCTTCTTGGTGTACCATTTTGGATGGCCAGCAGTGTACTTTACATTAATTAACAAGAGATGATCAAAAGTTGTTGGTGATCTTCACCATTTGCATATAATTTTTTGAATAGACTCTTTCTTATGTTGATATAAAGATAGATGTCATATTAATATTTATTTATATCAATTCTATTTTAGAAAATTTGTGTAATACATTTTACTTAATTTACACGCATTCTGCTTTGAAATATAGAAGCATATTAATAAGTTATTAAATGTCTATTATATTCTCATAATGTATCTCACCTATTGTTTTTTATCGAGTGACGAATAATATCACAATGTTAACTAATTAATAACATTTTTTAAACATAAATTTAAAGGTTGATATCATCCCTTTTTTAATCGAAAATATTATTTTTTTTAAATATTAATTTAAAATAACTTCTTTCTTATTTTGAGTAAATATAAATATGAAAATAAAATTTTAAATAAGGTCTCACACCCTCTTATTTCAAAACAGTAGTTTGAGATCACCCTATAAATATTGTTCTTCTCTTATCTTCATACTTGATTTCCAAACTACACAAACAATGATACTAAACTTATTTACACTTTCCAATAAAATCTTATTGATAATAAGCGCTACTCAAAACATATAAATTCCAAGAACTCCCAACAACCATATTATCGCGTGCCACCTCACCATCCTTACATAAAACTAATCTGAACTTCTCGAGAACACGTTCCACGAGCATATAACGCATTATTTTTCCAACTAGGCCGAAAGCAAATCCGAAAGATTGATGCCCCGAAATAAGCGGGCTTAATGCCCTAAGGCTTCAAGCTCAACTTACTAAACTGTTATAAACCCGGGTCCACTCTTTCTGAGCACAATTATGCGGATTCCTCAGAGAGATTGAGCGTGCGGACCTTGGTGCTGTGTTCCCTCTGAAATATACATTCGCAGGGAGCCATTTTTATTCCGGGTGGCCCTAGTGGCATTAAATTTGTACTGGGTAGTTTGTCGTCTAAAATTGCCTTGTGTGTTATAAGACAATGACCTTTTAGCTTGATGCTTTTGTGGTTATGGTTGTATTTTTCGTTAATGTTCGATTGTTGGATTAATACGGGGACCAGATCATAGTAAAAGTGATCTGAATAGGCTCAAATTTAACAGGCTTAAAATGTTTTACTTATAAACTATGTCGAATATACCTTTAGTTAAGAATACATTTAAAGGTATTCATATCAATTGAATTTTAAAACAATCATACAGTCAAAACTTCAAAAAATATTTTCAGAAAATTTCGTTATGAAATTAAATATTTCATTGAGTTTCAATATAACTAGAATGCAAGAAATACTATATTTTAAATAAATTCAAATTTAACATTTTTTGGTAAATTATACAGTAGACACAAATTATCATACTATTAAACAAAAACGTAGCGTAAAGTCAACATAACTACTTTCTTTGCAAAAACTATTACAAGTATGGCCTTTTTATTATAAAACACACATAAGTTTATAGAAATAATATTTCCTAGTGATAAATATAAATTACATAAGTCTATAGAATGTGTGTGATGATTAACATTCTCTGTCAAGTCTGTCCAGACGGTAGCGTGCTGTTATTATTATCATCACACAACTGCAAACTAAACAGAGAGAGTGTGATACACTTACAAAACTATTTATCACTAAAGCTGGTATAACTTTAAACATTTCCAAGTGATTTATAACAACACGCGTATCCACATCTTTAAAATTAACGATACTAAACCAGCAGCTCTGTCTCTAATCTCCACATGGGATCAGTCATGTCTTACTGCAGAAACTTGACTATCTATCATCTGAATATATGCATTAACATTTATGACAAAAGAGATCACTGTGTCACGATGTGTACAATCTAATCCACAGGTATGGCCGTGGCTGCGGATAATACTCTGTATTTTGCCGATGGATCCGATATACGCATGGTTGACAGCCGGGGAATTATTCATACTCTGATTGGAGACCATCATCATAAAAGACAGTGGAGACCGATACCTTGTTCTGGAACGCTGAAAGTTGAAGAAGTAAGAATATTGTGGTATTTATTTTAATGTTTGTGGCTGTAGTTTAGAGTTAAAATTTAAAAGTAGAATGGCTTTGCTTACGTCCGTATTCGTCACTATGATGACCTAAGGTTAACCTGGAATTAAGAAGAAGTTTTTTTTACCAAATGTGATTGGCTTCAAACTTGTGTTTCTTCTCTAGCTACACATTATGGCTATATTCGCCACTAATTGGACCTAATTTTAACCTGGAAACTAACTTTTAAAAAAAAACTTGAAACTTGGTCTAGAAACTTGAAAGGCTTAAAACTTGTTCCCCTTTTTAAAAGTTAAGATTCTAGGTTAACCTTAGATTAGTGGTAATGGTAAACAAAAGGAAAATAATCATAATTACTTTGCGTTTAAAGAAAATACAGAGTGTTCCAAGAAGTTAGTCCAAACTCCGCTCTTAGTCTGCAAACCGTTAAGTATTTCATTATATTACGCCTTATAAATTTGATGAACTAAAATTTTCTGTTCGAAAACGCACACTATACGTAAAATTTCCTGTCAATCTACTTTTGAATTTTTTAAAACTACGAATGCCTTATATATAAGCCGAGGTTCAATAAAAATAAACAAATAATATATGTATTAAAAAATGGGCATTATAGTTTCCACAATATATCGACGTGTCGTTGCAGATTTGATGTAAAGATATGAATGCCCCATTGATTCAATAATACCCCACTCTAAATGTGCATTTAAATTGTGAATTGGGAATATATTGAATATCATTACTGATTCATAAGCATAGATGTAAATGGATCAGAATTTCGAATATAAAGTTACATCAATATCATGAATGTCGTATAAAGGGTGAACATTTGACTTTTACATTCGTAGTTAAACCTTTTAAAAAGGGCAATTTATTACCCTTCATACAACCTTAATTTCACTGACCTTATAGTGCAATACAAAAATATTTAAAAGTTTGGGAATGAATTCCTTAATAATAATTATTATTATTCTTCCAAAAATATGACAGTTGAAGTCATTATAAGAAAGTATCTGGAAATATCAAACGGAAGTCAAAGGAAAGACTGTTTTACTTTTCTTATCAAAACGTTTGTTTGAAATTAAACTTTTTTAAGAGGATAAAACAGTATATTAGATCCAAAATTTTAATTAAAAGTGCCGTTATTTAATCTCATTCTAAGTCTATCCAATCCCTTTATTATTTTAATTTCAAAAATACCCAAGTGAGAGTACTTTTAAGGGATACATACCCTTGTTTCAAAAGTATTTATTCATTTGAGTTGAAATAGTTTGAGGAAATGGTTTAGTTTTTCAAAGCAGCATGATTAAATGTCATTACCAGACACGACATGGATAATATTAAAAACTATATCTGAATAGTTTTCTTTCAAAAATGTTTGAATAATGTCTAGGGCTTTTTCACTTGAACTCATTAAATATTTACATGTTCTCTTTTAGTCTGTATTAAAATGTGTAATTTAATGTGACTTCAAAATTTATTCAAATATTTAAAGAAATTAAGAGTACTTGGGTATTCATGATTTCAACATTACGAAGTTGTTGACATTTAATAATGAACGAAACATATAAAGATGTCTTAAATCTGTAAAATTAACAATACATTTTTTAGTTAAATGGGTCAGGAAAATGTTGGTAGGATATTCATTTTTAAGAAGCAATTAAAATTAAAAACTTTTTTAGATTTCGTTACAACTACAGTAGACTTTTGGTAGAGCGATCCCTCATGGGATCAACAACGTACAATCGTTTTTTAAAGAAAACGTTTTAACAAATACAATTGCTATTATGATATCATTATAATGTACTTTTTTAGGAGTCGTTGTACCTCAGGAGATGCTAAATTGGGGGGGGAGGGTCGTTGTACAGAGGTTTTACAGTATTAAGTAATAAAAGTTTTGAAAATATATACAAATTTAATTAACTTTATTAACGTCTTGAAGTACAGGGAGTATCTGAAATGGTGCAACAAACTTTCAGGGATGATAGTAGACACCTAGACGAGTCAGAATCACACAGGATTTGGGGGTCCCAGACCAAATCCCAGGGAGTTAAAAATGGAGCGACACCCCAAAAAAATAATTCAAAAATTCAATTTGTAGAAGAAATACTAAAGGAAAAAACTTAATTATAGTCTCAAACATTGTGGTTTAATATGATCTTTAAAATTATCTCAAAAGTTTTAAAATTTGTTTTATTATGAAAAAAGTTTAAAAACCACAAAAAATGTGAAAACTCTGCCAAAACCTTGCTTTGTATTTAATAAATAAAATCATTACTAAGCGCTTGAGATCCTGTTAGAGTTTGTTTTTTGCGTGCACAATCAGTTTTCTGGTGCTGTTTCCAGAACAGTTGTTTGCGCACGCAAAAAAACAAACTTTGACAGGATCTTAAGCGTTTAATATTGATTGTATTTACGTGAAACTTTGGACATAACATTTGTTTTTAACTATGATATTTCAGATTATCAAAATCAAAAGAAAAGATTTCGAAATACAAAACAAGGTTTTGGCAGAGTTTTCACATTTTTTTGTGTTTTTTAAAAAGTTTTTTCATAATAAAACAAATTTTAAAGTGAAGACTTTTGAGATAATTTTTAAGATCATATTAAACCACAATTTTTGAGACCATAATTAAATTTTTACCAATAGTAGTTCTTTTACAAATTGAATTTTTCAATGATTTTTTTTGATGTGTCGCTCTGTTTTTAACTCCCTTGGTTTTGGTCTGGGATGGGACCCCCAAATCCTATGGGATTCTGACTCGTCAAGGTGTCTACTATCATCCCTGAAAGTTTGTTGCACCATTTCAGATACACCCTGTATATGTAGTTGATTATAATAGGGGATATTTTTTCACCAAATGGATTGCAATTTTGACATATTTTTAATTAGAAATGGAGTGTTTTGGAACAATCACCATGAGTTTAACCCTTTTAGTCCTAGCCGTTCCAATCATTCCATAGGATCCAATGGTAATTTTGGGCGCCTTAGGTTTGAATCGGTTAAACCCCGTGATTTTAAAATTATATCATAACTAAACGTTACGTGTTTTACTTATGTCACTTTCCCAGTAAAATATTGCAATATTACAAACGTGTCAAAATGTTTCAGGCTAAATTGCGATGGCCTACGGACCTGGCCATAAATCCCCTGGACAGCTCGCTGTACTTCATAGACGACCACATGGTCCTGAAACTAACCCAAGACCACCGAGTGATGGTGATGGCAGGGCACCCAGTGTACTGCCGACCTCAGAGCAACCAGCTACGAACACGAATCACCGGTGGAAACCTGCTGTGGTCGCTCATCGGGTTCACCTTCAGCCCCACGGGGACCATGTACCTCGCCGAAGTGGACGCGAAGAACGTCCACAGAGTCCGACTCCTCACCCCTGAAGGCGAACTGCTCCACTTCGCCGGCAGGGAAGGCCTCTGTGATTGCGAGTGGCAGAACTGCACGTGCTCGTCCAAAGACGAAGGCCAACTGGCCGTCGACACTAGGCTTCTGTCTGTGACGTCCATAACGGTGACAGGAGATGGTGTAGTCCACATCGCCGATCAGGGGACGCTGAAGATCCTGTCCGCCATCCCCTACCTACCTCCGGCCGACGGCAATCAGGAGTTTCAGATATCCTTCCCGGAACACCACGAGATATACGTCTTCAACAAGTACGGACAGCACATAACGACCAGAAACGTCCTCACCGGTCGGACGGTGTATAACTTCCACTACAACGTCAACACCAGTTTCGGGAAGCTGAGTGCCGTGACCGACGCTTCCGGGAACAAGATAGCGTTCTTGAGGGACCAAGGGAACAGCCTGCACACCATCGAGACGGCCAGGGGGCAGAAGTGTCGAGTCCAGATGGGCAAGCAAGGCACGCTGGAGGTGTTCGTGGACCCTGACAATATGGAGACAGTGTTCGACTACGACAGTAACGGGTTGCTGATCAGTCGGTCTGACGCTGCCGGGAGGTCGTTCTTCTACCTGTACGACGATAACGGTAGACTGACGCAGGTCATCAAGCCCAGTGGACAGGAGACCATTTTGACTTTCGATCTGGGTCCTGACGGTGCTTCCGTTTTGGCGACTGATCAGAATCGAGGGGAACAGTCGGTTGTTACGGTGAAAGGAAACTCCGTCATCAGTCAACAAGGTAAGCACTTCTATTTTTATGAGAATTGTATGAAATTATTTACTTTGTTGAGGTGAGACCATGATCCTCATTCAAATAAGAAAAAAAGCAACTAAAAAATTACCTATCTAATTATATTTATGTTTTTTGAATTCATGATAAAGTTTTATTTTTTAACTAGTTTCTACAGATCATAAGTATATTGTTAAAAAATATGAAGTGTATTTGATAACTTAATGGTTAAAATATAAATATCTCTTTATGACAAACGAATTTATGGTTTTATATTTGACTAGCTGATATGCCCGGCCTTGCACGGGTAGAGTTATAGCTTTAGGATTTCTTTTTTAAAATTTTCGATATATTTTATACCTTATTTACCAGGTGAAAGGTATTAAAATCCATCCAGTTGTCAAGTATTTTAATATTTGAACAATTTCTACATTTAACCTCATGATACCCATAAAAATCAAAAACAAATCTCCCAAAATTACTTAAAATATGCCCATTTAGGCTAAGCGCGCACTAGAGACTTTTGTCTCGGCGACAAAGACAAAATTGCTTCCCTGGCTATTGCAAGAAGCTAGAGTGCGCGCACATGGCGACGAGACCAAGATCACTAGGCCAAGAATTTCCTCATAGAAATGCATTGCTCTCGAGTGACTAGTGTTTTAAGTCGCCGAGACAGAAGTCTCTAGTGCGCGCTTAGCCTTAGAACCCTTGATTAATCATACAGGATTTTAATTAACTTTTTCTGTGAAGTTATTTAATAACTAAAAGCGTATTCCATTTTGAAATTTATGAAAAAATATATCTCTAGTTAAAAGGGCTTTTACATTTTCAATTGTTTTTGTTTTGTAAATCAACTTTCTTGTAGCTACAATAAATGATCATTTTTTACACTAGCGGAAATAAAAATCCCAACACCAAGAAGGAAAGGAGATATCAAAGTCAAATTTATTTCTATGATTGCACATAGTATCAATGATAATTGATTAAAAAATCAGCCTTCCTGGATGTTAGGGGGCCGAGAAAACCAGGGAGGAGTGTTGTCTCCATAGGTGTCCATTACCGCTTTCACACGTCATGGTATTGAGTGACAGGGGCTTTAAATGACTTTTGAGGGATTGGAGGACCATGTTGCCTCCTCAGGTAGTCCAAATTCATATGGTGCACCAGCGGACGTTGCATACCGGGCTAGGGGATTTCTCCTCATTAACCGGACTTGTTTTGTGGGTGTTGGTTCTAGAGAACTGGTAAGACGGGGTAAAAATGCAACCTAGGGGGTTAAGAAGAAAGCTTGGACATTGCATACAACATGTGGTTGTGCATGTTTCTCTTGAAATTTGTCCCCAGGACAGGTCTGAAGGTAAGGGCGGACAACCGGCTAAAAAACCTCAATGACGCAGCTCTGGTTGGAAGAAGTACTGGTGAATCATACTCAGGAGTTGCAGAAAGGGAATCCAATGCATCCCCACTCCGTTACCCTGCATCACCACTCCGTGGAACGATTAGAAAATCATCAGCTGAGTGCGCTCTCTCCATTGTGTCTTCAAACTCATACCCAACCGTCGTTGTGCTCCAAACCGAAGCAGGATTCTCTCATAAACACAATGTCATGAAATTGGGATTTTCATTCCCTTACTTCGTGCACTATTGGAAACAGAAAGGTCCATTTTCAGCTCCTGGTTTGTAGACAAAGATGTAAGAAGCTATGCAGACCAAACGGACAATCCGCAGTACTGCAAACGACATCCATCCCACTGCCGCTTGTCCTCAGTATGATCTACCGGTACTTTGGCCAACCAGAGCTGCTTCATTGAGGTTTTTTAGCCGGTTGTCCGTTCTTACCTTCAGACCTGTCCTGGGGACAAATTTCAAGAGAAAAATGCACAAACACATGCTTTATGCAATGTCCAAGCTTTCTTCTTAACCCCCTATGTTGCATTTTTACCCTGGCCTATCCGTTCGTAAGAAGCAACGCTCACAAAACATGCCCGGAGAAAGAGGAGAAATCACCTAGCCCGGTATGCAACGTCCGCTGGTGCACCATATGAATTTGGACTACCCGAGGAGGCAACATGATCCTCCAATCCCTCAAAAGTCATTTAGATCCCATGTCACTCATACCATGACGTGTGACGGCGGTAATGGACACCTATGGAGACAACACTCCTCCCTGGTTTTCTCGGCCCCCTTATATCCAGGAAGGCTGATTTTTTAAGCAATTCACATTGATACTATGTGCAATCACAGAAATAAATTTGACTTTGATATCTCCTTTCCTTCTTGGTGTTGGGATTTTTATTTCCGCTAGTGTATTTACATTTTCGTTTCCATGGAGAATATTTTAACAACAATGCTATTCCATGAAACTTATGAACTTACAAATAAAAATTTTTTTAAATATTTTTAAAAACAAGTTTTAAAATTTAAAATTTCATTTAATTATATATTTTTAGATTATTGTTATAATTTTTAAATAGAGTTATATCTAGTTTTTCTTTTAAAAACTTGTTATTTTGAATTATTTTTTTTTGTAACAATGGGGTAAACATACCTCTTCTGGGGGAGAAATAAAGCTATTTCAGCAAAATGACCATAAAAAGGGTTTAAAGAGGGTCAAGGGGTCAATTTAAGTTTTAAGTTCGAAACATGGCCTCTGTTTTTTCTTGAACTTTTTTACGTAGGTATACCAAGTTTGGAGCAGATAGGAAGAAAACTGTGGATTTGTATAGAAGACACAACACATACACATATACACACATTGACTTTTATTATTATTGATTACTTTTTTTCCAAATCAAAGGAAATAAAAAAAATACGTTTAAACAAATTAATTAACAAAAAAACTAAATCCCAGTTTATGTTATTCAAAATTATATTTAATATTTCGATATTTAACTTAACTCTAAAGAATATTTATTAATTTTAAACAGGTCGTGAATATTATTCGTGCTCGGAATATCTATTTTAAGTATATGAGCATAAACTACATTGAGATCCATTCACGAATAAAATACCCAATAATCCATGCGAATAAACACAATCTTGAATCTCAGCGTCGTCACGTGTAATTTATGGTGTATCAGCACTAAAACAGACTCAGGCAGTCACAGATATTCCATTAATTCCCCTACTAATCCTTCTAATCTTTATAAACCCGGTGTCATAATGCTGCTGAATTACTATCGCCCAC
This sequence comes from Tetragnatha versicolor, assembly GCA_024610705.1. NCBI lineage: Eukaryota > Metazoa > Arthropoda > Arachnida > Araneae > Tetragnathidae > Tetragnatha > Tetragnatha versicolor. The sequence goes on from JANDEH010000001.1 coordinate 70,040,774, forward strand.
ACGCAGCTAGGTCGCTGCCCATGAAAAGAAAACACATATACGGGACATAGGTTTAGTAGGGTCGCATATACACGGCTTTATATTTTTTCCTCCCTTATTTAGCCAGAGACTAAATCTATCAGACTCATTAATCAGTGGAAATAAAAAACGCTGTCACTTTAAGACAGGGTGTAGGGCGGGCTTATGAAAAAACTAAGGTGGCTTCGTTAAGCGATTCTAGTAAATTTTTATCGAGGAGTTTAAAATTTCCGCCTTAGGTAGGGGATTGATCTTAGAATCGTGGGCTGATTTTTAAGAAGGCAAAATGAAGTAGGGTAGTTGAAAATTTAAGTTAATTATTGTCTTGTGTTATATATTTTAACGGATGCATTCAAATTTTGAGAGTTATATTTTGTTATTTTGTTTCAGAATGTAATGTTAAGTTATTCATCATAGTTTTGCTCTAGGGGATTATTAATTGGCTGCGTATATCACAAAACATGTTTATAATCTGTTGTATTTATGTTCTTGAAATATTTTAGCCTTTCTCATACATACGGATTCTTATTCTTATGAAAACTAATTTGAATAATTTACGTAATAAATAACCTTACTAAAGTAAAATTTGTATAGTGTGTTCTTCATTTATACTTCGTAATACTATTGTATTATAGTTGAAAATTCGTGTTATATTTTATTAATTTGAGTTAAACTTTATGTATTGAAATTATATATACATAAATTTAGAACGTCAACAGGGGATAATTAATTAATCTTAAACTTACCTTGCTTTCTTTATTTTTTTAAGTTTTAGGTGATTTAGTTTGAAATTCAGAAAATTGTTTACTGTTAGATTCAGTCTTACACATTCTCAAAAACAATAACTAGCATCTTTAAAAAATCAAATACCAAACAAGTTTTTAAAACCTAACTTTTCCACTCAAAGCTCTAATACTATAGCCACTACTTCTACTCCCCAACACAATATTATCTATTGCATTTTGTTAAAAACTTGCACGACACCAAAGTTAACTAGATATAAACTAGTAGTAGGTAACTATGAAAAAACCCATTAAAACAAATCCTTTGTTCCCGATTAATTTTTACTTTTCAGTACTTTTTTCTCAACAAAAGTGATAGATAATTCTGTTAGAGAAACTTTTCTGTTTATAAAACAACTGTGCGTGTTCCGAAAGTTCTGTGAAAATTATCCGCTGCTGCGATAAAGTTTCCCGAAACAATCCCTTCGAATTTACACCTCCCAACGACTTGCACCGCTTTACCCCCAAACCGTTTAACCTAACATCTATTTTTCCCTCCTGAAATTCATCGCCTCTTCTAAGCGAAAAATGAAAGGCAGTAAGCTGTAACACTGGGAAACTGCAGAGTTAAGCACCCTGCCCTCAAGAAAGAAGGATTAAACAGCAATTTTCTCTCGGGCGTTCGAAGTTGGATTTTTACCCAGAGCGCCGAAAGCATTAAGTCCGGAAGCCTTTTAGAAAAATATGACACTTTTTTTCTCTCTCTCTCTCTTCCATGGAACTCCCTTTTTTTATATGCAAATTTCTTCTTTCACTAATTCCAGCTGTTTTTCTCACTCCCTCCGTAGAATCCTTTCTCACGCTGCTGGACCCGCATTGTAATTAAAAACGAATTGAAAGACCCCTTTAGAACTTCAGATAATGGATTTTGGATATTGCAAACACTCTTTAAGTGAGTGACACAGTATTGGCCGGGATCAGTGACAACAGCAGGTCTTCCCGATGGAAGTATTGATTGCTTTACGATGGCAGGGACAACAGCTTCTGAGAGTTTGAGCTGGCCCGATCCCTTCCATTTTTCAAAGCGTCTTTTTCTTTCTGCTTTGGAAAGTTAAAACAGAGACTCTCTTTGGGAATACTCGTTTATACTGCTCGAACTAAAACTCGCATTAAACCGGAACTGTTAGAAAGAATAGAGTTCTTGTTTTGTCGGCAGGCTTGGTGGAACTCGCTTTGCCTTTTTTTTTTTAATTTCTTTCCTCTTGCTCGCATGTTTCTTGGGGCTTTATAGTGCCCTTTCAAACTCATTTCAGACAATTTATGAGGGTTTTAAAAAACTTGGGTTTCTTGTAAAGTGTTTCAGTGGGTGTTAATGAGAGAAGTGTTAGTCTTGGAGGGAGGGGACAATTTTTAACTTGGGTTTATAAATAAACGTGATGGATATCGAAATTTAACAATAGAAACTGTAAAAAGGTTTCGAGTAATTTTAAATTGAAAATCAGAGTGTAACTGTTTTTTTTAGGATATCTGTGGTAATAAAAAATGTGAGATTGGGAAGGGCATAAATAGGGTGTTTTAATTACCCCACATATGCACCACACAATAACCCAAAAGGTTCAATGCGAAGACCCTCAGATGAATTACACGTACCCGAAGAAACACAACATACACGATTAAAAGAAGAGAAGAATTGTTAAATTTAAGCGTGATCTATTTTAAGGAAATCAGTAAAACTTGCCCACAGGATAAGATGCATTTTACGCTTGTCGAGGGAGTCCCGATGATGAAGATTAACTAGATGTGGAAAGTTCCCAAAAGAAGGGTCAGTAGACAGTCTCGGAAACTTGTCGAGAAGGATATTCGAAGAGGATCTGGAGAGAGGCCATCCTGGCAGGCCTACATCTCCAGAAGCTGTGCGGCCACCGGCCGCGTGGGACAGGCCTAACACGGCCATGGTAGATCCCACTCGCTCCATGCTCCAGAGGACTCCACCGACGGCGCATCCATAAAAACACCAGGCGAAGAAATAAAGTATTCCTCACCTCTCGGGAAAAGATAGGTATGGGATTCGTGGGTCACTGGCGTTCCCGCATCATCAGTCAGCTAGATGTTATGGGATTCCTTTTCAGAATCTCCGATGCTAAAACAAGTCCTGCTGTTGTTGGAAGGTTTTAATCAAACTTGACGTAACAAATTAATTTGGGTTTCAGACTATTTATTGATTATTCCTTCATCGTAAAGTGTACAGTAAGTGGAACTTCATAAATGGGGCCACACGGCCTAAAAAAACGAGGGCAAGCGCCCCCGAAGGGAACGCTCAAGCAAAATTACATACACTCAGATCATGGTTGAGTTGAGAAGTGAGAGTCAAGTGAAGTAGCGTTGCCAACCGCGGAGGGGGAAGAAAAAAACAGGGAAAATGCCAGCGTTGGCGACAACTCGCTAAACGGGTGAATTTAAGTTGAGCGAGACAAGAGTAAGTTAGGGAAAACCCGCGCCAAACCGGTTCCTGTAGAAGGAACGACAACAAGGGGGAGAAGGCCAAACAGAACAGACGCATGCCAAAAGAGAGGCCAACAAGGGAAAGCAACCCTTCAACCGGGCTTGCCGAACCAGTTACATGCCCAAATATGGACAGGAAGCAGAGGAAGTAGAGGGTTGGAACAAACCAAACCGAGAAAAAGGGGTGAAGGGTAGCTCAGGAATTTGGAAGAACCACAGCGGGGAAAACAAGTATTAGTGTTTTGCGTTATCAAAGCAGGGAAAGGAAAGAGAGCTATGGGGTGAAGCCAACTTCACCACATACTCTCCCAGAAGACAGGGAAAATTTTGAAAAAAAATTAAGAGTCCAAAATAAAAACAAAGTGTGTGGATGGCAAACGTCACTTCACCTTAACCAAAACAATGTCATAATACACAGAGTGATATAGCAACGTGATAAAATAACTCTGACAAAATATAAGACAATTCAATAATACATGTATAATCAACTTGAAGTTAACTGTTATGAAATATCAGAAGTATGCAATTCATAATATAATTCAGTTGGTACTATAGAAAAATACTAATAAATCGAGAAATTCAAAAATGAGAAAACTATTTGGGTATCCAGATCAAGGCCAGCTTAAAATCGGGACAGTGCGTCCACAACCCCAAACAGAAATCACACACAAAAAAATCTCCAAAAACATGAAAATTCAAAGTTAACGTCAGAGTAATCAAAACATATAGGTTATTTAATTTAGTGTACCAAAAAAATTGAAAAAAAAATCAAAGCAATAAAATATAGTAATCGGTTGCTAAATCCTAAGAGTAAACAGTGATAAAATTGACATGGACAAAAGCTTAGCCCAACTAAACTATAAATAAAGGGGTTCCAACTATCAAAATAAGAAGTGAAACTTAATCACAAAAAATTGTCAAGGTATTTTAAAATGAAAGGTGTTTCAGGTTAAGAGGGATTTTGAGTGAGTAAGTGACCCGATAAAAAGTATAAGTGACCTCACAAAAACAAACAGTGACATTGACTCAACTACATTAGTGACTTAACTACTATTCAACTAAAACAGTGGGAATGACTCAACCACTTTTAAACGTAATGTGGGCATGACTCTTCCACAAAACTAAGACATCGAGTACTCGATACGTGGGTAATTTTCCTTCCACGAGACACAGTGGGTATTCTCCTTCCACAACAAAAAGTTTGGCTACAGAATGCAGTAACTGTTATTTTTTTTGGTCTCTCTAAGGGGGAACAGTCATCCGCGACTAGGAATTTAACCTAGACCTCCCAGAAATATGGGCGTGTTTTCAAATTCATTGCACTATCCCGGATATATGAGAGTCCTAACCAAAGAGGGGTTTTTATGTTTTTGTACGCAAACAGCCAAAACTAAAAACTTCAAAAAATCACTACATCACTTTAACTTCACTATCAATTCTCAATTAGTCACATTAACTCAATCAAAAAATTCACCATTAAAGGTTTCATTAAAGAAAACTGGGTCACCCAAAACACAAAAAAATCAAAGATCAGACGTCATTTATCAGACCAAAAGTAGGGGTCATACGACTTGAAAAATTCACGAAGCATTATATTACTCATAAATGTACATGTTTAAAAAAAATGAAACACCAAAAATTGGAACCAAAAATTACGTCATTAAATGTAAGGTAACTTAAATTAAATTGGGGCTTGATCAAAAACATTAACCTTATATAAGGTTTCAGAACTAAATGGAGTCAAATAAACCCAAAAATAATATAAACATTCCAACCATAAAAGTAGAACGTGTCCATCCCGAAGGAAGAAAAAAAAATTGTGCTTACAAAAATTAAGTAGATACCACCAGAACCAAAAAAATCAAAAAGATACCAATAATTGAGGATACAACTCAGATATCAAAAATAAAAAATACTACTTCAAATATCAAAATAAGAAAAAAAGGTACTTCATCCAGACATTAAAATTAACTCAGTTAAAAAAACAACAAAATTAAATTAAATTAAATTAAATGCCACTCCATTAGTTGTTGTTATTAATTTAGTTTTCTGTGTGTGTCAGGTTTGGAGCAAAAATTCCAAAAAGGCAACTCATAAAGAGAAGACAAACTCACAATACTGAATGATCAAAACCTTCGGCAAAAAGAAATCAACAAAAACAAACCAACATTACTAGACCTATACTCAAGGTTCGGTTGACAAAAATAAAATTGGTTGACTCAAACTATCACGAGAGAAAAAAATCATATCCCACCTATCCCATTCTACCACACTACCACAAAAAAATTTTGACGTGCTTTCATGAAAAGACTCACTAGAAATTAAGATAAACCTGACTCAAGGTTGCTACGTGCAGTACAATTCATCTCCACACCTGAATAATGGGCCGGTATGTGGAGCGGGCAAAAAATAAAAAAAAATGGGACACGGAATCCTCGTTTAGGAAAGGGGCATCCAACATCATACAAAAAAAAATTAAGTCACAAGGTTATTATTAAATTTTGACCTACCTCAAGGTTACCAGTTGTGACTCAACTCAACAGATGTTACTCATCATAATATTATCCCTAGTTTGTTTTACCACTTACAGCTCATAACAAACAAGTCAAAAGTATCGAAAAAGAATCTCAGAGAACCTAAATAGACCACACCTCTTGGGTTTCGCGAGAGCAAAACGGAAAAAAACAACATAGAACATAAAAACACAGAAATATGTACAGCACAGAAAAAAACACTAGAAGAGGTTTGGCAAAAACGCGAGAAAAGGTTTACTCTGACAAAACAGACGACAACAGTGGCAAGTTGTTGAGCGGGGCAAAAAAACATGTACCGGGTAGTGATAACCCGTACGTCACAAAAACAGGGACATGGAATCGCCTATCCTTTTTCTCGGGAAGGTGTAACCCTTAAACAATGCCTACGAATCTTAGGTTTGACTCAACACATTCAAATGACAGGGGAAAAAAAATTTAGCCTAATCACACACAGAAAGTGACTACACATCAAAAATTAAATTTGGGATGAAGCAAAAAATCCAGTTGAAAAAAATTAAATTTCTCAGAAAACATAAGTAAAAGTTAACTAAGTTATGTGGCAAACAAAAAAGTGGTTCACCTTAAAAAGGTGGAAAAGCACAGAAAAACAAAAAAATGCACCCTTCAGAAAAATTAAGAAACTCGTGTATTGTTTGTGTTGGAAAAAGTGAATGTTGAGGGCGTGAGTACAGGAACCAGACTAAGGGACTTCACTCAAAACAACCAAAGAAAATTACACAGCTTAAAGCAACCAAAAAAATTACACAGCTAAAATATTAAATGGGGGGATTACAATAGAAAGATCCTGCACTCCAACTCTCAGACAAACATTACAAAAATTCAATAAATCAGTGTCATGTAAAATAGCATATATGTTTCATACACTATAGAAAAAAATTACGAAGGGTGATATGGTACGTGCAGTCATACAGAGGATGGTCACGAAGCACCAAATGTGGTAATAAAAAATGTGAGTGTCAAGTGAAGTGGCGTTGCCAACCGCGGAGGGGGAAGAAAAAAACAGGGAAAATGCCAGCGTTGGCGACAACTCGCTAAACGGGTGAATTTAAGTTGAGCGAGACAAGAGTAAGTTAGGGAAAACCCGCGCCAAACCGGTTCCTGTAGAAGGAACGACAACAAGGGGGAGAAGGCCAAACAGAACAGACGCATGCCAAAAGAGAGGCCAACAAGGGAAAGCAACCCTTCAACCGGGCTTGCCGAACCAGTTACATGCCCAAATATGGACAGGAAGCAGAGGAAGTAGAGGGTTGGAACAAACCAAACCGAGAAAAAGGGGTGAAGGGTAGCTCAGGAATTTGGAAGAACCACAGCGGGGAAAACAAGTATTAGTGTTTTGCGTTATCAAAGCAGGGAAAGGAAAGAGAGCTATGGGGTGAAGCCAACTTCACCACAATATCCTTTTCTAGTATACTGGAAGCACTTAAAATTATGGTTATAGATATGGACTGTTCTTAGGACAACTTTTTAACCCCCACAGACACGCACAGGGACCTGCGAGGCTCCAGACACTCATGTAAACATCATCTATTCCCTTTTCAACGTACAATGCAAAAAATAATCGTCCAGAAACAGATAAGCTCTGGCAGCAAAAGTTAACAAAGCTTTCTTTTACACGAGATTTCTCTGTTGGACGTTTTCTGTAAGTTACAACCTTATCTACGGAATATATTTAGGGACATTTCCCACTAAAGTTTTCGAAGTTGAGAAAATGGGACACCACTATGTTAACAGTTAATATGTAGTTAAATAAGTAGAATATTTCCAATGAATAAGCTCCCTAAAGTTTTAAAACGATCGTAGCAATAAAAAAGTTCAGTCAACAGAGAAATACCGTTGGAAAGGAAAGCTCTGGTATTTGCTTCGAGAGCTTTTCTGTTTCTGGACTATTATTTTTGGCAGTGTAGGCGGATAAAAACACGTATATAGCTGCTCTAAACCCAGCAGAAAAACATGTCTAAAATTCCTTCAAAAAAGCGTCAAAAGTGCAGTTTTCTCAAAGAAGAGTTATGTAGTTATTTTGTAGCAATAGGACTTAAGCACGTAAGTCCGAAGTTTCAGTGGTCTTATAAAAAACTGCAGAGTTTCTAAAGAAAACTTCAGATTTCTTAAAGAAAACTGCAGCCAAAGTGTCCAAATTCCCTTAATTTTTTTTGAAGAAATTTTGCTGATTTTTTTGCTGGGAACCCTTTTAGCCCATTTCAGAATTTTCCATTGGTTTCAATGGGAATCTTGAGCACTTTAGGATTGAAAAAGGGTTAAAGTCACTCTTGATAATCATAAAATTTTAAAATTTGTCCATCTTTTTTCCAGATATATAAACAATTTCTCTTTCTTATAAACCTTAAATTTTGTTGTGGGGTTTAAATTAAAATATAGGAGGGTTAATCCAATCAGTCAAACATTGAAATTCGAGTCCATAATTCTATATTCAACAGTTATTCACTGTAGCAATTCTCGCAAAATATTGTATGAATTCAATAAAAAATATTGTACGTTTCTGAGGAATACCGTTTAAAGGGAATAGAACTCCTTTTAACAGTGCCGTATTTCTTTAAAGTTTAAAATAACGTGATTTAAAGAAAATAAAGAATATTATTTGCATAACATAATCTAATTAAATATAGTCACGTAAGAATGCAAACAACAAAGTTAAAATGTTTGAAAATTATACTTATGAAAAATGCATTCCTATTCTATTAAGCATTAAAATTTAAAAAAAATATACATATTTGGCACATCTGTACGATCAACTATAAACTATAAAAATTAGAACCTAGATAGAGAAATAAAACTTAGTACTAACTGTGGTATTTAATGCTTAAAAGAAAAAATGGAGGGATTTAAATATTTAAGCTTATGAAAGAATAAAAAGACCGAAGATTCAAAACAGCACGCTAATGGTATTCATATTTTTTGAAGACAATGATTAAACTCACGCGGAAACCGAAATGCCGTAGTATTTTTATTGCTATTATTATTATTTTTCCTGTACTCTTTTCCGATATACTACAAAGCTGCTTGCGACCAGAATATTTTAATTAAAGAGCTACGGTGATTTATTCTATCCATCCCTTTTGCAGCGCGAATATTAGCAAACAGCGAATTCGTCTTGGAAATAAGCCGGGATTTTTGAGTGGAGTAATAAAGATTAACAAGAGATGCTAAAAATGAATCAGAATTATTTCTTCCTTTCTCAAAATGAAAATTTATTCCCGTTATTTGGGACCCCGAGATTAAGGGGCCTGTGTCCGTATTGCCACGAATAAATTAATAATGCTCCACCAAGAAAAAAATCTCGCAAAAAAGCATACCATTCCGTTTTAATCTGGTAAAAGAAATCGGAGTGGTGAAATGGCACGAATTTCTCAGCCTAGTGGAAAAAATGGAAGTTTTGTTCCTTTTCCCCCTTTTCATAATTGTGGTTTTTGTTTTCCGGAAAAAAGAAATAAAACAAATAACTATCCATGACACAAGTGTTTTTACATTAATTGCACTTATAACTAGAAAAAAAGAAGATAAGTTTTCATTAAAAACATCCTGTCTTGTTTGGATTTTATGTTTTTGTTGTTTTGATTGTCCTCTTGCTCTTTTAATAACAAAAACTCCAATCTTGAAAATTGAGCAGAGGGAAAAAAGCCAAGTTAAGTATGGCTGGGCTCTCCTTGATACACATATTAGACACTTGATCTTTCATAGTGTGTCATCTATCAAAGTGTATGGTATCCGCTTCTTTGCTTTTTTTCCCCTGTCTGCGTCTTACCTTAATGAATCAAGGATCATAAACACGAGAGCATAAACGTTGATTCCAAAAAATAACTTTATAAGGAAGGAAGGTATTTTTTCTCGTCTAAAGGACTTTTTCCTCTTCGAAACACAATATTTTTACAGTGTTCTGTTCCAGGTCTGTGAGCAAAGTGAAATATACTTCAAAATAAAGGATTTTTCAAAAAATATCGGTTAACTTCTCGACAGAAGGTTTTCTTTTTATGAGGATTTGCTCAAATACTTGTTCATCCATTCTTTTTGTAAGGGAAAATATAAAAGCTCTTAGAAAATGGCAGATTGCATAAAACTATCCCCTTTTGTGTATTTTTTCTCGCATCCCACTTGTTATTTAGGGATATATTCTGCGTTTTATACCCTAGCTGAAATTTCTTATTGTATGATAAAAAATGAAAACAAAGCAAGTTATGGTATGCTTTTTATACAGTAGGATCCTTCATAAAGTCAATTTATTGATTGTTATCCCTTATACAAACTTAAAAGGGAATTTTCGTAAGGCTATAACATACTTTTAAAAATCTAGTACACATACTTTGATTATTTTTCATTGACATGAGTTAAATAACAAATAATACACTAAAAACAATAATAGAATAAATAGTTTTTTGAATGATCGAATAGCTATCTCAGATGAAATTGCGTAAGCCTTTCATTAACAAAACTTCAGTTTCCACTTAATTATTTATTTCTATTTTGTCCCAAATTAGTTAATATGGTTTAATAGAAATGTCGGGTGGTAAGAATTAAATGGTTATTTAATTTTTCTATTTATAAATTTATAAACATACACATACCATGCTTAATGTAGTCAACTCATATAATTTATGCTTATTTTCCAAAAGTGGCATTGTCTGCTATTTTTGCTACTTCAATGTTCATTAAAACTTAAAAAAGTGATAAGTTCTGTCATAACCTCCAAATTCTTTGTTAAAAACAGTATTTATAATAGTTTATTGCCGAATTTGACAAGGTTATAACATATTAATGAAAAAAATTCCACGGAAATGTTGAAGGGATAACAGATACTTTATTTATGTTGTAATACCAATACCATTATTAATGTTAAGAAAATATAGATTAAGAGTACATTAAATTTCTTAAAAATATTTTGTTTCATTATTTATAAATTATATTTAGTAGAGTAAGAATAAACATTTATTATGAAGGATGATCCCATGCTTATAAATAAAGTATGAAAATAATCAAGGAAGCGAGATTTTGAAAACTAGTTCATGAATATTTAATCACTGTGTTTATACATAGACATCTCAAAATAGGTGCCATGGCGTGAGCAAAACGTTTAGTCCAAAATAATGTCTTTCTTTATACTTCCTTCCTTGCATGACATGTAATTTAATATATGGTTTACATTCCACAAAAATATTACATCTTGATAAAATATCTTAGTTATTTAAAAAAGCTATTTTCCCTAAAACTTGATAAAAGTTTTAAATAACCACTTCGTGTGGTAGACTTTCCGAGTTCTACTTTCTTACACCATGTTTACCAAAAAAATAAATTGCGTAAACCATTTTATGAAAATCTTGTTAGGCATAATGAAGCAGAAACTTAAGCTTTATTATTCCCTAAATGGTTTACGTATTCTATTTTTCTATCGAACTAGCCAGCTAGCCACTGTAGTAGAATATCCTTAACTTCAATGTCGAATAAAGTACTATACTAATAATATTTTCTTCTTTGCTCTCTTTGGACGAAAATTCAGTTGAGGGTAGATTGGACAAAATAAAACACATTACACATTTTAGTGTAGTAAATTCAATATAGTAAATGATAATAAATAAAAATATTACTGCGTTTTCGCATACATTTTTCGTACATTTTTTATGTGTGTACAGGATACAAATACTTTTTAGTACGCCGTTTTTGAGTTAAAAATTTCATTCCTCATCCAAACCATACTTTTGATTTCAAAATCCTGCGTTTGATCTTTGATAAGTGCTATGGTACAACCGGGTGCCAACACTCTTGGCAAATTTTTTGGCGCTACTTCTGGCACCCTATCTTACAATTCGGTATAACCGCCGAAGAAACAAAATTACCACCCTAGCAGAGAAAACTATACAAAATTGAACTCGTTTTTAGCATGAAGCAATTTAATAAGTGCCATTGAGGATGTGACTCCGTTTGTGTAGCTAATTCATAGGTAACAAATCCACGAGTCTTATTTAAAATATAGTTTAGAGGGGCCGTTTAAATATTATGTAAGTGTTTTTAGTCATTTTTGAGCGGGCTTGTCGGCAAAGATAGGCAAACCATCGTGAACCCCCCATTGTTCTTTTCTTTATGTGAAGTCAAAATACTTATTAATTTTTTTCCAAGCTCGAATTTTTGTAAAATTTAATTTTGGTTGAATTTTGAAATTAATTATTCAAGATACAAAATATTTTATCTAAAATGCTGTGTCTTTAACATTTTACGCAAGCATCACTCATACCCCCTTTGTCAGGAAATATAAGAAATAGTAAAAACCCCTGCCCCATCTTACGTAATATTTAAATGCCCCCATATTTAGAGGCAATTATTTAAACCGAAATATAAATTTATTCCAATTGCATTTTTCAACTAATGCACATGTTTTACAGGATCCGCTTTGGTAAAAACCACAATCCACCAGGACGGAGTGATCGAAGTAGAAACGCCCTGGCAGCAGGGACTGGTGTGGGAGTCCACCCCACACCCGGTGCTGATGGGGACGCTCCCGGTACAAGCAGGGATGTTCCCGGTACCGCTGAGGCTCACCTCCTTCGAAGGGGAGGACAAGAACACGGTGTCCGCTTGGATCTACGACGTCAAGACTAACAAGAAGGAGAAGGAAAACGCCGTCCTTTCTGTTGAAAGGATTCTTGCGGTAAGGGAGTTAATGTAATTGCATTTCTTGTAGAATATTGCCCGATATTGTCTGATGTTGTGAACGTGTACTACATTTACTGCCATTGACGTCACGGGTTGACGTAAAAAGGTGCCACACTTACTAGCTACCTTATTTTAAAGTCAGATAATACTCTCGCTCGTTCTGTTTTATTTGTCAATTAGGTAGCTAGAAAGAGTGGCGTCTTCTTACGTCAACCCGTGACGTCACTGAAATTTCACCCCGTATTTCGGAGGCACTCGGGCAAACGCTACTCTTCATAATGAGATCCCGCCCGAACTCAAAGGATTCCAAAATTGAGGTTTATTTGCTTTAGTAATTGGGATTCATATAGTATTTACGTATCTACAATGGGTGTTTTATGTGCAGAAAATGTAACCGTTTTTTTATTTTGGTATTTTCTTAAATCCATTTTTGGGTACCTGGGAGATTATCTGATTCTGCATACCATCCTAAGTTGACAATCACAATTCCCAATAGATTTGTTTACAACCAAGCAATCCGTAACATATATTTGTGGGAAATATCTATTCTAACCAGACTTTGAGTGCATTTTGCTGCAAACTATAGCTATTAAAAAGGATTATAAAGAGGGAAAGTCTCATAAAATGAAGATATTTCTAAAACATTTCTTAACTAGTCTCTGGGATAAAAGTTGTGTACGTATAGTTAGTGTTCATTAGACTAAGCCCCACCATTAGCAAATACGTTTCGTTCGGTAACATCAACTGAACTCCCTTCATATAATAAACGTTGGCCGCTTGGTGTTAATCCTTCGCAATTGGATTCTCGGTTATAGCACCGCAAAGTGCTGTTCCCCCCAATCGCTTTTGCTTTTAGAGATTCAATCAACACGTATAAGCTCATCATCAAATATTCCGGGAACTCTGCCAAAATCGATTGCCAACTCTCTCCCCCGACGGCCCTTAAATTATTTAAGAGGCGGTCCGAGAAAATCCGGGCGCTTAATAATCAGTCATACATCTTAATGCCAAGAAGGATTCATCGGCAATTATACAGTGCTGACAACGATCCAATCCAATTCCGCACAGATTCATCTTGTGGGGTGAAAGCCTCACACGCGAACCGTGAAAGACAATGATGGGAACCACTCGAACTAAATCCACTTCAGAAAGTCCCGCCGCCAAAAGGAAATCCCTTCCAACTACTATAACAATACCGGCGGAAAAGGGAAAGTAATTCTCGAAATGTAGATCTAAAAAGGGGAGGGAAATGAAAAGGGAAAGAAATCTCTCCTTTTGAAAAAAAAAGAGGTGGAGGGAAAGTTTTCTCTCTCCTAAGTTTGAACTGCTAAACTGAGCGTGAAACAATAAGCGCCAATGGAAGTGTTTTCAGATCTAGTGAAACGTACCGTTGCTTTTCTGTTTCCTCCTCTTGCCTGATTTTTCAGTTTTTTGATTACGTCAGCAGTGGTTATTTCTTGGAGGGAAATTGCCGGAGTTAGGAAAACCACTGAGGCATTTTCCATTTTGCCGAGGAATTTTTGATTCTTCTTTTATTACTTTTTTTTGCTTTTCTTATTCCTGCATCAGGCCGGGGGAGATAGACACTGGATAAACACGTGGGGATGCTTGGTTTTCATGAATTCCGCAAACAAATTCGCTTTTGGGGGAAAAGTTTTTTTTGTGTGTGTATGTGTCCGATTTTCATCTTGAGTAGCTTTAACTGCTCATTGACTGTGGATTTTTAAATTGAATCGGTTAAATGAACCACAGTGTGTTCCAATCTTTATCGCGGAAGTACCAGCCAAGAAGGAGAAAGGGAAAAGTTATTGTAACATCCACCCGAGAAATAACATTTACTGTGAGGAGTTTTCTTGAAGATAACAGTGAGTTGTTTACATTGAACCTTTAAATGGATCATATTGGGCTTTATACAATGAACTCATATCTTCAGGTAACTGGTTACGAAACTACTACTTAAAACAGAGTTTTCCCTAATAGTTTCATAAATAAAAAATTTTCATTTGGATGATAATAGAACTTTCAATTGTGAATTGTAATTCTTCTAAATTCCTATTTATTTAATCATATTTTTTCTTTGATTGTATTTCAGACACTGTTCTAATGAAACTAAAAATAATTTGGTGTTATACTGGGTATTTCAACAAGCCTGCTCAAACTCTGACAGAGAAATTCCTTTGTGGAGTAGGTACATAAAAAATCGCAAAAAACTTGAACTCTATGACAACTTGTTCGAAACAATTTCCCGTCATGTCTGTCATTTCACGGAACGCGCATGCATTAAGCATTGGATATTTTTAACATCTAGTACACAAACATATCCAAATAATTACTTCGGTTACAACTTCTCAAAAACTAAGGATGGGTCTACACAAGGAATCTTTCTGCGCAGAGTTTAGTGGTTTAGGTGTACTTGTTGTAGATTCACAAGTACTACTACTTAAATCACTAGTCTTAAACTAATGGTAACTTTGACTTTAACTTGGGAGCACTGAGCTATAAAATAAACTGGAGTGACTAGTTAGCGTGCCGAAACCGCATCACGCAGCGGAAAGGATTTCCATCTTCTTTTAATTTTCCACATCTGTTAGCACAGTTGTATGCACATAATGAAACGACCATTCTAAATTTTGCTCATAATATTTTAAAAAACAGACATGATCCGATTAAAAGATGGTCATGCGGGGATTGCCCCGATTGCTTTTAGTCCCGAATGCCCCGATTGCTGCGAGCAATCGGGGCATTGTAACTTTCCGCGCTGGCACAATCAATCGCTTGTTATAGTATCGGAGGTTGTCACTCCAGTTTGTTTTATAGCTCAGTGCTTGGGAGTAGTGTTTTGAATTTGACCCCTAGTGATTTCAAGGGAATGTTGAAGCAGGAGTATTTCACTTTGTTTAAAAGATTAAGCCATTGTATATTACTTTTCAGTTAATTTTACAAACCGATGCCCTTTTAGCAAACTTGGCAATAAGGTTTCTATAATGAGGCAACCCATATCACCAAGGAAGTTTATGGTAACTCTATAGACTGTTCCAGCCACACCAGGGCATCCTTGGACCTATTTGGTGCACTTGGCGATATTTTCTTAGGACCAAAAATAAGGTCCTCGGCTAGCAAAGTTATAAACCTAATTTTCTACTTACGGGTTGTCCTGGTCCACTCCACTACATAACATCCAGTATCTTTATTGTGTTACGTTAGCTATTGGCATTGTAAGCTTAAAAATATTTCTACGATATTATTTCATGTTTGTATTATCGATTTTTAACATCGAGTGTTAAAAAGGGATCCATATTCTTAATATTGTTTCCTTAATCATTTCCTCCTTAATTCTATGTTTATTGTTTACCCATTGTTATTTCTTAAACAGATTTATGACACTTTTTAAATTCACCACCGAACCAAAAAATAAAAATTTTCGACGCTTAAAACTGAAACACGAGCTCCAAATCACATCAGCGAAGAAGAAGACAAAAGGAGAAAACGCCCTGCGCAATTTGAAAGGAAACAAGGTGAAGTGGAATCCAATACCTATAGAATGAATCGTGATTTCCGTAAAAATCAGGGGAAAAAATCAGCGCAGAAACAAAAGATCTAGGGAACATGCCTGTGCTGAAGAGGTGCTTTGGAGGAACTTCAAAGAAAGTCATTGCCAAGGAGTTTTTATCGCGAGTTTTTCATATTATTATTTTTTTATTGAAACCAAAAGACTTTTTTCTTCATGTTAATCTTGGTATGTGTAGGGTACTCGAAGATGATGACGAAAAAAATGTCCTGGGTAAAAACAAAAGATGCAAGAAGCTCACCGGCTAGCGGGATAATGAACTGGTACCTGAGTTTTGGGAAAAGGATTAATGAAGCATGGATGGTGCTAGTTATGTTCGGTTTTATTGGATTGAGGAACCAGGTTGTTGATAATAAGGAATTCTTTTGTATTGTGAAACAATGCAAGATTGTTTTTAGGAAGATTTATTATGGGTAAAAAATATTGAAGTTATTATGAAATTTTACGTTTAATTAGTGGTTAATTAAATTTAAACAACTACACATCAGGTCACTTTCTGGGATTATTGGAACCAATACTGACATTCTTGATTGTGAAGCTGAGCTGACTTTATAGGTTGTTTCTGAGGACATTTAAAATTGTGTGAAAATGTCAAACTTTTTTATTTGGGCACTTACAAGGCAACATTTCCAGAGAAAACCCATAAAAAGGAAATGCAGAATTACAGTAGAAAAGCTGTAAAAATTTCTAAAAAAATACTTATTTTACTCCAAATGCAATCTTACAAGGTGAAAAATGTAGAGAAAGCGCTAAGTACTTAAATGGATTGGCCGCAGTCTCTGAAGCAGCTTAAATCGTCCAATACAAAAATGTTTATCAATTATACACCAAATGATGTTAACTGAATGGATTTGGCAACTCATAACCCAATTTTCAAAATTATTTTACTCCTCTCCTAATGAAATTCAGAAGCTAATTTTTTCACGGTAAAAACTGAGTCATCTTCTTATGCCTGTAAAATTTTCGTCCATTTCTTTCCCTTGTTATGGGAACTGATACTGTCATTCTCAGTAGTGGAGCTCAGCTGGCATTATAGGTAGTTGGCGATGATATTTAACCTGGGAAGGACTAGCGGTACCGTATGGTACCGGCAAACAGCACTACGAAAAAACGACTTTTTTCTGCAAAAATACTTTTGTTTTTTCATTCTGACGGTAGATGTCACTACTACATCGACCAAACTTTAGTAAACAGCAATTGAATATCTAATTATTTAAATAAATTCATTCTTAAAGGCTTTTAATGAAAAACGTGTTTTCAAGACTGGCGAAAAAATGGCTCGTCAGAAAATGTAAGTGCAATTTGTTCATACATAAAATTAGTGAATGGATAAAGTAATGTTGATTTATTATTTATTATTGTATTATGCAATCACAGTCCAAATTCGGAAAAGATTGAATAATTTTAAGGTAGAAAATTTTGGTATAGAAATCTCGCGGTACCATATGGTACCGCTAGGTTTTTACGCTACCAAATAATACTAATATTTTGAAGTAGTGTATATTTTATTTAAAACGTTTTATATGCTTTGAAATCAATTAATTTTTAAGGTAAAACCTAAAGAATAATTTTTACGCGAATAACATATTGAATTTATAGTGCATTTCCCATAATTTTAATTTTTAAGGCCAATACTTCTAAATTTAATGAGAAAAGTTTCATATTATAAGTGATTGATTGGAATATCCATCTATACAATTGTAGTATTTCATGCAAATCATCAATAGAATGTTCATAGCCTTCAACTAAACTATAGACGCAAAATATAAAATATGGTTTATGGAATTTTTAAAGCATAAATCTTATGTTTTTTTTACAAAATTCCTAATTTTAACACTCATTATGAGTAGAAAATTGGTAAAACTCTCAATTCCATATCATATCAGCTTAACTCGTGGTATAAAAAGTTTGTGTATCACCTTTCGACTAGTGTGTACAGATTTTATTTCTAGAAATCAATTCGATAATAGAATTTTAAGAGCAAAACATAACTTCTAATTGTTATAGTGAGAGGAATATCAACTATTTACTAATTAATTTGCCAATTCTTTCTTACGGACATAACCCAAAAACTCATTTCTCAAAATCTATTTATCCAACAGATCAATGACTCCCAGCTGCTTACGGTGGAATACGACTGGGTTGCGGGACGGGAGATCCTGTACAACAGCTCCCGGCGACCGTTCCTGGTGGTGCAGTACGACAGCTTCTCGCGGCCCGTGCAGTGGTTGCCCACTGATACCAGGCTACCACTCAACTTGATGTACGAGAGACTGGGCCGGCTTTCGGGATGGCAACAGGGTGCTCTGTCCGAATCGTATTCGTACGATCGGATGGGGCATTTGACTGAAGTGAAGAGCCCGGATATATCTGCTATGAAGTTCGCTTATGATCTCAAAACCATGGTTAGTGGAGTTTTTTACTTATTTTTAGTGCTTGGTAAATTTTGGTAACTCTAATTTCCAAGTGGATAGAGTGTTCAATTGTAAATGAATCAATTATAATTTTGGTGCGGATTTTTTTTATATTCGTTACTCATTGTACTAAAAATCCAATATTCCTCATCCGAATCATTTGAGTAAAATTGCATGTTTAAACTTAACGTTCAAGAAGTACAACAATCAAGAAAATATATAAAACTCTGCAATATATTTGTGTTACATTAAAAACTAATAGTTATTTTCTATCCATAGAAATTTATAATCTTATTATTTTACATTAGAATTTAGTACACAGTTTACATTAGAATTTAGGAAATATTAACTTGACTTTTAATTCTTACCTCATAGAGTTTTGTTTTATAGCTCTACAATAAAGGGCTAGTATAATCCTGAAGTAGTGTACAATTTATTACTTGAGAAAAGTATAAATATCTCCATTCTGCCCATTCAAAGAAACATTAAAGTAACATTTTAACATTAAAGTTACATTTAACATTTCTCAGCAAGAAACACTTTTATAATTTATACACTTTGCTTCAATTTAATTTTTTTTCTTATCCCATCTCCTTTTCTTCAACAAGTTTCAAACCTGTCTTGTATTCATGTTTCCCCTATATAGCTCCCTCTCTGTAATTTTTATCCTCTAAACAAAGAGTACTTCTATTCCTGGCTCTAACAGTAAATACTTTTTAATCCTCATTTTAACAAACATCTAATACCCCACCCTCTTCCATCGACAGCCTTCCAAAATAACCCTCCCCAGCGGGCGCAAGTTCACCTATCACTACGACGACAACGGGGGCCTGAAACACGTCACGACCCCCAAAGGTACCCACCACACCTTCACGGCTTACGTGTCCATCGGATTCTACAAGCTGCTCTACACCCCTCCGGGCAACACAGGGTCCTACGTCGTCCACTTCAATGACCAGAAGTTGCCGCTGCTCAAGACGTATCCCGGGGACCTAGGAAGGGCACTCTACCGCTACGACGAGCGCATGATGCTCACGGCCATCGTGTACGGTGGAGGCATGATCGAGAGGAATTATAGCGAGGCTGGGTTTGTCAACTACGAGGCTTGGAAGACGCAGGATGTGGAGATTATCAGTGAGTTTAGTTATAAAGGTGAGTTGTGGTCGATGTTTTTTTTTGTGGGGTAAATGGGGTGTCTACGAAATTGCGAAATTTATTTTTCGTGTAGCAAGTTCTAAAAAAATGTAACTGGCCGTAACTGTGTTTTTACATTAAGAAATGCGTTGTGAGAATCATAACCGGAAAACTTATTTCGTCTTTTAAATTTCTAAAGTTCTTTTTTGGTAAAAAGTATAAAAAGCAACAAAACATTAATTGAATATATTTTCAGTTGTTAAGTTTCCCTAAAAGTATTACAGATGGGTACTTCAATGTTTAAATTTTATTGTTTAGAGAGATTAAATTAGATTGTTTAGAGATTATACGTGAGAACCAAGTATCCGTATAGAAATTAGTTACCTAAGATACTCCGGGGTAGTGAGGCTTGGATCCGCTTAACTTTTATAAACTAGAAGGATAGTGTGCTTTTAAAATCCTAGAAGACGCATTTTGAGTCGTTTTTGAATAGAGAGTGTAATATAACTCTGTATAGTAATATAATAGTAATATAACTATAGAGTATAATATAACTCACTGCACACATATAACGTGTTCAAAGAATTAAATGTAACAAAATAAATCACAGTTAAAAGAACTTTAAAAATTCTTTCAATTTGTCAAATAGTCTTCCAAATACAAAAATGTCATTTAAATATACATAGCTTTACTATTTACTGGGGAAAAGAAACATTTTGAATTAGAAAGTTTTTTTTATTTCTATAAATAAACATATTTGAAGGAATGAATAAAATAAGGATTCATGTAAAAATAAAAGCTTGCTTTAAGATTTTTGGGTTTAAAGTTTTTCCTTTAGCATGTTTTGTGGTCACACATACACATACATCTCTGTCAACAACCGCCCTCAAGAATTGATGTCTGAACTATAAACGGAGAGTAAAAACAATCTGCATGACTATTCATCAAAGACGATCATCTATTGCAAAACCTCTTTCTCAATAAGCCATACTACCTGTTTTTACTCACCACGTCGTATAATTTTTATACTCCCTACATTACCATAAACTTTCCTCTCTCTCATACCACTCATTCCATTATTTTGCTTTATGCTCAACCAACAGGTTCCTCCCTGATCCGCTGGAAAATGAAGTTCAACAGCCCCTTCCCTCTTACCAACGCCGTCTTCACCTACGCCTACGACGGCATGCAACGCCTGTCCATGATCGTCCCGAAAATCGGCAACGTCCTCCTGCAGTCCCTTGAGTTCTCGACCAACAGCACGACGGGGCGCAGGAACCAAATCGGCCCCTTCAGGTGCTACGGCCACTTCCCGAACGAGACGATCATCACGGACGGGGTGGCGTCCATCAAGAGGCAGATGGACCCTCTCTACAGGCTCAAGTTCCTGGCCATCAACATTAGCGATAAACTGGTGAGAAACTGAACTTGGTTGCAATGTTTCCTTAACCCCGTGACTCTAATGGTAGGCGCGCACTAGAAACATCCGTCGCGGCGACTAGAATATAACTGTCACTCGAGAGCAATGCATCTCTATGGCGAGATTCTTGGCAATCGGAGTCTCGTCACCTAATGCGCGCGTTCCAGCTTCTTGCAATAGCCAGGGTGATAATTTTGTCTCAATAGTCGCCGTGACGAAAGTCTCTAGTGCGCGCTTAACCCAAGGGTGAGTGCACACTGAGACTTTCGTCGCGGTGACTGGTCACTCTAGCTATGGCAATAAGCCAAGTGTCTCGTTGCCTAATGCTCGTGTTCTAGCTTATTGACATAGCCCAATTGACAGTTATGTTCCAGGTCGCCGCGACGAAAGTCTCAGTGCACGCCTACTCTAATGGGGATGGGGAACTCTGATCCCTACGTGGATGGAAAAAAACTGAGAAAACAGAAAGCTTGTTGGGTTGCTAGGAGGAATTTCGGTACGCAAATCGTGAGGAAAGAGTTCAATTGTCCACAATTTTGGAGATGATTGCAACTCAATTCAAATCGATAGTGGCACGGAGTCACTGGGGAAAAGGATTTCGCTACTTGTGCCAGTAGCGATCGCTCCCCATCCAAGCGATTCAGGTTAAACAAACTAATCATGTTTCTAAATTGAAGTTCTTAATTTCATTCAAAATTCAGACACCGCGTTGGGTACTACTTTCTTTGTTTGCCCTCCTCCAGGGTCAAGTAGCGTTTCAGTCTAATGTAGATAAACTATTGGTGTTTTTTTTTGTTATAGTCCGTAAAATTATGGGTTGCAATGGAGTGCAGGGTAGTCAGAAAATAATTACCCTACTTTAAAATTATCTACAGACGAAACTATAGCTAAAAATATAAAATTATAAAGAGGGTATTTTGAAAGGATTGGATTTTTTTGGAACATAAGCATAGCTGCCAAGTACTCCGATTTTATCGGTGTTACTCCTATTTATTGTTTCTTCTCTGGTAATCCAATTTTTCCTAAAAACTCCGATTTTCCGATTTTTTAAAAAAACCGATGTTTCAATCGTAAGTAAGAAGTTTTTAAGAGTAAGATGAGTGAAATATATTAATTAAATAGTACATTTTATTTTTTAAAGTTTTATTTTTCCAAAAAAAGCATTAATTTCTATTTTGGTTATGAAGCAGGAACCATGATTAATCGTTTTGGAAGTCTTTGGTTGTAACTTATGGATGATTTTGTTTTCATTTACTTTAAGGGGGGTGTTTTTGTTTCTTCATAGACATCGTTTTAGGGTTTTGTCTAATTATTTGTGCTTCGTAGTTCTACTATGAACTAAAAAGGCGTCTTAAATTTTAAATTGTGACTGAAAAAAAGGTGGGTATGCTTCCATGTGTGAGTCCAATGAAAGTACTCCGTTTTTTTCCTTCATCAGGTTGGCAGCTATGCATAAGAAAATTTATAAATTTTCTTCCTCATAAATGACGTTTTACCTAACATTTTGCCTTGGCTTATGGATCAGCACCAAAAGTCTAAAAGATAAATGTTCATTCAAACTACCAAATAAGACACCTCAAACAATTACTAACCCTAAGGAAGTGCGCAATTTCGTTGAGTAAAGTGTAAGTGTCTGATTTGATGTTTTGGATAAACATTTACCTTTCATACATCTGGTATCAGCACCTTGTTTATTCCCGTGAATTCTAGAATGATACAATGTACTGTACTGAAAAGGAAACCCTTTGCAGTTGAAAATTTGGCATGACTGAATGAATGACCCTTTATATGAATGTGAGTTAGGTCAGAGAAATACTTTTGAGGTCTTTTGTATTGTAGCTACCCTCCATCACTCTAGCTTTAACAAACACTGCCGATATGCTACTACAAAAAAATTAGCCTTATGGCCCTTTAGTTATACATTAAAAATTAATGTGTAATGCACCTTAGGTGCAAAAAATGATGTCGCTAATGATAAACATACTTGGTTTAAATGAGTTAACAATTATAAATTATACTGAGGTTGATTAAAAATTGATTTTGAAAATAGAGGCATATTAATTATTAAACTAAAAAATTGGGAAAAAAATGTTTAACCGAATGGTATGGGGAAAACTCATCAATAATATTAATTCAAATGAATTGTCTTAGCAACAAAGCTTATTAAAATTAATTAATTCCTTTGTTGAAGCGTCAATTTCACGAGTTAAGACTCAATTACAAAATTGAAACTGAATACCCAGTTTCATATTCACAAAGGAATTTCTAATTAAACCGAAAATAAGGCTTTTATCTAGTTTCAGAAACTGAGAAGTTTGACGAAGTCACAAGAATGTAATTTGTATCACGATCACAGGAAATACTTTAATAACTTCAAATATAGCATTTATATTTCCCTTTACAAATATACATCTAAATGACTTTAAGAGGAGAAGAAATAAAATAATTGCAATTAAGTGGTGTATAGAAACTTTGAAATTTGATTAATCTCAACTTCCTTTCAGTATTGATTTTTACTCGTATATTAGAAGTAGAAAAATAAAAGTAAAATATATTCACTCAGATGTTATTTAATTTCTAGTGTGTTTGGTTATTACTTCATTAAATATTCCATTTCCTACTTCAAATATTATCTAATGAAATGCAACCCAATTTAAATTTTTATAGGAATATTCTAATGTGAAAATAATCTTAGTGATATTACAGGAAGGCTATTAAAGGATGTTTTTATGAGAAATAAACCATTTCTGATATAATTACGGTTTTATATTTATCCTCAATTTTAATATCCTTCTGGGAATAACTGTGTGAAAAAAATTTTTAATCTGTGTTTCAGATCATAATTATCACCATGATGTAACTATTTGCGAATTTCTGAAAATACGAATTCATCTGATGCTGATCACTCGAGTGACTTAAAATATAATTTAGTGAAATAAAACTATTAATATTTCAATAGATTAATTATACTTTTTTATTTATAAAAAGTAGTACATTTGCTGTCTTTTCTCTTCATAGAATTCAGTTTACGGGATATTTCCTATTGATTATTATTTATGAGTATTTTATTTCCCAAAATAATTCATTAATAGGACTTTGTTTTATGGATGATGGTCTTGTATCCCATAGATACATTTTTGAAGCCTGTTTGTGCTGTATTATCCAACTGCTTTAAATACAATGAAGTCAATATAAATTGTTTATAGTTCATTTCTGGCGACCATTGTTTTTAACGCTATTTAGTTTTCAATTTCTTTTGGACACAATAACAATACAGTTGGTTTATGACTTCATAAAATGTACTTCACATCAAATTACAGCAATATATAATATCAAAACCCTCACAAAATGCCTTACTTAATCTTCTTTAATAATTTTTTAAACTTTTAACCAAGCATTACTACCATTACGAGTATGTAAAGTTTACTAACTAGGCAGTAGTATAACAATTGATAAAATGACAGTGCTAAGTAAATAAATAAGGATGAATGAATTACTTTAATAGTAATGATAAAAGTAGCTTAGTCATAGATAATGTAATTAGTATGTATTAGTTATCTACACCTAAACCGTAATACCAGTTTATAAGAAAAGTACGGAAGGATATTTTAGAGACTTTAAATAGTTTTTTCCGGTTCAAACTGCATAAATCCAGTGCTTTCGGGGTGATATTTCTAAGAATTATCCGATTGGCAACGTTCATAAATCAAACAATACGATTTTTATAGATCATTAATAAGGTACTATATCCGTCTGACGTCAAATTTCCCCCTTCATGTGACCTACTGAGCTTGCACTTGGTTACCCTAGAGATAGTGTGTAGGGAGATGTGATTGAATATTAAGTTTGTTTTCCCTGATCACGTGATTAATACGGGTGTGGCCGAATATAGTCCATTCAGGTACTTGCAGCAACAAGGAGCTAACTCCAATGAAAAGTTGTTTCAGGGGCCGTGGGGAGCCTAGTGGTTAAGGCATCGGCTCTGGGATTGGATGGTCCCGGGTTCGATTCCCGACACCGCTGAAGACCCATCGAGTATATGCGGAGTACGTGGTCGTTAAATCTGTGGGGCTGGAAGTCCTGTGGTCGGTCGCAGCAGTTTACCATTGGTCCAGGTCTTTTGGAGACTATTTCCCTCCCCTTCAGAGACATGGCAAAATTGTGGAGGTGGTGATAGATGGTGGTAGAGAGTATGCAAATGTCTCCTAAAGTTTCCAACTAAGATCTCTAAGAACTAAGTTGTTGGAGTGAGCTCATTGTAGCTGCAAACATTTCAATTAGTATAATACGTATTATTGCAATAAATCCCAATAACGATTGATTTTATTTTACAAAAAATAGTTATGAGTTGTATTCAATTTTATGCAAGACTTCCTGAAGTGTTCTACAAAATCACTAACAAACGGTACTTCTATTCGACAGGTGTACAAAGTAGACATCCAATACGACAATCGGAACCTGGTCATCGAATCCAAAATCTTCATGAAGCACCTGGGGGTGTCCAAGATCCGAAACCAGAACTACTCCTACGACGAGGACGGCCAGCTGATCGAGATGGCGGGGAGAGACAACTGGAAGTTCCACTACGACCAGAACGGGAACATGGTCACCATGCAGTACATGGGCAACAAGATAGACATTCTCCACGACAACGGCGACAGGATCGTCAGCTTCGGCGAGACCCCTTACGTCCTGGACGGCCGGGGTTTCATCACCCAGCGAGGAGAGGAGCGGTTCGTCTACAACACCAAGAGGCAGTTGACGCGCGCCTTCAAAGTGGGGCGGTACGACATCGACTACTACTATGACGGCCGTGGTAGGCTGTCGGTCAGGAAGGACAATGTAGGGAACGTCACCCAGTTCTTCTACGCCGACCCTGACCAGCCCTTCGCCGTCACCCACATTTACAACAACGCGGACGGCCGGACTATCACCTTGTTGTACGACGACAGGAACTTTCCGATGTTCATCCTGCTCAACAAGGAGACTTTCTACGTGGCCACGGACCACACCGGGAGTCCGTTGTTGGTGTATGACGTGTACGGTGACGTCATGAAGGAGATACACAGGGGTCCGTACGGGCACGTGCTGTTCGATTCGAACCCGAACTTCTACCTGCCCGTCGACTTCCAAGGAGGACTTCTCGACCCGATGACCGGGTTGATACACTTTGGAGATCGGGTGTACGATTCGCTGGTGGGTCAGTGGATGACTCCCGGATGGGATGATATTCTGCAGTCCCTGCCGAACCCGAAGAGACTTCACTTGTATAGATTCAACGAGAATGATCCTGTCAATGTAAACCACGGACTAAAGAACAAATTAGGTAAGTGTATGATGTGTTTTCTTCACTGTAAAAAATATATGAAACTTTACAAAATAAAGTGGAGGAAAGAAATTGGTTCCATATCATTGAAGAGAGGTCCCCCTGTGACTTGGTGGGAGGTCGTTCCACCATGAGACCTCTCTCTGTGTCATGGTGGAACGTATCTCAATCATGTGGTCTCAATTTGTTTCCGCCACTTCATTGTGTGACATTTCATACTTTTTTAGTGTCACGATTGTTTTCTTATAAATAACCCAGATACTAATTCTACTAACTAAGTTGGATCATCCAGAAAAACAAGGGGTCTCGTTACGATAAACCAAATTACACAAAAACAAGTAAACTATCTTAACTATTCTCTTAACTATTAAAATTAACTATGAACCCATCTATTATTAGTTCTAATAAAGCACTAATCTAATATTCCTATTGAAGCTACTTCATTACATTTCGTAAGGGAAAAAACGATCTGAAACAATATATTCATCAAGATATATTTAATTCATACATCATTAAATTAGTGCAAATACTTGTTATGCCTCCCAAATGTTTTTTAACACTTTCAGGCCTAGCCGCCCGAATTTCCCATAAAATCCAATGGTAATCTTGGACGCCTTAGGTATGAAAGCGTTAAAAATGGAATAAACATAGGAGTGTCTTCATATTACATGCTTTAAATGGAGAATATATGGAGGAAAATTTATTTCAAATGAACTAAAACCAAAAGTATGTATCCCCGTACAAACTCTAACAGACCCTTTCATTGTTCTGGTATGGAGTAATTTACTCTCTCAGTTTCTAAATTAATGATCTCAAAGAAGCTATAAATATCCTTATTCTAGCGCGTTCTTATGATGAATATTCATGAGGTCACGATAAAACTATTCCAGTGCACTCAAGAGTAAAATAAGGTTCCAGTAGAGTTCCTTATTTATACGTCAATGTTTTTAGTTCAATGTCCATTCTGTAATATTATGGAGTAAACGTGTAAGGAAATCTAACAGATTACATACTTATTTTCCGACGTGTTATACAGTGTTAAACTCTGCTGTTTGACTTTTTTACCTTTACTGCTGTATATTTATGCCTTTAATGCTTTGGATACGAATACTGGCTTTGCCTTTTTAATCATTTATCATTTAAATCCTAATTTTAACAAAGACAAACACACGAGTGTTTAATTTGACATCTGAATTTTAAATTTCAATACAGGAGTTTATTTTGTGGTATAGAAAAAATAAGAGGTTTTAAAATATTTGGAAAGTTAATAGAGAGAGAAGTACCCATGCTAGAGATATTTAATGACATAGTTAGTTATACAGGATGTTAAAACAAGTACGCCCAAACTCTACAAAACCTGATTCTTTTCTCCGAGGTGATAAAAAAATGCACGAAGAATAAACCTTGCCATAGTTTTTAAAAAAAGGTACAAAAAATGTAGGTCGTCATATCCAGCTTACGCTCTATTGTTTAATGGAAAACATAATATCCACTACTCATGCATGCGCAGGTCGTAGAATGAAATGATAAAGTATTATTGGATATCGTCCCCTTAATATCAAACACTGCCATCTACGCAAGCTTCGGGAAGCCCAATCCTTGCCGTTCGAACTTTGCTCATGTGAGTGGTTTTGATCTGTTCAGCTCGATGTTGTCAGCGCTTACGAACCAATCAAATAAGCTGCTCTAACGATCCGATCGCAGAGGATCGGGATTCCCGAATTTTGCCGAACGGGTATAGTAGTGTTTGATATTAAGGAGACGATATGACATCACATTTTTTTATTATTCGTAGAGATATAGTGCTTTTGGATTTTTTCCAAGCCAGGAATTTTTTTAAGCACAGTCAGTGTGGACTTGTTTATACACCTTGTATGGCTATAGCTTTTAAAATTACATGCAAATTTAATTCACTTCGCATATTTTCCAATGTTATGGGCAACGACTCCAAAACGATGCCAAAACATGCTATAACTCTTTAAAACGGACTCTTCACATGGCAAACCCACCCTTAATGCTCCCCGAACACGACAGCCGACAACTATCTAACGGCCATAGCTAATTGCGCGACAATAGCTCGGACGTTACCATAACGGCATGGGCCTGGCTTAATCGAAATACGTGTTCATTGGAGGGGACATAGCAGGATTACCGCCAATGATTTGAATACAGCCATCACTCGAATCTCCAACCCAACAATAGTACTACTGAGGGAATTGCATGTCATTTGGACTCAGATATGACCCGACTGTTGTTTCGATTACACTACTGCCTGGATGTTTGAGCTAACCGATGTTCACTGCTCGGTTCAAATGCGATCAAGTTGCTTTCGTATCAGTTTTATGTCAGATCTGTCTCTGTTATGCACGGGGATGTGATGTGAACTTGAGTGAGGGGGAAATTAGGTTGGTTTAGCAGGGTGTAACTGCGTAATATGTGTTTAGTGCGAACTTGTATACTGAGTGTATTGAATTTGGTCCTATTGGCGAAGTGATGAATTAGGTATTACATTATTTCTCCACTCGAAAGTACTTGTACTAACGAGTTGTAAAATTATGGATTTCGCAAATTTATACGTCAAACTCATGAGGGTGGGTAGGTTTCCTGGTCCCCTGCTTAACACAGTTCTCGATGCATTTTAGAAATGAAAAGTTTTGGGTTAAGTAGGTAACGTAATAGTATTGAATTGAGCATTACTTCTCCACACGAAAGTAACCTAATACTAACTATAGTTGTAAAATTATAGATTTTGCATATTTACACACAAAATCTTGAAGGTAGGTAGGTTCCCTTCTGCTTAACATTGTTAAATACCTAAAAAGTTATGGTTAAATAGGTAAGAAATAGTAATAGTAATGCATTAATGTTATTTCAGAAATTTTGCGTCATTTTTATAGATTATCGGGGGAATGTCACTAAATTTTTCTAAGGTTTAATGGTATCTTGGTTTAGTAGCTTTACACTTTAATTTATTTTTAACCTTCCAGCGGATACACCCTCTATACTAACACGAAAGGGCGCTCGTATCTCCTAAATACACAATTGTAAAATGCAAATTTTTTAAACATGTAATTTAAAAATAAAGGTATAATAAGTATTTGGTTAATGAGTTTATTTTATTTAAATCAGTATCTCTCTATTCTAAAAAAAATTTTTGGTGAACGGTTTCCAGAGAAAGGCTTTTTAATTACTGAACCGAATGACACGTATAAAGTATCAAAATGTCCAGATTCTTTCCGGATTTCCGAGTAGGCCCTTCGATTTTTCAAAAAAATTCTCAATTTTAAAATATTTTCATTTTTTTAGATTTTGGATAAGGTCGCAGTTACAAAGCTAGAAACTATGAATTTTAAAACTATTGAAAACATATTTCACTGGTTTTTTATTATTCAAATAGATTAAATAATCATCTTTCTATTTATAACACGAATTTAAAAAATATATTTTGAGTTATTTTTAACAATATTTATATTTTGTTGTTGTTCAAACGGTTTTAATTATATTTAAAAATAATGTATAATTAATTTATATCTTATTTTTAAATAATAAATTCATATTTTATATTTATATTTGTCATAGTGGCAACGTGACAACCTAATCATTACTATATTTACAATAAAATATAAACTCGCTTTCGGAAATTTTGAACTTTTGCATTTATTTTTTACAATAATTATTATTTTTTATATATTTTTGCAGGTATGTTTTTTAAGGTAGTAAGATGTAACTTTTTATTTCATAATGCCAAAACGCAGAAAAACTAGATAACACGGGTGAATAGTTTAGAAATAAAGATAAAAATCGAAAATGTTAAAAGTCTAGACATTCGTGTCATTGCTATGAAACTGATACAACTTCGACGTTTGTTTGTTCTAATGAAGATAAAATTCTAAATTTTTGCGATGTTTACGATAATAACTACATTTTTCACAGCCAATCGATAAAAATCGTTACAAATTTTAAGAAAGTTAAATTTATTCCTGAGATGTCTCAGTGCTTCTTAATGAATCTGTGAAAAAACATTACCTTGGGGAAATAGTAAAAGAATATTTACATTGCTCTGCTGTTAATTTTATTGGAATTATAGGGCGATTCGCCAATTCATGTTACCATAGAGGAACTGTTAAAATTCCGCCACTGAATAAATATCCGTCATTTTTGAAAGAATACCCCGGAGAAGTACAACCCCTGCTTTAAGAATGTTTTATAAATTGAGTAAGTGCAGTGAGCTGGGTTTTGTGAGGATTGCGAAAATTTCTGCGCAAGCAGTTAACGGGGGTTGGCGAGCGATAGCGAGCAGGGGGCGGTAGCCCCCTAGTTATTTCAAAAAGAGCTGAACAAAAGTAATTATAATACACAAAAACAACCTAACAGAGAAAAATATGAAGTAACCTGAAAGATGTGAAGAATTAAATTGATGGTACACTGCTGTTCAAAAATTAAGGACGGAACGGTTTTTTCAACATAACACCTAGAAGAATTATTGTTCATCCATTAAAATCATACCAAAAGATGTTTATTGGGTGAGAATACAGGGCCCGAGAACAAATTTCCCCTGTCAATATTTTAAGGGGGTAAATGGACCCTCCATTGATAACGGAGTTCCATTACACATTTGGAGCAGTGGCAGAAATGTCTATGTAAGAGGTATTTAACCAAGAAGTTTAAACTTTTTGCAATGAATATGATTATTCCTGAACTCAATGCATATTTTTAAACGTTTGTGCTGCCTTTTAATGGTATTTTTTTAGGTTTTATTGAGAGATATCGGTCTAATCATCATTTTTGGCAAGTTTTAGCTTCTGGGTCGTTTTTGGTAAGTGGTATCTTAGCGTTAACCATGTTTTTAGTCGGTCTCACATGCGCCTAATTGCATTTGGGTCTGGGGATCTGAAAATTAACTTTAGTCTTTCAATATCGTTACTTATGAACAACTTTGAGATAGTGAAATTGTGATTTTCTGCAGCTTTTTAACTAATAAAGAGAAATATTTCACCCGAGAGGTCTTCTTAAGGATGTAAAATGGACATGAGAACACAGGTACGCAATTGCAGATATCAGTGAAATTTTCTGTGCTGTCTAAGGGGTGCTGAAACGGCACAAAAAATTGCATGGTTTCACAGAAAGGACATCTGTTATTAACGTTTAAAAAAAGAAGTATTTTTAGTGTTTATGGACTTATACATGTCTGAAAAGAAAGATATATCTGTAAAAATATTTCCATTATCTTTAAAATGAAGTTTAAAGAGATCGAATTTCTCCTTTGAGTCTGCACTATCCTTATAGACATTTCAACACCCCCTATACTTAAAAGAGATTTTCCCTGATGTCTGCAATTGCATACCTGTATTCTCATGGGCCATTTGCTTCTTTTAGAAAACATTTCGGGTCAAATATTTTTCTTTATTAGTCAAAAAGCTGCAGAAAATCCCAATTTCACTACCTCAAAGTTGTTCATAAGTAACGATATTGAAGGAAAAAAAGTTACTTTTCAGGTCCCCAGACCCAAATGCAATTAGGCACATGTGAGACCGACTAAAAACATGGTTAACGCTAAGATACCACTTACCAAAAATGACCCAGAAGCTAAAACTTGCCAAAAATGATGATTAGACCGATATCTCTCAATAAAATCTAACAAAATACCATTAAAAGGCAGCACAAACGTTTAAAAATATGCATTGAGTTCAGGAATAATCATATTCATTGCAAAAAGTTTAAACTTCTTGGTTAAATACCTCTTACATAGACATTTCTGCCACTGCTCCAGACTGCTGCTGTGTAATGGAACTCCGTTATCAATGGAGGGTCCATTTACCCCCTTAAAATATTGACAGGGGAAATTTGTTCTCGGGCCCTGTATTCTCACCCAATAAACATTTTTTGGTATGATTTTCATGGATGAACAATAATTCTTCTAGGTGTTATGTTGAAAAAACCGTTCCGTCCTTAATTTTTGAACAGCAGTGTATTTGGCTGAACTATTACTTAAGCTTCATGATTTGAAAATAACTGAAAGACTGAACTGGAAATACATTTAGTTACTATGTTTAGGACCAAAACACAAAAAAATTCTAATTACTGAAAAAAATCAAAAATATTAAAAACTGCCTTGAACAGTCGCTCATATCTGTGAAATACTAACAGCAGATTTGCAGAGACTTATTAACTGCTAGAACTGCAGATGAAGACTGGAAGTATCTGATACGAAGTGTATAGAATAGCTAAGGGCAGAAGTTCGCACCTCCATCACCATCTAAACGTAATGTATACAACCAAATCCATCTCTAGTGTATTTCTCAGATACGAACACCCACTGGAAGGTTAATCATGTTCTCATTTTCCATTAAATGGTAGAATTGTGTAAAATTCTAAAGAAAGGGGAATTTTAAACAAAAATTACTTGAAAATCTAGGTTTAAAATCAAAGGAAGTTGAAAAGTAACAACTTCAAACTATGTATTCATGTATTGTATGACATAATTTGCAATTAAAATATCAATAATCAATTAATAAATTATCATAAATATTTCATTCTTAAATAAGAAGTATAATCTAGGTATTATATTCAAGGAGTAAATTCAATTAAATTATTGTTAGCAACATTTGGTTTCACTGCTGTAAATTTCCACGTAAGAATTCATCTTAAAGAGGAAGGAAGAAAAATTGAAAGGGGAAGCTGGGAAAGACAACTCCGATAATCTCAACTTACTTGATCCACGAAGAAAATGCTCTCAATCATAATAATAATTTTTCAGAGAAAACGTATTCAAAATCTCAGTTCAAGCTTATAAAGAAGGCCCGACCAACACGCAATAATAACAAGTAAATGAATATCAATGCCACAGCAAAGCTCATCTCATTAACTCAAATCTGATATCACACAAGAATTATGAAACGCAGAGCGTCGCCGAGTGCAATTTGCATCTCACTTCCATTAAGAATCAAAGAGTTCTTCGGCCTTAATTCATCTAGCGGAAAATACCAGGTCGCACAAATTAGGAAATCCCGGGACCTCTCCCCTCTTTTTGGCGGGGGTGCCCTTATTTGCTCCGGAGATAAAGGCATTTAAAGGGGGACACAAGGAAGTGATGAAACTTTCGTAATTAGACGATGTTAACACTTCATCAGAGCTTTTTGTTTGATGTATCTAGGATTCTTTGACAAGTCGGAATTGGAGGATGCTAATTTAATTTAACGCGGAGTTTGCTCCCTTTTCTCGCTTTTTACCCCTTCCGCCGAAGATTAAAATTTATTAATCCGTCAAGTGTTGTCCCCTGTTTAATCAATTCGGTCGTAATGCGAGACAAGAATCGAGAGTGGGGGAAATGGATGCCTAATTTGTTTCCGTTTTTGGAGGAGGAACAGGGTTCGTTTTCTTTATGTAGCGCTGCTAAACTCTTTAACGTGGAATTACGGACCGGTTGTTTGTGTGTTAATTCTTTTGGAGAGATTTTATTGAGCTTAGATTGGGCTGGCCTTAATTGAATCAAGAGATTATATCGAAATAGAGAGTATTGATTTTTTATGTCTAACTTGATTTTGCTTTTCGAGTGGTTTCATAAATAAATATCTATGGAAAGATTTACATTTATTGTTTGCTTTCGACTATGTTACTCTCGGCAGTAGTAAGTTTTTTAAATGATGCTTTTTTGAATTGTTTATTTGCCTTTTGCTAATTAAAAGGAACCTATATTTTTAAAGTGGCTCAAAATTTTTACACGGTTCTACTCAACATTTTGTCCCTTTTAGCCGCGTCTGCTCTGATTGCTTGGTTTATATTTCTTTTGGAAATTATTACTATTTTTTATAAAATAATAACCTGGGATGGAAACTAGGAACTGTCACATATCACTCACTGTCCCAGTGGTGATTAAGTAACTTTTAAATTTATCATAAAATCTTCCTTATTGGGATTTCTTTTGACGCAAGGTTTTCATACTTTGATAACAATGCGCAGCGCATGTGTATGGATTTGATTTTTGCAAATTTTAATAAAATATTATCTGGGGATAGAACCCACGAACTGCCGCATGCTACGCAGGCATTCTACCACTGCTCCAGCGGGGATTCAGTAACTTTAAAACTTATTAGTTATTACATGTTATTTCTTTGTGACGCATGCGCATTATATCAAAGTATAAATACCTTGCAGGATTTGTGAATAACAGACGCAGTGTTGCGGATCGAGAAAAGTGACAGCCTGAAAATAGAGTCTAGTAAAATTTCCAAAGAAATCATCAAAAGTTTTTTTATTTTTAATTTTAAAAGCTTCTTATTGTCCATAGTGTCTACTCTCTAGTGTCTCCATTACTCTAGTGTCTTCTGACATTTTTCAATTCCTATGGAAAAGTATTTTATTTCGCATGCTCCAGAATTTAAATCTGTGAACATTTTCAATGGGATTTTCTTCTTGCTCAAAGTTCTGGAGCACGTGCACTAAGCCCTTCCTTATAGAAATTGAAATTTGTCATGAGATACTTGTATGGTGAGATATGGATTCCGCCATTAAGTCAAAAAAAGGTCAGCGGGTAAACGTGAAAGATAATCCATATGAATCTTTGTATTTTTAACACTTTCGATTCTAGACCTCCAAAGGTGCCATTAAATCTGTTGATTTAGAGTAGCCAGGACTGAAAGTGTTCAATATGTGATACCAATTTTGTATGCAGTATCACAAACACGCACATTTTTTATTACACTTAATTGGTGAGGAAAAATTTGGTGCGTACTTAGTTAGAAAAAAAAACATCAAATCCTACTATACCAGTTTGAGTCGAAAAATAAACTGATATCGGTACCAAAAACATCCGAAAATTTCATCCCCTTGTTTGTTAGTCTACAAATTCCACTTTACTTACCCATATCGGCAATCTTTCTGCCCTACATAATGAGAAGAAAAAAGAACTAAAAAAAACTGGGTAAACAAGCCCGATGAAAAATATCTCCTGTATCAGAGAGAAAACTGCTTTGAGCAAAGGTGACGGAAATCATTGGAAATCAAAAGCGTTCACCAATATCGAGTTTTCATGCCAACGAGCACAGATAGAAACAACGTCGGCCATTCATTGATACCCGACTCTCCTCTGATTTCATCCTCCCAACCTGCCCAGGAATATTTTTAGTTTGCTTCGATAAATTGCATTTACTCCAACAAAAATGCTGAATTAGGATTCGGCCCTGATTTAGCGGCCATGTGTCAAAGAAAGAAAAAGCCGATACCATACTGACTTTCTATTCCTTCCTAGAAGAAGAAAAAACCTGCTAGCAGGAAATAAAAATGCACAAGGCGGGATATCTCTCTGGCTTTCTTTGTTTTTTTATTCAAACGGGAAACCGTTGTCGTTGCTTTAAATTCATCCCCCAACATCATCAAACGAGAGAGGAGAGTTGACTTATTTCTTTATGTGCTTCTATATCGGTTTCCAATATTCCGGCGAAGACTACAGGAACGTTAAGTTATCCGTTATAGCCCCCTGCCAACTAAAGCACGTGTTTCTTATGCCGGATTTCAAATAAAATGCCCCTGTCATTTTCGAATTTCTATCGCTTCTTTCAGTATTTCTCCTTTTTATTATTATAATACTTGTTTACAAATATTTTTTCTCTGAGAGGGCTAAAAAAATTAATAATGTAAACTACCTCATTTTCAATGATCTCATAACTATGCATTTCATAAATAACACCCTACTTAAAGTTGCCCTTAGGGCTGCTTATTTCTAACAAAACTAGAATATTTATTTATTTGTAAGATGATTTTTTTTGCGGTTAAAATAAATTTTGCACAGAACTAAAATTTTTAAAGATTCAATTCATTTGAATGTGTTTATAAAAATTCCATATATGAAATAATCGTAAAAAATAAAAACTTCGTTAAATATTCGTACGG
The DNA here is from genome assembly GCA_024610705.1 of Tetragnatha versicolor. Lineage (NCBI taxonomy): Eukaryota > Metazoa > Arthropoda > Arachnida > Araneae > Tetragnathidae > Tetragnatha > Tetragnatha versicolor. The sequence continues at coordinate 70,076,978 of JANDEH010000001.1, forward strand.
TATTTGAAGAGATGAGTTCATTGCATAAAATATAAAATAATTATGTAAAGTAAATGGTATAATTATTTGAAAAAATTAATTAAATCAAAGACAAGGTTAAATTTAATGGATGGTTTATAAAATTCTAAAATTAAACCTTTTAAATAAATTCCCTTTTAGTCACAGAAGACACATTCAACTCCCACGCTTGTTCAATGTTATATTGTAAACCTCCAGAAATTTCCATTACCAATAGACCTTTCTTCTCTACTTGTCTAAAAATAAGTTTTTAATGGATTTAACTGATAGATCGTAATTCATTGAAAATATGTTAATTTATGTAACATGATTTTAATTGTTATAAAATAAAAGCACTGTTTTGCTTTTCCATGTAATTTATCAATTATATTGTTTACTGCTCTTTTTACAAGAAACATTTTTTGCACCTACTTTTGTTTCGGAAATAATGTTTTGGTTTTCTAAATATAAATGTGGAAAATACAGATTAAATAAATAAGGAAAGAATCGCAAAGCAAAAAATATAGCAATGATTTGCATATTTCCTAGATAAGCATTTTAGGACCTGATCCTTACTTCACTCTGAATGCTTATTTATCAGGTAGTTTAGATTTTTTTAGTCTAATTCAACAAACGCTTGAAGATTACTTTTGCAATGACTGATTTTTCTTACTTTATAATGAGTAATTATAAAATTTATGCAGCTATTATACATTCGAATATTGGATTTCAGATCTCAAAGAATGGATCCAGTACCAGGGTATCAATCTCAACCACCTTGACCTTGCCGCAGACCAGGTCTACAACAGAGGCCTTCACCACTCCCGCAACGTGGACTTCGAACCCCTCTACCTCGACCTCCCGACCGTTCCTCTCATATCGGGCCTGACCTGCTCCGTGCAACAGAAACTCCACCGCTTCGCCAGACTGACCAGCGTCCAGCGCTCCAAAGTGAAGCGAGAGCAACTGTTCGATTCCACCCTCCCCAAGATCAGCACCCACAATGTCCCTTTCGGAAAAGGCATCACTGTGTCCAGCGTCAACGGACGTGCCGTGGTCAGGGCTTCGGCCCGGGCGGAGATCATCAGAAAGGACGTGTTCTCGGCGGTCTTCAACAACTGCCACATCCTCGACCTTCATTTGACCTTCCACGGACAGGACGTGTTCTACTTAGTGAAAGACAACACCAGGAGGGTTGGGGACGACCTGAACCAACTGCAGAGGCTGGGCAACTCGGCCGTCAACACTACTGTCCACGAGTCCAAGCAGGAGGAGGGTCAGTCCCCGGGTGGTCAACACCAGGTGGACGTCAGAATCCACTCCCACCACGCCATACTGAACATAAGGTATGGAACCTCCCCAGGGAAGGAAAGGCAGAGACTTCTCCGGCATGCCAAGCGACAGGCGGTGTCCCAGCGCTGGTCGCAAGAACGGGACATCATATCCTCGAACCAGAGAGGCCCTCTGAAATGGACAGAGAAGGAGAAGGAGCAGATTCTGAGCGCGGGGTACGCCACGGGGTACAGGGGGGAGTACTACCACGACGTGGAGCTGTACCCCGAGCTGTCGGACGATCCTTCGAACGTGGTGTTTCACAAAAGCAGCAACTCTGATCGCCACAGAAAGAGGTGATTCGCCGATGTAGGTGCCCAAGTGCTATGCGAATGAATGGATGGATGCTCTGCACTGGAGATGCAGAAAAGGTGGTTTTCCGTATTTTTCAGTCGCGTTTCATCATTGCCTGATCTCGAGAATAGTAGATCTCTAAGGCGCGGTTGAGGTGCCAAGTGTTGTGAAAATGACACCTGTCGCGACGAATCTCAGGATACATTTAGCGAGGGGGAGGAGGATCCTGGAGGGGTTGAAATCATCCGCAATATCATTTATTTTCTATCATACCCCAAACAACTTTTCGACATTTTAACGAGAGATAGAGTGTTCATGTTCTTGTCTGAGATAAGTAGATTTGTTATCAATCTTAAATTTATAGCAAAAGGACAAGACGACTCAGAGCTAATTTGAAACTATAAACATAATCACATACTTTCATATCCTATTTCGTCGAACTGTAACTATTCAACTTCGAAAATGTTTGGAGGAACACTGGACTTAACCTCACGGGGTTTATTTCAGTATGCTTCAAAATAATTTTGTTTAAGTTCATGTGACAAGAAATAACTTTTCTAACAAAATTGCGAAATACATGTTTAGAGGGGATTCGATTTTATAGACGGATAAGAGAAGTTTCATACCTAAGATGTGCAATCATTTGCAATAAAAATGTGATGATTTTATCGGAGGTAATATTTGATGACTATTGTTTTGAATGCAATTTTCTGCATTACGTACGAGAAAAGGAGATTTGCTTGCATGATCTTTCATTATTTTCATACTATATCTAGTCATAAAAAATCTTAAAATAACAATCATTTGTTAATTTCATTATTAAATGTTTAAATTGTTTTGTATATTTGAAAAAAAACATACTATTTATCATTTTATATATTTAAACGTTTCATTGCATCTTTTTATCTAGTCTCTTGTTTGAACTTTGAATAAATGTTTGGCATTAATGAGTATCAATATCAAGTTTCCATTCTAATCTATTTTTATCCATAAAATATGTGGCAAGTTTATTTCCATTAATCTCGATGTAGCATGCTAATCTTATTGAAAAGGTTCTACATAATTTTACTATTTAAGTTTAAAGCATTACTTTTATTTGAGAGAAAAGAGTATTTGAAAACGGATTGTAATATTTTTGAAGAGTATTTAATTTTACACTCGAATATTGTGTATATCGCATGAAGTAAGCCTTACTGTTATGGATAATCTGTAAAATTATATATAAATACTTGTTTCAATTCATTTAGGGTTGTACCTAATTGTAAAATATACATTGATAACAAGCCTATATTGCTCCTTCTCTTTATTTTATATACAGAAAACAAGGCTAATGAATAATGAAAATGTGATTTCTGAAAATCTTTCTGATTGTATAAGAGAAAATATATGAACGTGTATGTTTTTACTAAATATAAAGATCTTCAAAATGAAGTATTGTAAAGCATGTCATATAAATGTGAAACTAACTTATGAAACAAATAAGCGACGGAACAACTTCCAAATAACTGTCTTCACTCGTGAATGATTCAACGGGAATCAACACTTGTTGATCTTTATTTAAAATATGAATGAATTCTTTTCTTATTTGCTAAGATTGTGTTTAAGTTTATAAATATTTATTAACATTTTGTGTAATAAAATATTTTATATCGTACAGTTTACAGATCATTTTCAAAAATAATGACATAAGTTTGAATGAAAATAGTAAAATAAACATTTATTCAACCATACAGATAAGTATATCCATTTATAAGGTTATAAAAATGATAATATATACAGGATGTTTCAGAATAAGACTTGGATAAGACACTTTTCACTTAGATAAGACAAGCATATTTCGAAGGGGAATAGGAGGCATAGATGTACTAAGGATCTATGCAGTAAGTAAGGGAACGTTGCAAAAAAATAATTTTCCCAATGCCCTTCTAAATAAACAAGACAGAATTGAGTGAAAATATTCATTGTATAAAAAGTACTCACAGCAGTATGCCAGCTGTTTACCATAAATTTTATCAAAATTGAAACACAAACAAAATTGAATATGATAGTTAAAAAAGGGCAATATTGAGAGTTCAGTCCCAGAATGGAGTTCCAAGAAAACTCTTGCTGTAGGTCATCTCCCTTAGCTGGGATCTGTTTTTTATCATCCACACTTTTGTCTCGACCCTTTTACTAATGTCTTTCACTTGTTATTGCACTTAAAGAATTTCCTTTTTGATCATTGAAACACCATAAAAAAGAAATGTCTGAGATGAGAACAGAGGACAATTTCCCTGGATCCCAAAGAAGTATTGCTCTACGACCCAGAGTTTTTGAGAAATCGAAACTGAAAAGTTGTGACGTCACTTTCGGTTTAAGCTAAAAAAATATGGAATTATTTTTGGATGTGTTTGTGCACACACAACCAATATGGTTAAAAGCATCAATTGCACATGCATGTGTGCAGTGGGAAAAGAAATGTTTGCCTAAATGTGGCGTCACATTTTCTTAAAATAAAAGTCACCGTAAAGGTATTGTTCTTAGGGCATTTTTGTGTATTTCACGGAAAGGATCTCTGTGTAGTATATGGGGTTGAAACACCTTGTATAATCACCACTAAAATTTGAAGGAAAAATATTTGAAGTTAAGCATCCTCGCATATTTTAAAAGGTGCTTTCAGACTGTCAACTGTTCTAGTGCCAACCAAGCAGTGCCTACCAGATAGATGGCGTAAGTACTGTTCTTTATCTCTTATAGGGTAAGTAGTTTTACCTAGAAGCCAGAGTTATGGTGTTCCACGGATCTAGCTTTATTTATATTTTGATAAAATATTTTTTTTTCAAATATTCTTTATGCTCAGGTGAAGGTTTTGAATTTGGTGATTACGGTTTTATCTCCAAAATCTGGGTTATATTTTTGGTACTTGCGTATTATCCCGTCGATCGTTCAATGACACAGCTATAGAACAGTCAGTAGGCTTTGATCACGTTTCCGGATTCAACGGAGAGGTTGATGGGATAGTACGTAAAATCTTATTTTTATTCATGTTTCAAAAATCGGGTCTTGTTTGAATAATACAACTCCAATTCATATACGATCATGAGTTCTATTGGTTTCGATTACAATTCAATGATTAATTTCGAGCGATATTATTTTAGTCAGATAAATAATGATTAATTCGGGACGAAAAATATTTGGTTCTTACTTATTATTCCGTCGACAGAGCTTATGAATTCGAAAACATTTCAAAGTCGATCGACTGTTATACAGCTGTGCCGCTGAATTAGACGGACGCTAAGCGGTCGACGGAGTAATACATAAGTACCAAATATTTTAATCTTAAAATAATAGCGCCAAAATATAACGTTCAGATATCGCAAAAACAGTAATTTTTCGAGGATATGCGCTTTCTTCGGTAGTTTTAATTGTAATCTAGATATATCTGATTGGTGAATATTGATGTTCATTCACGTGATAAAAATGGTTTTCATTTTTTCAATTCGAAAATATTACTAAGAAAATAATTATCACAGAATATCTGAAAAATTATGATCATAGATATTAGTGAAATGATATATTTTTCTTTTGTAATCTCAAAATGATAATCCTTTGTTGGTTAAAAGCGCTATCAGGCTAGCAAAAGAAAATTTCCATCATATTCCAATTTTTTCTTCGTCTTCACAATTATCAATTTCAAACTCTATTCAAAATAATTCTTGGATTTTCCAATAAAAACAATTAAAATCTGTATGCTATTTTTTTATAAAACATTACCATCAAATTCAAACCCTGAATATCCTGACCTCTTAACAACTTTATGATGTTGAGTCGTGACTCTGACGCGTAATAATATTGTTAATGACTAAAATTAAACACAATTTACTAGTGATCTTATTAAAGTCTATTGCCAAAATATGGGGGAAATGTTCAAAAATTACTTGAACGAAATTTTGATTTATTTTAAGACCACACAAACACGCATAGAACAGGTTATATTCTTTTAATACTTTGAATCACATTGTCACCTGATCTGCATTGTACGTTTTATGATTTTTACTTTTTTCTCCATTGCATGATTTTTGGTAATAATTTTAACAAAATCCCGTTACTAAAGAAAGCCAATGCACAATTTACAAGTATAAACATACAGCTATTTATGTTTTCAACTTTAAAATATAGTCTTTATAATAAACTAGCGGATATGCCCGGCCTTGCACGGATGGAGTGTATAAGTTTATTTTTTTAAGTTTTCTTAAAATACATTTAAAAATTTGTAAAGAAGCAATATATTACATATCAACCTGGTATCCCAGGCACCTCTTTCCTATCCCGGTGTTCCCAGTAGTTTTCAAATCCCGGTTTTCCCGGTAATTAATCCTATCCCGATGTTCCCGGTCATTTTTCCTATCCTGGGGTTCCCGGAAATCTTTTCTATCCCGGTGTTCCCGGTAATTTTTCTCTATCCCTGTGCTCCAGATATTTTTCCCCTTTCCCGGTGTTTCCGGTAATTTTTCTCTATCCCGGTGTTTCCGGTAATTTTTCCACTTTCCCAGTGTTCCCGGTAATTTTTCCACTTTCCCAGTGTTCCCGGTAATTTTCCTTTTTCCCGGTTTTCCGGGTAATTTTCCTATCCCGATGTTCCCGATAATTTTCCTATCCCGATGTTGGAGGTTATTTTTATGTCCCGGTAATCCCGGTATTTTTTCCTATCCCGATGTTCCAGGTAATTTTTCTTTTCACGGTGTTCTCGGCAATGTTTCCTAGTAAATAAATGAGTCTAGTGAACTAAAATAACAAATTTGATACAATAATAAAAGATCTAGTAAATTGAAAAGTCTAGTGAACCGCTTCATTTGAAACAATGTTTTATTTTTAAGTCGTTTTCCAAGAAAAAAAATTTACACTTTTCCATAAATATTTAAATTTTAAAGGAAAATATCTTAAAATAGGGGAAACTAACGTTTCAAAATTAATTATTTGAATTTAATTTGGTGTTTTTACATCTGATATAGTTTTTAAATGGACAATTATCGAGTTTTTCCTGTTAAAATATTTAATTTTTAAGGTTTTCATCTCGTTAACAATAGTGAGTCGAGCAGATCTGCTCTGGTAGAGAAATGGAGAAATAAGCGTTTTCGGCCATAAATTCGGTTAAAAGAGGGTCAAGGGGTCGTTCTAGAACTTTGAAACATAGCCTATGTTTTTTCTGGGTTTGTTTTACGTGTGTATACCAAGTTTGGCCCCGATCGGAAGAAAACTGTGGATTTGTATAGAAGACAGACAAACAAACAAACACACACTTTACTTTATTATATTAGACTAGCTGATTTGCCCGGCCTTGCACGGGTGCAGGGTATTAATTCCTTTTTTAAAGTTCAATCAAGTTACGTGTCTGATTTTTCATATCAGCAATCACCAATCTCTCCAGTGTTTCCCCAGTATTTTTTTCATATTCCCGTGTTCCCGATAATTTTCCTATCCCGGTGTTCCCAATAATTTTCTTATCCCGGTGTTCCCGATAATTTTCATACCCAGTGTTCCCGGTAATTTTTATATCCTGGTGTTCCCGGTAATTTTCATAACTCGGTGTTCCCAATAATTTTCATCCCCGCGCCCGATAATTTTCATATCCCGGTGTTCCCGGTTATTTTCATATCCCTGTGTTCCCGATAATTTTCATACCCAGTGTTCCCGGTAATTTCCATATCCCGATGTTCCCAATAATTTCCATATCCCGGTGTTCCCGATAATTTTCATTACCCGGCGTTCCTGGTAATTTTCATATCTTGGTATATCCGATAATTTCCATATCCTGTTGTTCCCATTAATTTTCCTATACTTTTCCCGGTGTTCCCGGTAACTTTTCATACCGGTATTCCCGGTTCCTTTTTTCATCCCTGTAACTGATATCTACCCAAGCCCAATCAGTTCCGATGTTTCACATTTAACTATTATCAATTCAATAAATGCAGCACTATAATAAATAAAACTTATAACAAAAGAAATTATTATAGCCATCTCAGACTATTTAAAAAATCTTCTAACCATCCGAAAATAATCCCGATGAGCAGAAGGAAGGAATTTTATTATGATAACCAACTTCTTTAAAAGCTACTTTGAAAAAGTAAAAACTAATTGCTAACAATAATAAAAAATCTAGTGAATGTAAGTCTAGTGAACCAACACGCTCTGTATTTATTTTTGAGAATATTAAAATAAAGTAATTAATGTTTCAAAATTAATTAGTATTTCAATTTACTTTAGTTTTCTAATCACTGTTTTAACTTTTAATTAGAAATTTACGCTGTTTTTGTCTTGAACTCCGTTGTAAGTTATAAAATGTTTTTAAATAATATTTATCAAGTGAGGTAAGGCGTCGCCTTCAGATAAGAAGTAAATCCTGCATTTTATGCATTTCAACAATGTGTAATGTTATTTCAATGGGTAAAACGGAGTCGAAAAAGCGCCAAAAAACATAGAAGGAGTTGTTCGATTTTAAAATCGGTTCTTAGTGCGCGTCTAATAGCCGAGAGGAAGGTCTCTGTCAAATTTCAAGCCTGTCGGTCCGGCAGTTTTGGAGATTTCGTGATGAGTGTAAGTCAGTCAGTGGTATTTGGATTATATATATATAGATAAACAGTTCACCCGGGGGGATGAGCGCTTCTTTCAGGAACACTGGAACGTGCGTGGCGTGGAGTCTGTCAGGCCCCACTGAAAGTTTTCCATTCTAAACATTCAGTATTTCCTAAATCGTTATCAGGGAACGTTTAAATGTATTATGTAATCATTTAAAGTACACAGAAATCTATTTTTAAGTCGATTTATTTTGTGAAAAAGGAATATTTTACATTATTTAATACTGTAAAATTTTTACCACATTTTTTTATAATTGTTTGACGAAATTTTTTTATTAAAAAAATGGGTAAAACGTTATAGCACAGTGATATTTATCCATAATTTCCCCTTTTGTAAATAATGATAACATTGGTCATTTTTGGAGTACCTTTGGTTATAACTTGTTATCCTACCCTAGTTTGAGAAACACTTCAACAAAAAACGACGTCCTGACACGAAAAATAATGCAGTTTTTTTATATAAACTTCAGGATGTGTTTCGTGGAAATATTTAAGAGAGCTGGCTAGTTATTTCAACTCTTTTGGTTGAAACTTGGAAAGTTAATACTAAACGTTTATCCCTTCCATTCTTATCCGCCCCAAAATTCCAATAGGGTTTAATGGTAACCGAGTGGTGTAGATTTGAGAGGGTTAAAACCTTAACTGAAAAACAATCTAATATAATAAAATTGAATGTGTGTATATGTGTTTGTCTTTTATACAAATCCACATTTTTCTTCCGATTTGCACCAAACTTGGTATACCTAAAGCCCGAGATCATCTACCTTAAGTAGCGACATTACGCTCAATCGGCCGCCATTATGGGGAGAACTCACTACTAGTCTGGATAGTCTTGCTTATCGTCACTAGTAGTGAGTAGTAGTAGCCCCACAATGGCGGCCGATTGAGCGTGATGTCGCTACTTAAGGTAGAAGATCTAGGGCTTTAGGTATACCTACGTAAAAAACTCCAGAAAAACATAGGCTATGTTTTGAAAAATTTAATTGACCCCTTGACCCTCTTTTGACCCTTTTTATAGTCATTTTGCTGAAATAGCTTTGTTTCTCCTCCAGAAGATATATGTTCACCCCATTGTGCTTGCCCATAATGCAAGATAGCAAATTTTTAAAAGAAAAACAAGATATAAGTCTAATTAAAAATTAAGAACGATAATCTAAAAATATAATTAAATTAAATTTAAAATTTTAAAACTGGTAAGTATAGTACAAAATATTTTTATTTGAGAGTAATTTTTAAATAAAAAGTTTCATGGAATATTACTGTTGTTAAAATAGTCTCCATGGAAACGAGGATGAAAAATCAAATGTTGATAATATTGTAGCTTTTAAGAAAGTTGGTTAACAGACCAAAAACTAGAGTTAATATTCAAAACCATTTTAAGTGGAAATATTGGATTTTTTCTTAAATTGAAGGAATATTTTTTATTTATTAAATTTTATACCAAAGGTATAATAAAATCATGAAAATACGATTAATTAAAGGCTCTATTTGAGCATTTTAAGTGATTTTTGGAAGAATATTTTTCTAATATTTTGTTGTTTTTTATGGGAATCATGTGGTCAATGCAGAAATCGTTTAGAATTTAAAATGCTTGATTCGACACCTTTCACTCATCAAAATATTCTCGCGCATCCAGCACGGCTCCAACGGGGGGACTTTTCCAGACAAGATCCCTATCGGCACCATTGGGGGTATGGGCGTCCTCCCCCAGACAAAATTTGAAATTTGACGTGTAAAAGTAGGGTTTAAACTCATTTTTAGAAACGTTTCAAGTCTGAGGGGGGCACTTTTCAACACTATTACCTTTACTTTTTGACCCAAAATGTCAAAATATTGGGGATTTCCTAAAAATTATCACTGAAGATCCCCTGGTGGTACTAATGGGAGGTATGGGGGTCCTTCCCCAGAAAAGAATTGGAAATTAGACCTGTAAAAGTAGGGTTTTACTCATTCTGACAACCTTTTTGGGTCCCAAGGGGAGGCGCTGTCCAGAGTGCTACCCCTGGATCCCCGCCTGGGAGGTAGAAAATGAATTAAAAATTTTAAAGAAAAAATATCTCCATCTCCAACCGTGCAAGGCCGGGCATATCAGCTAGTATAGTATAAAAACCCAAAGAAAAAAACCTATCCGAGAAAACAAATTACAATATTTGATTTTCACAATGCAAACACTTGACGACTACATAAATACATTAAACATGATTGGTGGGAGTTGAACCTACCATTACGAAACAACTTTCCGTGACAAGAGAGCATCCAGAACTGGAAGGAAAATTTAAGCGTTTATATTTATTTTCCCTCCAAATGCATGAATAAAAACTCGAGATAATATTGAAAACTCCCTCCGACTGCACCCAATAAGTAAGAGAGAGAGAGCGATCGCTTTTTCTACAGGAACCCCCTGCAACATTCCCAAACTCCATTTCTAATGCATTCTCAAAAGAAAACAAACGCCATTTTTCTCCCACTCGGCCGGTCCAGTAGCAGAGAAACGGCTCCTCCTCCGGAATATCAGCATAGTTGCATATTTCTATATATAGTAAAAAGAATTCCTCGATCTGAGACTCAGCATTCTTGTCTATCGGGTTTTCTTCGGTCAAATACACTTCTTGAGTACGAAATCTGCCCCGGGCTCTGCTTCCAAAAACTTAACCGACTCGATACGAGAGAGAAAGAAATAAAGCCCCGGCCTTCTTTCTTTTTTTTTCTTTAAACTCTGCCCCTGAAAGTGGATGCAAAACTCACGGGACATTACGTCGCGGAGGCCATTTTCGATTCCTTTTTGACGGACACGGCGAAAGGTCGTTTGTGGGGAAGCGGCGGTCAGCACATTCGAGCCGATGTTTGACCGAATAACGACATCGAGTTGGAAATCCTTTTTTGCTGTAAAGGGTCTGGAGGGATAAATCCGGAAAGGCGGACGAGCGGGATTATGTACGAATGGACAATTCTCGTATTTTTTAAATAAAAGAAAAACATTTTTGGCTGTGTAAAACAAAAGAGTTCTAATTTCAAAAATCAGCATAAAAAGTACTTTCGTATTCACGACAGTAGGACCCAGGGTCACATTATTTTGGGCAGATAATCGTTCACTCCTTTCAACAACGTCATATCTCAAAAATCAACGATTTTTAGTTAAGACTCTTTTCAGAAAGCCCTGAAAGAGTAGCATAAGCCTGCAAAACCGTCATATCTTTATGTTGCTTTGTAAAGAAATTATACAGTACCTATTAGTATTTATTTTTAATGCATTTCAATCTACTTTTAAGCTTTCAAATCACTCTCCTGAAAAACTAGGTTTTTTGAGATATGACGTTGTTGAAAGGGGTGAGAGAATATGGTATGTCTTTGCTCTGGGATGTTCCTTTGAGCAAGAAGGTAAAACTCTGCTTTTTAACCCTCCGTCGGTCGCAATATTAAACTGACGTGTTAGCTCGCAATGTGCCAAAACGCACAATCGAAAGAATCGCAATTTTCTACCTTTTAATTTCAATGATAAGGTGTTAAAAACAATAAAAGATATTCATAGTATTATTCAGACATAAAAAATTTGATATTTGTTGTAAATAATTAAGAACAAAAATTAAAAATAGCATAAAATTAAGTTTAATTCAATATCTTAGACAAAAAATATACTTAATGATGTGAAACCTGAGGGATATTAATTCTAAATTATTGTTTTTGTACTCATGTCCAGATAATTACCATTCACAAACAAAAATTTACAGGTAATATACTAGGCTGGGCAAATTGACCTCTGACAGTCCCTGTAGCTATTGTAAAATAATTCCAAAATACATTATTGTAGCTATAAACTGTCAACTTACAGGAAGTAAACGTAGATTTGCATATTGCACAACATTGCTTTTGGCGAGGTAAGTGTATAAGGTATGATTTTGTACGTGTATGTTCAACCGCAATAAACCAAAAATAATTAGAAAAATTACATACATATTGAGGAAAATTTAATAATATTGATGCGTAAGCACTCATAAAATTAATAAAAAAGTATCGGAGATTACAAAAAATAATATTACATACCTTAAAGACGAGTTACACGATCGAGCGCAATATGTCAAACAGTAAAATTATGATGAAAACCAAACTAAACAAAGCGCGCGAATTTAATGAATTAGTTGGCGCCATACATCCGGTAAAGATAGGATACTAGCAAAAATTTCAGACTTCTAACCCCCAAATAACGGAAAGGCGAACGAAAATGTATGAGGTGTGCGAAAAAGTTCAGTTGCGACCGACGGAGGGTTAAGAAAGGTTACAAAAGTTGAAGATAGTTCAAAACATAGGGAAATAAAATCCAATAATAAATCAATGGTAATTTTTTTTTCTCAATGCCTTCTGCCTATACCAGTTTGGAAGAGGTAATTTTCTATTTATTTTCTAAATTTCCCTTGTGATTTTGCCACTATTTCTTTCATTACTTGAAGTTTGCTGCAACACAAATTCCTTCCACTAGTGTACTTTGGTATCACCCCCTAGTAGCACAGCTCATAGAAAAAACGTCAACTTTAGGTAATTTCAACTAGAAGTAAATTAAATTTTGCCATATATAACACATATTATATTAAACTTGAACCTTTGGTGGGGTCTACAATATTGTTTCTAGTCTTAAATATTGTACACACAAAATTTGTTTTTGAGACTTTACCCTCTGGAGCATTATTAAATTTCTAAAATTGATTAGGTACTATGCAAAAGTTATTTTCTATTCCGAATTTAATCTTTTTTATTCAAAAGTTTTATGAATGGCCTTCTTTTCATAAGACTTTTATGTTGAAGTCTAACAATAGAGGAATGGGGTTAACAATTTTAAAAAATTTAATCGCTTATTTCTTTGTTGTTCTCGAAAAATAGTTCAGTCAAAAAAACAACCTGATATATATTACTTCATTTTCCCTAGAGCTTCCAGTAAAAATTTTAAAATATTGGTTGTATAGTCGAGAAATAATTACAACGGATGATACAATTAAAGTTATGATTTTCCAGAAAATATTACCTCCACATATCCAACAAGTAACAATACTACAACCTCAGTCTTGTATTAATTACGATCTATGCTATCTCAGTTACAATTTTACTTTAATTGCATACTGTGTACTTCATATCTAAGATTTCATTACTCATTTCTGTCCTAAGGATTGGATTTGAAACCTTGAATCGATTTTCAGCATTAATGACAAGGATAATTAAAATGCATCGACTAATCGTTACTGGAGTTCAGAATATTTTACTCGCAATTAAAACGCTGAAGAATGCAACCTTACTAACTAACTTTCTTCTACGAAATACGAGATTTATTCCAACATTTTATAAACCTAGTTGAATTGAATTTGAAACATTTGAGTCCTTAAAATTCCAGATTCAATTCGTACATCAAACATGCATTTTTTGCGGTTCTCGGCTTTTGAAAGCAATATACTTAACATGCCGTGCATTGTTATTTTGTTTATTATCTTTAACCCAAAAAATTATGAATCACATATTTAATGAGGCGGCTATTATATAAGAATAAAATTGCTTGATAAGAAATACTTGCTCATATGTAAGAGGTAATCTTAATTAAGGTAATAATGGAATACTTCTAAGGATTAAAGTCTTTATATATTCCAAAAGCAAATATAGTAATGAAACTTATTTATGCGTAAACAATTTTATGAAAACTTTTAATGATACACACAATTTATACTTTACGAATAGACATTGTTTATTTGTAAAATATAACGGTAGGATTGCTAAATTTTCTCAAAAAATAACCTAACAAATTTTAGTCACATAAATTATTCGGCACCATACTCAAACATTAAGACAGTACTTAGTGCTTTTTAATGTGTTTCATGTTTAAAAATTACACATAGTATGTTGTAGTTTCCAACAAAATGACTTTTGATAATGGTAAACCATTCCAATATGTTTATGAATACCGCTGTTTCAAACCTAGAACTCTCTAAGATGTCTGTTAAATAGTATAGAACAGTGGTCCCCAACCTTTTTACCACCACGGACCAGTCAACTTTTGATAATTTTACCGCGGCCCGCTGGGGGGGCGATGATTGTTTACATTCTAGGTTATTTTGATTTATTTATTTTAATTTAATTGTAATTAAACATCCTTTTAAAATAAAATACAGTTACACAGAAAAATAAATATAAAATGATTTATAATTCATTTCATTCATTAATTTTGAGTATAAACCTAGGAATTTAAATTCATTTTCAATAAAATTGTTGGCCTGCGGCCCGGTACCGTTTGATCCACGGACCGGTGCTGAAGGTTCCCCGTACTGAAAAATTTAAACAGGTGTGGCGAACTTAGTCATCAGTATAATAGTCAAATAATTCAAATGGGCTATAAATACCGACTGAAGCGATTATACTTTGAAGTATACATTTGAGTCGTATGACCTTCGTATCGGTATCTCCCCGTGGCTCGCACTTGCCACAAAGGCATCCTTTCATTATGTAATTGCTTAAAAACACGGTAAGGCGTAAAACATCCAATCCAGCTATCTCATTCTGTTTATAAATATACCACCGGAGATTAAATATATCTGAAAATGATGCAAATATTTTTAGGCAGCATCTTTTCTCTAAAATAAGATTTTTAGATTTCGTATCCAGCAAGCCTAACAACATTTTTCTAAACGCGAGAAAATGTACATCAACACAACCAATACTCCGAATCCTTATTTTCAAACCAAAAAATATTTCCTCCCCAAGAATCGCAAAAGTTACAACGCAAAGCTCTTTAATTCGGTCACAAACAAAAATAGCCAGCCCGGACATTTTTACTTCCGCCATTTCTACCAAAAACTATTTGACAAGCATCCATTTAAAACGGAAGCACCGATGAAAGAAAGCCGCTCGACGGAATAAATCAATCTCTTATAATTATCCCGATTCCGGGAGCACTCGAAAATGGGAAAGCGGAGTTTCTCCCGGGAACAAGAGATCCCTTTCCAGCAGGGAAAAGAATCCTAAGATTTCATCCATTTCCCATAATGTAGTTCTTTTGGTGCGGCTGCTGCTCAGAGAAGAAGGCTGAATAAGTAATGTTTATTTGACTTCTCCCTTCTTTTCACAGGGAAAAAAATTTGGAGGGAAGGAAACCCGATAGGCGACCCTTCAGATTGTTACATAGCCCCCTTCAGATTGTTACACGGGCGAATGTGACGGAGCATTAGCTACTATTGTGAAAGGGGAGCACGTTAGAGCCGTTAAGTATCCGATTTCCAAAATGAAATTCCCTTACGGCTTCGATTTCAATTTCTGTAGGGAATTTTTTCCCCTATGTTGGGGTCTCTCCCTCATCATCAGGTCTTGTTTGGATGTATGTGGCAGATTCTTCGGAAGGAATGTATGCAGCCCGAGTTGGAATAAGTTTGAAAGGGGAAGGAGAGATCTTATATATTTATATAGAAAGGAAGTCTTTCTCTTCTTTTTCCATTTTTGAGGGAGGATATGAAATTCTTTTCTCGGGAGTAGTATCTCCATAATCGGAAGATGTGAGAGTTAAGATAGATTGAGCGAGGGATGGAGTTTCTTTGTCAATAATTTTGTTTTCGTTCGCTTGATAATTGGAAGCAAATGTTTGCTTTTGCTTGAGTACATAGGCAGGGAAAGATAGGTAGTTTCAGTAGGCGGTGGCGATGGAAATGAAAGGATTTCTACCTTCAATAAGCGATTTCATATTTTTATTGCGACAAAATCAATGTTGGAAGAATATTAAAGATATTTACTTCCTGTAAATTACATTGGGGAAGGATTGGATGAAATGTTTGAAATCCTATACTTTTATGAAAAAAAATATCGATGCCATGGTATGTTTAATGCTGTAAGGGATAACTTCTATGCAATTAGGTTGCATTTCATATGGTAAGCATGCCTATGTCTACATAAAATATTACATTAATACTAATTAGAACGCAATTATTTTTTTAAACAAAATTAGTAAATGGTAAAAATTTCATACGTTAATTTAATTTCTGGAGTTTCATGACGCATCAGTCAACCAAAATTTAATATTGTACATTATTTAAAGGGGAAAATTATACTATTATAATTGAAAAGTATCCAGGTAGAAACTCTGACTTTATTCCATACGCATTATATTATAGGTAGTTTCAGCATATGACAATTTGCCCCAATGACTCAAATTATGATAATTGAAGGTAAAACCATATACTCCATTTCTATATTATTATCTTTTAAAGAAAAATCCTATGATATGTTGGAAAACAAAAATGGTGAGACAGAACGGTAGGTTCTTTAAGTGAGGAATCTTCATTTAAGTTTTAAGGGGTGAAACCCCGGGGTGAAAATCAACCAAAAACTTGCATATTTGTGCAGGAAGAGACACAATGGTTCGATTCTGGTAGCTATTTTGTAAAATAATTTGGTAAAAGAAGTTATTATTTTAAAGAATACTGATCGAAATAAATCTTTCGCTACGAAAAGATAACTTAAAGATAAGGAAGTTACTTTAAATTACTTAAAATTACGTTTTGTAAGTACGAGTTTTATTATTTTAATGTAAAAAATTACGGAGTTGAACAATTGTCTCTTCCTGCAGAAATATGCAAGTTTTTCTGGCTGATTTTCATCCCTTAAAACTCATTTGCGACCCCCCCCCTTTCTATACCGATTCTTGTTCATCTTGATGAGTAATATCATCCCTCCAAGTTTGTACTAGACCTTTTGGGACACCCTGTATATTATACTTTTAGGATCACTGTTATAGTTAGGATCACACGTTTCGCCCCGTAGGTCCGGGGCACTCGGGCAAACGCTTCTTCACCTGTAGCGATCTTACCCAATTATATCATTATATACTGTATAAAATGTTTAGGTAAATTTTTCTATCATTTATTCCCAAGAGTAAGACACTTAACTCAAACAGTCAGTAGTGAAGCGTAAGTATAAAACATAGGATGGGCAACATAAACACATGATTCAACTTTTAACTATTTCCATAATTTCAGAAATTACGATTTAACAAAACCATCCTTAAAATTCCTATTGAACATCACATACGCCACAGCAAAGTATTGCTGTTCCTATTCCTATTGAACGCCCCTTGCGTCCTTTTTCAAAGGTTTTACAACAATGAATTACAGTAAGGCTAAGCGCGCACTAGAGACTTCCGTCACGGCGACTTATAACACTAGTCACTCGAGAGCAATGCATTTCTATGGAGAGATTTTTAGCAATCGGCCAAGAGTCTCGTCGCCTGTGCGCTCGCTCTAGCTTCTTGCAATAGCCAGGGTGATAATTTTGTCACTGTCACCGTGACAAAAGTCTCTAGTGCGCGCTTAGCCTAAAACTATTTTCAGTTAAACTTAAACCGGTTATTTCAACCTAATCCCGTTACTACTTATTGGCATCCACTTTACTCAAATCCTTTTTAGATATAGGGGTCGAGTGGAATTGCAGGTTAGCTAAGGTGAGTTCCTCCAGCCAAGTTGGAGTGCCCCTGGATTTATACCACTTACGTGCCTCAAGTCCAAATGGGTCCAAGTGCGAAGCCGGGGAAACTAACAGATGAATTTCTCACTGCGTTACAGTGAGAGGCTTTCTCGAGATTTTATGGGACGTAAGCACGTGACCCACTATTCTCGAGTTAACCAGGGGGAGTTCCGTAGGGTCTTGTGTGCAATCGGGAAATTCATATCCGGGACCATTTGCTGTTTGGAAGTTTAAAAGGATTTGGGATACGTTCTTACAAATGGCCGTTCGGGAAATAAATTGCTTCTTTTTTTGTTAGTGAAAGGGCTGAGAATTGGTTGTGTTATGGGTTTTGTAATGTGTCTGTCATACTGTAAATTCAGTGTTGCAATTTAGAGGAATTGAAGTCACTGTAAGTAGTAAGGTTTGAAGAACTTAAATGGAGTCTTGCTTACACTTACAAGTCGTTAAAGAATGAACATTATATTCCTCCCATTAGTGCTGTATGGATTTGAAGGAGGAATTTGGCCATCCTTTTACCGGACATAGAGGGGTTGGGATTATTTTTTTATAATCTGTGATATAGAATAAGCGGCTGAAGGTAATTATTATCTCGTTGTCATGGCAACGACAATGTAGTACAATGGGAAAACATAAAATGGGAAGAGGTAAAATTGTGCGACCTTGAGACACCTATTCTATTCACACATACTATAATAAATGGAAAACCATGTTTTAATCCGGGTGGTAAATCAATGTAAGTTTTTAAACAAAATATTAGTCTGGGGGCATCACTGACTTGATTCTGAAATACTATGTTCATAAATCATACACCATGTAAAAATTATAGCTCTCATTATTTATATTATAGAGAATAATATATTGTATTAGCATTTATAAAGCATCTTTTATACAGAACTATCTTTAAACAATATCAGGGTTCTAAATGGCACCCAATCAGTCTAGACAAATGATGTTTTCTTGTAGTTGGTCGGGACTGGCGCAAGAAATATCAATTGCTGCATTGTTGAAAAGTTGAGGTGAGTTTCTTCATTTACTATTGCCACTCTTTGTTTACATTGATTGATATAATAAAACCGACGATACCGATGTCCATGCTATTTACATAACCCCGATTTCGCTGTGATCGCGATTCAGTTCTCAAAGTTGTCTTTCCTGCCACAATACTATTATCACAGTGAAACGGGTTCTACAGGCGCTCTACAGCACTGCAGAGAAGCCCTAAACAAGTCGAGTAAATGACGAAAAAGGTTGGTTTTCGTGCTGTGGGATTCAGGGTTAGTCCAGTAAATATACTGAAAAAAGGTAAAAAAAAACGGTAAAAACCTGATGCCTTTAGTTTTTCAACGGTTTTCACTTGGAAATGACATAAATAATAACATACTAAAAATCGGACCAAATCGGCTCGCCGGAAGTTAAATTTTTTTTTAATTTTTAAAACATGGCCGAAAAAAAATTTCAAAAAATAAAATTATAAATATCGAGACTTATGATACATGATTATAGGCTATTTTTCAATGCTGAATACGAATATACCGTTTAAATTTTAAAAAATTCTAAATTTCAGTTTTTAAAAATTCAAAATTTAGAAAGTCGAAAAAATTAAAACATAGCTCAAAACCACAAAATAATTGCAAAAGAAATAATTTAAACGGTTTTCAATTAGAAATAACTTAATAATTACATAATAAAAATGGAAGAAAGTCGGACAGTAAAAAGTTTATTTTTTTTTAATTTTAAATTGTTTTGGCCTCAAAAATCGAGCTTTTTAAAAATTCTTGTTAAAAAGGTTTGAGGCATTTACTAAGGTCATTTTTCCATGAGTGTTGTAGGTATATAACCTTAAAAAATTGCCCTATAACCTAAAAAAACCACAATTGGTGATTAAATCATTAGTTAATCAATTAACTTATAAAAATTAAGAAAAATTCTTATAAAAATTAACGTTGAAAATACAGGTAAAATCTTTCAATCAAGTAACACAGAAAATATTTTGACAATATTTGGTAATAAATAATTTTACAATAATTAAATTGAAAGAAGACAAAATATCTTTCAAAAAATTTAGATTTTAAATTAATTTAAAAATTTAATTTTTTTTAAATCTTAAATTTTGTAGTACATGCATGTGATACATGTCTCTACGCTACATTTTAGTGCTTTTTACGAATATCAAGCCAACTTTTCCATAAAATTTAAATTAACTGTGGAAAAATTGAAGCATAAAAACAAAATTATTGAGAAAAATGCCTCCATGTTTCCACACTTATTCTAAATTTTATTGAAAAGTTGGCTTGATATTCGTAAACAGCACTAAAATGTAGCCTAGAGACATGCATCACATGCATATAACTTTCCTTAAAAATTTATTTACTGAGATATAGAAGAAATAAAAGTTGAAAAAAGTCGTAAACAAATGATGCAATCGCAAACTCTCATACTACAAAATTTAAATTTTTTTAAAAATTTAAATTTTTTAAATTAATTCAAAATTTTAATTTTTTAAAGATATTTTGTTTATTTTTTCAATTTAATTACTTTAAAAATGATTTATTACCAAATATTGTCAAAATATTTTCTGTATTACTTGATTGAAAGATTTTACCTGTATTTTTAACGTTAATTTTTATAAATTAATTATTTAACTAATGATTTAATCACCAATCTTGGTTTTTTTAGGTTATAGCGGTATATACCTACAACATCCATGGAAAAATGACCTTAGTAAATGCCTCAAAGATGAAAACTGGTATAAGCGTTAAGCAGAAACCAGTATATAAAAACCAACCAACCAAATGCCTCAAACGTTTTTAACAAGAATTTTTAAAAAGGTCGATTTTTGAGGCCAAAAAAATTTAAAATTTGTAAAAATTAAATTTTTTATTGTCCGATTTTCTTCCATTTTTGGTATGTTTTTATTTAAGTCATTTCTAATTGAAAACCGTTTAAATTATTTCTTTTGCAATTATTTTGTGGTTTTGAGCTATGTTTTAATTTTTTCGACTTTCCAAATTTTGAATTAACTTTTAAAATTTGAAATTTAAAAAATTTTAAAATTTAAATGGTATATTCGTATTCAGCATTGAAAAATAGCCTGTAAACATGTTTCATAAGTCTCGATTTTTATAATTTGATTTTTTAAAAAAATACTGATTTTTAGTATGTTATTATTTAGGTCATTCCCAAGTTAAAACCGTTGAAAAACCAAAGGTATAAATTTTTACCGGTTAAGTTACAGATTGCCTGGACTACGTCAAGTGAGTTCCAACTGTTTGGCTCCATGCTATTCTTGCTTTATGCTCTGTCATTTGTTTTTACTGATATTACGTCAAAGCTGAAGGACTAATGCCAGGGTCCGCCGTGCTGATCCCGAGCGAATAATCGCGCTAGTTAAGTTTTTCTATGTTTTATGAGATTTTATTGACACGGTGCACTAATGACTGGTTCGGAACGCGCGCGTCAGTTGAGCTGCTCAGGATAAAAGTGGAATAAGTCCAAAAAATGCAAAATTTGATATTAGAGTGAGTTTGGATTTATTTTAGGGTTCTTTACCCAGAGTGGAAGTCATCGATGTCATAATCTCAATGATTTGCTCGTAATAGCTGCCTAATATATTACTTCTCTATAGGAACACTACAGGCATCGTTATAGAAAACTGTCAATTACTCAAAACTACGTTCAGTGGACTTACGCCGCTTTCATTCGAAACAGCTAAATTGCCTTCCAGAAAACGTGGGGAAAAAACTATCACGTCGTACAAAAATAGGAAACTGCACGAAAATGTTGCATGGAGTGAATAATCTACACTAAGACCTTAAGGTAGTGTTTCCCCAACATTTTTTGTGGTCCATACCTCACCAAAGTCTTCCTAAATTTCCAATGCCTTCCAAGTATTTTTTATTTCGAAAATCCTTTTTGGAAATTAAATCAAACATGGTTGTCCATGTCCCACCTGGGGGCAATTTGGAAGAAAATTTACAAATGGATCCCCTAGAAAATCATATTGTCACCCAGTGGGGCGTGCGCCCCACGTTGGGAAACACAATGGTAAGACGATTTTCATGAAAATGTCAAAAACTACTGAGAGGTGCTAAATAAGTTTTTATTGCCATGACTTCTAGACTCATAAGTAAAATACTCATAAAAACTGCTATGGAAGTTTCCACATATACTGAATATAAACTTTATGAAACCCAATTATCCGCTCAACACTACTAACTAAATAATCATACTCCCTGCGTGAACTAAATAAAATCGCGTTACCCCCAGACCAAATAATAATAATAATAATAGTATGATCCCTATTACCGTAACCTTCTTCCCTCACCTTTCTCCAATTACGCAAGAAATAGGAAACTGCTATTTTTACCCTTTAATTTTAAGCACTCTTACCGAAGCGGGATCCCTGGGGGGCGCCCCGCAATAGTCTTTAACATGCAAATGAACCCATTTAAAGCGGAGCCGGCTTGGAACTCATTTGAAACCATCTTGGAACTTTTGCCCAGGCATTAGCCCGTCTGCGAGATAAAGGCCAAGTGGTCCCCCCGATTCGGCAAGCGTGGCACGTTTGCCAGTGAATTATTTTTATGGGGTTGCCATCCAATTCTTGACTTTTAAATGAAACGCGGACCGGCATCGCTTAAGGAATAGTAATGGGTGACGAAGAGCTCGCAGCTGATTTTCCCTTGAAATTCTAATGCATTTTAAGGCCCCGGCAGTTAGGAGAGGTAACGCTTCGGAGGGTCTCGTTCTTGATGAGTCGTGGGGGGGGGGTGGAGTGTTGTCGTAGGCAGATTCTTTTGAGTCGAAATGTGTCTAACTAATCGTGGGTGAATAGGCGTAGGTTTGAGGAAGTTTGAGCAGTGACTTAGTTTAGGTTAATGGGTATTATTTCGTTACCTTTGGAGGAAAGTAGTTAATGAGATGTTTATTTTCTTCTGCTTTGTTTGTCTTAAGATTTAGAAAAACGCGTACATTTTCACTGGAAGACTATAGTTCGACTGCCACGAGAAAGAAGAGAGGTTGTCATGGAAACGGGGTATTCCCCTAAGTTTTGGGGGGTAATGATAATTCATCAACGGGGAACACATTTTCAGCCAAATCTCTGTGGCTATCTTTTAGAATTGAACTTCTTTTCAAAGTTTTGCTTTTCAGTCAAAATATTTCTCGCAGCGGTCGGACTAAGCTCAGTTTTCCCTATATTTTTCCTTTCTTCACAATAAATTGTACTTCCTTCTATTATACTAAGAAAAGGAAACTTTGTGAAGTTTCAACCCAGAACCCAAAAACAGATTCCACCCAGTCCCGTAGTTTTGATGGATAGTTATGTATCGTTTTTAAGCTTTGGGATTAACTAGGAAGATAAATCTGCCCTAGTCATTCCAAAATTTTCAGTATTTAATTGAAACTTTACTTTTTTAAATAGTTGAGGTGGCGCTTTAAAAAATTCGGTAATTTAAGGTTGAACTTGTCGTTTCACCAGAAAATTTAATAAAATCGGAGTTCAAGTATTACGTCCTGAAAATTAAACATCTGTAATTAACCTCCTATGAATGTAATTTAGACACTAAAGTGATGAATAATCCAATTCATCCATATGACAATTTAAAAGATATATTTTATAATAAAACAAATATGTTAATACATCTGAAAGGCTGAATTTGTGAGAAGACATTATTAACTAATTCTTAAAGAAATCTTATGAAAAATTGGTTGAAAATTTAAATTAATTTAGGTGCTTTAACAATGAACTTCAAAATTAAAAACAAAATATCAACTGCATGCGTTATTATAATTACGAAAGGTAATTTAAACTGAATTTTATACATTGTATTTTCTACTTTGCATTTATATATAAAACAATAATGTAATATTTATTATACGAAATATAAAATAGGCATAAAAAATAGAACACACTTATCTTTTATAAGTTTATTTTGTTTACCATTGATGTTTTAAAATGTAGCCAACCTTTCATCTTTGAATACATTAAATGAATGGAATATATATCAAACATAAATTGTAGAAATATATATCTGGGTACATTTAAATTATACATAAATATCCCCAAAAATAGTCAAAAGTTCCACAAACTTTTCTGAGATGACAAGCCTTAAGAAGATAAAACAAGATACCCCATTTGAATTTCGATGTAATATTTGTCTCCGTAGACATTCAAATAACTCGGAACCGGAACAGATTCATTTTAATAGCTACATGGATCATGAATGCAATCAACGTTGAGGGTTGACATATTAATCTGCTATGCTACGGGACAAGAGAGTTCTGAACCGTAAATTTTAAATAATTTAGCTAGATTGCATTAGTTTGATCACATCTGCGAAGATTTCCCCGTGGATATTTTCGTCTGAGAGATTTTGAGTAAGTTACATTGTTTAAGTTTCAGGATAAAGTGATATACCTAGTTGCAAGGATTACAAAATCATTGTTTGTAAAAGGGATGTTAAGAGTATAATATTGCTCATTCTGATGTTATTGAAATATTTTAAATTCAATTGGCTTGTGTGTTTAATTTGCAACCTTCTGTGTAGAATAATAGATGTAACAATTTTTTATAATTTGGAGGAATATTTGAAGGAAGTATATGCTTACTTTTCTTGTTTTTATCTGAAAGAAACAATTTTTAATGTTTTAAAATGGCTAAAATTGAATTAACCTTTTAAACGCCGCAATTCAAATTTCGAATTAATGGTTCTGATTTTTGACTTAAATGGCTAGTTTCATCATTACTAAAACCATTCCAGTCATTTTTTGGCGGAAAAAAATTCCTAAGTATTATTTTGAGGATGTTCCCATTTGGGAACATTGGCGTTTGGGGTGAAGTTTTTAGGGGGATTTCCAAAGGGGGCATATTTTACAATTAATTCAAATAAAATGATTTAAATAGGTTTCTACTCAATAATTATGAACATTTTTATGATTGTGGACGGTTTTTTCATTTTTATTATCCATACTTGAACGATTTAGTAACTTTTTATGAATTTTCATCAGAAAAAATTGACATGTTTATTACGTACGTAAAGTTTTTCCGTAAATTTTTCTTGCACTATGGGTAATATTTTGGTGTAAAAAATACAAAAGATTATTTCCTTGCTCTTCAAAGCTAAACAATTACGTTTCTGTGAGAAAAATTAGTTTTAATTACGGTTCTATACGGATATCTAGCATAAAATCCACTAATTGCATTAAAATCTAATTAGCTTTCAAAATTAATAATCATAATTATCTCCATTGATTTATTAAAGCTGTGTTTCTCATGGAAGATTCCGAACTGAAACACATATATCTTACATATAACTTACGTTAGAAGATGTTTTTAGATGTACGCACTTTTCCTTATTTTCAAAATTCTTAAATTTTATTTTTAAAATTTCTATCAAAAAAAGTACTTGAACAAAAATATATACGCAAATCCTCAGAAAAACTCCAAATATGTTCTTTGTATAACCCTCATTGATAATTATTGAATATTAATCGATCTGGGAGTTAGAAAAATATACAAGTGTAAGAATTTGCTATAAAGATTTAGAATATATTTCTCCATAAATCAGGTGAAAAAATAAAAATTACACATTTTTTTAATTTAAAACAAAATTCTTAACCTGTTTAGATCCTTTGAGACAAGAAATGTTCAAAAAATTAAAGAAAATTGGAAATAATTTAAATTTTTGCATGTTATAAAAATCCCCTCAAATACTATACCCCAAACGCCGATGTTCCCATTTGGGAACATATACGTTGTATTGGTAATTACTCTCCAAAATTAAAATATGAAGCTATTCTGTCAATCCAAATGGGAAGATGTGTACTTAAGCTACCTAAACACAGCAAGATTATTTAAAACTAAATTTATTTAAATTTTTCACAAGTTGAAACTTGTGCAACTTTTTGAAGAGCCAAAAATCTCTAATTTTGATGTAAATTCTACAAAAAGGATTAAATTGCACGTGAAAAACTTTTGCATGTAAAATAACTTCATATCTTTGAGTTCCTTTCTACCAAGTATCAAATTCTTGCATGAAAAATTAAGTGGTGTAAAAATTCCTTAAAATGATGTTCCCATTTGGGAACATCGGCAGGTAAAAGGTTAAGGTAAATATAATAAGAACTGCAAAAATAACACATCATACTTAAGTTATAAAAATAGTTTATTCACATCAAAGATTATTAAAAATAATTTTAAAAACGCATATTGTTTGAGTTACTTTCTTCGAAAAAGCTTACACATGCAATGTAAATTTAAAACTTGAATTATCAGTAAAAACTAATGAATTCCCAATAAGAACTACTTTGCAAAAAATTCTACTTGAGTTCAACTGTTTTCGAAATCTAAAAATTTTAAGTTCAACTATTGCCAGTTGAATTAAAAATGTAAATAGGTCCTAAAAGTTTAAGAATAAATAATGTTTAAAATAATGAAGACAAACGAAATCTCGCAATCAAGGTTTTTTCACAATCTGTGTTAACCCCTTAACACGTGCTGAATTTGTGATGCCCGAACTGAGTTCGGGTTGGAGAAAAATTAACGTTTCAGTTTCGTGAAGCCCAAACTGAGTTTGTTTCGATGATGATAGTGATTTTTCTTCGTTTAGAGATTGGGAGACATTATGTTTGGATGAGAGAGATCTTCCTCCTAATTGAATAAGATGTATGTTAAAATAATTAATACACTTGTAATTTTATTTAAATTTTGATTTTGTTATAAAAACTATTTTCAAACACTGATAATAATATAAAGAACAAAATTAAAAAGTCATAAAAAATTCCATTTTTGGTCAATTTTTCTGAAATAAATGTCACCGTTAAGGGGTTAATAATAGTGTATAAAACACAACCTTTTGCACACATAGATCAAACCTTGGCATGAGAAAAATTAGTCAACATTTAAATTTCAAAAATTATTTTTTATGTTATTTATTTTACCTCAGTATTTGTTAAAACGAGGATGTCTCCCTATTCATCTTGAAAAACTAGCCTGTTAGCCTGTGACCATATGGTGACGCTAGTACCTAATGGGTTAATACACCATTATTGCTGCTTAAAAGTTTCATATAAAGTTTTCTCCTTCCGTCCGGAAAAATTGGTCCTCTCTTGCACTATATTTCCAAACTCCTGCACACTCCAAGCTTACGCTACCCTATAGCAAAGATATCCCGGAAAACACCCACTCAAAAAACAACCCCTCCAAATCGCAAATGAACCACTTAGCCTCCCTACTCCCAACATTAGCACCACTCCGCCTTAACTACACTTCCATAATCTCAAGGTCCCAGACGACACAACAAAAAAATCCGTCCGACAGCAGAACACACGACTCATGCTTGGCCGGACCTCATCTTCCACCTCGCCAAACCCTTGTCTCGCATAATCGCCCCTTGGCGTGATATATCCAGGATATATCCGTGCGTGTCATAAAACCGGGCCCCCTGACATCATAGTCGCAGAGCATCAGCGCCTTGTGATGAATGTGTCGCGAAAATGGTATTTTTTCTTCTTCTCCGGAGGGCAAATAAAACAAAGCTAGCCATAGAGATAAAGGCAGAAGGAGGCCGCCCTTTTGGCGATATTGTTTGGCTTTTGCCGAAGTTATCAGAGATATTGGACGGGATGAGTCAATATTAGAGTTGGAAATCTATCTCAAAATAGGACTTGAGAAAGAAGCTTTTGTTGGGGGAAAGGGGCCTGGAGTGGGTACTTGGGCAAATTGCGTCCCGCGCCTAATAGGGTCTCTTTGGAGGGTGTGTGGGCTTTTGTTACATAAATATACTGGTGAGGACCAATGGGGAGTACGTTTGGGAGCCGTCGTAAATGTATTGAGTATGATTAGGTGGAAGTTAACGGATTGGTGTTTATCTGTTGTTGTTGTGGAGATGAAATATGGAAAAGTTTTCTGTCTGTATTTTTTCATCTGAGTGAAATATGTTACAATAAACGTCCTTGAGGCCTAAAAAGGGATATAGTTTGTAGGGATCTGGATCACTCTTGTATTGAGTTCAGCAATTAAAATACTAAAATATTAAAATACTTATACTTAAACTAATACAACTACATTTGTGTTGATTATATTTCTACTTGTGGCAAAAAATGAGAATAAATAAATGTAAAATGGATTTTTCTTAACCCTACAGTGCATACTGTTGCCATTTGGCAACACGACATTTTCCCCATTTCCTACTCGAACTTCCGTTTCCAAACGCCAACACCATGCAATAAGTACAATAAATATAAAATTTCATTGGTTTAGCACTTTAGATTGCCAGTAGATCGCAGCAGGGGTACTATTTTCAGAAGTAGTGAGCTAGTAGTAGCTAGTGAGAAGAAAGTCAAGACACAGAAAACGCCAAAATAAAAGGACCATATAAATTAAAATAAAAAAATTTCAACTTGAAAAAAAATGTTTTGAAGAGATAAGTAGTTTTTTTTATTTTTTTAGAGCATTTGGTTTTATTCCACTTCACAATTAATTTCACAAGGGACACAAATTAATTTCACAAGGACAAAGTTTTTTGTCAATTAAATGTAGAAAAAAATTAAATTAATTTTTTTTAGTATTTTTTTACTAATTTACACCATAATAGAAGTCAAATAAATGATTTTCAAGTGAATTTAAAAAATCATGCATTGTAGGGTTAAATAAAAACTTTTGAAATGTAAACTATTTAAACTTAAGAAGGAAATGTAATAACTAGATAAGAGGCAGTAAGTTTATTAGTCCTTAATGTTAAATTTTTCACGGATTTGTCTTATATTTTTGAGTTATCCGACAAATACTATTTCAATATTCATATTTTATGGGACGTGTGTCAATGAAGAAAGTTTATACGTAGATATATAGAACCATTAATAACTGTGGAAATTACCAATACGTGTTTTTGTTCAAACTGTTAACCGTTTGTTGTTATTTTATTGAAGAAAACGTGCAGATTTAGCAATGACAACCATACAATTTTGCAATATCTGACTAATAAATCCATATTAGTGTTATTGAACGGAGAAGGTAAGGGAATTAAATCAATTTAAATATATTGTTTGAACGTAAAATAAAAATAGATACATTGGATGACATAGATAAGTATTCACAATGGAGCAGATATAAATTGAGAATAGGTTCTTCTTTTTCATACCTCTCGGTATATCTCTCACACACAGATGGATTTTACACCACTCGCTTTATTAAACACAATCCCAGCACATCCCCTTCAGCATTCAAAATAAACTAATCTCGACATAAAAGAGAGGAGCTACACGTCGCAATTCTTCAAACTCTCTCTCTCTCTCCTACACAAATCACCTGATGTCTCACTTCAAGACTCTACATTAAAACTGACGTCGAAGAGAATCCCTGGTATTAAACTGAGAGGAAGGGATCTCTCAAAAGATCCCAAAGCTGTTCCGGATATCAGAAAGGAGCGGGAATTCAATATTTGTTCGCAAATCCATAAGAATGAAAACAAGCAGTTTGCCAAATATTTGATCAGTTCGGGCAGAACAGAAGTTTCAGCGTGACTTTTAATATTCGCATGAAGTATTCACGAGAAGTTTTCTTGACAGAGCAGGGACTGAAAAGGTACTGTTCCAGAATTTTTGCGGACTAATCTGATTTTTTCGTGGGTGGAACAGAGTTGTGTTAAGTTTGCCGTTCTTGTTATACTCGGGGATCAGATTATTTTTTGACGTTTTAATATGAAACTAATGGCTTTAGGTTCTTTTTGAGTACTTAAAGTGTTAATTTCCTAAAACACGGCGGTTCAAAATGACTGTAGTTTTATTATAATAATAATTTTAAATACAGTCAAGGATTTAAGGAAACATTACTACTTTAATAGATATATGGAATGCGTTGCCAGAAAATATAGTAAATTCAAAGGGTGTGTATTAAGTTTAAGCTAAAATTTGACTGTCAGTGGGATTTGGTGAATGCATAAACAATGGACCAGCCTTGTTGGGCATCGAACCTGTAGCTGGTCGACAATATTTGTATTTGTAAGAAATAAACCTGTATTGTGTTTTCTCAAAAGTATTTAAATGGCACATTTCAGTTTTAGAAAATTAAGGTCGCTTGAAGGTGACATTCTCTTTTCTCATCTACTTTTGAAAAGCTTTGAAGTAACTTACTTTTTTAATTCTTATGTTTATAAAACTAAGGAGATACCGCCCCTGCTCTCTATCGCTCACCAACCCCCGTAAACTGCTTACGCAGGACCTTTTGGAATTGCTTCGCAATTTCCACAAATTCCAACTAGCTTAACTTTAATACACTTAATAAAACAATTAAATAATTTGCGGAAAAAACGTCAACCAACTTTCCAAAAATACGTCACCTAATCCCCTCTATGAATAAATCTCCCTTTAAAGTTTGAATATATATTAACTCTCAACTTATCAAAAATTTAAACGAAATGTGTTTAGAAATATTTAGCTTAAGGGGACACAAGACATCTCGACAGCCAAAATACATGAAATTTAGCTTTACCAATTTCTTTCAGAAATATAATTAAAATTCCATTCCCATCTTTATAATTTTTACAGAAAGCAGTCAAGATACTGTAGTTTATATATAACACAAGAAAAATAAAAAAATTAAATATTTTAATATTTAAATTTATAGTTAAAATGGACTTAGATTCTACGATACATATTGACTAAGTGTTGTTAATGTACATTTAAAAAAACTACTGAACATTTTATTTTAAAATTTGGACTAGCTATAGATTATAAGTTGATAGATAATAACAGGCATCCTTTTTGTTTTAGCTACACAACAGTTAATTTGAAAAAATTTTAAATTTAGGTTTCAAAAATAAATCAAATTTAAGACATAAAAAAAACTTTTTTCTATTGAAATATAACTCTGATTGGTTATTCAGAGGGTATTATTTTATAAATTAGTAAGGTTTATATGTAGGGAAAATTTGGAACCTCTAACTATATTAGATTTTTTAAAAGTGTACCTAAACATAAAAAAAATTGAAACTGAGAAAAATGGAATTAAAGTTTTAAAGGCTTATAAAAAATGCCACAAATACAAAAGTAAACGCGTTTTTTGACGGCTTTTCATATTTCAAAACTACACATTTGGAAAGGTAAGATAACATGCTTTTTTTAAAGCAAAGTTGGAAAATCGAAAATTTGATGCATTTTATGTCATGTTCCCCTTAATTATGTTTAATATATTATTATAAAAATAACTATAACTATTTCTAATTGTAAATTAAATAAAAACCATTATTTTAAAATAACTCGTTAGTATATGCCTAGTGTTTATCATTCATATTTTTGTTTAAACCCAAGCTTGTTAAACAATACCGTTTAAGCAATTGAAAATAGTAAACAAAATAACACATCACTCAATGTTTACAGTTAATTTCGATTAAATCAGACGAAATATTATACAAAAAGTGTGATATTTTAGTATAAAATGGCGTCCATATAAGTTTTTAGAATAGGTTTTTATCATTCTTTGAATAATATTTCATTTAGAAATTATTTTTATAAATGTGAAAAAAACATGTTTCATCTTAAAATATGGCGTCAATAGGTCGTTGTGATTGGATGCATAATAACTTGATTGACAGTACTTGTTTTATAACTGCGACCTTATCCGTTATCTAAAAAATGGAAATATTTTAAAATTGAGAATATTTTTGAAAAAACGAAGGGCCTACTCGGAAATCCAGAAAGAATTAGGATATTTCGATACCATATACGTGGCATTCGGTTTAGTAATTAAAATCTTTCTCTGGAAATTGTTCACCAAAAACTTTTCTTTAGAATAGAGAGATTCAAATATGTTAATAAATATTAATACATCTAAATTTATTGAAAATTTCCTATTAATCACATAAAATTAAAATGTAGAGATTATAATTAGCGATGTAAATACACAAAAATAAATAAAATGATACCGTATGTAAGCCAAGTCTCTAATTTAGCAATAAACTATTCTTTTAAGTCATTAAAATTCAAACAGTCACAAATAAAAAAATCTAAATATTTTATTTTTGCTATGTTAACTAGGTTTTTTTAATTAGTAATACCTTTTTAAGGGTAGACTTTCTCATAAAATCTTTTGGCATTTATTAAACTTTACAATGACAAAAAAAGTATTTTAGAATTTTTAAAATTATTCGACGGAAATACAACGATGTTCTTTAATAATATTGAGCTTAAACTTTTACTTTTAAGCTAATTAATTTTTATTGTTCTCAAAATAAAAAAAATTATTATTTTTAAAGTTTGATGCTCACGAGGGAATTTTCTAAGAAGCAACAAAAAATATGAAAAACTTTAAATAATCACAAAAAGTATTCTCATTTGATAAAACTTAAGCACTAGAATAAAAAACTTATACTGAACAGTTTTAAATGTTTGCAATTCGTTAACAACCAAAAGGGATTATTTAATAAACAAATGAAAACATAGACAGGATCTCTTTTATGTTATTACTTGTGCTCTGAAGAAAAATTTCTAATTTTTTTCTATTTTAGTAAATTGATGAAAAGTACACTCAGGATTATATTATGTTTTCGTGTATTTCTTACTGAACAGCAAAAACAAAATTCCGTAATCAAACATGTTTATTTCGGAATAGCGTTCTACCACGCTATTGATAGTACACATTTTTAGCTAACCCACATAAAGTGACGTAGATATTTCTAAAAATACAGATTTAACCCTTACAGTCTCAAATTTACCGTAGAATTAAAGGGCAATATCGGGTGGTCTAGGATTGAAAGTGTTAAGCAAAGAAATCTACAAAGTACAAGATAGCAATCAAATTGAAAAATTAACTTTTTCTTAGCTGACTTGATCTTTTCAACGTAAAAACAAGTAATTGTACGTGTGCTTTCGCGTGCGCGTACGTGTGTGTGTTGATTAAAATTCCAATTTTACAACTAAAGTGCTTACAGAAGAAACATGTCAAACACCACTTTCTTGTTTTGAGAAAAACAACAAAAATTATAAATCTCACTACATTTTTATGAAAGTGTTAAGCATTTTATTTTCCCCGCAGTTAAGTCTTTTAAATTCCCCGCAGATTAGTTCAGAAACCAGACAAGCGGCGTCGTTTGACTTGTTTCTGCGCAGCTGAAATTTAACATGTAGGAAAATGATTTTATTTTTAATATTCCTACACTAAAATATGCGTTTACCCCTACAAAATACAATGACTACAAAAAATCATTTTTCAAAAAGAGTTGCGTTTAACATGCTTCAGAAATGATTCGATTGCAAAATTCAAATTTCAATCAATTCTAGTGGGAATAGCAGTGCATACTCATTTTTGTAGGACAATGTGGCCATGTTTAATTTCATAAATATTTACCTCGTCACTGTAGAAAAATCAGGTTTTTATTTATAAATATTTTTCAATCACCCAATCGACATGTTTCCCGCATGCACAGTTTGTTAGCTACCTCTCTCGAGATTTTTCCGCTGAGAAAAGTTGGGCATCTCGACGAAACAAAAAGACCCATGGAGATTCAGCCTGTCGCTAAAAAATCTCTCCCACAAAACCACTCACTCGAAAAAATCACAACCTGAATCGAGTCACTAAAAAAAATGGATGGTGGAATGTGGACTAATACTAGTTGTTGACCTCCTTTAGTTAGTGTTGATAATAATTTAAAGGATGGGAAATTTAAAGATACAAATATTAGAGGGAAGTATCTGAACTTGATATTTTATTTAATAAAATTAACCCCTAATAAATGTAGATGGGGCTATGTAATATTTCTTAGATCGCATAATACATTTTGTAATATTTCATGCCACATTCTCACAAAGTTATAAATTTGGGGTTTTCCCAAAAGATCCTCAGACAACCACTTTTCCTTTCGAATCCAAGTCTGCGTCAAGGGCCCAAAGAAAGCACAAACGCTATCATCTCCAGATTGTTCGGAAATCGAAAATTTCTATCTTAGCCCCCCCCCTTTCTAGCCGGACAACTCTATCCCATTCCAGAAATGATTGAAGAAAATATAAGAAAGAAAAAAAATTCTCCCCATTCCTTATCCCCCCTCCCAAAAAAAAGGTGCAAGAGAAAAAGCATTTTAGAGCATTCCATCTGCACTAGAGATTGACTGAATTTCTCTTACATGAATATGTATATAGATATATATCTGGCCTCTGCACTTTGTACACGAAATTGAGATAGTCTCGCGAAAAGGAGTCGGACTGAAGGAGGAAAAATTTCATTTCTGATGCATATTCAGTAGCAACAATGGGTTCCGCGATCTTTTTTAGCTGAATGCTGATCCTCTAACGCATTTCTCTCCATACAAGATGCCCGCCATATTTAAATATTTCATTTTGCTCCTTTTTAAAAAAAAAAATCCTCCCCGTGGAATATATCGATGGAAATTGTTATATATCTATTTTGATAAGACGATGAGGATAAGGAGTACTTCCCATTTTTGGAAGGGTGGGATTTCATCTTCTTCGGGGTAAATAGGAAATCTGGGTATTCTTTAGTCGAGCCGTTTTAGGAATGTGATTTGGATAGGAGCTTTCTAATTCACTTTTCTATATATATATATATATATATATATATATATATATATATATATATATATATGAGCGGCTATCTTTTGATACGGTGAGGATCGATATTTGAATCGGTAAGGTGTATTAAGGGCTAATAGTGCGTGAGATTAAAACTGGGAAGGCTTCATATGACTTGCTTAGAGCGAAAGGGGTGTAAGTCAACCAAACATAAGGCCCAGAGAAGCTTGGAGTTGTGAAGTGTGATAGTAGTATTGACGTCAATTTTGACCACTCTTGGTCCGCAATTCAACATTCTGAACTAAAAATAATACTTTATTTCAGAAATAAAAGGTATTTTCGCCCAGTTTGTTTCTGCAGAATATAAGTAAAACTAAAATTTTAGATTTTAATTCGAATAGTTAAAGTTGTAATATAGTAAAAGTACATAAATGTAATAAAAGTTGGAAATTACTTGGGTAAAATTCAATTAAATAATTACTCGATATTTCTATTCAAAACCCAAGATTTTAGATTTTTTCCTCTTCTAAAAAATTTAGCGACCGAACCTTCTGTCTCTGAGGTCAAACTTTCGAGGCATTTTAAATAATATTAGCAGGGTTTTTTTAGTTAAATAAATGCATAAGAGTTGTTACTTTATTTGCAATTGATCCGTTCCATTAGAAAGAAAAGTTATGTCAGGACTTATATCACACGTCACAATTTTGAGAATCCCTCGCCTTATGAGTTGAAGGTGGTGTCCAGGACCAAACACAGTTCTGAGTAACTGAAAATTTTCTTTACTGTTCCTATGGTGAAGAAATTTTGGGTCTGCTCTGAAATAAATTATGCTGGGCTATACTCACGCCACTGTCCTTTTGAGTAGCTACTCGTAGATATGAGTTGAAGAGTTCAAACATACTTATTTCCCTTCTTACATTGAAGAGTATGGGAATTCATGTAATTTCAATTTATAAATTTCGTGAGGTACGATAATGACTTACATGTTTTATACTTCCGATTTTATGAAAGGATGATGATATTAAAAAAATTGGTATCTATTGAAGTATACTCTAATAAGGAATATTTTCAGTTTAATTTACTTTCGTGAAAGGTAGATAATAATAAAGAAATATTAAAATGAAATATGTTACAACCGGTCCTTCATATTCAGCTTTCTTTTGCATCCAATGGAATATTTCATGATGGAGACTTTATATTTACTATGGGCAAAATATCATTTCGAAGTTTCTTTTAAACTAATAAAAGCATAAAAGGAACATTATAGAATTAAATTTCAACAAGCTAATTGAGATCTATCTAGTAATTTAAAATTTACATTAATGATAGTTATTTTTACGGAATTAAAAGGAACTTAAGATTAGAAATGAATTCAAATCTGCAAAGTGTGGGGTTTTTTTTCAAATATTTTAAGTTTGAGGTTATAATTCAAAGAAATGTTTCATGTGAAACAAGTATAACCATTAAAAATACATTATATCTGTGCCAAAAATATTAAATTGAAATTTATTAAAACAGGAATTTACCTGATATACACAATTTGGAAAATAACTGTTTTTAACTCTTTGTAATCTAATTTTCAATTAAATAAAAACAAAAACATCGCATGTGCTTAAAATCTCTCTGACTTGCAGGCATATTTAAAATTCAAAAATTATTCATCAGTTTAATTGACAAAATCTTAAAAATTTACTTATTCTTATTTTCAATAAAAACCAATAAAGAAAATAAAAAATTCAAATATTAACGATATTTCTTATCTACTCCCACTTTCCTCATAACTTACTTTTGTTCGACTGCTTTGATGCTGAATCATTCTGCTTAGTAAAACATTTATTGTATTTTTCCAAAAAAAAATATAATGGGAAAATTTTGAAAGATATCTTACAAGGAATTTCATTCCTAACAAAATTAATCCAAATCTTTTGAAATATAAAAAAGAAACGCTCTGAGAATGAATGATCTTTCTTTAACTCCATTTACATTAAGAATAATTTAAGTAACTCACTAAGAAATTATTCGTTTTATTATACTTCAAAATAAATAGAACCTATGTCATTGCGCATTTGGTCTGAGTTTGCTACTCTTACACCCGTATTGACCAACACGAGTTACTCTGGAGTTAGGAGTAAAACCTCGTACTCTGGAGTTAACGTTATCGACCACACCAGAATACCTTAGCTCTCGAGTGAAAAGCAGTACTTCCGCTGACTCCTCAACTTTGGCGAGTTACTCTCGAGTTAACAGTAAACAAAATGGACGCCGGAGGTGTTGTATCGCACAGATCAGACGTATTTCCCGAAAATAACATAAATGGCCTGGATAAGCTATAAGAAATGGTGGGGGAAACTACGGCCAAAGTCGGAGGAGGTTAGACAATGACATGAGGTAAGTTTTTAGGATTTTTAAATCTCTTTCGTTTTTACTTCTCAGCTCTCGCAATCGTGACATCTAGATTTATGCTATATATTTTTATGAAGTATTTTGAGAATAAACGGTAGTACTGTTGCATTAGCCAGGTGCAAATTTCGTCAATAGGACTATATTTGCTTCGTCTTACAAATTACATGTATGACAAACAATTAAAAGAAAGTTCAATTCTAAAATTTCCGCCAAACACCGGCAAGCTCTTTTGAACTCAAAAAGTAGAAATATTGCTAATTAATATCAAATTCATTGATTAAAATGTTTGGTTAGATCAAAAGCTATGCAGTTTATCAACAAAATTCTGAATGTTAACGGAATTGAACCAAAAGCATAATATTAACTATTGGAGTCTTCAATATGTTTTGCACTCACTCTACTCTTGGCAGGTGCATCCTGCTTATGCAACAGAACTACTACTAAAAAAACAGCTGAGAGAAACACAAAATTTAAATCAAATAAAAAAATATCACATCAAATATAAATGCATAATCACATATCCAATTTATTTTTCATGCTATGAATTATCTTTAATACCCTCCTCCTATTTTAGAAACTAGAAACATTTATTTCCATAAATATGTGTAAAATGTTATATCCAATAACCAAACTTAAAAATGTAGAAGTACACTTCATACACAGTGTTGAAATGTTACGAATTTTGCAGAAAATCTTTTTTAATTGTTATTACATTGATTTTTATTTACTGTATTTTTTAAAATCATTATTACAGTAATAGTGAACAATATCACTGGTATAAATATCCAGGGTCACTACTAGATGGCGTGGCTATAAGCTAAAGCTTTCTTTGGAAGGAGAAATTGTGTTTTTGTTTTCATTCATGCATGGGGTGTCGTGTTGTCACGTAGAACAGAACCAGGCTTGTTGTCAAGGGTAAAAATCAAGAAGTGGGTTTGGGTTGGCGCCTATTGGCAAATTTTTAGCCTCCAACTTGACTTTGATTCTTAGGTCCAACTACTTTGCTTGGCGTTTCAACCCACTTCAAGATTTAAGCTGCTGTTACTGCAGGTTTTTTTAAGGACCAGATATC
Source organism: Tetragnatha versicolor (assembly GCA_024610705.1). Taxonomy (NCBI): domain Eukaryota; kingdom Metazoa; phylum Arthropoda; class Arachnida; order Araneae; family Tetragnathidae; genus Tetragnatha; species Tetragnatha versicolor. Next base: position 70,114,694 of record JANDEH010000001.1, read on the forward strand.
GCACATTTTTATCTTTTAAGCCTAAATTTAAACGACTAGGACACTTAGTTTGCATAAAAATTTGAAGAAATTTTTGTGTACAGAATGTTTTTTGTGTTATCCAACTATGTGATCCTATGATAACTAATTGGGCATTTGCTCGCTTAAAATTCTCTGCCATTCATAGTAATCCCTAATGCTTGCAGGATTTTATTCATGTGGGATACATAAATAGTAACAGTATTGCCTCTGAGATGTTCGGTGTAATATTATTATTGGTTATGTTACTTCTGAATTCAATTCCTGCTATTCCTTAGAAACTTTGCCTTTATTATAACCAAACAATAGAGGATCTATAACTAAGCTTGCAGTTTATCGTAGCTCAGCAAATTAAGAAAAAAAATGTGTTTCATTTCTATATATTTAAATGAACAAACCATGCTTACTTATTTTCTTCTTTTTAGGTTCAAATGTTTTATGCTTGTGGTTTCTCCTCTGTATTAGAGGCGCTGACTGATATAACCTGTCTAGGAGGCTGGGAATATCCTGCCAATCAGAGAAGGTACGTACTTATGAATTACAATTAAGGTCTGTTACAGAGGCTTTGGCCTTTTTGTTAAAAATACTAATTACCTTTGTCTTTCCAATTTTTATTGTTTACCAAAATTATCCTTTTAAATTTGGCCTTTTCACAGGTATATCTCTGCACAGATCCATGCCAGGAATGTCGTCAAGAGTTCGTATTGGGTTTGGAAGCCACAGTTTGCCTGCCTCGGGATTCCCTTGTGCTGCCGTCTGCAGAATGCCCAAAAGATGGTCCTTGCCATGCCGGTTATGCATGACACCGAGAAATGCTTTTGATTGACAAGAAATTTCCCCTGATGATGATGGATTCATCAATACCTCTCTGCAGATAGTGGGAATTGCCCAGAAGAATTCCATTGTGTTGAATTTTTTTCTCCGAAATTAGTATTATAAATAGGGCTGGAATTTGCATGTAATGTATCTTTTCGGAAACCTGATATTGCATTGATTTTTCAAATTCTACACATTTCAAGGGATTTCGGATTGATTCAGACCATTTTTATTTTATAAATTTTTACATCTTTCAGTTTATTTACATGTTTTTGTACATTTAAGTTATAAATACATATTCATATCCAATTTTGGGTTTTTTTTCCAACTAGTGTTTCGAAATTTTGTTCCAAGCTTGAAATTTAGCGTTTAAAAGGGTTTTTTCTTTAATAATTCATTAAAAATCTTTAAAATAACAAAATTTCTTCCTATTTTTAAATACATATTTTGCACTTTTTGTTACGTATTTACCTGTAATACATACATATTTGTATATATTTTTAGTTACATGGAAATCACAGCCCTATTTATAAATATGCTTTCATTTTTTAGATAAATTATTTACATTCTTGAAGTTTCTAATGTCAATTATCTAAACCAAGTTTGTTGCAAAATTTTTTAATTGCTATGCATTTTTAATTATATTTCATTGTTTTACTGTGTTAGACAATATTTAAAAGAGATGCCATAATTGATATTTGTATGTGAATGTATATGTCGGCCAGCGGCGTAGTGGTAGTGCAACACGCTACAGGCCTAGGGTTCAATTTATGGGTCTCGGGTTGGGGCAAGGTCCATTCAGCCTTTTGTCCCTTCAATGGGTCTATAAAATGAGGAACAAGTATGCTTACGAACTAAACACTGGGGGTCTTGCGTTAGGCTGACCATCTAACTGGACATTTATTTGCCTAGCACCCCAGGCCCCACTGTCATGAAAACAAAGATGGGTAGGGGAGAACGAGGATGAATGGGACAGTTCCATCATCACTTCATTTCCCGTTTCCAAAACTTTCCATCAATAGCTTGCTATATTCAACTCATTTAAGTAATTTCTGATAAAGTTTATTAAAATAGGGTGCAAAAATTTATGTTTAAACTTGTGTTTTATGTTCCAAACTCATGTGTGAACATGCAAAGTCTTAATGAGCAAATAGTTGGAACTGTCATCTCAAATATGTCATGGTCAAACAGTTATTCAAACAAGTTAGGTTTTTATGCTCTATTTTTATGAAAAGTTCCTTCAAAATGGCAGGGAAAATGTTACTGCAGGAGAGGAATGCTTTGGGGGTTAGGTCCAAGCATAAAAAATTATCTATTTGCACTCCCAAAAGTACAAACCCATAAAAAGCGAGTAGTGTTAATAGAAATAATACCAGCTTTAACCACTGAGCTGAAAGAACAAAATTATTTGCTAGTTTATGTGTTAATTTTACTCGTCATAAAGCCGAATATATGTAGGCTGTTTTTTGCCTTTTTAATTTTTTTCCTTGGAAAATAGAAGTGTGTTGTTCCTTTAAAAAGCTAAACATTGTTCAATATTTAAAATAACTTTGTTATTTTGAAAATTTTTGAACTTTTTTTAACTGTCCCATTCATCCCCACCAAGAGTTCAATTATTGGTTTTAAACCTGTTACAGGATTGAAAAATTTATATTTTTTTCAATATTAGCAAAAATGTGAAATTTGTCCCATTCATCCCCGCTCTCCCCTATAGTAGGCCTTGACCCACTGGGCAATTGCGCCAATGTTTTTTTATGTGAATGTATTTCTGATTCGATAACTTCTTCATATCTGCCCAAACTGTGCTCTAGTTGAATAAATGGAGAAACTGCATTATTTCTATAGCTTGTGATTATAACTCTGACTATTTCTACCACCACCATCATCTCAACTGTACTTTTACTAAACTTGTACCTTTTAAGAAAGACTATACCATTTAAACTGTTGTTTCAAATGGGAAATAGTCTTTATCTTTTTCAGTATGTTAGTTTAAATCTAAATCTTCATAGTCATTACATTATTTATAAGACCACTTCTGATTGGACAGCAGTAACCCATGTGAAGTACATGGAAGTAAATGTTTTGAATGTTAAAGATAATTGATCATCTTGACTATGCTTCATCCATAAATATAATTAGCTGGTGGCTCAAAATGTTTTTCTTGAAAATATTTATTGTATAGTTTTTACAAATTTTAATTGTTATGAGACATCACTGAGCTTACTTGAAGCAGTTATGATGATGTTTTTTTGTAACTTCTTTAGAACTTATATTCTTTTCTCTTAAAATTAAAAATGTATTATAACTTTGATCCTTCAAAGCTGAAGGGTCCACTGAAAAGCTTTGCATTAAGGAATAATATTTATTTAACTTTTATCCAGGTCCACAAATGTATTAACTTTATTTAAAGACCTTAGAGTTATCAAAGTTGCAGTGTAAGTTTTATATTAACATGACATTTTGATTCAGTGTTTATTGTGTACTTAAATTGATGTACTTCTTTCAAATAAATTTTCATGCTTTTCTTTATCCAAAAAACTTGAAATTGTTTGTGATTCTTTATTTATTTATTAACTTATCAAATTAAATACAACTTCTTCCTAAATAAATTTAGCTTTATTACATTTTAATAAAAAAATATTTATAATCACTACATTATTATAAAAAAAATTGTATGTACATTTATAATCTTAATTTTTTAAATTTTAATCCTTTTCAATATGATTTTTTGCTAAAATTTCATTGTACAGATGTCTGGCTAATTCATCCTCAACTTCATTACACGAACAATTAAAATATTTATTAATATGTTATTGAACAAAGGAATATGAGTTAGGGATAAAATTAAGAAAAACTTGATTAAATCTAGAATTACACGGTCGCAAAAAAATTCAATATGTAAGTATTCCTTAATATATTCCCTTCACCATCATCAATTTTTTTCTATCATTCAGTTTTATCACATAAAAGAAAAAGCCACTGAGAGACAAATAGACATTTTCTATGATACATGTTTAGTCAAAACTACCTAAACTGAATTTGATTTACATTTTTCCCCCATTTTCAAACATAAAACCCCTTATCGGTCATATGCGAAGGAGTGAACATTCCCTCAAAGAACATGGCTCTTTTCTTGAAAGTAGAATGATTCATAGATGTTTGTGTTACAGCTTATAGTATTAAAATAAAAAATTAAATTATAATGATTAGATTAGTTATGCTCATATAAAAAATAATTTGTTGATAAAAAAGGCTTAACATAATTTGCAATAAAAATTTGGAGACTGAATTTTTCTTTGCTTAACAACCTGTATTTCTGCGGAAAATTACTGAAAAGTACTTCATTTCATTGATTATCAATGGCATAAAAAGGAAGATAAAATTGTATAAAAAGTTTTTAAAATAGTGTTTCCTAATTACCTAAATAGAAACGACGTTTTTACCAAAAATGTGGGGCATATTCAAGATTTTCCGCTTCAAGGGTGAATTTTGCCTGACTTTCAGCGAGCTCTAGCGACCAAAATATTAGTCTGACAAGAAAGTTTTAAATGACAATTTTGTAGCTTGGTTCTTCATTTTGATTTTTTGTACTTAACTTTTTCACGAGAAAGCCATGCTTTCCGTTCTATAAGTAAAAAGCCGAAAAATTGGGCAAAATTTTAGCGTGTTTTCCGAATTTTCACAATAATATCATTCGAAATTTCGTATGAGAAGTTCAGATTCGGGTTCAGCACTATCGAAAACATTTAAAAACCGTTGAGAAAAGAAAAGCTTCTGATTTTTTTTTCTTAAAATTGCCCTTTTTCGACACCTGGTTATTGGACTATCAGGTCTGTTTATTTTTAAATTGAATATCGCATTGTCTTTTTGCAATCAATAATGGATCTGTTCTTATTGAAAATGGAAGTCAACACTTCCATCTCGAACGCTGTAAAGTTTGCTGTTATCTTCGTCATTTTTTTCAATAAAAAAGAATTGATTCCGAATTAAAAGTTAAAATAATCGGAACAACAACAAGAAATTGTTTGATGTTTTCGCGCCCTATTTCCTTCTTTACATGCTTTTAGTCACGTGGGCTACTGCTGTCCAATCAGAAGTGGCTGTATAAATACAGTTCTCCTTAACTCTGGAGTATCTTAATTCGATGTTGGTCGATAAGCTTAACATTTATCACTAGAGTTAGCTTAACTCTAGAGACATCCTACTCTAGAGTTAGCTTGGATTTGACTCGAGATGGTCGATACGGCTGTTAGTACTCTTTTTCAAATCACGAGATCTAATTATTTTCTTTATGGAAAGAAACCGGAATAAAAACCTAACTGACCAAAATTTAATTAAACGTAAGCATCAGTTTTTACGATTTTCCTGTATTTATCTTCTTTTAGCGAAAAAAATACCGGCATGGTTTGGAACTGTAATGATGAAGTAAAAAAACTAAGGAATAGTACTTAACTTTTTATACTAACTCAAAGTTGTTGGTATTTTTCTACTAACGGTACGAGATGATAGTTTTTGGGTAGAAAAAAATGTGTTATATTATGATGAGAGTATTTTTTACAATTCCCAACTGTAAATTTATTGCTGTTTTATGTACTAAAATATTTAGGATGTTTTTTTTATTTTGTTGACTTAAGACTCTCATATTGTGCGATTTTTATGGGTGGAGAAATTATAAACTAAAAACAGTACATGAGAAAGTATTTAGATTAATTTTTTTATCTTGTGTAAAAAATAGGGAACCATAATGTGTAAATAGTTTTGTGAAATATTAACGTACGGTATTTTTTTCAACATATTAGTTAGCAACATAATTTCAATAGTTTCTTTTTGGATGGTGGTCTTTCTGGTTTTTGATTATTTGAGCTTAACACTGTAATGGTTTCTTTTAAGTAGTTTTTATACACACAATATTTTACACTGGTAGTTTTTTTTAATTGTATCTATTTTCTTAATTTTACTTTTAACCTTTCTAATCCGAAGGTATAGATCTAGTTTGGGGCCAAATGAAATAAAGATGCCACAAAAAAATTGGCATATTATTATTTATTATTTTTTAAATTTAAAACTGGGGACTGAAATTAAACAACGTAAATTATGTATACGTATATTAAAAATGTATATCATCAAATGGCATCAGAAACAAAAAAAAATACATCCTCACATTTTCGCTTGCAAAAAAACTAGTTATATTAATTAAATTTTAATAAAACAAAAACACAGAACGAGGACAATACGTCGAAGATAATATCGAATCAAAATTAATCACTTTTTCAAGAAAAATCTATATTTGACAGGCTTTCTACTATACAATAAAATATTATTTATAAAAGAATGCATGTGCCTCTGATGGATTTCCAAATCCATTTCTTCCTCAGACGCAACTAAAAATTTATTCTCTTCGGGACAATCCAAATGAAAAGAGAAAAAAAATATTCTTTCCCAGACCGATTTTTGGATCAAAAACACCCCCTCGTGTCATGTGTTTGAATATTGATTTTAGGGAATGTGTTGCGAACGCCTAGAGGGAAGGAGCTAAGTAAAAATAAAATCCGGTCCCAATACTACACAAAGAGTACCAGTGCTTCCGATATCGTTAAATTTCTCACAACTTCCATTGAAAGCACTATGGAAAAAGCAGAATCAGCAGAAAAACTTCTTTTTTTCTACACCCTGAAAATATTTATAATATAGCTCTGGATGTTCTCATTCTAATGGAAATGGATAGGACACATTCGGAATGTCCTTTAATAATAAATAGTGATCTTCGCCGAGGAATCGTTGTAAGATCTTCGCTGATGGGATATTGAAAGGAATGTCCTGCTGCTTTTTGCTCCTCTTGCGAAGGAAGGCCGTCGTCGGTTTTGAAGTCTCTGTTGAATGCCATGCAAATGATTTGCGTGGGATATTCTTGTTGAAAGGAAAAACTTGGGTAGTAGTTGTTACTTGGAGAGATCCGTTGGAAGAAAAAATGGTTCTGGAGCTTTAAAATTTTAAACCAACAACTGGAGAGCAGTGGTGGGTGGGGAAGTAAGTCTAAAACTTCGACGCTTCTTTTGGTATATATAGTGTTATTTGGGCTCCATAGAAAAGTTTTGTACTATAGATGAAAAGAAATGGGGACTTATAAAGTATTTTAATCTTGTTTTTATAGAAATACATATTAAGAGATGATCATTTTCTTATGATTGGGCTTGTTTTGGGGAATAGGCTATTTTAAAATTTGTCATTAAAAATATAGTCTATTAATTCATTGTTGTAGTTTCATTGTTTTTAATCAATTCTGGATAATGTTATAGACATGGATTTTTGCATTTATAAAACTTAAATTTAAAAGCAAACACTCATTAACTGGTTAGAAATGTTGAAAATAAACATAAAAACATTGTGTTAATAGTAGCTTGTATGATAGTACAAAGACTCGTATAGCTGATACTTTTACCTCTGCGGTTTGTAGTTCTTTTGGTAATGTAAGTAATAATTTTATTCCGATTCGTTTTACTTAAGCTGTTGAAAAATAAAATAAAATATTGCTTCACTCTTCATTTTTATAGTTTTTTAAAGTTTTTGTTGACACTAAAAATCTTACAACTATTATATTCTCAACTTATGTTATTGCCGTGCGCCACTTGGAATACCTAAGCTCCATAGGGTTTCAGGGCAAAGGGGGTGTGGCTCCTGAGAAAGTGAGGCCCATAAATGGCAGGAGTCCGACTTCTGCCTCATTATATATGATAGATACCGCCACTATCTATCGCCACCTCCAACATTTTGCCACTGAAGGGGAGGGAAATAGTCTCTAGACACCTGGACCCGTGGTAAACTGCGCCATGACGGACTACAGGACTTTCGGACCCACAGATTTAACGATTTACTCCACATATATTCGGTGGGTCTTTAGCGGTGTCGGGAATCGAACCCGAGACTCTCCGATCCCGAAGGCGATGCCTTAACCACTAGGCTCCCCACGGCCCTCAACTTATGTTGATTTTTGTGAATTCAAATAATTCAAGCATTGCGATTTTGACTATATTTTATATTTTCAAATAAAAATTTTATTTATTTGTGTGTTCGTTAAAACATTTAATGGAAACATTTTCAGTACAAAATTGAACACCTAAAGAAAATTAAACTTTTACACATACATTTAATGAACCGCAGAAACTATGTTCTTACACATCAAACACAATCTTCCTTCACATCTTACACGACCGAGTTAAAAATATTCCTCCCCCCTCACCAAATTACAGCTGTTAAGCAACAAACTATTGCAAGGCCTGTACTCATGGATCATAAATACAAACAAATACCTTTTTGCCCCGGAATATATGGAGCGTTAAACTCTCCTAAAATCAGAAACGCCCGATATTCAACGCCGGGTTTTCACGAAAGGGCGTTTTTCACCATTGGCCGCCATGAAAAAAGTCGTAGAATCCCAAGTTGCGAGCCCACAGTCATATAGGCAAAAGACACAAATAATATTTCTCTTTTCTCGCAGGCATTAGCATTTAAATATGGAGCAAATAGTCGGTGCTTTCACTGTGCTCCATAAAATACCGCATCTCCGGTGGAAGTAGTTGGGAAGGAAACTTCTAAGGTGACTGTTTGCTGTTCCATTTATGGGGGAAAGTTTTCCACTTTTTCGGCTGTTGGGCATTTTACCCCGACAAAGGGCCATTGCTTTCATTTTTCTGGCTTTTCGGCCTGACAAAAAGGCCGTATAAACTTGCAAGATGAGGAGGTATTTGACAGGGCTCTCTGCACACTTTCGTATTCCATAAAAATTACGGAAGTTTTAGAGGCTGGTTATGGTGTTTTTTAAAGTGCGTTTTGTGGAGTCGAAAGAGTTTCTTTTATCGAGTTTTTGCGTTTCTTTCATACTGCTATATTTATACGAGTTTTGGGCATTTTGATTTAATTATTCATAAAAAAAGAAGTATAATGAAATGTATTTGTAATGAAAGTTAGCTGAAATATAGATTTTTATAAACATTTATTGCGCTTCATTTGGAAATTTGAAATTTATTAACAACAAATTAACAATTAGCAACTTCAAACAACACACAAAAGAAAATAGAAAATATATGTATACATATTGTTCACTAAGGGACCAAGGGACCTTTCAAGTGAAAACATTGAACATATCAAATACATATCTGTAAAAAGAAAAAAAATAGAAAAAAATGGTACAAAAAAAAGATTTATACACTAAATTAGAAATCAAATTACAATAAAAATACATAAATATACATTTTCAAGATAAATAATAAAGTTAACTGGCAAAGGATATAGCACAAATATAAATTAACCATTTTTTGTCTCTGTATAACTTAACAGACCATTTTTTTTTCATTACAAAAAAAATTAAATAGGTGGAATATCAGGACTTTATAAAAAATGTCTTATCCAAATACACTGTTTTATTGATTTAAGGTAAAACATGTTTTTCTACATCAAAGTTAAATTCATTTCTGTTTTAATTTTTTTTAATTTTTGAAACATTACAGGGAAATTATGGTTAAGCTCAAGCTTTGAAAATAAAACGTGTGCTTCTTTTAAATCATGAAAGTTTCTAGATTTTTTTTTCATTTAAAAAAGTTATATGTTTAAATAACACACTAAATATTGCTGTCATTTGTACTATCTCAAATGAAATGACGCAAATTAAATAATAAATCTAGTTATTTTGCTAACCAAATTTATTTGGAATAAAATATATTTTAATTTAAAATGGATTATAAATTATACGGGAAATGCTATAAATCCTGGCACTATAAACAATGTCCAGATATGGCTCTGTCATTATGAATAATACTTTGTCTCTTTACTGAACCTGAAAAGTCACCAGGCGATGCCCTTGCCCTCAGAGGGGATAGGCCCACCCAGGTCAAACTCAGCCGACTTAGGAGTGGACATATTGGGAGCCTTAAATTTTTAAACGGTGAAAAGACTTTTCAGATCTGCACTAAATGTGCATCAGCTCAGGCCTCCCCTGCACATCTTCTAGAGAGCATGTTACTAACTGTGAGGGACCTTCTGACTATTCCTCTTTTGGTGTATGATTTTTTAGGGATTTACAAACTCTTGGACTTGGTCTAGCTTCGACTAGACCAATGGGAATTAGTAACAACAACAACAACAACAACAACACTTTGTCTCTTTGATCATAACATACATACCATCAATGGTATTTTTTAGCATTTAATGTTAGGATATATATTTATAATTTTACTATCCTGATGATATCAAGTCGGTATTTCGGTATGTAAATTAGCTGTTTATTTGCATCATGTCAAATAAAGCTTTTAAGTAAGTATTTTCTTTCTTTTTAAATTATCAAGAAACCTTTTCTTAGTTTTAATGAGAATATGATAAGTTTGATAAATGTAAAAAACTGCAGTATAAAAATATTATGTAATCAATCTTAACATTAACCCTGGGACTACACTAATTATTTTTAACTCTCAACAATACTTTATTCGCCTCTTTTAGTAAATTTGGATTTTTTTTTCAACATTTCTTAAAAAATATCCAGACATCTGTCGTTATTTGATTATTTAAATTTAGATAAAATAAGGTTTTGGAACTTAGTCGAAAATTTCCCAGGTAAAATTTAATATTAAGTTACACTAAGTGTACCTACAATGCAGTATCATGGCACTAAATATCACGAGTAGATGCCAGAGCACGAAGACAGTAAAAATCAATCCATATGTCATGTGCTCCGTGATTTTCACAGAATTAAGCTTATAAGCGATCACAAAGGAACCCAGAGTGATCGACAGGATACAATGACTAGCTTTTTTATTTCGTAATATTCCGAAATCTGCTATTGATTTATTAAGATGATGTACTATACTTTTCATGGTAAATGTAAAATATAATGCCAACACTAAACAAGAAATGCATACTAAATCTTATAGAAAATGTAAGTTTGAAGTTATTACACAAACGCTTTCATGATTCTTGTGTTTATACACAAATTATTAAGTGTGAAGTAATATTAAGATTTTAAAAACTACTTGAGACAGAGACAGAAAATTACGTCATTTAGACCAGCCATTAACATATTTTAATGCGTGGCTAAAAACTGAAAAAAAATCTTCACAAAGTTTTATGATACATCCCACGCTGTACGAATTTAAGATTGCATTTGACCGATTATTTTTACAGAGAAAAAGCATTGAATGTTAAAAAACCCTTCATTAATATATTGCCTGTTATAAACATGTCTCCTCAAGGGAAAATATATTTTCCTTAAAAACACTTAAAAGGTATTAAAACATTTTGTTTATAAATTTTCAAACACTTAGATAATTAATAATTCCCCTGATTTTAGATGCTTCACATTAAGGAAGCATTCTTCAAACACATTTAAGAAAGTTAATTACAAATAACTTTCAATGGATATTTTTTTTAGTTTTTGATTTTCCTGTTGTGTTCGTGTTAAGCTTTTAGCACCTAATTATTTTCAATAAATATAAGTGCAAAGAGCTAGAAAAAATATAAGAGTAAATTAGGTAGAAAACTAATTTCCTGCGTCGTTTATTAACTACGAAATTAGACTTTTAAGTTACAACCTAAAAAAGTAATTAAAATAATTTTTTCTTGCTTACATGCATTAAATAAAGTGCACATAAACTGTAATATCCTTTGCTTACATTGAATTTGACATCTACCTACATATTTTAAGAAGTGCATATTTTCAGCGTCTTTAAAATCCAGTTCACCTACCTCAAGTTTTCACAAAATATCATAAATGCATTTGTATGCGATTATTAGCTAAAATAATTAATAAAAGTATGTTTTTATTTATTGTTTCTTAACTTAGGTTATTTTGTGTTGAAAGTGACTTAGGTAGTTGTGTTGTTAGGGCCCTCCTTATTACTCCTAAGACGCCGCAAAATTTAGACGTTGAAACTTTTTAGTTTTTTCTAGTGCATTTAAGGTCTAAAGATTGTACATTAATTTGGGATTCATACAAAACTCGGGTCTTTGTTTTACCCATAACGTACAAAAGTATAAACAATTAAAATTTAATTTATTCTTAACTTTCGAAAAGTAAAAATGGGTCCCCTTTTAAATGTTACATAAGTAAAAAAATATCTTTTGCCATCTAGAAGTGAACATTAGAATATCTTCTTAAAATCTATAGGGTGGGTAAAGGTAAAATGGGTCACTTTTTAGGTACAGTTGAGGGTAAAAATTACTCAGTTGTGATTTCTGGCGAACCACTTGGGTTAGGAAGACAAAATAGGGGTCGTTTTTCATTAATTAAAGTATTCTTTTACCAAAAAAATTTTCGAGTCCTTAGGGGGTCGTCTTCATATTAAACGAAACACTAACTTTTTTCGAATGGGGACCCCCCAATTATTATTAGTTTTTCTGAAAGGCCATCCCCCAAACCCTTAAATACCCAGTTTCATACAGATTGAAACCTTCCTACCCTCTTGAAAAAATAGTCACATATACACCCTCGTGGGGTCTAATAGTACCCCATGCGTAAAACGTTCCCATGACTCTAATAATAGATAAAAGTACCCTAAATGGAAAATAATTATAATTTTTTACTTCTAAAATGATGCTTCATAATAATTTTTCCAATTTTTTTGATATATTACTCATTTTTTGCCCTATTACGGCGTTATTTGGTTTCTTTTGTTAGTTTTGTTAGTAACCTTCTAACAAGAATTAAATTTCAGAAATGAACCATAATGAAGTTGTTTTACTTAAAATTTTTATAATCACACTGCTTTAAGTATACTAGCTGACATACCCGGCTTTGCACGGGTAGAATTTACTAGTTAATTTTAAACGATTTATGAAGTTGCATATATTTTCTTTACTGCATTTTCAGCTAACTGTCACCCCAGATTAATTTATATAGTACAATGAAACATGCGAAAGGTGGATTCTCCTTTTTAAAATTGAAATAATACAAAAAATGATACGTTAAGATGTGTTAGTGAAATCAGTATCTCGCTTGTTTTATGTAAGTATCAACGCGAAATTGATTCTTTTTCTTAATAATTCTTCGAAATCACATTCTGGATTTCAGTAAATACTCATAAATCTTTGAAAGCATTCTTATTTTCCAAGAAAACTGAATATAAAAACGTATTTACAAGCCATGAATTTATACTGTTTTTGTAAAGAATTTGTTCAACAGGAAGTCATGGCGACAGTTGTCTGAGTTTTTTTTGCTGCAACTTTCAGATACTCAAAATATTTCTATAAATAGCATATTTTTCTTAGAATATGAATGAAAAATTTAAGAAATAACAGGTATTTCAATGTACTCTGCCGCAATCTTCTTTTTGTAAAAAAAAAATGACAATTTCATCGAAAATATCTTTCTAATGCATCTCTAAAGGTCTTAAACAAACATAAAAACCATGTTTTATCAATAATATGACAAAAAAATAAAATATTAAGCTTTATTTGATATTGTTTTACCGCCATTCATGCCTGGGGTCTCAGAAGACCCCAGAGGGGGAATATGTGACTAGTTGTCCCACGACACTTACTTTAGTAAAATTTTGCGTAATTAAGGAATACTGGCATTGTAAATTGTCAAAACAAAAATACATGGGAGATATCAAGCTTCAAAGTGCGTTTGGGGTATAAAAAGACCCCATGCGGGGTAGGAAGGTTAAATTTTTTTTTTAAATAAACTTAAATTTTTTTTTAAATCGTGGAATTTTTTTTGGTAATTTATTCTGGTGGTAATTTTATGTAGGAAACCAAAATTTCAATCGATTTTATCTAATAGTTTTTGATAAAACGAACTAGAAAGAGCATTTGTGGTATGCATTCGGCAACGGTATACGGCCCCTTAAGATGTTAATTCGTTTTTATTAAAAACTATAGGATAAAATCGATTGAAATTTTGGTTTCCTGCATAAAATTACTACCGGAATCGATTACCATAAAAAATTTTCACGATTTAAAGAAATTTTTAAAAAGTTTATTTAAAAAAAAAATTTTAATCAATCTGGATAAAACTGGGTATTTAAGGGTTTGGGGAGATGGCCTTTCAGAAAAACTAATAATAATTGGGGGTCCCATTGGAAACAAAAAGTTAGTGTTTCGTTTAATATGAAGACGACCCCCTAAGGACTCGACAATTTTTTGGTAAAAGAATACTTTAATTAATGAAAAACGACTCCTATTTTGTCTTCCTAACCCAAATGCTTTGCCAGAAATCACAACTGAGTCTTTTTTGTTTCCTCAACTGTACATTCACATTCTAAGTTTTATTTCATCAAAAATATTACTTTTTAATGATTTTTTTCAATTGGATTTTGACATTACAATCCTTCAGAGCATTTTCATCTTATTTTATCAAATATTTTTTAGTTATAAGTTGGTTAAACTTAGCATTCAAATAATGACCTATTATAGCCCAATGTGGAGAAAAAAGGGTCTCATTGTAAAAATGTGTAAAAATATATTTATTTCTAAATATACATAAAATAAGAAAAAAGGCAATCGGCTAAGCCGTTTTTATCTGAAAGTTGTACTTTAATGAAATTGTAAAAGTCCGAAGTTAAGGAACATTGTTCAAATGTAGCAATAAAAATATATTTCATTTGGAGAAAAAAATAAACTTGTTTGGTTTCAATGTATATTTGAAGGAAATAAGTTAAAAACATTGTTTTAACATAATACAGAAGGCCTCCTAACTATCACCCCTTTTACCCCTAGTACAAAATATTGTTATAAAATATAAAATATTTTATATTTTTCTAAGCTGATTGGCTTGAAGACTTTCTTTTATGGAAAAATATCACAAACGTTTGCTGCAATTTATTACAATATATAGATATTTGGATGTTGGTAAACCCTGTTTTTTCGACAACACCATTTACCGTTCAAATTAAATATTTTTTCAGTTCTCAAATTAATAAATCTAAATTTTGGACTATCAGAAAATGTTTCCAATAGATAAAGATTATAACACAAAAAAATGAGTGAAAATAATTCAATTTAAATTTGATTTATATCTAGTTAATGAAAACTGACCCATTTTACCCCAAGACCCACTTTACCCCAACCCACCTTACCTTCCCCAAATGCTATTTGAGATTACATAGCGCATAAAAATAAAATGAGCAGTTTATATGGTTAACTTATTTCAAAGTCGATCCTAAATCTTGAAAATTAGTATTGACCTATTTAAGTTTTTCATAAATGAACACTTGAATAAAAAGTTGATGGTGTAAGATAGTCCCTGCTTAAAGCTAAAATATAAAATAATAATAATTTGTACATAATAAGTTGAAGAACGAATCTATTATTTTTTAAGCGATCAAGTTACAGATAAACGTATTCAATCAAATACTATCTACTTGTTCAATTTTAAATGTATGACTATATTCTTTAAAAAGTTTTGAAAGTTATGTCTTGGATAAATAATAAAATAGCTAGTTTCTATCACAGTTTCCTCCCATCTGTGCTCGAACAACATGTAAGTTAAAAAAATTTTAATTTACTGTAGAATCTACGAAGCACATCATGCACCTTTGATTCTTTAAAAATGAAACTCCCTTACGAAAAGAGATCTCCACCTTTGATTTACATCAAAAGCACGTCCTTTGAGAAATTTTCCGTCACAGACAACGAGAGAGAGTCGCAAGAATTCAATTATTTTCTTTCTCACTGATCAGCCGGCAGAAAATTGACTCGGACATACACAGCAAGTGCGAAGGCGATATCAGAATTCATTAAACTCTTGACGCCTCACTAGGCTCCTGATTCGATTTTCAGGAGGGAGAGAGAAATGTTTGTTCTTCGGGATCAAGGAGACGCAAATCCCGAAGAATCAAAGTTAACTGGACAAGACTTCGGAGTAAGCAAGCAAAAGGAAGGTCTTGCACGAGCAGTCGCCGGCTGAATCGACGGAGCATTCAAGATGTAATTACAAGCAGCGCATTGGGACAGCATCGAAAATTCATTCCACGTCAATTTTACGGCGCCGAGCGCATGGTAATCAAACTGAAGGGGACGGAAAAAATAATACGGCACTCAATTTTTACGTTGATGTCTTTCTTTTTTATCCTCCTGGTCCGATGTTGCTTTACTTTTTGATTTCATTATCTGGGACTTTGTATGGCAAGCCGGGTCTTTATTTAAAGAAATAAGGTTAAATAAAAAGTTGGGAAAAAGGAATGGATTCTTACTAATGGTACTTAATCAGTTTTGTCATCCTCTGGGCTAATTTTTTTTCTGGATTTTTTTCTTCCCCGGAAAATGTAATTTTGGGAAGGAATATTTCCCCTGTAATGATCGGGAATGGAAATATATATATTAAATATATCTACGATTCTCTCGGATAATGAGAATGTTTCCTGGGACGGTTCTTATGAAATAAATGTGAAGGTACTCGCGGTTTCTAATTGCCTTTTCAGTTTGGAGGTCTTAAAAAATGAATTCCTTATTCAAATCTTGCAGGTGATTTACATTAAACGAAAGGGTAGGGCAGAATCGAAAATATCGTTACCAATTTGATGGAAAATTAAAGTTTCTTGAAGCAATTTCCATTGCTTTGACAACTTAAGAAAATTAATTACTTTATTGGAAAATTGAGTTTTGCGAGATCAAACAGAACCTTAAAATATTACTTTTTCTGCGCTGAAAACTTAAGATTAGATTATACTTACATACATTATTAGTATTTATTTACTTTCATAATATGAGATACACTGGTATAAATAAAACTTAAAATTAAGTTTAAATTATACTGAAAATGTCATGTAATTTTGCCCGAAGTATAGATAGTTGGTGTATCTAATAATTGATTATACTTTAAGTCTTCAAATATAACAAAAAATCACAGTATGTTTGTTGTTGACTTATTCCCCTTGGTCCGACCTCAGGCTAGACCAAGTCCATGAGCTCAAATATCCTCAAAAAATCACAAACTAAAAGAGGATTTTAAAGAATAGTATGTTTGTTTTAAGTTATGAGCATGCCATAATATAATTACAAAAAAAATTAAAGCTATGAACGCCATACATTTTTCTTTCATACGTCTCTGCTAATAAACGCTAAATTTATATTTTGTTATAAACGTATCCAAGATTCCTAGATATTCTAAGTGGTAGATGTTCTTCAAATGATGAATTTGGATTTCTCAAAACTTATGTATGTATGTTATTTATAAATGAAATATCAACCCTTTGTAATTGTATTCATACTTTTGGCTTGATTTTTTCTGTTTCATTTCCCTTACATAATGCATAATATTTGAAGTCTACTCGACTTGCATGTATCAAATTGATATTGTATAAGGCATAGAAAATCACAAATAATTTTTTTCTCAAAGATAACTTTAAATACTTTCAATTCAACGTTTAGCTTTTAAAAGATAAATGCATTATTTTCTATACTTGCATTTCCTTAGAACATCCAAAGAACGAAAACCTTATACCAATTAAAAACGGAAACAAATGACTTTAAAGAAATATGAGCTTTACCTTCCACTAATTTCGAGAAATAACCAAATAAATCTTGAGACTAAAGAATATTCATAAGAAAACCGGAAAACGCGCATTGCGATTTTCAAAAGTGCAATTTAGGAATAACTTTTATACGAATTATAAATGACTCTCTTTCGGAATACCAAAAGGAACTTTCTTGCGTGGGACATCATCCGTCCCAAATAACATAACAAATGACGAAATTTAATTAAGGTTGGACACAATTATTGTGATAAATATTGCCCGTAGCGGGTCCTTGCTCTTTCTGACTAAACGGAAAGTACCAGAGTTTCCACATTTATAACAAAATAAATAAACAGGATATGACAACGCAGTGGAGTTCGGTTAATTTATGAATAAGAGCTGCCTCGCAGAAGTTTCACCTTTCAGCTGAAACAAAAGCAATTTTTGGAATCATAAATCTCCTTGGCTGTTAAAGAATACTAATACACAAGCGGTGGACACGGTTGCACTGTAACCATGGTTGAGTTCGATTCGTTTTTGAAAAGCTTGGGTTCCGGAGTTATGAATAGAATTTCCGATGAAGTGGAATCTGTTGTGTTCTTCACGGGAAATGATAATTTAATTAAGGGTTTGTTTTGTAAAAGAAAATGTGCAAATCTAATAAGAAAAATCATATTCTTCTGTTCAATATATCATCAAGTAGGGGGATTTCGATGAAAAATATTTCACGCTAGGATTAAATTAGGATAAACAGAATTCTATCGTTGAATTACATTTTAATTATTCCTAAAATCCCTATTAATTTTAAGTGTTTGGCACATTAAAAATGAATGTGTAATTTTTATTTATGTGCATTGTAAATCATATGATTTATAAAATAAGAGTCAAATCACACAAACTGTCATTCTATCATTAAATTCGTCCAATTTATTGTAGGACAAATGGCAATAAATATTTACTCATTAAGTTATTCTCTAAGTCAAATTTTACTTTCTGACTACAGCGCTTTAAAACTTACCAGTTTTTCAGACATAATAACGAGTTTGAACTAATATGTTTTATTAAATACTAGGGGCTATCGCCCCCTGCTCGCTATCGCTCGCCAACCCCCGGGAACAGCTGATGCAGTTCCCCTAGGATTGCTTCGCAATCCTGTGCTCGCTACGCTCGCTCGCCATACGCTGGTACAGCCTAGATGAGATTCATTAGCAACTAAATTTATTGGTGAAAATAGAGTTTTATAAATAGTAATATGCAGCAGGGAAACATTAAATACAGTGTATGAAAAATATGTATACCGTGTTTATAAAATTCATGGATACTGTTGCATTAGCCAAGAAAAACCACCATAAGCAGTATAATATATCAGATAAGTACTGTTAACATGTATATGTTATACTTAAAAATTGATATAGGTGCTTTTACTTGCCCCATTATTTCATTACTCCTCTAACACTTCTTTGTAAACACAATTGTAAATACCCCTGCTTGGAGTTACAACCGTCACAGATTGGAATAATACTTTCTAGCTCTACTTAAATCCATCCTTAGATTGCTTTTGAATTTACGAAAGTAAACAAAACAAAACAACCGTTGCCAACGGGAGAAAACAAATACCGCCAAATTGCAGCGTCACGTAAGAGAATTATATATATAGATTTGGAGCAACAAATAAAACAAGTACCTATGTTCCAAAAGGTACATTGTTTAAGTTAAAAATTATATAACAATAAATAACATTGTAAGAATCTTTCACATATGATTTAAATTTCAGAAAAGTTACTACAGGATCTATTATGTTTTGAGTTTCCATAAATTTTAACAAATTTATCTTCATTATTTAGGTCTGCTATATACTACCGATAAATAAAACTTTTGTCATTTATTTTTAGTCTCCTTTTACCAATTATTACCAACCTTTTACATTAACATTCTAACAATACTAGGATTTTTCAAGCTTTAAAGAAAAAATAAACATTATAACAACGGACAATAAATATCCATAGAAAATTTTGATCATGATTATTTTTAGGTAGTATTTAAAACACAATTAATTCTCATTAATATTTAATCTCTTCCATGTAAAGCATAAGATTTTAGCTTTCTTTACTTCGATGGAAACTTAATACGCTTCAGGATATGGATAAAAACAAAAACCACCTGTTCATCCAAAAGTAAACAGATCTCTTTTGAACCTCTTAACACAAACACACCATCAAAAATACTCATACCCCCCCCAAAGAACCCCGCCCCACACCAAACGACACCGGTAAATTCATTACTTCTGCCCCATAACGACCCCCCATAGTACTCCCACCCCCTTCCACACACAGCATCAAAACTCCATCCTAATAAGCACCGACTGCAAAAGGACACCCCACTAACACGATACACCCCGTAAACAAGTAACGTTCACCTGGGTTACATAAACCCCCCCTCCTCTAGCATTCTCCCCTAATCAATATTAATGAGAAATTATTCCAGGGGTCCTCCTTTCCTCACCGAGGAGAGGCCACATATGAATTTAGCATGAGGAATGGACGGAGCCACGGTTTAAAAGCATTCAGCCACAAATTAAAAGGTTAATACATCACAGTCTCGCGAGTGTCGTGATTTATAGCGCTATGGTTCATGAATTTAGCGGCGCACAGTGGAATTCGTTTGACTCCTATGGAGAGATGAAGTCTATTAATCAAAGTGTGTGTGTGAGGGATCTAAGTGATATCAAACATGCGTTTTGGAGGGAGGTGCTGTGTTTCTACTGTCATGATGGGGTGACTGGTTTGTGGGTGGTGAGTCGCGAATTTTAAATGCGGTTTGATAAATTCTGTGGGGCGTTTTATGTGTGGTTAGGTTTGGAAGGGTGGATGAGTGTAATGGGATTTTATCAGGATTGGATGCGTGAGTGGTTTGAGGGTGAAGAAGGGCCTGATTACAAGGCATGGGGCCCATGATTTTAGGGGATCCCCAGATCGTCTGGAAACCAAAAATTGTGTTTCAAAACTATACTTATACTTTTATAACTTTGAGCTGTACATAACTAAGCTGTGCTGTACTGAAATGATATACAAAACAAAAGTTTTCCTCTTTTACTCTTTAGGTGACAATTTATTATAACAATTTTAAATTCGTTACAATTAACATTTTGTAAATGCATTATTATTAACATTAGGGGGAACATTGTATTAACATTAGGGGAAAGGGGTAACCTAAAGAATCCAGGCCTTGGGCACCAACTTGTCTTGATCGAGCCCTGGGGTGGCGTTTTTATTATATTATCGAATGAACAAAAATATTTTTACTTCTTTTAAATGTAACAAAACCAGGTCAGTTTTTTATGCATATGAGTTTAATATAACAGGTTATTATCCCATTCTCCAAGGGATATTCATTCAATAAGGAGTGGGAAAATTGGAATTGCGAGTGGGTATGAGTAAAGGATCATCCGCACTGTTTCACTTTCACCGTTTATTTTGCGTGATTCATTCCGGTATGAATCACTAGTTTGCATGGAAAAGTAAAGGAGTAAAGAGTGAAACGTCAAGTTGAAGCCTATTCCGACTATTCATTTTGATCTTCTATTTGGATGAATCCTCAAATGCTAAAAGGGTGAATAAGGAGATTTCACTCTTTACTCCTACACTTTCCTATTCAAACTTCACTCTTAAAACGATTGTATCAAAATTGAGTAAAAAGTACTCAAATTTGAATACATGAATATACTCATTCTGAAATGTGCATACTCAAAAATGAAACATCGGGAGCTCATTTTTGAGTTCAAGCTCAAGATATTTCATTTTTGAGTTTGGACATTTTCAGAAATGAGTATATATTCATGTATTCAAATTTGAGTACTTATTGGATCGGAGCCTTTTTGAGTACTTTTTACTCAATTTTGATACAATCGTGTTGAGATTCATAAGAGTGAATATCTCAGGATGAACAGTGAATTAGCTTTTACTCTTTTCACTTTGGCTTATTCCTCCATAATAAATATTAAAAGTAATAAGTATGAATGATCCTTCAGTAATTTATATCAAACTTTGTTCTTAGTACCAAATCAAAATTGAAAAAGTTTGATCAACTTGAGAAAAAAATTTTGGTTCTTACGAATTATGCCGTCGACCGTGCCACTGAATCGGGAAATGTTAAAAATCCCATTGACTATCCTATATATGTACCGCTGAATTTAACGGCTGCTGAACGGTCGACGGTATAATACGTAAGTACCAAAATTTTACTTTTATACTGATTTTTTTTATAATTATTGGTGTGGGACGAATTGAAATTTGTGGTGATATTTAGAAATACGCCAGCATTCGTTTGGGGATAGTCTATACACTCCCAGGATTTTACACAACAACTACATCACTTTGAAAGGAGAATTTCACCATTTATTGCTGGTTAAGCGGATAGTCGACTAGACTAGTACTTTCCCTCCGCTCTCTTGCGTTACCATCCTATAACAAGGACGAAACCTGTCCACGGTTGGAGGTGACGCTTGAGAGTTGTGAGATTACATCACTTTGTTTATTTATTACTTGATGAAACCTCAATTCTTAACAGCTCTTAAAAATAACGAGAAATGTCAACTAATTCATATAAGCAAAAATAAATCAACAGTAAAAACATGCCACGTTTTTGGGAAGAGTTTTTAATTATTTACTTTAACTATTTTTCCACATGAAGTTTATTTTACAAAAAAAAACTTTCTTCAAATGACAACCCTATAAACACAAGGAAAATTACACACAAAAAAAATTGAGCAAATCAATAGTTTTGTTTGTTCGCAGTTAAAACAAACACAGAAGACGACGTCAAAGAAAGAAAAAGAAACTTCTCTTTTCTTACGAAATAAAACATATCGATCCCCCCGAGATTGATCTGGGAAAGAAAAATATAATCATAATAATAACAAGAACCGAACCATGCGTCATTTCGACCTGACATTAAATTTAAACCAATCAAAGAGCACCACTCGCCAGTTCCAATCAAAATACTTTTCCGATCCCTTCGAATCTTTCTTCAATAAAGCGATTAAATTTTACTCGATTTTTCCCAAGCGCGACCTCCCTCAATTGTTTAAGAAATCAATTCCCGAATTTAATGACCGAACTCAATTTTTCTCGGCACCTCAACCAACACTAAAAATCTTTTTATAATCATATAAGAAACCTCTTTTCGCCCCTCCATAAAAACTCCTTATCCATGGATACGCAAAAACTGACCCCCTTAGGTCCTCATATTTTATGACCCCGACAGGCTCTTCAAATTTTCAGCCATCAAAATTTAAGCATAGTCCCACCCGAGTAAATACTTACGTTCTCTCGCCACCAGCGGGGAATACCGCGTGGAGTAACTCATCCGACTTCCGGTAGATGTCGCTGATGCAGCGGGCTTCCTCTTCCACCCTTTACGACCCATTTCGACCAACCTGACCGAAATTAGTTGGGAGCCTTTTCCGTTTGCAGTTTATTAACTTTTTAAAGGGACATAAATGTCTGTAAAATGGTTTTATGTTTATAACAGCGAGAAATATTTTGGCTTAACAGAGAGGGAATTGGGCTCGTATCGGGGGGAAAGTGAGTTTCTCAACCCCCCTGTGAAGCGGTCTTTATAAAAACTACCGACTTCTCGGAATAAAAACGAATTTATCTTTCGGAACACTTTATAGCAGTCTGGGTGAATCGATATGTTTAGTAAGTACTTAATATAAGATCGATTTTTTTCGGCTCCTTGAAACAATCGACGCCATTGTGATTATTAAAATAAATACGTTTCGCTCGAAAATTCCTTTTTGGAATTTTTCGTTGCGATTAGGAAAGTTAATTAATTTTCAATTAACTCTAAGTATTACTATTTATGAAAGCATTCAAGGAAAACTACATTATTTCCTGAGTTTTATAATTATGCCCTTTATTGTTCTATGAGAAAATGAATTATGAGGCGGTGTTTTAAACAGCTTTTAAATATAGACAACCTGCGATGGATAAAAAAGGCATAATTATAAAATAATTAACTAGTTAAGATAGAAAAAAAGATTAAAATGACAATTTCATGCCTGAAATATTAATATTGTTGAACCTAGTTACGAAATTTCCATTTCCTGCTCAACTGTTCTCAGCAAAAGACACTAAGTCCATGAATGTTAATTATTTCCCATTAAAAATGTATTTCATTATAGGTAATGGCTTGTAACTAAGGGTTTTCTAATAAATATTTTATCTTACAAAGTGTGTATTTCAAACAAATCATTCCAAAATTTCTATATTTGAGTTATGATAAATGTTAATGTAAAAAATGATTTTAGTAGGATCTACTAGCTAGATTATTTAGGATCCGTAAAAATTGCATTTAATAAATATAAATTTTAGGGAATGAATATTAATGAATGAAACGTGTAAAATACGTATAACGAAAACAGCTTCATTTTTAAAAAATAACTATGTGAGATTTGACGCTCATAATTTCTTTTAAGAGGGTTGATCCGAACAGAAACTAGTAATAAAAAACTGGCTTAAAATTATAATAATAACATAAATACTAAGAATGAAAATATGCGTTTTATGTGTAATACTCTTTTATAGAGAAACATTAAAATTCTTGACACACACAGATGCAATATATTCTCTAACTCCAAGAAAAGGAAATGATGTAATGCTATTACTCAGAAAGGAATAAACAACACAAAAAAGGCGTTTGAATTGCATGAATTCATAAACGCATCGGTAAGGGGTCATCCATAAATTAAGTGAGGTCAAAAAGGGGGGTTTGGAAAAATCTCACCAAATCTCACCAAGGGGGGAAGGGGGGTCGATTAAAATCTCACGTCAACTTTTTAAGTTAGAAATTATACGATTTTCTTTTATTAAGTATGAGAAACAGATAAGATACTCCAAATTATTTTTAAAAAGTTGTAGGTAAATCTCACTTGGGGGGGAGGGGGGGTCCGGCAAAATCTCACTAAATCTCACCAAGGGGGGAGGGGGGTCCAGATTTTGGAAAAAACGCCTCACGTAATTTATGGATGACCCCTAAGGCTTATGCCCACATTAGCCTTAGGGGTCATCCAAAGGTCAAAAAGGGGGGGGGTTTGGAAAAATCTCACCAAGGGGGGAGGGGGGGTCGATTAAAATCTCACGTCAACTTTTTAAGTTAGAAATTATACGATTTTCTTTTATTAAGTATGAGAAACAGATAAGATACTCCAAATTATTTTTAAAAAGTTGTAGGTAAATCTCACTTGGGGGGGAGGGGGGGTCGAGCAAAATCTCACTAAATCTCACCAAGGGGGGAGGGGGGTCCAGATTTTGGAAAAAACGCCTCACGTAATTTATGGATGACCCCTAAGGCTTATGCCCACATTTTAAATAAGCAAGAACTTTTCATTGTTTTTAACAAAAAAAACAAGATCCTTTTACAGAACGTAACAAAAAAAAGAAAATCAGAATCAAATTGGATAAGATTTGGTGAAAACAAAACTAATTCGTGTTAAACATTTAATCAACGAGTTAATTAGTTTTGGCAAAACAACAAACGAATAAGACGAATATTTTTCCGAAACTACTACAAAGGCTGACATTACTTAACATAACATGCACATAGAACAAGACATGGAATATTTAGCACAGACACAAACAAAAAAATACCTTTTTCGAATTATTGAATAATAAAATTCTTTAACATGTGGTTCGAAGATCCAAATGAGGATTTCAGACCTCGTATTCCTCTGATTAATATGCATGAATTCGTGTTTTGCCGAAATCTTATTACCGCAGCACTTAATACCGAGACCTTTATAATCAGTTGGTTTCCTCAGAAAAGAAGAAGAAGAAACAAAACTGGCGATGGCAGAAAAAAGCAATGTCATATACCGTTTCAAAAATTGTCTTGTTTCCCCCCACTTATCATTAATTGCCGGAATGAAAAACTAGGTAATGCGAGACTTCATTAATTGCTAATGAATAACTTCGGCAAATAAACGCAAACGGCCTTCTTTTATGTGCGGATTAAAGGAAGCAAAAAGATCGTGTATTAGTTTACTCATGGAAATGAGAAAGATGTATTTATGAAATAAAAGTTTAATTATCGTGTTTGCCGGTCCACTGAGTCGGAAATTAATTGGGCGGTGTTAGGGTTTTTTTTCCGCCTCTTATGGTTTGCTGTGGTGGCGTTAATTCCTTTGGAAAGCCCTCTCTGGAATCGGACTTGAAAGTGATCAACAATTGAAATGAATCATTTTTCAGATGTGTATTTGAGGTATTGTGAAGTACTTAGAGGGTGGAATTCTGAGGATAAATAAGTGTTTTGAGGGTATAATTTATTAAGTGGGTTTTTTATGACTTTTGAATCAATTGAGCTTGTTTGAATGAAAGTGGAATAAGTCCATTTAACGTAGTTTTGAGTAATTGAAGGTTTTTTCCAACGGCAGTTCCTATGCAGAAAGCATTTTTAGGCAGCTCCACTAGGACCCCTTTTGAGCTTTTGACTTAGGTGACTACTACTAACCTAGTACAACCTAGTAGATCTAGTGACAACACTACACTGTAAAAAAACTGTGGAAAAACAGAAATTTTCAATAACAATGACTTTATGTTCACAGAGATATTCTATCATGTAACATTCCCACCGCACTTCTATTTATTTTATGTAAAAAAACAGCTTTTTTCTAGTTTTTTAGCTTATCTATACTTAAACAGAAACTTACTGCATCGAACACAAATACAGCTATTGGCAACATTACACCGAATCTTCGTTGGTGCAGTGGTAGCGTGCGTGCTTAGCATGCGGTAGGTCGTGGGTTCTATCCCCGGATATTAATTAATTAAAATTTAAAAAGAAATCAGTATAAATAAGTACACACGCATGCGCACAAGCAGAAAATTACTGTGAGGCGCAGAAAAATCTGTAGCTCACTTGACAGAAAGTTTTTTTACAGCATTTACCTGTAGGTTACAGCTTTTTTCTGTTTACAGGATTTTTCGGCCTACAAAACTTTTCTGGCAACTTTTGCTGCCAGAAATTTTCTGTTTTTTTGCAGGATTATTTTTTACAGTGTAGGTAAAAAATCTTGGAAATGCAAATCCATGCTTTTTTCAAATTTTGCATATTTGGACTTATACCACTTTCATCCTGTACACAGCTTAATTGTTTATTGAAATACTTGAAGCGATTGTTGCATGCGGTTTAGATGAAGGGCTTATAAGAAGGAGAGTGACTTTAAATCCTTTGAACATGGTTTCAGTATTTTAACTTTTATGTTACCGTGTCTGATATTTCTTCAGAAAAAGCATTTTTGTAGTCCATCTGCTACTGTTGAATGTTGGATGAAAGCTACAAAATAATTTTCAGTAACGTTGTATTGGCAAGGGGTTTCTTGATTAAAAATAAAATATACCGAGTCTTTTAAAAGCTCATAAATCGAGAATTCTTGCATTAATTGTATTCAACATACATTTCTTCATTAAATACAGAAACTTTCTCTTATACATCATTAATTTTTTAAACCTTTTATCGACGGCATTATGATTTAGGCAATTTTTTTCGTGCAAATATTTTTTGAGTCACTGAATTAAAAATTAAGGGATATACGCAAATAATATAATCATAATCGATAGATCCTAAAATGTTCTCAAAATACAAAAAACCATAGGGCTTAAAAAGTAATACATTTTCCTTTTGACTTTAACTACTTTTGAAGGAACTAAATGACTTCAGTTTTGAATCTATTCGCATTTCCCGCTAAAATACTCATCAGAGAACCCATTCTGCCTTTTATCCTGGAAGATAAAAACTGAAAGAGTGTTCCTGCAAAGTATCGCCATATTCGTAAGGATGGTTATTCTATGTATTTTTAAGTTGACGGGAATTTTAAGTACCGTCAGTAGATAAAAAATTTTAAAATTTTAAAAACTAAAAGTAAGTCGAGCACTAATTGTGTGTTTTCTTCCAAACAATGAGCGTTATTCTTTCTATATCATCTTCGGTTGATGTTACTCTCTCTGGCCATATGATGTTTCTTTCTTTTTTAAGAATTCTTTAGAAATTTAAAACCTTTTTTGTGCTTTAAGTCAGAATAGGGTTTGTTTTCCTGCATATACGGTCTTATGGAGGAAAAACTGGTTTGACAGGTTTGTTAATGTAAGGTTTGTTTTGCTGTAAGTAAGAAGCATATTTTATTGAAAATAATATCAAAAGAACTATTAACTAAACATTTTTTAAAAACTAAAGGTCTTTAAAATACAACTGAAAAGCTTTTACAGCTAGCCCAATCATCCAAAACATATTCAAATAAACCCCCCTCCACATCACAGTCACCAACTTTCAAAACCATAAACAGAACTGCATTTGATAAATTATCACCACAGCAGCGACTAAACACATAATTACCCCTCCCATCCCCAACCCCCTCCTCATTACACCCTTTACACACCTTAATACTTTCTTTCTCCACATTAAATATCGCTTCTTACCACCCTCCCCACCATCAAATATATTTTTCTAATTAAACTCCAAACCTTCCGTGCGATTGGTCCCCCCTCTTACAAAACTAAATGTTTTAGTAATTCATCGGATTTTCAGGGACCGTTAAATCCCCTCCGGATCGCTTAAATCCCATTCCGTCCCGTCTCTAATTAGCGGTCCGGCGCTTAAGACGTAAACGGGACGTAATCTGGAGTAATTTTCGACGGAGGATTCTCGAATTACGCTGCGGACAAGCGGTCCAGGGCGCATAAAGGCTAATTACCTCCACGCGTTGTCGGCCCTTGATGTGACGTTGGAAAGGCCAGATGTAAGTATCTTGGTCTGGCTCATTACGTATGGAGTGTCTTCGGGAATCCTAACCACCTGCTTCTTGGAGGGGTATTAATTCCGGGGAAGCTGAAGGGGGTGAACTTAAAAGTGTAATCGGACTGGAGGGGATGCTTGGACTGTTTGGGAAGGGAGGATTGGGGTAATAGTTTTGGAAAAGGGGTTTCGGGGATTGAGGTGTTTGAGGTAGCTTGGTGGATTTAGAATAGGGTTTAACCCGGGAGGATGCGTGCGCCTCTCTGTTACATGGGCCTCTCAGGCCCGGAAGGCAGTTTTCTGCATAAAAATATATAGTGAATGTAAAAGCTTTTTGGTTGATTATTTGAAGTTGTTTAAGAAGAACTTTTAAAAGAGAAAATTTTACATGGAATGAATATTACACTTTGTCATTAATAGAGTAACTGTTTAGCTGCATTTATTGAAAATTAATAAAAATCGCCAGAAACACGGGATTTAAGACGTTTAGGTAATTTTATTAGTGAGTTTTTAAGCAGCTACGATAGTAAAAGGGTCACGTGATTATGGCAGACTCGGAGGGGAGAAAGGAAGAAGCTGAGGGGCAGTTGATCGAAAGATAAAGAGACATTTGCTTGCTCACTAGAAGACCCTCTATACAGGGTGATTCAGAAATAATCATCAATAATTAGTGGGGAGGTAGAGGGGCCCTAGACAAGCATATTTCGAATGAGGATGGTGGGGCGCAGCCTTACCGTTAAAGAGCTAGGACCTAATGTAGTGCGAGCGCGTTGCAAAAGGCCATTTTAGAAGGCCCGTGTGACGAAACAAAATATAATAAGATGAAAAACATTATTGCATGAGGTACAAGAGTATCCGTATTACTTAAATCCTCAATGTGATAGAAATTGGACCACTTGCTAAACCGTGGGGAAAGTTTTAAAACTTGCAATATTAATATCTTAGTCAAACAATGGAGTTCCCTTAATGGTATTTAGAAAAATGATGATCGGGGAAGGAATATTCAATGATCAAACAGTTTCAATGATCAATGTTACGATCATTGAAAATTCCTTCCCCGATCATCATTTTTCTAAATACCATTAAGGGAACTTCATTCTTTTACTAAAAGATTACTGAATTATCTGAATTACTGAAAAGATTATTGAATTTTTCAATAATTTTTTTGGTGTGTCACTCCATTTTTAACTCCCTGGGATTTGGTCTGGGACCCCCAAATCCAAAGTGATTCTGACTCGTCTAGGTGTCTACTATCCCCCCTAGAAGTGGGACCCATTATTTATGGGACACCCTGTATAAGGTATACTGATTTTTTATGTATACAGGGTGATTCAGAAATAATCATCAATAATTGGGAGGAGGTAGAGGGGCCCTAGACAAGCATATTTCGAATAGGAATGGTGGGGCGCAGCCTTACCGTTAAAGAGTTAGGACCTAATGTAGTGCAAGCGCGTTTCAAAAGGCCATTTTTAGAAGGCCCCGTGTGAAGAAACGAAACATAAAAAATGAAAAACATTATTGTATGAGGTACAGAAGTATCCCTACTACTTAAACCATGAATTCGATAGAATTCGAACCACTTTCTAAACAGTGGAGTGAGTTTCAAAAGTGCAATGTTAATCTTTTTGTAATAATGTTTTTCATTTTTTATGTTTTGTTTCGTCACACGGGGCCTTCTAAAAATGGCCTTTTGAAACGCGATTGCACTACATTAGGTCCTAACTCTTTAACGGTAAGGCTGCGCCCCACCATTCCTATTCGAAATATGCTTGTCTAGGGCCCCTCTACCTCCTCCCAATTATTGATGATTATTTCTGAATCACCCTGTATACATAAAAAATCAGTATACCTTATACAGGGTGTCCCATAAATAATGGGTCCCACTTCTAGGGGGATAATAGACACCTAGACGAATCAGAATCACTTTGGATTTGGGGGTCCCAGACCAAATCCCAGGGAGTTAAAAATGGAGTGACACACCAAAAAAATTATTGATAAATTCAATTTGTAGAAGAACTACTATTGGTAAAAATTTAACTATGGTCTCAAAAATTGTGGTTTAAAATAAACTTTAAAATTATCCTTAAAGTTTTCAGTTTAAAATTTTTTTTATTACAAAAAAAGTTTAAAAACCACAAAAAACAGTGAAAATTTTGCCAAAACCTCATTTTGTACACTACTGTTCATAAATTAAGGACGGAACTATTTTTTCAACATAACACCTAGTGAAATTATTTTTCATCAATGAAAATTATACCAAGAGATGTTCAATGGGTGGGAATACAGGGCATTCATTAATGTATAGAATTTTTAAGAGAAAATATAGAATAAATGGGAATTTGCTTATGCAAAAGTAGAGAGATTCGTTCATATTTTTTCTGATAGATGAAACTCTTGTCCTAAAATAAGGAACGGTTAGTATATAGACTCGCCAATTAATTTTAATTTATCTGTGATAAAAAGCTGCAATTCCGACAAATTATGAATTTTTCGTAGCATTGTTCATTTTGTTAGCATATTTAGCTGAAACGTTTCTTATTTAGTATTTGAATAACCATTTCTCTTATAGGCTATAAAATAAATTAGAAAGTAATGTCAGCGAGAAAGAAAATTAACTTATTTTTTTTTGGAGAAACAAAAATTATCCCCCATTATAAAGTCACTGACAAAATTTCTTATTATCTCTTTACCAATAGTTTCGTCTTCATAGAACTTTAAAATAAGATCGTTTTGTTAAGGAAACTGGAAACCTTGTATATTCTAGCGAACAATGTTTCCCTGATCCCTCCAAAACGTATTTTTTGTTCAATATTTCCTTCACCCCGACGAAGAATCCCTGTACCGCTTCCCTATTCGTCAACTCCAATCGTCGCAACTGACCATCGCATATCCCTCCGCCTCCTTTATTTATCCGCGCCGGCCAGCGGTCATCAATCTTGTCCGATCCCCGGTATTACCAGGGACCCCTCGGTCACCGTTCGAGTGTTAACAATACCCCCTGAAGTCTTCTTTTCACCGACAGCGCCATCTATGGGTCATTTATTATTCCACCCTACCATTGAAAATCTCCTTTTAATGCGTTGTATGATTTGTAGGGGGACAGTGTATTGCGTTTCGTGTTGGATTTTTTTTCGTTATTGTTGAGGGGGGGGATTTTTTTATATTTAATACTTATTATTACCCTGGTGGATTATTATTTCTTGCAGAAACCATCCTCCATACATCATCTCTCGTCGCCCATCTACAATTTTTCGGTCGCGTATTTCCCCCCTTAAACCATTATCATTCGCATAGCGAGGCAAAGGGGGAAGATATTTATACATCCTCAAAAAACGAACCTCGCCGGGGAAGAATAATACGGCGGTTCTTCGGAGAATGTATTTCAGATATGGAATGAAAAGAGCAGTAAGAAATTGCCTGTCACGGGATAAAAATATATATGTACGGATTCGGGTCCGGCAGCAGCAAATGCATTATTTTTTTTTCATCATTCTTATTCCTTCGGTAATTTTTTTCGGCTGTCCCTTTCTTCCCTGTGTGCATTTGACTGTGGCGTATGATTTATGGCCTTCGGGTTGAAATATAGCTCAGTCGGAATCGCTTGTAAAAGTAAGGCCGGACATATTTTTACCAGAAGGTTTCGAATATGATTAAACAGGGTATTTCTTTCCCCTGTGTGTGGGGGATTAAATGATTATTTTTCGAGAGGACGCAATTAATAAGGAGAAGTGATGTTGATAAATGAAGACAATTCCGCGGCAATCCATTCCGAATAGGCTGCTATTGACTGTTATGCTTTTGTTTTCCGCTGCAGCTAATTACTGAATCCGCAAGGTAAAAACGTTGAAAGTGGATAGTTTATTGGATTTTCGTCACCCTTCTACTACAATTGGCTGGAGTGAGAGCCTCCATTGTTTTGCCCAGAAAGAGAGAGATTGGGAAAGGTGAATCGGCTTTGCGTTTGGCTTTCTTCCTTCTCGGCCAAATGATGGATGTTTCTCTGCCTTCAAAATTACCGACTTGTTCTCAATATATCTCGGGCTGTCACTTCCCACGGGGTGCCTTAGCCTTGCATTTATGGGTGTGGAAGTAGTAAATGAGAAAGGTGCATGGGGAAATTTTATTTCCGGAGTTATTTATGCGGTTGTTGTTAACTACTTAAAATGCATGAAAGTTATTGATTCAAACTAAAAGAAGTCAATTTTTTATGCATGATTTCATTTGAGAATAAGTCACCTCAAACAAGATATTTATTCCTTACAGCACTAGACTGCAACGTTACTTGACCCAGGTGAAACAAGCTGAGATCCGACAAAGAAAGTAGATCCAACCGAGGTGTCAGAATTGAATGAAATTAATAACTTTAATTTAGCTATTTGATCAGTTTGTTAAACCCATGTGGGATTAGCGTCTTTACATCATGATTTGCGTACCCAAACTCCTCCTAGATTTGCGTACCAAAACAGGCTTTCTGTTAACTCAGTTTTTCCTTCCGCGTAGTGACGTCATAGCGTCAGGAAACACTGTAACCAAGTATAGGGATGAACAACATATGGCACATCAAAGGGCACCAGAATTTATAGCGGTGGCGAAACTTCAACAAATGATAGACATCCGTATTGACAGTTGAGGGGAAACACCACAGTTTTTTTACTAACTTCCACTTTATAATTTATTTACTGCTTTATCATGTTATCTTTTGATTTGCTAGAAAGAAATTCTGTGTGTTTCTTATGTAATTTTCTCACTAATAATAATAAATATAAAATTTATTTTGAGTTCTAGACCACCCGAGATTGATATTAAATCATATGGTAAATTTGGGGTTGCCAAGACTGAAAGAGCTAAAAATTATTTGTAAAAAAATTGAAGAAGAGCGGTCAGCATTTACACTTTATACACACTCAATTCAATTAGTTCTACTTGTAATAATGTAATACGAAATATTTTCATATAAAATAATTTTCTTACAATAAATACCAACACAATATAAACCGAGTACTCAAGCATGAATTACATAAAATTAAAATAAAGTAATTAAAGTATTTGTGCAATCCTTTTGAAGCAAACAGGCAGCATAGATTTAAAAGGCCGGTCGGTAATTGTTATCTTTTAACTTGAGGTAACATAGTTGGCATTCTTCAGTCAAAGGAAATATACAAAAGATGAAAATTTTACATAAGATGCATGAATAAATTTCAAATTGCGTAACCGTTCAATCTGAGGATTAAACAACCTTATATAGCAGAATATTTACTGGAGAATAGTTTCTGTTACGAAAGACTAAGAAACGAAAACTCAGGAATTTTACCTAGAGGTCTTATTTAGACTTTTTGGAAAACATTTAATTACCTGGTTTAACTCACAGGCATTATGTAACTGATTTTCTCAAAGTAAAACAAATATTAGCAACAGAATGAAATTAACATCTTTATTACAAATTTAAGCAACTTTTCTTTCACCTTATAAATGTGTTCAACGTACCATTTATGTATTTTGAAGGTTGTAATTTAATTAAAAGTTGTTTATCCCGTAGCATCTTTTCTCTAAAAAAAAGATCAAAACCATGTTTTACAGGATACTACCCTGTCTTACAAAACTTGCCTTCTCTAAACGAAATAAAAAAACTTAAAAACCTTTCAAATTAACTATGGCTGTTTTTAATCTATTTAATATTTTTTTTGTTACAAGCAGGGTTGGAAATTGATAATTATAGAGACAGAAAAAGTCAATGTCGTGTATAAAAATTATTATTTGCCCCTTTCAAAAGCCAGACAGCATTTTTCATTAGAAATATATGGTCATTTAACAATCAGAAAGGAGCAAAAAGAACTTGTTTTAATATTTACAATTGATCATCATTTTAATGATTATCTGCGACCGTTCTTTTCTGAGAAATATTTTCACCCAAATATAAAAATAATTGTGGTCATGTGAAATATAGTCAATTTGCCAACAGAGAGGTTCCTCAATTGTTTCGAAATATATTGAAGAGAACGCCTATCCTCTAAAAACTAGATTGGCAGTTTTGTCAAGGTATGAATGATATACATGTTTTGGTGATGTTTGAGTTTTATATTTTGATTGAAACATTTTCATCAGTATGTTAATCACTCTCATTAGAGCGAAATCTAGTTAGAATCTTATCACTAAATGAAAGGAGTATTTCACCAATTATTGCTGGTTAAGTGGACAATAAGTGTAAACTCACAACTCTCAAGCGTCACCTCCAACCGTGGACCGGTTTCGTCCTTGTTAGGACTCATCAGCACGGTATAGGAAGGTAACGCAAGAGAGCGGAGGGCAAGTACTAGTCTAAGCCGACTATAACTGAAAAACGTGCTGATGAGTCCTAACAAGGACGAAACCGACGGTTGGAGGTGACGCTTGAGAGTTGTGAGTTAACACTTCTTATCACTAGTTTTATGTCTTACAATTTTTATTTTACTTCTCAAAATTTATTCATTAAAAAAGGTTAAGTCGATCAAGCATGATCATTAAATTCAAATTCTGGTTAAAATATGATACCATATATTTTTTTTAAAAAACTACTTCAAACTTGCAATATCTATGTGATAACCCTAACTTCCCTTTCCGCCATTGCAAATGAATACCCTTTTAAAAACTAAGTGAAGCAGTAAAAAAACTTTCTCTATTCAGACACTTAGAGAAGGTGAGGAGGATTCGATTCGGGTTGAAATAGAATTTATAGTAAGACATTTGTCACCTCTATCGTTTCATATAAGATTAAGCGAAGTCGTTTGGAGTTCTATTTTCGGATAACGTATGAAGTGAAATCGGCTAAAACAGAAAGATATATAGGCGTCGCTTGCCTCTTCCGAATAAGCTCTTCTAGTACACTTTGGTGAGACAGGTTTTTCTCCATTTCCAAGCGCACCGGGATGCCATGCTTTTTCCCTGAGACCATTCGCGTCAAATGGGTCACACTTTACAATACTGATGCTAGTGAAAGAATGTCAAATGGTCCACATTTGCGCTGTAAAGTATTGCGAGTAATAACACGGGATGGGGTCCCGTCTTGTTCGCACTTTCTGGGTCCTGTTGGTCAT
The DNA here is from genome assembly GCA_024610705.1 of Tetragnatha versicolor. Classification (NCBI taxonomy): domain Eukaryota; kingdom Metazoa; phylum Arthropoda; class Arachnida; order Araneae; family Tetragnathidae; genus Tetragnatha; species Tetragnatha versicolor. The sequence continues at coordinate 70,149,828 of JANDEH010000001.1, forward strand.
TCTTAAAGTCGAGCCCAGTGAGGGTATTTTTTAGGAAGGGGTAATGTTAGAATTCTGTTTCATTTTGAGAGGGTGCAGGTTCTTTTTGGGTTATGACTCCGATTTATAATTTAGATGAGGAGTGGAATGAATTGCGCGTTGCGAAATTCAATTTTCTTTCATGGTGAAATTTATTTGAATTTATGTTTCTTAAAATATGAGAATTCTATTTGTCTTTTACAGTCAAATTTTAATACTAAATGAAAATTTAATATTGTAGTATTACTTAACTGAGAGAGGGACATCTACTTCAAAGTACTTACCTATTCAAACTGGTTACTTTTTTAAAAAGTTAAAGCTGAGTTTACTGAATTGTAATTCAATTATTAGAAAACAACTTTTAAATATTTCAATTTGATAATTTTAAGTTTACAGCCAACTTAAAAAAGTCAAACACTGAACTATAGTGATTTAGGTATAAGTGAATCGCTTATGGATGTACTAACATACAGCTTATTTTCAGCTCAAAAAATATGTGCCACTTATTTCTATATTTTTACATAATTCAATTCAACGATATTTCAGTATTCAATTTTTTATATTTTAATTTCATACTTTTTAAGTTCCGTAAATATTGATGTTTAAGTCTGATATTTTCAAGAAAATGATATCCACTGTTTGATTTTCTACGCGCAGCATAATTTCAGCTCAAACATACCATATTTTTCGCATATTTCCAGTAAACTAATACGCATTTCATAAGGTACTTAAAACCCTTAGCATGCAGATATCAATCTAAATTCAAAAATCATACCACGATCTCTTTACTAACTACAACACAATTTCTGGTATAACTAAAACCGCCGGAGGGCTCCATGGAAGTTTTGCGAAAACGTCCAAGAACGATAACTATACCAAACTATCTTAGCCTTCTCCACTGAATAGACCTAATGAATCTGAAGCCGTCCCATCAAAGAAAACAGAAAAAAAGTAAAACCCACACAATTTGAATTCAAGTCATGACCAAATTGAGGTGGGGGGTATCCCCACTTCCGGACACCCCGAATCAATAGCCCGGAACCCCCACCATAAGTAAAACATTCTCCAGTACATTCCGTTTCATTTTTCCCTGCCTCGAGTTTTATACATCTCGGTAACGATGTCTGCAAGTGGGTGGGAGGAAAGAGAGGAAAAAGATCCCCAGCGGGACATCTGGGGTGTACTTGATACACTGACTCCCCGAATCAGTTCATTTATATTCGGAACGCTGTGATTTCTCCCCTACGCCTTGTTTGTTGACTTGTTTACCTCTCGGGTTTTTCCCTCGACGTGTCCCTACTAAAAGCCGCGTGCCGCTGACGTGAAAAGAGGGATAAAGATGGGGAAGATTTCTTCCTCTTTGGGGGAAGAACTCGCTGTTGTCGATTTTCTTCTGTATTTTTTTGTGCCCTTGCCGTGCGGATATGTTTTACCGGGATTTACATTTAAGCAGTGCCGTGACTTTTTTTTTCTTTGGGCCAACCTTTGTGGAAAGCAGGTTGGTGGGTTGGGTGTGATCCTGAGTGCGAATTCTCGGGTTGAATATTGAATGTTGTCGATCTTGTTGAATTTTTTTTTGTGGTTGGAGATGGGGGTTCGGATAGTCTTGATGCTTAGATAATGATTACTTTTTAACCCTTTTAAAACTTGACTGCCTTAGATTTCCAATAAATCCTATAAAAAGTTGAGACAATTTGGCTTCAAAGTGATAAAAATGAGATGAGAATAAAATGAAAGAATGAGATACTCATATGAACGCATTCGAGAAGTGTCAATAGGTAAACATTCGAATATATGTAGTTTACACGTTGTAGATAAAATATCTAATACAAATTGGATTTAACAAACTATTGGGAGGTTTTAATTCTGGTACTATGATTTATAAAAAAAGTAAGCATACCAACCCACCTCGTATCCAGAAAATATTCTGTATTTGATTACTAAAACTATTAGCCTCTAACTCCCAATAATTGTATAATAACATTACAAGAAATTGCAACAGGAAAGGAAAACTTGATTCATTCACAATTTAGGCATTTACATTCCTACTATACATAATTTTTTAAACACGTATCTTCTATTTAGCATATAAGCATACAGTTCTAAAAGACATTGGTTTTAACATAAACTGGTATATCTCACAATATCTGGGTATTTTTTGGTCAATACCGGGTTCTACCAGGGGTCCTCTCTTAACATCTTCATGAAGCCCATTATCCTTGTATATTTAACACTTCATATTGAATTTCCTGAAAAAAAATATTTTTAATTAAAAGAAGTAAGTGGTACTGCGAGCTTTATTGTCACTTAATCCATAAAATAAATATCTATAAATTTTTCTCCTCCTGGAAAGTGGCGAAAGTTAGTTACATCATGTAAAAAATGGTATGACATGCATAAAAAAAGATTCCGTTTCTTTTCTGTCAATTCAAAAATATCAGTGTAGAAAGTAGATTGTTTAATTCTACCAAATACAAAGAAAAATGTGAACTTTCCTACCGAGTTTACGTTCACTTCAAAACAACTTACTCCAGCTTCCACTTCCCAATTCTAAAACCGGCATTATACTTCTATGGAGTCAAAAACAGATTACAAGAGTTACGGCCCCATGTCAAAACGCATCATTCCGAAATACCTCAAATACTACAGACCCAAATTTTATAATGGCGCCCCTATCCATCTTACTCCCCTAACAATATCTGAATACAAATCGAAGAGGGGAGGCCATGGTAATCGAATTCCACAAACATACCCTGTGTGCGGTGTTAAGAGCTTTTTACTCTTAGAGTATAGGCCAGAAATTGAATTTTGTGACTCTTTTCGGAACGCTAAACATGCATGGTATGGAGGCAAGAGTTTTCCCAAAGTACTTGCACTTTAGTTGAAGAACCCTCTCTTTGTGTTTATTAAATTATGTTTTTCAATGCGCTGTTGTAAAAATGAAAAGTTTTTTTGCACGTGCTTTACGGGGGGGGGAAGGCGAATATCTAGTTTATGATGTTTTTATTTTGGAAACTCGAAGATCCATACAAAAAATATGAAGATATGTGTATACTAAATGTTACTTTATAGATTCAGCTGAATGTTTAGGTTTTTTAAAAACCGTTAGGATGTAATAATGATTATTTGTTCAGTTTAACAGAGTAAAGATTTATTAGAAGGTATTTTTTTATTTTTAGCAGGTCTCTCTCACTTTGTAATTAGATGGACAATGCTCTAAAAGAGTTAAAGAAAAAGTAACTCTTTAGAGGAGTAACTTTTAGAAAATAGAGACTTAAACCAGGTTACTTAAAGAATTATATTTTTCTACATAAATTTAACATAGTTTATAATTTAAATTTTTTTTAAAGTTCACACTTATGAGTTGTAAGTCCAGTACTGCAAAGTGGTAAATAAATATGAAGCCTTTAAAAATTAAAAGATAATTTTTGTTTTGAGTAATTGCAAACTTGGTATAGATACAGGGTGTTCCAAAAAAGACGGATAGATTTTAAAAATCACTAACTAATAACTCGGAAACTAAAAAAGGATAAAAATACGCAATCTGTTGCATCCTACACCTAGGACTCCTAGGAGTAGGATGTAACAAACCGCGTATTTTTATCTTTTTTAGTTTCCGAGTTATTAGTTATTTATTTTCAAAATGTGTCATTCATTGTTGAGACACCCTGTAGAATGAGAAATGAAAAGACAAAATCAGGTGTCTTCCATGTTACATGGTATAATTCAATTCAATTACCTTACAGTTCAATTTTCATATCGGATTTCTTCTTCGATGTAATAATAATTTTAAATTAAATAATTTTTCTGTTTAAACAATACTATCTACAAAAAATAAGGATTGGTCACCAAGAGGCAACAGAGCCAGTACTGGTGACTACTTAATCTTCATGTGGTCTTCTTTATTCAACAGAAAGGAAACACAAAACATTGTGTGTGTATTTAGTACTAAAAATATATCCTAATATCATCAAGTTTTTAATATTATACTACTAATAATAATATAAGCTTATGCGATGACTAATATTTTCCATAATTTAATCCTACTTAAACTACGTGCGTAGGTGTATTTTAAATTCTTTTTTAGAATAACACTTAAAAAACTCTAAATTGCAGCAAAGGAAAATATATATTTAAAAATTTACGGTCTACTACTATTCGGCGCGGCCGTTTGGGCGCGGGCCGATTCGGCGCTGGCCGTTCTGGTGCCAGAAATAAAATGAAAGTAATTAGAACTCTTTCATAATCCTTCTAAAATTTATAAGAAAAAAATTTTGTTGGCCGCGCCGAATCGTCCCATTCCGAAAAATTTACACCTATAGGATTCTCAAAAATTTAATCCATAAAACTAAAAGGTAAGCCTTCTTTTCAAATATTTTAGGTACTACAATACTGAATTTGAGAAGAAAGTAAAATCCAGTCAAAAAGCTGACGCCCATAATAAATTAACTGAAATAAAAATCCCACGGCATCCTGAGCTTATTGTAATCTCAAAGAAAATGAATAAAAAAAGCCCTGCAATTTTGTGATTAAAAATCCCGAGTTGAAAAAAAAAGCCACTTACATCAAGTACATTCTTCTTCCAGCATTGCTGGAATATCTTCAAGGATCAATACCGCCTTGACATTTGCCTGAATAATCTCGAGTGCGACACCAAGGGGGGGAGCTGGCGAATGTTTTTGGATTGGTATGTTCCCAACAAAAAAAAAGGAAAAGGCTGTGGGGGCACAGAGGGAGAAAAAAATAAGGAAATGTTCTTTTAAGTTGCCTCCAGGATGTACTCACAGAAAAATAAAATATAAAGAACATCCCCCCCCTAAACAACGAGTTAAAAAAGGGATGGGGGTTTTCCTTACCTAAAAACGGAAAGGAAAGTCTTATAATTTATTTTGGACCCTTCCAAAAAACACGCTCTCTCTCTCTTTCAGTAAGGATAAATTTTTCTTTTGAGGCATTAGAGCTTTTTTTACCGTAACTTTTACTCTTTTATGTTCAGATTAGGGTTGAAATAAGTATTTGATGTCAAACTTCCCTCCGTTGAGCGGGAGCATCGCGTTGGATTTGAGAGAGGGGGGGAGAAAACCACACGCGCGCGCACAAAACGTCACAGTTTCAAAGAACTTTGCTTTATTCAAAAGTACTTTGGGGTTTTACCTCAAAGTCTTTCTGTCTCGATCTTTTCATGCAAAAGAAGGGTTTATATGCAGAGATCAGTGTGACTTCAATGGAGAAAGTGGTCAAAAATCCCCTATCGCTCTCCTCTTGTATGAAGAATACGGCCATTCCATTGGTTATAAGTGCTATGACGTAGGAACTATGTATAGAGTTCTAAATATTTCTGAAGGAATCGAATGCCTTGGAATCGGTACCAAGGAATCGAACCCCGGAAGGAATCGATTCCAACAGGAATCGAATCTTAAGGGATCGTACTTAATTTTCATTTTAATACAGATAGTTATTAACAATTTTGTTCTCTAAATAATTAGTATTTTGATAATTAATTAATATTTCGATAAAAAAATCAATTAAATTCATAGTAATTAGTGATTAACGTTGATCTGTGATTGAAATAGATTGGTACAAATACAAAGAAATGAGGAAAACAATGAAAATGTACAATGATGAACAAAAAATATGAAAATTGAACCCACTTCCCTTTTTTTAAGGAATCTGATGAATTTTAATTTCGTTAAATATTAAATTCACTTAGTTAATTGATTCCAAGGGATCAAAATATTAGGAAACAATAGTCCAAATTTTTCAATCAGTTTCATTTTCCCAAAGTGTTTTTGTGATGGAGATCCATCACATATTCGCTCCCGATCTCTAGTTTCTTTTTGCAATTGAGCACAGTCCCCCAAACCCCAGACAAAATGATGTAGATCCATCACAGTTTTAATTTGGGGAAATTGTTTCGATTCTACTTTTTCGATACTGGCGGCCTTTAGGAATCGATTCCAGGTTGGTATCAAATCCAAGAATCGAAATAATCGATCCTCAGGAATCGATTCCAGAATCGAATAGAAGGCTTATTTAGTTTTTCAGCTAGGTCAGCATTTTTAGGAAAGTTTCAATCGGTCGCGTCGGTCAGGTTGCTGCATGTGAATCCATCCTAAGTTCAAACAACACCGTGGGGGTGGGAGCAAAAGTAAGTTATCGGTCACCTTCGGATTGACGTGGGTTGGAGGGATTCTATTTGCGGTTTTAACTGGAATGGTTTCTCTTTTCGTTTGGTTCTATTTTCGATGTTTCAGATCCAGTTTCTCCTATTAAATGGCGAAATAAAAAAGCTATTTTAAAGGCAAAATCACTAAGACCAAAAATACACTTTTACCAAGTTTGAGATGAAATATAGATTCATCAGTTTTTTTGCTGTATAGGCTGCTTTTCTGTCAACTAGGTACTTCCTTACTATGCCTTTAGGAAATAAACAATATTAATAAGTTTCAGGTGTTCAACGGCTATCATAGCATTATATACTTTTAGTAACCTAATAAAGCTTAAGCAATGATATTTCGAAAGCAATTATGTATCGTATTTCAACCTTTATTTATAAAATATTGCAAATTTTAACTTATATAGGTAGCTACATTTTTTCTGTGACAATTTACTTTTTTTTAGAAAGTTTAAGTAGGTTTTGGGTAAAAAGCATCTTATTATATTAGTTGTTCTATAAAGTTTATACGATTAGAATCTAATAAATTAGTTTAAGGTGTTCAAAACATACGTTAGGTACTAAGCAATTACGTACTCTTAGTCCATAATGGAAGTAATCTAATCATGAGATGGTTGCGTGTTCAAATCACGTATGGGTCAACTCTGCGGTTGTAAAAAATTGTCCGACTTGTCTCAAATGGCTCAGAGAGGGGAAGGCAGAAGTTGTACACTGGAAATATATAATGTATAAAATTCACTCAAAGTTAATAAAATACAAAAGAGTCGTAAGTCCCTGCACTTTGTAAAATACTTATAGCACTTTGCATTTTGCATAAATCACAGTAGGTTCTTCTAAGGAGCGCTATGTTTATTGTCTAACCTCAATGCATACAATCAATACTTTATACTGTACATCTTTTATCTCCTTTTATTCTAATGAAAAAAAAAACATTAAAACGTCTCTTTTTAAGACGTAAAAACACTCTAAATTTAGAAAACCGTAAAGGGGGTTTTTCTAACTCAACTATCTGTCTCTTAACCTCGGGTTCTTAAGGATATATTCAAACCTAAAACTAAACACTCCAGTAAAGTAAAAAAGACTCATCAAACTTAATTTTAAAGTTGGGAACCCTTCTCCCCTCTATAACATTTCTTAAAGCAGCCTGAACAACGTCAGCTCGTGACAATTATAAATCACACGTTTCTTTCTTGAAAGAAATCACTACAGGAGCTAGTTACAAAACTAATTAAATCTCGATTAATTATTCCTTGTTTGAATTTTTTTCTGGAACATCCATCAAAGAAAATAACTTCCTTACATCAACTAACCTACCTTTAATTCCCTCACCAAAACGAACTCAAATATTCACGGATCCCCAACAAACTTTCCTCAACCAACTTGTTGCGAAGAACTACCAACTTCCTCCAAAATCAGATCAAACCGAATCATTCCGCACGCCATTCATTTCATCGAGGAATCTCGGTGAGCTTTTTTCGCCGTTACCAGAAGCAGGGCCAGAGCCTGCAGAATGCGATTTTGATGACGACTATTTTGAGGTGAGAATAGGTTTGTTAGGGCGCCCAGAAACGAGGACGGAGGCCCATTTCGGTGACGGGTTTCGGTTCCCTATCTTCCGGAATATCCTGGCCGAAAGCGTGTAATGGAATACGTTATCGCGAAGTCAGGAAGCTGCGGACGCCACATTTGTGTGGGGGAACGTCCGCAAAGTTTGGGTGGAGATAGGGGTGTGGAAGTGTTGTTGGTTGAAAAAAAGAGGTCGGTTCATATAGAGATAAGTCAAATCCCATATATCATATATCGTCGGCTTACAGGCGAAAGGAACTTCTGGCTCAAATACTTTGTACGAGGTTTCGCCAAATTTGGCAATAGACAATCGCTTTCTTTTGTGCCATGCCAATTGATCACCTTACAGGTTGCGAGATTTGGGAAGTGTCCAAGGCTCCCCTCAATTGTTGGCGATATTCTACCACTTTCAAAAGATTCACCAAAAGTGACTTAGTGCCTTTCGCTTGTAAACCGACGATATTTATAGGTAATTTTAATCAATTATTTGTACAAATGTATCGATAAATTCCTTATATTTAATATATGCATCACAAAGAAAAGGCCTAACAGAGGGTCCAAAAACGCTATTCTCAAAGGCCATCGTATGATAAAGGGCGGGACTGCAAATGTATTGACGAAAGGGTAGGTATTGCAATTTCGAGATCACAGATGTGTTTGACTGTGACGTGCTCATTCTATATGTCAATCTCTAAGGGGTATTAGTAGATTCGACTATTTTGATTCCGCCTTTCGTGACGGACAAGGAAAACATGGGTCTCTCGAGACGCATCCGCCAATCAGAGAGGGCGAAATAGGTGAAATGGCGAAAGTGATTCCTGATTGGATATGAAACTTTTATCGGGTGGCATTTTAATTTCATCGGGGTGGCGCTGTTCTTTTACCTCCACTGCCGATTCAGTGACGTAGAGTGGCAGTGACGTAGCAGGAGTGAGGTCGAGCTATTATAGGCTGTCTAGGAGCTAGGAGGCGTTGCAAACTTTGCAACGCCCGTCTTTTGGAAAATCAATGCTACAAAAAGTTGCCGCTATCGTCTATGGAGATGGACCCTCTGTGAGCTCTATACTCTGGTTTTACTTGTTTTCTGTTTAATAAAATGGGTTCCTTGACAAATTTTATCTACTCATCACAAAAAATCGTTCTGTGTAGTGTTTGGACGGACTTGTTGTAACACCATGTTCATACATTTTCATTTTTTCAACCATTCTTCCAAAGTTCTTCATAGTCAAATTTCTTGTGTGGAAAACATTAAAAATGCCCATCCTCAGAGAACTATACCTCTAATACTCATAATTTTAGAAATAAAACTGTGGCAGGAAAAAAAGGTATAATGCCACATTCAGGTTCCACTAAAACATTTATGGAACTGTTGAACATAGCTATTATGATTGCAGCCTGATGTTAAAAATATTCATTGCACATACATGCGTGTCCTGTATAGATGAAATAAATAAATACTTATCGGATAAAACGTCATATTTATAAAATGTGTCTTTAAAAAATCGTTTTGCTCCTCGCAAGAAATATGTATGTATTGAAACAGAAACATTCCGTATAACCTTATAATGTACAAAAGATTACACTAGTTATTACTTCTAAGTTTCGAATAATGGGTTGCAACATTTTAGTTTGCTTGCTATTTGTTCAAGAAAATCACGAAGGCAATAGGATATAAATAGCTAGAAATTTATGGGATAACCTTAAGTTATTTTATTATCCACTATAGACAGTACAAAAAAACATTTTTAGATGTATGTTGAAGATTTTTATAGATGTATTCAAAACGAACTTACATAGGAAATGATAAGCTGAAATTTCAAGTATAAAGGAGAAAATTTTGTAATGCCTTTTTCCAAAATATATGTACGTAGCGTGGGTAAAAATCCTTAAGAATTTGAAAAAATATTTAGGAAAGACGAAGTACGGGATTTAATAAAGATTAAAGACCAGCTTTATATTTCAATTTAATTTTTTTGTGAAACGAGATGCTGGAAAATGTCTACATTAAATCATTATTACTATTCTTTTTACTACTTCCAAACTTTCAGTAAACGTAACACTAAAAACGCGTTACAAACTAACAATTTTAGCCTAAAAATATATTAATTTTAACTTTGATATTTTAGTGTTTTTGTTTGGGAAGTAAGCACCCCTATTGTAATTAGCTATTTTGATTATTTTTTATCATCACACAGGCTCTTAATAACTAGTTTTTAATTTTTTCAGATTTTTTTAAACACTTATTAATTTGTTATCCTCATTTAAAAGTTCTAAAGTAGAAAAACCGGGCGTGAAGTTACAGTTGCTGATGAGCAACTAATACAAAGGAGCCCCCGCTCGCTCGAACTGCTCTAACCAATCGAGTGCAACAACCCTGACGTAATGCGCTGAGCTACTGCGCCTGTAGTTTTTATTTATTCAAAAATTAACTAAAGATCGGATTTAAAAAATTTCTTTTATGAGAATCTGTTAGGAAAAAATATATTTGAAAAAGTGTTTACTAGCCATTTGAAAGTAAAAGCTCAATATTTTTATATGAAAACGTAGGAGTATTTTTTTATCACGAAATAAATTTTACTAAAACAGATATAAAAAAATTCTTCAAATAGTTTGTAACTCTATCTCAATTTTTACTTTTGAATACATTCGTCAGTGCATTTTCAATGAATGAAAATACATGGGTTATTAATTACAAAGACAAGATTCATGTTAAGAAATCTCACAAATCATTTTATACTGTTAAATAAAATTCAAACACAAGTTACTATTCAATAATTGATAGAAAAACCTTCCCTTATTTAGGAAACTTTTCTTATACTATCATTTTTTTTTCTGAACTAACGCCAGAACAGCTATATATCCGATGAAGTCTCCGTATCTCTTAATTGGTAAAAAGCAGCGATAGGAGAAGAGTTTTAAGTTCTAGGGTCAATTTTTGCTTAGAACTAGAAAGTGACTAATGCATCTTAAATCTCAGTTTGTGAAAGGACGTTCTGACTTTCATTAAAAATCCAGATATTTTTTTTAAAAGAGCAGAACTCCACCGTTATATCCCCATTCTGGTGGCAACATATCCTTTTACTTAACTTATTCGAAGTTCTACTTTTGCGGATTTTTATTCGCTGCTGACAGAATTTTTAATGGGAGACTGTTCTACATAAATCATGGAGATTGCTTAGAAAAAATGGGGTACTGGAAATTTCAGAGAGTGTTTGCGATAGAGGCCATTTCTTTTATCTTTCGATTTTGGGATTTTTGAGCTCTTTCACTAGATGGAAAACTATCATTGAGAGGTTTTAACTTTAATATCGCTGCGAGGTGTTTTCCATCGAATCTTTACAAGCTCGTGTTCGTACGAAAATGAAATTTTTGTTCGGTAAACATTCACCCGAATATTAATTTATAGTGTAAACAAACACCATGTTTAATAAAAAGAGTCCTTTACCTTGTACTTTGGATCAAGAAAGAATGGGCTTTTGATAAAATATTCGGTATTTTTAGAGGGTTTTTTTCAGAGAAAGAGCTGGAATTTGTTTGAGTTATAATGACATAAAAAACCTTTATTTTATAGTAAACTGTTTTTCATTATATGCTTAAGGGATAAAGTTTGATAGTAATGACTTAAGATTTGATTGAGAATAATTTTTTCAATTATTTGTTTTTGTAGCATAACTTAAAATGTAACATATTTGTATATAAACAAATCTTTAAGAAAAATATTCAATAATTATTATTTGAAAAATTATTATAAAGTTAAATATGCTGTAGAGAGCATTGTTGTATAATAGAACAAACACGTAAGCATCTTTGAGAATTAAAAAGAAATAAAAGAAATAACCTCGTTGGTTTGGTTAGAGCAGTGGTTCCCAAAGTGGTCCCTATGGACCCCCAGGTGGCCATGGCGACTTCCAGGGGGTTCACGGGCATCAAAATGATAATTGGGGGTTCACACCAACTTCTAGGGGGTCCACTGTTAATATAAATATGTGGGCCATGTATTAATGTTGATAATCGCTTTTTACGATTGAATATTTTCATTGATTCTACTTTGGTGAAACATAACTATCATTATTTTTTTCTGCTATGGAAAAACTTATGAAGTTATTTTCAAAATTTATAAATGCTGTTCAACATCATATGTAAAGCACATATTTTTAAATGTACGATAAAAAAAAACACATATTTTTTAATGTACGATAAAAAACACATATTTTTTATTGCAAAAACTTTTTTCAGTGTCATAAATTAAAACCCAATTTCTGTAATATATAATTTAATTTATTTTCATAGTTTAACTTAAATAAAAGTTGCTTGTTAACATTCCATATTAATTGTAATTATTTCTGAAATTTTATTATTTGGGGAATGAATAACTTACTCATAAGCCATTAAAATTGACAGGCGTGCCACCAAAACGTATTGTTAAAATTAAGTTTTTGTGTCTTGAAATGTAGTGAGTGATATTAAAAGTTTAGATTTGTTTTTATTTCCAACTTTTTAAATGTTTGATTGTTATAATGGGCAATACCACCATTAATTTTTAATTTTTTTATTCGATAGAGGTACCCTAGAGCGGAATAAACGAGCAAATTTGTTTAATTACGATGATTATTTATTTTTTTATGTAATTTCAAAGTTTGATTTTAAAAAAGGGCGTTAAATTGTCCAATTTCCCAATGTGACGTGGCAGTGGCGGATCCAGGGGGTGGCACTCTGGAAAGTGCCCCCCTTGGAGACCCAAAAAAGGTTCTCAAAATGAGTAAAAACCCAACTTTTGCAGGTCTAATTTCAAAACTTTTTCTGGGGGAGGACCCCCATACCCCCCATTAACATCAAAGTGAAGTATTCAGTGTTTATTTATAGGAAATCCCCTAAATTTTGACATTTTGGGTAAAAAAGTAAAGGTAATAGTGTTGAAAAGTTCCCCCCTCATAATCAAAACGTTTCTAAAAATGAGTTAAACCCCTCCTTTTACACTTCAAATTTCAATTTTTTTTCTGGGGGAGGACCCCCATACCCCCAATGGTACAGCTAGGGGATCTTGTGTCTGGAAAAGTGCCCCCCTTGGAGCCGTGCTGGATCCGCGCCTGCTCTTTGGAGACTTCACTTAGGGCCATGTATTCAGCCTCTGTGGACGATAACACCACTGTCCGCTGTTTACGGGATTCCCAAGTTATAGGTCCACTGGCAAATTTGAAGACATAACCAGTGTGAGATCGGCGGTCATCTATGCTTGATGCCCAGTCGGCATCCACGAAAGCTGTAAAGGGGTTTCCACTCTTCGTGAATTTTATGCAGTAATCTTGAGTACCCTTCAGATATTGTTGAGGCTTTGCTCAATAAAGAAACTGGGTTTGAATCATCGGCGTTTTATTTTGGAAGACACGGTGAGGAGGTTACAGTAAATAAGATGCGTGTATCATTGAACATTTATGATTAACAAGATCCAGGCAAGCTTTGCCTTATATAGAGCACTTAACATTAGCATAAATTTACATAAAATGGTTTTACAAATAAGGCTGGGCAGGTAGCACAGTAAACATAAAAATATAAAGTCGGACTCGAACATTATTGAATCAACATAAACTCCTGCCCAAAATTAATTCAACTTAATTAATTTTAAAATGTTCCGCTTGAACAGTCCTTTTTGAGTCTTCAGTGTGACAACTCTCACACGCTGGTCGTCTCCAGGATGGACCTTGATGATACGCCTCAAAGGCCAGGCGGCTATTGGAAGGTGGGGTTCCTTTATGATGACGAGGTCTCCTTCCTTGAGATTCTCCTCCGTCCTTTTCCACTTCAGTCTCTGTTGTAGAGAATGCAAATATTCGTTGTGCCATCTTTTCCAGAAGCCTCTGCTGATAGATTGCACCAGCTCCCAACGGGTACGAGGGGGAATCTGCTCAGGAGAAGAGTCATCTGGAATTAAGCTTAACTTTTCGCCTGTCAAAAAATGAGACGGGGTTAAAGCATGCAATGATTCGACATCGTTGTCTGGAGCAACTAAAGGTCTAGAGTTAAGAATAGCTTCTATTTGACACAAAAGTGTGCTTAGTTCTTCAAAAGTCAATTTGCTTTCTCCAATGGATCGTTTAATGTGAAATTTCACCGACTTCACTCCCGCCTCCCAGAGTCCTCCGAAATGGGGAGAGAAAGGTGGAATGAAGTTCCAAACAATTTGAGATGAGTTTAATACATACATAACCTTAGGGTCCTTCGTAATAAAATTAATAACCTTTTGAACTTCATCAATTTTACGACTAGCACCTAAAAAGTTAGTGGCGTTGTCGGTGTATATATGAGATGGGCATCCACGTCGAGCAATGAATCTTCTTAATGCTGCAATAAAGGATTCAGTTGTTAAATCTCCTACCAATTCCAGGTGTAATGCCTTGGTTGCCAGACACACAAATAACGCTACATAAGCCTTTGTAGATTTCTGTCCTCGACCTTTGGCGAGTTTGATTTCGATCGCTCCGGTAAAGTCACAGCCACAGTTGGTAAATGGTCGGCTGATCTCGACTCGAGCCTTAGGTAGATCTCCCATCAGCTGCTTAACTGGCTTTGAGCGATACCTGCAACAGACAACACAGTTATTTACACATTTCTTAATCAACCGCTTTGCACCCACGATCCAATAGGTCTGCTTAAGGATGTGAGCCAAGAGGGTTGGGCCAGCATGCAGATTTGCCGCATGGAATTCTTTTATGATCATGGCGCTGATCTTGTGCTTGCCAGGCAGTATAATTGGATGCTTTGACTGAAACGGCAAATTAGATCTTCTGATTCGCCCTCCTGCCCGTAAAATACCCTGGTCCAAAAAGGGATACAAGGAGAGTATTTTGCTACGGGGAGATAAGTTCTTGTGTTCTTGCAAACACTTCAGTTCATCCGGGAAATGAGTTTCTTGAACCCAACGAAATATGATTAGTTTTACCTCTGTAATTTCTGAAAGAGATAAATGTCCACTATAATTAGCTTGATTACTTTTTTGTCTACACTTTGTTATAAATCGTTGACAGTAGGCTAGTATGCGAACGATTCTTGCAAGTGAAGAATGCTTATCGAAAATGTCCTCTAGCGTAGAGTTAATTGTGCATGGGTTTGAAAGGATAGGATCAGTTCTTTGTTCACCTAATACCTTGGGGTCCAATTCAGATAAAGTAGTTTCAAGAGGCCAACTGTTGGAATTTTTAAGAAGAAAACTTGGTCCATGCCACCAAAGTTTGCAACCTTCCAAGTTCTGGGGATTGATACCGCGGGATGCTATGTCTGCCGGGTTTTCTTTAGACGGCACATAATGCCAAGAATTAGCGGGAAGGGATTCTAAGATCTTGGAGGTTCTGTTAGCGATGAACGTTTTCCAACGCCTTGGATGGGAGGAAAGCCATGCTAAAACTGTTTTAGAATCTGTCCACGCGTGTATCTCAGCATCATGGATATTGAGAGTGCTTAACACAACTTTTAGTAGAGATGTTAGAAGCGTTGCACCTAACAATTCGAGGCGAGGGATAGAAATTTGCTTTATGGGCGCAACCTTCGTTTTGGAAACTAGTAGGTTTACAGACGCTCTATTAGGGGATTTCTGCTTGCAATAGATTACGGCGGCGTAAGCTTGTTCCGACGCATCGCAGAAACAGTGCAACGAGATTTGAGCTTTAGTCTCGGATACACATCTAGGAATCCTAATAGCTTTTATCATGTTAAAGTTAACTTGAAAGTCCCTCCATTCTTTAATTAGATTTTCAGGCAGACTATCGTCCCAATCAGTTTTGATTAACCACAGCTTCTGATAGAAGATTTTAATCCAAACTACGCATGGGCCGATTAAACCTAACGGGTCAAAAATTTGTGATGAATTCGAGATGATCTTCCGTTTTGTTAGTGGTGGGGTTATTTCAAGTTGGGGAGCAAAACAACACACATCATCGCAAGATTTCCATTGTAGGCCTAACACTTTGCAGTTTGTGCTACTCTGAAAATCAAGGATTTGGTCTTGCGTTATTACTCCTAAATCCTTAAGTACTTGTGAGGAGTTTGATCGCCATTTTTGCAGTTCAAATCCTCTTTTAATAAATAAAGTAGAAACTTGCCTGCATATTTCGGTGGTTTCTTCAGGGCTTTCCATGCTTAGCAGTAGATCGTCAACGTAGAAATTTTCTCGTGTCACCTTAGAAGCAGCTGGGTACTCGTCTTTGGCGTCGATCGCTATTTGCTGTAAACACCTAGTTGCGAGAAAAGAAGAACATGCAAGTCCATAAGTTACTGTTGTGAGTTTGTACTCTTGAATAGGATCTGAACTACTAAATCGCCATAAAATTCTCTGGAAAGTCTGATCCGATGGGTTAACCATTACCTGGCGATACATTTTTGTAATATCCGCGGTAACAGCAATTTTACCTATACGGAAATCTAATAACATTTCAAAAATGTCGCGTTGTTGTTTAGCTCCTACTGCTAACATTTCGTTTAAAGATACAGAGTGTTCACTTTTACACGAGCCGTCAAAGACTGTGCGCAATTTAGTTGTAGTGGAGTCTTTTAAGACGAAATGATGAGGGAGATAGAACTTGCTGTGATCTGGAATTTGATCCGGGTGATCATCTGTCGGTTTCATATGCCCCAAGTCAATGTATTCCTGCATGAATTGCTTGTACAAGTTACAGATTGCTGGGTCTTTTAGAAATTTTCTTTCCATAGACTTAAGGCGCAGAAACGCTGAGTGATAGGAGTTTCCTAACTTTAGATTTGTTTCAATAAATGGAAGTTTTACTTCGAATCTGCCTTCCGAATTAATTTTGTAATTCGACAAAAAATGTTCTTCACAGAATTTTTCTTCTGGTGTTAGTTCGTTGGTTTTAACTACCGGAACCGATTCTACTTCCCAAAAGTTCTTTAGATCTTCGTGAAGATTTAAATTTGCTGTAGTGAGACTGGTTAGCTGGGTGTCTTTAATGTTACCCGCTACAACCCATCCTAAACGAGTATTCTGAGCTATAGGTTCACCATCGGGACGCAAGACTTGTCCTGGTAGAATGATAGATAAGAATTTATCAGCCCCAATAATTAGATCAATATCATTAGGTTGGGAAAAATTATTATCCGCCAGTTGTAGCCCAGTTAGGAGTTTAAGATCTTGAGGGGTGATCTCACGATAGGGTTGAGATGTTATCAAAGATTTTAAGACAAATGCTTTTATCTTAAACTTAATATTTCTATCATATCTTGAAGAAATACACAAGTTCACGCTACCTAGAGTTTTAGTAGGTGTTATGCTTGAAATACCAGTCACCGAGATTTCGGCCATTGAGTCATACTTAAGTGCATGTTTCGCTGCAAATGACTCCGAAAGGAAACTAGCTTGAGATCCAGAGTCGAGAAGAATACGAATATTGATAGGCTTACCGCTACTGTCCATGACCGAAGCTATTGCTGTTGGAAGCAAGGCTTTATCTTCTTGAGTAGGGCTTACCAGCGATTCGCATCCGATGGAGGTTGATGTGGAAGCGAACTTGTGTTGCTGATCGACATCGTCCTTGACGAGGTTGCCGTTTCCCTTGGCGGATGTTGGCGATCCTCTTCAGAGCGCTTGTTAGAGGTTTGAGCGCTATGCGATCCAAATCTATCTTCATGCAAGAGAGAATGATGTTTAGCATTACATAATCTACATGAAAAATGAGAAGTACAATACTTGGATGTGTGCTTCTCGGAAAAGCAATTTAAGCATAGATTTCTTTTAATCACAAACATTTTGCGTGCAGATATAGTTAAGCTTTTAAAACTTGAGCACTTGGATAAATGATGAGCTTCCTTACACTTGGGGCATTTAAAACTAAAAATGCGATTAGGAGTACTTTTAAAGTCTTTATGAATCGGGGAGTCAATTTTAGAGTTTTCCAAAGTTGAAGCTCGATCATTCAAAAACTGCAGAAAAGTATTTAGTGAAGGGAAATCAATGTCGACAGTCTTTTCTGACCATAAACGACGAGTTTCGGGGTCAACTTTATTAAGAAGCATGTAGATTATCCAAACATCAGATTCTGTAGCTTTTTCGTCTACACATTTTAGCCCCCTGACAACTTGCTCGGAAGTGTCAGCTAGTAGCCTCAGATTACTATCGTTAACGTGAGAGATCGCGTTTTGCGAAAAGAATGTGGCTAATAAGTTATTCACGATTTGCTTTTTCTTATCATAACGATTAACTAGTTTAGCCCACGCTTCATCATAACTATCATTAGAAACGGGAATATGTTGAATAACTCCCAAAGGACCTTCCCCTAATAACCCAAGAAGGTATTGGAATTTCTGAATGTTAGTTAGCGTATTGTTGTTGTGCACAACACCTAGATACAGATCTTTGAAAGGAAGCCACTGCATGTAGTCTCCGCTAAATGCTGTAATATTTATTCTAGGAAGCTTGAAATCCGATGTAGTTCTAAAGCTTGAGTTTAGAATACTGGGTTCAGTAATGAATTCCTCACGCGATGTTGGTTCCAACAATTTTTGAAGAGCTGATTTTACTTCAAAATACCTATTTTCTAAATCCACGATTTCGGATTGTTGTTGTGGTAACGCCGAATCATATTCTAAGATTTTAGTGAAAATTGCTTCTAATCTAGCAAGGCGATCATTGATTATAATATCACTAGTGTCAGAACTAACGGTGGTTAGAAAAGTTTCGATTCTTGTTAATGCTGCTTTTTCGTAACCACGTAGTTTGACTAAATCTGCAGCTTCCATTTTGACAGTAGAGAAAAATTGAACGATCTTACTCCCAAAGATGAAAGATGGCTCCACACCCGTAGATCAGAAGACAATATCACGTCCAGAGGTCACCATAATGTTGAGGCTTTGCTCAATAAAGAAACTGGGTTTGAATCATCGGCGTTTTATTTTGGAAGACACGGTGAGGAGGTTACAGTAAATAAGATGCGTGTATCATTGAACATTTATGATTAACAAGATCCAGGCAAGCTTTGCCTTATATAGAGCACTTAACATTAGCATAAATTTACATAAAATGGTTTTACAAATAAGGCTGGGCAGGTAGCACAGTTAACATAAAAATATAAAGTCGGACTCGAACATTATTGAATCAACAGATATATTAGCACACTTTTCGCAGCTATCCAATGAGCTTTGCCTGGATTATTGTTGAACTGGCTTAAGAAGTTCACAGCATATGTGATGTCAGGCCTCGTAGCTAAAGAAGGATACATCAGAGATCCTATGAGCGATCGAAATGGTACATCCTTCATTTTGTTCTTTTCTTCAGTTGTCGGACATAGGTCCTTGGTCAACTTTACACTGATGTCCATAGGTGTAGAGACAGTCTTGGCTTCTCTCATGTTATATTTTTCTATGATGTCCAGCAGTCCTGGGTATCATAACCGATGTAGGAGAGTAATGAGGAGAAGGAATTAAGCATTTAGCTTTAATTATAAAAGGCATTTATTTGACATTGAATTTTGGTTTTTTAAATATTAATTAAAATAGAGTCGTAACTCACGCTACAACAAAAGATATAGATTTATGAGTATAAAATTCAAATTTGTTTTTCTGCTTAAATAGTGTTTCGATAATGCTATATGCTTGTCCTGTTTTTGAATCCCTTATTCTAAAATAGCAAACATAAATAACAGTTTTACTAGGAATACTTAAAAAATCAGAAATTAAACGCTACATAGAAAAATAAAGGGTTAGAAAAAACCCGGTTTTTTTAAAAAAGAACAAAAAACGAGTTTATTTGGTTTTTTGGTTTTAACCAGGTTTTTTTTGGTTTAAACCAAGTTTTTTTAGAATTTTTTTCAGAAGAAGTTATTTTAGCAGTGATGTTTGAAATTGAGTTGCAAATGAGACATTTATTTCAGGGATTGTTTATAATTGATAAATGATTTATATATTTCAAATAATTAATTTAATTAGTTAATTAAAATTAAATTAATTTCGATTGAAAAACAACGTTTATTTTTACACAATTTATAAAATTTTTTTAAAAATATAGACAATTGTTTCGGGGATCAATGGATCCCCTTCTTCAGTACAAAAAGACGAAAATTTCGTCTTTCATTTCATTCGTCATTCATTTTCGTCTTTTTGTACTGAAGAAGGGGATCCATTGATCCCCGAAACAATTGTCTATATTTTTAAAAAAATTTTATAAATTGTGTAAAAATAAACGTTGTTTTTCAATCGATATTAACATTTGCACAAGATTCTTTTCGCTAAATTAATTTGTTTTAAAAATAATTTTTGTTTTTTTAAATATTCCGATTTGAAAATCTAATATTATTGTAGTGAATAAAAATCAGTGTTAATTAATCTTGGATAAATGGTTGAAATAATCAAATGATTTATCTTAATTATATAAAAGTTAATTTATGAACTTGAGAAATTTCTTTAGAAAGAGAAAATTTTATTTTTTAAATAATAAGTAAAAGTGAAATGTAAATCACTAATGTTAATTGAAATTGGATAATTGATTGAGATAATTAATTTGATATATAATTAAATGGTAAAATAATCAAATTCATTATCTTAATTATATGGATTAATTTATGAACTTAAATTTAATTTCTCTTTCTAAAGAAATTTGTTTTTAAATAAATAAAAGTAAAATGTAAGCATCTAATGTTAATTGAAATTGGATAAATGATTGAGATAATTAATCCGATTAAGGAAATCAACGGTTTTTTATTAATTTAGTTAAAAACCCAACTGGTTTTTATCTGTTTATAAACAAACCAACTGGTTTTTAGTTTTTATCAAGAAATCAACGGTTTTTATTAATTTAGTAAAAAAAACTGGTTTTTACGACTACAAATAAGACAAATTGTTATCAATGTTGTTGGATCAATTAATTAAAATCCAAGCCATCTTTTATCAGTGAAAAACAGATAACTTTTGTGTATCTTTAGTTACTCTGAAAAAATGCTTTATTTTAAAGGAAATTAATAAATAAACTATCTCTTGCAGCATATAATAAGTTTAACTTAAGCATTTAAGGTTAAGTTTAGAGGGAATTCAATAATTAACACCATTAAATTAAAAGATTTCTGATTTTTAGTCACCTTAAAATGTCAATTTTTTGATAAATTTGACCATTTTATTTTGTGCAAAAGATTATACTTAATAACACTTTCTTTAAAAAAAATCCTGAAAACATTTTATAATTTCTAAAAAAACCAAGTGGTTTTTTTTGGTAAAAAATATTTTGTTTAAACCAATTGGTTTAAACCGTGCCAACCATGAAAATAGGCATGAATACTCTGTTAAAATAGTCTGTGTAATTAGAATTGGGGGCTTGCTACTAGTCATTCCCCATTGCATTTGTATTGCGTTGTCTTGGTGAAGAACCGCCTATTCTAATTACACGGAGTATAATTGGGAAAAACTTGTCAAATGCAAAAAATTCAATAATTTTTATGCAAAGAATAAAAATATTTTTCTTTTCTGTAAAATATCCAAATATGTAGTGAGCTTCTATACAGTTTTCTCGTTTATCTCAAAACTAGAAAAGTGGCGCTTGACATGTTTCTGAAATAAGTGATTCAATTATACTTGACTCCCTTATACTTGAAACGTTTATCACCACTAATATTATTTATAACCAAACATCTTATATTTAGATTACAACTCCTAGAATAGATCAAGAACATGGTCAAACCTCCATGAGAGTGTTTATTTGTTGTGAAAGTATATCAGCTGACTGAATAAAAGCGTTTGTTAATACTATACTAGACAGCAACTTAAGTTGAACCTACTACATCACTAACAAAAAAGGAGTTCATATCGTGGTGTCTTAATTTCGTTAAACCTATGTATAAATAGTGTCTTTTTATCAGAATTCGCGAATCGAAATTCCTCCTATCAACCCAACAGTCTTTGTGTTTACTCACTTTCTCCGTACGAGTAGTTACGTACTTGGTTCAAAAACGTTGATGTGAAGTATAACAAATCGAATTAAATTTACATCAATGTTTCATTGATTCTTATCAAAAAGCATAACAAAACACATTATTTGAAACTGGTTTAGAAAGTCAGTTCAGGTGTAGAAAAGAAATAACAACAATGGTTTAGACTACATTTCGATCCCTATATCCAAAAACATATCTAACATCTAAAATGTGTTTATTTGTTGTGCAATTATAGCTGCATGGACCATCCCGGGTAATAGAAAAGCGCATGTCATGTGCAGTGCCGGGAGTATAAAAATGCATGAAAAGACTGTATTATCCGAACGTGTAAGGGGGAAATTGCTTTCTGGAGAAATAATTAGTTTCCCTGTTTGAAGAAGACCTTCGGAAGAAACGCCGGACTGGTATTCAGAAGATTCCCTAATAGATTTTCTGATGGAAAAGGCATTTGTAGTGATAAAAGGGACCTGATATTGATAATCGACTCTTAACTTTTTTCGGAATCGCATTAGCTATCCAATCACTTTTGATGTATTGATAGAAAATCCTTCGAGAGAAGTTGGCGGTGATTCGATAAATGGAAAGGAGACGAAATACATTTTTCAAGCGGAGGGTTTTTGCATTGGATGTATTCGGGATGAAGTGAGGGATGAGAAGGAAAACTTAGGGAGATTTTTGGGAGTTTTCTTAATTGAAAAGATTTATGCAGTTGATTTTATTTCGAGTTGTATGGCATGCAGCTTTTGTAGAAATTGATTTGATAACTTGGTGCTTTTCTACCTTTAAAACTCATATTTTAATCAAAACTTCACTTTGACTTTTTGCTCTCATATTCTATTCGATTTGATTAATTCATTCCTAACATGTATTTAGATGATTTAAACACATCTTTATAAGAATATGATGACTAATACAACGCTTAAACCCTCCTGGGCCACATCCAAGATTTCTGTTGGAATCATTGGAGAAATTTTTGCGATCTGGACCGAAGGGGTTGTTAAAAACACAGTTTATATCAAATAGATAGGATAAACCACGTTTTCTTATCCTCTATTAACTAAAAAGTTTAATTAAAAGCTATGATCTAAACAAATTAATTAATTTTTTAACTATTTTACATATTAGTTATACTTTTTAGTTCATGGGCCTTGTAATTTAGCAGAGTTTGCTGTGGATGGAAGCAGTGAAACAAACTTAGGGGACATCCATAAATTACGTGAGGCGTTTTTTTCCAAAATCTGGACCCCCCTCCCCCCTTGGTGAGATTTAGTGAGATTTTGCTGGACCCCCTCCCCCCCCACGTTTACCTACATTTTTAAAAAAATAATTTACAGTGTCTTATCTGTATGTATTCCTTTCTCATACTTAAAAAAAGAAAATCGTATAATTTCTAACTTAAAAAGTTGACGTGAGATTTTAATCGACCCCCTCCCCCCTTGGTGAGATTTGGTGAGATTTTTCCAAACCCCTCCCCCCCTTTCTGACCTCACGTTATTTATGGATGTCCCCTTAAATATTTCAAAATGTGAACATTTATTTGATCATCGGCTGAAAGCATCAAATAAAGAGTTCAAGTTCAGCATAAGGGGATAATACTAATTAGCAGCTTGGGATCCCTCAAGATCCATAATCATCCTATGTCCTTTCCAGAAAATATATAATGACGTCACTTCACTAGCGTGGTTAACTGCGTAGGGTGTAAGGGGGCATCCATTAATTACGTGAGGCATTTTTTCCAAAATCTGGACCCCCCCCACGTGAGATTTACCTACAATTTTTTAAAAATAATTTACAGTATCTTATCTGTATGTACTCCTTTCTCATACTTAAAAAAAGAAAATCGTATAATTTCTAACTTAGAAAGTTGACGTGAGATTTGGTGAAATTTTTCCAAACCCCTCCCCCCCTTTTTGATCTCACGCAATTTATGAATGTCCCCTAATGATGCTGAGTTGAAAAGTCAACAGTTACTGTTAATTGAAAATAAACTTCAAATTCATAACCTCCATTTTAAATTAACAAACGTACTATTTTTTCATGAGACAGCATAATAAATGTAGTTACCATAAGCAAAATCACACATTTAGGCTAATCGCGTACTAGATACTTTTGTCACGGCGGCTGAGACAAAATTATCACCCTGGTAATTGCAAGAAGCTAGAGTGCGCATTAGGAGACGAGACTCTTGGCCGATTGCCAAGAATCTCGCCATAGAAATACATTGCTCTCGAGTGACCTAGTCTTAGTCTTAATTTAAAACTAAGCGAATGCTTTACATCGGGATTTATTTCAGATATTTTCCCCATGAGATAATATATCTAAAAGGTAGAATAATAATCTCCCACACACTTTCAGGAACATTATTTTTAATTAAATATTAACTCAATTAACCTTCTTGTTATTTCAAATTCCTCATCCGGAAATCGAATGGACTTCATTTAACGTTTGAGTGTGACAAAAATATAGTACAGAAGCGAAACCTATAAATAATTAAATATTTAATATACGTGTGTAAATAATATTTTACTATTAACTAAATTTTCAAATTCTCTAACCTGAGGTTTAAGTATGATATTCATACATTTTTACATGCATTATATGCTTTTATGAAATTTAAACATATGAATTATAACCAGTGATAAATTTCTGATGAATTTACGTCTAGTCATTAAATTCATAAAATTATTAGCCTGGAGTTATAAAAATATGTTTATGCGATATCACATGAAATTATCATTTTTAGAAGTGAATCCAATAAATAAAAAATCACATATTTATTATGAATATCTATCTTGTCTTAATGTCTATAAATAAGTTATTTGAGACCCTCATCTTCATATCAGCTAATCAAATTACACTTGAATAATAAAACAATGTTTCCTGAAGGCATATCTTTCTTTCAGATGAATAAGTTATGAATGCTTCGATGCGGAGAAGCATTGCATTTAGAAATTAAATTCGATGAAGCCTTTCGAAAAATGTAGCTTTGCAAACTCCCAATTCCTTTGTTTGTTTTTTAGATTAAATGGCAATTCACTTTGATTTTATATGGACGATAACATTTCTCTTTGATCGGTATATTATTTTCTGTTGATCCATTAATTTTTCCATAAATTTTAATAATAAATGTTTCTTATTACCTACTGCTAGGCCTGGGCGATATAAGAATTTCTTAAATCGATTTATGGCCACTTTAACATTGCGATTTAGTGATATATCGATTTAACCCGGATAATATGAAACCCAATTTTTGATTGTTGTTTGAGGGAAAAATGTTCCTATGGCTATTGACTATTGATATTACGCAGTTAGAGAGGATCTCCAAAATAAAATGGTCAATGGAGCTATAATGTCCAAAAATTCAAAAATCGACCGGTGGTCAAATGGGATTTACCAAAGGTCAGGAACCCCCAAAACAACCACGAGGAAGAAAGAGAAGGTCAGAAAAGCTATTAATAGCGAAAAAATAAAGGATTGACCGCTGGTAAAGCGGTCTTGACCAATGGTCAAGACCTACTGCTTATGTTTTAAAATATAGAGGAGAGGATGGTATTATGGAATAGTCGGGTAATATGGAACACCTGAGTTTCTGCTCCCCCTCGTGCTGCTATCACGTGGCAATGCCACGAAAGTCTTAAGAAATCTCCCATGATGCAGTGCGCAAAGAGTTTAGCTTCTTGTTTTTGTCTGATCAGTCGCAGGAAAGCAAAGTGTGTTTTAGGATTTTTGAAAGTTTTTGACGGTAAATGTTGAAACCTTTTAAACTACCAGCCACTATGATACTTTCATTTTATTATTAAGCATAATGTACACTAAAATATCAATAGTTTCTTATACTGCATTCGTTTTTTAGCCATCCATGTTTTATCGATCAGTAAAAGGGTTCATAGTACAAGATGGCCTGTTGGGTATTATGGAACATTCCATAAGCAAAGGGTCATAAAATGACGATTATGTTTGTGACTATTGTAAATAGACTCATGAACAAAACTATTTGAACGTAAATTGTTAAATATATTTTTATATTTAAGATTTACTATGTTCTCTAAGGTTTAATTAGTTTTTAATAGCAGTAAATCCAAATGTTCCATATTACCCGACTGTTCCATATTACCCTCCATTTGTAACTTTTCTTGAAAAACATTTTTTTATTTAAAAAAAATAAATGATGGTTTATTGGACCATTGGCCCTTCATTGCCATTATTTATAGTATGTACGTATAATGATTCGACGGATTTTTTTTAAAACTAATAGAGTTATTCTTAAATATATAAAGGGTGTTCCATAATACCCCTCCTCTCCTCTATAACTAAATTTAAATTTATAACCTAATTTTGTCATTTATTTTTCGAAGTGATAAATAATTGTTAGAATGTTTTTTTTCTTTTAGAATTTTAATTTTTTCTCACTAAGGGGTAGATAAAATTATAATTTTTTATTATTTAAATAATATAAATTAAGATAATGCTTTAGTTGAATGATTTATTTAATTGAATTGAATTGAATCCTTAGAAACTATGGCTTCCTTTATATTTCTTATTTTTTAACATGCACTGCTGTGATAGTTTTATTTAAATATTTTAATATTCCAATACATTTAAATATCCTTTATTAATATTTAAAATTTTAAATACTAGAGTTAATGGAAATAAATTTAAAATCCGTAAAAGTACTTAAGTCCATTAGCTGTTATCCTATGGGTTGATTTTTATCTTAAAATGTAAATCTGTCTAACTAAAAAGAAATTTAAAATAAGAACTATCACAAAGTCTTAAAAAAGGCTTTCTTAATAGTGATAAACCAAGAAGTTTTTTGTGTGCGTTTAAGTATTAAGTCAAATTGACTTAAAAGCGGAAATCCTATTCTTTTTAAATTTTGTATTAGAAAACGCTCATATTAATCTTGTTTGTAGAGGGATTTGTCAGATAACGGTACCTGAAAGCTAAGAAGAAATAAACTATAAAGTGAGCTACTACGTACATTTTGAAAAAAAAACATGTTTACAATATTATGCTGTACTGTAAAAAACTAATCAGCTAATGTATTTTAATAACCAAACGCTATACAAGCTAAATCGTGTTTTTATTTGAAAATTTAAACATGGAATAGAGTTATATATAATATATTAATATGAGTGGAAAATCATCGATTTAATTCCAAAAAGGTGTTAGGTCATTATTTCTGTCTTTAGAGAAATCACCGCAAACAGTCATGTAAATGTTTAAAACTAAAGGAGTGAAATTTAAATAGACCTGTTTTAAAACTTTAGCGTGCGAAAATATTATAAAAATACACTTATTCCACTACACTTCTTAAATGACGATTTTCCTTATCATTTTTAAGTACTTAAATCAATATTAAAGAAATATTTAACATGTTTAATTTTATGATGATCTATTTTTCATTTGAACTAATCTTCCTTTAAATTACAAGCTTATATGAATACTTAAGTTAAACACGTTCATTTTTACTGATCTGCTTTACTAATGAATGAAATACACTTTTTCAGAAATTAAATTTAATACAGCATCCTTATTGTTATTTATATTAATTAAATCATAAACTACTTGCTCATTATTATGCCTGTATGTAAAATGTTTAGTAGGTAATAAAAAAATCAATAGAAAATAAAATTCAACTAGGCTTAACTAATGCATCTTATTTCCCAGCACAAAATAAAGTATCCTAATCTAAGAGTCAAACAACGACATGTTTGATTTTGTCGAAGGGGAAAGAATGAAATAAGCATTACTTTGTTAGATACATAAAAGCTATCACACTGGGCCTTGTTTATTCTCTCAATATTCTAAATTAAATTCTTCGTGTCTATTAGAGTAATGAAGTTAAGCTCCAGATACGCCCCCTTCTGAGGTATGGCCCAAAGGAACGATGTTGACTTGGAAATTCTTAATTTGCTCGGCATTTATTTCCAAATTGGTTGAGAGAAAATTAAATGAATACATATACACATACGGCGCTCTGGTAAAATGGAGGAAATATTAAATTTCATTTTTGCCAGTAAGGACACTGTCTTAGTTTATGCATGCTGATGTCAAACATGATAAACTGAAGGTCCTTTGTTTTACTTGTGTTGAAGGATACTTTCTGTGCTTTTATCGGAGTTAAGTCAATACATATGATTTGTTTTGAATGCAAAGTTTAAACTTTGAAATAAATAAGTTCTTTAATTTTTAGGCAAGTGTGTTAGAAAATATATTTATTTCTAAAACTTGAATGAAGTGGTAGAATACTTTTTAATAAACAAGTTAAAAAATAAGACTTCGATGGTGTATAATGTTGCACAATAAAATAGGAGTTATTTGCAGATCCATAAAGTTGATATCTAATCTGTAAATGCATGTTTCATTTACGAAATTCTTATGAAATAAACTCAAAAATTGTACTCTGTTTTATAATTTACTTCTATAAACTTAAAAGAGGTCTAGAAAGTAAATTCATCCTACATAGAAATACAAACCGAATATAAAGAAATGCATACATTCTTTCTGATAAGCGCAGTTAAATTTTAGCGTCCTAATTAATTAAATTAAATTTCAATACTTATCTTAAAATCATTATTATAAAAATCTTCCTCACTTTTGGATCTTATAAGAGCTTTATCAAATCGATCAAAGTAAAAATAAACTATGATATATAAATAGCATTTTTCCTTTTTTTACTAAGAGCTGAATTTAAAGAGGAATGTGTACCAGAACGGCTTTCCGGAACTTTTCTTTAGAAAGGAAATGGCAACGCTTAAAAATATTAATTTAATTAAATATTTCTCGAGTATTAGTGAATGAGTGTGACTTATTATTATTGCAGTCTTTAGTTTTTGTAAAAGTTTTTTTTTTGAAAAAGAAACGCTCTTAATAATGATAAAATTCAAACAACTTGCATCACTGCTTCGTGTCCCTTACTACGAAATCATATGGTGAATTCAATATTCTTTCAAAGAAAAACATCATTAGTTCGTGGAATGGCTCCTTGTTTGAAATTTCATAGAAATCGTCTTATTTTTTCACTCTTTCTAAGAAAACATTTAAGACTTTAGTTACATAAACATATACATTTATTTCTCACTACTTTTGTTTATCAAATTTTATAAGTTTCTAGCAAAATAAAAAAATTAGTACTTCATAGCTATAAGTGATCTGTCATTAGAAAAGAACGCAAAGTGAAAAATTGTGTTTAGTATGAAAAACATATTTATCTTATGAACCATGCTGTGAATTTTTTGATGAATAAAACCTATACTGCTATTTAAAGATACTGTTAAAATTTATAATTGCTGAAAGTAAAAGGGGATACACGTTTTTTTGTATGTTAAGAACAGTTTTTAATATCATTCATTCCACACTAGGGTAGTGTTCCGGGACCTATCTTTCTAGCAATCTAATCATACTCTTATCCACCATGAAAAACAGATATAATAAGCACATATAGACGTGAATACGATACATCTAATAATATAGAGTCAAACCTGTTTTTGTGCGAGGAATAGGGACCGCACAAAAAAATCGCATAAAAAATGTCGCACCAAACTACGCGAGTAGCTATAAAAGATAGTTTCAATGCACATTTAAAAAATCCTTTTTATGCGGTGAATAGGGACCGCATAAAACAAGTCTCACGTAGGACCGTAACGAAAATGCCTCAGCTTAGCTGAATTGAAAAACTCTTTATGCTTGCGACTACATGGTAACTGAAAAAAGTCTACAGTAATCTATATTTACTGTAGACTTTTTTCAGTTACCATGTAGTCGGCAATGACTGTTGTTTCACTAGACCCATGTATGCTAATTTGAAGTTTTCATACACCGCACAAAAAAAATCGAAGGGAAGAATCGCACAAAAACAGGTTTGAGTGTACTAGAAAAGCAGGATTATTTTATATTTCACTTCTTATAAAATCCTAGGTATTTTCCTGTCAACCGTATCACTGAAAACGAAAATGTACACTCAAACCTGTTTTTGTGCGAACATTTATATGCAATTTTTTAAGTGTGCTACTTTTTTGTGCGGTTTTTCCCTTCGATTTGTTTTGTGTGGTGTATGAAAATTTCAAATTAAAAGAAAAATCTTGTATGTCTGGCTATCGAGACATACGTGGGTCTCATGAAACAACAGTCGTCGCCGACTACATGGTAACTCATCTCTAGGGTGGGGATTGCGTTACGGTCCGAACATAAAGATTTTTTCAATTTAGGTATGCTGAGGGATTTTCGCTACTGTCCTACGTGAGACATATTTTATGCGGTCCTTATTCACCACATAAAAAGAGGATTTTTTAAATGTGCCGCGGAAACTATTTTTTATAGCTTTCGTGAAGTTTGGTGGGACATTTTTTGTGCGGTCTCTATTCCTCGCACAAAAACTGGTTTGATTGTACAGTAAAATCCATAGAAACTGACGGTCGAGGGGATAATACTGATAAACCAACGATAGTAAAAGGGTAACGTGATTTTGACAACGCTGGAACTAGTATTTCGGAGGAGAGACGAGGGAAAATTGAGAGGCAGTTGATCGAAAGCTTGTATATAGAAGCAAGACCCCAGCTATCACCGGTTACCCAACTATTCAGCCGTGCAAAGTCTGTTAAAATCACGTGACCCTTTTACTATCGTTGGCGAACAGTACTTAAAAGCACCAAATTTAAAAAAAATAAAATAGAAGCTTGAAATCTTTTTTTATTCTTTAATTTTGCAAATTTGTGTCACTCATTTATCTATTTTCACTAAACTTGCAAATTATTCGACTGAATAATAGGATTTCCTTAACACCTTTTACTAAAAATATTCCCTATTGCAGCAGGACAGCAAAATACATGCTCCGGACACATCTTCGTATGACCTGACATCACATGTTATTACGTACAGTCCATCATGTGATCGACGTTACACCATCTCCTGTTGCTTCAAGATCAATAAGGATGGGGTACTTACTTCCTGATGATTATGTGGAAGAACATGAGCTTTGGTTCTAGTATGTATCATTTTATTAAAGCTTCTTAGATTAACACATATATTACTTATAATACTTTATTATTATTTATCCAACTGTATCCATTTTAGGATTGAGAGATATTTTTATAGGCGTCGTAGGTGTTTTTTTAAATTGCGGGATGAAAAAAGTTTGTTAATACAGATATAGCCTGGTACAAAATTGAAAATATTTATGATCAACTGAAAAGAAAATACCTGATAATGGTATTTTTCCCAAGCTTTTCCTACACATATAATTTTCTATTAAGTCGCTGGAAGCTATATTTAACACTGTTTTAAGGAGGGAACCTAAAAATATTATTTTTTGGAGTGAGCCAAAATTTAGTTAAGATATTGATTAGAAATTGGGTTGGGATATTGATTAGGAACTGAGTTGGGATGTGTTGATTGGGATTGAGCTGGGAGATTTATAATTATGAGGGGATAGAGTGGAAAAAACATTCATATCCCAATTTGTTTGCGGATGTTTTTTTTTCTGGATGCACATATAATAGTTTGCTCTACGATTATTTGATGAACTTCCATTCGCAGTATAATTTGCACAATGTAATAAATTTTCCCCTATTTTACTTTTACTCCCTCCCGTCCGAGATACATTATCACACATGCATACGTTATCGAAGTAATAAGAGACTTTTCAGCACTTTTTACTGAACTGTCATACCAATTATAAGATCATTCACTGTTACAAATGAGGAATGTTTACCTTTGGAACTACCCTTAACCTTTTAAACGCCGCAATTCAAATTTCGAATTAAAGGTTCTGATTTTTGGCTTAAATGGCTTGTTTCATCATTACTAAAACCATTCTAGTCAGTTTTTGTCGGAAAAAAATCCTAGGTATGATTTTGAGGATGTTCCCAAATGGGAACATTGGCGTTTGGGGTGAAGTTTTCAGGGGGATTTCCAAAAGGCACATATTTTACAATTAACTCAAATAAAATTATTGAAATCAGTTTCTACACAATAATTATGAAAATTTTTATGATTGTGGACGGTTTTTTCAAATTTATTATCCATACTTGGACGATTGAGCAACATTTTATAG
The DNA here is from genome assembly GCA_024610705.1 of Tetragnatha versicolor. Classification (NCBI taxonomy): domain Eukaryota; kingdom Metazoa; phylum Arthropoda; class Arachnida; order Araneae; family Tetragnathidae; genus Tetragnatha; species Tetragnatha versicolor. The sequence goes on from JANDEH010000001.1 coordinate 70,181,557, forward strand.
ATTTTCATAAGAAAAAATTTACATGTTTATTACGTACGCGAAGCTTTTCCGTAAATTATTCTTGCACTAATAGTAATATTTTGGTGTAAAAAATACATAAGAGTGTTCCCATGCTCTTTAAAGCTAAAAATTTACGGTTCTGTGAGAAAAATTAGTTTTAATTACGGTTCTATTCGGATATCTAGCATAAAATCCACTAATTGCATTCAAATCTAATTAGCTTTCAAAATTGATAATCATAATTATCTCCATTGATTTATTGACGCTGTGTTTCTCATGGAATATTCCGAACTGAACCACATATATCTTACATCCATCTTACTTTAGAAGAGTGTTTTTAGATGTAAGCACTTTTCCTTATTTTCAAAATTCTTCAATTTTATTCCTAAAATTTTTATGTAAAAAAGTACTTGAACAAAAATATGTACGCAAATCCTCAGAATCACTCCAAATATGCTCTTTTCATAACCCCTTTTGATAATTGCTGAAAATTAATCGATCAGGGAGTTAGAAATATATACAATTGTAAGAATCTGTTATAAAGATTTGGAATTTATTTCTCCATAAATCAGGTGAAAAAATAAAAATTACAAATTTTTTGAATTTAAAACATCATTCTTAACCTGTTTAGATCCTTTGAGACAAAAAAGGTTAAAAAAATTAAAGAAAATGGGAAATAACTTGAATTTTTGCATGTTATAAAAATCCCCTCAAATACTATACCCCAAACGCCGATGTTCCCATTTGGGAACATATACGTTGTATTGGTAATTACTCTCCAAAATTAGAATATGAGGCTATTCTGTCAAGCCAAATTGGAAGATTTGTACTTAAGCTACCTAAACACAGCAAAATTATTTAAAACTAAATTTATTTAAAATTTTTACAAGTTGAAACTTGTGCAACTTTTCGAAGATCCAAAAATCTCTAATTTTGATGTAAATTCTACAAAAAGGATTAAATTGCACATGAAAAACTTTTGCATGTAAAATAACTTCATATCTTTGAGTTGCTTTCTACCAAGTATCAAATTCCTGCATGAAAAATTAAGTAGTGAAAAAATTCCTTAAAATGATGTTCCCATTTGGGAACATCGGCAGGTAAAAGGTTAATTTGTAACGGAAGAACCAAAAAATATTCCCATATCACGCGATAAACCGATCACAACCGAACCAATTGCACCACACCATCTATATATTCCTGCATATTTCTTTTAAAAAGCAGTTTCCCCCTTCAAAAAAAGCCACCTGCCATAGTAAAAACCCTTCAAAGCAATACTTCTGGGAAATGTTCATAACCCTTACAAAGGGAAGGGCGAGAAGATGATTCCACATCTACTCATCCAAAACCTTCGTAATTTTCTCCCTCCGTTCCCTCATTCCCCGACTGCCGAAGCCGCCCGAGCATGAAATCGCCCGTCCTGAATAAAATAAAAGGAAAGAGCACCCGAAAAAAGAACACAGTCGGTGTGTGTGGGAAAAGACCAGTGGAGGTGATAGGAGAAGAGGGAGCTTTGACGTGGAACCACCGTAGTCAGATGGTGGTGGTAACACAACTGTAAGATTCACCAAACAATGACGGATTATCACCAATCAATAACGTATCACAGCTCATACCAAATAAGGGCCGGACGCAACTACGTTTTGCAACGATTTTGAGACCGGTCGAATCCTACTTCCAAACAACTCAACTTTCGTTTCCCTGCGTCATTTGTCCTGCATGCCACTGATTGTTTTTCAATACCCTTCCGTTCCCGAGCTTTGCTACGTAATGGAACCATTCAACCAATCAGGAGGAAACATCAGCAGGATCGTCGCAGAACGACACCTTCTGAGCTGTCGCTCTGTGGCGATCGTTATTAGGCGAAATCCGGTTCTTTAGCACGTTACAGAACGTAGTTTGTTCCGTTACTACGGGTTTGGTATGGGCCCCATACCAAATAAGGACTGGATGCAACTACGTTCTGTAACGTGCTAAAGAACCGAATTTCGCCCAATAACGATCGACACAGAGCGCCTGCTCAGGAGGTGGCGTTATGCAACGATCCTGCTGATGTTTTCCTCCTGATTGGTTGAAGCGTTCCCTTACGTAGCAAAGCGCGGGTACAATCAAACGCACGTGGTTCAATGACGTTCTTGAAAACCAATCAGTGGCATGCTGGACAAATGATGCAGGAAAACGAAAGTTGAGTTGTTTGGAAGTAGGATACGACCGGTCTCAAAACGTAGGGCCGGATGCAACTACGTTCTGCGGCGACGCGACGTTCAAACCGGTAAATACTCTTCAAGATAGGAAATCTTCGTCCCAGCCCATAGTCCCACGTGGTCTTAACCACGTGATCCGCTGCCATCCTGAGTGGCCCGTGCCTTCTCCACTTTGTGCGGGAGCACAGAACGATCGGAAACCTCGCCCCGATCGTTATTAAACACCTGGGGCCGGATGCAACTCCGTTTCGTTACATTCTAAGGAACCGTATTTCACCGTTGTTCACCGTACTACGATAACGTCAGGTCAGGAGCAGGCGTCGGCCGTTTCATCCTCTGACGTTTTCCTCTGATTGGTTGAAATGCCCCATGACGTAGCTCGATTTATTTATTCACCAATCAGCGGCAAGCTGGGCTAATGACTAAAGAAAACGATAGTTGAGTTGTTTGGAAGTAGGATTCGACCAGCTTCGACCGTCAACCAAATCGTCGTAAAACGGAGTTGCATCCGGCCCCTGGTCAGGAGCAGGCGTTTTTAAAACGTGACGATATACGGTTTCCTAGAACGTTTCTACGGTTCCTTGGCACGTTACAAAACGTAGTTGCATCCGACCCTAAGTCAAGTTTCAATACTCTGTCTCTAGAACTAAATGAAATTTGGCCACATATGACAAGAACTGGACGAATTTTGAACGTCTGTGTTGATTGGATAATAGCTAAAAAATCACTATTGAAGATTGACCACTACGTAAGATGTGACTGAAAGATATGAATGGTTTTCAGATCCATTATTATTATGATATTGATAGTCGATTGACGAAAACTGTAACTGTAAAACTTTTTCGAAGTGGGATCGGGAAATGTGTTTTTTGTCTTGATTTTAAAAGACCGAGATTTGGGGAAGAGCATATTTTAACAGTAAATTTGTATTTTGATGGGAAATTTATTAAGAAGAAACTATTCACATTATGTCATGCGTGTATCCTTATTCGATTTGAGCCATTCTTTGTTTGTTATTAGTAGATGGTTACAGTTCCTGAGAGCACTAACAAATAAAATACGTAAAAAATGCTAAATAAAGCATGAAATCATGAAGGATATAAGAAAAAAGTGTTGGACACCGATAGAAGTTTTATAACTTTATAAAAACATAGACTGGCATGCTGCCTGGTATGATGTTAATTTAGCATTTAGATAATTAAAAACATATGTGGAATAAGAAGCGGTCAAAAAAAATCATCCACTAGGCGACATGCAACCCCATATTAGGAAGGACAACAACCTCACAAACCAATCACAGCTCCGTTTCAATCCAACGAAGTGGGATCAGAAAACGTAATAGGTCACACGGTCACTCCATTGCCCCAAGCTCTATCTTCTTATAGTACATCCACATAACTCCATCGCTTCTCTCTCTTTGCTTCGGTCTCTTTCTTCTCTCTCTCTCTTTATCTTGGATCTTTGTTCTTGGCGCGGTCAGTGCCGGACGCATTTCACGCGGGTTTGCCCTGGGCCGGCTTATCAAAAAGGAGCAGCGGCGGCGACGGGTGAAATATTGGGCTGCTTTTATCTTGAGAATGAGAACTGAATGAGGGGAGGGATTAGCGGCGGCTTCTTTTTTTGTTTAAGAGGAGGGAAGGGTGTTGATGGGGTGGAGGGTGTTGAAAGTTAGGTTCTTTTTTTAAGTATTCAGTTAATTTTAGTTTGGAATTGACGTTTTAGTTGAGGCGATTCGTTAAATTAGTTTGTTTAAAGATTTTATACTCCTTCCTCCTCTTTTTTCACAATTTTCACACTAATTGTAATCTAAGCAGCAAAACCTACTACGTTACTAACAAACAAAGTAACTCCCCTGCGAATTGTCTGAATTTCGAGTGAAACAAAGAACGTCAACTTTAAAACAGGTTTATTTCGTTAAACCCATGTATAAATAGTGTCTTTTTATCAAGATTCGAGTATCGAAATTCATCCTATCAACACAACAGGCTTTGCGTTTACTCACTTTCTCCTTCCGAGTAGTGACGGATTGGGTTCCGATTGACAGTTTGGTTCAGGAAACGCTGCTGTGAAGTATACCACATTGTCCACCTGCAGGAAAAAGGTACTGAGCCACTTCAGGCTCAAATACTATGCATCAGTAACTACAAGCTTGGGGCTTTAAAACCACTTTTTTCCATAATGAAATTTCACACTTGATTCACACAACATTGATAATTTTTCAACTTGGTGATTTGATGATTTTTGACACCTTTCTTAAACGTGACATACTGCCTTTCTATTGTAGGTAAGCCGACGTTTATAAAGTTTAACTTTTGTTTTAATTTAAAAATTATTAAATAGTGCATAACTACGGATAATGAGTTTAAATAATAAAGTCTGGGTAATGTCACTTTATGTTTTTTAATATTTGTTACAAGCAAATTTACATTGTTTTTCATTCAACTAATACATTTGTGAAAAAAATGTATTTTATCCCTTTTAATCTCGATTAGGTTTTAAGAAGGTTAGAATTTGCTTAGAAAATTAATTAGGCCTTTGTTATCCTATGATTTAATCATGAATATAAGCAGCATGCATGAAACAATCTTGAAAATTCACTAACAATTGAAAATCCATATCTACAACATTTTGTTTTGTATTTTGTAGCTTAACTGATACACAAATAAAACTCGAATTATTTTTCTAAATGCTTAGATTTATCTATTTTTATACTAAGCAATCATTTAGAAAAAAACATTAAAGGGCAATGAATAGTTTATCGACAAAATGGAAGTATCCATGTTTCATTCTTAAAAGAATGAAACGCAACTATTATTAACAAAACTGTTTAAGCGATCATGTTATTAGATGGCCAATAAAACTACAGGAAAAAACCTCAATTGATTTTGATCTCCTTTCTTTTAATGGGACTATTCGCATCAGAAACAATAAACCGTAATAACTCGTTCAAATTAAGAGTAAGTCGATACAAATAACTTCTCTACTTGTTTTCTATACGATCATTACCTAAATAACCTACCCAGAAAAAAGAAAAATGTTTATCGTCCTTCATTAGGGGAGAGTCCCGGTTACCCAACTTCAGGGAGAGTAACATTTAAAGGCAGCAGTCTAATATCCTTTTGAAGTCGGGTCGCCTTTTACACTTGCTTATTAACACTGTGATAATCGTTAGCACTTCCTTTTTAGAGTATGCTTTACATCTGAAAAATTAGACTCGCCAACATTAGTGTCTCGGAACCACATAACACTAAATTAAGTTTAACTTTATGAGCGCGGGCGCTTAAGAGGCGCTATAATTTGCGGGCGGCTTTTGGGAGGCTGATGCTGGCTGCGAATAGATTATACATTAGGAAAAGAGAGCTCCTTGAATTGCTTACAATATATTCCTAATGATGTACATCGGGAGTAATTAAAATGTTTTACTTCTTTTGCAACTATTCCAGGCATTTTCTTCACGGTTATTAAGTTAGAGGTTAATGTGTTTTGAGGAGAGATTCTAGATCTTTTGTGGTCGACTGTGTACACTCAGGATGCGAAGATTCGGTTTGTTTTTGTACTTTTCTAAAGCGTTTATTGTTTTGAATGAACTTCTATTCAGAAGTATCATTTTAATAGACCCATTCTATTGCAAGTTTTATAGCATAATGCGGGTGTTTTTACTTTTTAAACGCCGTTTGGACTGTATTAAATACCAAACATAAATACCTTTTTGAATATGCTTGGATTTTATCTTTTTAAATTTAAACATAAATCTATAATAAACTGATCATGGAATATAGGCATCTTACGATTATAACACTTTCAGACCTAGCCACTCCAAATTTTTCATAGGATTCAATGGGAATTTTGGGTGATCGCTGGGATTGAAGTGATGATTAATGACCACTAAACCAGTGGTTAACCAGCAGCTAAAGAGAGAAAGTGAGGTCTTCGCTTTCTCTGATTGGTGGAATCTGGTTAACCGCTGGTAAAGTGTCAGTGAATAAGACCATTGGTTATGTTGATTTTGTTTATTAAATAGTATTGTTTGATAACAGATGATAAGTAGTTCGTTCATACTCTGATTGATTGCTTGATTTATTGAACTATCGTTGGTCAATTTCAGCGTCCCCATCTAACCAAGCCTTTTTAATGAACTAAAAAAGGTGTAGGGTTCAAAACCTCATCAGTATCTGACTTTAAACGATGTTTCAAGGCATTTTTTTAAAATATAAAAGGAAAGGATGGCGTAATGATCATAATTTTTTATCCACCTGATTTCCAAAAATCCATTTGAAAAGAAGAAAACTTACAAACAATGTTGAATGCCATTTCTTATTGTAAAATTAGACATTTTAGCAAATGTCATTATTATAATAAAAAATGCCACTAAAGATATTTTTTGACGTTTTAAAATGATATATTGCTGTTCCATACTGTAATTACTAGGCAATAAGGTAATAAAACTATAAATAAAATTCTTAAATCAGCCAGATAAATAAAATTGAGGGGTTTGATGCAACAATGACCAAACTTCAATGTAAAGCTGTTGGATTTAGCGCAATGTTTCTGCAAGCACCTCAATTTATAAATGATTTATTTCATAAAAGATCCTCTTGAAATTAAATTTAATGAAACAAGTTTCTAGAATAAAAACACTGTTGCTAAAACACATCAACATTTATTCTTTAATTAAGCAGCATCAAATGTAAATGTAAAAAAAGCGCTGAAGTTCAAAAAAAAATTAACATGGTTTGGAAGTTTGGAAAAAGTTCGACAGTTTGCAAGGGCGATAAAGCCGTTACGTCCCAAGTAAAATAAACTTTGAACGGCCGTTTGTCACCGAAAACACGTATAATACAAACAAGACGAATGACTGGGATTCCTTTTTAAGAACCCAGTTTATCGTTTATCAAAGAATAAGTTGGAGGAATTGAAGGTTGTGAATTTCTACAGCAAATGAGAAATGACCACAGTTTTCGATAGGGGCATTATATATCTTACTTCGAAAAAAAATTATCTAGGTGTCAGAGTTATCTAAAAATTTCCACAAGAAGAAAAATGGTGGATTTTGAATTGACTCTGTTTAGTATATTTCATTTCATCATTGGGGTTCCCATGTATTACTTTATGAAGCTATATTTTAATAACACTAAAAATAAAGTGGATACAATTTTAAGTTTTGTTTTATGACTTCTCGATTGAGCAAACTAAAACTTTTTCCTGTCATTTAATTAAGTTTTAGAATTTATTGTTTATTTTGAGAAAAAAATATATTCTCGTTTAAAATATGTATCATTTTCTTCATTGCAGTTTTAGTTATGATGGTATATAAAGAGAACTCATAGAGTTTTTTCCTATGTTATAATTTTTTCATTACAAAGTTGTCTTACTCTGTAAGTTCTGAAAAGAATATTGAAGGATTTATGGATTTTTTAATAAATAAAACATAGTTATTATTTTTATCTTTCTGCCCTTATTTATGAATTTTTTTTTCTAAATTAAGTATCACTAGCTTTAAGAATTTGATCTTTAAAAAATGAAAAAGCATTGCAGAGGAAAATTAAAAAAGTATATTTTTCAGTATTATTTCTACTTTGAGATTTTAGTTCCATTTAACAATAAACTTAATTATGAATTGCATGTCTCCAGAGATTGTTAATTCCACGTCTAGACAAAACAACAGAAATTTTAACATTCTTGCTTATGTTTCGTAATGAGTATTTATGAAATATAAAGATATATTTTAAGGATTTTTTTCTAAATATGTTTTGAGTACAGATGAACATGAGATAATGTTAATAAAAATGATTTTTCAAATACGTGGAAACCAGAGAAAAAGAAATCAAGTTCCTTAAATATCGATTTATTCAAGTATCATTTAATTTTCATTATACATACTTTTAATTATCTGAAATAATTTGAACTCAAGTATCATGAAATTAGTAATCTTGAAAATAGTTTATTTTATAGAATGTTTCCATAACCTTATCAAACTGGATACTATAGTAGGTATTTTTGGTACCTTTATCGTTATGCATCCTTTTAAAAATCTCCATTGCATTTTACACTGAAATTCATTGCTAAAACCTGTGAATTACCGATAAAAATATAAAGTTACGTGGGAGATACTGCTCCCCACTCGCTATCAATTGCCACCCCATGCACGAAGCATAAGACTTGTAAAAAAGGGGTAGACGAACAAGAATTGGTACGGAAAGGGGGGTCGCAAATGACTGTTAACATTTTTGTGATTCAAAAATTTAAGATACTTCAAATTTCAAGGTACAGAACACCGACCCAGAAGAGAGAAAGTACACCCAGGGCAAGGGCCGGAATAGAACCACCGATAACCCTGTATAAAATGCATTTATTAATAATAAAAATGAAATATTATTACTTATCGCCTCTCATAACAACTTTGTACCGAGCAAGTTTACTGAACAAAATGACAACATCTCTACGAATCATTTTTTTAAACATGTCAAAATTTGGGCTTTGAGACAAAAAGCGATTTAAAATACATCCTAAATTAAGATTTTAACTTTCCTCACGTGCTCACCCCTGAAAAAAAATTGCAGTAAAGAAGAACACTACAATTTAGAAAAATCCATAAAAATATCAAAATACACATGCTTTAATATTGTAAGATTTTTTGACCTCGTGCCATAAAACCGCAACCCACATCCTTTCATAGTCCTCTTTCCGTGTATTGCCCAAAAAATTATAGGCAGGACAGAACCCACAATCTTACGATTGCGAGTTAAAAGATTCCGGCTCGTTACTCTACCAACTGAGCTACCGTTTTAAAGATAAAATACGCATCGAAAAAATCGCGCCAAATCAATAACAAATTGCCAAATTTGGTTGACCGTACAGTTGAGGGAAAAAACGACTCAGTTGAGATTTCTGGCGAACCACTTGGGTTAGGTAGACAAAATAGCGGTCGTTTTTCATTAATTAAAGTATTCTTTTACCAAAAAAAAATTTCGAGTTCTTAGGGGGTCGTCTTCATATTAAACGAAACACTAACTTTTTTCCAATGGGGACCCCCAATTATTATTAGTTTTTCTGAAAGGCCATCCCCCCAAACCTTTAAATACCCAGTTTCATCCAGATTTATTAAAGAAAATTTAATTTTTTTAATAAACTGCTCGCTATCGCTCACCCACCCCCGGAACTGCTTCGCAGTTCCAGTAGCTAGCGATGCTCGCTTGTTTCATCTCAACAATTCAACACAACCCACTCGTCGGCTCAACAAATGATTATTTAAAATTAAAACTACTTATCTCTCCTGCCTATAAGCAGTTTATTCCAGATCATTCCCTTCAAAATATCGAAATAAAACTGTTGATAAAATCTTTTAGAGGATATATAACATATATGTATCTCCTCTATCAGTCCAAGAAAGTTAGCTCAAAAAAAGGGTTGAGGTGGAACAAATTGTAAAAGAAAGTTTGATGGGTGATTCTTATAGGAAATTTTTCGTAGAAAACGATGGTGAAACGTATACCAAAATTAACCTCGTCCTTTAGCCAATATGGCGGATTTTCCAAAATGGCGGACAATCGTTTTTAACTTATAACTTCCTAAAAAATGTTAATAAAATTATGATTTCTACAGTAAATGATTAGAATTTAGTAGCAAAAACAATGGGGAGCTGTTTTTTTCTCTTACGATTTGTCATTTATCCAATATGGCGGATTTTCCAAAATGGCGTCCACTAATGTTTATAATAAAAAAAATTATGATGATAAATTCGTAATTTTTTCAGGATATGGTAAGAATTAAGTCATAATAATATTCATATCAATTTCCTTTCCTCAATGTATCAAATATGGCGGATTTTTCAAAATGGCGGACAATCGTGTTTTACTAATATGCTAAAATTCGTTAATAAAATAAAACTTTTGCTGTAAATTATTAGCATTTAGTAGCAAAAATAATGTGGAACTGTTTTTTGTCTCTTACGATAAGTCATTTATCAAATATGGCGGATTTTCCAAAATGGCGTCCACCTAATGTTTAAAATAAATAAATTATGATAATTAATTCGTAATTTTTACAGGATATGGTAAGAATTAAGTCATAATAATATTCATATCAGTTTCCTCCCCTCAATGTATCAAATATGGCGGATTTTTCAAAATGGCGGCTACTTATTTAGAGCCTTTTTATTTCTAATTTTTATTTTATTAATAATTAGAAATATTAAATGTTATTAGGTAAAATATAAGCAGAATACTTATAATTTACTAAAATTTACGGGTAAATAATGTTGAGAAAGGTAGAAATTCTAAAATTATCATTTACCACTAAGTTTGAAATATGCGGCCGCCTTTTTGAAATTATTTCTATATATCGCAAAATATTGGGTAATATATCATTTTATAGGTTATTTAATTCATAATTATTTATTTTATGCCAAAATAAAATTTATTTATATGTAAAAACGTTAAAAATAAAAAGGCTCTAAATAAGTGGCCGCCATTTTGGAAAATCCGCCATATTTGATACATTGAGGGGGAGGAAACTGATATGAATATTATTATGACTTAATTTTTACCATATCCTGTAAAAATTACGAATTAATTATCATAATTTATTTATTTTAAACATTAGGTGGACGCCATTTTGCAAAATCCACCATATTGGATAATTGACTTATCGTAAGGGACAAAAAACAGTTCCACATTATTTTTGCTACTAAATTCTAATAATTTATAGCAAAAGTTTTATTCTATTAACGAAGTTTAGAATATTAGTAAAACACGATTGTCCGCCATTTTGAAAAATTCGCCATATTTGATACATTGAGGAAAGGAAATTGATATGAATATTATTATGACTTAATTCTTACCATATCCTGAAAAAATTACGAATTTATCATCATAATTTTTTTTATTATAAACATTAGTGGACGCCATTTTGGAAAATCCGCCATATTGGATGAATGACAAATCGTAAGAGAAAAAAACAGCTCCCCATTGTTTTTGCTTTTAAATTCTAATCATTTACTGCAAAAATCATAATTTTATTAACATTTTTTAGGAAGTTATAAGTTAAAAACGATTGTCCGCCATTTTGGAAAATCCGCCATATTGGCTAAAGGACGAGGTTAATTTTGGTATACGTTTCACCATCGTTTTCTACGGAAAATTTCCTATAAGAATCACCCATCAAACTTTCTTTTACAATTTGTTCCACCTCAACCCTTAACTTTCTTGGACTATAAGGGGACTTTTAAATTTATAAAACGTGTGTATATCTAGTGAATCGTTGAAAATAAAAGACATCAAACATATAAAACTCGCCTGTTTCCCTAGTGAACGGTCAAAAAAATAAGAAAAATTGGAACTTTCAATCTTAATAATTCCAAAACTAATTAAAAATTTTTAAAAAACAAAACGCCAATCTTTTTTTTTATAAAAAATGATTGTACAAGTGTTTAAAATATCGTATTTCTACTAAGATAAGATTTTCTTTTATAACGAAAAAACCGAAAAAGTGTCAAAAATTTCGAAACTTTAAAATTGAATTACTCCAAACCTAATTCGAAATTCGAAAAAAGGTCGACGAGGTGCAAAACTTCATACCTAAGAATATGTGTCTGCAAAAAATCATGTTTCTACTTTAAATAAATTTTGCTGGGGGCGAACCCGCAGAAGAAAAAAATATTTTTCCACTTTGACATAAAATAACTCAGAACAAATTATCTAAATAATTTGGTTTTGTAACGAAAATGACCATCATGTATTTGTATACCAATGGTCGAAATTTCATAGCATTACTTCAAATAGTTTTTGCGTAGTGAGAGTTCAAAATGTTCAAAAATAAAATTTTCAAAATCAGTTGCGGTGACGGCGGCGTTCACTGTTACTTTTTTTAATATAGAGAGACTTAAAAAATTTTTAAATCGTGAAATATTTTTATGGTAATCGATTCTGGTTGTAATTTTATGTAGGAAACCAAAGTTTCAATCGATTTCATCCAATAGTTTTTGATAAAAACGAATTAATATCTTAAGGGGCCGTATACCGTTGCCAAATGCATACAGCAAATGCTCTTTCTCGTTCGTTTTATCAAAAACTAATAGATAAAATGGATTGAAATTTTGGCTTTCTTCATGAAATTACTACCAGAATCGATTACCATAAAAATATTTCACGATTTAAAAAAATTAAGTTTATTTAAAAAAACTAGGGGGCTACGCCCCCTGCTCGCTATCGCTCGCCAACCCCCATTAACTGCTGACGCAGTAACTTTTGGACCGCTTTACAATTCCCCACAAAACCTAGCTCACTGCACTTACTCACTTTATAAAACATTCTTAACACAGGGGTAGTACTTCTCCGTGGTATTCTTTCAAAAATGGCGAATATTTATTCAGTGGTGGAATTTTATCATTTCCTTTATGGTAACATGAATTGGCGGATCGCTTTATAATTCCAAGAAAGGTTCATATATAGTTCCCGCTAAATATGAACCTTCCCTTAATGTTTCAGTGCTTCCCTTAATGTATCTGTGAAAAACACATTACCTTAGGGAAATGGGTAAAAAATGTTTACATTGCTCTGTTGTTAATTTTCTTGGGGTTGAATTCCGTTATAGTTCCCGCTAAATATCACTAATCTCTTTTGGACACTATAAAGTATAAATATTGCTAAATTGTTTCAAATTCATAGATTAAAGTGTTAAATTAGATCTATAAATATTCAGTTTATCATTAAAAATTAGAAAAATTGGTTTACATTTGAATATTGAGCGTTCGAAAGAGATTGGCGATATTTAGCGGGAACTATAACGGAATTCAACCCCAAGAAAATTAACAACAAAGCAATGTAAACATTCTTTTACCCATTTCCCTAAGGTAATGTTTTTTCACAGATACATTAAGGGAAGCATTGAAATATCTCAGGAATAAATTAAACTTTCTTAAAATTTGTAATGATTGACTGTTAAAAATGTAGTAATTATCTTAAACATCGCGAAAATTTAGAATTTTATCTTCATGAGAAACAAACTTCGAAGTTGTGTCATTTTCATAGCAACGACACCGAATGTCAAGACTTCCAACATTTTCATCCTTATATCTAAAACATTCACCCGTGTTATTTAGTTGTTTGCGTTTTGTCATTATGAAATAAAGAGTTACATTTTACTACCTTAAAAAACATACTTGCAAAAGGATATAAAAAATAAACGCCAAACTCAAAATTTCCGAAAGCGAGTGTATATTTTATTGTAAATATACTAATGATTAGGTTGCCACAACTACAAAGATAAATATAAAAATATTAATTTGTTATTTAAAAAATAAAAAATAAATTAATTATATATAAGTTTAAAATATAATAAAAAACCGTTTGAACAACAAAAATATAAATATTGTTAAAAATAACACAAAATATATTTTTTAAATTCGTGTTAAAAATAGAAAGATGATTATTTAATCTATTTGAATATTAAAAAACCAGTGAAATATGTTTTCAATTGTTTTAAAATTCATAGTTTCTTGCTTTGTAACTGCGACCTTATCCGAAATCTAAAAAAATGGAAATATTTTAAAATTGAGATTTTTTTTAGAAATTCTAAAGGCACTTTGCACATCCTCAAAAGAATCCGGACAGTTTGATACCAAATATGTGTTATACGGATCAGTAATTAAAAAGCCTTTCTCTGGAAACCGTTCACCAAAAACTTTTTTTTAGAATAGAGAGATAAAAAAATTTTATCGAACACTGATCGAAACGTATCTTTTTCTGTGAAAAGATAACTTCCTGAAAAAGTTACAGATAAATTACTTTTTAGAGGACGAGTTTTAATATTTTGATGTAAAAAATTACGGAATCGAACCATTGTGTCTCTTCCTGCACAAATATGCAAGTTTTTTGCCTGATTTTCACCCCAGGGTTTCACCCCTAAAAATTCATTTGTGACCCCCCCTTTCCGTACCAATTCTTGTTCGTCTTGATGTACCCTACCTCCCCTAGAAGTTTTGAAACACTTATCTGAATCACTCTGTATAGTCTTATTGGGTGAGGCCATGAGCAGCTATATTACCAAACATGTGACTGAAGGCCACAGTCAGCCGAGGAAAAGTCCAAGTTAACGTGGTCCTCATTTCATTGACCCTCGAAGGGATAACATCGCTTATAAATAGTCTACACAGGTGTGCAAAATGTTTGAGAACCCCTGCCTTAATGTATTCTACTAACTGACATTACATTTAATTAGGGCCGAGGGGAGCCTAGTGGTTAAGGCATCGGCTTCGGGATCGGAGGGTCCCGGGTGTGATTCCCGACATCACTGAAGACCCACCGAGTATATGCGGAGTACATGCTAGTTAATCTGTGGGTCCGAAAATCCTCCGTTCGGTCGTGGAGCAGTTTACCATGCCAGGTCGTCTGGAGACTATTTCTATCCCCTTCAGAGACATGGCAAAATTGTGGAGGTGGTGATATATGGGGGAGGCTTCTTTCATCCGAGGCTGCCCAACTTTCTCGAGATCCGCACCCCATTTGCCTTAAATCCTGACGCTTTGCGGATGGAGCTAGGGTATTCCAAGTGGCATAAGAAACAACACATTTAATCAACGACTACCTACCGTACTTAACCCTCATTTTCAAAACACTTCCACCTCGACACTAATTAAATCATCCCCATCAGTCAACCCCCATCAAAAAGTTCACGAGAAAAACCCCTCGCAAAGCCCCCCCCATCTTTTTGCAGCAGTAGCCGCTTAATTTGGTGATGAATCGCGGGTCTTTGAACGAGCGGCGCTCGTCTCCCAGCCCATCCATCTTCGTTCGCGCAACAATTCCGAAGTTGTGATAAAGAGGTTTGGAAATAATAAGGGATTAAGCCTCGGCCACCGCGACCCTGCTCCATCATTCGTTTTCATCGGAATGGAGGTTTTTTTCTTTTTTCTAGCTGTGAAAAAGACCTCGCCCGGCATATATTTACTAACTTTTTGAAGTTTGGAGCTCGGGTTCATTATTTTTGATATACGGGATTGATGAAAGAGAAGAAGGGAGCAATATGTATAGGGGGAATAAGGGTCCCGTGGAGGGGACTGGGGATGGCGAAGAAGTTTTTTTTAAAATCTATCTGGTTATATTATTATTCTTATAAATTTATTATGGGGGTTACTAATCAAATCAGTTTTAGAAATTCAGTCTAACGAGAATGGATTTATTTCTCTGAGCTATTCTCAAATTAAAGAAACTGTATTTAATTAAAATTGATTTTTCAGACAAGCAGATATAAAATGTACTAAATGAAAGGAGAATTTCACCATTTATTGCTGGTTAAGCGGACAATAGGTGTAATCTCACAACTCTCAAGCATCACCTCCAACCGTGGACCGGTTTCGTCCTTGTTAGGCCTTGCCTTTCTGGAATTAAATCTGTCCTAGGAATGCCATTGTCATTCCAGTAGATGAGTGGAGGACTGATCAATGGTCACCACTTTTTCAGTTATAGTCGGCTAGACTAGTACTTGCCCTCCGCTCTCTTGCGTTACCATCCTATACCGTGCTGATGAGTCCTAACAAGGACGAAACCGGTCCACGGTTGGAGGTGATGCTTGAGAGTTGTGAGATTACACCTATAAAATGTACTAATTTCAAATAGTTTTACTGTTTTTAAGCTGTATCTTCCGTTATAATTTAGTGGATATTGTTTATTGCATTTAAATAGCGTTTATTGTTTATTGCATTTAAATAAAGGAAATTGATTCCATAGATTTACTATGAAAAGAGGTATTAAGTAATATTATATTATAATATACCCCTTTAAACCCGCCAAAATATTTTAAATATCAAGAATTTAATCATCTCTAAATTAATACCATATGTCTTCAGTATGACTGTATATTTTAAGCTGCTGTTTGCAATTTTCGGAAATCTTAGGATTTTAAAACAGCTTTGATATTTTCAACAGAAAAACTCGGATAACTTAATTTGCGTTGTCAATAACATCGTGGAAAATTTTATGAAACAAGAAACATCTATCAAAATAACTTAAAAACTAATATGAATTTATTGTAGTAAATAACTGAAACATATAATGAAATGCTTACTTACAGTCATGAAAAAAGCCTGAAACACAATCAACTTACATTTATATTTGCAGTCTAATTCAAAAATGTATCCTAAATTTATAAATAAAATACATACTTCCCTCTGTGAACTTACCTAAAGGAGCATATCACAATAATGAGATATAGAGGTCTTCAACAATGAAAGAGCTTATATCTAATAGGCACTACATTTTTCCTGTGTGTACGTTGTCATCTAATCTATTCTTTAAAGAATGGACCACTTTTACGTAAGGATTTTCACTCGAGACTCAATTTATTTTAGAGATCTTCAACTGAATACTAACTTCATAAAAGTTCTTTGAAAAGAAGCAGATAAAATAACGTTGTATTCTACTTCCCATTTTACTTGATGCTCGTAATTTTTCCTATTTTTTATACTTTGAGTAATAAGATTAATTTTCTTCCGTAAAATTTCTTTCTTGTAGAGAGAAAAATTTCGCTCTCGTCCTTCTTATAGGGAATTTTTGACGATACTTTAGAACAAATATCTCAAGCCTTATTTATTTAAGATGAAAAAATGTTTTTTATTAGATAATCATACCAAAAATTTCTTTGGCATACAGTTTTGAAAAGAGACTAATGGATATAATTTTGTACTATAAACATCGAAAATAGTCTTGAAGTAGACAAAAGATGTAATAGAACATTTGTTCATTTTATTTTAGATAACTCACTCAATATCTTAGAAACCAGTCTATTATTTCCTATTTTATTCTACTCTTTTGTAAGAATACCCATTCGATATTGATAGAATGCGATGTTTGTTATCAGAAAAATGAATTAAAGTGCCTATTAGTGTTCATGTTGCATGTTATATGGGGTAAATTAAGAACGTAATGTGTTATTATAAAAAGAAAATAATTTAACTAAATCTTAGTTTGAGTTTCTTGAAAGATGCAGGTAAAAAATATGTTCTAATTTAAAAGGTCATTGTTACTACAAGCTGTAATGCAGTACCATGTTATTGGGAAAAATCAAGATATTGGTAATCTATAATAATAAAAGAGCTTTATGGTTCATTCATCGGTTCACCTATCAACGCACAGCAAAATCTACCGGGGCTAAAGAGTCGAAACTTGGTGTGGTGGAAGTCTTAACAGTGTACACGCGCACTAAGAAGGGATTTTCGAAATTATTTTTTCTGACCCACAGGGGTGCTTGGAGTGTTTTCTACGTTTTTGAGCCTAGCACCGTCCCAAATGACCCTAGATCTTCGTAACTTCGCAGGAAGGTACCTATTTACAATATCTAGAAAGCCATTTTTCGAATTTTTGATATTCGAATTTTAAGGGGGCTAAAAATTTACGAAACCCGATTTTACTGAGCATAAACAAAGTTTTACATTTTAGAAGAAAAACATACTAATAATTTGATATTTCGAAGCGACCGGTTGGTAATATCTGCTTAAGAATATTTCAAAGAAAGTAATTTCTGGATTTTTTGATATTTCATTCTGGAGGTGGTGCATGGGGGTTTGAATATTTACTCCGGTTTTTAGTTTTTGCTTTCTATCCCCCACCTTATTAATGCGATTGGTATGAAATTTTAACACAATCGGGAAGGTTTTCAAAAAAGAATTTTTGAATTCAAACCATTCTAAGCTGTCTTTTTTGGCCCTTTTCTAAATTCTTAAGCGTAGCTTCAATGTTAAATTGATAACGGTTATTGCTCCTTCCAAGTGACGCAAAACCTCTATTGTTAGAAATATTTATTTAAAAATATTTTATAGGGAGTAGAATTTTTTTTAAAAATATGATGAAGAAATAATTTGTGATAAAATCAATTTTTTACAATTAATTAAAACTATTTAACAGAAAATATTTAATTTTTTTTCATTCAATAAAAATTTAAAATAACAATATTTCATCAGAAGAATTTTAGATAGTTGATGTCAATTATTCAAATGATGTCTACTTTTATTTCTTGTTTGAAGGTGATTTTTTAATGAATGAGTTGGTAATAAATCAACCAAGGGGAGTTCAGGGGGTCTGCCCCTGACCTTTTTTTAATTTTAATTTTAAAAACCGGTTATTAACACTTTATTTCGAAAATTTTTTCTTTATTTTGTTTTATATTTCAGGAAAGTATTTTTTTATTTGCTTTGAACTTTATGAAAACAGCGGGATGAAGAGGGGGGGAATAAATATTAAGTCAGTAGAAATTGCTGTTCAATAATAGACCTTTACTTTTATTTGAAGTGAAGGTGGAAGAATTTGCCACAACAAGGCATTGCCAATAGAAAAAATGGATGGATTGAACAAAGGATATTGAAGAGAACAAAGATATAACACCTTTAAATAAGGGGGTTAAGAGAGTCTCCCACCAACGTTTTTCTAATTTGAAAATATCAGTCTTAAAAATGAGGATTTCACACATTAATTCTAAACAGGTGGTAATTTTAAAGTTTTTATATCTTAAGGAAGTATAGTATCAAAAAAAACCCAGCGGGAAGGCAGTTGACCATAATGCCCTTAAATGATGCCCTGGAAAGGAATATAATGAAGAAACTAATACTCTTATTTATTTTAACACAGTTTGAAAATCCTTTCCCTCCGAGCGACGGTGGGTATATCAGCTAGTAGTATATAAAAACAAGACGAAAGTGCAAAAAGAAACTTATCCATATTTAGTGGTGTATACTAAGATTCACACTAAGATGTTAAACACATGCATTATTGCACATATTTACAAGTTTTAATTGGTTATTGCATAGAGGAGATATAACATCTCTCCTGTTATATCTCCTCTATGGGTTATTGAGTCAAATTTTTCGGAAAAGTTAAAGTCATTAAAGAGGTTTGTTACCTTTCAGTGTACTGTTTAGGTAAGGCAGACTTGTTAAAGCACCTTGAAGTAACAACACCTTCCTACTACTATTACAATTGTGAATTTTTGTCTGTATGTTTGTTACTCTTTCACGCAAAAACTACTGAATGGATTTTAATGAAATTTTACAATAATGTAGCTTATACATCAGAATAGGACATAGGCTATAATTTATAAAGAGAATATCAGTCCTTCATTCTTTTTTTCCCATTTTTCCTGCTTTTTTCACTTATTTTTCCGTGTTTGAAAACCTGTTTACCTATTTAGTACCAGTGTTGTAGTTACTAGGCAATTTTATTAATTTCTATATAAATAAAAACGTCTGTGGCTGTGTGTATGTGTGTTCCGCATCTCCTTTTAGACCACACCGAAGGCGCGGACATTTCCTCCATTTCAAGATTTTTTTTCCCTTTGAAATAAATATATTTACTGAAATATAGAATTTTTTTTCATGGAAAACGAGTTAAAAATAAAACATTGTTTCAAATGAGACATATCACTAGACTTTTTCATTTACTAGACATTTTATTATAGTTTCAAATTTGTTATTTAATAAAGGCACCAAAGATATTAAACATTATCAGGAACATCTGGATTGTAAAAAGTGACAAGAACACCTGGATTGGAAAATTAGCGGGAACATCGGGATAGGAAAAATTACCGGGTTATAAAAATTACCGAGAACACCGAGATAGGAAATTTACCATAAAGACACCAGGAATACAGTAATATAAAAATTACTGGAAACACCGCGATAGGAAAATTACCGGGAACGCCGGAATTAGAAAAATTACCGGGACCACCGGGATAGGAAAAATTACCGAGAACACCGGGATTAGGATATTACCGAGAACACCGGGATTAGAAAATTACCGGGAACACCGGAATAGGAAAGAGGCGCCTGGGATACCGGGATGATTTGTAATATTGCTAATTTACAAAATTATAAATGTATTTTAAGAAAACTTAAAAAAAATAATTTATACACCCCACCCGTGCAAGGCCGGGTATAACAGCTAGTGAAGTAATAAATACAACGCTATATGCGTATACAATTTTTATCCTGTGGCTAGCTTGTGCTCACCACTAAAATAGTCAAAATCATTCAGACTGGTTAAAAATACCGATTGTAAATTCAATATAACTCCAAAGTACTCTTTTGAGTCGTAGAATCTTCGGATTTGTATCTCCCCGTGGCTTTAACGTTACCACAAACCAAAGGATCCTACAACCTTTCTTTTTTTTCACAGAAACCTAGAGTCAGAGTTATTCTTTTATCTAAAATTTTATAACTTATCCAATCTTAAGGTAAATTTGGGTATAGTGGACACTTTAAGGAAAATTTTTTCTTAAATTCTTAATAAATACCAACATATTTGCTTGGAAACGGTTATCGTCCTATTTTTAGGTTAATTGGATCTTCTTCTTTCGATTTTACCGTTAAAATTTTTAATTTGATTGGGTAAAGTATTTTTAATTAATTTTTTAAAAGTACTCCAAATTGCATCTATAGTGGTCCCTGTTTCTATGGTGGACACCTCTTGTATCTAAAGTGGAAACCTCTCTTTTTCTGCCTATATGAGGGGGTTTATGCATGAAATTGAGTAAGTATAATCATTTAGTTCTAATTTAATATTTTTCCCGAACGAAACATATTTTAGATCAAATCAAATTAGCTTTATTTATCATTTAGAATAACGTACTTGATAGTATGCCCGAAGTCTACGCTGTAGCTGATTTGAGAAGAATTTAGCAAGTTGTTCAATGTTTTAGAAACCTTGGTTCCTGAAGCCAGAATGAAACCAAATTCATACAACACTCCTTTTAAAGCCCAATCAACAGTTCATGAAAAAAAACTTATTCAAATTAAATATTATAAGTTTCTATTAGACGCTATTACGGTGGCCACAATTGGAAAATTTAAGATTATGTGTTTGTAAAGTGGCCACCCCCATAAATCCTCGTAAAGTCAACATTTTCAAATAAATTTTTTTCAGTGTTATTTAATACACTCTTCTATATCTTGATATAAATTTAAAAGTCAATCAAGCGGTAATAAATACAAAAAAATCAGTTCTGACATACCCGTTTCCTAACGCGATTCAATAAGCAAAATCAAAATTCAGTCACTCGACCGATGTTGTTGTTTTCAAATATTTAAATATCCTTCCCATGCTGATCTGTGGTATCGGTGGTAATTTACCAGCTTACCTGATTGTACAATCTACTATGCCTATGAATTTTGACGCTGTTGGATGCTCTTAACTCGTTCTATTAAAAATTAATCAGCTAGGTGGCCACTATTGATACAGTGTGCACTATACCCACATTTACCTTACATACCAAAAAAAAATTAATAACACATTTTTTTCGCCCATTTATCATTTGAAGAGAAAAAAAGTAGAAGCAACTGAAAACCGCAACCTTAGCCTTCAATAATTATCAATCCCCACATCCCTACATTTTTTATAGACAGCAGAGGCAATGTTACTCTTATATTTAAAATAAAGGATAAAAGCGCTCAATAATGCTTAATAACGCTCATCACACAATTTCAGTGAACGATTTTTTTTACAGTATTTTAACTAATTCTGTTTAGGATGCCTTGTCACTGGAGAAGAAAAATATAATTACAATAATAAGTGCTTCTAATGAATTACGTCTCAGGCGCCAATTCTAAATGAACAGAGTATAAAAAAATATTAATAATAGGGGAGAGTGTTGTACCTACGGACGGTTGTACCTTCAGCCACCTCATTTTAAAATTCGGGAAAAAATGTAAATTTGAATTTGTGGTCGATTTTGAATGTAAACAGATGCTATCTAGTTGCTAACGTGAAATCAGCTGTTTAAAATATTATTTAAATTTTCTATAGTAAAAATACTGTTTTTAGGTGCTCAGAGTTTTTTTTAGTGCATCACTACATTAATTATTTTCTTCCTCTATGATTATGATATGATAAAATGGGATATATGGGTGGAATCCCCGAGATTTTGACTTTTTAGTGTTGATATTAGAAATCGTCAGATCTCAATTCTTTTATCTTTTATAGAACTTTGAATGCAAAAACACCTGATGCTGTACCTTCGGACACCATAAGTGTTGTACCTACGGACACGTTCTTGTTGGTGTCTGTAGCTAATCGGCGTTTTAGAATCAGGTTTCATTTAACTGAATACATTTTAATAAATGTTAAATTAATTCTAAATGGTAATCTATTTGTCAGCGATTATTTTCAAGTGAATTTTAGATGAAAAATCAAATATTTTGTGATCTAAACTACTTTTTTAAATTTATGATTCTACTTGGAATTTAATTTAAAATATGGTGTAAAACCCTAAGCACCCTATCTCATTTCAGTATGACGATTAAAAAAACTTCAAATTTCCACTGAAGACGATTTACCACCAAATTATTATTGTTATTACCACCAAATGATTGCACAACTAAGTGTCGATCGAATTGGGTTTTTTTGGATCAGCGAAGTTGTCAGATCAATAAGCATGATTGATGAAACTACTACCTTAAATTCTTATCTGAAAATACCATGTGATTTTTGTGTTTTTGGTAAAAAATCAAGACTTTATCATTCAAATTCGTTTTAATGATCATTTACGATCTAAAACTACATTACTTTAAAAAATCTATTTTCAATTTTAAAAAGGCTTAAATTAGGTTATTTAAAGGTAATTCATCAATAAAAATGTTCATTCTTAGCTTTTTTCAAGTAAAACTTCCCTTTTTAAGGGTGTCCACAGGTACAACTGGGTCTGTCCATAGGTACAACAGGTTGTTGTACCTTTGGACACAAATTTTTCCAAGTTATTATAAATGATTAAAAATCCAATTTTCAAGATTTTGACTAGTAAAAAATATCTCTCTACTCACAAAGGTTAGGACTATAGGTTGGGCATTTTAAATGGTCAAAATTTGATTTTACCTGTCTTAGAAAAATTCAAACGTGATTTTTGTCCATAGGTACAACACTCTCCCCTACACTTAATTTCCCTTTTCCAGTTATACTATACTTTGTAATTGGAAAAGAAAAAAAAGGTATCCAACTGAAAACCAAAACATACCCATTACCAATATGTTATTTTTCTTCATAACAGACTAGGCCAACGTTACAGATATACGGAAAGAAAAAAAACCTCCTCTTCCTGATTGGAATCCTCTGTCCATATAAGGGATCATCTCCCACTGCCATAGGTGCTCGAACCATAGAGGATAAAAGGCCGAAATCTCTCCCTTCTAATAAAAGCTAACGCACCCCCATCCCATTCACATTACCTAATGTAGGTGCCATAAACTCCCCTAGGAGACATCCCTTTCCAGTAGGTACAATAAAAAGGAGACCTCGGTTATCTATCGAACATCTAAGGAGTCATTATAAGTTAATGACGTGCTTAGACAAATGGCCGATGTGCTTAAGGGGAAGGAAGAGGCTTGGCCAGGGCTTTATGATGTCATTGGCTGGCGAGTGTTCCATGCTTATGATTAATTGGCTGGGATCTTTTAGGAATATTCATTCATTGGAGACTGCGGGGTGGGTTGGAGAATTGGTGGAGTGTTGTAAACTGTTGACTGTTAAGAATTGGTTGCAGTTGTGGAGGATGTGGGTCAGTAGGAAATATTCAGAAAATATGTGGGGATTTGGTTAGAATTGTTTGGTTCATTTTCAGGTAATGTTTTATTTGAAAGGATAATTTCACCATTATCGCTGGTTAGCGGACAATAAGTGTAAACTCAACTCTCAAGCGTCGCCTCCAACCGTGAGTTTGAGAGTTGTGAGTTTACACTTATTGTCCGCTAAGCAGCGATCCCTTTCATTTACCTTGCCTTTCTGGAATTAAATATGTTCTATGAATGCCATGCCATTCGAGCAGATGAGTGGACGACTAATCAATGGTCACCACTTTTTCAGTTACAGTCGGCTAGACTAGTGCTTCCCCTCCGCCGTTCTCTTGCGTTGTCTTCCTATACCGTGCTGATAAATCCTAACAAAGACGAAACCGGTTCACGGTTGGAGGCGAAGCATGATAGTTGTGAGTATACGCTTCATGTTTTATTCGTTAGAATTTTTTTCCCAGGATAGAAAAACAAAGCTGAATGCTCGTGAGTAAATAAATTATCAGAAAACTGCATTGAATCTCAGTCGGATATTAACCTCAAAATAATGATCTCACTGAAGTTAAGGGGGAAGGTTTTAGTGAAATGAAATCCTGAGTTTTTTATAACTCACTAGCTGATATGCCCTGCCTTGCACGGGTGCAGAGTATAAATTTATTATTTTTAAGTTTTCTCAAATACATTTCTAATTTTGTATAATCAGCATTTACCAATCATCCCGGTATCCCAGGCGTCTTTTTCATATTCCGGTGTTCCTAGTAATTTTTTTTATCCCGGTGTTCCCGGGTGCGTATTCCCAAAAGTGCCCCCGAGTTGGGCCACTTGGCGACATTGTTCGAGTTGAGTGGGATAACTCTCCATTCTGGGAAACTTTGGCGCAAAAACAGTAATGGCGGACAAAGCGTAAACAAACATTACGTGGTCGGCGTTATAATTTTGAGTAAGTTCAGTAAGTTTTAAAAGGCAGCTTAAGTTTTCGGCAAAAAATAAACATACTTACCTAGATTATTGCTAATCTCTTACCGTTATTTTGATACAGTGAGTGTCTAAATTTGATGCCCATCTGTAATTTTACTATTGATTTGTTTTGTGCTTTATTTTGTGTTGTAAATCTTGAAAAGCATATTTCAAGTCTTAAATATTGAAACTTTTTACCCTAGTAGCAAATTGAAAGTGATAGAATAATCCAGATATTTTAAAATGGCTTAAAGTCCCAATTTATGGCTAGACAACTGTTATATGAATTGTTTTTATCAACTTTTTTTTGCTCTTAAGCAAGCGGGGTCTGAGAGACAGCCCTCCAAAGTAATTGTTCAAATGGTTTTATAATGTGATGAAAGAGTGGTTTTGATTTTCCTTATCTTAAAAAACTACTTTGATTCAACATTGTACAGTAAAGCACTGTGTAAACTTCTTTCAAGGGACTGTCATTACGTGTATAAGTTAAAACAACTTAGAATTTTGGGTTTTCAATACTCCTATCGCAAATTTAAGTACTATTCTATATAATTTTTTTCACAAAATATTAAATTACTAAACATAAGAACTTATAGTAATTATTAAAGTAAAAATAATAATTAAACTTTAAAATTCTATTAAAACATTGAACTAATCTCATTAGTTTATCTTAACTATTAGTTTATTTATCCTATATTGAGTACATATACATACTTAATACATCCAAATCCATTATTGCATTACATTCACATCAAATATTATTTATTCTACTGTTTTGAAGAAGTCCTTCATTGTAATTTGAATTGAAGATTGTCTTGAATTACAGTGTTGTGAAGCGAATTTAGTTCGCGATATGTTTTTTCACTAGTGTTCCGTCATAGAAAAAATAAATTTCTTCACATACTACATCTGGTGTGGAGAAATTTAACCCGTAAGAAGTAGCAACTGATAAAGAATGTTTTTCAATTTTGAGACGGTAGGAAACAACATATAATTGATATTGCTATATAAACTGATTATTTTTTAATTAAATTAAATAGGAATGAATGGGGACTTAAGAAAAACAATGCATAAATGGAAAAGACCTATAAATGAGAGACTCATAAACAGTGCTTTACTATACAAGCTTTTTATGATTTAAAAATGATTTCTATGATCAACAGTTGTCATCATTTTTGAAAATTAGGTTAAAAAATCTAAATTATATAGAATGTAAATATATTTTATTTTTATAAGCATGGAAATACAATGTTTACTATGTTTTACCATTTTGGTGAAACACACTAGTTAATTAGTTAAAAAAACAAAAATGAGTATTAAAAAGGTTTTTTTTAGAAAACTTGAAATTCACTGCATATCAAGGTATTTAATGCATATCTGCAAGTCAGATCAAGGAAAGTTTGTTTTTGTAGGGAAGTGAAATTAGTATCAATATTCAAATCTCAGTTAGAACTAGAGTAATAAACTTAGTTAGAGAAACTTAGATAAACTTAAACATAGAGCTTAATAGCAATGCCAAACGGCCATTTTCCTCCTATCCTTAGGTAATTAATTTAATTCAGCCCGCAGATTATAATTCAGTTCACTAGCTGCCAATCAGAGAACGCGAAATGTATTTGATTTGATTTTTACTCTGATTGTAGGCTATTTGGATTTGAGTGACAGCTTCAGTGGGCGTTTGACAGAATTAGCAGGAATGACGTGGAATTAAAGGGGGCGGGTTCGTTTGGCCTAAGGTTTTTTCAATGGGAAAAACCCTGTTAAGAAAGTTGCCATTAGCGTCTATGGATGGTGATGAACACTCTGTTAAGCTCTATACTCTGTGGTTAGAACTGCTTCATCTAGTTATTATTATTGAAACTTTTTAAAAATGAACTGAAAATTATTTATGTAATATTAGTAATGTTTTAAAGATTATTTTTTCTAGGAACATATTTTTAGATCCTTAAATAATAGTACACTAATTATACAATTATTTTAGGATCAAATAATGATAATAAAAATTATATCTATGGTTGTCAGTGGTCATGAGCTGTGATTAAACATGGCGGCGGGAGGACGCTTTTAAAACCCTACCTTTTCCTATTCTAGTGATGTAAATTTTGTAAAAAAAATCAAATAAATATTAATATAGTAATTAATTTAGTTACTTTTTAATTAGTATAGTACTAAATCATAATGTTTTTACTAACATTAAATATTATAATTATTTAATTCTAATAGTTTTAAAATATTTTAGAAAACAATAGTTT
Organism: Tetragnatha versicolor; assembly: GCA_024610705.1. NCBI lineage: Eukaryota > Metazoa > Arthropoda > Arachnida > Araneae > Tetragnathidae > Tetragnatha > Tetragnatha versicolor. The sequence goes on from JANDEH010000001.1 coordinate 70,208,508, forward strand.
ATATTTTGAGTTGGTTTCGTTAATTTTTGTTTTATTTCCCTTCAATGTTTTTAAGTCATACTTATAGTTCAAGGAATGTATGAATGCTGATAAAGTTAACAAGCTTCATTGGTAAATTTTAATTTGGCAGTTACTACATTTAAGCCTTTTCCCAAAACACTTGGTGTCTGATTTTAATTTGCAGTAAATGGTTTATGAGCTAAGTACATAAATACCAAATAAAATAATAAAGTTAAATATTTGTTCACTAAAATTTATTTTAAATTCTAAAGCATAGCCCTAAAAATTTAAAATGTAGTGAAACTTGTTTATATACTGTAAGGACCCTGAAAGAATAAGCAGGTCACTGTTATACTGAAAAATGCTATGAAATTGTATTATAAGCTTACAAAATAAAGAATCTTTCAAAAAAATTGCCATCCTTTAGTTTTTACTGTCATGTAATTAATACTTTCCTTTCACAGAAGTCAAGCCCTACATTAGCCCAAATTAGCCATTATTAGAATAGATAGATGGAGCCACACGCAATTCTAATAGTTTTTTAGTTTTATTTACAAACAAATAACCACCATTTTCTACTCAATTGAATTAGAAAGTTACTTGTAATAAACCTAAAACCTACGATAGGAATTATGCAAAATTATTGCAACAATTATGCTGTCATGATGTAATTTCTTTCTAAATTACAACTTCTTCAAGTGATTTTGCGTTACTGATGTTAAAAGTATTTACTAAAGTTTTGATTTGAATAGGTAATGTTAAAAATTGTGTTTGCTTGAAGGAACTTTTGTAGACAGGATGACAACACCCAAGAACAAGTCACATACTGACTTTGTTTTGAGAATTATTTTCATTAAGATACTTGTTATTGCTTTCCTATCTTAAAGTTAACATACCCATAATTATGAGAGGGGTTTTTGCTTATTTAGCTGACAAGGGGTACGAAAAACATATTAACGTAATACATTTGAACTGAACCTACCTAAATCATTAAGAACAACCATTATTGATAAAATAAGTAAAGTTAATGGCTGATTATGTTTGCATTATTTAATTGAAAAATTATTTAGTAAACCCCTTCCTTCATAATTGTGATGAATGAGCAATATCAACAGACATAAATGCAAATTTGTCGATTTCAGGCTTTTGCCGTCGAGTTTTCACTTTTGGGTTTTGTTTTTGCACAGATGGTAGCATTGACAGTTTCTCGGAAGTAATGCAATTTTTTTGGAAACCCCTTTTCACTACATTAAGCTAGATATGGGTCATTCCGAACGTTTACTCAAAATAGAAAATTTGCATATTTACTGTTTTGTCATTTACCAACGATATGTTCTGGGACTTGGGTAACTTGCCATCATGTTGTATAATTTATTATTTTATTTACACAAGTAAGAATTTAAAAACACTCAACTTATTTTTGTATTTTAATATTCTAACTATCCTTATTTATTCTCACATTCTGAGTTTGTATGACAAAAACTAAAATTTTAAGGATAGATACTACACAAGTGTACAGAGCCTATTAATCATAATACAACTGTATGGAAATAAAATCATTAGTTACTACAGTTTACTTTTAGAATACTTTCTAAATTTCGTATATTCTCTCTTAAAATTGGCTAAAAAATAAAAGCAGATAAATACTAAGTTAATAATACAGATGGTTTATGGTGTAATGACAGCAGCAAATCTGTCTTTTTCACTAGTTTAACATACCCTTTAGTAAGTTCCTAGTCAATGGGTAAGTAAAATATTTATTTACCACTTTTCTTTACTATGTCTATATTTGGTGAAAAGAAGTTATCATGAAGTTTAAATTGCATAGATCACACATACTAAGACAGCAATAGCATAGGTGTTTTCAGTGATTAAACTTAAATTAAATCCTTTATTTTGAATTTAATTTTAAGTTCTAAATTACCCTAGTAAAAATTCAAGTTTGAAACAAAGCAGTTTAAACAAATTGGATCATTAAAACTACTATGGTTTGAAATTATGATTACGACTAGTGCAACGACAACTTCTAGGTTGCCACCAAAGCTTCTCGCGCTGCCGCCAACCACTCTGAACAATTTTTAGTTCTTTAAGAGTATTTTTGTTGTAGATAGGATAAAACAATGAAATTTTGTTAAGGACATTAATTTTTAATGATTATACCTACAAAGAAAATACAGAAAAAAAATTTTACTCTAATTTTTGTTTTTATTTACACTTTTTTTCAAATAAAAATCATTCAATTACTATGTCTTTTAAGAAAACTGCAAATATAGCAACCAAATGTTATAAAATTTTTGGGTAAAACCTAGTATAATCTTGGATGTAATATAAAAAGTACTTCAACCAAAACTTTGGAAATTATCCCCAACATCAGTTAGTTGAGTTGTTACAGAATTTCCTTGTAAATAACATTTGAACACTTAATAACTGACTACATGATTATTTGAGTTGCTGCGCCGATGGTATGCAACAGTTGAAAACCACACAGGACATTTTATAAATTGAGAAGGCCCTTGGTTCCTTAACTTTTTTAGTCGCAGAGCAAAATTTCAAATTTATTTAACAAATAATAGAGAACATACACAATTCACACATAGACAAAATAAATAAATGAAAATAAGGTTATAAACATTCTTCTTAAAGAAGGCTCTACTCGTCTATGGGGTTTTGGAATTCTTGTTTTAAATAAAAATAAATACCCGAGAAATTCTTCAGTGCAGTATTTCAAAAGAAGAACTTTTCTCTAGTTAAAAAATATTTTTCTACTAGAGAAAAATAATTAAGAATTTGCTTTTAAAGAAGTAACCAAGTGTTAGTTGTCCCATTAAATTAAAACCCAGAAAATTATTTTGATTGAAAACATCTGATGTACAAAAAGTTCTTGGTATATGGTAATTTACATGTAAATTGAAACCATTAATAGAAATTTTATTTGCTCTCTGGGTTCGAATGCTTGTTTAATTTTAAATGGAACTTTTTGAATCAGTACATTACATTTTCAAGAAAAAAGGAATACATTAGGAGTCTCAAAGTCCGAAGTGAACATGAATACACTGCGTAAATTGTAGAGATGGGAATGGCTGGGAAGAACCCGGAAACTTTGGGAAAAAACTTTTTTTTCGAAGGCTTTGTTTCTTTCTGGGAAAATTGAAATGTTAATTTCAAATACTTTTTACAGAATTGTTTTACCGATATCAATTAAAAATGTTTTACATGATATTCTTATAATGAAGTTTCAACCATATATTGAGCATTTTCTTCCCAAAAAAATTGGATTCCACTCTAAAAACTGAAAAATTTTTAAGTTTGTGAAAAGAATGTTTTCAGAAACATATTACAGTTACTTTGCAATGCTTTTTCTTTAGGTATTTAATGTCACACATGAATACATTGAACTTAAAAATGTAAGCTGCAAGTGATAAACTAATTTTGATATACATCAAAGTTTTACTTGCTATTTTTCTACATAAACAAAAATGTGCATTCAAAATTATATTAATGAACACAGAACAGTTGCACAATGCACTTTTGGGCCATTCCATGGTTACGGACGTAACAAATAGAAACTTTTGAGGCTTTGTAAAGAATGTAAAAATGAATTGTAAACTATGGTATTTTTTTCTAAAGATATCAGAGGTAGATTAATAAAATATTAAATTATGACAACTGAACAATGGTTCTAAAATTTTTAAAAAATTGAAAACTAAGTGTTACGGACGTAACTCACAGAACTGTCTATATTTCACCTTTCGAAGTTGTTGACAAATCCCTGTGAATATTAGAGTAAAATTTAAAAAAATTTTCTCAGTAATTCATTATGAAGGTTTATGAAATTAAAAAAAGTGATTGTAGAAGCAAAAATTTAATTATTTATTAATCTATGGCCTAATTAATTTGTTACGGACGTAACACTCGCTTATTATGGACATAACCTGTCTGATTTATAACTCATTATTAATGAAATAAAATCATTTAATTGTTCAATATAAATTTATTTATCAAACAAAACACTATTATCAAGGCATTGTAAATTTTTTTTATAAGAATTGTTTTTATAGACCACATAATAAGATTTTGAGAAAACGTTAAAATAACCTCTTGGATTACGTAGCGTAATTTGCATTATTTTACTTATTTTTACATTTTTTAAAACTAAAATGATTATTTTTTGCTTCTAGTCTCATGTATAAACACAATTTCAATGTATTTAAAATTTTTTTTAGTGAAATAGCTTTTTCCATGGCCTAAACTGATTTATAATGAAATTTCTTCAAACGTTTTACTAATCTACTGCTGACTGACTGCATTTTTTTCACATAATTGACAAATAGCAATAAGGCTTTTCTTTTCTATTGCTTTGACATTAAAAATCTTATGCCTTTTATTAAATGTTATCTTTTTTAAATACTCTTTTCTTTTTATTGCTCATTTTTGGCTTAATTTGGGGGAAAAGAGCAGGATAAAAATTGAAAATACCCATATTGGAACAAAAAAGTCCAAAATCACATTCCTTACCCTTAAAATAAGAAAAAATACATGTTGGCTAAAAAAATTCGGAATATAAGGGATTTTTGGTATCCTAATAGGAAAATTAAAAATCAAATGTTACGTCTGTAACTGTCATAAAATTTTTTATATGTATCAAAAATTCATCATATAGTGTTAAAAGCATGTTTATATGATTTATAAAGAGAAAATATGGTTAAAATTTGATTGAGATTACCAGTGAGTTTGTAATCTGTTTTCATGTAACATAGGAACATAACATAATGAATTTAAAGTTTTTAATTATTATATTAATATATCTTAAAATTTTATTATCTTACCTATAAGTAGAATTGCCAGAGATAAAAACTAGCCCCAATTAAATTTCTACAGGTTGTTTTTAATATCAGCAAGCCTAGTCAAACTTTACTAACTTTATGTGGAGTATTTTTAATTTTGTAATGTTCCACTATTTTGGCCTAAAAATCTTATTTATAACTTAGTTTTTGATATTTTAAGGATGTTTTAGAAAAATTCAACTCTTAAGCTTTGAAATGATGTATTACATCATAGGTTTTATAAACTTTAAAAAATTGGTACTTTGGTTTCATTATTCATGGAATGTCCCTTTTCGGATATATTTGATAATTTTATAAACAATTATTAAATCCACTACTTTAAAAATAAAATTGAAACCATATGATATAACCCACGTTTTTATGAAATGGGTTTATTTTTACTTGAAAAATTGAAATTTTATTTTGGAAGTAAAATAATAAAATAATTTTAATGATTAATTTATATTTTAATTTATAATATTTTTTATTGAACTAATGATTAATTTTTATTCCATGAATGATTATTTAGTTTCCAAAAAATATGTATACAAAAACCTTTTCCAATTTTTCCGGTAAAAACCAGTTTTTTTCCGGCTTCCAGAAAACTTTAATTTTAAAACTAGAATCTAGAATAATCGGAATGAAAAAAACGCGAAAGCGCGTCGCTCTCCGCGTGGTTGCCAGAAAATCATACGCCGCCAGCAGCTCTCCCCAAATATTGCCAAGCCGTCCCAACTCGGGGGCACTTTTGCGAATACGCTTCCCGGGTGGATTAAAATTCCTTCAGTTCTCAAGCAATTTAATTTTTGAATGATTTCCACATGGAAAAAGTATTCTAAAGATTATTTAAAATTGCTTAGATCCTTTGATTAATCATATCTTTAGGAATTAACGTTTTCGGTGAAATTATTCAATAATTAAAGCTTATTCTATTTTGCAATTTAAGAAAAAATCCATTTTTTCTAGTTGAAAGGGAGTTTTAATAGTTTTTTGTTTGTTAACCAACTTTCTTAAAAGCTAAAATATTATCACCTTTTGATTTTACATCCTTGTTTCCATGGAGACTATTTTAACAACAATGATAATCCCTAAAGCTTTTTAAAATATAAAATTAGATTAACTCTCAAATAAAAAAGTGTTAAACTGTACTTAAAACTTTAAATTTCATTGAAATATATTTTTAAATTTAGATAGATTTGTACCTAGTGTTTCAATTAAAAACTTGTTGTTTAGCATTAAATTTTCTTTATAACAATGGAGTAAGCAGATCTCTTCTTGAGGAGTAATAAAGCTATTTCACCAAAATGACCATAAAAAGGGTCGAAAGAGGGTGAAGGGGTCATTAAAAGTTTTCGAAACATAGCCTATGTTTTTCCCTTGAGGTTTTTTTACGTACGTATACCAAGTTTGGTGCAGATCGGAAGAAAACTGTGGATTTTTATAAAAGACACACACATATACACATACACACATTGACTTTTATTATATTAGATTCTTCATGTTCTTTCTTAAAAGATAATAATATTATACTCACCTAAAGTATTAAACTCTCGCAATTTGCATAGTTTATCACATTTTTTTATTATAAGAACAAATGCAATTGCTTAAAGGACAAAAAGGACCAATTTGTAGGTATGCAAATGGTCATGCACCATAGTAGCACAGCTCATACCAAATATGTCAGGTTTACGTGACCGCTACTAGAAGTAAACGGAATTTGTCCATACGTGACAAAAACAAATAATGAATGCCGTAAGTGTGCTGCCCGGGTACTTGGTGTGAAATCCTTTAAAATAACGAACTAAACAACACTAAATTAACTATAACAAGCACTTTTTGCTCTTTAAATTTAAATTCGGAAAAAAATTGATATGTTTTAATCAATGTATTTTCTTGCATCTGAAAATAATTTTCAATACTTATACATACGTAGTCAAAAGAAATCCCTGTTAAAATAACCCGCTTAAGAACTGAACACATATTTTATATCATCGAACTGCGTGTTCATCAAATAATCTTTACCCTAACTTTTAAAACAACTTTAATGAAGCCTTAAAACACTCCAAAGCTAACACCAATGATATCCTAAAAATACTGTTTTCTAATACCTCCCTATGTTTTAAGAAGGAAATAGTTTTACCAAGAGTACAGTTTAAGGGTTAGTTTTTCGGATTGTTATATTATTTTTTTGCATGGACTCACACTTCCTCTTTCCTTTTTAAAGTGATCATTATAATTGAAATCGCCAAAACCATGGCATGACTTTTTTGTGCTTTTTTCCACCAAAAAAAACAGATCAAAAACTATAAAAGTAATCTCCACATGATAAGAAAACAGTAGAGCGGCAAAAGAAAAATTCGCATTATAGTAAGGAAAAAATAACAGAAGTGAGTTTAAAGTAAACCCAGGGAAAATGTACCTTTTTTTATCTCAAGAAGTTTTTAACTCAATGATTTTTTTTCACATTACAATGATAATATCAAAGCCGGAAAAAATCAAAATGGCGGCTTCATTTCTTTCCCCGTCAGCGTCGTGCTTTTATAGAAGATCTGGGCATTCAGAAAATGGGAAAGATAAACTGATAGATATGGATCCTTACACTTTAGAAATGTTCTCGGGAATCTTGTTTTAATTAACTTCTTCTAACTTAAATTAAAACGGTTTTCTCCCTCTCTTAATCTCCTTCTTTTCTGTCATAAAAAATTGGAGGACCGTTCATTTTCAGTTCTCCATTCATCTCGAAATGAAATTAAAATCCTCCTTTTTTTTATTAAAACGTTTGGTAATGGAGAAGATTGAAGTTCCCCTTCTGTGGCTAACTTACAGTCGATAATTTTAGATGAATTCGGATAACAAAAAGTAGTTTTTCTCAGTTTATACATTTATCATGGTTGGATTTAATACTATATGTGTATTAACTAATAGTTTAAAGCATAATTTTATATGTATGCTGACACTTAAACACGAATTAACATTCAAAATGTTCATACATCAATTAAAAATTTGTATTTGTCTAAATTAAGATTTTCTGAAATTAAGGATATTTCTTTGTGGCTTTCGTACACATCCTTAGGGATCTATCCTTAGGCAAAGGGGTGTTTTTATTGAAAAATAGGGTTAATCTTTCGTCTTACTCTAAACTGATTAAAAGCTAAATTAAAATGCAAAAAACATCTAAGGTTTTGGCATTTTAACATTGAAAATTGTCCCTTTATTGCTTTGGGGGTATCGAAATTCTTATGTTTTATTACAGTTAAATCCTTCCTATAAAATATCCTACACACATTCCTATATTTTAAATTAAACAAGTTTGTGTCCTTAAGGACCTCATTAACTCAACTCGCTTACAATATAAATTCCTCAAAATTATAATTTAAAGTAATAAATTTTCTATACGTCTCTTTCAAAGCATGGGTAGAAGAAATTTTCTTCAATATAAATTTTAGAATATAAAATAATACAAATATTGTCGACCAGCTACAGGCTCGAGGCCCAACAAGGCTGTGGTCCTTTCTTTATGAACTTCGTAATAGTACTTCCTTAAATCTGGATTAAAATATGTCTTATTAAATTTTTACCCATGTTCCCAAAGTTTAAGCCTTCTGTTGTCCCTTGTTTTACTAACAGGAAAAGCTGAATCAAATCCCCCCTCCTCCTTCTTCTTATGTGTATAAATATGTTCAAGGAATTAGATAAACATGCAAAAAAAGCAAAAGAAGGGAATAAAAAATTATTCCTGAATGATCCAAGTACTCTATTCTAAAGTTACTATCATAAAGTATAATTTTAAATGACAGCTACGACACAGGTAAGTTGAAAGCACAAAGTTGAATCGAACAATACCAAAATAGGTGGATAATATGTTGCAATTATAATGTTCATAGTATTTAGGTTACTATAACATTGAAAAAAAGAATAAATGACTATAATGCAAAAAAGGTATTCACTGAGTGTCTCATATTATCTAATTATTTTAAACCAATTTAGTTTCCCAAAAATCCCATCTTCTCTATTGAATGTCTGCTATAATGTCCCGTTTAATAATAATGTCTGCTATAATGTCCCGTAATAATAAACCGTTTACCCTTATTTATGTGACTATTTGAATACAATGCAATTGCTGTTTGAATACCCATTCGTCTTGTAAAAACCCTCAACAAATCAATATAAAGGCATGTTTACACTGTTGCCGTTAACAAAAGTATGAATATGCTTTGGGAAAACGTATGTTACGGGTTCTATTTGAATCCCTGATTCACAAATAATAGATACTCCAGACAAAAGAAAACAGAAGTCTAGAAGCCATTTTATCAACATTGCCGATCCTTAAAAAGCATGAAAATAGCTACCTTTGTTCATCTCATGTAAAAATCCCATTCCCTCTCTTAAGCAAATAAATCCAACAGAACATTTCTTTAACCGCCCTGCTTTATTTATCCGCCGTAAGAAGCACGATACATTTCAACTCTACGCCAAACAAATGTTTTGGCTTTTACTGTCCCACTCAGCCGTGAAAGTAAGCTCATATTTAGAATTCTTTATTCCGTCTGTGGGGCGTCACGCTTTATGTAAACTCTACAGGAACGGCGGAGGAAAAGAGTGCGTGTATCCCTCCGCGATATATGTTCCCTGCAGCGAGAATGGTTTTGAGTACTAGTAAATTTTAATGTATGGTTCGGCATTTATTATGTTTTATTCTCCTTGTTCTTGGCACTGGATGATAGAGACGTAAAATATAGTAGCTGCGGGTGAAATAAAATGCGGGTAAGGAAGAAGAAGCGACGGAATGGGCCATTTCGGGAACATTCCAGCTTTTCCCGTTGGGAGGAATACTTTACGTTTAGCTTCAGGATGAGACCGATGGGAGATTTACGTCCGGGCGACAATTTATGCAAAATGGAGTTAACTGTAACTGGAAAGTGGAGTGGAGAGAATGAATGGAGGAATTAAACGGTGAGGCTCTTTTCTTTGACCAAAAACGGAACCCTTTTGAATTACACTGTCTTCGTCGAGTTTATTAGTTCATTCAGTTTATCTTAGTATTCAGAGTCCACAATTTAGATACTAATTTGGTATTAAAAGCAACATAATCATATTTAAGCACGTGAACTTGTGCCAAAGGCCATAGCCATCCTTCGAAATTGGAAAACTAAACTCTGGTCCTGCGGACCACTACCTTGCACATTTTACTGCCCCTTAACCAAAATGACTTGTCCGCCAAATTTTAAAAGGACATGTTTCGATTTTTTAAAGTAACTATCGCACTTAAAGTGAATAGCAATGACTAGTTTAAAATCTAAACTTAAAAACTAGCTAAACAAACAAATAAGTTTAAAATATCTTATTTATTTAGTATTTTTCTTAATTAAATGTTAATACTGCACTCATTTATATAAAACATCTAATTAGCTTAGCAGCAAAAAATCGTGGCTAGAACATGAGAGGGGGTGTATTTTCGACACGTGTTCGCCACACCAGTGATTTTATTAACATAGTGGTCCAAGCCGGTTTTATAGCACAGGACAGTACATTTAAAAAATTATCGTACAGAAACAGAAAACCTCTAGAAACAAAAAAAACGAAGACTTCTTCATAAAAATAATACGATGTAAGAAAAAGTGCAGAGAACATTTTTCAATTTTTCATGAAATAAAGTGGTTGACATTTTCTTACGTCTGTTGTTAAAAGTTCTATCAAAATAAATACGAAATAAAAAAATTTAGCATACTTTCAAAAAACATTTTGTACATGAAAAATCAAACTCCCAATGATTTTAATGAAGACATCCTTTGTGATTAGGACAGAGAGAAGCTTTACAATACAAGAAAATAAACAGTTATTAGATAGTTATTCTTTTGAAATGTCATTGATCCATTTTGACAAAATGGTTGCTTTAACAAAGTTTTCGTGTTTTGTCTATATGCAACCATAAAGGCGAAAAACAACTAAAGCGCTTCGAAATTATTCAGCTTAAAATACAAAGCATGTTATGAATTAATATGTTTGAATCCGAACAACATATCATAATGACTCTTCTTTATTAGCCGCATTTTTTCATCTCAAAAGTATAAAAAAATACTGAGATTTATCAGACAGTTAACTGGAGTAAGAATTAATTTTCTAACAAGCATTTTAAATTTTAAAAATTTGTTTTTAGATGGTATTGTATTGTTTTTAGATGGTATTGTATACTTAATTTACAAAACTAATCATTTATACAAATATTTCACAATTATTCCTTTTATTAAAAAATGCATATTTAATCTTTCTAGCTCATAGTCATTTACATGAGACCAGTATTTATTACTCTCCTAAATATTTACAAAGAATCGATTACGTCTAGACAAACTTATTATTTTCATATACATAGAGAATCCTTATCACAGATGTGACCTTTTATACACTGAAGCTAGTATGTGGAAGTAGAAAGATGCACACTTGATATAGTTTTCGGTAATAGAATAGATCTTTGCTAATTCCGTTTTGCTAAAATATTTAAAGAATTATAAGCCCATAAGTCATGTAATTTCGAATAACTGTTTTGCGAGCCTAAGTAATTTTGGAATTACAAGTTATTATTGAAGTAATCCGAGAAAAAGATGAGAACCCAAATATCTATAAATAAAAATAAGAATAAATACACATAAATTATGATAACATCTTAAAACTAACGAAGGCAATTTGCCAATATGCCAAAAGAATTATTAATCAAATAATAGTCTCCTAATTTCAAAATGACACTATTTTCTTAATACAGATGTCAAGAAAAGTGTTTTTTTTTTCAAGTTTTTTAAAAATATAACTTATTTTTACCTGAAATACTGACAACTTTAAGGTAATAGGGGTCAAATTACATTGATGATATCTCATGTTCTTGACTTTTCCATAAAAAAGTTATTTACTCTTAAATTTTTATCACGGGATGTATTCTTAAAAAAAAACAGAAATAGCTTAATCGATAGTTTCGCAATGGATTTGTTTCCTCATATTTAAACAAACTCTCTGATTTCTTTTCATTTAGAAATGCTGTGTTATATTGCAAAAAATTAAATTTTGCAACACACTCAACGGGGGCAATTAAAAACGTCCAATGCCAATCAATTTCTATTTACATATTTTTTAATTAAATTAAATTCTAAAAAAATTAAATTTTTAAAGTAATGATTTGTTTATATGTGAAATTCTTTTACTTTTCTTACACGTTAATTTTACTAAGAAAGGGTAAAAAGATATATACGTAGTTTTAATAATGATTTATCAACCATCTGATCTCAAAACATAATTTCTTCAGGTCATTCTTGGATAACCTAAATATTTCAACCAACTTCCTTTGTGGTGACTAAATTACCTTAGCCAATGATTGCTTCATGTAGGGGCGTTGCTTCCCCTTTCAGGGAAATATACATTTTGAGAAGTGCATGCTGGAAGGGAATATTTAGAAGGAGAAGCGACAGTATTTGTTATAGAAGATCATCATCAAATAAGTTCAAGTTAGCCGCAACAAATAGCTAACTATCACTCTTTAGCTAAGGGGATGTTAAGTGCCATGAAACAGTTGTAGATATTCCCCAATATCTTTAATAGCCTGAACTTGAGGAAGTTTTTTCTTGATGAAAATGTTCTTATTGAGTGATACTTGCAAAAAAAAAAAATTGATCATTAAGAAAATGATAATTAACAAATTTAATTTTTTAACGAACTTATTATAAAAGATTTAAATTTAGCTAAAGAATATACTATAATGAGGTATTCTCACGTTTTGAGATTAAATTTTATTAAATTAGTAGATAAAAAACCATGAAGTATGACGTTTAGATCAAGTATTTTCGTAGCCTAGTTTCTGAGATATAAATTTTTGAAATTTCGTTTTTTGTTTGGGCGCGAAAACACTTTCGAATCACAAATCATGCGCTGTGAGGTCACATCCAATAGAAGCCCGTTTTCTGATCACGTGAAAACAGAAAACACAATGGTTTTCATGCGCTGTGATGTCACATCCAATAGATGCCCGTTTTCTGATAACGTGACTTTTCTGACGTTTCGGCAAAAATAAAATTGAATTTTAAATTATTTAAAACACGTTTTTGAACTTAAAAATCAGAAATTTGGGAGTTTTAAACCATAATGTATCAAAAAAGCATAAAATCAAGCAAATCCCTCACTCATGCAAATTCCTCATTTATACGATCATTCTTAAAATTGTGCATTTCTTTCAGAAAGTATAACTTATTGCAAAACTTTCAGGAAAAGTTTGGATTTTTTTAATTTCCCAAAAGAATGATTAAAATCCTTGAAAAACTCGGATATTATTTTTCCTTTCGTTCGATCAATAGAATTTAAACTTTTTTTTGGTAAAACTTTCTTGGAAGCAATTAATTCAACAGATAAATGTGACCAGTGCTGCAATTGAAACAAAATATTTTGAGAAGGCCTAAACTTAAATTATTTCACGGTTTTTTTTTCAACTTTTTTAACCAAAAATCCTGAAGTCCCAAAAAAAATTATTTTTTCCTGAGTTAAAGCTTACCTGTAACTAGGGTGCACTTATAAGGAAACTAGTTTTACAGGATTTCTTTGAGTGCTTCACTGCAACAAAGGGGTAGGGAATTTTTTTTTGCTTCCCTGTAACTAAAGTTCACTTGTAAGGAAACAAGTTTTGCAGGATGTCTTTGAGTGCTTCACTGCAACAAAGGGATAGGGATTTTTTTTGCTTCCCTGTAACTAAAGTGCACTTGTAAGGAAACTAGTTTTACAGGATTTCTTTAAAGTGCTTCACTGCAACAAAGGGATAGGGATTTTTTTTTTGCTTCCCTGTAACTAAAGTGCACTTGTAAGGAAACAAGTTTTGCAGGATTTCTTTGAGTGCTTCACTGCACCAAAGGGATAGGGAATTTTTTTTGCTTACCTGTAACTAAGGTGCACTTGTAAGGAAACAAGTTTTACAGGATTTCTTTGAGTGCTTCACTGCAACAAAGGGGTGGGGAATTTTTTTGCTTCCCTGTAACTAAGGTGCACTTGAATGGAAACTAGTTTTACAGGATTTCTTTAAAGTGCTTCACTGCAACAAAAGGGTAGGGAATTTTTTTTTGCTTCCCTGTAACTAAGGTGCACTTGTAAGGAAACTAGTTTTACAGGATTTCTTTGAGTGCTTCACTGCAACAAAGGGGTAGGGAATTTTTTTTGCTTCCCTGTAACTAAGGTGCACTTGTATGGAAACTAGTTTTACAGGATTTCTTTAAAGTGCTTCACTGCAACAAAGGGGTAGGAATTTTTTTTGAGAAAGATGTTTACAACAGTGCTTGCGTACTTTTACTCCGAGTTATGTATGGCTTAAAACATCAGCTACGATAAATTCTTAAAATTCAAATTTCAATACATTAGACACCAATACTAAAGTATGTGTTTCTTTCCTTTTTAATTAGGTTTTTGTAAGAAATGTTACACTTTGAAATGTTTTTAACCCATTAAGGACGGTTGGTAAGAAAAGTTACCAAGGGACATTTCATTTTTTACTGACTCTAATAGAGGACATTAAGAGTTTAAATGCATGATAACAGCTTCTGAAGAATGTATTTATTCAGATAAAAATAGCAATTTATACCTTTCATGCCGTTTTGGTGGTAAAATCGCTGTTAGAAAGAGAGCGTTTCACTACATTTTTGAGATGGCTGGGAGATCATTTGGAAAACGCCAAAATAATCTAATGGTTTGGTTATTTTTGTGACTTGTTTCCATTGCAGCATATTCACAAGATCCCATTCTAAATATTATTACCAATTACAGTTGGAATGAGGGTATTTAAATTGCCAATAGCAAGAGTTTTCTTCTACTGGCAACTTTTGTTGCCAATCGTCTGATGTGTGGTCTAAACTTTTACTAGTTACTCATAAGAAGCTTTTGCAAATTAATGATTTTCAATGCTTTTTTTAGTTCTTATCATAAATGTAGATCTTATTGATACTTTAGCATGATTAAATGTTTTCATTGGATCATAATTTTAGAGGTTTTTTTTATAGATTTTAGATTTTTACCGATTCCTAACATATTTATTGGTTCAATCTCATACTAAATCATTTCTGGATACATTTATTTTCCTTGAAAGGGTTTTATAGAAACTTACAGTAGTCAAAAAATAAATTAAAATATCACTGGAGTTATTTAGCCTATTTTGATAGGGCCAATAATTAGTTTTTATCGAGTTGATGAATAATCTTCAACATTTTCTGTGGGAAATATGCAAAATCTGGAGCCATAAAGATGAATATTGTAATTATGATGACTTTTTGATAGAGAATGACTAACAAGAACGCAGAATACCAATAAGAGAAAAAGCTTCGGAAGGCAAAAAATTAACCAAAGGTATAAAAAAACGAAAGTTGAGAAAATTTAAGACTGGCAGGTAAAAAAAGTCCCTATGTCCCAGACTGGGAGATATAAATAAAACTATTTTAACCTGAAAGTTAGCTAAAGTGCTGAAATCAAAGGGTTCCAACCGTTCCGACTTAAAAAGTACTAGTTCGGCTATTTTTAAAGCCTGAAATTAGGTGAATATCAATATTTCGGACTAAACAGGCCCTATTCATTAGGGGTAAAATACCCTTTCTTGGACCCCCTATCAGCAGTATAGTTCCCATTCACTTTTATTTTTGTACTATTTCTTTAAATTATGTATAAAAACATATTATTATCAAAATCGTAAACATTCTAATTAGTTTTTTCGACTTTTCATTTGTCAGAGTTTGGACCCCACTAAGGACGGTTGGCAAGAAAAGTTGCCAGTTAAAAAATCATAAAAATTATTTTTTGAAAAATCTGAAAATGGGCATTTCTTACTATATTCGGTCCAAATGAACAAAATATGAAAGAAAAAGTTACTTATTTTCATTATTTTAAAGTCGTCCTTAATGGGTTAAAAGTTTAAACTTTTACAATATTTCTTTTAAGAACCACCTTTGTAACCTTCTGTTCCAGTATTTAAATTCCGAATACCTGGAACGACTATTTCTTCATATGATTTACAGATGACGCCACATAAGAAGGTCAAAAGGATAAAAAGGAGTAACAGCTTGATGACGTAGTTTTTAAGGTGAACATAGTTATATCCAATGTCTTTTTTTGTCACGTGTCTTTATAACTGGTGATTTTTTCTACGATTTATATTTTCGTGCTCTCCTTTAAAAAAGGTCATAAAATTGAGACTTTATGAAATACAAAAACAATAAAACAGGGAATAAAAGAATATATCGATTTAAAAATTATCCAAATCACAAGAAATTAAAAAGATAAAATGCACTATAAAAAGGGAGGAAGTAAATAAATTAATTATAACATTTTAAAGACGATTCCTTTAGAAAAAAACATTTAACACAGTTTTTATGTATAAGTTAAAACTTGATGTTTGGCTTTGTATTTTTTTTCCTACAGCAACTCATTTTTTATTTCTTTCGGAAACTTCTGCATGCACGACTCTAACGCCTCAGGTTGGTTTGGTTCATTCCTAACGGTCACATTGGTGTACATATCACCATGAATTTCAACTAAACTTAAACCATCTGAAACGAGAAAGTTTAGTTTCAACTATGAAATAACACAAAATTTGTTTGGGATACATAGGGATGTCATAGTTGCAGGGAAAATTCTATTAAGAAAACTAAAAAAATGGAGATATAACTTATTTAAGTAATTTTGCCATTTATATAGTTATATTTTTAAATAATTCATAATATTTTAAGTTTAAAGATTTAACAAATAGTTATGTTGAATGAAAAACGTTTTCTTCTGAATTTTAGAAAATATTAAATTAGGGAAAAAAATAAAATACTTTTTATTCATCCGAATGGAGGTGCAATTAAATATTCAGTCTAAACAGCTAACGAATAGGTATTATTCTACAGTAGGGTGGCCCTTATTTTTGAACTTTCGAAATGTTTAGCTCCCACCCCCTTTCTTTGTTCCAATGGACAAAAAAATTGATTTTTGCAAAAGTTAAGCCAAATTGGATAATATTTACCGGTCCCTCAAACGCCTTAAAGTTTTGAGTTTTTGGTCATTTTTTTTAAAAACCGACAAAAAACCCAATATAAAATCTTCACAATTTTTTCCCAATTTTTTTGTGATGAACTACTATTATCAGAGATATAATGCCACAAGTTTCGTTATCACCCTTCATTCGGGTGTAGTAATTATTTTAGTGTTACGTAATTATTGTAAAGTTGTTTTTCCTACATTTTAAAATAGCTATTACTCCTCAACCCCATAACTTAAACACATGTAATTGGGCTCATTTTATTCGTAATTTTATTCTCTTTAAAGTGGAGGGTATTAAGAACAGTATCCTTTCCAAAACATTTCAAAAATATGAAGAAAAAGTGAAAAAATTAAAAAATTAAATAAAAATTATAATTTTTAAAAAAATTTCAAAACAAAAATTTTTATTTCAGTTAACCATCTATAATATACATTTATACCAAATATCAAGTCTGAAATTGGATTCAATCACATTGGGAAAAAATGAAATTCCCCGTACATTTGGTAGGTCCCTTAACAGCCCCCAAATCTATAGTTAAAGTATGATAAACTCAAAAAAGTTCAAAAGATTTCTTGAAAGGGTTCACATGATTCAAAAACATACAAAAAGTTCCACACATAAGATGCAAAACGTTTTTAAGCTAATTTTCTCTAAAAAAATCTTAGATCTTCCGAAAAGAGGTGGAAACTTTTTAAAATTACTATTTATATTTATAAAATCCTATTAACTTAATTTTAAATTACAATATTTTGATTCTTAAAAAAATAGATTGTGAATAAATATTAATTTAACTTTTTAGTTTTTAAGGAGTTTTTCTAAGTTTAAGGCTTTGATGGATCACCTTAGAATTCCTCAATTTAAGTTCCTTTTAATTTTGTTTTTATTCAAAAACATATCATGTCGCTAATGCAAAGTGGATGATTAAGGCAATTAAAACATTATTTCTATTAGGTCTGGTTTATTTCACATTAAATCTACTTTTTGGCTTGGTTTTTAAAGGGTGGTCAAAACTTAAAAATGTGCCGCCCGAACCCCTTAATATAGTTTCATTCAATAACGAAAAAAAAAACAGATTGTGTGAAATATAAACGAATTGGGGAATTACAAGGTGATCCTCAAACGTCTTGAAAAGTTTGGAAAAATCCTGAAAAATATAAAACTTAGCAGTTCGTATCAATAGCAAGATATTTTTATGGAAAACTAACTTGTATTCCGAATATTAATACATATAGTATAAAACATGTAGTAAAACAATGAATTATTTAACATAGTTTTTCCTAAGGGAAGATTTAGTGTGGCCGATGGATAGTATTTTAGGTCTTCAGCAACAATTTGTAAAACGAACTGTTTATCCGTTTCATTTTTCGAACTTTTTTGAGTTTATCATTCTTTTACTATAGATTAGGGGGCTGTTAAGGGACCTACCGAATTTACGGTGAATTTCATTTTTCACAATGTGATTAAATCCAATTTCAGACTTGATATTTGGTATAAATGTATGTTATAGATGGTTAACTACTAAAAAATTTTTTGTTTAGAATTATTTTTAAAAATTATAATTTTTTTTTAATTTTTTCACATTTTCTTCATATTTTTGAACCTTTTTGGAAAGGATACTGTTCTTAATGCCCCGTACTTTAAAGAGAATAAAATTACGAATAAAATGAGCCCAATTATATGTGTTTAAGTTATGGGGTTGTGGAGTATAGCGTTTTTCAAAATGCAAGAAAAACAACTTTACAATAATTGCGTAACACTAAAATAATTACTACTCCCGAATGAAGGGTGATAAAAAAAACGAAACTTGTGGCATTATATCTCTGTTAATAGTAGTTCATCATAAAAAAATTGGGAAAAAATTGTGAAGATTTTATCTTGGGTTTTTTGTCGGTTTTTTAAAAAAATGACCAAAAACTCAAAACTTTAAGGCGTTTGAGGGACCGTTAAATTTTATCCGATTTGGTTAGACTTTTGCAATTAAAATTTTTTTGTCCATTGAAACAAAGTTAGGGGGTGGGAGCAGCATATTTTAAACTTTTTAAAAACCCCATACTGTTAAGGGCCACCCTATTCTACATTCTTTAGATCAATTAAAGTTATTACCATGAAACCGAAAAAGATAATCTTAACTTACCATGTATTCTAGGCTCTCCTGCTCTCCATTTCTTATATCTTCTCGAAAATCCATGTGAATGACAATTTTTCTTTGAAATCCTCTTTGTATAATTTCAAAGAAAAATTCGTTTCTCACAATAAAATGGAAAAATCAATGTAATCTGATAACTTTCCACAAGCATCTAAATAATTTTCAAGTGTTAAGCAGTCGTAAATCAGTAATAGAGAAACAATTTCCTGATGTTTCATAACTAACAGCAACAAAGTGATACTATTGCAAAGAATTATGATTGATTTTCAATTAAATAATTCATTTTTCATTGCAATCATATAATGAACAATAATGAATGTCATTGTTGAGATATTTTTTTTCGTTTCTGTTTCCAAAATTTTATTTTAAAAATTTTGTTCGCTGTTATCATGATTGTTGAATTTTAATTATTTATTGCTGATTATCGATACATTTTAGAAAAATATTATTACTGGAATTATAATTCTCAACTTCGATGGAGGTTAAGTTAATTTTCTATGGAATAATACACAGACCCAATTTCAAAGAAAAATACCTGTTTTTCTTTTTATAATTGTTACCAGAAGGTTGACCTGAAATAAGACGATGGTAAGGCGGAAACTAAATTGACCAAGTAGTGAAGTTGAAGTTGGATTGGTAATATTCTTATAAACCTGTAAAACCAAAACTCTAAAAATATCAGTGATTGTTTCTTTTTTACTTAATTTTCCATTGCAGATTTCGAAATGAAACATGACTTTTAATTAGCGAAATGTTTTGAGTAACATAATTAAGTAGTATATTACTACTAATTAGGTTTTAGAAAAATTGGTAGGAATTTTAGCATTTAAGATTTTTTAATGTAAATGATAATTTTTGACCCCCTCCCAGGGGTCCACAGAGCAAAAAAATTCGGGTACTATTGCTTATTTAGATAATTTAAAATTGTTGAAACTACTCTTTTTTAACTTATTTGACATTTATCCCTTTATAGTTTTTTTTTATATTTAGTTTATTAAATTAATTATAACATTCATAGGAATTAATTATTTGAGTTCACAATAATAATTTACACTACTTGCAATTTACTATCGAAATAATTTTGTGAAACTATGTAGGTAAACTCCCTATAAAACCCTGGAATAACAACTGTTTTATATAAAAAAAAATAGCAAGTAATTGTTACTCATTTTATTTACAGATGTCAGCACGTCCTAGAATTATTAGGGATGAGATGGGAATCTGAGAAATAAGGGACATCGATATGCAATAAAAATTTAAAATTTAAATATTAGTTAAATAAAATAAATCAAATCATAATCAATCAAATATAAATATTAGTTAAATGTTTATTTAAATTTTAGTAATCTACAGCCATACTATAAATTTATGAGCAAAATAATAATTATAACAGCATATTTAATGTTTTATTTAGAATATCAATAAAGGCCTTTTACTATATAATCAATAGGTTTTCAATGGAATTGGTATTAGAGGTAGGTTTATACATGATTCTCTCTTTTGCATCCGTGAAGTATTGAAAGGGCTTAATAAATAAATAATTTGGTCAATAGAGAAAAATATTCGTTACTGTAATTGCTAGATGGCAGCACGTGTTTACAAAACTCTCTCTCTCTCTCTCTCCTCCCTAGTGGAGACGCTTATGTCGAAAAAAAGGATCTTGTAAAAATTTCTTGTTAATTTTGTAAACTAATGTTTTTCTGTTAACTTATAGTATGAGGAACCCAAAAAGGTTTGGTGCCAATTTTTTAGTTCACATTTAGGTGTAATTAAGCTAATTATTAGATGAATTAAGGACTTTTAAGAAGTGGGGATTTTTTAATACTACACGTTTATTTATTAACATAAAAATGTGAAATTTGGAATATAAAAAGAAGAATTAATAAATACTTAAAATATCTTTTGAATTTTTGCTTAAAAATTTTAAATTTTATTTTATTCAAAAAAATAAATTTTTCAATAAAAATTGGATATTATATTTTTTGACCTATATTTTTTATATTTTTACATCATTTACTCATA
Organism: Tetragnatha versicolor; assembly: GCA_024610705.1. NCBI lineage: Eukaryota > Metazoa > Arthropoda > Arachnida > Araneae > Tetragnathidae > Tetragnatha > Tetragnatha versicolor. The sequence goes on from JANDEH010000001.1 coordinate 70,229,527, forward strand.
TAATATCTAAATATACTTATTGAACAAAATTTTTAATGTGTTATTGAACTTAATTAGTAGTAAAATTAGTAGTAATTAGGCACTATAGTGGAGTTACTTATGTCAAAAAAGGGTATTTTAAAAATAATTTGCAAATTTTATAAACTTATGTTTTTCTGTTAACTTATAGTATAAGGAACTTAAAAATGTTTGGTTTCAATTTTTGAAATTTACATTTAGATGTAATTAGGCTAATTATAAGATGGAATAATGACTTTTAAGAAATGGGGATTTTTTAACATTATATGTTATTTATATACATGAAAATGTGAAATTTGGGTTATAAAAGGAAGACTAAATAAATACTTAAAATATCTTTTGAATTTTCCTTTAAAAATTTTAAATTAATTAAAATTTTTTAATAAACATTTTTTAATAAAAATTGGATTTTTTTTGTCTGACATGTTTTGCATTTTCTTATTATATATACTAATTATCTAAAAATAACTAAACACTTATTGAGCAAATTTTTGAATGTTATTAAATTTAATTAGTAGTAATTAAGCATTAATTCATTAAAAACTTTCATTAGTCACGAAATGAACAATTTTAAGTATTCCTTTCGAGATAATATTTTCTTAAAAGAATGTAAGTTATTATTCAAATATTTATAAGCAGGGCTCGATTTCTAAAAAAAGAGGTACCGGAACGATAAAATTATTGGTCTCAAAACTGAAAAAAGCGAATACTTTTTGATACAAAAACTTAAGCATTTATTTTTAAATTCAAATTTAAAAAATAAATTCAAATGTGTTGTACGAAATTAGGAAGAATGTTCTAACTTAATTATTGTACAAGACGATGAAATTTAGGCGATTTTTTTTACAAACAATTTTTTTTCAACAGGATGACTCTTTTAGAAGGCGGGATGGTTTATCATCAATTAACCAAAAGTGTTGTATATTTTGCCAGTTTAAGGAATATAATGCGCAGTTTAAGTCCTTAAACCGTAGAATTTAAGATGTCGCAAATTTTCTTGGAAAATTTGAACATCAATCTGGCAAATCTGGTTCAAATAAAATAAAATCATCAACACCAGGAGCTGATTGTGTGAGTAGTTCAAATTGGGGTTCACAATTGTTTTAAAAGATAATTGATTGTTATTAAGTAATAAAGTAATAACCTTAATATTAAATCACAAAATTATTGTTATTTGCAAAAAAGATAAAAAGTGCATTTAAAATTTTTTAAAATTTAAAATATGCACAAGTGAATTGTTGAAAATAAGTTTTAAATAGTAACAACAGAAAATAGTTTTTTTAACACATCTAGGATCATAGTGGCGTTTGTAGAAATGTATTTCGGCAGGGGCCCAAATATCCTTTAAATGTGATTAGTTGAGTTCTAAATACAAAATGGGGGGTCTGGGGGTCCTCCCCCAGAAAAATTTTGGAAATTAGACCCTAAAAAAGGGTTTTAATTCATTTTAGGACCTTTCTTTCGTACATATAGAAAGGTTTTCGCGGGCTGTAGTTATAAGAGACCCCTGAAATAAAATATTAATTTTTTAATCAAAAAAGAGGTTCCGGAACGCCGTTCCGGACCGTTCCGGCTGAAATCGAGCCCTGTTAATAAGTATTTCATATTACCTTTGCATAAAAAGTCTTAATCACCTTTTAATATTTGAAAAGAACTTCTCCTTTGACTTCAAAACCCAATCTATTTCAAAACTTTTTTCTAAAGGCCCTTTTCAAGGTCCACTCTCTCGGTAAAAGATTTTCATGAAAATCATTAATTTGGCCTAGTAAGTTACTCTATGATTTCACACTTTTATAATTAGAATATGTTTTAATTAATTTACAGAGTGCAGATATATGATTAAAATTTAAAGCATCACAGTCTGAGGAGTCACTATCTGATACATCCACAGTCCATTTTAACGAATTCCTATATTTTTCTTCGTCCCCTTCACATTTGCACATTTCCATACATGGTAGCCTTGCACAATGGTATAGGAATATTTGCCACTTTGGCATTTACTTGCATCACAACTACATGATGTGAGTTCTATTACAGCTTCAGGAGCTGGGGGTAAATCTGTTATATTTGGAATATAAGAATCACATTTTCTTTTCTCCAACCAAACAATTCAGGTGAAGGAAGGGTTTGCACTTGTTCTACATCTTTGGCCCAGACTAGAGCATGATAATGGGATCTAAGTATGTGCTGTTTAAGAGTGGCGTTGGAAGTAGGCTCTCTGGAATAATCTGCAAACGTATTCCTCCAGAGCAATGAAGTGTCGGTCCAATAAATGTTTTTCTTTTCCGAGTGATATCTTATTAAAGGCTTGAACGACGTGAGGTTCATCCTTTTTAAAAGTTTTCCAGCAGGTTAATTTTTCTTTTCCATTAAACCTCCCAGTTGTGTCACAGCCAGTAAAACTATGAAAACCGGGAAGTGTCTCAACTATATCTATGGATTTGAGGTACACTGTTCGTTTTCCAGCTCCTATCCCAGTTATGACACAGGAGTTCGGCCCAAAAGAGGACACCGTCTTACAGCCAGAATGAACACATCTGTATCTGGTGTCAAAATGTGAACTGTGTACCCCAAATTTGAAGCATAAATTGCATAGTCTATTGTGTCAGCTTCTTCATAGTTGGTTTTTAAATTGTTATAAATATTGTCATTTGATAGAACCGCTGTTTCTGTAGATACAATTATTTCTTTCTCTAAATCTTTGTAATGATGGAGTATTTTTATTGAAAGATGTTCGGTAAGGCTTGCTCTAGTTTTAGAGTTACAAAGAAAGTTATAGAGTCCTATATTTATTGGAGTTATATCTGTACAGATAAATGCTCGGTTATCCATTTTCTTACCTTGACGGGGAATACGAGTGACCGTTTTTAGTGATGTATCTTTAGAGTAATGGTCAAAAACTAGGTGAATGGTGTCATAATTTTCAGCTACAGAGTTAAATATTTTTAAGTATTGATGAGCAAGATCATTACATGTGAAGATATTTCCATTAATTTGACGAACTAAAATCTTGCCATCTATTATTACAGCTTTTCTATTTGAATCGGGTCGGCTGTTATCATTCTTTATGTGAATATGTTAGGAGGGCTGGTGTGAGAAGCTATGTATTTCTCTAGAATATGCAAGAGCTTTCTCTTGTCGTTACAAGGCAACAATGACCCATCAGTTGCAAATAGCGCTCGACATATATTTGAGAATTCATAATTGCCAACTGCAGTTATTACTATAGACTCCAGCTGATTTCCATGATAATAATTGAATTTTTTTCATTTTAGACCATAAGTTTGCGTTCCATTTTACTCTAATGCTCACAAAATTCTGAAAAACTTTCTTCCCTTCATCCTCTCGTCTACATAATCATATTTTACATTATCAGGCATTATGGAATGTGTGACGATCTTAACAAGTTATCCACTTTCTTCTTTGAATGGATTTCTGGTTAGCAGAACTGCAGTGTATATTGTGAATGTGAATTTCAAACTGCAACCACGCTGAGATCGACACTTAGGTTCGGGCGGCGCGGCGTCCGCTTTGAACTCTTTCGTCTTATCTCATGGCTAAGAAAACAATATTTTAAAATAAAACCAAATATTTTATAATTTATCTTTACTACAACCTTAAAGGTGGAAATTGGCAGTTTATACCAAAAAATATATCGCTACAAATTGAAATACTTAAGATATCGAAATTTCACTTTAGGGTCTAAAAATGACTATTAAAATTTTTTAAAATAATTTTTTAAATACTGATATGCTTAAAAACCTGTATATCCTTCTTTTCAACCCCTTATAGAGGTAAATTACTGAATTAAACCAGCTCAAAGCTCAAAATATTGAAATTCCATATTTGACCTTTGACATGACCTCTAGATCAGGAAAGTGAAAAGAAAAATTGGCACCAAAGATTTTCTGATTCTCCACACCCTAAAGAACCAAAATAACCTTGGTGCCAAAAATTAACACGAACTTTTTACAAATTTACATGAGCGCCTCCACTACCCGTTATTTTTATTTATTTTTAAAATTTGCCGCGAAACTTATTGAAGTATTTTAGACTCAAGTCATCGAGAAAATTTGTCTAATTAACGAATTAATTTTTGGGATATTATTTGTAGTTACTAAATACTGGAATATTTATACATTCGAAAATTTATAAAAAAAATTATACAACAGTAAATTTTTGAGAAAAAAATCGTTTAAAAATTGATTGAAAGTAATAGATGGTTTCAAGGAAAAACATGAAGCATTGATCATAAAATGCAGTTTACATTGATACAGTCAATAAAATTAAACTATGATTTCTTATTGTTTAAATTCTTTATTTACAATATTAATTACAATATCAAAAGATCTACGGCATCAAAATTCTTGAGGATTTATTTAATTCTTTATTATGTTCATACCCAAATATATTATATTTATTTCTTATTTAAGCGTATAAAAACATGGATCTATCGGGATTGAGAAAGTATATGCTTAAAGAATAAGAAATTATTTTGCTCAGATTTTCTGATTATCTTCTTTAGTGCAATTAAATTAAGACAAATACATGTTATTATTTGTAAAATTCTTCAAATTTTTTTATTTAGGAATATATTACTATTAGGTTGTAAGAAAAACATAATATTTAACCCATTAATGCCCAACTTTTTATTTTTCTTAAATATTTGGTAAAAACATAGTAAATAGCCCCAAAACAACTGGAAAAATAGTGAAAAAAATTCCAGGTTAAAATTTTAATTTCTACACCAAAATTAAAAAACGTCCCTAAAAAGGGACGTCAGGCACGAATGCCCCCGTTGTTTTTCCGTATAGTAAACGCATGGTAGAAAACTTTTTTAAAGCCTCAAAAACATCTTCTACCTTTTCAACTGCAGCAAAAGTGATCGGAACCATACTGTAACATGAATATGAACAAAAATATTAATTATTTATCCAATTAACTGAAAATTAACCCTAATTAACGTAATTTGAGCATTTTTTATGCTCTAAAACACGTTTTTTCCTCCCAAATCTATGTTAATTGCAAATTAATTAAGGTTTTTAATTGAAAAAGGCATTCTTGCTTTATATGTTACCTAATATTAAGTATTAATTACTTTTACACACCTCAAATCCATCAGAATATCTCAATTTGTGAAGTTTAAGTCTTTCAAATGCCCATACTTTTTTCATTTTATTTAATTTAATTGTACGGAACACGAATTTCTCCCCAAAAATCAAGCATTAGTGGGATGTGCATTAGCAAGCCAGATGATATAGATTGATCTGCAGTATAGAACACAATGATTAGCGACATCTAATTAGAAAAAAAGCCGAAAATTTATCACAAAAGCGACTTTTTTGGCAATTTTAATGACAAAAGGTCATTATAACTAATAATTATTGAACTTTTAATTAATATATAACCAGAATATATTTTCATAAGTAATAAATATAGTAAAATAATTAATTTATTCCTTTTAATTAATACAAATTAATTAATTCCTTATAATTAAAGACTTTTTATTCCATTCATTTAGCAGAAATAACAGTATTTTCCAAAAAAAATAAACAAAAATAATAAATGTATCAGCTAAAATTAAAGTAATTTTATAAATATCAGTTATTTAATTCATTTCATAAGAATCAAACGCGTTTTTATGAAAAAAAATAAGGAAACACTAGCATTTCACTATGGGGAAAACCACGGGGGCATTCGTGCCTGACGTCCCTTTTTAGGGACGCTTTTCGAGGGTCCAAAATAAGGCCAAGATAAAATATTTTGGAAAAATAAAAAAACACCCCAACTGATTTAATGTATAAACAGTAATATATATCGGCATTGAAATTTTTTTAAAATAACAACTAGGATTTTTAAGCTTTTTCTTTTAAAATTTTTAAAAAAGCACTTTTTTGAAAAATTCTATCTTCCAACTTTAAAAAAAGTAAAAAAAATTTTAAATTCTGCTTTCTTCTTGTGTTCTTTATGTTCTATGAATATCAGAGATACATCCATGCAAATTTTGATTCAAAGGAACAATTTTTGTAGAAATAGGAGGCTTTTTAAAAAACGTCCCTAAAAAGGGACGTCAGGCAGTAATGGGTTAAACAAGAAAAAAAAGAAAGTAACGGCAAGAGAAAATTTATATTTAAATTTTTAAAAAACTTTTTAAAAATTATATGATTTTGAAAGGAAGTTTAATATTAAATAAAAAAAACTAAATACGCATTATGCTGCCGTACTATAAATGCTTAATAATCCAATGATAATGACAATTACATCAAAATAAACCTAAAATATTTCTTAAATCACACTTCAAGATGTTTTTCAACAACCTTCCTCATAAATACACCTGCATATAATTCAAATACTCAGCTCTCAGTTCAACCCCAAAATTACAAATGAATGATAAATTACCAGAGAGAAGGATCATTAATCATTTTCAGCGACTTCCACAACATAATATGACCACAAGAAACAAATCTTCAAACCTCCTCAAAAACTCCAATAATAATTCTCACCAAACATTCCCAAGCTGTGTAATTACCCTCTTCTCTATCTTCCCCAATACAATCATAACACTCATTAAGACACCGAACTCTTGGTATCTACGTATTGTGCCATCTCTCCTCTATCCAAAAAGCAAGAAATTACTCTTCTAAGGAGATCGGAGACTTCTGAGCCCCGTCACGCAAAGCAAATTAGAGCTGGCACCTCTAAGATTACTCGTTGCACGATAGAGGGCATCTTTCACTGTATGGAGGCTTTTTCCGCAAGACACGTGTTACGTGCAGTGAAGCCCTCTTCTCTAATGTATCGTGAACGTTTTTCCTGAGTGGGTATGCAACTATGCATTATGCCGGCGCTTAAGAAAAGCTTTGTAATGACAGTTGATTAAATGGAAAGTATTTCATGTTGTTTTTGAAGAGTAAGTGTTGTTTAGTATGCACGAGGGACCATGGCTAGGGAAGTTTACTTCTTCTATCAGGTTTTATTCGCTTGGCTGATTGAATTTAAAGGGGATTTGTTTGTGACGCAAATGAATGCATGATTTGGAATGATTAAGGGGCATTCTGAATTAATTTGAAGCGAGTCATGGTATTTAGTTGTTTTTGACGTTAGAATGACGATAGTTTTAATTAGTTTGAATTCGTAGATGTGTGCTCTTCTGAGAGTATTCATGTGTTTGGTTTTAATTTAAACAATAAATTAAATTAAGGAGTAAAAGTTGAGCGTAGAAACGGGATCTCAGGACATGATGATTAATCGTAGCTGGAATAATTTTCATAAAAATGTCAGAGATCGAGTGTTTTAATCGCTTGTGAACGCATAAAAATCTTGAGTTTTCATGTCCTATTTAAAATGTGCAAACAAAAATAGTTTAGTTTGAAAGAAGCCAAATATTAGCTTTTTATAGAGCCATTTTAAAGTTATTCAATCCTTGCATTTACCATTAGGCTTCTTTAATATTGCATGAATGTATTAATACATTTATGTGAATTATTATGAAGAATATATGGCCAAGCGGGTAAAAATATAAAGCAACTTTATTCCGTCGAGTTGTAGAGTAATACAGAACATAAATACACAACACGAAGTAAATTATTAAAAAGGTTAAGGTTAAAGTTAGATCAAATATCTCCTGGTAAACAATATTAACTCCTCAATTCAGTTACGGGTTAGCATATATTTAACAGTCCCCCCTTCTTAAATTAATTCCCCTAAGAAAAACCAAATCGTTGTACTGGCTTCCTTTTTCGGTTGCTCCTCCTCGGCTGAACATGAACAGTCCTAGAACCCTGAGGTTGTATAGTGACAGTCTCTAAACCTCGGTTCTGAAGATCAGGGGTCTCAGCTGCCTCCGTACTTGGGTGATGTAGATCAGGGGTCTCGGCATCTTTTAGGTCTTGATCTGCTTTCCCAGGATCTTTCTTCTGTTCATCTTTAAAGTTTGGTTCTCTTCCCTCTGTGTTCGGTAGATCTGTCTTTCCTTCTTCTCGGTCTGGTTGTCTGCTGTACATAACTTTTCCTTCACTAGGGTCTTGAGCTTTCAAAGGTTCAATAAATTCAGATGGAAAATGTGCTCCCTCGGATTCTGTGATGTTTCCACACCTTTGAAGCTGATTAATATGTCTCTTCCACATTTGCCCCTCGACTGAGATCCAATATACTAATCCCTCTCTTCTAACAACCTTCCCAGCTTTCCATTTCTGTGGACTCGAGTAATTCCTTGCTAGTACTGGACTTCCCACTTCAAAATATCTCATCTGGGGGTTTCCTTTCTCGTCGGTTTCTTTCAATGAGGGTCTTACTAAATCCAGTCGGGTGCGTATGTCTCTCTTCAGCATCATTTCTGCTGGGCTAACTCCAGTGGTAGCGTTTGGTGTCTTTCTGTACTGAAGCAAAAAATTCGCAAGTTTGGTACTCAGGCTTCCTTGTTTTTCCAATGTTTTCCGTAGGGCTTCTTTGACTGTTTGCACGAAACGCTCCACTTGACCATTCGACGCAGGATGATATGGCGGTGTGAGTTTATGGTTAATTCCATTTTCCCGCATGAAGGTCTTAAATTCTCGTGAGGTAAAACATTTGCCATTGTCGCTTACCAATCTCACTGGCAGTCCAAATCTTGAAAAGATTTCTCGCAAAGCTTCAATGGTCTTCTGGCTTGTACTAGAGTTCAAGATGATGACTTCAGGCCATTTTGAATAAGCGTCTACGACGAGTAGAAACATTTTTCCGCAGAATGGTCCTGCATAGTCCACATGAACTCTTTGCCATGGTCCTTTAGGCACCTCCCAAGGGTGAACTTCAACCTTCGGTGGTTCTTTCCTTCTTAGACAACAAGCTTTGCAGTTTAAGGTTACCGATTCTATGTCTGAATCTATTTTTGGCCACCAAATGTAGGACCTCGCCAGAGCCTTCATTTTAACTGTACCAATATGACCACTATGGAGATCATTCATCAATCGTTTCCTTAGGCTTTCCGGAATGACGATTCTTGCTCCTCTTGTGATACAGCCTTGCTCTAAAGAAAATTCGTGGTCTTTCTTCGCAAATCCTGGTGTTTCCAGTGGTTCACCTGTCCTCAATTGCTGTAATATGGTCTTAAACAAGGGATCTTTAGCCGTCTCTTTGGCAATCTGATCATGGGTAGCTGGTAATTGTTCCACTATCTCTATTTGGAAACTTCGCGCCATCTCTTTTGTTCTTCCCACAGGACTTTGCTTGTTTAATGGCAGTCTAGATAACGCATCAGCATTTCCATGATTTTCTGAACGTCTGTATTTAATTTCGTAATTAAATTCCTGTAGAAATTGCGCATAGTGCAGTAATCTTTGAGCTGAGAGTACAGGTAAATTCTTCTCAGGATGAAAAATTGAAACAAGCGGTCTATGATCAGTTATGAGCGTAAACTTCCTTCCATACAGGTGCATGAAAAACTTTTGCACTCCCCAGTAGATCGCTGTAGCTTCCTTATCAATCTGGCTATAGTTCTTTTCGGCAGATGATAGACTTCTTGAAGCATAGGCGCAAGGTCTCTCCGTTCCATCTGGTGTTAGATGAGAAAGAATAGCGCTGATACCATATGGACTTGCATCCGTAGCCAACGTCAATGGTAGCTTGGGGTTGTATGCAATCAGCACTCTCTCTGAAACTGCTTCTTTCTTTATCTCGTCAAAAGCTTCTTGTTGCTTATTTCCCCACTCAAACTTCTTGCCTGCTTGTAACAATTCATACAATGGGTGTAGCTTACTTGAGAGATGTTCAAAGAATTTCCCATAGTAGTTGACCAACCCCAACCAACTTCTTAATTGGTTTACGTTTTCTGGTTTCGGTGCTTGAACGATTGCCTTTATCTTGTCTTGGGACTTGGAAATTCCATCAGCACTCAGAATGTGCCCCAAATACTGCAGTGACTTTCTGCAAAACTGGCACTTCTTTTTATTCACTCTCAGGTTTACTTCTTTTAATCTTTGAAGAACCGTAGCAAGACGTTCCAAATGTTCTGACATATCTTTGCCCTGGACTAATATGTCATCGTAGAACACGCAAACTCCTGGTAAATCACCAAGTAGTTGTGCAATATACTTTTGCCACATAGCAGGAGCGGTTTTGATTCCAAACATCAGCCTGTTTACCTTGTAAACACCTTTAGGGGTGCTCACTGCTTGGATTAAAGCACTTTCTTCGGTCATTTCCATGTTTAAGTATGCTTGACGAATATCCAAAGTTGTGAAGATTTTTCCTTCCGATAGGCCGGCAAATAACTGTTCAACATGGGGAATAGGGTACTTATCATCAGCAAGTTTAGGATTTACTGTGCATTTGTAGTCTGCGCACAGCCTAACTGAACCATCAGGTTTCATTACTGGTACTAGTGGTGTTCCCCAATCGCAGTGATTCACCTTTGTAAAAACTCCCTTTTGTTCCAACCTATCGATTTCTTCAAAAACTTTGTCCTGGATCGCATATGGAATCTGTCTAGGTGGTCGGAAAACAGGAATCGCTCCTTCCTTCAACTGCAACTTTCCTTTTAAAATTAGGGATTTTTCCCAATCCATCTTCAAAAACCGGGTGAAACTTCTGTAAAACGCTTTGCAGGGTAGTCGTTTCACTTGGAACATTAATCTGTTTGATCTCGGACCAATCGATCTGCAAATTTTGAAGCCATTCCCTTCCGACTACTGCATCCACTTCAGCTGCAATCACGTATAAATTTTCTTTTAGTTCCTGATCCTTGTACTGGATTTCTACGGTGACGTAACCTAGAGGTGAAATTTCTTCTCCTGTGTAAGTGCGTAACCTGATGCATGTATCGTGCAATTCTTTCTTTGGGAAAAGTTTCTTAAACTGACTTTCTGACATCGACGTAACAGTGGCTCCAGTGTCCAACTCGAACTCTACCTTCTTTCCATCCAGCTTGCAAGCAATCTTAATTTTAGCTGGTTTTATTCTGTTTTCTGGAAGTACCTCTTGCATTGAATTCATGAAGAAGTCTTTGCAGCTAGCATCACTGTCCTCCTTTTCTTCATGTGTAATTTGATTCTGCGTTCTTCTTCTGTTTTGATTCGGTGGTCTGTCATTATAACCTCTTCTAACCCGACTAAGGCATGCTCTAGCCAAATGACCAATCTTTCGGCATTTGTTGCATGTTGCATTACGCCAAACACACTGGTTGGCTAAGTGAGATCGATTACCGCATCGATAGCACCTTTGATCATCCTTTCTAGGCGCAATCTCAGTCTTACCTTGAAATCGATTCTTCATTTTATTTCCTTGAGTAGACATCTGAAAAGTTGTATGCTGCCCTTGGATCTCTTTGCTTTCCTTTTGAGCTGTTTCAACAGATAATGCCAAGCTTACGCAATCCTGGAACTTGTTGTCAGGTTCCCGGAGCTGTATAAGCCTCTCCAAAAGCCGTGTATCACGCACACCCGCAATAAATTGCTGCCTCAAGTGAGCATCGACTGTGGATCGCGAACAATGAGGGCAACAAAAATCGCAGTCCTTGCTTAACTTCTTGAGATCGGCTACAAAACTTGCAATGCATTCACCCTCTCCTTGGATTCGTTTTGAAAACCGATTCTGCTCCGCAATCGCACTTGGCCTCGGTGAAAGGTGATCAGTTAAAATCTTGATCAGATCATCATATGGCATTTCTTTTGGCTCCTTTGGACTTGTGAGGTTACATAGAAGTTGTAGGGTTTTTGTTCCCAAAGTATGCAACAGAAGCTCACGTTGCTTCTTCTTGCTATCATCATTGATTTCGGTCAGACCCTGTAGTCCAAAATAATTTTCAAGTCTCTTGACGTAAATACTAAATGACTCCGCTTCATCATTGAAGTTTTCAAATTGTAGAACTGGCCCTGAGCTTCCACTCTGCAACGTCGCTTTAAGCATTTCGCATAACTCCTTCATCAATTTCGCTTCGGCCATAATTCCAAAATAAAACCCGTCGCCAGTGAAGAATATATGGCCAAGCGGGTAAAAATATAAAGCAACTTTATTCCGTCGAGTTGTAGAGTAATACAGAACATAAATACACAACACGAAGTAAATTATTAAAAAGGTTAAGGTTAAAGTTAGATCAAATATCTCCTGGTAAACAATATTAACTCCTCAATTCAGTTACGGGTTAGCATATATTTAACATAGTCTAAATACAATTTTTGATAAAATAGACCTTAATAGTCCTTTCTTACCTTAGACCCTAATATACATTAATTCTTCCCTTCTTTTTGTCACAACATTTTTGAAGTAAAAGTAATCAAGAAAAACTGACCCAAAAAATTAAAGCATTAATAAGACTATTTTGAATTATAAGACTATTTTTCCTTTCGTTGTAGTAAAATTGTAAATAATGTTTGCATCAATCCCCTAAATAATGTTAATTTTCTCCAAACTGATAAAAAACAATTTAATACAGACTGAATATCCCTAGACTAACTTTATTAATCTTTTATATTTAATTTATAAAATTATTTACATGAACATCAGTTAAATTATATCAAAGCAAATCACAGCAAGCGATAAACCATTTCAAATATCTATGAGCAGTGATAAAAATGATAAAACCTTCAGTAAAATCCGCATCCTCTTCTATTAAATACAAAGAAAAACCTCTAAACATTCCTTTCCTTTCAATCAGACCCTCCACAGAAATTGAAATTCAATAAATTGATAGAAAAAAAACTACATCCCTTAAAAGCGAAACCACTCAAAAGCTAAAACCGAAATTGCAGCCACATCCCTTCAAAAGTTTCATTGTGGTTTTCCTTCAAAAGAATACCCTATAACCCAATCAGCGAATTCTCTCCTGAAAAAAAAAGCAAGAGATAATTACACTGGAATGTGCGGTGGTACTTAAATGTAAATCGTGCATAATTCAAAACTCATTAGACTTTCACCTTTCTCTTTTCAAGGAGATTAAGGACCCTCGTGAGAAAAAACGCATTAACAATTTGGAGAAACTCAAAGGTGAGAGATGCACTTAATGCTTTTCTCCCCCTTCTTTGAGTTTTCGGACTGTTAGAAAAGGGGATTATATGTATTTTTCTATAAAAATTGCTGTTCAATGGACCGTCTTTGAATAGATGAGAAGGAATCGGCAAAACTTTCAGTCGTAGGTTAGTTTTATTTTTCTGTTGTAGGAAAGAAGACGATTTCAATTAAATATTGTTGTTTAAATTAATTAGAAATGTTCAAGATTAACTTTCAATTACCATTCAGCAGAGCATTGTTATTAGAATAAGAGAGGATGTAGAAAATGGGGAAGGAATATTTTTCTGTGATAATTATTTCATGGTGCAAAGTAAAATCGATGGAAAATTGAATTATATGCAACACGTGTTGCAACCATAATAATATTTTTGTAGATTAAATGATAATTGGATACTTTTTCCTCCCTTTAAGTTTCCAGGATTTAATTAAATTTTGTCTACAATTTTTGAACACAATTTCCTAAATATGTGTTTATTTAAGAAATTGTGTAGTAAAATTAGAAACAAATTTCGTAACATTCTTACCAACTGAAAATATTGATTTTAAAAGATTTAATAAATACCATAATTATAGAATGAATTTTAATATAGATTGTGAATATGTAGTTTAGTTAGAGAACTTAATGCCGGGAACACATTGTTAACGAAGTCTTCATGTGGCTTTTGAACCTATATATTCATGAAAACTTCCTCATTTCTTGACTTTTGACGTATGCCAAACCTTAACCCGATTGCAAAGTTTAAGAGTTTTAATACTGAAATGTTCAGGAGGGAGAAATCCAATGTGTTATTAATTAAATTACTGGTGGTTTTAAACATTATTTTTTTTGACAAATGGGTTGGTTTTTTCCAGCACAGTATATTTAACTGTAACTGTACCTCCTTTAAATAAAACTGTCTCTCGTATTTCTGGAAAGAAGTTGTAGTAAGCTACTGCGAGATAATAACATATAATAAGATTTGTAAGGAGAATGTCTCTTATAACAATATACTTCATCGGTTGGGGACCAAATTTAAAACAGGTTATGAAAGCATTAATTATTAGATTATATCAAATTGTCCATCTCGTAGATGTTTGCCTGCTTTTACAATTTCATTAGGTCTATTTTGAGATGCTTACAGTTGCTTTTGCCTTTTACTTTGCTCTATTGCCCATAGGTAGCCAATATTTGAAAGGGAACCTATTTTTTATTCATGAAAATATTTTTCTACTACTTATTTTTAACGTTAGACAAAATGTTTATAATCTCAGCAGGTTTTGTACGATGATGCCACGGTTTGATTCAAGTTTTCTTTTCGTATGCACAATTTGATTATATTATAGAGTTTTTTATTTTTAATTTTTTTTTTCAAATTCACTTATATATTTTAAGAGAAACATTACGAGATAGATCGGGGGTCTCCATGACTATAATAATGAGATTTCATAAGCCCATGAGCAAAGGCATGATATAAATTGAAAGTTATAATTAAATACCGGAGTTTGCAAAAGGAAATATTTAGGAACTTTGCTTATTGAGTGGAAAAAATAGTGCAATCTATATTTCCAGAACTTTCAAACGCAACTGTTATTTCACGAAAAGTTTCCAACATCTTAACAGGGGTTTTAATGATTGGATGACATATTTTTTTCAGTGCGAGAAATCAAATTTATTGGTAGAACGTAATTAAATTACTGGTGACCATTCTTAACACTGAAAAAATGGGATATTTTCTATGTACATTATTCGGTCGAATCTGATTTATACATATAAAAGTGACTATCTAGTATTTCTGTAACTAGATAGTCACAAAAATTCAAAATTTGTTTATATTAACATTTTATGAGGTGCTTAAAGCTGTGGAGTGTTCGTGACCTGGTATACAATTTATGGTCAACCCTACTTTTTAATGTATTTATATCTTTAGCCACTAAAATACCCCACAAATAAAAATAAAAACTAAAAGACGCACTACAAAAAAATACCATTCCAATACCAAAATGTTGCTTTAAAAGGGTGAATTTCCGAAGCAAAGTAAGAATTCCTGAATTTCACTATAGTGTTGCTTAATAAATGTGTGTTTTCCATAACGAAAAAAAGTAAAAAACAAGTTATTTTATACTCGAATGCAACTTAAGTTGAGCATTTGACGTCATGGTCACGCGGAGGAAAATCTGAGTAAACAGAAAGCCTGCTGGGTTGCTAGAAGCTCTTATTGGCTGGCTGGCGAGTTTGAGAGCGAATTGTACTACTACGTGCTACGCCACTTTAAAAAATAATAATAATGAACATTTTATGCATATCGGGATGAAAAGATGCTTAATATACGTGGATTTAAAAAACTAATCATTATTCGAAATTGAAGTTCTAAATTTCACCCAAAATTCAGACACCGCGCGGGGAACTACTTTCTTTGGTTGCTCTCAGCATATTTTTACTGGCTCAAGTTAAGTTGCTACTGAGTATAGTTTAATTCCTTCAATAAAATTGGAACTAGCCACCACTTTATTTTTTTTTGTTCATTTATTTCAGATTTAGTATCCAGTACATTATTTAACGTTGTTCAGTCGAGCCGGTTGTGGCTCAGTGGTTAAGGCCTTGGCTCAGTGGTTAGGAAGTTCACTAGTTCGATCCTAGGAAAAAGCATGTGGCCAAATAAATTCAAAATTATGTAGTTGGGCTAAATTCCGGTAGGTGACAGTCAGTAAGTTATGATGATGATGTACCTGGTTCAATCTGGACTGAATGTGAGCGCATGGGGCCCCTCAAGCGAAAGCCGGGGGACTTCTTTCTCCCTCCTAAACGGGAGCATCCAGTCCTTTTAAGGATTGGCCAGGTACATCGAGCCAAGGAGTTTTGCCGTTTTTGGTGGCAACTCATTAACATCTTTCTGCGCAGCTTGCGCAAGGGCATGCGCTCTTGAGTTGTCACGTGAGGGGCGTCGACGCAAACACAATCTGAAACGTGCCGGCTCATTTGGAAGCCAGCCATGCGGAAGGAAGGTTGTTGCTGTTGGAGCTCTCTCAAGGTAAGTCGACATTCTAACTCATCATTCAACAACATCAGTCAACATTCTAATTCATTCTCTTTTAACTTTTAAATACACCTCTTTCATAATGCATAGTTTTTAAAATGAGTTTTCGAGTAGTGTTTTAAGTAGTACTATCGGGAAGTTATGTTGTTGCCTAGAACCTTTATTTTTCGGTTACTTGAAGTGCCACGTTTGTTTTGGATCTCGAGAAGAGCTAAATTTCTATGAATGATGCACGAATTTGTATTGCTAAGTAATTTAAAATGCAATAACTTGCAAAGTTTGAGTCTAACCTTCAAATTACTCTTAAACTTGTTAAAGGTTAGCCATAGGTGTAGCTTTAATTATCCTTTAGCAATACCGTTATTTAATACCATCTTGCTTGTTTCTTAAAATTGTAATGCTTCGAGAATTGAGATAATATTCAAAAACTGAAAGTTAATTACGAATAACTAGTCAAAAAGTATTGAAGTTGTAAAATCAGATGTTTGAATCTCGTAAAAAGGTGATCCTCTTTTTTTTGCATGTTCTACGACTGTTGGTGAATCAACCTGCTCGATTGTCTGGAATGTTCTTTCTGAGATGGCTTATTCAGGTATGTAAAGTAGTCTTCGATTTTTCAGAATTTAAAACGCTAAAATTTTATCTAACTAATCACCTATGTTCCAGTTAATAACGCAAGCATTTAGCATGTGTAATCAAATACTGAATAAATAACTTCATGAATAATATTAGACTAAGGGCTCATAAAGAGATGTAGGCTTGTATCTAATTTCCAGTAATATTGCGTTTGAAATTTTTATGAAAGTACAAATGTGGTCTAAATTTAACCTTCAGTATTATGTTTTAAAAATTTCCAAGTTGTTTTTCCTGAATGAATTTATATTTGTAACGAATTTAAGGATTTTAAAATGTTGCGTGCTTTTGTTTATTGCTGCAGATTCCTAAGAATGATTAAGTAATGACATCCTAAGATATGAAGAACCAAAAAAAATCTACTAGCTTAACATAAAATCGATTTGAACGATTCAATTAACTTAGGTAAAAAAATCAAATTCACAACCCAAATCCTGGAAATCCTAAATTATTGTAAAGTAATCTAAAAAATGCTGGGATTGCCCATTATGTTGGAAATAGTTAAACTAAGATACACACTAACTATAGCTGAATATTTTTCTCCGTAACTTTGTAATCAGTCGCTATAAAATAATGTAAGTGATTAATTATAAAGTATATATGTCTCAAAATGATATAATATTTGTATTAAAAGTAAATCTCACTAGAACCCTATAAATATTCTACGTATACATTAACTTAAGAATTTATTCTAATTGAAGACAGCATTGATTTCATTACTTATAAAGTTCAATTTGCATAACATTGGTGGTTGTAAGGGGTTGTCCTGGAGCTGAGTTTTCAGTCGAAATAAAAAAACAAAGTTATTTTTGTTGTGTAATATTTCGTTTCAGGAGGAAGCTAGAATAGACCGCTGTTGCTGATGGACATTTTTTTTCTCTGAGTAAGTACTGTACAATAGTTACTTTTAGCGGTGCATATTTGACAATTTAATTTAACGTCAACGATAGTTTGTATTAATAACGTTTGCTTGAATTCAACTGAAGCAATACGCTGATCGATAATCTAAGAAGCTAGGGTCAGGTGGGGTAAAATGGTTATAGGGATTTTAGCAGTTCATGTTTCATAGCTGCCAACACTTCCGTTTTAGCCGGAAGATTTCCGTTTTTTTAGAGAACTTCCGTCATCTGCTTTTCAATCAATTCTTCCGGGGTTTTTTCCAGATAAAGAAATAACTAATGTTAAAAATCTCTTTTGGCTTGATTAGAGCTAAAAACAGTTGTTCTGATGTTGAAAATAATGAAAAGCTAGATTTCTTTGTAGAAATAAATCGCACGAGAAAGTAGATACCAATGCAGAATGTATATTCATAGCTTTCATAATTGATCATAATTTGCCACTCATCTGTGCTGATCACATTGGACAATTATTTCGAAAAATGTTTCCAGACTCCAAAATTGCCAAGAGTTAGGGATGTACAAGGACTAAAAAAATATATATATTTTATTAAAAATATGTTTTCTCTTGTTTTTTTTACTGAAAGATATCCATTTATGCTCTGTGGGTATTTTGAGTTTCCAAGTCTTTTTTTACAATCCCTATGTTGGCAGGTACGATATTTATAAATTTTTTTAACATGAAGATGTTTGAGGCTTGAGAAAATCAGATTGCCAAAACACATTAAATTTTAGAAATATGAACGTTAAAATTTAAACCATTTAACTAGTAAATTCTAGTAAATTTTTAGTTTAAAACGTTTCAGAAAAATAACCGTTAAGTCTGAATATCGGTCTATTTATAAAGTTTCCATATCTCATTTTTTATAATGTGTGTGTGGTAAAAGTAACTTTTCTTTCAATGAAACTGTAGAGCTAATTAAGACACTTCCAATACCATTTTAGTTTAAGTTAAATTGAGATTTTTACGCTATAATACTGAGTTTAATAGTTTTCGATACTGCAAAACGCAATTTAAATAATATCCGATGTTATCTGTAATAATACAATAAAGATAATTTATATTCGTAAATAATCAAGCTTTCCAATATTTAATAACTTTAGGCGGCTTAAGTTTAACAATAGATTTAGAAATCTTGGAGCTAAAAAAAAAATTCCGTTTTGTAGAAATATTCTCTATTTTAGTTATATAGACATGTTACAGCGATATCTAAATTAGTGTTTACCCTTATGATTTTATACGAGTCGATAGCCTTGAAAATAAATTAGATCCATTTAATGGAACATTTATTGCTTTATATTGAACAATATAAATTGTACTTGATAAAAACTTTCTATTAATTTTATTTCCAGGCAAGCCATGTCACCCAGTAGGACAAAGTCTCACTTGTGTGGTTTGGAATAAATAAAGAATATTTTTAAATCAAAGTATCTTTATTTCAGCAACACTAGGATAGAACATGGGTAAGATACACTAAGGGCGATCTCGAAAGGGGACGCCCACAGAACAAACATTCTTCCAGCAAGTGGAGGGAGGACCCTATTTCTGCTAAGTCCCAACTTGTAAACAAACAAAAAGGTCTGTTTACAGGTTGGGACTGCAGTGTTGCCCCCTGGCGGTAGTCTAGTCAGGTAAGTAGCTTAAGGTAGAACTTAGACTTCCTAAGCTGTTTAGTCCTATAGCTGCTTACTGATTAGACTAATCAGTAAGTAGACAGATACCATAAGACTAAGTAACTTCTGACTAATTAGAAGTCTAAGTACAATTTTTAACTACCTGAAGCTACTTCTACTACTAACTTGATTGGAAGCAAAGTAAAACCACACTAATTAGGCAATGCTTGATAGATTATGAGGGAAATAATCTGGGAAGCTACACCATTAATTAGTACAGCCACTTAGTCAAAACTCACCAATAGAAGACGTAAGGCATTACGTAGATGCGTAAGCCAATCATGCGCGTGGACTAGAAAATCTGAAAGAAATGAACATACAAATAATGGGGACTAAAATAATCTCTACATGGCAACGAGATGGTGGTTGAACCCTCAGTCCTTATAGGGAGTATATTCTGGATCCGGGCACTCTTGACTCTCATCCATTGCAGGACCGCGTATTTCCGTTTTGCGGTACTTTCTTGGCGAGTTTTGTCAGTTGGCGCCACTTTGAGATAAATATTGCAACCCAGCCAGATACCGCAGATGAGGTTACTTGTTGCTGTACTCGCGCCGCGGTACTTCTTGAAATGAAGAACGTAAAAAAATCGCAAGTGCAGCACTACCGATTAGCGCTTTATACGCTTTGCTAAAATTTTTGTAATGAAATTGTGTTTTATTTTATTAAGTGTTCTTAGAGGAATCGTGCGTAATTTTATTCTGTTCGCTACTTTGAAAAGTAAGAAAATTTATTTGCTTTCTTGTTTATGATTGTAATGTTAATTATTAATGTGCTGACAGGGTTTAGTGCTAATCATTAATATTATGTTCAAGGTAAACCAAAAAACAGTTAAAACTAAATTTTAAAATTAGTTATTTGTAAATTGTAATATAGAATCGTTTATGCCAGAAACAAGTTAAACACAAAATTTTTGCTGTAGAAAGGGGAAACACTGTTCAATTATTCTTTTTTTATGGATGTTATTTACTTAATTATGATACTTATTCAACTGACTCTCTGAAAATCTGGCATTTTTCTGAGGTTAAGATTTCTTACAGCTTTACAACTTAAAACTGGATTTTTTTAAAGTTATTTGAAAATTGTAAACTAACCTCAAACACTATTTTATATTTATGTATAACAAAATTAAACTAAATATTTTTTGGAAATGTGAAAATCATTTGTCATTAAGAATGCAATAATAAAAAATTTAAACTAAGCCTAGAAATAATCTCAATATTCATTAAGTTCAAAATTTAATTTTCATGAAGCTTGTCTAATCGGTCCACCAATTTTAATGGTTCGTATTAAACCCAAACAAAAATTCCGTGCAGTAAGACTGAATTATGTCCCCCAGAACTGAAGAGTGACACCCAAAGGTTACCCCATAACCCAAATTAAAAAACTAATCATCTAGAAAATTTAAAGCAACTAATAAGTTGAGTTCTATAAATTGAAAACATTAGTTCAAATTTGAGAAAAAATTGAAAATTAAAAGAAACTGTTGAAGATATCTTGCTCCTGGATGGTATAGTGAACTTGCGAGACTGCGTGTACTTTTTTAATAATTATCTAACATTTAATAATTTTCTAACTTCTTCCATTTCAATATCTGCGATATTCGCGTGTTCCATGACACGTCAGGCGGAAACCGCGTGTTCGCGTCTCACAAATGCTTACAGGTGGCGCAACGACCGCTGCGGTGATTCTCGCCAAGCGACAAAACTCGCCAAGAAAGTACCGCAAAACGGAAATACGCTGCAGGACCTCGAAAATTATGTACTCGAACACAAACCTTCGGATGCGCAGTCCACACATGCGCGTGGACTTAGTTTTTTTTTTTCGCTTCCAGCTAGATGACCAGTAGAATCCCTGCTCAGTGGTCTGCCAATGATGGATTCAAAAATTAGTAATCGATATAGTTTGAAAACGGCAGCCGAAACTTTACTTATGCGTAGTCATCCCTTGCTATGAAATTTAGTACAATATTCTGTACTGAGCAAATATGCTAAGGATTCCAGAGGGGCACCTTGGATTCGATGAAGGGACAAAAGTTTAGTCCATACTACTATTAAAACAAAATAACAGGTATATAAAATACAAAGCATTTCAATTAACCTCACCTGAACTTATTAATATTAAGCTATGAATTGATCTCGTTCTATATAAATAAAGCAATGGTACCTAATCATAACCTTTTACGATTCTTTAACAAATAACAATCTGGAAATTTCGTTAAAAAGGCGCATTTAAAAACCAAGGACATCCTATGCTTTAGTGAGAATTCAGTAACTTTAAAACTTATTGTCAGAAATTCTTTCATTGTGAAGCATGCACATAAGGTAGGGGGTTCTTACACCGGATAAGACGATCATAACGAAATACCCTGCTAATAAAGTAAACGCTGAGTTAAATTTATCCAGTTGAAGAGCATGATTTTTAACTATTTTGTAATGCTATAAAAGAATGTAAAGCCAATCAAGTTAAACATGACAAGACAATGATGTCAACAAAAATCTGGATGAATTTACCTTTTAGGCATGACTGCGATAAATTATCACTCAGCGCTCACTCAGATTAAAGTGCTGGTAGGGAGAAAACTAAAATTATTACAAAAAATGAAGTAGGAAAAAGCTGAAAAAATTTTAACACTAGAACCGCGGCAATTTCCGTATACCTAAAACCGCGAGCTGGGTCAAATTGACCCAGGTGCATAAAATTCAGTTTGTAATGCAAAAAAATATTATTTGACAACAGATTGTTATTAACATATTATTCAACTCCTGTTTTGAGGTTAATGTTACATTAAACACAAAAATTATGATAATTAATTTGGTAAAATAAGCAAAAATGTATGAAAGATTTAGAATTCATAGAATCAAAATTGAAATATTTTTATTCTTACCATGATTTATTTTACTACCAGTTATGCACAATTTGAACAACTTCTTTTTATATCCTTTGTACATTTTCCACATGTAGGTAAACCGCAAAATGAACATTTATCAACAGTTTTGTTGCTACACTTAGGCGCTTGACAACGGACTCTCTTTTTCAGTTCTGAACTTTCTTCGGGGTTTTCTTTCTTGACAATTTTATTCATCATTGTTTGTTTACTTGAAACGTGAGAGTTACGCAGTTCTTCAATAAGTTGTTGGAGAAATTCCTTTCTAGAGATAATTTTCCCCGTGGTCTCTTTGTACAAAATCCACGAATTAATTCCAGCAAGATCAAGAATATTATAGAAAACATGAACTGGCCACCTTCTAGATCCAGCTTTCACGGAGTATTTTCTTGCCATTTGGTCGGCAACATCAACACCAAATTTTGTCGAATTATAGAAAGATATTGTTTCTGGTAGCTTCTTTGTATGATTGTTATCAACATCCACTGTGGGGTGAAGAGAGCTCAACAATAAAACGTTTTTGTTCTTTTTTCCTTGGTAAACTGTCAATGTGGTGGCTGATTTATCGTTCTTTAGTAAGATTGAGTCGTATAATGGCTTCTTCATTTTTTTCACTGATTCGGGAACTTCTTTGCGACATCTTCTTATGGTCCCGGTCAAGCTTGTTTTTTTCGTTTTCAGCAATTCCGCAAGTTTTAGAGTGGTGAAGAAATTATCAGTCGTGATATTTATGCCTTTATTCTCGAATGGTTCTAACAGACGTAGGACAACGTATTCAGATAGAGAAATATTTTCTGGCCGCTGGTTATCTTTCCCCAAATATGGGAACCATTCAATACATATTTACTCTCAACATCAGCAGCCAGCCAGAATTTGATGCCAAACTTATCTGGTTTATTTGGCATATATTGTGTGAAACGGCATCTGGCTTTACTCGGAAATAACTGCTCATCAATAGTAACAAAAGGTCCTGGTTTATAACAACAAATAGAGTTTTGGATAAATTTGTTCAATACTTCCGAAACCAAACAAAATTTATCTGTTTGCAGACGTTCAGACCTTGTTGTTTTTTTATCAAATCTGAGGAATCGCATGATTTCTCTAAACCGGTCTCTGCACATAGTAGAGCGGAAAAAAGGTGGTCCCCAAATGACTGACCACAAACTATCGAGTTCCAAATTCCTGGCACCATATATGCCTCTAGCATATAAAAAAAGCATCCAGTTCCTCTAACGAGATAGACCAATCATTTTTTCGAAGTTGCCGATGAGCTTCTTCTTCTCTTCTGTATAATTTTTAATTGAACGAAGCATAGCCTCATCAATAATCAATCTCCATGAGCTAGATGCACACCCATCTACAATATTACGTTTGGCATAAGCTGTCGGACCTTGCACTTCCTTATAAACGTTGTGCTGTGGAATCCTCCCACTGGAACAACTTCCAAAGTCGATAGTAGTCCAATGCAGTCCCGTCTTTTGAAACAAAATTTCCATTATTACCCAGATCCTCCAAATTTGATTCAGATAATTTCCTCTTTTTACCAGATTTTCTTCTAGGAAGAACCTTTGCTTGACTACTGCTTGGTTCAGAGGATTCAGCAACGTCGGATGGGACTAGGTTATCATCTGAAGAAGTTCCTTCTTCATTTTGCAGCAAACATTCATCTTCACTCAAATCAATGTCTTCATGAATTTCGTTTTCAGATTCATCTTCCGACAACTGTTGAAAATATTCCAAAGCTTCAGTAATCGTCAACTTACGCATATTATTTTTATGCGACATTTTTCTCAAACACTACAGTAAGACTGTATCTATGGACTGCATGCGTTGAAGTGATAGTATTTTCTAAAACAGGGGTCAGTTCTATGTTGTCACAAACTGGTTTGTTTAGAATACTGTGTGTCCCCTTTTCAATGAAAGGGGAGGGAAAGGGGAGGGACCGAACTGATAAGACCGAAATATTCACATTCCAAAAACAGCAGGGAAACGTGGGAACTATTGCACTGTTTCACCGTTTCAGATGGTATTTATTTTCTCAAACTGGTCTTTGGACCTTGACCTTTGAAAGGGAAGAGGGTAAAAGCAATGAACATGAGTCTTGAAATTCTGGAAAGTGCTAGGCAGCGAATTCATTCCATTAGAAGGCTTTGGGTCAGGATGACCCAATCCGCGGTTTTAGGTATAGTAGTTTATTACAAAAAAACCGTAAAAGCTAGGAACATAATTTTTCTACAGCTAATTATTAACAAGGATTTAGAAAAGTCACAAATTTTTTTAAACTTAAGATTGTAACTTTTTTAGAAAAACGAAATTTAAACTCGATTTGGGTCAAAATGACCCACTCCGCGGTTCTAGTGTTAAAAACATTTGTAGCAACCTAGTTTAATATAAAACTTTCTTGTAATCAAATTTTCAATAAGAAGCAATTAGACAAATTTCTTTGCAGACAGGTCTTTAATCCTTTTTAAACTCACACAATCCAAACCTCTCATTGAACCTAAAACTCACGTAAAGAGCACAAAAGTTCTTTTTACACAATAGTTAGTTTTCAAAGTCCTTGTCATCTCTGACGCAAAATATCCAAAAGTTCCCGTCTGTATTTAGAGGTTTCCATCATACTTTCGAAATAGCAACTCTGCACACAAGTTGGCTTTCATGTGTCCCATGATTCCCTGGAAAGAAAATCCGATGTGATTTTTTGTCGCATGTGTGTACATCAAGTAAAAATCAACTTTTATAATAAACAATTTTAAAGAAATTTTATCCCTAATAATTTTTAGTTAAAAACTTGTGATAGGACTTATAGAGTGTTATTCAACCTGTTTTAACAAATTCTTCTTTTAAAATCCCAGCGCGATTTGCGATCTCAGCGCCCCTATCACAAGGCAAACCTCATGCTTTTTCAAGCCAGAGACTCTGTTCTGTTACTCTACTCTGTGGTGAATACCCTAATCTAACTATTTTCAGGGTTTTAAGTGCAAGCCTTTACGGCCGTATTCTGTGCTTTCTGATCAGCGGTTAAACAAACATCAATCAAAGAAGGATTCCACCAATCAGAGTCGGTGATTAATCCTTTGATTGGTGGTAAACCGCTGATCAAGTAGCGCAGAATACGGCTGTTAAGGGTTAAGAGTCAATTTCAGATCAGAAATATTCACTGTCTAATATGTCGTTTTTCCTACCTTACAATTCCTGTGTGATCCTAAGCCGTATAGAAATCCCTCTAAAATTTTTATTCCTAGTTTTGTGACATTAGATATCAGGGTCATAATTCATATAATGTAACATGTTTTAGAGAATATAAAAACTTAAAATCTTCGGGGTAAGCCCAAGTTGTAATATCCAAATTGTTCCCCAGAAAAATTAAACAAAATAAGTAATCAAAATTGGAAACTGTAATTGAATTTAGTAACTTCTAAATATTTTTCCGTGCACGCTAAAACCCCTTCCAAATATAACCCTTAATAATTCCCACTGGTAATAGTGAATGTGATTTGATATGAATTAAATCGCAAATCAGTTGTATCTACCTGTTGATTGCTCCCAAGTTCACGCTTTCTGATGAGTCTCGTCTCTCCACTTGCACCTTAGGTTTTTGTTCGGCAATCTCCAATACCACTGGTCTTTAAATCTGTCGTAACCAAAATAAGAAAATCAGTCTTCAGGGTAATGAAACAATCAACTCCACTTAATGTGATCACGGTTAATGTTATCAAAATTAACTGGTCCCGATCACTCTTACTTAAATTAATGCAAATGTACCGTTTTATCTGATCAGTACATCGTTTAATATTATCGATATTTAGTGAATTCCCTCCTTTTTTTTCAAGTTGTTGTTAAGCCAACTTTAAATTATAAACATACTAAATGTAGTATCGTTGTTATACGTGATCTGCTCTAATATATTTTTCTTTCAACTTTTAGAATGTTTAGGTTGCAAAATACATACTAGAAAATCTTTTAAATACTTCAGTTTTTATTACACAATTGCTTATTATTACCGATCAGATCCGATATTGTTACGAAAAATTAGACAATATTCTCAAATTGTCAGTTTTCGCACCTGCGTCAAAAGTTAACCTAATAAGATGGACATGTTTTGGTGCCTAAGATCCTAATGTTGAATGATCACTAAATATATTGTAAAATATTAAATTTATTCAAACAACATATTGCTAAAAGAATATATAAGCAGGCCAAAAGGGCTAAAAATACCGCTGCATTCGGGAACAGAGGAGAGTACATAGTAAAAGAAACACTATTTATATTGTTGTAAAGAGTTACAACTTCAGAGAGTTACATTAGAGATCCATTAAAATTAGAATAAATGAGGAGCAAACAATCAAACCATGCATTCTCCTTAAAAAAAAATTTTCAGGAAACACAAAAAACTAATAACTTAAAAAATAACTAATTTAAAAACCTAATTATCGTTTTCTTAGTTCTATAAGGGGCCATTCATTAATTACGTAAGGATGATTTTGGCAATTTTTGACCCCCCCTCCCCCCATATAAGGGTACGTAAGATTTTTCAAACCCCTCCCCCCTATTCTTACGTAAGATTCCATTATGTTTTTCAAAATAATAAAATGTTAGAAAACTCTCCGTTTGACGTAAATCAAAGATTTTTATTTTTCAACAGATAAGTAATATTCTTGCTGTCAACTACATATTACTATTATATCATTATCTCTTGATTAGAATAATTGGAATTTATTTATATTAACTAGGAAAATCTTACGTAAGAATTGGTTTGACCCCCCCACCCCCCAAGTAAGGGTATGTAGAGATTTTTCCAACCCCCCCTCCCCCTCGGGACCCTTACGTAATTAATGAATGGCCCCTAACGAGTAACTGAAGATTTGTAGTCATAATTTACCTAAAAATTAATTATTAAAAAATGCGTTTGAAATTTGGAGAAATTACGTTTTGATCGAACGCATAGGAGGAAACATGGTTTGAATGTTTCCAACATGGACAAAACACTTTTTTAATGAAAAAAATTAATCTACTCTTCTCAAAAACAATTTTTTTAATTTCTGATATTCAATGTAAATTTTTAAAATAAACATTAGGTGATTTCGTATCAAAAAGTCCCCACCAATATCTTTACATAACCAACTTTACGCTGACAAATGAGTGGGTCAGTTTTAGAATAGGTTAAAACTTGTTTTAGTTGAAGATAATAGCATTATTTTGAGCATTTTAATGTGGAGCTCATGAAAATAGCAGTAACTCGTTTTTTATTTTTTTTGGAGAAAACACAGTTTGACTGTTTGCTCCTCAATTTGAACTAACACATCTGAGTTCGATTACTATACGGCAACGTATCGAGTTGGATTCGAGTCCGTTGGTTACAACGTTTGGTTAGAGTCCACCACAATGTTATATACGTTTTAATGTTACAGTACAGTAGAACTCCAATTATCCTAATAAATTGGGACTGGATGCCATTGGGATAGTAAAAATTTGGATTTTTGGATTTTTTCTAAAAATTTCTATTTAAATTGGCTACTGTATGCATTTTGAAAGAAAGATACGTTTTAATCAATAACAAATAAAAATGCAACATTAGGATAATTGGAGTTTTACTGTATATCCACTGGAGCACTACTGATCAGCCAACGATAATAAAAGGGTCACGTGATTTTTACAAACTTTGCACGGCTGATAGTTGGGGTCTTGCTTCTAAAAAGCAAATGTCTGTTCCTCTTTCGATCAACTGCCCCTCAAATTCCACCAGTCTCCCCTCCGAAATACTAGTTCCATTGTTTTCAAAATCACGTGAACCTTTTGCTATTGTTGGCTCAGCAGTAGTAGGATGCTTGCTTAGCTTGCGGTAGTTCTTGTGTGTGGGTTCCAACGGAAATTTTTAAACTAGTCCATCAGAGCAAACTCGAATAAAAGTGACAGTCTGTAATTTTGTATATAACATACGTTTACATCGGGTGCTGTTTGAAACTTTGTGGGTTGTGTGGTTTATTTTTAAAATGCTCTAAATTTTAAGAACACAAAAACTTCATCCACTTAAAAATCTTCACCTCCCCCAATAATTAAATATAATTAATGTTTTGATAATTTTAAAAAATCCTCTTAATAATAAGACAGTTTTTAAGAAGAAAATATTGGGACAGGGCCTAAGAAAAGAAATTGCAGACGAAAAAACTCAAATAAGCTACGATGCTTTGTACTACGGCGTGGTCCAAAAACTGTGATTGTCCCTCAAATTAGCTACGACTTTTGGCTTTGTTTTAAGGTTGGATGCTGTAAGATTCTTTATAGTTCTCGTGTTGTTTTGAAATATACTCGTGTCAATAAAATTTCTTAAAACGATTTAAAAAAGAAGTGCTGTAAAAACCGCAAATTTCAACAAGAAGTTAATAATTCACTAAATTTGAATTTGTGATAATATAATGAATTACGAAAACAATATTAGACTTTGAAGCGATGACAACGAAAGTTGGCCTAAAAATTTCTAACTTGCACAGATTTAGGAACTTATAGTCCCCATCACGCTTGGTAAAATTTTAAAAATGTCACATGTTTTCCTTGGGTGCTCAACTGAAGTTTTCACATGCAGTAAAATGTAGATTACGCCCGAGAAAAATTATGTTTTAAAGATTATAAAAGTTTAAGATATGAAAATGAAAACAAGATGAAATGCTGAATTTTAAAAGTCACTAATGGAAAACATTAAATTAATTGGGAAATTAATGATAAAACAACTATATTTATGGCCTTGCTGAATGTACTGTAATACATAAGGATTTTTTTTCAAAAGTAACAGTGAATATATCTATTCTGAACTAAAACCAATATCAACTACCTCTACCTGTTTATTAGACGATTCCAACTGAGTTGATTCTTTTTTTGGATGAATCACATTTTCTTATCTTGCATTCATATCTTCTTTCTTTTTCTTCCCATTCACCGTTATCCCACGTTTATGATATTGCTGTAAAAATACAAAAAAAGAGTCATTAAATTATCACTCACACAAATCATAGAGTAATTAATTAAAAAAATCCTGAAAGAACCCTTTACGGTACTAGCGTATTATACCGTCGACCGTTCAGCAGCCGTTAAATTCAGCGTCCCGGCTATACAACAGTCAATATACTTCGATAACGTTTTCGAATTCAGCGGCACGGCCAACGGGATAATACACAAGATCCCACTTTACATAATATGATCAAATAAAGCTTTTAATAGGGCTAGACCAAATCAATGCATCGGCGGACCGATTGTTTAGAAAAAAAATTGCATTTTGGAATTTAACCATTTTGATGAATTTTTAAATTAAACCCTTTGGATCAAGGCTTTGATATCATTGACCGATGTTAACTTGTAGAAAATTCGAACCATCGATATCGGGCGAAAACAATCATCTAAATGCCGATGTGGTACTTACGTATTATACCGTCGACCGTTCAACAGCCGTTAAATTCAGCGGTACAGATATAGAACAGTCAATGGGATTTTAACCGTTTTCTGATTCAGCGGCACGGTCGACGGCATAATACGTAAGCACCGCCGATTTTTTTCGCCATAAAACCGAAATACATGAAGCAAAGGGTCTCGAATTGAGAAAACCCCTAATTTTATGTAGAAAATATCGAAAATGTTACTAGGGGAGGATCCATAATCTACTGCTCCTGCAAATTTTGGCGCGTCTTTTTTATACTTTTTCTTTGAATCATCTATCTTTTACAGGGAGCGGTTCTCCAAACATCCATATTAAAAATCCCTGAAAATTGACAAGTAATCCTTGGTTAACTGTGTGTCTCTTGTCTTTTTTTTCTGAATACCTAAGCCCATTCACACTGTTCCACTTTCACTGTTTTCATGAACGATTCACTTTTGTGAAAAGTGAAGGAGTAAAGAGTGAAACGCCGATTCACATTTTTCACTTTGGATGGTTCCTTCAAAATGAACACAAAAATGATAAGTCTGAGTGATCCTTTACTCAGTTCCATTAGCCTTTAATTTAGCTTAAATTTGAGCCTTTACAGATTTTGCAACTTATTACTATAATTTTAATTTTTAACGTTTTTAAATTTAAGCATTTACATTCTATTTATATGTCTTCTTTACAATTTTATTCCCTTCTTACTCCCCAGCTTCTAAAACAAAGTAATACTTCAATCAATAAACAAGAATTTTGGAGTCTTATCAATTAAGAGAGTAATATTTCTCGGATGATAATTTAAATTTTTTAAGATATTCAATTTAGAAATTAAAAAAGTTGTTTAATATTAAAAGTAGTAAAATCAATTTCCTTATTTCAGGTTCTAAAACAGATTTTGATTATTTTCCGATCAGAAACAACATTTCCAAATGGTTTTAATTCAGTTTTTACCATTGGTGATCAATCGGCATTGGAAAATCGATCTATCGACATGCCGATGGAAATCTTCGAACAATCGACATTGGCCAAAAAGAATGCAATCAGTCTTAGTCTAGCTCCAGCTTTTAATATTTTCCCTCTAAATTTGAATTAAAAAACAATTCTTTATGTTAGAACATTAGGCGAAATCCTCACAAAACAGTGGCGAAGCGTGCGTTACAAACAGGGGAATACATAAATGCCATTTTTTATGATTGAATGATGCCCTTTTTAATCATCTTAAGAATTTCGAGAAATTTATATTTAACAAAATTATAATTACAACTTCTACTAACACGAGAAGTCTAACTTGCCTAGATCACGATCAGCTTCCAACTTTCCCCTGATTGAACCTAGTGCTGGTAACAAAATTTAGGGAAAACTTTCAAAGGGTGCATTATGAAACGACTTAATTTAATAAAATGTAAATAGCATTTTTTCTAAATAGTTTTAAAATAACCCTTCGGAAAAGCACAGCTTTAATAGAGGTCTTCCAGCCGAAATCTTTAATGGGAAATCGGATAATCGGCCGTGAAACAAAGCCTATTGATAATCGAGGGCGTCATGGAGAACTTTAACAAAAGCTGCACCGATTATAGTTTTAAAAAAACATCGTTAAACAAAAACTTTAAAAGTACAAGAATAATAAATTGCTTCCTAAATAATTAGATCCTAAAAAAACGATGTAATAAAAATATGAGACCAGAAACGGGATTCCAGATGATAATGAAACTTAAATATTATAATTACAGGCAAAACTTTAATGATCTATAAAGGGTTGATTAGCGTAAACTCCAATATTCACACATAAATCAACAAGTTTTGAATCCAAGTACCGTAATATTTACCCTTATGCTAACTCTTGCATTCTTACTTGAACTTGAAACGCATCCTGAAATTCCCGGGAAGATGGATCCTCCTAAAATTAGCCCGTAACGTCGAACTGCACTCAGACCTCTGCTCTTGCAGGACAATCGTCTCACTACAAAGATTGCCACCCGAAATTCTGATTACAGGATGCTGAGGTGTAAAGTGACTAGCTTTCGATTGATTGTTTGTTTGATTTAAATATTTCTGGAAAAATGGTCGGCTTGGTTCATAAGCAGCATAACAGTTAAAGATTTGTTAAATTTTTGTCTTGTACGGCCAAATTTCGTTTACTTCTAGTTTCAGTAACGTAAACTTGGCATAATAGGAATGAGCTTGGGAATTTTTTTTATCCAAAAAGTCTTAGAGTCCACCTTGGCTGTCTGTTTCGATTCACTTGCGATCATTAACCCTTTATGCCCCAAATTAGTTTCCACATCCTCATCCAAAATATGTCAGGTTTACGTAACTGCAACTATATGTAAACTAAATTTGGCCTTACAGGACGGAAATTGGACGAATTTGGAACATTGGGAAGTGGGACTTACAATATCATTTAGGGTTAACTGAGGATGAATAGATCTGAGTGGAAATTGACTCTATTAAACCCATACAACGGCCTTAAACCAGGCAAATCGCTTGATTCCAATCATTATTATTACAAAAAAAACAATTGGGAATAGCTGAAACTTCAGTAAATCACTCGCCGACTAATCACATTTAGAATCCGAGATGCTTTTGTTATACATTTAATAAGCTTATTTTAATTGTTAAGATTGATAAATTACCATTTAACTGGATAGAATTAAACTGAAATATCAGCTCTTTTATCGGTTTTTGTAAAAAATGCCACAATTAAAGGATTTTAGTTGGTCTAGCCCACAGAGTAAAGATTATTCAGAGAGTCCAAAACGCGATTTTACTAAAATAGTTCTACAGTTATCGCATAGTGGCGTTTCGACCCTCCAGCTGTCAATCATTGGTGTGGGCGGTGACTAAAGGAAACGAGTGAATCTCATTGGACTTACAACTTTGTATGGAGGCTGCATTTGAATTTCTCAATCACTTCTATTTTTCCCCTGATCAATGAAACTTTTCCCCTATGGTTGCAAACTTTCCCTGACAGTAACTAAACTTTCCCAATTATAAACATTGATATAGTTTGTTCTGGCGTTTAATATCTCTTATCAGTGATTGTAGTCACAGAAAGGATCATTAAATGTGTAGTTATATGTTTAAATTGTATTAAATGTGGACTTGGAGTTGTGAGTTCGATTCCAGAGGAGCTCACGACCCATCGTCACTTTTAAGAAGATGCGAGAACGCGAGATAGTGACGTCACGGGCAGATCAAGAATATATAAGCCAGCGAGAAATCTGCGCTGGCCAGAACATTAGGTGAGTCCCTGGGAGAGCATGACATCAGAGAAACTTGTGATGTCTAAGAAATTATCCCCAGCGCATGCTCGAAAGAAAAATACACGCAACTGTTTTAATAACCGGGAAAATATATAAAATATTTTTCCCTCTTTAGCGATTTGAAAGTGGGCGGGGTTAATTGAGAGAATGTATGCGGCTGTAGCTCGATTGTAGAGAGTCAACAACGTTACGTCATATTTTCTGGTTAGTTCCACCGTTATCACATAGAAACGCCACCGTCTATGGGAAAACCAATGTTAAAAAAGTTGCCATTAGCGTCTATGGAAATGGAATCTCTGATTAATCTTTTCTCTGTGGTCTAGCCCGCAGAGTACCAGAACAGAGCCCATGGCCAGCGGTTCTTGAACTGTGGTCCGTGGACCCCCGGGGCCCCGCGAGTAACCTTGAAGAACACAAAAATTACCTTTGAGTGTTTCCCAAAGATTTTCAAAATGAGATTAAACCCTAGTTTACAGGAAAAAAAATCCTGGGGGGGGAAAATGGGGGCTGCTCTCCAAAATGTGGGGTATACCTTGTAATAGGAGGCCTGCTAGCTCTGAGATTATCTAAAACTCATTCCTCCCTTGTAACGTAAAAAGGCGGAGATGTAGAATCCCAATCGTCGAATCATATAATATACCTTCGAGAGTCACAGCTTTCAAAAAACTAGGCATTGCAAATCACAAATGTGATCTCCAAATTGTAATGCCTATACCGTTTTTTCAATCATAGACATTAACAGTGATGTTATCTATCATGTATTTGAAAAGGGAACGGATCAGCGGGGTGAGTTTATTCGCTGCCCACTACGCTAGCAGCCTTCGCGCTGTAGGCTCGATTCCGGCCCCACCCTAGGTGTACTTTATCTCTTCTGTGTCAGTAAAAATTATGTTTGTGTCTGTTTTACTTGATTAAGGTTTATAAGCGGATCCTTGAGATCAAGCACACAAACCAGAAAATATACAGGGTGTTTCAAAATTGCGTTGCACGGCTTTAATTCAGAACCAGCGCCTCCTAGGGTCATGGAAGTAAGGTCTACCCCTATGTAAGTGACCCTGAAGAATCCATTGAGATGACTTACAGCGCCCCTAGCGGCGAAATTAAAAAGTTAAGAAAATTAATTTAAAAACTAAAGGAGATAGAGCAAAAATCTCAGTCGGAGTATTGTTGCCAACGTCAAGAAGAACTCATTGAAAAACATTTGACATTACTTCCATGACCCTAGGAGGCGCTGGTTTAAAATAAAAGCCGTGCAACGCAATTTTGAAACACCCTGTATGTATCCACAACGCTGATAATTACATTGTTTTTACACTAAAAATGGGGGTCTAGGGGTTTCCCTAGGAAATTTTTTTAAATTTGACCTTTAAAAGCGGGTCAAACTAATTTTTGTAGTGTAAAAATACATAGGGGAGAGTGCTGTACCTAAGGACGGTTGTACCTTCAGCCACCGCAATTTAAAATTCGGGAAAAGATGGAAATTTGAATTTGTGGTTGAATTTGAATGTAAACAGATGCTATCTAGTTGCTAACATGAAATCAGCTCTTTAAAATAATATTTATATTTAATATAATAAATTTGCTGTTTTTAGGTGCTCAAAGTTTCTTTTAGTGCATCACTACATTAATACTTTTCTTCCCCTTTAATTATAATACGATAAAATGAGATATAAGGAGCGAAACCCCGAGATTTTGACTTTTTATTTTTGATATTAGAAATTGCCAGATCTCAATTCTTTTATTTTTTTATAGACCTTTAAGTGCAGAAACACCTGGTGTTGTACCTTCGGACACCATACGTGTTGTACCTACGGACACGTTCTTGTGGGTGTCTGTAACTAATCGGCGTTTTTGAATCAGGTTTCATTAAAGTGAATGCATTTTAATGCATATTAAATTAATTCTAAATGGTTATCTATTTGTCGGTGATTATTTTCAAGGGATTTTTAGATGAAAAATCAAATATTTTGTGATCTAAACTGCCTTTTAAAATTTTTGATTTTATTTGCATTTAATATAAAATATGGTATAAAATCTTAAACACCCTATCGCATTTAAGTATGATGATTACAAAAAAATTAAAATTTCCACAGAAGAAGATTTGCGAAAGTTATTACGACCAAATGCTTGCACAACTGAGTGTCGATCGAATTGTTTTTATGGATCAGTGAAGTGATCAGATCTATCAGCATGATTGATGAAACTATTACCTCAAACTTCGATCTGAAAATCCTATGTGATTTATGTGTTTTTGGTAAAAGATCAAGACTTTTATCAATCATCTTCGTTTTAATGATCATTTACGATCTAAAACTACATTACTTTAAAAAATCTATTCCCAATTTTAAAAATGCTTGAAATAGTTTATTAAAAGGTAATACACCAGTAAAAATTTTCATTTTAAGCTTTTTTCAACTAAAAATTTCTTTTTTAAGGGTGTCCACAGGTACAACTGGGTCTGTCCATAGGGAGAGCACGTTGTTGTACCTATGGACACAAATTTCGTCAAGTCATTAAAATGAATTAAAAATCCAATTTTGAAGATTTTAGCTAATAAAAAATATCCTCCTACTCACAAAGGTTAGGACTATAGGTTGGGCACTTTAAATGTTAAAAATATGATTTTACCTGTCTTAGAAAAATCCAAACGTGATTTTTGTCCATAGGTACAACACTCTCCCCTATTACTGATTTTCAAAAAGTTTTGGCGGTCCGGGAAATAACCTCACGTGGTCCGGTTGAGGACCGCAGTCCGCCAGTTGCCGACCCCTGGTGTAAATCCACGAGAGTTGACCCATGCTAAAGTATTAACGAAATTCGTTAGAGTTGAGTTGTTACTTTCGTGGATTTAGACAGTGCTTTTTATAAATTTCTTTGTGAGGGGTAGGTACTAAGAAATAATTTTTTTCTGTGGAAAATGCATGAATTATCAGAATTAGTCGTCGCCCATGATGGGAATTTCTTTAAAGAGAAAATACTATTTAAAATATAAATAACTGACGTGCATTTAAAATATTATTGATTTTAAAAGATTATTTCAAAATAAATTTAATTTTTTGTGTTCAAACACTGTTGAAAGGTCAAAGATTAAACTATTTTCACATGCTAATAAAGTGCATTATAAAATTTAGTTTCTTTGTAATATAATTCAAATGTTCTTTCTTTTAAATTATCTTTATCAAGTATCATGATTTTCCCACTTGAACCCATATGAACGGATAGTTTTGTTTGCACTGATATATTTGTTGTGCTTCTCCCTGTTTTAAATTTTAATCTCGAGTTCCCTATCTGCTTAAGGCCACTTTAAGGCACATAATTCTGAATTTCTCCTTACTTTTTTTTCGTTTACCGACACTGGATTCAAATCCGACTAGATCAAGTAGCACTTCACCTCTCAAAGATAAAATATCGAGATAAAACGTTTTCTCAGTCTAATATCCAACTCTCCTCGAATAAACATACGAATAAAAAATTTTAATCTCCATGGCACTTGAAAAGGTACTTATAGACGTACCGCCACGAGAAATACTTTGAACAGGTTGCCGTGAGTAGACTGTATCAAAAAGAAGAGGAAAGTTGGTTTAAAGTTACCTAAAATATTTGTCAAAATAAAAAAACGGCTTATTCAGATTACTTTCATGAAGTAGTAAAATTTAATAGGGGGGTAGTATAAAAAATGGACAATCGGTTAACTGGTTATTTGGTTCTTCAATCATAAATTGTGGATATTTCATTAAATATTTTTAAAATATTAAAAACATTAATTTCATAAAGGGTCCCAGTGATAATATGCGCTACTTACTAATACGTCAATTATCATTTAATTTTTTTTCCTTCAATTATCTTTAAAAATCAATTAGATGATGGATTTACCCATTGTTTCAAAATTAATATCAGGATATGTTACTGCTAATGTAGTTAAATTTCAGATAACATAGATAAAAACTTTAAATTTCACTCATGTCAGATCAATGAGAGACAATGTTATCATAAAAACAAGTAATTTGATAGTTAATTTTAACTAACTTTTATCTAAACACGCATAAATACAACAACTCCGCGTATTCATACCAATCGATGTTACCACCAAATCATATTGGAATGAAATAAACAAAACCACCAATCCTATTTGCTCGTAAAATCCTATTGTTCCTCGCGTATTACGCAACAGCCGGTAATCTGTTGCTACCCCAGAGAACTTTATTGGAAAAGCATTTCACCCCTGCTCTCTACCCCTTGAGGAAATCAATTATACTCAAAAACGAAAGACCCAACATACTGCTCACACGAACACCCTAAGGCCGGTGTTGCATAGCTAGGTAAAAGCGACGCGATAGTAGCAACGCTTAGAACAGTTCAAGCCGTTCTCATCAAACAGGGATGTATATAGATGGTGTTGATCCCTCCCCTCCCCCCGAAATTATGTCAAGGTTGAGAAAACCATGTTTTGAAATCGTTTTTTGTAAATTGTGGAGGCCATTACTTAAAAAATTCACAGACACCCTTTTTTATCTTGTAGTTATTAATTTTAAAAATATTGGCAAAGAAAAACCAATTCAATATTTATAAAAATAGATATTATCAATTTTATACCTCAAACCTCTTTTTGACAAACACTAATTTTAACAAGTATGATGTAGAGATTCATATCTAAAGGGTGTAATTTTTTGGCCGATTTGTCCTAGAAAATAATATAATAGGCCGTCTACTTGGAGTGCCCACCAATGTGACCCAAATCTCCAAAAATGTGTTTAAACATTATATTTATGTGTTATGAATGAATGTGCCCCCCCCCTGTAAAAAGGGGTTGTGCGAGCGAATCTGTGTTGGCTCCGGTCCACAGGTGCTCGCAGGGAAGTTCATTCTTGTTACTTCTTAGGGCCCGCTGGAAATAAAAAACCTTTCCAACCATTTTCGTAATACCCATGCCCCCTGGTTTTATATGGAATCGAGTATCACACACTTTTCACATAAGTTAATCAAAAATCATATCCTACCAAAAATATTATAAAACTGCATATTTTAACATTTATATTTTAACATATTTTAACATAAGTACATGGAAGGGGAGAGAAATTTTATTTGTGAGGTCATTTCCCGGAGAAAAGCAATTGAATTGCTTATTTCAGAAACATGTTAAACCCCATAGGATTAACATTGCGTTTAACATGTTTCTGAAATAAGCGATTCAATTGTCCTCAACGATGTCGATGAATGAAGAATCCAGTCTTTCCATTGGTTCTCAACGTCCTTTTCCACGCTTAGCTACGATAGCGTCGCGTTTCGCACAAGGCATGTAAACCAAACCCACCCTATCACGAAACAAGGAGCTGTTGCAAATCCCTCCCGATCATTGCACCTGGCGAGAAGAAGATAACACGAAACAAAAAAAAAGAAGTAGAGAACAGAAGCAATAATACTAGTAGTACAACAGCCTTCATTTTCAATTTCCCATCCGAAAAGCGCGTCCGTCGGGGATCGATATCTAATATAATGCAAAAGGAATGATGGATGAGGAGGGTGAACAAAAAAGGAGTGAGAGCGCACGATAAAATCCGATATGCCCCCAAAAGTAAGCGTCGGAAATGCACTCTAAATTGCGTTTTTGTTCGCGCTTTAAGTGCTAAAGAATACTCCCTCGAATCGTTGCGATTGTTGTTTTTTTTTTCTTTGTTTGCTCTTTTGTAGAGGAGGGATGGTTTTGGAATTGTTATGCCTGATAGTAGAACTCTTTGGGGGTTTCGTGCGTTAGGGGGCAATTGATTTTGAAGGAGATTCCTCAAGCGGATAAACGTTTTGTGGTTTACAGATAGAATGCATTTCTCTGTTGAAGTATTTTAGTTTGGAAAAATATTTGAGTAGGATATAGATAATTTCAGGGCCGTGTTGTGGAAAAATCGCGCCCGGGGCGGACGGCATTTTTGTTGCCCCCCCCTGACTTTCTTGGCTCCTTCTCCCAAATATTAATTTTTGGATTGCAAAAAAATGTTTGGGCACAAATTTGGCGCCCCTCTTGATTACCTGAATACGGTTCCCGGGGCGGGTACCCCACCTTAACACGGCCCTGGATAATTTTGAGGGTTTTAGTTCTACGCCAAGTGTTTATTATTTATAAAGTAAGAGGTTTAAAAATCTCCTTATAATATACTTTTTAAACTAAAACTTTACATTCCCCATCTTTTGAAAAATAGGAGTGTTCCATTTTCCGACCATCTATAATAGAGAATTATACATACTAAGCCCCCTTATAATATCACATTCGTCACGGTGACTGAGACAAAAATAACACCCTGGCTATTGCAAGAAGCTAGAGCTAGAGCGCGCGCATTAGGCGACGAGACTCTGCCGATTGCCAAGAATCTCGCCATAGAGATGCATTGCTCTCGAGTGACAGTTATGTTCTAGTCGCCGCGACGAAAGTCTCTAGTGCGCACTTAGCATTAAAGAAGGAAAACTAGTTCCCCGCCAGTCAGAGATTTGAATCCCCGTTAACCTAACTGCAGTTAAGTCAAGTGATCGTGAATACGGCCGCGTTAGCCTAACCCCTCCCTCAGATAAACGATATTGAATTTTGTGACTCAGGAACCACAAAATAAATCTGGAGCAAAAGAAGGTCTAGTGTCAAACCAAAATCCATAGATACTCTCCTTCCACACATCCAACCAACCTGTTTAACTGATAAAACCTCGCAAGGTTTGCTATTTTTATCAGAAAAAGATAGTCTTTAAATAAATATTTGTTAAGATATGGACTTCCTTACTTGAATAAATTTCGAAGCATTTTTTTTTGTTTACTTTATCTTATGGTTTGGATAAGAAGAGATATTCATGAGCGTTCTTGTAAACTCAACATACATCAGTAAAATTATCTTATTTTAACCAAGTAACGACGGCAATTGCTTGTATAAAAAGCCTTTTACAGCCAAACAATTTCGAAATTCTCATTTTGTTCAGGTTAAAAAGAACTTCACATACTTAAACTCTTAGGCTAAGCGCACACTTGAGACTTCCGTCACGGTGACTGGAACCTAACTGTCACTCTAGCTTGTAGCCATAGCCCGAGTGATAATTATGTTCCAGTCACCGAGAGACAAAAGTCTCCAGTGTGGTTCTAGCCTTACTTTTGAAATCATCCCGTAAAAAAATATATCAGGTAGTATAAAATGGATGTAGAAAATCTTAATAGTCAACTTTTATTGAGGCCAAAGAAAAATCAGCATGTCAAAAAACATTACATTTAATATTAAACGTAAATTGTTAAAATCTCAATATCCATTTTACTCTCCTATAACCATTTTAAACCACATGACCCTAACCCTTGTAGCACAGCTCATACCAAATATGTCAAGTTAACGTAACTGTTACTAGAAGTAAACAAAATTTGTCCGCGCATGACAAAAAAAAAATGGATGAATCTTGAACGTATGTGCTGCTTGGGAGATGGTAACACAATAAAGAATTAAATGGATTTTTAACATCCTAATAATTTTAGCTCTCCAGTTAAGTTAGCTGGTTAGAATGAAAGCGGTTTAAGTCCACTGACTGTAGTTTTGAGAAATCGAAGGTTTTCTCTAACGACACAGTGTTGTTCCTATGAAGACGACACTCTTTAGGAAGCTCTTACGAGCCAATCATTGAGCTTTTGACTTAGGCCACTACCACACTAAGTAAAAGAACACAGAAGAAATCCTAATCCATGCTTTTCCCAAATTTTGTATTCTTGGACTTACACCACTTTCATTCTGAGCAGCTCAAATAGACACACTTCTCTTCCCGACACACAAACTTTTATCACTTCACTTCAAACGCCCACCCTCAAAGGGAAAACCCCCAAACTCGAACTACTACCAGAAGCCAATCGGACCTCCTACTCAGCAATAACTGTTCACTTAATCTTAGTTCTCCGGTCCGCATCGGAAGGAACCAGCAACTCCTGCCCGACTCTCAATACATTCACGGAAACCAATTAAAGGCGATATTGGATTCGGGGTGCCGGAAAAGTACTTTAATTATTCACCGTGCAGCTGAAGATCAATAAAACGCAACTGTTAAGCGTTTGCGGTCAGTGATAATTGTGCTGTTTTAGGACAAATTTTTGGGAACGCAGAGGAAATATCCGAATTTTAATTTTCTCATGGAGAAAAAGAATTTGGGCCTTGGATAAGTAATATTAGGGGTAGCCCTGATGAGGTTTTTCATTTGACTGTATTGAATTCGATCTGGTGATCGGCTATCAATGGTAGACGAGTCAAACCACAGGTGACTGGGTACAGCTCCCGCAAAAAAAACGTTACAGTGGGGATTGCGGGCGAACCACTTGGGTTAGGAAAACAAAAGAGGGGTCGTCTTCATATTAAACGAAACACTAACTTTCTTTTTTCCAATGGTGACCCCCAATTATTATTAGTTTTTCTGAAAGACCATCCCCCCAAACCCTTAAATACCCAGTTTCATCAAGATTTATTAAAAAAAAATATTTTTTAAAAATAAACTTAAATTTTTTTTTTAAATCGTGAAATATTTTTATGGTAATCGATTCTGGTAGTAATTTTATGTAGGAAACCAAAATTTCAATCGATTTTATCCAATAGTTTTTGATAAAACAAACGAGAAAGAGCATTTGTGGTTTACATTCGGCAACGGTATACG
The DNA here is from genome assembly GCA_024610705.1 of Tetragnatha versicolor. Classification (NCBI taxonomy): domain Eukaryota; kingdom Metazoa; phylum Arthropoda; class Arachnida; order Araneae; family Tetragnathidae; genus Tetragnatha; species Tetragnatha versicolor. The sequence goes on from JANDEH010000001.1 coordinate 70,270,955, forward strand.
GCCCCTTAAGATATTAATTCGTTTTTATCAAAAACTATTGGATAAAATCGTTTGAAATTTTGGTTTCCTTCATAAAATTACTACCGGAATCGATTACCATAAAAATATTTCACGATTTTTTTAAAAAAAATTTAAGTTTATTTTTAAAAAATAAATTTTTTTTAATCAATCTTGATGAAACTGGGTATTTAAGGGTTTGGGGGGATGGTCTTTCAGAAAAATTAATAATAATTGGGGGTCACCTTTGAAAAAAAGAAAGTTAGTGTTTCGTTTATTATGAAGACGACCCCCTAAGGACTCGAAAATTTTTTTTGGTCAAAGAATACTTTAATTAATGAAAAACGACCCCTCTTTTGTTTTCCTAACCCAAGTGGTTCGCCCGCAAACCCCACTGTAACGTTTTTTTTGCGGGAGCTGTACAATACACAACAGGCAAGCCGAGATAGGGTAATCCTTAAAGCGATAAATGGCAATAGCTTAACTTATGACAAATCCCTAAATCTGACTATACGTATGATACATTATTGGTAGGGTATAGGGCGATCAATGGAAAAAAGTTGTCAAATGGTTCCCATAATTCAAGAATTGGCTTGTGCCTGTATGAATCTAGTATGCCGTGACAAATCGTGTCGTTTGTAGCAATGAAAGTTGCTTAAGTTATCATGGTAACACTTACCATTCTTATCTTCTTCATAACTATTACTTGTGTTAAATAATGAATATTTCCAAATTCATTATATAAAGAACATTTCTCAATACCTAAATTCTAATAATATAACATGTTAAATTATGTTGATGATGATTAAATGTATTTAGATAGTGGATGGATTGTATCTGAAAAGCGGTTGGTTCAATTCGCTAACGTCCCCGCTAAATGACGTCAAGTTTCTTTAAGAGCCATATATTGAAATATCGACAATTTTTTCTGATATTTATTGATAAACTGAACAGTTATTGATAAATAAACATTTTATCTATGAATTTGAAATTATTTAGCAACATTTCTATTCTTTGGTGGTCATAAGAGCATGGCGGTATTTAGCGGGACCGTTAACGGAATTGAACCGAGAGGTTTAACACATCACGTTTATTATAGATATTGATAGTTTTTCTCCCTCCGCGCATTTTTCTTATATTTTCGTCGTCAAAAGCACTCTCCTTACTCCATCTTCCATGGTTTGAACCACTTTGTGTTTCCAAGCATTGTTTATGTATAGTACTCACGGGATTTTAAGGAAATTTCGAAATATTTTGTTGATTTTTTTCAGTCTGTACAGAAAAAATTCCAGACCTTCCTTTATGGTTAATTAGTGGTATTACAGTTTTTTAATAAGTTATTGTTTATTTTTTTGTTCTTTTAGTTTTTGTTATATGAGCCTCTTTGTCCATTTTCAATCTGCATCCTCACAAGTCAAAACGAAGAGGAATCTACATTTCGTTCTAAATTTGGTTTGACAGTTACATTTTACGGTCGGAAGTAGAAAAATACGTATGTACTTCGGTGCTTGGCTAAATAGAACCCCAGAACCAATGGTTTTATGCAATACTTCTTAGACGAAAGTTATGTATAGGTCAGTGAAAAATCTTTCAGTCATTCAGAAACCGCAATTTTCATAGCACGCTAAGTTTGTCACTATGTAGAACACAAGGATCATTCTCCCTAGAGCTTAAGACTGTTTATCTTGTCCGTCATTTGACCATTCCTTTCAGCCACTGCAAACAGGAATCATGAGTTATATTGATCTAGAATCTCTATTAGCATAGAAGAGAATGAAATGCGGCCCAAGTTGGTCAGTATATGTCACAAACTAATGAACAACCAAGACGATGGAAATTTGTAACGTTAAATACTTAATGCAATCAAATTCTTTTAATAAATTATTTGACTTATATAACTGTTTTTATGTCAGAAATTTTATGCTTAAGTGTCTTTATAATGGCTTAAACATCAATAAAATTCATTTCCTGTCCTTTTCACCCTTAATATGAGGTTGATACACATTTTATTCTTAAATGATTTAAATACGTAATTATACTTGGATACAGTTTTTAGAATCTTTCAGACACAAAATGAGTTAATTCTTATAAAATACTTAAAACTTTCCACTACCGGAACAGTTGTTATTTATTCCATTTCCCGAGATTGATGGTCGTTTGGAATTTCCCTCCAAATGTTTCGCCCTCTTCTTAGAAGGTCATCCTCGGTGGTAAAAACATCATTAACTACTTATAAATCAAACAGAATAAATAACAAACTAATGTGTGAATGCTCCAAGTAAAAACAAGGTATGCAATCTGGTACTATTACATAATTGTTGCAGAGTCACATTAACTACTTGTAAATCAAATTTATAAGTAGTAGTAATGTTTTTGCCACTGAGGATGACCTCTGAAGAACAGGTCGAAACGTTTGGAGGAAAATTCCAAACGATACTACTGTCGATCCCGGGAATGGAATAAATAGTTATAATTTGTTCATTTTTATCTACTCTTATATAGAAGAGTCACACATTTTCCTTGTTAACCAAGTAATTTAAAATTATATCTCCAAAGTTAGAAGCGTAATTTTGAAAAATCTTTTCAGGAAAGACAAGACATATAAGAAAATATTTATGTTTATGCAAAACTAATATTTATTGCTTCGATATTGTTTTCAATATTTTAGCATTTCTTTTCAATCAAGTTTTTATTAAATTTTTATTGTAAAGCTATTGTAATCAATAAATGGAGTGTTGTTTAGAATTTGGTTTTGGCCAATGCTAAGAGTGTTATTTCTTTTTTTTACAATATTTTTTTAAATTTTATTTTACACAGAACTTGAAATTTAAAACAATAATCTATTCTTTAAACATCAGTTTGTTACAACAACCGTTTTCATTCTGAAAAGATTTCTGGATTATGCCTTCATAAAAGAATATTTTTATTTAGCTTGATTACTTTTATTTATCAAAAAATAATTTATTAAAATTCTGAATTATCCATGTGTAATTAAAACTGTTTTGAGGTACCATTTATTTAATCAATACATAATTGTGTCTTCGACATTAAACTAGTCGTCCATTGTAATTATACTGTTAATGAATAATGTCTTCTCTTTTAAGGTATTATTTTATAAAAAGTCTTAATTACTTAGGATAGTTTTGTTTTCACTTTAATTAACACCGAGTAATCATCAAGCTTTTTTGTATTCAGTTTTGTATAAAAACAAATGAGTATCAATTAAAAACTTATTAGTCAAAAAACAGACACTTAAGCAATTAAGCTTTTGAAAAAAGTAGTAGAATGCTGTACTGGGAAGAATTCTTTCACAATGACTTCGTTTATGAAAAACTAATCATTCATGAAATTAAAAATTAACTTTTTTATGTGTGGTATATTAGTCTCATAAAAACTAGCGCTGTTACTATTAGCTCTAAATATGATACTAGATATTAATTGATCACATAAAAAGCCAGTATCATCTTTTTTAATGCCCCCAATATTTATGAAAAATATACTATTTCCTTTTTATAGGGATACAACGAACATTGTCTTTGTTTTTTCAACAACTGGGAAATAAATATAAATACTTCCTTTTGTTTTATTTAAAGTAAGCTATTGTATCCAGTAATCTGAAACATGATGATTTTTATAATAATTTATTCAAGCCTAATTGGAAAACATTTAGAGTATATTCTCATCACATTGGGGAATATTCACACATGAATTTACAACCGTTGGAATGTTATTGAATAATATTCTAACTTTATAGTAATGTTGTAATAGTTTTAGCGAAATTTAAATATTTATTTTACTTTTACCATTTGAAAATTTAAAAATGCTTCTCAATGGGGAAAACTCTGCGGGAAAAAAAGGTCCTTTCACTGTAGTTACTAACTATACCAAAGTTCACACTAATTTAGACCATTAGTTAATTAAAAAGGATTATTGACTATTTAGAGTAATATTAATTTACTAGTGTAGATAAAGTAATATTTTTAAAGAGGAATTTTAATCCTAAAAAATTAAAAATTTAATTTTCATATCTTTGAATTTGACATTTCGCTATTGTGCATGTATTGCGACTATATAAATACATCGAATAAATAATACAGTATGATAATTCACTATTTTATCCATCACACAAGGCAGATGTAAATTTGTATGAGACAGTCCCCATTCTGACTTCGAAGGAAATGAAGTTCCTTTTTTTTTCTTAGTCTTATTTCTTTTCTTTTTTATTTCCCTCTATTGCATCGTGTTCCGAACTTTTTCGATCGAGTTACTACGGAAGAAAACTCAAACATGCGAGATAGAGGGCTATTATGAAGTTCATATTTATTACTGCGAAGTTTATAGAGTCATATAAATGGAAATCAGATTCGTCGTCGTTTGCATAGAGGAATCCGAAAGATGATTCAATACTTCTTTATCGTAAGGAACTGTGGGGAATAGTGAAGGGTAACGTCTGTGATGAATAATTCAGAGCTAGAGAAAGAAGGTATTATGATGGGGAAAAGCTCATCTTGCCCTTCCCGATGTTTTTTTTCAAATATTTAAAATAAAGGTGCTGGATATATGCTCTGGTGTTTTTTGGAATACTTCTAGTTTATCCAATGTATTATACTGTTTAAATAACTTGATTGGTTTCGTGTGGTTTAAATTTGGTATATAGATGAAACCTGTTTTATTTATGTTCACATTTTTATCTGACTAACACGTATTACCCCGTCTGAGATAACTATTGAATACTGTGGAAAATTTAGAGCAGCTAGGACCGAAAGGGTTAAAAACTAACCATTTTATTTGACGTAAAACAATTTATTTCGTGATATTTTTAAAACATTAGAGATGTAATTGTTATTTGATCATTAGCTTCTAGAAATTGATAAGACCGTAAATTCAAGTTCACCTATCAACCGGAAGTAGGTCATAGTAGTGCACCCCACGTGTTTGTTGAAAAAGAGAAAATTTATCACCAGACTATCTCAAAGATTACTGATTATGAATCTAATGCACGTAAGAGATAAATTTTATAATAGTGAGCATTTTTTTCGAGTTTTAAATGCTTTATTTTTTATTTTGAACCTTTAAAACCTGATTATGTTTCAAAAAGTAAAATATTTATATATCATTAAATTATCTTTTCTTCCTTTACTTGAAATCCAACCAAATTATATTTGAATCATAACGTAGTTTTTTCTAAAGAATTGTTAAATTTTAAATAACTACTATGTTACTTAAGTAATTTTTGGGAACTACTGATCTATATAAAAGAAAGGAACGACTAAAAGTCTACTATATTTTAAAGATATTTTTCATTACCATTTTTTGACCTGTGCACACCAAAGTATCTGTTAGAATAAATGGGAAATCTCGGAGGTCCAGATAGATTACTTATAATACCAAAGTTTTTTCCAAAAATATCAATTTTTTAAAATCTTAGGTTAAATCAAAATATGCTGTCTTAGCTTTCAGAATTTGTTTGAATTTTGTTTCTGCGTATTATAGAACTTGAGATAGGGTTATTTGAAGTTGACTGACTTTATGTGTAATTCCTTATAGGTAATTATGGGCCTTCGATACTTCGGTTTTGCTTTTTCACAAAATCCCATACTTTTAGCATTTTTTTCTTCATTAAAATCCCCGAGTCAACAACGTGTATTTGAAGGGATTTAATTCTCTAAGAAATTTTTTTTGCAAAAGGTATGTATTTTTTCTTTTATTAGCTAATAAATTGAAAATTATTTTTAACCATTTATTTTTTTTCTCGTACATTTATGTCTAAAATACTTTTATAATTGAAATTCAATTTTTATTAAAGGCCAGATAGAGTGTCATATAAATAAACTCTCAAAAATGAATTGCAAACCGTGTTTCATTTAAAAGGACCAGGAAAGAATAGTGAAAATTCTCTTATCTTCCCCATCATGATTGTTAAAATGTTTACTCGTGTGTAAGAAATGTGATTTTCTTTCTATTTTTAAAACATAATAAGTGTCATAAGGAAATTATTAACAGATACAACTTATCTTCATAAAACTAAGCTGTGAGTGCTGAGAGTAAAAGTATTGAAAACAAGTTATAGATTTTCATTATGTATTAGTACAATTATTTTTAACATGTGGTCCGTTGGAGGATAGCAAGTTATATTAATATGGTAGAGTGTGGTCGTGGGTATGAAAAAGTTGAAAATTACTGTATTAGAAAACATGTATCAGTTTACATGCTTTATTTTATGATTTTGCTTATACTTTATCTACTGATGTAAATTAAGTATCTAATATGACATTTTATTGGTACAAACAATTATTTACTGTTTTTGAATAAAATCTGATTTTTAAAGTCACAAAAGAATTCCAAGTGTGAATGATGTAAAAACGGAAAAAAAGTATTGATGAGCTGCTAAATACATTGATAATACTGTCACTATTATATTAAGACGCAACACGCTTTAAAACCTGCTTTTCTAAAAATTACCCCCACTATTCCCTTTTCAATTTCCCAATTCAATTCATCCAAAGGAGTTTCGGAATAACCATTATTCTTCTAAATCAAACCGATTGTCCTCTTGATGCTTTGATAAACTGGAGTTCCGAAACTATGAATCCCCGCTCCATAGAAATTCCATTAGTCTGGAAGAATTCTGAGATAACCCCTGCCCTGACGAGTATAATTTCCAAAACGTCAGTCCGCAGTTCCTTTTAATTAGCATTCTTGGTCCTCCATTAATTTTCATTTCATTATAAAGCTTTCAGTTCCGAATGTCGAATACCATGTTGACATTCGTCTAATCTTATGAATGTTAATTACATCTGTGTCCCTTTTAATTGGACTTTTCCAACTGACCAGAACACAAAATTGGCTTATAGTCTTTGGCAGCGGTAATGACTGAAAAGGCCTGGGTGGAAACCGTTGATGATGCAGACTAATGGGTGTAGTGTATGGAAGGAGGGAATGCTTTCCAGTCTCTCAACTGTTTCGGAGGAAAAGTTTTAACTCTTAAATTGAAAGGATTTTAAAGTGAACATGTATGTTTTGGTTATTTTGGTAATTAGAAGTTGAACAATCAATAATGGTGGCTACTAATTTAATTAATTTTATAAACTGTTGATTGGGCTTTAAAATGAGGGTTGTATGAATTTGGTTTCATTCTGAGCTACAGCGTAGGCTTTGGGCCGGAAACTATTAAGTCTATTATTTTAAGTCAAATAAAACTAATTTGATTTTGATCTAAAATATATTTCGATAGGAAGGAAGATTTTATTAGAACTAAACTACTATACCAACTCAATGTCATGCATAAACCCTCATATAGGCAAAAAAAAGATAGGTGTCCACTTTAGATACAAGAGGTGTCCACCACAGAAAAAACAGCTACATCTAGGTGGCCACTATACATGCAATTTGGAGTACTTTTTAAAAAGTAATTAAAAATACTTAACGTAATCTAATTAAAATTTTTAATGGTAAAATCGAAAGAAGAAGATCCAATTACCCTAAAAATAGGATGATAACCGTTCCCAAGCAAGTAGATTAGGTATTTATTAAGAATATAAGCAAATATTTTCCTTAAAGTGTCCACTATACCCACATTTACCTTAATTTCTGTCAAGGTTAAAAAAATCCGTTGTCGGGCTTGCATATTTAAAAAGATTTGGTTACTTTCCACGAACGAACGAACTACACGTGTGTTCAAAAATCAAGGACAGTTTGTATTAGAATAATGACACCAATGTGAGTTTCTTATCAATGATATCCATGACGTGGAATCTTCAAGGAGCGGGGGGAACATATACTTCAATATCATATTACCCTAACAATAGTTTACATAGGTCCTTCAAATAAGGAAGTTCCATGCACATTTGAAAAATTCCTGTTAAAGATATTCCACGCAACTTAAAATCCTACATGGATATCAATAGAATAATTTCTATACAAAAAAGAGGAAAAATGTTGCTTATTACTTTTGACAAGGGCATTTCGGTTAGTGTTTCAAATGTGCCTAGAACTACATTATCAATTGAGAGACACTGTACCCCCTTAAATTATTGTTAGATTGAATTCATCCCAGGAGATATATTCCCCATCCAGAAGATTCCATGGTATGAATGTCATTGATGTGGAGCTGAGATTTATATCATTGTTTTTTAAATTGCAAACTATCTTTAATTGTGAGTGTATAATTTAACCTTTTACCTTCCGATGTTCCCAAACGGGAATTTAACTTTAGGGAATTTTTTCACCACTTAATTTTTCATGCAAGAATTTGATTCTTGGTAGTAAGCAACTCAAAGATATCAAGTTATTTTACATGCAAAAGTTTTTCACGTGCAATTTAATCAGAATTTATTCCAAAATTACAGATTTTTGGTATTTCCAAAAGTTGCACAAGTTTTAATTTATGATAATTTAAAATAAATTTAGATTTAAACAATTTTGCTAAGTTTAGGTAGCTTTAGTATACATCTTTTCATTTGGCTTGACAGAATAGCTTCACATTAAAATTTCGGAGAGTAATTACCAATTCAACGTATATATTCCCAAATGGAAAGATCGGCGTCTGAGGTATGGTTTTTGATGGGATTTTTATAACACGTTTAATATTCAAGTTATTTCCTATTTTCTTTATGTTTTTGAGCATTTTCAGTCTCAAGGGTTTCGGAACAGGTTAAGAATGATGCTTTAAATTTCTAAATCTATAATTTTGATTTTTTCACCTGATTTACGGAGGGATAAATGTCAAATCTTTATAGCAGATTCTTACACTTGTATATTTTTTTAACTCCCCGACCAAAGAAAAAACTAAGAGTACGCAAAACTTATAAACGTCCACAATATGCAGAAAGAAGTTGCTGAATCCAACAAGTTATGATTAATTGAAAGTCAAAAGATACATTCCAATACAATTCTAACCAAACCAACACAAAAGAAAGAGACAGTAACCTCTCTCAAAAAAAGAATCGGGATATAGACAGCTCCAGGCATGGGCGGTGTGTTTATTATTGACTATACTTCCACTCTCGATAAAGCTTCACTTTGTTATGCATACAGAGACTGAGGTAGATGGAAAAATATCGCGAGATCTTGAGATCCAGAGAAAAGCACCGAATAGCTCTAGCTGTAGCACGGAGAGCAGAGGCTCAGGAGAAAGTAGACCCAATGTATTCGGCGTATTAGGTATGCAAATTGAATAAAAATTTCGCTCATGTGTATGCAGCAGTGCTTTCGGAGCCCCTGGAGTTTTTAGGACGCCCAAGCACCTGCATACCGTTATATTGATTCGGAGAGAAAAGCTAAACTGGTTTCTTTCTCGACTGGTTTTGGGATGTATACCGGAGTTACATATATTTTGAGACATGCTTGTGGGGAGACCGATTCTGATTTATTTTTTTTGTCACCAGAAGTGTTCAAAAAGGTGTCAGGTGTATTTTAATTTCCTTTTAGAAGTGCTGCTGGGAACATATATGGGGTCTTTTGAACTAGTTTTCGATCAGTTACGAAATTTTTGGATGATATTTTTACAATCAAATAGTTAATTCGTTTGATTACTTTAACAGTATAATTGGGTGAAATAGAAGTACTTCGTTATTTACATTTTTTCTTTCATAATGGGAAAATAAAGTTCCTCATATTCGATTAAAATCATTCTTATTTGATAACAAAATAAAATGCCAAATAAAATTAGTTTGACAAATTCGTTAAGGATTTTAAAAATTATGAAAATTTAATTGAGTCGAGTAGACTATATTAAACACCAAATATTGTTGATTATTATAATTCTATTGATTTCAATCAATTCAGCAGCCAAAATTTTCTCCGTAATGTTTTTTAAAAAAAAACCTATTTATCAAAATGTTTTATGCAATTGTTTATGTATGATAGCAATGTGTTAATGACGTTGATTTCTTTGTACAAAGTTAAAAATTCATTATTATATTCATTGTAAAAAAAGTATTTTTCATTCAATTTACCAGGAGCCAAGGTATAATTTATCTTACTTAAAAACCGTCTAAGCTTTCTGTGAGTAATAACCCACAAAAATGAGCACTCCCAAAAAATTTCACTGTGAAGAGTATCTTTACATATTTCTTTGAATATTTCAATACATAAAAATACAATTTAATTCTTTTTAACATAATATTTTAATACATATTCCTCCCGCTTTTAACTTTCGACCCCAAGCGCACTTTGACTCTTGATATCTCCCATGTATTTTTGTTTTGACCATTTCCAATGCTAGTATTCCTTACTTACGCAAAGTTTTACAATGGGTTAAAATTTTGGAGTTTTTACTAAATTTTTAAGTGTCGTGGGAGAAATAGTCACATATTCCCCCTCTGGGGTCTTCTGAGACCCCAGGCATGAATGGCGGTAAAAAAAATATCAAATAAAGCTTACTACTTTATTTTTTGATATATTATTGATAAAAGATGGTTTTTATGTGTGTTTAAGAAGCTTAGAGATTTATTAGAAGGACATTTTCGTAGAAATTGTCATTTTTTTACAAAAAGAAGATTGCATCAAAGTACATTGAAGAACTAGCTATTTCTTAAATTTTTCTTTCAATTTCTAAGAAAATATGCTATTTATAGAAATATTTTGAGTATCTAACAGTTTCAGCAAAAAAGACCTCAGAAAACTGTCGCCATGACTTCCTGCTTAACAAATTCCTTAGAAAAACAATATAAATTCATGGCCTGTAAATAGGTTTTTATATTCAGTTTTCTTGGAAAAATAAGAATGCTTTCAGAGATTTATGAGTATTTACTCAATTCCAGAATGTGATTTCGAAGAATTATTACGAAAAGAAGCGTTGAAAACTTACGTAAAACAAGCGAGATACTGTGATTTCACTAACATATCTGAACCGATAATTTTTATATTATTTCAATTTAAAAAAGGAGAGTCCACATTTTACATGTTTCATAATACTAAATAAATTAATCGGGGGTGACAGGTAGCTGATAATACAGAAAAGAAAATATATGGAACGTCATAAATAGTTTAAAATAAACTAATAAATTCTACCCGTGCAAGGCCGGGTATATCAGCTAGTATACTTTAAGCACTGTGATTATAAGCATTTTAAGAAAAACAACTTCATTATGGTTCATTTCAGTAATTTATTTTTTGTTTGAAGGTTCAGGAGTTATAAAAAAACGAGTATCAAAAGAAACCAAAAAACGCCGTAATAGGACAAAAAATGAGAAAAATACCAAAAAAATTAGAAAAATTATTCTGACGCATTCTTTTAGAAGTAAAAAATGAAAATTCTTTTCCATTTAAGGTATTTTAACCCTTTATTAGAGCCATAGGCTCGTTTTACGCCTGGGGTACTATTAGACCCCACGAGGGGAATATGTGACTATTTTTTCAAGAGGGTAGGAAGGTTAAAAATGCACATATCTTCACCTTATGTTATCAAATATTTCCCAAGCGCCTACAGGGAACTACGGCGTATTAGTACAGGCGTAAGGTCCAGGGCTTCACCTCTACGAAATGATTAGTTGGAAAAGTTAAAAAGCGAAATCATGGAAATTTTGAAGACTCTCATCCCTATCCTCGTCTTTTAAAAATCAGCATAAACCTTCGAGACAAGGCCATTTTGCTGAATATGTATGCCTGTTTTTGGATTGATAAAACTGGCTGAGCCAGATGGTCTCCCAAAATTGACTTTTCAATCGATCCGGAGATCGAATTTCCTCATTGAGTAAAATAAATTCCGTTTTCCCTAAAAATTTTCTAAAGGAAACTGGATACTCTGTTTGAATATGAAGCAGGTCCCGTTTACCCAAGAACGTGGAAGGCTGCGTTCAGCTGATTTTGTGTGCATGGGTTGAGTCTGCAGTAGAAAACCGTGTCTATGCTTATCACGTTTTTTGGGATATTTTAGATTCTGTTTCTTGTTAAGTCTAAATCATCTATTCTTATTTGCTGCTCCATTTCTATAGAACTTTGCTTGAGTTTGTCAATGCATAAATTATCTGTTCTTGAAATTTTAACGTCATTAAATTTAGGATCAGTAGTTTATTTAGGAATAGATTACAAACTAAAAACATGTAATTATAATGATAAATGAATATGTAGCTAAGAATCAAGTAAAACTTCATCATGCAGTTTTCAAAATGAAATGGAAGATCTATCGGAAACAAAATGTTAAATTTACGTTTACAAAAGTTTGAAAAACATCCAGGGCCTTTTTTTACAAAAAGACCCAATTTTTTTGTGAAATATATTTTCTTTCTAAATACTATAACATGTTTTATAGTTTATACCATTTAAAATACTTTAAAATGACACCAATTTCGTATATACAACCCTAATAGAAAATCCACTGGAACAATGGATAACTGCAGTCAAATTTTTTTTAATCTTAATGTGTTCAGAATGGCCTAAAACCTCCAAAAAATGTTTTCATTTGCTTTTAAAAGCCCTAAATTTTAAGTTATTTTCAATTAACAACAGCCTCTTTTGTGTCTGAGCTGAAACAGCTTATGACGTGAAATGTGCTTTGTTCCCGCTTATTGCATCAATCCCGCTTTGAAACAATGAGCACTAGTTTTTTACAGACTAGTGTATCGATAAAAACGGTGTTTCCCACATTTCCACTGGCACATGTGACGTCACATTGTTAGGAGCTTTCTGTATTAAAATATGTCATAATTAACTTAAAAAAATATGTGGGGAAAGACAAGCGTATTTTTGGAATCAGGAGAGAATTTTTAATAAATTAAAATTGAATGTTTAGAATTTTAAGATTTGCTGCAATTCACCATTCTAAGAACCCATCTTGGCCTACTTTTTAACTACTTTTCGCATTTAATTCACGAACCAAATAATACTTTTTATTGAAAGTCAGAATTTTTAAGTATATATCAATAGAGCATCTGAGCAAATTCCCAGAAAATCCGAGGTGGTGATGCCAAAAAGTGTATTGATTTGAATTGGGAAAATTACCCAATTTTAAAAACAATATAACTATCACATGTTCGGTAATATTTCGTTTGAACTGTTGAAACAAAAGACAAACAGATAAAACGCAATTATCCCTTAAAACAGGGGGAATACATTTTGACTTTTCAATTGAGATTCCGTATTCAGAATTTAAAAAAGGCAAAAAAATTATATTCTGAAACAATCGTAACTTAAAAAAACAAAGTTAATATTTTAAAGGTAAGAATGCAATTTGAAATAATGTATAATTTACTAGTAAGATTAGGTTTATCTCTTATTCTGATTATGGAATAAAAACAATCAAAGACTAGGAAAAACTATCCATTAATATATTCAAATTTCCTCTTTTCCCAATGACACGGCATCGGCAGTCAGACAAAACAATGGCATTTAAATTTTCATTGTTCTTGACAGGCCAATTGTAATCTCGTAACGTAATGATTTTGACTCGTGGATTATATTAACGGTTAAAGGATTGCTGTTGCTCACGAAACCGTAACGTTGGTTTCGGGCCGCCATCTGTATTTTAATTAGAAATTATTAACCCGGAGCTATGGGCATTGAGCAAAGGCAGTGGTTTATTGAAAGACAATTAGGGGGCACATACCTTTTTAAAGTCCAAAATGGAGGGGAGAAATGGTCATTTTTAAAGGGCTGTTATTTTTTAAATATTTGCATACCTGAATTAGATTTCAGGTGATATGATTAATCAAACATTATTTTATTGAAAATATGTTCAATGAAAAAAAAATATTTATTATATTTTATTAAATAGAGGTTATTGAAAAATGTAATTTTTAAGTTAATATTTTATATTAACTTAATTATCAACTTAACTTATTATATTAACTTAATTATTAAGTTAATATTTTATATATATATATATAAGTAAAAAATTCATCGATTACTAATCAAGGGAACTGATTTGCATGGCTGCATGGCGCCGGCATGTTGTGTTCATTTTCTAATTCTTTAAAAATAATTTAGAATGTAAATTATATATGTATATATATATATATATTCATAATTTTAAAGATTATGTAATTTTTATGTCATCTGCATAAAAAAGTTTATAGTACTTATATGAGGCTTATGAATTAATGCCCATTTCCATCGCAGAAAAATTTTCTCGATGCTGTGTCAGAGAGTGCAAACTAGTAAAAATTGAAAAATAGACTATAAATAAAACACGTATCATACATTTAAGTATCGCTTAAAATGATAAAATAACTAAATAACCTTTAACAAGCTAATTTATAAAAATTTAAAAAAACTAAAATGAGTATCATATCTTTACACATCGCTTAAAATGCAAGAAATAACTAAATAACCTTTGACTTGAGAAGATATCAATGGCAATACTATCTACATTTGGTTTATCTTTTTAAAATGCAAATTCGACAACGATAAAGATCTTCCTTTTATTTCATTGTATGTTTACTGGGATGTTTCTTATCTATTTTGAAACTTTTTTAAAAAGTCCTACTCAAAGTTTTAAAACTCTTCAACGTAGGAAAAGGAAAAGTCTCACAGCGTCTTTGAGAAACAATTGATCGAATGTAAAATCAACAATAACCATCTCTATATTGTGAAATGCGTTAGTTAAGGCGATGTTTCACTACTTGTTACCGGGATAAATTGCATTTTTAGATAGTTCTTTCAAAGGTTAAGGCAGATTCACAGGAAAAAGGAGCAAAGCTAGCATAAAGCCATCTTCAAGTTGAGGTTAAGTACATTTTATTTCAAGAATTCTAGTGTATTACTCAAATTGCCCGTTTAAAACTATTTTAATTTTATAATTTTGCTTGATTTGTGTCACAAATTATTGATAAATAAAACAAATTATTGATAATATTTCCCTGCATGTTTTGGAATTTTCAACAACTTGAAAATTCCGGGAATCTAGATTCTTTTTTAAACTCCATATTCACCATAAACCTTACCTAAGGTTAACCGGAATCTAACTTTTTCGCCACTTCTAATTGGTCTAAACTTAGTTTTCATTTCTTTAACTATCAGTCAAAGGTTTGTTTCCAGGTTATCCTTTGGTTAGGTTAGTGGTGAATACAGCCCTTATAACAGAATCTAGATCCTTTATTTTTAACCTGACTTGTCAAGTTGGCCGATGGAAACGATCATCTGACTCATGGAATTAATTACAGCCACTTAACCAGTGGTTAACCATCGGTTAAAGAACGATTCCACCAATCAGAGTCAGCAAACAGCACCTTTTCTCTCTTTAGCTGCTCGTTAACCACTGGTTAAGGTGTACGCGTAACACTTGAAATCGTCAAAATTGACTACATCATGGGATTTTATTTTATTAGTTTAAAATCATCTTTGTTTCCTAAGCTTTATAAAGATACCAAGAAGTTTAAATTATCTCGAATAGTTCTTGACTTATACGGTTTCAAATTGCGCCACAAAGCGCATTTTGGTATGTTTTCAGAACTTTGAACTCGTTTTCTCATGAACCATATTGTTGTGATATAACCCTTTTTTTGAACAGTTTTAACGGAAAAGAAAAACTCTATTTCACAATAAATTTAATACTACAATAATCTGCATAATATAGCGGATGCTTTGAGTTTTTCAAATTTTAAAAATTTATTTAAATTATTTTTTAAAGGATTTTTTCAAAAGTAAAATTGTCAAAAAAATCGTGATTTTTTCACTATTGTTTAGAAAAAATATTCTTAAAAATCACCTAATTTCTTTAGAAACAAAGTGTAAAACCCAAAACATAGAGAATGTTATAATTAATGCATCTAACTAGAATAACATTTTAAAATAATTACAGGCAAAGAGAAAAGACTGTTTGAAAACATGCTAATTATCTCATTAAATGTTAATTAATTAAATAACTAATTAACTAAAATTACTTTTCTAACCGGATGTGATTTTAAAAAGAAAGAAACTACTTATTCCTTAAATGTTAGATTTTTAGGTCCAAATTAAATATTTTTTGTCAAGTGTGTACGTACACCTTAAGTGGCTGTGAATAATGGTATCAGAGAAGGTCTTTACACATAAAAATGAAATAAACTTAAAATTACCACAACTTAACTTAAGTAATAACTGTTACTGCGTTAACCCAAAAAGGATAATTAAAAGTATCGCTTGTCATACTTAAATTTTTAAATATCGAATGGGACTCATGAGTCCCGTCAGTACAATAACAGTCGGAGTCTGTGCTACTTTGTCAGTGGTTTACTATCACAGTCGGCCGTTCCTTGTTTGATTGCTGGATAACAGTTGATTAAATAGCACAGAATACGGCCGTCAGTGTTTAAAAGTGTTTAATTTTAAATATAAAAAATGCAAGTTAAACAAAGCTTATATGGAATCATTCATTTCAGATTCATGGCTCCAAAAAGGATTGCCGTCATTGGTGGAGGAATATCAGGAATAATCACATGCGCATCACTCAAAGAAGTGGGTTTGGACCCTGTATGCTTTGAATGGACGGAAAAACCAGGGGGGACGTGGTGCTACAGGGAATACAGTCAAGAAGGGGTGGCATCTTTGATGCACTCCACCATCATAAACCACAGCAAAGAGATTGGGGCATTGAGCAACTTCCCTCCAAGGAAAGAACACAACAACTACATGAGACACGAAGGAATGCACGAGTACATACTGGAATACGCAAAGGCCAAAGACGTCCTGAGATACATCCAATGCAACTCCAAAGTCACCGAGGTGAAGAGGGCTGAGGACTACGACGACACTGGACGGTGGGTGGTGACGGTGAAGAACATGGTGACAGGGGAAGAGACCACTGACGTCTTCGACGGTTGCCTGATATGCGTGGGACATTTGAACAGGCCCAAGATGCCAACGTATCCTGGTCAAGAGAAGTTCAAGGGGAAGGTCATGCACACTCATTCTTTGAAGAGGGTGGATGAGTTCAAGGGTAAGAATGTTGTCGTTGTTGGAATGGGGTGTTCTGGAATGGATGCGGCTGTTGAGTCCAGCAGTGTTGCTAAGCAGGTATGGAAATACATTTCTTTATTCATCTTAATTAAAATGGTGTGTTTTAACAAAACAAAATAAAAATGAATTTATTAAAAAAAACCTTCAAAATATGAATGAAGAAAGTGTTAAAAGTATTTTAACAAGATTCTTAATACAAATTAAACTATTCAAAATTAATCAGTTTTTGTAAATTCTCTCACACACATAATTTAGATTCATTTTTACTATAAAATAATATTTTGGTGTAAATATATTAGTTTGATAAATTTTCATAAAAGTGGTGTCTAGGTAAAAAGGCCAGTCTCTATCCAAATAGATCAACTCCAACACCCTTAGCGGCAATGTGTGTAGAATAATATGCATAATTTATTTAAAAAATTGTTAGATATTTGCTTAATTAGTCAATTAGAAAATTACAGATCGGATTTTGTACGAAAATTGCGCCTTATGTAAAAAATGCCTTGAATAGAACCACTAATACGCACATTCAATTATAAGTTCAGAATTTTTACCTCCTAAACGTTCCCCATAACCTGTGAAAATGAAATATTTCTTTTTTTCTGCCATAAGTAAATGGCAGTAAATTTATTTTAAGATCATAAAAAATAAAATTTCTCAATTTCATGCAATGATAAATTATTACAAAATTTCCCACATACTTTTAAATTATTGCTACCCATGAAATCAAAGATAATCATGGCAAAAACAGTTCTTTAAGTAGAGGGTACCAATATAGCTACTTGAAACTATAATTCTATAAAACAAACTAACCACAAATATCTAGTACGTTTTTCTCCAGAAAAGAGTTACTCGATGCAACAAAAATGTTCTTAAATTCCATTAATACTGATAGAAAAAATTTATTTAATTATTTTTATTAATAGGTGTATTTAAGTACCACTTCCGGAGCTCATGTGATAAATAGGGTTTCGAAATACGGCAGACCTTACGACCTATACCTGCTGACAAGGTTCAAAGCAAAGTTACTGGACATGTCTTATAAATTTACCAGTTGGATTCTTGAAGGAGTTATTGACCAGCAATTTCACCATTCCTTGTACCCCGTGCAGCCAAAGCACAGGGTGTTTGAGAGGGATCCTGCTTTTAATGATCACATCTACTCCAAGATACTCTCCGGTTCGGTTTTACAGAAAAGAGGAATACAATACTTCACAGAAACTGGCGTTGTTTTCGAAGGAGAAACTATGCCAGTTGAAGCCGATGTTGTAATAATGGCCACCGGGTACACTTACGGCTTTCCCTTTCTTGAAAAAGGAATACTTGTGGACAAAGACAGTATAATCCAACTATACAAGTGCATGTTTCCGACTCATCTTCCTCATACAACTTTGGCGTTAGTAGGATTCATTTTACCATGGGGTCCTGGCTTCCCCATAGGAGAGCTGCAGACTAGGTATGTTGCCCATGCACTTTCCACTGACTGGAAGCTACCATCGCAAGAAGTGATGCAGCACGATATTACGACTAGGCATGAGAAAAGTGGGGCTCGTTATGGACATGACGCGAAGACTTCCATACGAACTGACATAGTGCCTTACATGGATGATCTAGCGTCTGAATTAGGAGTTAAGCCAAATTTATTGAAGATGTTCTTCACTGATATTAAACTGTTTTTAAAACTAGTTTTTGGCCCGTGCTATTCCTACCAGTACAGATTGGAAGGTCCCCATAAGTGGGACGGGGCCAGAAATGCTATCATGACGGCTGAAGGAAGGATTTTGTGGCCCATACGGAAAACGGAAGAAGAGCCAGTGAAAGAAAATTTATTTGTGAAATTGTTTAAAACCATTTTGTTTGAACTTCTAGCCTAAAATAAACCAAGATTGAAAGGGAATGATGCCCAATTTGCTTTAAACTTTTAATGTTGTTGTAAATAATGCTACTGTACCTGCTTAACATAAGAGTTATGTCATTTTACTGTCTGAAAATGAACTTTGTAATGAAGTTTAAAATGTTCCTTTCTTAATACTAAACATTTCTATTTATTAATTGTCAATGCTTAAGAATATGTTTATCCTCAATACTAGCAAACAGAGTAACATAATTTCTTTTAAGGTCATAGGTATTTTTGTAGGTATTATTCACAAACTAAAATGAACAACAAAACTTTCAATTTAAAGATAAATAATTTTTAATTTATTTTATTTTTTATTACTTTCTGTCAAGCAAAATTTTAGCACTGTTTTTTTTCATACATTAAAAAATCCATTTGACTGATTAGCCCTACCTTCGGGTACACTTTAGCTCCATAACCCTAGAAGACGTTCAATATGAAAAAAAGCCGTGTTCACAAGGGGCAGAAGGATTATTATAAAATTAGATTTATAAAGAAAAAAGTCCGTTTGAAAATTAGAAAATTATACTCTTATAATACTGAAAAACTTTATTTTAACTTCAAAATATAGTTATTTCAAACCTCTATGTTTTTTGCGGTTATTAAACCAATTAATCAAACTTAAAAATCCGATTTATTAAATTATAGCAGATCTTCAATATCATTTTAACATACATTGAAATGGATTATAGCAGATCTTTAAGATCATAATAACAGAACAGGAATCAAACAAATAAAGCGACTAATTTTACTCGTCAATTTGAAGTTGCTGAACGAAAATTTCGCACCTTGCCTTTGTGAAAATCTTCTTCGTAGTTATCAAGGCGATGGGTTTAAGACGCCGTGACGTCTACCTTCCTATTCTATTTATACGCGGTGAATAAAGGATAAATTGCATTTCTTGATAACTCCTTCACTGGTTTGAACGGATATAAAAGGAGAAAGTGTCAGAACTTGCATAAAAACATATTCAAGCTAAGCTAAAATACATTTTTTCTGGAATTTTACTCTGATATTTCTCATAATTGTAAGTACGTTTGATAACTATTTTTAATTTATAATTGTATAAACAGTTACATATTATTGATAAATAACTCTCATGTGTTTGATATTATAAAATTACTGAACTATAATTTTTTAGAACCTGTATTTGTGTTGATCTCTTTTTGTATTGTGTATTTGTATTATCTTGTATTGTGTTTTTCAAAACCAGTAGCCAATTTAATTTTGCGGTGAGTTAACAATTCAAAACCAAAATTATTGATAAATTAAAATTAAAGATGAATTTATTATTTTCAAAAGCTTGTAGGTGATAAAAAGTTTTATTTTCACATACTCTCTCTTATAAAGCTTCTAAAAGTTTTTTTTATATTTTTTTGGTAATATACAATTATTGTTTCACAACTATACTACTATTATCGTTAAATGAAAGGAGTATTTCACCATTTACGCTGGTTAGTGGACACAACTCTCATCCGTGCTTATGAGTCCTAACATGGACGAAACCGGTCCACGGTTGGAGGCGACGCTTGAGAGTTGTGAGTTTACAATTACTATTATCCATGTCTCTAAAAAATATTCCATGAAAGATGTCTGTCGAAGTTACTTTACTTTATGATAGTTCGCCATTAAATTATTTTTTCTCCCTCAAGTAGTTTATTTGTATTACACTGCTCACAACAATTAAAAGATATTGGTAGTTTTTGTACATATTGGCAAGCAAATAAAATATTTGTAGTGTATCAAGCATTTTTCATTAACCTAGGGCCATTTAAAAGCTAAATCCATGCAGTTATCAAAATAAAAGTTTTATTTTTACTTTTTTTTATCAAAATTGAAAAATGCACATTTCGTGTAGTTAAGCAAAAAAGTGAAAAGTCAATCAATACTTAATTGAAAACCGATTTCGCTTGGGGTATGCTTTCTCCTGAGTTAAAACAACGTTGTGGGTCTGTTTGCCACCAGGTTTGTTTGGTTTTTTAAGAGGGGCTGGGGTATTTTCTCGATTTTCCCCTTTTAGAGCATTCTCAGCACCTGAACTGTTTGGGAGGTATTGGAAGGGCAGCAATTCGTTTCTCAAGCATGTCCTAGACTTGTTCTATTGGATTCATGTCGAGAGAACGTGCCGGTCGATCCCTTTCTAGCGATTTCTTCATCTTGAAGAAAATCTTTAACTAGGGTAGCACAATGTTTTCTGCAATTACCATCCCTGAAAGTTAAATTATCCCCAATTTCTCCGGCATGAGGGGCAACCAGATGTGTAAGGATATTGACCTTATTAACCTGAACCACCAGAAATGGTTCCTTTGGCTGTGGGGGGGTCTTTATTTCATAGATAGAGATGGTGCTCTGTATCATTACTCCATATCTTCAAATCTGACTATCAGTTCATCCTGATAACTTCTGATTTTTGCCTGGAGGATACAAGGAACACAAAATAACCCATTTTTTGTGCATGAGGAAGTCAGATTTGAAGATGTGGAGTGATGATACAGAGCACCATCTCTATCTATGAAATAAAGACCCCCACAGCCAAAGGAACCATTTCTGGTGGTTCAGGGTAATAAGGTCAATATCCTTACACATCTGGTTGCCCCTCATGCAGGAGGAATCGGGGATAATTTAACTTTCAGGGATGGTAATTGCAGAAAACATTGTGCTACCCTAAAAGATATTCTTCAAGATGAAGAAATCGCTAGAAAGGGATCGACCGGCACGTTCTCTCGACATGAATCCAATAGAACGAGTCTAGGTCATGCTTGAGAAACGAATTGCTGCCCTTCCAATACCTCCCAAACAGTTCAGGTGCTGAAAAATGCTCTAAAAGGAAAAAATGGAGAAAATACCCCAGCCCCTCATAAAAAAACCAAACAAACATGGTGGCAAACAGATCCACAACGTTGTTTTAAGTCAGGAGAAAGCATACCCCAAGCGAAATTGACTTTTCACTTTTTTGCTTAACTACTCAAAATGTGCATTTTCCAATTTTGATAAAAAAAAAGTAAAAATAAAATTTTATTTTGATAACTGCATGGATTTAGCTTTTAAGTGGCCCTAAGTTAATGAAAAATGCTTGAACCACTGCAAATATTTGATTTGTTTGCCAATATGTACCAAAACTACCAATATCCTTTAATTGTTGTGGGCAGTGTAGTTTTAATTGTGCAATATCTGGACTAATACATTCTTCTCTGCTAACCAATATATAATATTTTACAAAATAAGGCACAATTTTAAAAAACCTCTTCATTTTACATATAAAGACTTGTTAAAAAAAAGAAATAAAATACATCATAATCTTCCACTGCTAGAACCAATTATTCTGATATTTATTAACTGGTATTTTGCTTTTAAAAGCAGGGTAGGATATCGTTTAAAGACTAAACATTTTATGAAAAAAATATGTAATTTTCTGATAACCAATAAGTGCTTAAAATATTTATGCTGAAAGTGCTCCAACTAAGTATATGTATATATTAGGGTTGGTCATTTTTCTATGGCGAAAAAAAATTTACAAATTCTATCAGGCATAGCAAGAAAAAGGTGCCAAATGGTCTTAAACTAACATGTGTGAAATATTATTCCATTATAATAACTCTTTTTGCCTCCGGATTGGCCTCAAATGATTAAAAAAATTTGTAATTTTTCAAATTTTTTATATAAATGAAATTTTTTGTTGATAACGCAATTTCAATCATATTAGTCACATTTATACATTTTAATACAAAAATACAACTTCTAAAGTGGCAATATAATATATCATCATATTATCGTAACGGGCGTAGAATAGAGGGTTCTTTTTGCCAACTAACAGTGGATTTTCAGTAGTAGATTTTAAATATTGTTAAATCAGATACATTCTCCCTCTATTCTGGTCAGTGTAAAGAGATATTTTTAAAGTAGAAAGTAGAAATAGTGATATTTTTCATAAATGCCGCGCTTTCAAAATTCAGCGGAAAGTTATTTTCATTGGCTGGTCTTGGGACCCAAATGTGATCATATAAAATTGTGAAACAAGTGTCGAATAGATAGTTTTTTCACAAGCAATAGCAATATCATGATGAGATTCACCTCAGTAATGATTTACATAATTTTTTTCTATAGCAATAAACTGATTCCCAGGCCAATAATAATTATACTTCTTTAGAGGGAGGATTGAATCAAAATAGCCTAAATCATAATAGTTTAGCTGAAAAAACGCTTATTTATCTCTCTTCTTGAGAATATATTTCAAAATTTGACTCTTAAAATATATTTTTAATTTATTTTGGACATTAGGGACTCTATCTCTTATATGCCACTGAAATTTGAAAGAAAATCCCCAACCTTCAAATATTATCCATATGTCCTCCGGGAGTTGAAACCTTATAATCCACAAATGGTACCCAACTTCTGACTTATACATTTTCATCAAATCTAATGGGGTTTTTTTCATCCTACTCAACCGGGAATAAATGTTTCAACAATTTTTATGATTCCAGCAAGACATCTTTGATTGCCAGTTCTAATCATTGAGATATTTCAAAATATGTTGTATTACAACTCAAGTATTTCACTATATCATGCACTATATCAAGTATAGCACTATATCATGGATCTGGTCTGATCCAGACCAGAGGGATAAGGAAGAAGAAGAATTATTTCAACTCTGGTTTCGTTTTTAATAATTCTATAGTCTTCAATGATGATTTTTATACCATTGTACACATTTACATGCATGATTACCATTAAAAATTAGGTTGACCATTAAAAGTTTAAAAATCCAGGTTTTGAATTTTGAATTTTAATCTTTTAGTTTATATCTTTACATGCATGACATATTCGTACAATCAGGGTAAAAGCTCGATTTTCGTTCGTCCATTTTTACATGAAATTACGATATTAATTGAAACTTTGAATTTATGCGTAAAATAATAATAATGACTATTAATATGACAGAATAATGCGTAAAAATAATTTCCCATAGACTTTTGCTACTCCCTAACCTTGTATTTATAAATCTTGGTGGTTAAGTGATCGCTTTTTCCATAAGTTTTACATTTTATTTCAACAAGTATTATAATAAATTTATTGGAGCAACAAAGATTCTCCATCCATACTACTTATGGATGAGCATTAAAGTAATGTCTTTAATTAACAATTAACACTTAGTTTTGATAAAGAAAATTATGACACTAGAAGTATGGGCCATATTCAGATCTTTGCCGACGGCGAAAAAGTTGAGCTAAATAGTTGAAACGGTATTTAGATTGACTTTTTCTCGACTCACTTTTTCGAAATCGCTGACGGCGAAATTACCAACTTTCTCTTCTCTCATTGGCTGAAACTTCGCTGAAACCTTGGAAACAGTTTGTTTACTTTCTTCATTTGGTTGTACTTCGTAACAAAAATCGGGCGTCCATCTTTAGGGAAATTTGCATGCTTTGATTAGTAAGATGTAGAGTCATTAATGTCTGGATTGATATATTAAACTATTTGATAAATTTAACAAGAATGAGAGAGCACAGAAGAAAAATGGCACAGCTGAGATAAGAGTCGACCATGCCAAACCAACACTTCTTGCCCTGCTTCAGATTACTCCCGATAGCAAAGAAAAATTTGAGGTATGTAAATCGTTTTTTTATTTAATTTTCTCATTATGGAATCTTTCAGAATTGGTAAATGTTTGTGTATTCAATATTTCAGATCAATTAGGTTATGTTCCGTTAAATATCGCCAAGTTTGTTTTGGTATCAAATATTAGAAACATAGCTTCAACTATTACTAATCTTAATAGGATAAAAATGTTCATTTAGTATAAAATGGAATAATTTATAATGTTTTTAATGTTACACAAATCGACGTGGCAAATTTCTTTTTGAATTGTTATATTTTAAGTTTAAGAATTCTGAATAGACTCGGAAGTCCAATTCAAGATTTGAATTAAGAAGGTGGATGTGTTCAGTGCTTTTTTTTATTCAGAGAAAGTTATAAATGGAAAGCTTTAAAATAGATATATTTAAATGTTTATTTCAGTTGTAATAATATCAGAAATAGTTTGTGTTTTAAATTCATGAAAGATATCCTTTTTGCACAGAATACATTAGTTATTACTTGTAATTCTTAATTTTTTTATGTACAGCTTATAGCATTTTTTGCATTGGAATATCACATATTTAAAGAATTCTTATTCTATCGCTTTCCATTAAACTAGCTTCCTTCAGCAAAAAAGTGTTTTTTAATTTTAGGATAGTATTAATTAAATTAAGAAGATTACACCAAGATAAAAATCATTGAATGCGAATACAAACATTTCAAAATAGTAATTAAATAACAATCAATTATGCTGGATGTTGTAAATACTAGTGAACTTTTGTAGATAGTACTAGTGAACTGAACTGAGACTTTATTTTAATTTAATTTAATATATTTAATTGTTAAGAAAAGGAAGTGAATGGCATCATGTTATATATTCTTAGAATTATTATTAATGTAAAAAAAAAGAGAAAAAAGATATTGGGAAATAATGCAGAGAAACTCACATTGTAAATATCAGTAATTAAATAATCTGTTTTTATAAGAAAAGTCTTCATCTTGAAATTAATTCTTACTAGTGATTACAGTCTAGATAGTTATAATACTGGTCCGTCGAGCCGGAGTTGAAGAATCTACACTATGGATTTCGACGCTAGTAAGAAGTTAGAAAGATCCAAGTTGAAGCGAAAGACTTTGAAACAGACAGCGACTAAGCTGATGAACAAAATAGCCGACAGTCTCAAGAATGATGATGTTGAAGAATTTGATTTAGAAGAAATGAGAGATTCTCTGCAAGATAAAGCTGATCAAATTTACCAGTTGGACAGCGAAATCGAAGCTTTGCTAGATTTGAAAGATCTAGAACAAGAATTTGAGACGAATCAAGAATATCGCGATAGAATCACAGGTATGAAAACGAAACTTAGAATTTATCTTCGCAATTCTGCTGCAAAAGCCAAAGCTAATATTACAGATGTTTCTGCTGTTGAAGATCCGATATCGGAACAACTGGGGAATTTGAGGTCAGTTGAAAGGCAACCAAGGGTAGATCTTCCAAAATTGAAGATAGAACCTTTCGATGGAAATCTGGAGCGTTTTAAAGAATTTTGGGCACAATTTGAAAGCTCAATAGACAAGTCACTCTACTTAGACGATCTCATTACTGGAGTAGACTCAAGAGAAGGAGCGGTAGAAGAAGCTGAAAACGTTAGAAAAATATTAAAGGAAGGAAGCTTTGTTATGAGAAAGTGGACTACAAATGAAAAGAACATTCGAAAGGAATATGAAGAAAAAGAAGATGACTGCAAGGGCTCACAGAGCGATTTGCTGGGTGATATATGGAACAGAAATGAAGATACATTTCTGGTAGAAGTTCCAAATGTGGATGAGGACACTGAAACTAAAAGAAGCATTTGGAGAAACACTGGAAGATGGAATGACCCAATAGGACTGATGAATCCAATTTCTATCAGAGCCAGGATACTGGAACTACTTCAGGAACTCTGGAAACTCGACATTCATCGGGACGATGTTTCACCTAAGGAGGTTCGAAGGGTTTGGGAAAGATGGAAGGATAAAACAGAAAGATCTTCATGAAGGACGCGAAGGAAGAGTTCACGCTCGTACCGTAAGGATACCTGGTGGAGTCATTATCGGAAGAGCCATTCAACATCTCTATAAAATGGAACTTCATCAAGGGGAAGGACAATCAACATGTCCTTCCGGGCCGGAGGATGTTGTAAATACTAGTGAACTTTTGTAGATAGTACTAGTGAACTGAACTGAGACTTTATTTTAATTTAATTTAATATATTTAATTGTTAAGAAAAGGAAGTGAATGGCATCATGTTATATATTCTTAGAATTATTATTAATGTAAAAAAAAAGAGAAAAAAGATATTGGGAAATAATGCAGAGAAACTCACATTGTAAATATCAGTAATTAAATAATCTGTTTTTATAAGAAAAGTCTTCATCTTGAAATTAATTCTTACTAGTGATTACAGTCTAGATAGTTATAATACTGTTAAATAATTTTTTCTTGTAAGTAATTAATATTTTCATTTTATGTTTACATGCAAGTATAATTTTTTTCCAGTTCAACTAAAATGCTGTTTTCTGTGAATCCAGAAAGAAGTATTGAAAAGGGAAAATTATAAAAGTTTAAAAGGATGAAACTTCTATATAAACTGAAAGTTATCTTTTAAAAAATATTTGATAAATAGTAATGGAAATTAATCAATTATTCATCTAAATTGTTTTGAGGTATAGTTATTGTATTTTATAATTTATGAAAAAAAATTTCCTCCTGTGAACAGTGACAATCCATACTCAATTAACCAAACAGAATCATTATTGAGAAAAGAGTTGTATAAATGTTGGAACAAATTGGTGTAGTGCTTACTTTTTTTGTTGATAATAAATAATATTTTTTTTTTGATTAGAGGAGTTTTTATATTCTTAAGATTTAGTTCATATAATATACTTTGAAATTATCACAAGTTACACTTTAGTCTAACTGGAGTAATAAAAATTTGTTTGTAAAATCTGCCTCATTCTTTCTTACATGTTGTACTAATAAATTTCAATTTAATACAGAGTAACTGCAATAGTTCACACATTTAACTGTAAAAAAATAATTTTTGCTCCATTGAGCGGAAAATTCTCCAACAAATTATGTATGCAGTTTAAAATATAATAAGTTGAAGAATATTTAATACAAAATTCCTAAACTTTTATTGAATCTATCGTAAAAATAAAAAAGGGAACTTTCAAATATTGTGTAGAAATGAAAATAGTATAAGCACTTATTTATTTTGTTTTATAAGCTTGCAAAGTTTCAGTTTATAGATTTAAAAAGTGCAGCTAAAATTGGGAAATGATAATTAAGGATTAGTTTACTGTACCAATAAGGTGAGTATTATACTAAACTCTTATCAACCAGAATTATAGTTCCTACTTCCTAACATCTTGTATTATATTGAATTTAATGAGTAATTAATTCCTTTGATGAAAAGATATTTCAATGTAATCATACTTTATGATATAACTTTTTTCTATTGAATTTTTATTTTCTACCCCAGCTATTATCTCTCTTTTTCATAACCATTCTTTCAAAATCATGCAAGAATGAATTTCCAAAACATACTTGGAATTAAATTTGGGAAATGAAGCATTACTGCTATGAGTTACAAGAATTACTTGGTTACGCTCCTTTGAAAGGTGCAAAGCTTGTAGAAATAAGAAAAGATGAAATATTTTCTTTTTCTTTTATTGTTTTTATCAACTCTTTAATATGTGCGCTCAGCTAAAAGCTTCAGCTTGGTTTCTAGTTCACTCAAACAACACAAACAAGCGACTTGCAGTGCAGATTGAGTTTGTTTACATTTTTGGGAGCATGTGAATGCATCAGTGATGTTTTCCCGCCTTTTTAGAGAGGGATTTTATTGGTCGCTAAGCGTTTCACGTCAACAACACAACTAACCAATGAGCTGAATCTCCGAGATTTCCGCGTCATTTCGGAAGAAGATCTGAATACGGTGAAAAAGTTCAAGGCGAAATAGATATTTCGAAATCGCCTCAACTATTTAGCTGAACTTTTTCGCCGTCGGCGAAGATCTGAATATGGCCTATTTCAATATTGCACTAACTACAAATATGCAACCCCACGACCAAGATGTTTTAAAACCATTCAAAACTAGCTACAACAATAATGCTATGAATCATTGCATAATTCGAAAATATTCAAAAGCAATAAGCAATCAAATATGAAGTGGCTAAATCAGTTTGGTAAGCATTCCAATTAGTCTTCACACCTTCAAAACTCATCATGGGATTCTGAATTTCTTAAAAGAATAATAAAATTCATTAAATAAGAAATAAAATAAGTTTTTTGACATAGGTCCAAGATACACTAGTGGTGTACCTTGGACATAATATATCTACATTGATTTAAACTTTCAATTTTGACCTGAAATACTTCAGTTTAAGTTTTAAAAATATTGACTCTTTAATTTGAGTGCAGCCAAGAAGTTCCGTCTCAACATAAAGTGACCATTCTAGCCGCAGCCTCCCCAAATTTCCCATACGATTCAATTTTCCATGGGATTTCCATAGGAATGACGATCTCATGCCGTCTAGGATTCAAATGAAGGTTAAATATGATTAAATACAAGTTTATCAAAACTGAGATGGAATCATTCATTTCAGATTCATGGCTCCAAAAAGGATTGCCGTCATTGGTGGAGGAATATCAGGAATAGTCACATGCGCATCCCTCAAAGAAGTGGGTTTGGACCCTGTATGCTTTGAATGGACGGAAAAACCAGGGGGGACATGGTGCTACAGGGAATACAGTGAAGAAGGAGTTCCTTCTGTGATGTATACCACAATCATAAACCACAGCAAAGAGATTGGGGCATTGAGCAACTTCCCTCCAAGAAAAGAACACAACAACTACATGAGACACACGGAAATGTACGAGTACATATTGGAATACGCAAAAGCCAAAGACGTCCTGAGATGCATCCAATGCAACTCCAAAGTCACTGAGGTGAAGAGGGCTGAGGATTACGACGACACTGGACGGTGGGTGGTAACGGTGAAGAACATGGTGACAGGGGAAGAGACCACAGACGTTTACGACGGTTGCCTGATATGCGTGGGGCATTTGAACAGGCCCAAGATGCCGACATATCCCGGTCAAGAGAGGTTCAAGGGGAAGATTATGCACTCCCACTCTTTGAAGAGGGTAGAAGGGTTCAAGGATAAGAATGTTGTGGTTGTTGGAATGGGGTGTTCTGGAATAGATGCGGCTGTTGAGTCCAGTAATGTTGCTAAGCAGGTAAGGAAATACATTTTTTAATTCATCTTATTTAAAATGGTGTGTTTTAATAAAATAAAAATGAATTTATTAAAAAAACCTTCAAAATATGAATGAAGAAAGTGTTCAAAGTATTTTAACAAGATTCTTAATACAAATTAAACTAACATGACCCAATAAATAAATGACCAAATAAAAATAATAATACATGATGATAATGAATAAAAATAATAATAAATAAATACATGACCTAATAATTTCCCTTGATAGTTTTTGAGATATTGAAAGTGTATCAATGTGCCCTTTGTATGAAATAACCCCGTTTCACCCCTGTTCTTGAAAAAAATTAATTTTATTATTTTCATTGCTAGGTGTATTTAAGTACCAATTCTGGAGCTTATGTGATACATAGGGTTTCAAAATATGGCAGACCTGCCGACATAGCTCTGCTGACAAGGTTCAAATCAAAAATACTGGACATGTCTTACAAATTTTCCAGTTGGCTCCTTGAAGGAATAGTAGACCAGAACTTCCATCATTCCTTATATCCCGTCCAGCCAAACCACAGGTTATTAGAGAGGGATCCTGTTTTAAACGATCATTTTCATTCCAAGTTACTCTCCGGTTCGGTTATACAGAAGAAAGGACTGGAATACTTCACAGAAACGGGTGTTGTTTTCAAAGGGGAAGCAAGAGAAGTTGAAGCTGATGTCGTGATAATGGCCCAAGGGTACATTTACGGCTTCCCATTTCTCGAAAAAGGAATACTTGTGGATGATGACGGTATAATCCAGCTTTACAAGTGCATGTTTCCGACCAATCTTCCTCATACAACTTTGGCTTTTGTAGGGTTCATCTGGCCTTTGGGCCCAGGATTCCCTACAGGAGAGCTTCAGACCAGGTATGTTGCTCGTGCACTTTCCACCGACTGGAAACTACCCTCAAAAGAAGAAATGGAAAGGGATATTATGACCAGGTTTACGAGCGCTTCTCGGTATAGGCGTGACGAGAAGACTTCTTTACGCTTCGATGTAGTGCCGTACATGGATGATCTAGCGTCTGATTTAGGGGTTAAGCCTAATTTTTTAAAGATGTTCTTCACCGATATAAGATTGTTTTTTAAGCTTTTTTTTGGCCCGTTCTATTCCTACCAGTACAGATTGGAAGGTCCCCACAAGTGGGACGGTGCCAGAGATGCTATCATGACGGCTGAAGAAAGGATTTTGTGTCCTATACGTAAAACAGAAGAAGTTCGAGAGAAGGGAAATTTTTTCTTGAAATTGTTTAAAGCAAATTTATATGAAATTTTATGGTAATACCAAGAAATATTCAGCTTTAGATTAAAAGGAATATGATATACATTATTTTTCATGTTATATATAAGAACTATATTTTATTTCAAGTTTTTCATTTCTGTGACCGCAGATTGCAAAAGGGTGCAAAGTCTTGCACTAATGCTAAATGTAAGAGTTATACTTTTGTGCTATCTGAGAATAAACTTAAAAATAAAATGTTTAATAACAGTAAAACTTTATTATCTTTGTTAAACGTTGCTTTAGCATATTTTTATCATCAGCGCATTTTTAAATTTATATTATTTTCCTAACAAAAACACTTCAGATTTAACAATTTGAAATACGGGTAAATATAATTGTTTTTAATTCCATTGGTATTATTTTCATCTCTCTATTTTGTCATCTTTTTCATTTTTCTCTATCAATAAAATATTTTCCTATTTTCCCATAGTCATTGTGTGTTTCACTCTTTTTATTACTTTCCTATTAGAAAATACTTAGTAGTAGTTAAGTTTTGTAAACTTTTTCTGCTACAAATACCAAGAAATGTTAGGTGGTGGAAAATTCAATGAAAAAATGTATTAAATTCATTTAAATTTTTAATATTAAAGAAACTTATTTCATTCCAAGTTTTTCTTTTCTGTAACTAGATTGATTGCAAAATATACAAGTCTTGTACTGATGCTTTTAACATGATGGTTATCTTTAACAAATTGTTTTTTTTTTGTTTATTTTACTATATTTTGAGAGGGTGTTAAAATACCAACACACATTTTGTTAAATTTTATTTTTTTCTATAATTTCCAAAAAAAATCCCACCCTGGCCCGGGGTGGGATGGGGCATATCTTTTTAAATTAAAATTTAAGATTACTTTTTAAATATGTGATTAAAAACCACAAAGATGGAAGTATTTTACACATTTTAAAGATTTATTACAAAAACACCCCGGTAGCAACAGTTTTAAAAATAGGTTATTTTCAAAAGAACTGTAGCTTTTAGGCTTAACTCAACTATATATTCATACAGAATACATTATTCTGTTTAGAAAACAATATAAACCATTAAGAAAGCAACCAAGAATCAGATTGAAAATTCACTTTGAAAAGTGTAATACTTATAGTCCACTGAAAATAGAGTTGAACCTCGGACAAATTGCAATAAAAGGTTTCTCAACGGTTTTCACTTAGGAATGACCTCAATAATAACATACTAAAAATCGGCCATAATCGGCCGGGGGGAAGTTTAATTTTTTTTAAATTTTTAAAAAATGGCCAAAAAAATATTTCAAAAAATCAAATTATAAAAATAGAGACTTATGATACATGTTTATAGGCTATTTTTCAGTGCTGAATACGAATATACCATTTAAATTTTAAAAAATTTAAAATTTCAATTTTTAAAAATTAATTCAAAATTTGGAAAGTTGAAAAAATTAAAACATCGCTCAAAACCACAAAATAATTGCAAAAGAAATAATTTAAACGGTTTTCAATTAGAAATGACTTAAATAATAACATACTAAAAATGGAAGAAAATCGGACAATAAAAAGTTTAATTTTTTTCAAATTTTCAATTTTTTTGGCCTCAAAAATCGACCTTTTTAAAAACTCTTGTTAAAAACGTTTGAGGAATTTACCAAGGTCATTTTTCCATGGATGTTGTAGGTATATACCTCTATAACATAAAAAAAGCACAATTGGTGATTAAATCATTAGTTAATTAATTAATTTATAAAAATTAACGTTGAAAATACAGGTAAAATCTTTCAATCAAGTAATAAGGAAAATATTTAGACAATATTTGGTAATAAATGATTTTAAAAATAATTAAATTGAAAAAGGGCAAAATATCGTTCAAAAAAAAAATTTTAAATTAATTTAAAAATTTAATTTTTTTAAAATTTTAAAATTTTGTAGTATATGCATGTGATACATGTCTCTAGGCTATATTTTAGTGCTGTTTACGAATATCACGCCAACTTTTCAATAAAATTTAAATTAACTGTGGAAAAATTGAAGCATTTTTCTCAATAATTTTGTTTTTTATGCTTCATTTTTTCCACAGTTAATTTAAATTTTATTGAAAAGTTGGCGTGATATTCGTAAACAGCACTAAAATATAGCCTAGAGACATGTATCACATGCATATACTACAAAATTTAAAAATTTTAAAAAATTTAAATTTTTTAAATTAATTTAAAATTTTAATTTTTTGAACGATATTTTGTCCTTTTTCAATTTAATTATTTTTAAAATCATTTATTACCAAATATTGTCTAAATATTTTCCTTATTACTTGATTGAAAGATTTTACCTGTATTTTCAACGTTAATTTTTATAAATTAATTAATTAACTAATGATTTAATCACCAATTGTGGTTTTTTATGTTATAGAGGTATATACCTACAACATCCATGGAAAATGACCTTGGTAAATACCTCAAACGTTTTTAACAAGAGTTTTTAAAAAGGTCGATTTTTGAGGCCAAAAAAATTGAAAATTTGAAAAAAATTAAACTTTTTATTGTCCGATTTTCTTCCATTTTTAGTATGTTATTATTTAAGTCATTTCTAATTGAAAACCGTTTAAATTATTTCTTTTGCAATTATTTTGTGGTTTTGAGCGATGTTTTAATTTTTTCAACTTTCCAAATTTTGAATTAATTTTTAAAAATTGAAATTTTAAATTTTTTAAAATTTAAATGGTATATTCGTATTCAGCACTGAAAAATAGCCTATAAACATGTATCATAAGTCTCTATTGATATAATTTGATTTTTTGAAATATTTTTTTGGCCATTTTTTAAAAATTAAAAAAAAATTAAACTTCCCCCCGGCCGATTTTGGCCGATTTTTAGTATGTTATTATTGAGGTCATTCCTAAGTGAAAACCGTTGAGAAACCTTTTATTGCAATTTGTCCGAGGTTCGGCCCTTTTTTTCGCTATTTTCAGTGGACTATTAGTTACTTTTGCTTAGTGAAACCATCTTTTTCATTTAGAAACTTGTAGGAGCTTGCAACTAAAATAGTAAACAGCAACAAGTATGAAGCCATGGTGGCTTTACCTGGAGGAACACTCAAAAACTAATTTTATTTATAATTTTAAGATTTATTGAAGGTGTCCGATTCTACCTACTGTCCCATCCATCCCCAGTCTCCCCTACATTTATAAATAGGATTTAAAATGGATTATAATAATTTGTACAAAAAATACCGATTAAAAATTTGAGTAATAAATGAAATAATTGGTTTTTGAATGTAGCATTAATACATTTATAAGAAAATTTCAATGTCATTACTAAATAAAATATAAAACATTGTATCCTTATTTTCTTATACTAAACGCATTTTGGATCCAATATTTTTAAAATTTATTTCTTATGTATGTTACCGTTAAAGTATGAAATCCGTTATTTCATAGAATACCTAGTTATTCCATGGAATAACTGATCGTGTCCGTTAAAGTGTAAAACTAACTTGTATTTCATAGTTTAACTAGTTATTTCATAGAATAACGATCTGCAGCCCGTTAAAGTGTAAAATAATCTATATCAGGGGTTCTCAAACTTTTTAACAACGCGACCCACTTTTTAGAAACAAAATCTAACGCGACCCACCTCATTTTCCGTTAATTATCTCTTGCCATTAGAAGATAAATTAAATTTTTTTTTAAAATTAAAAGTAAGTATTTTAACCTTTTACCTGCTGATGTTCCCAAATGGGAACATCATTTTAAGGAATTTTTTACCACTTAATTTTTCATGCAGGAATTTGATACTTGGTAGAAAGCTACTTAAAGATATGAAGTTATTTTATATGAAAACGTTTTTCAGGTGCAATTTAATACTTTTTGTAGAATTTTTTGTACATCAAAATTAGAGAATTTTGGTTCTTCCAAAAGTAGCACAAGTTTCAACTCGTGAAAATTTTAAAAAA
This sequence comes from Tetragnatha versicolor, assembly GCA_024610705.1. NCBI lineage: Eukaryota > Metazoa > Arthropoda > Arachnida > Araneae > Tetragnathidae > Tetragnatha > Tetragnatha versicolor. The sequence goes on from JANDEH010000001.1 coordinate 70,305,792, forward strand.
ATTTAGTTTTAAATAATTTTGCTTTGTTTAGGTAGCTTAAGTACACATCTTCCCATTTGGCTTGACAGAATAGCTTTATATTCCAATTTTGGAGAGTAATTACCAATACAACGTATATGTTCTCAAATGGGAACATCGGCGTTTGGGGTAAGTATTTGAGGGGATTTTTATAACATGCAGAAATTCAATTTTTTCCTATTTTCGCTAATTTTTAGAACCTTTTTTGTCTCAAAAGATTAAAAAAGGTTAAGAATGATGTTTTACGTTATAAAATATAAAATTTTTTATTTTTTCACTGGATTTATGGAGAAATAAATGCCAAATCTGTTTAGCAGATTCTTACACTTGTATATTTTTCTAACTGCCCGATCGATTAATTTTTAGTAATTATCATTAGGGGTTATGCAAAGAGCAAAATTGGAGTTCTTCTGAGGATTTGTGTATGTATTTTGTTTGAGTACTTTTTTATATAAAAATTTTAGGGATACAATTGAAGAATTTTGAAAATAATGAAAAGTTTCTAGGGGCCATTCATTAATTACGTAAGGATGATTTTGGCAATTTTTGACCCCCCCTCCCCCCATGTAAGGGTACGTAAGATTTTTCAAACCCCTCCCCCCCTATTCTTACGTAAGATTCCATTGTTTTTCAAAACAATAAAATGTTAGAAAACTCTCCGTGTGACGTAAATCAAAGGTTTTTATTTTTCAACAGATAAATAATAGTATTCTTGCTGTCAACTACATATTACTATTATATGTTATTATCTCTTGATTATAATAATTGGAATTTGTTTATATTAACTAGGAAAATCTTACGTAAGAATTGGTTTGACCCCCCACCCCCCAAGTAAGGGTATGTAGAGATTTTTCCAACCCCCCCTCCCCCTCGGGACCCTTACGTAATTAATGAATGGCCCCCTACATCTAAAAACACTCTTCTAACGTAAGTTGGATGTAAGAGATATGTGGTTCAGTTCGGAATCTTCCATGAAAAACACAGCTTTAATGAATCAATGGAGATAATTATGATTATCACTTTTGATAGCTAATTAGATTTGAATGCAATTAGTTGATTTTATTCTAGATATCCGTATAGAACCGTAATTAAAACTAATTTTTCTCACAGAAACGTAACTGTTTAGCTTTGAAGTGCATGGGAACACTCTTACGTATTTTTTATACCAAAATATTACCCATAGTGCAAGAAAAATGTACGGAGAAGCTTCGCGTGCGTAATAAACATGTTAATTTTTTCTTATGAAAATCTATAAAATGTTTCTCAATTGTCCAAGTATGGGTAATAAAAATGAAAAAACAGTCCACTATCATAAAAATGTTCATAATTATTGAGTAGAAACCTATTTCAATCATTTTATATGAATTAATTGTAAAATATGTGCCTTTTGAAAATCCCCCTAAAAACTTCACCCCAAACGCCAATGTTCCCAAATGGGAACATCCTGAAAATCACACTTAGGATTTTTTTTCTGCCAAAAAATGACTAGAATGATTTTAGGGGTCATCCATAAATTACGTGAGGTGTTTTTTCCAAAATCTGGACCCCCCCTCCCCCTTTGGTGAGATTTAGTGAGATTTTGCTGGACCCCCCTCCCCCCAAGTGAGATTTACCTACAACCTTTAAAAATAATTTTCTATCCAATTCGTTTGCATTTTGAGGAAAAGAACATTATTCCGCCTAGAAATCACCACAGTATCTTATCTGTGGGTATTATTCCTTTCTCAAACTTAAAAAAAATCGTTTAATTTCGAACTTAAAAAGTTGACGTGAGTTTTTCACCGACCCCCCCTCCCCCCTTGGTGAGATTTGGTGAGATTTTTCCAAACCCCTCCCCCCCCTTTTTGACCTCACGTAATTTATGGATGACCCCTTAGTAATAATGAAACAAGCCATTTAAGCCAAAAATCAGAACCTTTAATTCTAAATTTGAATTGCGGCGGTATAAGGTTAATTTGAGTGTATGAAATAATTTAATAGTGGTGTCAATAATCCCCACCATAAAAAGGGGGGCCTGGGGGTCCCCCCATAAAATTTTTAAAATTTGACCTTAAAAAACATTGTTTAACACGTTTTTAGTAATCTGAGATAAATTGTAGGTGCATCATTTCCTAAAAAAAAATCTTAAAATTTTAATTTCTCCCTCCGGTGTAGATGGGGAATTTATGCACTGATTTTTTTTCAAATCTTATTTGAATTAACTAGTTTTGCATTATCAGCACATTAAAGTGACACACATAGTATGTATTCACATTAATTGTCTTTTGCCTTCGACACCAATTAGAATAGTTCTTATTGCTCTTATTTTTATGTTTTAACTATATGGGTAATTTAATAAATTTCAAAAGTCCATAACACGTTTGTAAAAGTTATATTTTAAGATAGATTTATATTTTTAAAATATATATTTTTTTCTGAAAAATTAAATATCTTCTCGCGACCCACCAAAAATTTAATGGCGACCCACAGGTTGGGGAACTCTGATCTATATCATATATCTCTCAGGACAAATACATTTACCTTCCACCCCTACTGCATTTATGAACTATTCCAGGCCATAGGGAATTAATTAATTGTAATTCCAAGTGTCATTTTAGTAATTCTTGTAGTAACAAATGATTTTATGGTACGTTTCCATAAATACCATTTATACACTGCATTAATTATATGAATTGCTTCTTTTTCATTTTAATTGTATACTAGCTGTTACAACCCTGCAAAGCCGGGTTTTACAGCTAGCCTTCTTTGGCGCTGATGCGAGATTCGCTCGTTCTTACCTGTTCGTATTTACTTACACTCTAGTGACATTCCCTAACATTAAATGTGCAGTTTTAATTCATTATCTTCGAAAGGCGTTTTGTCTCTGATTTGACATGGCATTGTCACAAATTGAAATAATTTCCATTTAATTTAGACCGGCCGTCAGCCCAATCCACCGAACAGGATCTGTGCAAACTTGTTCTTAAATAAAATCTTACTACCCCTATATGAACCCATTTTAAGTGGAATTCTCCCAAAACCTTCCATTTTTAAATTATTATTTGATTTTAAGTTGCCTCATAGTTTGAAGTTAATATAATTTTTTTATTGTAATACCACCTCTGAAGAGAAATAAGTAATACTTCAATCAAACCTGTACCAGTAATTCTTTTGGAAGTCAATATGCCTAGTATCCTGTTGAGATGAATCTAGTGAACCGTCAAAACTTTGAAGTTTAATTTCAAAGTAGATTTTCTTCACGCTCTTTAAAGGACGTTTTGCCAGTTTTGGTGAAAATATTAACTAAAAACAATGGGGCAAATTGAAATTAATTTCTAGTTCAAAAATGGAATGCTTTGGAGGAACGTGTTATATTATTGGCTCATCTAGGAGGGGAAAGCTTCCGTTTAAGACCGAGTTTGTCCAAATCGGTTCGGGGGTTCGGGCCGGCCGAAAGGAACCTGTCCATAGAGTTAACATTAGAGGAAAACGAAAAGAACGCATAATTTTAAAATGGAAGGTTTTGGAGGAACGTGTTATATTATCGGCTCATCTAGGGGTAGAAAGCTTTCGATCAAGATCGGGTTTGTCCAAATCAGTTCAGGGGTTTGGCCTGGAGGCCGGCGGAAAGATCTCCCATAGAGTTAACATTAGAGAAAAGTGAAAAGAACGCATAATTTTAAAATGGAAGGTTTTGGAGGAACGTGGTATATTATTGGCTCATCTAGGGGTGAAAAGCTTTCGATCAAGACCGAGTTTGTCCAAATCGGTTCAGGGGTTCGGCCTGGCGGCTGGCCGAAAGGAACCTCTCCATAGAGTTAACATTAGAGAAAAGTAAAAAGAACGCATAATTTTAAAATAGAAGGTTTTGGAGGAACGTGTTATATTATTGGCTCATCTAGGGGTGGAAAGCTTTCGATCAAGACCGAGTTTATCCAAATCGGTTCAGGGGTTCTGGCTGGCGGCAGGCCGAAAGGAACCTCTCCATAGACTTAACATGGAGGCAAAACGAAAAGAACGCATAATTTTAAAATGGAAGGTTTTGGAGGAACATGTTATATTATTGGCTCATCTAGGGGTGGAAAGCTTTCGATAGAGACCGAGTTTGTCCAAATCGGTTGGGGGGTTCGGCCTGGCGGCCGGCCGAAAGAAAAACTCAATTATTTTAATATACTAGGGAGCTACCGCCCCCTGCTCGCTATCGCTCGCCAACCCCCGTTAACTGCTGACGCAGGGCCTTTCGGATCTCTTCGCAGTCCCCACAAAATCCTGCTCACTAAAATTATTTATTTATAAAACATTCGTTATAACAATTAGTAGAAAAAAACGTCAACCAACTTTCCAGAAGCACACTCCCTTAAAAGTTAGAATATTTATTGGTTGTAAATTACCAATAATTTAATCAAAACGTTTTCCTTGAAAATAGCCATCAAGTCTGCTCGTAACTATTGTTATTCAATATTTACAAAAACGTTCAACAATGAATCTGTTAAATTTAATTTAAGTACCTACTAACTCGTCAAAATGTCTAGTGTTTTATCATTCAAGTTTTAGTTTTTAAACCGACTTTTTAAACAATACAATTTAAGCTATTGAAAATAGTAAGAGAAAAAATCTACATTGCACTCAATGTTTACAAACAATAAATTTTGGTGTGTGAAATTCTATACTTTAATAGTATATCTGTAAGTTTCTGGAAAACTCTTATCAGTCTTTTAAAAATATTTAATTTAGAAAGTACATATTTTGAAGCGCATTTTTAAAGCGGGAAAGGAATTATTTTCATCATTAATGAATAGCGTTGGTTGGTCATTGTGATTGGAGGTATAATAAATTGTACGACAGTTTCTTGCTGTTAACTGCAACCTTATCTGTAATCCAGAAAAATGGAAATATTTTAGAATTGAGAATTTTTTTAGAAATTCTAAAGGCACTTTGCACATCTTCAAAAGAATCCGAACAGTTTGATACCAAAAACATGTTATACGGATCAGTAATTAAAAAGCCTTTCTCTGGAAACCATTTACAAAAACTTTTTTTTAGAATAGAGAGATTAGATCATTAGTTTAATTTCATTTTAGATAAATTGTTTATTTTACACTTTTTCTGTCTCTCATTAGTTAATTTATAGAATACCTAGTTATTTCATAGAATAACTAGTTAAAGTGTCAAATTAATAACATATTACACACTTTAACGGACACAATCAGTTATTCCATGGAATAACTAGGTATTCTATGAAATAACTGCATTATATACTTTTACGGTAAAATGTGTTTATAATAAATAACACAATACCAGACGTGTGAATCTAATAACCTTTCTTTTTTACTAGCACAAATTCTCTGCGATAAGTTATGAACTTTGGAAGCCGACTTATTCAATGTTTATACACATTCATCCTTTTTCTGAATAAAATCGTAGATTCTAACGAAAAAAAATATACAATCAAAAACAAAAACAAACCAGCTACTTCCTTTCTTATAGGGAAGCGGTTCTTAAACTTCCTATCATCACGGACCCCTTTATGTAGCAGCCAGACATCGCGGCCCCCCCCAACATTTTGAACACCAAGAGCCGTAACCAGACTTTTGTTTTCAGTTTTAGATTAATTAAAATTAGTATATGTTATAATAAATTTTAAAATTACTCCAGAGGAAGGGGACAAAACTTATCCCTCATCCCCCATGTATATTTCATGGGTCTTATGAGTAATGAAGTTCTAGCTACCAAAGGGGGGTCTGGGGGTCCTCCCCCATAAAAGTTTTGGAAATTCAATTAATTAGTCTTGATTATCCTAGTTAGAATTTTTGAATATTAATTTTTATGTATGATTTGCATTTTGATAAACTTAATGTAAAAAATAGTTTATAATAAAAAGGTTTAAAAACAAAAAAGTATATGGGGGGTCATCCTCAGAAATGTTTGAGAGAAATTTGTCCCTAAAAACACACAGGATTTTAACTTGGTTTTGATACACTTCGTCCTAATTTCAGGCTATATTCTTAGGTAGGATTTCAATTTTGATTAATTTATTTCTAAAAAGTTTTTAGTTATAAAGTACTAAAGGGGGTTTGGGGGTCCTCCCCCTGAAATTTTTTTGGAGATTTATCCAAAAACAGGGTTTTAACTTGTTTTGATGCACCAAGTCCAAATTTCAGGAGGGGGGCAGGGTCCCTTCACCCACCCTTATATACGCCCCTGTAATTTCTCCAAGTATTTGTGATGGTCTGAAAATTTCAAGGAAAAAATTATGCAATGAAGTCGAAATTTCGAGGGGTTTGGGGGTTCTCCCCCAGAAAATTTTTTAAATTTGCCTCTTAAAACTAGTGTTTCATCTAATTTTGAAACTCTTTGGGGAATTCTAAAAGTAACTTGAAGAATTCCTCAAGGTAACTCGCGGACCCCCGGGGGTCCGCGGACCACAGTTTAAGAACCGCTGTGATAGGGGTTTCCCCTTTTAGCAATAATATAACCTTTTTATTCCTTACGAAAAAGAAATACCCCCGTTGTACTGAGTTTTATAAGGGAACATCTATAAATTACGTGAGGTTTTTTTCCAAAATCTGGACCTCCCTCCCCCCTTGGTGAGATTTAGTGAGATTTTGCTGGATCCCCGATCTGCAGTATATAGAACACAATGATTAGCGACTTTTAATTAGAAAAAAAGCTGAAAATGTATCATAAAAGTGACTTTTTCGGCAATTTTAATAACAAAAAGTCATTATAATTAATAAGAATTAAACATTTAATTAAAATATAACCTGGATATATTTATCTTAGTATTAAATATAGTTAAATGATTAGTTTTTTCTTTTAATTAATACAAATTAATTAATTCCTTATAATTTAAGACTTTTTATTCCATTAATTAAGCAAAAATAAGAATATTTTCCGAAACAAAATGAACAAAAATAATGAATTTACTAGCTAAAATGAAAGTAATTTTATAAATATCAATTATTTAATTCACTAGGGGGCTCTGCCCCCTGCTCGCTATCGCTCACCAACCCCCGGAACTGCTTCGCACTTCTTTGAAGATCGCTTCGCGATCTTAGCGAGCAGAGCTCGCTTGTTTCATCTCAACAATCCAGGCTCGTCGGCTTAGTTAATGCTCCTTTGATACCGAAGCTACTCATCTCTCTAGTTTATCAATGATTTAATTCGAATCATTCATTCCCTCGAAGATATCAAAATAAAACGGTTTCTAAAATATTCATCTCTTAACTTCAATTCTTCTTTCTTCAATTATTGAATAGAAATGTTTTTAAAAAAATATCAAGCAAGTCTACCAATGATCATCAACCAACTTAGAGAAAAAACAAGCCTTTAAGAAACTTTAAATTTTTAATATGCACGTAAACATCTAGTGAATCGTCGGAAATTAAAGAAATAAGACTCATAAAAATAAGCTGTTTCCCTAGTGAAAGACCAGAAAGAGAAGAAAAAATTTAAACTTTGAATCTTAATAATTCTAAAACTGATTCGAATTTTTTAAAAAACGAAACGCCAATATTTTTATAAAAAATAACTGTATATGTGTCTAAAATATTGTACCTCTGTTATGATTAGATTTTATTTTATAACGAAAAAATCGAAAACCTATATGTTATTTCAAACCTATATGTTTTCGGCGGTTATTAAACCAATTAATCAAACTTTAGTCCAGGGTAGATAATTTTTGAAACAAAAAAAATAATAGTAGGATGAAACACATTGGAAAAGGAAGATAATATAACAAAAAAGAAAGGAAAAATAAATTACGGCCGATCTGAGGTCGGGAAAAAGAAGGGGGGGTAAAAAGGGGTTTTTTTAGAATAAAAAGCGGTTTATCTCGATTTCCGACAAAACTACAAGTCCTATGGAAAAAATTTAAATAGCAAAGTTGTAGGTAGTAAAAAGATCTACAACTTTTGTATTCACACTTTTTTCACATAACCTCAAAATTTATGTGAAAAACTCAAATAATAAATTTTTTGGTTTTTTATTTTTATCTTTTACAAAAAAAAATTTTTTTTCATGAAATTCGGTGAAAACTTACCTTTTGATGTCCCAAATACACCTTAATTTTTTTTATTTAAAATATTTATTTTTTCTCCTTATTTTGGCTTGATATCGAAAAAGCACCCTAATTTTCATTCGAAAAATCTCACGTCAAAATATCTGCTTTTTTAAAAAAGTTGGTGGGCTTTTTGTTCGTTGAAATCTCTACTTTCTGATGGTGTAAAAAAATATATACATCACTATGGTAAATGTTCTCAGAAAATGCAAAGACACGAAAAAAACCCGAATCCGAAATTTTTTTAAAATCAGTATGTACAATTTTGAGCTAGGGTAAACGCACCAGTACCAGGGCAGTTAAGGAAAATTTTGCATTCAATTTAATATAACTCCTTGTAAAAACAATCAAATGTCTGGCTACTACCACCTAATTAAATACCTAAAATTATCCTTAATAACATGTATGTTTTTAAAAATTATTTTAATAAACATTAAGCCACTAAATTTTACAATTTATGAATTTACTCCCATTGTACCAGTAGCCGTTCACTTTACCCCAATATCTGACCAATGCATGCACCATTATCCGTCCTTAAATAACGATTAAAAAGTGAAACAAAATACCTTTTTTAATGAACTATGTTTAATTTAAAGGGTTTTTCAAAACGAAATTTTTGAATATTTGAAACGAATATATTATATGAATAGTTTTAGTCTCCTTGATGGCATTTCTTCATCGGCAAACCTTCCCGATTTTAGTGGATCTTCGAAATCTTCAAGACCATCACAGTCTTCGTTTACAATAATATTTTTATTCTGTATTGGTTCTTCATCCACAGTTTCATCTTCCTCATAGGTTTTTTCTTCCACATTGGAGCATTCAGTACCATGACAATTGGAGCATAAATGTGTACATTTGAAGCCATGTTTTCGGCAGCCACATTTTAAATTGTTGCATCCAGTTTCGCAGCTGCAGCAAATGGTTTTGAGCAATATTTCTGGAATTAATTCATTTTCTGTAAATTTGGGCATAATTCCACGGTGATGTTGCTTCCAGCCCCAATCTGTTGCTGTCAGTTCTTTACCCAGCCAAGTTTGAACTTGATAATATGCCCTGTAACAATGTTGTACTGCTGCTCCTTCTGTGGGTGGGAGATTTGCCAATATGAAAGATGATTTAATTTTTGCCAATTGATATTTTCGAAATCTTAATTGATTAAGCGTTATATTATCATATTTACATTTATAAATAGATTTGATTAATTGTAATCCATTTTTTTCGACATTTTCTTTGTTTGCATCTTTTTTATAAAAAACACTGGCCAAATTTGACAAATTTTTTTCGTCTAATAAGGAATTTACGATACTTTTCTTTCCTTTTCCGGCAAATCCAGATGTTGTACCGCAACCAGAAAAACAATGCAGAAATGCAACGATATCTTTGAAGGATTCATATTTGAAACTATCAGATGTGAAAAATGTATATTTTACATTTTCAGAACCTGGCTTGAGAAAATAAATGTCCTGATTATTTGAAATTAATTGATTCAAAAGAACCAAAAGATCAATATCTTGACCCACAACAATGACAGTTTTATTAGTGTCTCTGGCAATTTCTTTGCATTTTCTGCTAACATTTACCATAGTGATGTATATATTTTTTTACACCATCAGAAAGTAGAGATTTCAACGAACAAAAAGCCCACCAACTTTTTTAAAAAAGCAGATATTTTGACGTGAGATTTTTCGAATGAAAATTAGGGTGCTTTTTCGATATCAAGCCAAAATAAGGAGAAAAAATAAATATTTTAAATAAAAAAAATTAAGGTGTATTTGGGACATCAAAAGGTAAGTTTTCACCGAAATTCATGAAAAAAATTTTTTTTTTGTAAAAGATAAAAATAAAAAACCTAAAAATTTATTATTTGAGTTTTTAACATAAATTTTGAGGTTATGTGAAAAAAGTGTGAATACAAAAGTTGTAGATCTTTTTATTACCTACAACTTTGCTATTTAAATTTTTTCCATAGGACTTGTAGTTTTGTCGGAAATCGAGATAAACCGTTTTTTATTCTAAAAAACCCCCTTTTTACCCCCCGCCCTTCCTTTTCCCGACCTCAGATCGGCCGTAATTTATTTTTCCTTTCTTTTTTGTTATATTCTCGTCCTTTTCCAATGTGTTTCATCCTACTATTATTTTTTTTCTTTTTTTACCATTTTCAAAGGCTTCTGCACTGGTCTACTTATAAATCCTACTACTATTATAATTGTGAAATGTTTGTCTGGATGTTTGTTACTCTTTCACGCAAAAACTACTGAAAGGATTTTAATGAAATTTTACTATAATGTAGCTTATACATCAGAATAACACATAGGCTATAATTTATAAAGAGAAAATCGGTCCTTCATTCTTTTTTTTCCAATTTTTCTTCTTTTTTCACTTATTTTTCCGTGTTTGAAAACCTGTTTTACCAGTCATACAACGAGTTAAAAATAAAACATTGTTTCAAATGAGACAGATCACTAGACTTTTTAATTTACTAGATCTTTTATTTTTGTTTTAAACACTGGTTTTAAATTTGTTAATTTGTTCACTAGACTTACTAATTTACTAGACTTTTTATTATGGTTTCAAATTTGTTATTTTATAAAGGCACCAAGATATTAAACATTATCAGGAACATCGGGATTGTAAAAAGTGACAAGAACACCGGGATTGGAAAATTAGCGAGAACATCGGGATGGAAAAAATTACCGGGTTATAAAAATTACCGAGAACACTGGGATAGGAAATTTACCATAAAGACACCGGGAATACCGGAATATAAAAATTACCGTAAACACTGAGATAGGAAAATTACCGGGACCGCCGGGATTAGAAAAATTACCGTGACCACCGGGATAAGATTACCGGGAACACTGGGATAGGAAAGAGGTGCTTGGGATACTGGGATGATTTGTAATATTGCTAATTTACAAAATTATAAATGTATTTTAAGAAATATTTTAAAAAATAAATTTATAAACTCCCCCCCGTGCAAGGCCGGGTATAACAGCTAGTCTGATTATATTTAACAACTCGATTAATTAAACTATAGCATATCTTAAATACTATTTTAACATACATTGAAATGGGTTATAGCATATCTTTAAGATCATAATAACAGAACAGGAATCAAACAAATAATGTGACTAAATTTAGAAAATTTCAGAGCGAAAATTTCGAAAGGCTGAGCGAAAATTTTGCACCTTGCCTTTGTGTAAATTTTCTTCGTAGTTATCAAGGCGATGGGTTAAGGACGCCGTGACGTCCACCTTCTTATTATATTTATACTTAGAGTATGAAGGATAAATTGCATTTCTTGATAACTCTTTCAATGGTTTGGACGGGTATAAAAGGAGAAAATGTCAGAACTTGCATAAAACCATATTCAAGCTAAGCTAAAATACATTTTTTCTGGAATTTTACAGTGATATTACTCATAACTGTAAGTAAGTTTGAAAACTATTTTAAATTAATGATTGTATAAACATCGTTACATATTATTGAACTCTCGAGTTTGATTTCATAAATGTTATTGAACTGTAACTTAGAACCTATATTTGTGTTCATCTTAATTAGTGTTAGGCTACAGGATTTTTTTATTGTGTTTTTTAAAACCAGTAGCCAATTTATTTTTGCGATGAGTTAACAATTCAAAACCAAAATTATTAATCTCTCTATTCTAAAAAAAAGTTTTTGGTGAACGGTTTCCAGAGAAAGGCTTTTTAATTACTGAACCAAATGACACATGTATGGTATCAAAATGTCCGAATTCTTTCCGGATTTCCGAGTAAGCCCTTCGATTTTTCAAAAAAATTCTTAATTTTAAAATATTTCCATTTTTTTAGATTTCGGATAAGGTCGCAGTTACAAAGCAAGAAACTATGAATTTTAAAACAATTGAAAATATATTTCACTGGTTTTTTAACATTCAAATACATTAAATAATCATCTTTCTATTTATCACACTAATTTAAAAAATATATGTTGGATTCTTTTTAACAATATTTATATTTTTGCTGTTCAAACGATTTTAATTATATTTAAAACTAATGTATAATTAATTTATCTTTTATTTTTAAATAATTAATTCATATTTATGTATTTATCTTTGTCGTTGTGGCAACCTAATCATTACTATATTTACAATAAAATATAAACTCGCTTTCAGAAATTTTGAACTTTTGCATTTATTTATTACAATAATTATTATTTTATATCCTTTTGCAAGTTATATTATTTCAGGTAGTAAAAGGTAACTTTTTTTTATAATGCAAAAACGCAAAACTAGATATGGTGGGGGAATGTTTTAGAAATAAAGATAAAAATCGAAAGTCAGAACATTCGTGTCATTGCTATGAAACTGACACAATTTCGATGTTTATTTGTTCTCATGAAGCAAAATTCTAAATTTTCGTGATGTTTACGATAATTACTACATTTTTCACAGACAATCAATGAAAATCATTACAAATTTTAAGAAAGTAAAATTCATTCCGGAGATGTTTCAGTGCTTCTGAATGGATCTGTGTGAGAAAAACATTACCTTGGGGAAATGGTAAAAGAAAGTTTACACTGCTTTGTTACTAATTTTCTTGGAATTAAATGGCGATCCGCCAATTCATATTGCCATAAAAGAACTGTTAAAATTTCGCCGCTGAATGAATATTCCCCTTTTTTGAAAGAATACCCCAGATAAGTAGTTCCCCTGTTTTAAGAATGTTTTATAAAATGAGTAAGTGCTGTGAATTGTGTTTTGTGAGGATGGCAGAGATCCTTAAGTATCAGCGTCAGCAGTTAACGGGGGTTGGCGAGCGATAGCGAGCAGGGGGCGGTAGCTCCCTAGTACATTAAAATTAAAGACGAATTTAGTAACTTTAAAAGCTTGTAGGAGATAAAAAGTTTTTTTTCACATGCTCTCTCTTATAGAATACTCTGATTTTTATACTATAAGTAATTTCTTAGTATATGCTTTAAAAAGTGTTTTATACTATTTGTTAATATACAATTATTGTTTCACAACTACTATTATTCATAAATGGAAGGAGTATTTCACCATTATCGCTGTTTAATGGACAATAAGTGTTAACTCACAACTCTCATCCGTGCTGATGAGTCCTAACAAGGACGAAACCAGTCCACTGCTGGAGGCGACGCTTGAGAGTTGTGAGTTTACACTTACTTTTATCCGTGTCTCAAAAAATATTTCATGAAAGTAATCTGTCGAAGTTACTTTACTTTATGAACTTTTTTCATTAAATTATTTTTCTCCCTCAAGTAGTTTATTTATTTTAGTTTTAATTGTGCAATATCTGAACTAGTATATTATTCTCTGATAACCAATATTTAATATTTTGCAAAACTAGGGGGCTCTTCCCCCTGCTCGCTATAGCTCACCAACCCCCGGAACAGCTTCGCAGTTCTTTGAAGATCGCTTTGCGATCTTAGCGAGCAGAGCTCGCTTGTTTCATCCCAACTATCCAGTAAAACCTGGAACTTGTCTGCTTAGTTAATGGTCATTTAAAATCGAAATGTTTTATCTCTCTAACTTATCAATTACTTAATGCGGACCATTAATACAAAAATATACAAATAAAACTGTTGCAAAAATATTCCTTTTTAGCTTACCAATAATTTAATCGAAATTTTTTCAAAAAATATCCAGCAAGTCTACTAATTATCATCAACCATCTTAGAGAAAAAAAAACATGCCATTAAAAAACTTTTCAATTTATAAAATGCACGTGCGTATCTAGTGAATCATCGGGAATAAGAAATCAGACTCAAAAAAAGCATCACCTGTTTCTCTAGTGAACGACCAGAAAGAGAAGAAAAAATTGAAACTTTGTATCTTAATAATTCTAAAACTAATACGAATGTTTTAAGAAACGAAACGCCAATCTTTCAAAAAAATTGTATATGTGTTTAAAATATCATACTTCTACTATGATTAGTTTTTCTATTATAACGAAAAAAACGAAAAAGGGTGAAACATTTCGAAACTTTAGAATTTAATTACTTCAAAAATAATTCGAAAAAAGGGCGACGAGGTGCAAAACTTCATACCTGAGAGTATGTGTCTGCAAAAAAAATCATGTTTCTGCTGTAAATAGATTTTGCTGGGGGCGAACTCGCAGCAGAAAAAAAATTTCGACTTTGACAATAAATACCTATAGAACTAATTATCTAATTAATTAGGTTTTGGAACTGAAATGACCCTCATATTTGCAGGCAATAATTTCTCTTGTTTCTAATAATGTAATATTTGTAACAACTTGAGTGGGGGAATCTGGGAAATTCGCAAAAAAAATTCCTATAGACTTCCCTAACCCTGTATTTATACATCTGGGTGGTTCAGTGAATGCTCGTTCCATAAGTTTTACATTTTAATTAAACAAGCATTTTAATAAGTTTAAAGGGGAAACAAAGATTCTCCCTCAATAACTCATGGAAGAGCATTAAAGTAATGTCAATTAACAATTTATTTTGATAAAGAAAATTATGACACTGGAAATATATTTCAATATTGCAACAACTACAAATATGCAACCCAGCGACCAAGAGGTTTTCAAACCATTCAAAACTAGCTACAACAATAATGATATGAATCATTGCATAATTCGAAAGTATTCAAGAGCAAGCAACCAAATATAAAAGAAGTTAAATCAGTTTGGTGATCCTTAGGGTGGGTCATTTTCCTATGGCGAAAAAAAAATTTTACAAATTCTATCGGGCACAGCAAGAAAAGGGTGCAAAATGGTCTCAAACAAACATGTGTAAAATATTATTCCATTATAATAACTCTTTTTGCCTCCGGATTGGCCTCAAATAGAACAAAAATATGTAATTTTTCATATTTTTTTAAAATTATATAAATTAAATTTTTTTGTCGATAACTTCTTAAAAGCTCACAAATAAGGGTCTTTAAAGGCAATTTTAATCACATTAGTCAACTTTATGTATAATCAATACAAAAACAACTGCCAAAGTGGCAATATAATATGCTATCATATTAACAATAGCCGTAGAATAGGAGGATCTTTTTTGCCAACAAACAGTGGATTGTCAGTGGTACATATTTTAAATATTGGTAGTTCAGATACATTTTCCCTCAAGTTTGGTCAGTACAAAGCGGTATTTTTAATTTTTAAAAGTAGAAATAGCTATATTTTTCATAAATATGCCTCGCTTTCAAAATTCAGTGGACCGTTATTTCACTGGCTGGTCTTGGGATCCAAATATGATCGCAAAAATTTGTTGAAACAAATGTCGAATAGATAGTTAGTTCATTAGGCAATATATCAGTTATGATTCGCCTCAGTTATGATTTACCTATTTTTTTTGCTATAACAATAAACTGAAACCCAGGCCCATGAAATTATACTACTTTGGGGGAGGATTGACTCAAAATAGCTCCTTAGCATACCCTTATGCGTTCATAAAAGTTAAAATATAGCAAATTTAACTCTTAACGATAATTACAAGTAAGTTTTGAAAAGTAATGTAGCTTATTTAAAAACGTAGGGGATAATACTGAGCCTTATGCTGAAAACGGGGTTCTACTGCTCTTCTTAAGAAAATGTTTCAAAATTTGACTCTTAAAATGTGGTTTTAATTTATTTTTGGACATTAGTGACTCATAAGGGGTCACTTGGGATGGAATATTCCTAATATACTAAAGAACTTTCAAGGAAAACCCCAACTTTTAAACAATTATCCAAATGTTTTCCTTGGGGTTGAAATATAACCCAAAAAAGGTACCCACATTCTGACATATCCATTTTTATTAAAAATTGAATGTTTTTAAAATCCTACTCAACTGGAAATAAGAGTTTCGCACATTTATATGATTCCAGCAAGAAATTTTTGATTGCCAGTCCTAACCATTGAGATATTTTAAGGGGACACAAGACATATCGACAGCCAAAAAACGTGAAATTTAGCTTTACCAATTTCTTTCAGAAATATAATTAAAAATGCATTCCCATCTTTAAAATTTTTACAGAAAGCAGTCAAGATACTGTAGTTTATATATAACTCAAGAAAAATAAAAAAATTAAATATTTTAATATTTAAATTTATAGTTAAAATGGACTTAGTTTCTACGATACATATTGACTAAGTGTTGTTAAGGTACATTTAAAAAAAAACTACTGCACATTTTACTTTAAAATTTGGACCAGCTATAGATTATAAGTTGATAGATAATAATAAGCATCCTTTTTGGTTTAGCTACACAACAATTAATTTTAAAAAATTTTAAATTTAGGTTTCAAAAATCCATCAAATTTAAGACATAAAAAAACCTTTTTTCTTTAGAAATATAACTCTGATAGGTTATTCAGAGGATATTATTTTAGAAATTAGTCAGGTTTATATGTAGGGAAAATTTGGAATCTCTAACTATAATAGATTTTTTTAAAAGTGTACCAAAACCTCAAAAAAATTGAAACTGAGAAAAATAGACTTAAAGTTTTAAAGGCCTATGAAAAATGTTACAAAATACAAAAGTAAACGCGTTTTTTTTACGGCTTTTCATATTTGAAAACTACACATATTATATATTTTTGGAAAGGTAAGATATCATACTTTTTTTTAAAAGCAAAATTGGAAAATCGAAAATTTGATGCATTTTATGTCATGTGTCCCCTTAAAATATGTTGTATTACAACTCAAGTATTTCAACTCTGATTTCATTTATAACTATTTTATAGTCTTCAATGATGATTTTTATACCATTGTGCACATTTACATTCATGACGGATTCGTGAAATCGAGGTAAAAACTTGATTTTCGTTTGTCCATTTTTACATGAAATTACTATATTAATCGAAACTTTGAGACCAATCCGGAGGCAAAAATAGTTATTATAATCGAATAATATTTTACGCACGTCAGTTTGAGACCATTTGGCACCCTTTTGTCGCTGTGCCCCTGGGAAAATGTGACAAAAAAATTTTTGACTTACCCTAGTGATCATTCCAATTAGTCAATTATCATTTCAATCATCAAGGGATTTTTTTATTTTGTTAAGGGAACCAAGACGTTTTTGTCAACGAAAAATGCTGTTATTTTCCTTATTGAAAAAACCCTCTATTTTTAAAAAAAGAAGAGTTCTTCACCAGTAACCTCTGGTTAGAGGACTAAAAGCTCTCTGGTTAGAGACTAAAAGCTCTCCCTCCGCTCTCTTGCGTTACCTTCCTATACCGTGCTGATGAGCCCTAACAAGGGCGAAACCGGTCCACGGTTGGAGGCGACGCTTGAGAGCTGGAGTTTCCTCTATTTTTAGTTTAAGAGATCGCATGTTGATAAAAAATTGTAGACATAATCTGTACACTATTTCAACCAGGTTTATAAAAATACTTAAAAAATCTGATAAATATTTTAGAAGAAGAATATCGAAAAAGTACTTATTCTATGCATATAGTGATGGAAAGTTACGCTCGTAATACTTTAATTAATGAAAAACGACCCCTATTTTGTCTTCCTAACCCAAGAAGTTCGCCAAAAATCACAACTGAGTCATTTTTTTCCTCAACTGTATACTTTAACTCGGAATTTCTCTTGGAATCAGGTTTCAAACCTACACATGTTATACCTTTTTGGAATCAGCGTGAAATGTAGTATTTTTAAAGGTACATTTGAAAAATTGATTTTTTGAAGGTTTGTAACGTCTTGGTTTCCTTAAAAGAATAATAAAATCCATTATATGAGAAATAAAATAATATTTTTTGACACAGGTCCAAGATACACTAGTGGTGTACCTTGGACCTATATCTACATTGAATTGAACCTTCTTCAATTTCGAATTGAAATACTTCAGTTAAAATTTTTAAAAATATTGATGCTATAATTTAAGTGCGGCTAAAAAGTTCCGTCTCTACATAAAGTGTTTAAGAGAAACCTTTCCAGCCGCAGCCTCCCCAAATTGTACATAGTTTTCAATTTTCCATAGGAAGGACAATCTCATGCCGTCTAGGATTCAAATTAATAAATTAAAATAGAATGATTAAATACAATTTTATCAAAACTGAGATGGAATCATTCATTTCAGATTCATGGCTCCAAAAAGGATTGCCGTCATTGGTGGAGGAATATCAGGAATAGGCACATGCGCATCCCTCAAAGAAGTGGGTTTGGACCCTGTATGCTTTGAATGGACGGAAAAACCAGGGGGGACATGGTGCTACAGGGAATACAGTGAAGAAGGAGTTCCTTCTGTGATGTATACCACAATCATAAACCACAGCAAAGAGATTGGGGCATTGAGCAACTTCCCTCCAAGAAAAGAACACAACAACTACATGAGACACGAAGAAATGTACGAGTACATATTGGACTACGCAATGGCCAAAGACGTCCTGAGGCACATCCAGTGCAACTCCAAAGTCACCAAGGTGAAAAGGGCGGATGACTATGACGACACAGGACGGTGGGTGGTGACGGTGAAGAACACGGTGACAGGGGAAGAGACCACTGACGTCTACGATGGTTGTCTGATATGCGTGGGGCATTTGACCAGACCCAAGATGCCGACGTATCCTGGTCAAGAGAAGTTCAAGGGGAAGATTATGCACTCCCACTCTTTGAAGAGGGTAGAAGGGTTCAAGGATAAGAATGTTGTGGTTGTTGGAATGGGGTGTTCTGGAATAGATGCAGCTGTTGAGTCCAGTAACGTTGCTAAGCAGGTAAGGAGAAAAATTTTAATTAATCTGATTTGTAATAACCTGATAAAAATTTCTGTTTTTTATTCTCTTCTAAAAAACGCTTCAAAATATGAAATATTGTGTGTTCCTACTAAAGAGATTAAAATATTAAAAAATATTTATTTTGTGTAAATTAACTTATAATTTATAAACATTTTAACTGTTAAACATTTTGTAGAATATGTAAGCTTTTTATGATGATAAGTATATTCACAATACACACCATTAGAAGAAAATTTAGAACGTCAGGGCAAAGGTTAATGCTTGAGGTATATTAAAATCACAATATTTAACGAATGATCATTTTAAACATATCTCCAATAAAGGAAAACGTATGGAATTTTCAAGAGGATAACTTGAACAAAATTCAAAGGTGGTTTTCAAAAATCATCATGAAATTAAAATTTGGGGATTTAATAAACTGATTAAAATTTGGGGATTTAATAAACTGATTAATATTTGGTAATTTATTGTAATATTTTCCACTGGTTTTAACTAATTTAGTGTAGATCAGTGGTTCCCAAACTATTTTGGTCATGGAACCCCCAAATTTGCTGCCGATGATCGCGGAACCCTGAATATTTTTTAATCAACGAATTTTCAAAATTTAATATCTGATATTAAATTAAACCAGGGGCGAATCCAGCTCAAGGGGGGCACTTTTCCAGGCAATCGCCTTTACCTTTTGGGAAAAATGTCAAAATGGTGGTGATTTCCCCAAAAGTATCACGCAAGATCCCCTTGTGGTACCGTGGGGGGGAGGTCTGGGGGCCCTCCCCCAGAAACAATTTTGAAATTCAAATGGTAAAAGTAGGGTTTTAACTCATTTTGAGAACCTTTTTGGGTCCAAGGGGAGCGGCACTGTTCATTCTTATTTTATACACCATTCTTATTTTTTTTAATGAAATAAAGTTTGTCCCATGGAACCCCTAAATTTTTTCGTGGAAACCACTTTGGGAACCACTGGTGTAGATAATCGCTTTGAAATTAACTGCAATTCAAGCAGTTTTCAATCTTAAGCACTTGAAAAGACCCAAATATACAAAAGCAACTTAAAGAAAAATATGACCTAATACACTAGCGGAAATAAAAATCCCAACACCAAGAAGGAAAGGAGATATCAAAGTCAAATTTATTTCTATGATTGCACATAGTATCAATGTGAATTGCTTAAAAAATCAGCCTTCCTGGATATTAGGGGGCCGAGATAACCACGGAGGAGTGTTGTCTCCATAGGTGTCCATTACCGCCGTCACATGTCATGGTATGAGTGACACGGGCTCTAAATGACTTTTGAGGGATTGGAGGACCATGTTGCCTCCTCGGGTAGTCCAAATTCATATGGTGCACCAGCGGACGATGCATATCGGGCTAGGTGATTTCTCCTCTTTCTCCGGACATGTTTTGTGAGTGTTGGTTCTTACGAACGGATAAGCCAGGGTAAAAATGCAACATAGGGAGTTAAAGAAGAAAGCTAGGACATTGCATAAAACATGTGTTTGTGCATTTTTCTCTTGAAATTTGTCCCCAGGACAGGTCTGAAGGTAAGAACGGACAACCGGCTAAAATACCTCAATGAAGCAGCTCTGGTTGGCCAAAGTACCGGTAGATCATACTGAGGACAAGCGGCAGTGGGATGGATGTCGTTTGCAGTACTGCGGATTGTCCGTTTGGTCTGCATAGCTTCTTACATCTTTGTCTGCAAACAAGGAGCTGAAAATGGGCCTTTCTGTTTCCAATAGTGCACGAAGTAAGGAAATGAAAATCCCCATTTCATGACATTGTGTTTATGAGAGAATCCTGCTTCGGTTTGGAGCACCACGACGGTTGGGTATGAGTTTGAAGACACAATGGAGAGAGCGCACTTAGCTGATGATTTTCTAATCGTTCCACGGAGTGGTGATGCAGGTTAAAGGAGTGGGGATGCATTGGATTCCCTTTCTGCAACTCCTGAGTATGATTCACCAGTACTTTTTCCAACCAGAGCTGCGTCATTGAGGTTTTTTAGCCGGTTGTCCGCCCATACCTTCAGACCTGTCCTGGGGACAAATTTTAAGAGAAACATGCACAACCACATGTTGTATGCAATGTCCAAGCTTTCTTCTTAACCCCCTAGGTTGCATTTTTACCCCGTCTTACCCGTTCTCTAGAACCAACACCCACAAATCAAGTCCGGTTAATGAGGAGAAATAACCTAGCCCGGTATGCAACGTCCGCTGGTGCACCATATGAATTTGGATTATCTGAGGAGGCAACATGGTCCTCTAATCCCTCAAAAGTCATTTAGAGCCCGTCACTCAATACCATGACGTGTGACAGCGGTAATGGACACCTATGGAGACAACGCTCCTCCCTGGTTTTCTCGGCCCCCTAACATCCAGGAAAGCTGATTTTTTAATCAATTCACATTGATACTATGTGCAATAATAGAAATAAATTTGACTTTGATATCTCCTTTCCTTCTTGGTGTTGGGATTTTTATTTCCGCTAGTGTAAATAGCCTTGATAGTTTTTGGGGTATTGAAAGTTTATCAATGTGCCACTTGTATGAAACATCCCCGTTTCACCCCTCTTTTTGAATATATTAATTTTATTATTTTCATTGCTAGGTGTATTTAAGTACCACTTCTGGAGCTTATGTGATACATAGAGTTTCAAAATATGGCAGACCTGCCGACCTAGCTCTGCTGACAAGGTTCAAATCAAAAATACTGGACATGTCTTACAAATGTTCCAGTTGGCTTCTTGAAGGAATGGTAGACCAGAACTTCCACCATTCCTTATATCCCGTCCAGCCAAAGCACAGGCTATTAGAGAGGGAGCCTGTTTTAAACGATCATTTTCATTCCAAGTTACTCTCCGGTTCGGTTATACAGAAAAAAGGACTGGAATACTTCACTGAAACGGGTGTCGTTTTCGAAGGGGAAGCAAGAGAAGTTGAAGCTGATGTCGTGATAATGGCCCAAGGGTACACTTACGGCTTCCCATTTCTCGAAAAAGGAATACTTGTGGATGATGACGGTATAATTCAGCTTTACAAGTGCATGTTTCCGACCCATCTTCCTCATACGACCTTGGCTTTTGTGGGGTTTATCAACCCTTTGGGCCCAGGATTCCCTACAGGAGAGCTTCAGACCAGGTATGTTGCTCGTGCACTTTCCACCGACTGGAAACTACCCTCGAAAGAAGAAATGGAAAGGGATATTATGACCAGGTTTACGAGCGCTTCTCGCTATAGGCGTGACGAGAAGATTTCTTTACGCTTCGATGTAGTGCCTTACATGGATGATCTAGCGTCTGATTTAGGGGTTAAGCCTAATTTTTTAAAGATGTTCTTCACCGATATAAGATTGTTTTTTAAGCTTTTTTTTGGCCCGTTCTATTCCTACCAGTACAGATTGGAAGGTCCCCACAAGTGGGACGGTGCCAGAGATGCTATCATGACGGCTGAAGAAAGGATTTTGTGTCCTATACGTAAAACAGAAGAAGTTCGAGAGAAGGGAAATTTTTTCTTGAAATTGTTTAAAGCAAATTTATATGAAATTTTATGGTAATACCAAGAAATATTCAACTTTAGATTAAAAGGAATATGATATACATTATTTTTAATTTTCATGTTATATATAAGAACTATATTTTATTTCAAGTTTCTTCATTTCTGTGACCGCAGATTGCAAAAGGGTGCAAAGTCTTGCACTAATGCTAAACCTAAGAGTTATGCCTTTTTATTATCTGATAATGAGGAAGTTGCATGATTTTTTTTTAATTTTTTTAATCGATTCTTCTTGCAAAAATAAGCAACTACCCAAAATTTGAGGCCGATCGAGAAATTTTTTTTGATTGCCAAAAAAATTAACAAAAATACCCTTTTTAAAAGCGCGCGAAAACGCCAAGAATTTGGATGTGACGTTAGGGTGTCTCAAAAAAAACTTTTTTTCGAAAAACCTCGCTCCCCAGGGCTTTTCCCATTCCTTTTGGTCCCAAAAGATAGGGTGTAAAGTTTCAGCCCCCTAAGTTAACTCTAGGGTTTGCCTGTAGAGCCCCAAAGTTTGAAAAAAGTGGAAAAAATGACCAATTTTCAGAATTTTTTAAAATTATATTTTAAGATTGATACTGTGATAAAGTTGGTTCAGATGTGTCATTTAGGACTTATTTAGATGGAATATATTTATTTATGTGTATTAACTGCACTCTATAGCCCCTATAATTTAAGATTAAAACGTACTACTTAGGGACGTTGCACTCGCCAAAAGGTTATAATGCACTACCGGTGGACAAAATGAATTAAATTTGAATTTCTTCGAAGGAACTCCCTCAAAAGATACCATTTGGTGCTAAATTGATATTTTAAATTATAAAAACCATTGAAATAACAATAATGAGGTCTTCCACTAAGCCTTTAATGTAAAGTGATTTTCTTCAAAATTTCTCTTTTTTAGCTGATCAAACCCAAAATTTATACTAAAAAAGAGGGTTGTTGTACTTATTTAGATACCAAACATTGAAAGCTAATTAAATTTTAAACCGCACAGATCAGAAATGACATGGATATTTCCTATACCAGACCTTAAAATCGATTTTCTTTTTTAAGTTTGGAAAATTACTTCCTTTTAACGTATTAAGGGAAAATTTTAATTCCAAACTTCTTTCTTTAACATTTCAACCAAGATTCACAAGCATTAAACTATTTTCCTAACTTTGAAAAAAGAAAATCAATCACATCTGGTATAGGAAATATCCATGTCATTTCCGATCTGTGCGGTTTAAAACTTAATTCTTCTTATAAAAAATGAAACCCCTATAAAGGTTTCAATGTTTGGTATCTAAAAAAGTACAACATCCTTCTTTTTTAATATAAATTTTGGGTTTGATCAGCTAGAAAAGAGAAATTTTGAAGAAAATCACTTTTTACATTAAAAGCTCAGTGGAAAACCTCATTATTGTTATTTCAATGGTTTTTATAATTTATAATATCAATTTAGCACCAAATGGCATCTTTTGAGTGAGTTCCTTCGAAGAAATTCAAATTTAATTCATTTCGTCCACCGGTAGTTCATTATAAGCTTTGGCGAGTGCAACGTCCCTAAGTAGTACGTTTTATTCTTAAATTATAGGGGCTATAGGGTGCAGTTAATACACATAAATAAATATATTCCATCTAAATAAGTCCTAAATGACACATCTGAACCAGTTTTATAGCAGTATCAATCTTAAAATATAATTTTAAAAAATTCTGAAAATTTGTCATTTTTTCCACTTTTTTCAAACTTTGGGTCTCTACAGGCATACCCTAGAGTTAACTTAGGGGGCTGAAACTTTACACACTATCTTTTGGGATCAAAAGGAATGGGAAAAGCCCTGGGGAGCGAGGTTTTTTGAAAAAAAGTTTTTTTTGAGACACCCTAATGTGACGTCATCTTACAATAGGCATTGTTGAAAAGCAATGGAGTTGATGGTATTATTGTTGACGTCATCTTACAGTTTAAACAATAAACGTTTTCATTCACGTGTTTTTTTCTCGACTTTTAAATTAAAATATTTAATACCCTGTACATTTTTTTGAAATACTGACAAGATATTTCATTTTACCATACAAAAAACCATACGGAACACTTGTTTGTTTTTGAAAATCTGACACATGCAACTTCCTTATTATAACTTTTTTAACATAAAATTTGTAAAAAAATTTTTAATAATAGTAAAAACTTAATTATCTTTGTTAAACGTTGCTTAAGCATATTTTTATCCTCAGTGCATTTTTAAAAGTATTATTTTACTAACAAAAACCCTTCAAATTTAACAATTTAAAATACGGGTTAATAAAATTGTGTTTTAATTCCATTGGAAATGTTTTTCTCTTTTTTATTTTATCATCGTTTTAATTTTTCTCTATCAATAAAATATTTTCTTATTTCCCCTTAGTCCTTGTGTGTTTCACTCTTTTTATTACTTTCATATTAAAAAATACTTTTAAAATTGTTTTCTTAATTTTCTATGAGTACATGAGTAGTTAAGTTTTGTAAAACTTTTTCTGCTACAAGTACCAAGAAATGTTAGGTGGTGGAAAATTAAATGAAAAAATATATTAATTTCATCTAAATTTTTGATATTAAAGGAAATTTTTTCATTTGAAGTTTTTCTTTTCTGTAACTTGATTGATTGAAAAATATGCAAGTCTTGTACTGATGCTTAACACGATAATTATATTTAACAAATTGTTTTTTCTTTTACTATATTTTGAGAGGGTGTTAAAATACCAACAAACATTTTGTTAAATTTTATTTTTTTCTTTGATTTTAAAATTTAATTCTAAATTCGATAGATATGTTTCTTTAGAAGTTAAGAAACAACAAATATGCACATCCTTTGAAAGGAAGTAAAATTACAAACTTTCTTTTTTTCTTAAATGCTGAGAAACTTAAATACTGAGCACTGCAGCTGCAGTGCTCAGCATTTAAATTCTCAAAGGTACTTAAAAGTACTGGTATTTTCCCAAATCAATACATAAGTATTGATACTGCCCACATTTAGGCAGTGTTTACATTATTTACCTTAAATCAAAAGAAGTTATTACAACGAGAATTTGTTCGGTTTGTAATTCCTTAAAATTTGTATTCCTTAAAACCTGTCTCAAAACACTTGCTTCATCAGAGAACGTGAATGCATTACATAAGCCATATATACAGGCAGGGCTCGATTTTTAAAAGAAGAGGTACCGGAACGGTAAAATTATTGGTATCAAAACTGGAAAAGCGAATACTTTTTAATACCAAAACTTAAGCATTTATTTTCAAATTTAAATTTATGAAATAAATTCGAATGCGTTGTACTAGATTAGGAAGAGTGATCTAACTTAATTATTAATTGTATAAGACGATGAACTATTTATAGACCTTTTTTACTGTGGGTTTTAGAAAAGTGTTATTTTCCTATGCTAATATCTCCGTGAATATTCGCGATATTTTAGTGAAATTTTTTAAGTGAGTAGTAACAACACTCTCATTGAGGTTTTTTCTCTATCTCCTTTATTTTTTAAATTAATTTTTAAACTTTTTTTATTTCACCACTAGGAGTGCTATAAATCATCTGAATTTATTCCCCTAGAATACTTTGTTTTCAAATTTAGGACCCTCCTAGAATACTTTGGTTTCAAATTTAAGCCGCGAAACGGACTTTTGAAACAACCTGTATATTCTCATGTTGCCTATCAGCATGATCATTTTCTTGAAATTTAAAAACTAAATATAATGAGTGTCACACCCATTGTAATGTAAGTTGTTTTACTGACATACTACAACTTTGTGAACAGATATAATAGAGATATAACATAAAGACAACAACCAGTAATCAAATTGCTCTCTATAAACTTCAAATACAAAAACAATATTCTGTAAATTTATCAGATTTTTTTAAATCGGACTGAATTAGTTATTTATATTTATGTTTCCTTTTCCCCGCATTTTCGCTAACTTTTAACCCATCCCACACTTGGTTTTTTTATCTCTGGTCTCTACCAACCATTAAATTTAAAGAATAATTTGCAAGGTTTTCGTTGATCAGATTAAACTTTTAATAGGCACATGCTAACACAGATACTATTCATAAATTGCGAGAGAATTCGAACACGAGTTAGTAAAATTGGTTTTATGAAAGTTTTGGTCAATGCAAAAACCGGTCAGTAAATTTTCCGATCAATAAAAAACAAATTTATTACATTGATAAAGCTATAATCTTGTTTTTTGACCGAAATTTACTAACCGGTTTTCGCATTGACCGGAATTTTGCCGACACTTTAAAATTACATAACAACACTAACATTTTCCCTTCCAATACATCAATGAAAAACACAGTGAAAAACACAAAGAAAAAAGATAAGTTATCTATTTTGCAAATCTCTGGAAAAAAGTTATCTCCCATTAAATGCAAAGTCATTGAAGAAGGTTCTCCATAACATTCATTAAATATATTATTAGAATTACTGTCTAATTTGAAAGAGAACTGAAAGTCATGTTGTTTTTCTACACGTAATCTACAGTTGTACCTATGCGCAGAGGCTTAAGGACAGCTGTAGAAGGGTAGATACTTGCTACGTATCTAAGAGTGCATATTACCGGATTCCCTTAGCAGGTTAGTAATTCGGGTTATATTCTCAAATATCTGACGTGCAAACATTTCAAGATTATTCTGAAATAAGAAAATTCCATTTGTTGGTGTTAAAACTTTTGCTCTTGAGTTTAGGGAAAAGGTAATTACTCTTCATTAGTAGGTATTGTGAGTAAATGTCAGATTTATACAGGTTTGTGCTATATTCGTTTCTAATATTTCAATAAATATTATAGACGAATTAAGTATTGTAATTTATTAGTCATAAAAACATTTAAAATCATATTGAAATTTTCACGTATGAAAACAATATTTTTCATGTTAAACATTCTGACATTATCTATTTAATAGTTTATAGGTGATAAAATAAATGTGTATACGAGTATTGTAGGCGTAAGAATATTGTAGTTCATTATTATTCACCTAGTTATTTTCTCGAAACAATGCTCACTACATTTTATTTGGCTGAAATTTACAACAAATGTTCCCTAAAGTGTTTAATAATAAACGAATGAGAGCATTTTTTGAAAAATACATTTTTTTAAGTGTTTCTTCTAAGAGCCATTTTTTGTGTACGGTAATTTTCATTTAAATTTAATGGAGATATTTCGATAGAGGCCATTTTGTTCACGTATTTATCTTGTGTAAAGTATAATTTTTGAGAACTTAATCATAATAAAAGTAAAAAAAAAAAGAATTTAAAAAAGGCCGCAAAAGCCTTTTTACGGTTTGGTTGTTTATTGTTTTATGGCACAAGAATAAAATAAAATCGCAATGCTTCAAATTAAGACCTTCTTACGCAAATTTGACGAAGAATTTTGGATACTTTTTTGGCAACTTGAAATAAAAAAAAACGAATATTTTCATTTTGAAGATAAAAACTGTATTACATTCAATAAGTCATAATGGGATCTTCCTACATATACTTATGTTCTATAATACCTCTAAAATGTTTATCTCTAGTGCATAAATAATCTTTTTGTTAAAAAAATTGTCTTGTTTAAAGATGACATCAATCATATGATATCAAATGATGTTTTGTTTTATGTGTATTGCAGTTTTTTTCTTGTAAAATTTTAATTCCTTACACCTGTAAGACCCGAGCTATACATTGTGGTGCACGGGGAGCTTTTGTTTGTTTAAATAAAAAATGATATCAACACTGCAAACGATCTTACGCTAAGCGAGCACTAGAGACTTTTGTCACGGCGACAGAGACTAAATTATCACCCTGGCTATTGCAAGAAGCTAGAGCGAGCGCACAGGCGACGAGACTCTTGGCCGATTGCCAAGAATCTCTCCATAGAAATGCATTGCTCTCGAGTAACTAGTGTTTTAAGACGCCGTGACGGAAGTCTCTAGTGCGTACTTAGCCTTACATAAAAAAACAATCATGCGCCATAAAACAATAACAAAAAACAAACCTAACCTAAAAAGAAACAAGAAAAAGAAGAATAAATGAGGACACTTTTTTAATCCACAAAAATCATTACAGGGTGTATAGGTGTCCCGAAAAAACCGTTCAATGCAAAAACCGTTCAAAAAACAAAAAAAACTGAACGGTTTATTGAACGGTTTTTTCTGAACAGTTTCTGCATTGAACGGTTTTTTTTCGTATATCCAGTGTATCATTGGGAATGGGGCAAACTTCTAGGGGAGGTAGGGTACAGTTGGGGTAAATAAAAACGAGTTGCGATTTCTGTCAGTAATCAGATAATCAGTTGCGATTTCTGGCGAACCACTTGGGTTAGGAAGACAAAATAGGGGTCGTTTTTCATTACTAAAGTGTTCTTTGACCAATAAAATTTTCGAGTCCTTAGGGGGTTGTCTTCATATTAAACGAAACACTAACTTTTTTCCAATGGGGACACCCAATTATTATTAGTTTTTCTGAAAGGCCATCCCCCCAAACCTTTAAATCCCCAGTTTCATCTAGATTGATTAAAAAAATATTTTTTAAAATAAACTTAAAATTTTTTTTAAATAGTGAACATTTTTATGGTTATTGATTCTGGTAGTAATTTTATGTAGGAAACCAAAATTTCAATCGATTTTATCAAATAAATTTTGATAAAACTAACGAGATAAAGCATTTGCGGTATGCATTCCTAAATAAAACTACTACCAGAATCGATTATAATCATTAAAATATTTCACGATTAAAAAAAATTAGTTTATTTAAAAAAAAGTTTTTTTAATCAATCTGTATGAAACTGAGTATTTAAGGGTTTGGGGGGGGATGGCCTTTCAGAAAAACTAATAACGATTGGGGGTCCCCATTGAAAAAAAAGTTTCGTTTAATATGAAGACGACCCCCTAAGGACTCGAAAATTTTTTTGGTAAAAGAATACTTTAATTAATGAAAAACGACCCCTATTTTGTCTTCCTAACCCAAGTGGTTCACCAAAAATTGCAACTGAGTCGTTTTACATAATAAGGATATGTATTATTACAAATAGCTATTAGTCAATTGATTTTTCTCTCTATTCTAAAAAAAGTTTTTGGTGAACGGTTTCCAGAGAAAGGCTTTTTAATTACTGATCCGTATAACACATATTTGGTATCAAACTGTCCGGATTCTTTTGAGGATGTGCAAAGTGCCTTTAGAATTTCTAAAAAAATCTCAATTTTAAAATATTTCCATTTTTTTAGATTTCAGATAAGGTCGCAGTTACAAAGCAAGAAACTATGAATTTTAAAACAATTGAAAACATATTTCACTGGTTTTTTAATATTCAAATAGATTAAATAATCATCTTTCTATTTATAACACGAATTTAAAAAATATATTTTGTGTTATTTTTAACAATATTTATATTTTTGTTGTTCAAAGGGTTTAATTGTTGTTCAAACGGTTTTCATTATATTTTAAACTTATATATAATTAATTTATTATTTATTTTTTAAATAACAAATTAATATTTTTATATTTATCTTCGTAGTTGTGGCAACCTAATCATTACTATATTTACAATAAAATATACACTCATCTTCTTTTAAACTAGAACTTCATCATTGCTAAAAACTATCATTTCAGACTTTAAAATATTTCTTCATAAGTACTCTTGGAAGAAGAAGGTTAAGCGGCTCGACAGAGCAAGCAAATACCTCAAACACATTTCAATTCAATTCAATATACACTCGCTTTCGGAAATTTTGAATTTTGCATTTTTTTATATCCTTTTGCAAGTATGTTTTTTAAGGTAGTAGTAAAATGTAACTCTTTATTTCATAATGACAAAACGCAAACAACTAAATAACACGGGTGAATGTTTTAGAAATAAGGATGAAAATGTTGGAAGTCTTGACATTCGGTGTCGTTGCTATGAAAATGACACAACTTCGAAGTTTGTTTCTCATGAAGATAAAATTCTAAATTTTCGCGATGTTTAAGATAATTACTACATTTTTAACAGTCAATCATTACAAATTTTAAGAAAGTTAAATTTATTCCTGAGATATTTCAATGCTTCCCTTAATGTATCTGTGAAAAAACATTACCTTAGGGAAATGGGTAAAAGAATGTCTACATTGCTTTGTTGTTAATTTTCTTGGGGTTCAATTCCGTTATAGTTCCCGCTAAATATCGCCAATCTCTTTCGAACGCTCAATATTCAAATGTAAACCAATTTTTCTAATTTTTAATGATAAACTGAATAGTTATAGATCTAATTAAACACTTTAATCTATGAATTTGAAACAATTTAGCAATATTTATACTTTGTAGTGTCCAAAAGAGATTTGTGATATTTAACGGGAACTATAACGGAATTCAACCCCAAGAAAATTAACAACAGAGCAATGTAAACATTTTTTTACCCATTTCCCTAAGGTAATGTGTTTTTACAGATACATTAAGGGAAGCACTGAAACATTAAGGGAAGGTTCATATTTAGCGGGAACTATATATGAACCTTTCTTGGAATTATAAAGCGATCCGCCAATTCATGTTACCATAAAGGAAATGATAAAATTCCACCACTGAATAAATATTCGCCATTTTTGAAAGAATACTACGGAGAAGTACTACCCCTGTGTTAAGAATGTTTTATAAAGTGAGTAAGTGCAGTGAGCTGGGTTTTGTGGGGAATTGTGAAGCGGTCCAAAAGTTACTGCGTCAGCATTTAACGGGGGTTGGCGAGCGATAGCGAGCAGGGGGCGGTAGCCCCCTAGTGTTATAAAATTTGAATTTACAGCGATTGAAAAATTAGATTCTAATTTAGCATTGTTATTCAAAACTTCACTTTTTCATATTTCTTGTCGTTTAATGCAGAATCAAAATTAAACCATTTACTCATTTATCAATCAATTGCAACATTTGTAAATGGTTAAAAATATAAAATATGTTTTAAATAATTTTGCATAATAGAGAATGAATACAAATATAAAACAGTGATAAGCTATCATCTAAGATGCTTTGTGAGGTAATCATAATTTTCCATCATGAGTTTTAGTTTTTTGAATCAACCAATGAATACAGAAAATAATTATTCGTTAGTAAGTTTTCTTTCAGTAAACAATTATTTTATAATTTAATAGTTCGAGCTAAATTTCAATGATTACTTTAATATTGTTGCTGACATTCACGTCCTATAGTAAACTTAAAAAGTTTTATGAAACAACCATTGTACTAATTGCAAATAAATATTTCTGAATATTTAAAACAAGTTTAAAAGTAGCTCCTTATAAAGCAGTTTGAATAACAATAAAAAAATATTAAATCAAGATTAACTTAAAGTATAAATGTTCTTGGCAGATAAGAAAAACTTTCGGTAATATTCTATTAGCAAAGAAAAAACGCCACTATCTCTTCGCTCATCTGCCGAAACCATAAAGCCCCGAAAACTGAATAGGGTGGGTTGGGGTAAAATGGGCCACTTTTAAGGTACTTTCCCATTCTAAGTTTTATTTCATCAAAACTATTACTTTTTAAGGATTTCTTTCAATTGGATCTTGACATTACAATACTTCAGAACATTTTCATCTAATTTTATCAAATATTTTAGTTATAAGTTGGTTAAATTTAGCATCAAAATAATGACCTATTTTACCCCAACGTGGGGTAAAATGGGTCTCTTTGCAAAAAGATGTCAAAATATATTTATTACTAAATATACATGGAAATAAGAAAAAAAGCAATCGGCTAAGCCGTTTTTATCTGAAAAAATTTGTTTTAAGTTGTACTTTAATGAAATTGTAAAAGTCCGAAGTTAATGAACATTGTTCAAATGTAGCAATTAAAATACAGTAGATTCTCCTATAACGCGCATTCTTACAACGCGAATTCCTATAACGCGAGAGAAATTTGGCTACCTGTTTTTCCTATAGCGCGAAAAACCTCGCGTTATACGAGAATCACGCCATCCAGTTATCCGATGTTAAGCTTAAAAATTGTTCGTGGTAATCGAACTGTTTTCTCTCTACCACAGTGTTTATTTCATAATATTAGGTCATCCCGAAAGTTTTGTCGCTCTTGGGAGTATCTGTATGCAATGTATTTTTTGGTACTTTTCCATTACGGTAAACCAGTAAAGTACGTACGTTGTTTAGAAATTATTAGGTGTGCTCGTTTAACATTCAAATAAAAATTTATTAACAACAAACTTAACAAGAAACGGTTAGTTAAAATGCTAAAAACAACAGAAGGATGAAGCTTCAAATTCTGTCTAAGCGCTTGGCTTTAGAGATGAAAATGGGGCATGCGAGGTTAAACACCCACTCCACAACACTCAAGCGCACAGCGCTACCTCACTAAGCACAGCAGCGCCACAGAACGTTCAGTTATTTAGGTGTAAAAATGTTTTAATCGAATAATTGTGTCGCTTAAGGTAGCATACTTGAGGTATTACTTTTACCTAGAATTCGCGTTGTAGGAGAGCTTTCTTCATACAACGCGAATTCCTACAACGCGATTTTCATATTACGCGGAACCAAACAATCGCGTTATAGGAGAATCTACTGTACTTTATTTGGAGAAAAAATAAACTTGTTTGAGTTCAATGTATATTTGAAGGAAATAAGTTAAAAACATTGTTTTTACTTAATACAGAAAGCCTCCTAACTATGACCCATTTTACCCCAAGTACAAAATATTGTTATAAAAGATAAAATATTTTATATTTTTCTAAGCTGATATGCTTGAAATGTCTCTCAGACTTTCTTTTATGGAAAAATATTACAAAAGTCTGCTGTAATTTGTTACAATATATAGATAGTTGGAAGTTGGTAAACCCTGTTTTTTCGACAACACCATTTACCGTTCAAATAAAATATTTTTCAGTTCTTAAATTCATGAATCTAAATTTTTGACAGTCGGAAAATGTTGCCAACAGATAAAAGATTATAATACAAAAAAATGAGCGAAAATAATTCAATTTAAATTTGATTTATAAATCGAGTTAATTAAAACTGACCCATTTTACCCCAAGACCCACTTTACCCCAACCCACCCTATAATAATTTTCTTTTCTAAACAAATATGCACTTGTCTCAGTGAAAATCCTCGACTAGTAGAGGTAAATAAAAAAAGAAAGACATCTGTCGCTTCAGCGAAGAAGCGGCAAGAGAAAAAAAAGAATGACTGAGCCAGCTGGCCCAACCAGAACGCTCGTAAGTTAGCATTGCTCTATCATTCATAATGTTAATACGCATCACGGATGGCTTACTGAATGGAAAGTATTGGATCATGTCGATTATGAGGGAAGACTATCCCGGCTTACTTGACGAAGTAAGGGTGGCTTCCCGCTTCCGTGGGTAGTTTCAATACCCCCTAGCCCCTTAGGATGACGTCTGGGACCATGGGTTCATGTGCAAATCTGAATCCATAATATGATGTACCTAAGTCTCATAGAAGTTTGCCCATTCATAATGATACACCATGAATAAATTTAGCTGTGATTGGTAGTTCCGAAGTTAGTACCAGTAGTGTTTTCAATATGTTTGAAAAAAGTTTGAAATGTATTCTATCCCGAAATTGGTTCTAAAAATGGGTTCCACTTGCAAACTAAAATCTTATCTCATATTAATAATAATTCTTTAACTAAGCCCATATTTAATGTTAGAGAACTTTTTATTTTCCGCTTGCTTCTTTTCATCTTCAACAACAAATCTTTCTATCAAATTAAATCCAGTAACTTCGCACTCGGAAATATTCATATCAAGGAAATATCAAGGAAATTATTTTATACTCAAGTCAAAAAAAGAAATATTTCACAAATCTCATGTTTTTTAGGACCTTATTTCTTTAATAAATTAAATCAAAATCTTAAATCTACTAACAATAAATTTGAATTTAAATTTGGAATTCATGACTTTATAAAATAACTGATACTGAAGCAATGTTTAAAATAATGCAGTAGTCAGCCCAGCTTTGTTGCCATATTAAGAATTTTTTATTTTTGGTACCATGGACGAGCTTTGCTCTTTTGGTACCACATAACTATTTTTTTGTTTTTTTTGTATGTTTGCTCTGTGTTCTTGTTGTATTTGTGTGTTGTGTTAATAAAAATTTGATTGATTGATTGAAAATAGTGTTGAAAAATATGTTTAGAATTTAAGTGTTCTTAAATTTGGATCTAGACTCTATATCTACACACATTAAGCATCTGTATTCTTGCGATGCTTTCAACGGTAATACCATCATAACGCTTTTGGTTAAAAGTGTTCATTACTGGGTTAACTTAAAGCCTCCTTCACATAGTTTCATTTTCAAGGTTGATGTTGAGAGATTCACTCATCTGTATCGCTAGTTTGCATAGAAAAATGAAGGGGTAAAGAGAGAAATGTCAACTCACACTTTTCACTAAAGATGATTCTTCCGAAATGAATACTAAAATGTGATAAATCCAAAAAAACCTTAAGTCACATTTAGGAGTTCCTTTTGGAGGAATCCTCCAAATGGAAAAGTGTATAAATTTAAAAATTCCCCTCTTCTATTTTCAAACTTTCGAGTGATTCATCGAAGAGTATCACTCAAGATAAACATTCAAAGTGAAACATTATAACAGATTATTTTAGCTGTAGAATATTGCTTCACTCATTTTCAGTGAATACTCATACCGCTTTCCCATTTCTAGCTTCTGCGATGTCTACCAAAAGAATCGCCGTTATCGGAGGAGGATTCGCAGGAATAGGTTGCGTCGCAGCCCTCAAAGAAGTTGGCCTGGAACCCGTGTGTTTCGAGTGGACGGACAAACCGGGAGGCACGTGGTGCTACCGAGAAACCAGCGAAGAAGGTGTACCGTCCCTGATGCACTCCACCATCATAAACCACAGCAAAGAAATTGGAGCAATCAGTAATTTCCCACCTAGCAAAGAGTACAGCAACTACATGAGACACACGGAAATGTACAAATACATCATGGACATAGCGAATGCCAGAGACGTACTGAGATACATCCAATGCAACTCCAAAGTCATAGAGGTGAAGAGGGCTGAGGATTACGACGACACTGGACGGTGGGTGGTGACGGTGAAGAACACGGTGACAGGGGAAGATACCACTGACGTCTACGACGGTTGCCTGATATGCGTGGGGCATTTGAACAGACCCAAGATGCCGACGTATCCTGGTCAAGAGAAGTTCAAGGGGAAGGTCATGCACACTCATTCTTTGAAGAGGGTGGACGAATTCAAGGATAAGAATGTTGTGGTTGTTGGAATGGGGTGTTCTGGAATGGATGCGGCTGTTGAGTCCAGCAGCGTTGCAAAGCAGGTATGCAAACTTGATTTTTTTATTTTTCCTTTCTTTGTATTTGATCCAAATTATGATATTGTGAATTTTAAGGAACACAAAATACCTACCGGCTTAGCCCAATAAAAACAAAAATATACACAAAAAATTTCCAATTTTACTCATTTTATAGTGAAAAATATATTAGGTCAACTGTGGTGCTTGCAACAACATAGAACTCCAATAAAACTCCAATGAAAAGCTGTTTGAATTAGTTTATTGTTACCTCTTTAAGCTCCTCATTTCTTAAATATTAATATTTTTTTAATATAATTCTCTTACGTAACGCCCAGATTTCGTTGTATTTCTTTTACTCGGTTGGCAACAATAAATTTGTTTACAAAATGAGTGCATTGTTTTGGATTTGATTTTTTTCCGATTTCAGTCTCTAATGATATTATTAGCTGTTCAAATATGTTTAGAGGTATCAAATGTTACTATTTTATTAATTTACTGTTAGATATGTTTCCCTGCTGCATATTACTATTTATAAAACTATATTTCACCAATAAATTTAGTTGGGGTTCAATTCCGTTAGATTTCTCGCTAAATATCACCAATCCCTTTTGAACGCTTAATATTCAAATATAAAATTTTTTAAAATGATAAACTGAACCGTTATAGATCTAATTAAACATTTTAATCTATAGGTTTGAAATTATTTAGCAATATTTATAATTTTTGGTGTCCAAAAGAGTTTGGCGATATTAAGCGGGAACTAACGGAATTGAACCTTTAGCTGGTAATGAATCTCAGCTAGGCTGTACTAGCGTATGACGAGCGAGCGTAGCGAGCACAGGATTGCGAAGCAATCCTAGGGAAACTGTGTCAGCAGTTCCCGGGGGTTGGCAAGCGATAGCGAGCAGGGGGCGAAAGCCCCCTAGTATTTTTTTTAATCATTATTTGAGCTGGTTGGAATGAAAGTACAACCACTAACCGCGTGGTTTTGAGTAGTAATTAAAGAGTTTCTCTTACGAACGTAACGAACGAGGGAGAAGGAAGGGTTTCTCTAATGGTGCCTGTGTTGTTCTTATGGATAGATCATTTTTAATCAGGCCATTTGACTTATTGACGAACACAAAAGGTATACGGATCTTACAACAAGAAATCAAAATTCATACTTTTCTCAAATTTTGAACTTATACCAATTTCAAGAAAAATATTTAAGATTTTATAGTAGAAAATATACATTAGAATACACACTGCGCACAACACACAAAAGTCTTAAATAGGTATTTCTTTTTTCGTAATCATCATTTAATAATAATAAAAAAATGGTGTAATATTTCATATTCAGTATCTAACTATCAATAAAAATTGATACTTTGTCACGATGAAGAAATATAAGAGATTGTAGTAATTAAAATTTGACCTAAAATACAGTCCTATCTATGGTTTTAAATTGTCCTATTTATTTTTTTTAATAATCTTACGCAATTATTTATTTGCAAACAAACTTTTCTGATAAAAATATATTACTTTACAGGTGTACTTAAGCACAACTTCAGGAGCATATGTGATAAACCGAGTTGGCAAAAATGGGAGACCATATGATTTGACTCTTCTGACAAGATTTAATGCGAACGTGTTGGAGATTTCTTACACTTTTATGAGCTGGCTTCTCGAAGGACTTTTAGATCAATTTTTCCATCACAGCTTATTTCATGTTCAACCCAAACGCCGCATTTTCCAGAAAGACCCGGCGTTTAACGACCACCTGTTCTCCAAATTACTCTCTGGTTCGGTTATACAAACTAAAGGAATAGAATACTTCACGGAAAATGGCATCATGTTCGAAGGGGGAACCGAGCCAGTTGAAGCCGATGTTGTGATAATGGCCACAGGGTACACATACGGCTTTCCCTTCCTGGAAAAAGGAATACTTGTTGATAAAGACGGCATCTTCCAACTCTACAAGTGCATGTTCCCAACCCATCTTCCCCATAAAACTTTGGCTTTTATGGGATTCATCTTACCGTGGGGTCCTGGATTTCCCATTGGCGAGATGCAAACTAGGTACGCTGCACATGCACTTTCTACCGACTGGAAGCTACCACCGCAAGATGTGATGCAGCGAGATATAATGAGGAGATATAAGAAAAACGTTGGTCGGTATGGGCACGATGAGAAGATTTCTTTACGCATGGATGTAGTTCCTTATATAGACGACCTAGCTTCCGAAATAGGTGTGAAGCCTAATTTCCTTAAGATGTTTTTCACAGATATCAGACTTTTTATGAAACTCATGTTTGGACCTTCTTATAACTACCAATACAGATTGGAAGGCCCTCACAAGTGGGACGGTGCCAGAGAGGCTATCATGACGGCTGAAGAAAGGGTTTGGTGGCCAATTAGAAGAACAAAAAGTGAACCGGCAAAAGAAAATTTCATTTTCAAATGGATTAAAACAGTATTATATGAAATTTTCACTTGAAGTATATCCTAATATAGAACATAATTGCATGGGTTTTCACTAAGTTCTTGATGAGCTTTCATGGGATTTTCAATGCACATTTGTGGTAATTTAAACCAATAAATAAATGATTGATTATGAAAATAAATATTGATGAAATAAAAACTTTTGGAGCTACATTTTAAAATATTGTTTTTTTTGACTGCCTTTCTTTTTTTATGCAATTGTTTCAACAACTCCATCAAAAATCTAAGCAGCCAGAGGAGAGTGCTATAAATAGATAAAAATAAAATTCCCTGAAAACTATACCTTTCTGACATATTGTTATTATTAAATTATTAACATAAACTGTATTTTAGTACTGATAATCCAACAGATGAACAGAAGATTTTAGTTTCTTTTATATTAAAATCAAATTATATCAAATAAATTTGTCTGTATGATTCTTTATTTAGAAAAAGTAAATGGTTTTAAATTTGACCTGGACACGTGTGATAGAAACAGGCCCGTGCTGGGTACCTTCAGAGGGCGGCGGACAAAGGGTGTAAGGGCGCAACCATACAATGATTATTAAACCTAAAAACTTTTTTAAAGATAGGCGGGATTTTAAAAATTACAAAGCAATACTGCTACTCGTGTTTTTTTTATTGTTTTTATTTCAACATTTGATTTATATTTAAAAAATGGTATTTTAGCTCATTTTGAGCCCCTTCTGTGTGGATGATTACACCAAAAAAGGATCACTCCTTGTAAGTCAAAATATTCAAGAGAAACAGTACATGAAGAATAAGAAATTTAAAAGGGGGTCTGGGGGTCCTCCCCCAGAAAAATTTTAGAATTTTTAATCTTAAAAGTAGTGAAAAGTAATTTTGAGACCCTTTGAGTTACACC
The DNA here is from genome assembly GCA_024610705.1 of Tetragnatha versicolor. Lineage (NCBI taxonomy): Eukaryota > Metazoa > Arthropoda > Arachnida > Araneae > Tetragnathidae > Tetragnatha > Tetragnatha versicolor. The sequence goes on from JANDEH010000001.1 coordinate 70,344,677, forward strand.
AGGAGGACAAAAATTGGAAAGAAAATTCAGCATAAAAAATATGTCAGAATTTCAGGAATTGCTATAAAAATCTCCCTGAATTTTTATTTTCGAAGGTAATTATTATTTTGACTAAGGGCAGCCCTTAGTCAAGAAGCCCTTGATGGTGTGTGGCCAGTCGTCAAAATTTGAGCGAAAATTTTAAAATAGCTGGCTTGGATGAAAAAGGGCACCCTGCAAACACCTCGTCTTCCCCTAATTTTTTCATATAGTGTGCCCAAGGGGAAAACTAATGCTTATTGAAGTAAGATGATCTCCATTTGACAGTTTAAATGAGAGCGCCCTATCAATTTCAACGTGCCTTGAATATTAACCACCTTACCTTGTTATTTCATAGCATGGCTTACTGCGATACGGTAATTGAAACACGTGTTTCAATTACCAAATCGCAGTAAGCCATGTTCATAGTTAATCTTTAAATAAAGGCGCCCTAAAAATAAAAACTCATAACGAAATTTGATGGTAAGGTAAAAATGGGGAGGTTAAAAAGGACTTTTAGATGCCTTCGCGCATCAGACTTGATGAACCAAGAATGAATTGTAAAACCAATAGTATAGTGACTAGACCACTAGTGGTTCAAGTTTGGTGGAAAAGGAGCCCATAAAAACATTGAGAAATCCACGAGTAAATTACAAATTGTAGAAAAGTCTCTTTAAAAGGGCGCCTGAGCAAAGGGCGCAGGGGGACACGTCCCGCTGTCCCCCCTGGCCAGCACGGGCCTGGATAGAAACATCTAGATTTTTGCCAGAAGAGTTATTAGAAATCATTGATCCAATGATTAAACAAAATGCATTTTTTGCTCATTCTGAAAACTTTCTTTTGGGCATGATCATAGATAAAAAGGGATCATATATGAGGGACTTTGGTTTAGAAGAACAATTAAGGCTAGAAACTCAGCTTCTAAAAGAAAGTCAGTTAGGAGTTCCCATCCCCCCAAACCTAATTTTCAAGCTACTGACCATATATAGAACATACGTAGACAGTAGACTATGTATAGATTAGCTGGAATACTGCTTCTCTTTCTCCCCACCTATACACCTATACTACGAAGATTTACCGATCAAGAGACATAGTCTATGATAATGACTGGAACTTTGACAGATTCCCATGTCACACACAAACAGTCGAACGTTGTGTAAAATTAGTAACACAGAGGACATCACTAAAAGTCATCGGTATGAATGCCAGGAGATGGGGTTTATAAGAACTATTAATCTTTCAAGATCTTCAATGCCAAATTTTTCAATCAAGTCTTCTTTCGAAATACCAAAAGAAGTTAATAACCAGTAAAGGACTACATTTTATTACAAATCATACTATGCACCATCCGGAATAATAAATTTTTAATTCAATCGAAAAATGCGATTTTTGAAGAAAAAAAAAGGCGAAATGAAAGTGTAACCTTATAGTGCAACCTTATATTATAAAATAAGATCTTTCTTTCCATTAAATATATTTTTTCTTAACATTTTTCTTCTAATTTATCCCTTTAGATACTTTTTATAGAAGTTATTTGATTTTTTAAGAGTTATGAAAATAGCATATTTTTTCAAATTTTAGGACCAATGTACAAAGGCAATTTTTAACCGATTTTAAAATTGTTTGTTGCATTTCACTTCTCTACTCAAGAGGCAAGTTTTCCGTGGTATAGCGTTTCAAAATATAAAATAAGTTTTTATTTCGGCGAGAGATAGTGATGCGGTTTGTTGTGCAATGAGCGAGCTCTGATTGCGAAGCGAACTGTAAAAAATGTTTTAACTGTTAAGAGGGTTACTGAGTTATAGCTAGAAAGGTAGTATAGTAATGAAAAATTGTTTTTCATAAGTTTTTTTGTTTCATACGAAATATGTAGATTTCTGGTAAAAACGTGTATTTTTAGATGTTATTATACTACCAATTAATTGTAAAATACCACCTTTTTTCAATTAAATAAGTTTTCTCCACATTTTTATTCTATTATATGCCTTTAGATACTTTTTATAAATGTTATTTGATTTAATTTGATTTTTTTGAAAAGTAATGAAAATAACCTATTTTTTTCAAACTTTAGGTGCAATGCGCTATTGCAATTTTTAACCGATTTTAAAAATTTTTGTTGCATTTTACTTCTCTACCCCAGAGGCAAGTTTTCCGCGGTATAGCGTTTCAAAATAAAATAAAAAGTTTTTTTCGGCCCACCCTAATATTCAGTCCTCCATCAGCTCCTTGGTTCGGAGGATTCTGGGAAAGGATGGTCAGATGTGTCAAGGAACTACTTAGGAAGACTTTGGAAAGATCCTGTGTTACCTATGAGGAGATGTTGACTTTACTCATCGACTGTGAGTCAGCAGTAAATGGCCGTCCACTGACCTACCTGTCTGATGACCCAAATGAATTGAAGCCTCTTACCCCAGCTCATTTTATTCAAGATTTGAGTTCAAGAGAAAACTTTGATTTAGATTTGATTGACTCGAAACACCTGCTGAAACGTGTACGCTATCTTCAGACTTTACGTGAAAATTTGAAGAAGCGATTCTACAAAGAATATCTAGGAGAATTAATACGGAACCCCAAGGCTCCGGCGAGAAGATTGAAGATTTCCCCTGGAGAGATAGTGCTAATTGAGTCTTCTTCACCCAACCGGATGAACTGGCCGTTGGATCAAGTCATTGAAGTCTATCCCGGAAATAATGGGGTTGAAAGAGTTGCCAGGCTCAGGGTTGCGGCTGGAGAGATCATCAGGCCCGTCCAGCGAATCTACCCTTTGGAGCTAGAGGTGAGCCAGATTGCGAGAACACCGCCTGAGCAAGAAGGTAGAGGAAAAGGTGAAGAGACCACTGGAACCGATGGAGGGGACTCTTCAGATCGTGCTGTAGAACTTGACCGTGCTACGGAGGTCAAGACCACTAAGTATGGACGGAAGATAAAGCCTGTTCAAAGATTCAAGTTTTAATTTTTTTTTCTCTGATTTTAATTTAATCTGATTAATTTTCTGATTTTAATTTTAATTTAAATTTTGGAATTTTGATGTTTATAATATTTGAACGCAAGTTTAAGATCTAGTTTTGTATTGCTTTTGGCTTTAGCCCGCAATACAAAAGGTGGGAGTGTGTTAAAACTCACTTCTCTACTAGGACTCTCTTGGCTATTTAAAATTTAGGTTTTATGTCTTGGCAACAGATTCAGTTATTAAGGTATATTTTTTGAATGTAGCGAGCAGAAATGGTTTTTTTTAAAACAATAGTGCAAATCATGATTATAATAAAAATAGTTTAAATATCTATAAGTTGTAGTTTTTACACTTTTCATAAAAATTATTGAAATATTTGCAATTGACAGGTTTCTGCAATAAACAGAATATTCAAGCTTATTTTCATAGTTTAACTCTAATTTATTTAAGAATTTGGTAAAAAAAAGAGGGAATATTAGTCGAAAATAACATTTCCTCATTAAATACTAACCCATAATATCAATATAATATAATCTAATGTTTCTTCTTGTTTCGTTAGTATACAGTAGGGTGGTCACAAGTTATATGGAGAAAATTATTTTCAACTTTTTTTAGGTCTTACCCTCCCCCCTAACATGTGCCAATAGGCTAAAAAATGAGATTGGCCAAGTTTCAGCTCAATCCGATAATATTAACCCATGCCTCATCGAGGTCAAAGTTCAGAAAAACAGGCGATTTTTAACAAAAAATCATAGTTTTCGCCCAATATGACTGGAACCGTTTGTCCCAGAAATCTGGTTAGGGTGTCATTTGATAGGAAATTTCACACTTTAACTCTGAAGTTACGGAATTTTATTGACTAAAACGGATGGGGTCGCTATTTAGCATTTTCATAGTGAAGGTCCGTAAAAAAGTGACTTTATTGCTAGAAACCTAGAACATTGCAATGTCTCAAAAAACTTTATCCTCCCGGGCTTTTTCTATTACTTTTGGTCCCAATAGATGGTAAATGAGTTCCCCCTAAGGGATTTCTAGGGCATAATTTCAAACCTCTTTGTGTTTAAAAAAAATGGGGGAAAATATTTTTTAAATTTTTAAACACGCATTTTGGGACTGATAATGTGATAAAGTTGGTCCAAATACATTATTAAGAGCTTAATTAGATAGAAAACCTATGGTATAGGGCCTTAACCTCTCCCTATAATACCTTAAATATAAGTGAAAGAAGCGCGACTGCGAGGTTTTGCTAAACAAAGGCTTTAATGCCCATTAACGTGAAAAACAGAGCTCTATTCGTCCAGCTAACTCAAATAAATTAACCTTTGGATAAAGGAATAAAAACTCGGGGAACAAATTTTGAATCACTATATTAAAAGCACTAAAGGTTACAAAAAAGGGGACAAACACTAACATCACAAAATACAGAAAATAAAAAGGAGAAAAATAAAATAAGTAAAAAAAAGATTTTTTAAAAAACGCTTTTATTGAAGTGTTCTAAAAAGTCAAAAATAATTTTTTCTGGTTGACAAATAATTTATTGGGAATTAGAAAATAACTTTTTGCTAAGTAAAAAAAAACTGATTTTCTAATCACTAAAAATAAAAGCGTGGGCGCTAGTAATTTTTTAAATTTAAATTTTTTTACAGGACAGTAACACTAACATCCCTGCCAAACGGGTATTCGAACCCCAGACGTATGGCTTTGCAGTCAGATGCTCTAACCACTAGGATATTACATCGGCGATTATGTATAATTTTACATAAATAAAAATACCCAATAGAGAATTTAAAGTGAATCCATCCCACCCAAACCTCATGAATGGGAAATTTGTAAATTTAACCTCATAGAACATGGAATAAAGAAGTTAGAATAAATAGTGAATTAAAAATCACTAGCGCCCACGCTTTTATTTCCTTAGTTTTTTTTACTTAGCAAAAAGTTATTTTCTAATTCCCAATAAATTATTTGTCAACCAGAAAAAATTATTTTTGACTTTTTAGAACACTTCAATAAAAGCGTTTTTTAAAAAATCTTTTTTTTACTTATTTTATTTTCTACTTTTTAGTCATGGTATTTTTTAACAAAAACTCACAAGAAAAAATGTATTTATTTCAACCATATTTAATCTTATGTTGGGATGGAATTTTAGTTTCATGCATAACAAAAATTTTTCACTTATCTGACAAAGTAGAAAAATCCTCTGACGACTCAGCAGGACAATCAACTCCAAAGTTAATTAAAATCTATTTAATATTGCTGGGTACGTTATAATAACTGAGCTGAGCGGGAAATATACTTCGCACAAAGAATATACTACCTCGCATCCACTCACTCGCCGAAGAAATCCATCGATATCAAAAAGATTCACAAGAAAAAGAAAAGCATTCAATAAAATAAAATAAAAATAACCATTCGTAAGCATTCGTAAGCCCAGACAAAAATAAAACTCAGAAAGAGTGTGTTTGTATGAAGGAGCAAACAGTATTATCCAGTGTTTTCAGAAGTCCATAAATTATAAAAGTAGAATATTTTTCTTCCTCGCGATTCCTCGGGATGAGACACCAATTTTCGGCGATTTCTCGCTCTTCTGGCGATTTCTTTCTCGCGGTTATTATCTTAAAAATCGCTAATTATCTTAATTGGAAGGTAAGAAATCACGTTTTGAAGATTGAATATTGTAGTCATATACTCTAATATATTATCTTACAGGTTTTGGGAGCCATTGGCATAACGGAAGTGTCTCAAATTTGAATTAAACGGATAATTAAAAACACTCGTTAATTACCTTAATATCGGAGGTTTTGACTAGTTGATTATTGAATATTGCATCTTCATCGGGTTAACACCATGGTGCAAAGTTTCAGAACTTTAAATCGTTTGGAAGTGCCTGAAATTTTATGTACAAGACTTTGTAAAATAAAAAAGTGGTTAATCGTCTGTAATTATCGTAATTACTGGGCAATTCTCGTTTTGACTTTTGAATATGATGAAGTTATGCCTTATAAACAATTGTGCACGGTTTAGGGAAAATGGCCCCTTGCGAAAGGTTTCAAATTCTGGTTTTTCTGTTAATTAAAAATACTCGTTAATTAACTTAATCCTTTGGTAGTTTGACTAGATAATGGTTGGATATTGGAGTGTCATGAGGGTTACACCGATGTGTAAAGTTTCGGGGCCCTGACATATCGGGAAGTGCCCGAAAATCGAGTTTTAAAATTCCACCTGTAAAACGCCGCCAAAAGCAAGTAGAATAAAAGCGTTTAAAAAACAATGAGTCTCTCTCTCTTAGGGAGTATCGTCCAAGATTAAAGTTTAGCGGAGGGGATTCCCCGCATTGAGCGTGGCGGTAGGCGCTCCAGGCGCCATCTACTTTTAGGAATATAAGGAGTTTGTTACAGAGCTAAATTACAAAATTTTCACAAAAACCTCTAGAGATATGTCATTTGGTGTCAGAAATGACTTTTGATATTATATATGTGTGTAAAATTATAATAATAGCGTCCTTCCGACTCTAAATGTTAAGAAAATCCTATTTCTACCAAAGTTACATGTTTTCAGCTAAGTCATCTTGGAAAAATTATAAATTTATTTATTTTAATACACTACAAAATTCATTTGCCTATCATTCAAGGAAAATAACTTTTTGAAAGGTATGCTATAGTAAATGATTTCAAAAAGTTTCTTTGTGTACAACACATGATGATAAGAAAGAAAATGTTATCAAGTAATTTTTAAAAAATAGTTTAAAAAGTTTTTGGATAATTATAATGATTTTCTATAAATTGAGTTTATCCATCTTTAGGTCTAGGACCGTAACTTGGTTGCCCTCAAAAAAAAATCCAGTGAAAACTACAGAGAATATACTGTTGGAGTGTCTAAGTATTTTCCGAGAAATCTTGTTTATGGTTTTTTACAAAAATTAATTATGAAAAGCATAGAAACATTTACTGAGAAATCGAAAATATTTTTTCATATTTCATTTTCTTACATGATATTTTGTCTCCTTTCACACAGGTGTAAAAACAATTGACTAATAAATAACAAAATACTAAGTAATTAGATTATAGATCAAATATACCCCCCCAATGAAACATTATTATACTTTTCAAGAAAATAGTTTTCCTTGAACGATTGGCAAATGAATTTAGAGGTACATTAAAATAAATGAATTGATACAGTTTTCTAAGATCACTTAGCTGAAAACATGTAACTTTGGTAGAAATATGATTTTCTTAACATTTAGAGTCGGAAGGACGCTATTATTATAATTTTACCCACATACATAATCTTAAACGTCATTTCTGACTCCAAATGACATATCTCTAGATGTTTTTGGGAAAATTTTGTAATTTAGCTCTGTTTTTCACTTTAATAGTCATTAAAGCCTTTGTTTAGCAAAACCTCACAGTCGCGCTTGTTTCGCTTAGATTATAGGGGTTATAGGGAAAGGTTAAGGCCCTATACCATAGGTATTCTTTATTATAGGTATTCTTTATTTAATTAGGCTCTTAATAATGTATTTGGACCAACTTTATCACATTATCAGTCCCAAAATGAGTGTTTAAAAATTTAATACAATAAGTAAAAAAAAGATTTTTTTAAAAACGCTTTTATTGAAGTGTTCTAAAAGGTCAAAAATAATTTTTTCGGTTTGACAAATAATTTATTGGGAAGTAGAAAATAACTTTTTGGTAAGTAAAAAAAACTGATTTTCTAATCACTAAAAATAAAAGCGTGGGCGCTAGTAATTTTTTAAATTTAAATTTTTTTACAGGACATTAACAGTAACATCCCTGACGAACGGGGATTCGAACCCCAGACGTACGGCTTTGCAGTTAGATGCTCTTACCACTAGCCGGCATTTATGTATAACTTTATATAAATAAAAATACCTAATAGAGAATTTAAAGTGAATCCATCCCACTCAAAACTCATGAATGAGAAATTTGTAAATTTAACCTCATAGAACATAGGGTACAGCTTTAGAATAGGTCCACTTTTTGAACGGTCGCCAAGTTGGCGGTATTTCATGGCCGACAGGCTGTGAAAATGTAGGTAAACATGGCGGCCGGAGCCAAGGTCGCCAAAAGTGGACCTATTCTAAAGCTGTTCCGAACATAGAATAAAGAAGTTAGAATAAATAGTGAATTAAGAATTACTAGCGCCCACGCTTTTATTTTTAGTGATTAGAAAATCAGTTTTTTTTACTTACCAAAAAGTTATTTTCTACTTCCCAATAAATTATTTGTCAAACCGAAAAAATTATTTTTGACCTTTTAGAACACTTCAATAAAAGCGTTTTTTAAAAAATCTTTTTTTTACTTATTTTATTTTCTACTTTTTAATCACGGTATTTTTTAACAAAAACTCACAAGAAAAAATGTATTTATTTCAACCATATTTAATGTTATGTTAGGATGGAATTTTAGTTTCATGAAAACAAAAATTTTTCACATATCTGACAAAGTAGAACAATCCTCTGACGACTCAGCAGGACAATCAACTCCAAAGTTAATTAAAATCTATTTAATTTTGCTGGGTACGTTATAATAACAGAGCTGAGCGGGAAAAATACCTCGCACAAAGAATATACCTCGCTTCCGCTCAATCGCCGATGAAATCCATCCATATCAAAAAGATTCACAATAAAAAGAAAGCATTCAATAAAATAAAAAAAACAATCGTAAAAAACTCAGAATTAGTGTGTGTGTATCAAAGAGCAAACAGTACCATCCAGTCTTTTCAGTAGTCAATAAATTATAAAAGTACATATTTTTCTTCTATCGCCATTCCTCGGGATGGGACACCTATTTTCGGCAATTTCTCGCTCTTCTGGCGATTTCTTTCTCGCGGTTATTATCTTAAATCGCTAATTATCTTAATTGTTAATTGGAAGGTAAAAAATCACATTTTGAAGATTAAATATTGTAGTTATATACCTAGTTTATTATCTTACAGGTTTTGGGAGCCATTGGCTTCACGGAAGTGTCTCAAATATGAATTAAAAGGATAACTAAAAACACTCGTTAATTATCTAAATTACGGAGGTTTTGACTAGTTGATGATTGAATATTGCATTGTCATTGAGTTTCCACCACGGTGCAAAGTTTCAGAACTTTATATCGTTTGGAAGTGCCTGAAATATTATGTACAAGAATCCGGAAAGAAAAAAAGTGATTAATCGTCTATAATTATCGTAATTACTGTGCAATTCTCGTTTTGACTTTTGAATATGATGAAGTTATGCCTTATAAACAATTGTGCACGGTTTAGGGAGAATAGCCCCTTGGGAAAGGTCTCAAATTCTGGTTTTTCTGTTAATTAAAAATACTCGTTAATTAACTTAATCCTTTGGTTGTTTGACTAGATAATGGTTGGATATTGGAGTGTCATGAGGGTTACACCGATGTGTAAAGTTTCGGGGCCCTGATATAGCGGGAAGTGCCCGAAAATCGAGTTTTAAAATTCCACCCGTAAAACGCCGCCAAAAGCAAGTAAATAAAAGCGTTTAAAAAATATTTCCCCCCCCCCATTTTTTTCAAACACTAAGGGGTTTAAATTATACCCTAGAAATCTCTTAGGAGAGTTAAAAACTCATTTACTATCTATTAGGACCAAAAGTAATAGAAAAAGCTCGGAGGATAAAGTTTTTTGTGACACTGCAATGTTCTAGGTTTCTGGCAATAAATTCACTTTTTCACGGACCTTCACAATGAAAATGCTAAATAGCGCCCCATCCGTTTTAGCAAATAAAATTCCGTAACTTCAGAGTTAAAGTGAGTGAAATTTCCTATCAAATGACACCCTAACCAGATTCCAGTCATATTGGGCGAAAACTATGATTTTTTGTTAAAAATCGCTGTTTTTCTGAATTTTGACCTCGATGAGGCACGGGTTATTATCGGATTGAGCTGAAACTTAGCCAATCTCATTTTTTAGCCTATTGGCAAATTTTAGGGGGGTAAGACCTAAGAAATTCGAAAGTTGATTTTTTGTAACCCTAGTATACAGTAGGTGGGCCGAAAAAACACTTTTTTTATTTCGAAGTTGTAATAGCGCGGAAAAGTTGCGAATTATATAGACAAAGAGAAAGAATTTTTTTTTTCAGAATCGGTTAATATCTTCCGATCGCGCATAGGCCTCAAAAATTGACAAAATATAAAATATATATTTTTGAGATTATTTTTTTAACCAAATCAAAGATTAAACTATCAAATATTGTTCTTAATTTTTTTATGTGGAACTAATATAGTTATAGACATAATCTTTCAGGTTCCATTCTTCTATCACTCTTGTTTCTGTTCGTAAATTTTTTTTCGTTGATTTGGTAGGCATCATGATCATCATTTTCAAAAAGCTTTTTTTTTTAAATTTGAAAGAAATGAAAAAAAAAATTAATAAGAAAGAATTTAAAAAATTTTCTTTTGAAAAAATAATAATAGCCTTTTATCTCTTAAAATGAACATAACTACTAGGGTGGGTCATTTTCCTATGTCGAAAAAAAAATTTTGCAATTTCTATCGGGCACAGCAAGAAAAGGGTGCCATATGGTCTCAAACTAACATGTGTAAAATATTATTCGATTATAATAACTCTTTTTGCCTCCGGAATGGCCTCAAATAGAACAAAAATATGTAATTTTTATTATTTTTAAAAAAAATTATGAATTAAATTTTTTTGTCGAAAACTTATTAAAGTTCACAAATAAGGGTATTTAAAAGCAATTTTAATGACATTTGTCACCTTCATGCATTTTTAATACAAAAATAACTGCCAAAGTGGCAATATAATATGCTATCATATTAACAAGAGCCGTAGAATATGAATCTCTTTTATAGTGGATTTTCAATGGTACAGATTTTTAATATTGATTAGTTCATAGACATTCTCCCTCAAGTTTGGTCAGTATAAAACGGTATTTTTAATTTTTCAAAATAGAAACTGTTGTAAGCATGAAGAAACAGTTGTGTTTTTCATAAATATGCCGCGCTTTCGAAATTCAGCGGGGAGTTATTTCACTGGCTGGTCTTGGGATCCAAATATGATCGCAAAAATATGTTGAAACAATTGTCGAATGGATAGTTCGTTCATAGGCAATATCAGTTATGAGTCGCTCAGTCCTAATTTACCTAATTTTTTACTATAGCAATTGACTGAAACCCAGGCCCATGAAATTATACTTCTTTGAGGATTGACTCAAAATAGCTTCTTAGAATTCCCTTATGCGTTCATAAAAGTTAAAATATAGCAAATTAAAATATATAAAATTGTTAAGGATAATTACAAGCAAGTTTTGAAAAGTAATGTAGCTTATTTAAAAACTTAAGGGAAAATACTGAGCTTTATGCTGAAAACGGGGATCTACCATTCTTCTTAAGAAAATATTTCAAAATTTGACTCTTAAAATGTGTTTTTAATTTATTTTTGGACATAAGGGAATCACATGGGGACACTTGGGATGGACTATTCCTAATATGCCAAAAAATTTCAAGGAAATCCCAACTTTTAAACTATTATCCAAATGTTTTCCATGGGGTTGAAACCTATAACCCAAAAAAGGTATCCACCTTCTGACATATCCATTTTTATTAAAAATTTAATGTTTTTACCATTCTACTCAACCGACAATAAAGGTTTCGCACATTTTTATGATTCCAGCAAGAAATTTTTGATGCCAGTTCTAACCATTGAGATTTTTCAAAATATGTTGTATTACAAGTCAAGTATTTCAACTTTGGTTTCATTTATAATTATTTTTTAGTCTTCAATGATGATTTTTATACCATTGTGCACATTTATATTCATGACGGATTTGTGCAATCGAGGTAAAAGCTTGACTTTCGTTCGTCCATTTTTGCATGAATTTACTATATTAATCGAAACTTTGAGGCCAATCCGGAGGCAAAAAGAGTTATTATAATCGAATAATATTTTACACATGTTAGTTTGAGACCATTTGGCACCCTTTTGTCGCTGTGCCCCTGGGAAAATGTGAAAAAAATATTTTTGACCCACCCTAATATCTACCCAATTTCAAGTTGAAAATAAAATTTAATCGTGTATAAAAAAATAAAAATAACCGTAATTTAGTCTAATCCCTAAACATTCCCTAAAATTATACACTAAGAGCGATTCACCCATGGAAAATTTATCAAATCACTTGAGGGTGTTCATATGACTTAAAACATGTAAAAAATGTAACATAAATTTCCGAAAATAAGACTATTAACAGATTCGATTCAAAATCTTACAGTGCTAGTTCCCAACTCTAAGTTAATTCGATTTGCATGAATTTTACCTGAATACTCCTTGGAAATGTGTTTATATCCATTTTTTTATGTTCTAAAACTTTTAATTTACTTTGGTTTTACAAGGTAAAAGTAAAAACAATTAGATATAAACATAATTCTTAGAAATTTTCAGCAGAAATGCATGCAAATTGAATTAACTTAACTAGCACTGTAAGATTTTGTGCCGAATCTATTAATTGTCGTATTTTCTGATATTAATGTGATATTTTTTACATGTTAAGTCATATGAACACCCTCAAGCGATTTTATGAATTTTCTGTGAGTGAATCGCTCTTGCTGTATAATTATAGGGATAGTTTAGGGACTGCCTAAATTTCGATTATTTTTATTTTTTTATACATGATTAAATTTTATTTTCAACTTGAAATTTGGTAGTAATGTTCATTTTAAGAGTTAAATTATTAAAGAGGCTATTATTATTTTTTCAAAAGAAAATTTTTTAAAATTTTTTTTATTAATTTTTTTTTCAAATTTTAAAAAATCTTTTTGAAAATTGTGATCATGATGCACACCAAATCAACAACAAAAAATTTACGAACAAAATGGGACTGATTTCAGGTTTTTAAGTTGTATAGTTCTAGAGTTATTAGCTGTTTAAAAATGCAAGGAAAACAACTTTACAAAATTTGTATGAACATTAAAAAAATTATATCTAACGAATCAAGAGTGATAGAAGAATTGAATCTGAAAAATTATGTCTATAACAATATTAGTTCCACATAAAAAAATCCTGAACAGTATTTGATAGTTTAATCTTTGATTTGGTTAAAAAAATAATCGCAAAAATGAAGTTTTTTCATATTTTGTCAAACTTTGGGGCCTATGCGCGATCGGAAGATATTAACCGATTTTGAATTTTTTTTCTTTCTCTTTCTCTATATAATTCGCAACTTTTCCGCGCTATTACAACTTCAAAATAAAAGAAGTGGTTTTTCGGCCCACCCTAGTATACATGGTGTTTCAAAATTGCGTTGCTTATTGTCGCTTTTATTTGGAACAAACGCCTCCTAATGTCACGGAAGTAAGGTCTACCCCTAATTAAGTGAACCTGGAGAATCCAGTGAGATGATTTACAGCGCCTCTATCGTCAAAATTAAAAAGTTTAAAAAATTAATTTGAAAACTAAAGGAGATAGAGCAAAAACCTCAGTGAGAGTATTGTTGCCAACGTCATGAAGAACTCACTAAAAAATTTTTATCAACATATCTTAAATATTCGCGGAGATATTAGCATGTGAAAATAGCACTTTTTCAGGGGTCAAAAAAGAAAAAGTTCGCATGTTTGCTAAATTTTCAGTGTTATTTTGTAGCTTTGTATTTTTTTAGTTTAAAGGACACATCATTTAATCAAAAAATCAAAAAATTTTGCAAATATGCGAACTTTTTCTTTTTTGACCCCTGAAAAAGTGCTATTTTCACATGCTATTATCTCGGTAAATATTCAAGATATTTTCAAGAATTTATTTTCAGTGAGTTCTTCATGACGTTGGCAACAATACTCTCTATGAGATTTTTTCTCTATCTCTGAATGATCAGGGGTTCATAAAATGGAGCAAATTCTTAATTCAAGATAGCGGCTGTAAAATTCGAATTGCTCATTTTTCCCGTTGGTTCCCTTTTTAGCACCTCTTTTGACATCTTAAGGAATCACCTGTAAAGATTTGGTAGCTTTGTCCAATCCACGGTGGAACTTATTAGGTTAGCAGATCAGACTATAATAAAAACGTTGTAAAAAATGAATAGGTAAATTTATCAGAGTTTTCTTTGTTGAACTGAATTGTGGGTATTTGTTTGTTTCTTTTTCGCCCACATTTTCACTAATTTTTAACCCGACCCACTTGTTTTTTTTCTCTCTGATATCTTAATCTTAATCTTACCAATCCTTAATTTTATAGAATGGTTGGCAAGGTTTTCGATGATCAGATGAAATTTTAAATAGCACTGTTCAACAATGAAAAAATTTCCTTGATGAAAATAGGCATTACTTATAGATTTTAGGTCACTGAATACGAAAATCACCATTAAAATTCTCAATTGACTCAGAATTTTCGGGGAACAGCCCCTCCCCCTTTTTACGTGTTTCAATGACTTTGAATTCGATTTTCAGGGTCAAAAAGCATTACTTTAAGTTACATCCAAAGGGACAAGGAAGGTTAAAATTTGTAAAATATGAAATTTTGTAGCAAATGAATAGATTTAAGGGGTTGTTACCCCTTTAAAAATGCCAAAAAATTGCTTTAAATTATAGAGGTTCTTATACGCTATTTTTTCCTCTTATTTTTTACGCAATTCACGGTTGAAGGGTCCTAACCCTTCAACAAAGACCCAAATTTGATGGCAATATGCAGCAATAATTTTTAATAAAAGCGGTTGAGGTATTAACGCCCCCAAAGCACCCACGGAAGGGTTCCAATGCCGCACTTAGAGTTAAACTGCTGTACAAAAAAAGTCAAAATGCCACCGACTGAATTTCAGCTGATTCTTTTGTAACAATGACCTGCTGAATTCAAAATGACACCCATTTTCCTCCATTACCCTCAGTTTTCAAGGGGAGGCCCCCTAATTGTTATCCACAGCCGTGCATCTATTAACAGCTTGAAATTAGGAATCCTCACTCCCTAAAACCGGTCAGTTTTTAAAGAACTGGATAGTTTCTACTTAGGATAGACCCAAAATATTAGGAAAACGTCATTTGTAATCTTTTCAAAATCATTAATATGTAGTAATTCCTGTTCTGCGAGCACCTTCCCGATTCTGGAAGTCTTCCGAACTCTTTCTTCCACGTGGGCTTCTGGGAGCCGGGAACCTATATTCGGGGAACACATCTGCCGCTGTTAGTAAAAATTATTTCTGCATATTTTCATCAAATTTGGGTCCTTGTAGAAGGGTTAATACCCTTCAAAGTGGAGTTGAGTAAAAAATAAGCGAAATGAATAGGGTATTACTTATCCTACTTTTTAACGATTTTTTTGCGTTTAAGGGGAGTAATTACCCCTTAAACCTATCCATTTTTTCATAAATATTTCATATTTTATTAATTTCAACTTTTCTTGTCCCCTGGGGGCAATTTGAAGACTAAAGCAATGCTTTTTGACCCTGAAAATCTAGTTTAAAGTTATAAAGTCGTCGAAAAACGTAAAAAGGGGGAGGGGCTGTTCCCCAAAAATTCTGAGTCAATTGAGAATTTTAATGGTGATTTTCGTATTCAGCGACCCAAAATCTATAAGAAATTACTATTTTCATCAAGGAAAAAATTTTGAAGGTCAAATTTGTTGAACAGTGGTCTCATGCTAACAAGGATATTATTCACAAATTGCGAAATAAGATAATTTGAATATGAGTTAGTTAAATTACGAAACAAAACTAATTGTTAACCTTCCAAATGCATGAAGGAAAATTGAAAAGTCGATAAGCTAACTGTTTTACATTATAAGGAAAATAGTTAACTCCCAATCTACAGTTCTTCCCTATGCACAGAGGCTTAAGGACGCTGTAGGAGGGTAGATACTTGCTACATATCTGAGAGTGCATGTTAACGGATTCCCTTAACAGGTTAGTAATTCATTCTTGATTATATTCTCAAATACCTGACTCGTAATCGTTTCAAGATTATTCTGAAATAAAAAAATTTCATTTGCATTAAAACTTAAACTTTTGCATTAGCATTCCATTTCTCCCGAGTTGAGGCAAAAGGTAATTACTCTTCATTCGTAGGTAATGTGAGTAAATGGCAGATGTATATGTATAAGTGCTCTATATTCGTTTCTTCTACTTCCACAATATATTGCATTGAATGCTTACAACTTTTAATATTCGTTTATTAATTAATTCATGGTAAATTTTATAACCAATATTGTATTGGAATTAAATATTGTAACTTATTAGTCATAAAAACATTTAAAATCTTACTGAAATTTTCACGTATGAAAACAATAGTTTCCATGTTAAACATTCTGACATTATCTATTTAATAGTTGATAGCTGATAGCTGATAAAATGAATGTGTAGTCATGTCTACGAGTATTGTAGGCGTAAAAATATTGTACTTCATTATTATTTACCTTTATAGTTATTTTCCTTGAAACGAGGCTCACTATTTTTTATTTGGCTGAAATTTACAACAAATGTTCTCTTCTGGCGTTAATATTGGGTTATCCCATAAGTTCTGTTACTTTTTACCAAGTTTTGTCTTTGAAATTTTTTTATGAAAAACTGGTAATAGGTAGATATTTCAAACAAACGGGATTTTGATAAATGTATATTTACGAACATAATGCGTGATTTTGGTAGTTCTCGTGATATTATTTCTTTTCAAAATGGTGGTTTGAAAAAAAGATCAAAAACGACGATCTTCGCGTATTACTTTTCCTTTGTTTAAAAAACTAGGAAGAACGCATAATTCATGGCTAAAAAAGTTTTACTGTATATTTGAAATGTTTAGTTTAAGATGTCATAGTTTCAAGATAATTCGATAAGTTTAACTTAGGAAATTGCGGTCTCAAACATAACATCTATTGCAAAAAACTTGCCTCAGTAATGTTAGACATTTCAAAGAAATTTCACGAAAAAAAGCATCAAAATCAATAAAAAAAGCTCGAAAGACCCAAGTATTCAAATCATGCAGTAAATTAAGTTATATCTGAACTTAAGTTCAGAAAGTAGTGTGCACAATTCAAGCGCGCAACTTTTTAGCTTATCAGAATTACACTCGCTGAACTTAATGCTAAGCGAACACAAAGCAATTACTTGCTTCATGCGTTGGAATTTAGAAATAAATAAATTCAATGACATTATGAAAAGAGGCTTTCAATGTTTAAACCGTTGAAACAAGCATTATGGTTCAAAAAACATCTGCCTTTTATTTGCTTCATACCAGCTACTTAGAAAAAAAAATTGCTTTAAAAAACACGTGAAATTACCATTATATGAAGTTTTAAAGCCAAAATTTCCTACCTTAAACTTATCGAATCATCTTGAAACTATGACGTCTTAATCTAAACATTTCAAATATACAGTAAAACTTTTTTTAGTCATGAATTATGCGTTCTTCCTAGTTTTTTAAACAAAGGAAAAAAATTAAGCGAAAATCGTCGTTTTTGGCCTTTTTTTCAAACCGCCATTTTGAAAAGAAATAATATCACGAGAACTACCAAAATCTCACATTATGTTAATAAATATACATATATCAAAATCCCCTTTGTTTGAAATCTCCACCTACTAATTACCAGTTTTTCATAAAAAATTTTCAAAGACAAAACTTCGAAAAAAGTAACAGAACTTATGGGACAACCCAATAATAAAGGAATGAGCATTTTTGAATATTATATTTTTTCTTTAAGTGTTACTTCCATGAACCATTTTTTGTGTATGGAAATTTTCATTTAAATTTAATACAGATATTTCGATACACGGCATTTTTTCATAATCTATCTTGTGTAAAGTATAATTTTTGAGAAATGTCAAAATAAGAGAATAAAAAAGAACTCTAAAAAAAGTGCTGCAAAAGCCTTTTTACGAATTGGTTTGATTATTGTTTAATTGCACAAGAATCAAGTAAAATAATACCCTTTTTTACTCAAATTTGACACAGAATTTTGGAAAAAATCTCTAAATATAAAAAAAAAGATTAAAATTATGAAGCTCAATAAGAGTCGGTTTAATGCCGATTCAGCCGTTCCTAACTCAGATACTACTTCCTTTTGTAAGAATCTTTCGAATGGAAATCGAGGTTTCACGCAGCACAACTGCAATACATTCCAAACCAATTTAATAGCGCATTATTGTGGGTCCTTAAGGCTCATTTAGACTCAACACTTTTGATGTTCGTTTACAAGGCATCCTCCGAATTGAAAAGTATAATTTGGAATTGCACTCTTATCTCTTCAAACTATCCTATGATTAATAGGAGAAGATCACTCAAGAACATTTAAAGTAAAGCACCGTAAATGAGCCTTAAAACGTAGTAGACTAAAAGTTACGCATTTCCAGTAAATACTTATGTTAAGGGGAAAAGTGATAAAAACCGGGCATTATTAGTAATGCCCTAAATGAGGCTGGCAATGTGATAAATTCCACAGCATTTATCATTTACAATGTATCACTTATCCCAAATACAGGGTGACTCAAAAGATCGAGCGCGAACTTCGCATGCCGGTCTGTCATGCCATGACGAAAAGGATTTGGTATAGAATAGGGGGGTAGCAAATGGGGTTTATGGGGTGAAAACAACGAATATAATTAAAGCAGTTAACCCTCGCTTATAAGTTGAGAAAAAGGCTAAAAACAAGGTTTTGTAAAATCCACCTTGTTTTTTAAGCCTTACCATAAAAAAGGCTTTTTCTCAACTTATTTGCGAGGGTTAACTGCTTTGCTTATTTTCGTGTTTTTCACCCCTTAAATCCCATTTTCGATCCCCTTTTCTAACCAATTATTGTGTGTCATAGTATGAACGACCTGCATGCCAAGTTTGTAATCGACCTTTTGAGACACTTTGTATACGCGGGCATTATTAATAACGCCCGGATTAATCACATTGCACGTAACACTTATACTGATTTGTATTTTTTTTTCAGCTTCTAGGATGTCTACCAAAAAAATCGCCGTTGTCGGAGGAGGATTCATGGGCATAGGTTGTGTAGCATCCCTCAAAGAAAGTGGCCTGGAACCCGTGTGTTTCGAGTGGACGGACAAACCGGGAGGCACGTGGTGCTACCGAGAGACAAGCGAAGACGGTGTACCCTCCCTGATGCACTCCACCATCATAAACCACAGCAAAGAAATTGGAGCGATCAGTAAGTTCCCACCTAGAAAAGAGTACAGCAACTACATGAGACACGCGGAAATGTACAACTACATCATGGACATAGCGAATGCCACAGACGTCCTGAGATACATCCAATGCAACTCCAAAGTCACCGAGGTGAAGAGGGCTGAGGATTACGACGACACCGGACGGTGGGTTGTGACGGTGAAGAACACGGTTACAGGGGAAGAGACCACTGATGTCTACGACGGTTGCCTGATATGCGTGGGGCATTTGAACAGGCCCAAGATGCCGACGTATCCTGGTCAAGAGAAGTTCAAGGGGAAGGTCATGCACACTCATTCTTTGAAGAGGGTGGATGAGTTCAAGGACAAGAATGTTGTGGTTGTTGGAATGGGGTGTTCTGGAATGGATGCGGCCGTTGAGTCCAGTAACGTTGCTAAGCAGGTATAAAAACGCGATTTTTTCATTTATTCTTTCTTTGGATTAGATCCAAATTAGGATATTTTGAATGCTAAGGAACACAAATTGACTACCGGCTTAGTCCAATAAAAAATATACAAAAAAAATTTCAATAAAAAAAATGCCACATTTTTCTCATTTTATAGTGAAAAATATTTTAGGACCTATGGTGTTCGAAGGAAAATGAAGCTCCAATGAAAATCTATTTTAATTAGTTTATTGTTTCCCTGAAATCTCTTCAAATCCTAAATATTAACCTTTTTTGAATCATTATTTGAGTTGGTTTTAATGAAAGTATAACCACTGAACGTGGTTTAGACCAAACGAAGGGTTTCTCTAATGGTCCCTGTGTTGTTCTTACGGAAAAGGCACTTTTAGGAAGCTTTTACAAACCACTTGACTCAGTTGACTAACACGTTAGGTATTGGATCTTCGAAGAAATCCAAATCCTTGCATTTCACAAAATTAGCATTTTTGAACTTATACCACTTTCAATCAAAGTATTTATATATAAGAATTTATAGTGAAAAATATGTATCACTACACACACTGCGCATAACACACATGTCTTAAATGTTTGCTTTTTCTTAATCATTACTTTTCATTTACATTTGTATAATAGCAATATGGTGTAATATTTCATAGTCCGTATTGAACTATCAATTAATATGATAGTTTGTTAAGATGCTAAAAAATATAACAGATTTACAAATCCTATAGTTTTTAATAATCTTTCGGAATTATTTTTCTAAACGCAATTTTATTTAATTTTTTTTTATTTATTTTAAATTAATTTTTTTTATTTATTTAAAAATATTATTACGCTTTTCTGATAAAAATATATTACTTTACAGGTTTACTTAAGCACAACTTCTGGAGCATATGTGATGAACCGAGTTGGCAAAAACGGGAGACCGTATGATTTGAGTGTTCTGACAAGATTTAATGCGAAATTGTTGGATATTTCATACACTTTTATGAGCTGGCTTTTCGAAGGACTTTTAGATCAATTCTTTCATCACAGCTTGTTCCGTGTTACACCAAAGCGCCACATTTTCCAGAAAGACCCGGCGTTTAATGACCACCTGTTCTCCAAATTACTCTCCGGTTCGATTATACAAACTAAAGGAATAGAATACTTCACAGAAAATGGCATCGTGTTCGAAGGGGAAACTGAGCCAGTTGAAGCCGATGTTGTGATAATGGCCACAGGGTATACATACGCCTTTCCCTTCCTTGAAAAAGGAATACTTGTTCAAAAAGGCGGCATCTTCCAACTCTACAAGTGCATGTTCCCAACCCATCTTCCCCATAAAACTTTGGCTTTTATGGGATTCATCTTACCCTGGGGTCCTGGATTTCCCATTGGAGAGATGCAAACTAGGTATGTTGCACATGCACTTTCGACCGACTGGAAGCTACCACCGCAAGATGTTATGCAGCGAGATATAATGAGGAGATATAAGAAAAACGTTGGTCGGTATGGGCACGATGAGAAGACTTCTTTACGCATGGATGTAGTTCCTTATATAGACGACCTAGCTTCCGAAATAGGTGTGAAGCCTAATTTCCTTAAGATTTTTTTCACAGATATCAGACTTTTTATGAAACTCATGTTTGGGCCTTTTTATAACTACCAATACAGATTGGAAGGCCCTCACAAGTGGGAAGGTGCCAGAGATGCTATCATGACGGCTGAAGAAAGGATTTGGTGGCCAATTAGAAGAACAAAAAGTGAACCGGCAAAAGAAAATTTTATTTTCAAATGGTATAAAACAGTATTATATGAAATTTTCGTTTGAAGTATATCCAAATATAGAACGTAATGGTATGGGGTTTCACTGAGTTCTTGATGAGCTTTCATTGGCTTTTCAATGCACATTTCTGGTCATTTTAATAAATAAGTGAGTATGGAAATAAATATTGATGAAATGTAAACTTTTGGTTCTAGATTTTTTAAAATAGTATTTTTCAGGTTGCCAAAATATTTCGACTTACAGGCGAAAGGCAATAACTCACTTCTGGCTTAAATACTTTGTACGAGGTTTCGCCAAATTTGGCAATAAATAATCGCTTTCTTTTGTGTCATATCAATTGATCACCTTAAAGGTCTCGAAATTTGGGACATGGAAAATTTGGGTCCAAGGCTCCGCTCATTTGCTGTCGATATTCTACCACTTTCAAAAGTTTTACCAAAAGTAACTCTGTGCTTTACGCTTGTAAGCCGACGATATGTATAGAAACATTTTGTGATGGATTCCCTTTTATTTATCTAAGAGTAAAATTAAATTAATTGAATTTTCTATGATCTATGTTAATGAAATTTTATCAACAACTCCAAAAAATCTAAGCAGCCAGAGGAGAGTGCAACGAATAGATAAAAATAAATACCCTAAAAACTATACCTTCATGACACATTGGTACTGAAAAAATCGCGAAAGAAAAAGGTTCCATCACATCCAGATTTCGCTAAAAAAAATCATGGAATACACAAACGATTGACCTTGGTTATTTGTATGCGTTTACACACACATATTAAAAATAACCATTTCGTATGCATTTGCACCCCGTGGAATGGTGAGATAAAAAATATCTACAAAATTGCTTCAAAAAACTAAAGGGAATTTAATAACTTTGTTATTTTTGTCTGCAGAAAAAGTGCAGTTATTGTCTGCAAATAAAATGTGTTAATTCCTTTCTGATCTTTTGAAAAATTTTGTTGAAAACTAATTGCTTTAATTTGTTCTGCCAATCAACCAAGGGTAGGTCAAGAAGATGTATGATAAGGGCAGTTGACTCAATGAAAGTATAAATAAAAGCTGAAAAAAGTACAATACAAAAAAATATAAACTTAATAATTCAAAATTTCAGTTTTAGAAAAACTGGAAAACAATGTTTGCAAACATTTTTTGAACTTGCTTTCCTTAAGATCACTATTTGCGGATAGCCCGATTTCCAAAAATAGTAATTCCTCCTTTGGCTAACTTAATCCGATGATGCGAAATTCCTCTAAGTAGGTGCATGAAGGTAATATTTTGAAGTGTATGAAATATTTAAAATATATAAATATTGAATTTGTTAAAAAGTTTCTTAGTTTTTTTTCTTTAGAGAAACTCCCGTCATATTTTGGTCATGGGAAATAATTCAGCTCGTTAGTGACTAAGAAGATCAGATCAAGTTGAATATTTATATGTAGTTAAAAAAAACATGTATTCGGGTAAACTGATTGAAATTATGATAATAAACATGAAATTATGATAATAAACATGAAATTATGATAATAAACATGAAATTATGATAATAAACATGAAATAATAAATTGTGAGGAAGCTTACCAAGCAAAAACTTTCAAAATATATTACTTCGAAAGTAACCATCACAGATAATCATTACAAGTTATGATTGGGATTTTTTTTCTTTTCTGATCCTTAAACGATGATCAGAAAAGCGAAGAGATTGCCTTCAAACGATGATCGGAATTGAATAAAAAAAGTTAGATTAATTTTAAAAATGGCCAGTAAAAATTTGATCCGATTTCGAGTTCTTCTTTCGTTTCCGTAATTATCAAATTCAAATCCTGCGTATTATTAAAAGAAAACAAAAAAACTTACCACTTCTCTGACAATGACCGCCTGAACACTTACTGACCGGCTGCTCTTAAAAACTTTGAAATCAGTTCAATTAAGATATTCTAAACATAAAGGTTATAATTATATTACTTTACTGGTGAGCATGCAGTGTAAAAAAATATCTGTAAATTTACAGATATTTTCTGTATTTTTTACAGGAAAAATCTGTTTTTTAAGAAAAACAGTGTTTTTTCTGTACTACATCTAGTTGCCTTTTGTCCCCAGAGATGGCGCTGCAAAACCTGAAGCAAAACGCTTTGATTTTTTACAAATATCTTCCCTAATTAATCAAGAATTTGGTTTTAGAACGTTACAGAGAGGTTCTAAATACGTCTGACTGTAACCGCCTTTATGTTAGCGGTCAATTTCAGTTTGGGTTTGGGTTTTAGAATTAGAATTGGAGATAGAATTGGCTTAAAACAAAAGTAAGTTTTATCTAACTTCATCCCTTCTTGTATCTCAATCCTAGACTGAGAGAAATGACAGTTTCAAATTCGAGTAAATCGATGTTCTCATTTTGGTATGAAACGTATTGTCTAAAATATGACCACTCAATGCTTTCAATTTTGAAACAGCAGACATACTCAGTTTCAAACAATTTAATAGTCACCACTCAAATTATGCTTATTTTTAGTTTATATATAAAACTTGAATTATTGGATTATATCAAAGCGAGTCTGAGTTGAAGTGATAACGTGTAACACATCGTTGTGACATCACACTCAACTTATTGGTCTAAATCCCGCGTCATCAAAAAAATGAAACTCAATGCACCCCCTATGTTATTAAAAAAAAGTAGGAAAACTTAGTTAAAATAACAGATGAAACCTGTATAATAAACAGGTGTTCTATAAAAATCAACAGATGAAACCTGTATAATAAACAGGGGGTCTGTAAAAATTAACAGAAGAAACCTGTATAATAAACAGAAAAAAACTGGCACAAAAATTGACAGTTTTTTTTATGTAAAATCGATTACCTTTTTTTACAGTGTGGCCAGGGAAGTTCAATTTCAGAAAGATTTTCATGCCCTTGAAATTTGAACATCAAAAGTGATTTGTTTATCAAGACACATAAGCAATGGTCCTTCAAAAGAAGTTTTACATAATTTCGATAATTTTTGACTGCGTTTGACGAGCCCACGAACGTGAAAGCTATAAAACTCCTAATGGTTTTCTTTAGGGAAAACAAACTTAACTTAAACATGAAGATGCTAGAATAGACTGATCTAGATGAATATTCATGAACAAAAAAAATTTGAACTAACATAATAAAATTAGTGAGAAAATATAGATGCAAACCTGGTTTTTGAAAATGTTTTTTTTTGCTTTAATAAAACTGTATTTATTTAATTTATGTACAAATGCACATACAAAAAGGTTATTCAATTTTTTTCCCTTTGCTTTAGAAAGTTTACTGTTATAGACATATACATAGACAAGACTTTATTGTAATGGGCTCGTGCCCGTTTACAAAGTAGCAAAAATAAAGGAACAAAAAGTACAAATAAGTAAATAAATTAACACTTAATTATCATTGAACAATAAAACTAATAAAGATAAACGTAAATATACACAAATATATATTAAAGGTTGTTGGAACATTGGGCTAACTTGATTCATCTAATAAATTTTTACGTACTTTTAAAATAGAAATTGTAAAATAAAAAATTCTTACGTATTGACTTTGAGTTAATATTAACGGAAAAGGTTTTAAACCGGTCAAGTATTTGTTTCTGTATTGATTATAAAGAGGACAAGTGTTGAATATATGGTTCCAAGTCTCATTCTCTTCATAATTACAGAAAGTGCAAGGGTTAGAAGGAAAAATTTCAAAAATTTCGTTTTTGTAAAAAATTCGGCTTTGATTAAGACGTAGTTGAAAGATTAATCTCTTAATGATTATATTTAAGGGTGATTCAATATATGTTTCAGGGGAGGCGCTGTATAAGATTTTATAATGGGGAAAGTTAGTACTACTTTCCATTCGAGACAGGTCATTTTGGAGGGTCTGATCTCGGAGAGATTGTAAAACCAGGGGAAGAAAATAAGAGGCTATATGAGGGTCCTGCGAGAAAAAAATGAAACTATAACCTAGATTATCAAGGATTTTTTTTATAGATAAAACCCAGTTAAATTCTGTATTGCTAGAGAATTGTGCGTTTAGAAGTAGTTTGTTATAGCAAATTTTTATATATCTGTCATCTGATAATTTAAGAATTTTGATCCAAAATTTCAAAATTATTTTGACTACAGTAACTGAGATTGGGGGTTGTCCTAACTCTAATCTTAGAATGTAACCAGGAGTATATCTGGAAAGTAAAAATAGTTTACTGTTATATTGCATCCATAAGAAGCAGATTTAACGTAGTTTTTCTTTGCTTTGAAAAAACTCCCCTGCTTAAAGAATTAAGGATTTAAATGAAGATGAGAAATTATGTTTTTACAGATTTAAAAGTGTTGTTTTTATAGGGATTTGAAAAATATGTTTTTAATACGGATATTGTAAAATAATGTTTCAATAAAGATTTTAAAATAATGTTAAAGCTTATTACTTTGATGTTGTGCTAAAAGGTATCTCAATGGTTTAAGCACATTTTACTTGGGTGGCTTATTACATAAAAATGCCCGAAAACTTCAAAATGTGATACTTTCATGAAACTTTCAGGGATGTTAGATAATCATATAAGAACTAAAAAATCGATGGGAGCCCAAAATTTTAGGGCGTGGTTTGATCGCTATGACGTCATAACAAGATGGCGACCGCGGGCCTATATTCGGTTCTTTTAATGATAGAAAGACATTTTTGGGGTCAAATATTATGTTTTAAAAAATAACTAAAATTCAACAAAAGCTCGAAATAGTAATACAGTCCATCGCCAGTTGAGTCATAAAAAATTGATGGAAAAGTTATTTTTTTGACGGTTTTATATGTTTTTCGGGGTGCTAATTCCAAAAGTCTAGTTCACGTCTCTGTAGAAGGTCGGCTTCATATCAAAAAACGCAAAAATATGCGAAAAAAATCGCCAAATTTGTAATCTTTCTTCGGATTTTCGCTTATATTTCAAAAACTTTTAGTTTCTCGAAAAGTATTTAAATGACAAAATTGGAGTAAACAAAATTTCCTACAAAATGCACTGTTCAATTTTTGTTTTACGAAGAATATTTTTGCCGTAATGACACACTGAAAAACAGAGAAACAAACGTCCTCGGTTTTAATTATCTTGTGTTAAAATTATCTGTTCTTCAATGCGTTATAACGAGAAAACTATTGTTCGAAAAATAAAAATTGAGTAGTGCATTTTGTAGGAAACTTTGTTTACTCCAACTTTGTAGTTTAAATAATTTTCTAGAAACTAATATTTTTTGAAATATAAGTGAAATATCGAAGATATAGTAAAAAATTGGCGATTTTTTCGCATATTTTTGCATTTTTTTCCGACCTTCCACGTGGAAGTGAACTAGATATTTGGAATTAGCACCCCAATAAACATATAAAACCGTCAAAAAAATAACTTTTCCATCAATTTTTTTTCACGCAACTGGCGATGGACTGGATTACTATTTTGAGCTTTCGTTGAATTCTAGTCACTTTTTAAAACGAATTGCACGTTTCGTCATCAGAATCATGTTCTTTGACCCTTAAAACATAATATTTGACACCAAAAATGTCTTTCTATCATTAAAAGAACCGAATATAGACCCGCGGTCGCCATCTTGTTATGACGTCATAGCGGTCAAACCACGCCCTAAAATGTTGGGATCCAATCGATTTTTAGTTCTTATAAGATTATCTAACATCCCTGAAAGTTTCATGAAAGTATCACATTTTGCAGTTTTTTTATAATAAGTAAGATTGATGCCGTAATCTTACTGCTTCTTTAATAAATGTTGTCACTGTATCTTACTAGTAAAGCTGACATTTCGTTGACACTATGAGGCATTTAGGATCCCCATGCATATAATAGTAGTTCTATAGGCTATAATATTATAATCAAGCAGTTTATCATAATATTAAGATTCCATAATCTCCAAAGAATATGTCTAAAAATCCATTGGTTCATTGGTATTTATTTAAGCTCATTAACTTATTTGTCATTGTCATAATGATTTACAAAAGAAGTTTAAGCAAAAAAGAATAATATTTTATGCTTTTATGCAATCAGAAAAATATTTAACCATGAAAAATTGTTTTTAAAATGCTTTGATGATGTTTTCGTACTAAGCGGTACGGTTGACGGGATAGTACGCAAGAACCAACGATTCTTACTTGTTACCAAATTATAACACAATAATTTTACCGATAAAGATATGCACCAACTTGAAAATACTTTATTCATAAAATATGGCTTATTGCTCTTTGCACTTTTACATAGAGTTCAAAAACGATTATCTTGAACACTCAATTGCATGGAGGAACATTATCATACTGAAGAAAGAGTGATCTTTACAAGCAAAATGGGATTATAATATTGGAAATCGAAGTTTGTGACATAATTTCAGGTAATTGAAAAACTCTCGCCTTATTTATTGAGCAAAAGCATCTTAACCTTTTAAACGCCGCAATTCAAATTTCGAATTAAAGGTTCTGATTTTTGGCTTAAATGGCTTGTCTTATCATTACTAAAACCATTCTAGTCATTTTTTGGCAGAAAAAAATCCTAAGTAGGATTTTGAGGATGTTCCCATTTGGGAACATCGGCGTTTGGGGTGAAGTTTGTAGGGGGATTTCCAAAAGACACATATTTTACAATTAATTCAAATAAAATGAATGAAATAAGATTATACTCAATAATTATGAACATTTTTATGATAGTGGACGGTTCTTTCATTTTTATTATCCATACTTGGACGATTGAGAAACATTTTATAGATTTTCATAAGAAAAAATTTACATGTTTATTACGTACGCGAAGCTTTTCTGTACATTTTTCTTGCACTATGGGTAATATTTTAGTATACAAAATACATAAAAGTGTTTCCATGCACTTCAAAGCTAAACAGTTATGTTTCTGTGAGAAAAATTTGTTTTAATTACGGTTCTATACGAATATCTAGCATAAAATCCACTAATTGAATTCATATGTAATTAGCTTTCAAAATTGTTAATCATAATTATCTCCATTGATTCATTAAAGCTGTGTTTTTCATGGAAGATTCCCAAACTGAACCACATATCTCTTACATCCAACTTACGTTAGAATAGTGTTTTTAGATGTACGCTCGTTTCCTTATTTTCAAAATTCTCCTATTATTATTCCTAAAATATTTATGTAAAAAAAGTACTTGAACAAAATATGTACGCAAATCCTCAGAAGCACTCCAAATATGCTCTTTCATAACCCCTAATGATAATTACTGAAAATTAATCGATCGGGGAGTTAGAAAAATATACAAGTGTAAGAATCTGCTATAAAGATTTGGCACTTATTTCTCGATAAATCAGGTGAAAAAAATTACAGTTTTTGAATTTAAAGCATCATTCTTAACCTGTTTAGATCCTTTGATACAAAAAATGTTCAAAAAATTAAAGAAAATAGGAAAAAACTTGAACTTTTGCATGTTATAAAAATCCCCTCAAATACTATACCCTAAACGCCGATGTTTCCATTTGGGAACATACACGTTGTATTGGTAATTACTCTCCAAAATCTAATATAATAAAATCAAGTGTGGGTATATGGGTATGTATGTTTGTCTTTTATACAAATCCACATTTTTCTTCCGATCTGCACCAAACTTGGTATACATACGTAAAAAAACTCCAGAAAAAACATAGGCTATGTTTCGAAAACTTTTAATGACCCCTTGACCCTCTTTTGACCCTTTTTATGGTCATTTTGCTGAAACAGCTTTATTTCTATTCAAAAAGAGACATGCTTACTCCATTGTTACAAAGAAAATTTAATGCTAAACAACAAGTTTTTATTTGAAACACTAGGTACAAGTCTATTTAAAAATTTTATTAATAATTTAAAAATCTATTTCAATTAAATTTAAAAGTTTTAAGTATAGTTAAACATTTTTTTACTTGAGAGTTAATCTAATTTTTATATTTTAAAAAGATTTATGGATTATCATGTTGTTAAAATAGTCTCCATGGAAACGAGGATGTAAAATCAAAAGGTGATAATATTTCAGCTTTTAAGAAAGTTGGTTAACAAACAAAAAAAACTATTAAAACTCCCTTTCAACTAGAAAATATTGATTTTTTTTCTTAAATTGCAAAATGGAATAAGCTTTATAATTATTGAATAATTTCACCGAACACGTTAATTCCTGAAGATATGATTAATCAAGGGATCTAAGCAATTTTAAATAATTTTTTAAATATTTTTCCATGTTCTAAATGTGGAAATCATTCAAAAATTATATTGCTTGAGAACTAAAGTAATTTTAATCCACCCGGGGACACCGGGATAAGAAAAATTACTAGGAACACCGGGATAGGAAAAGCTACCGGGAACAACGGAATATGAAAAAGGGATACCGGAATAATTGATAAATGCTGATTATACAAAATTAGAAATGTAATTGGGAAAACTTAAAAATAATATATTTATACTCTCCACCCGTGCAGGGCCGGGCATATCAGCTAGTTGATATATAAAGCTATTCTGTCAAGCCAAATTGGAAGATGTGTACTTAAGCTACCTAAACACAGCAAAATTATTTAAAACTAAATTTATTTAAAATTTTCACAAATTGAAACTTATGCAACTTTTGGAAGAGCCAAAAATCTCTAATTTTGATGTAAATTCAACAAAAAGGATTTAATTGCAAGTGAAAAACTTTTGCATGTAAAATAACTTCATACCTTTGAGTTGCTCTCTACCAAATATCAAATTTCTGCATGAAAAATTATGTGGCAAAAAAATTCCTTAAAACGATGTTCCCATTTGGGAACATTGGCAGGTGAAAGGTTAAGTCAAAATTTTAACATTTCTTGAATATAAATATTAAACGAAAGAAATTACTACAACTTCACTTTTGATTATTTGTATCTATGCAACACAAGTTAACAACAACAAAAAAAATCATTCATTTGCTAGGAAAAACCTTATTATCTTTTTTATAAACTTCACAATCCTGTTTTCTGTTGGATGGTTTGATTTTTTCAAAGGGTATAGAACTCTGTCTCTACTAGTCATAATTGCCTCTCTTGCCCCTTCCCATTTATGGGGCCCTTGCAAACGATATTGGTACGAAACAAAGTGACCAAACCAAAGCATAATAAATAACCTAATATCTGTAAAAAACATCTTGAAAAAATTTGGCTTGGCTCCTATCTGACAGGCTATATCATCAGCATACTTAATAAAATCAACTCTGAGTGAAGTCTTTTCGGACACTCCATATCTAGGTATGTTCTTCTCATATCTCTGTCTTATTTCTTTGCACATTTGTCCATCTTTGGGAAGTATGGCTTTGCCAGCAAGTACGCTCGCTGCGAACCGGGTTTGTAGTTCTATCACAGGAAAACCAGGCCCCCACGGAAGTAGAAAAGCAATGAATGCAAGGGTTGGATGAGGTAACTGAGGTGGGAACATGCACTTGTAGAGGTTGAATACTCCATTATCGTCTTGCTTCAGGACACCCTCCTCCAGGAATGGAAACTTCCACGTGTAGCCTGTGGCCATAATGACCACATCCGCTGACGTCACTTCGTCGTCACCGTCGAAAACTACGCCTTTTTCTGTGAAGCGTTGGAGTCCAGTCTTTTGAATAACGGACCCAGATAGTATTTTCGAGTTTATGTGGTCATTGAGGACAGGGTCCTTGGTGAGAATGTTCTGTTTCGGTGGCACCGGGTACAGGGAGTGGTCAAATCGGGCGTCCAAATACAGGATCTGTAAAAGCCAAGCAGCCAGAGGCCAATATATGTCTATCATTTTTGCGGAATATCGATTGATGGCCACAATGTCGAAGGGGTACCCACCGTTGCCTACACGATTCATTACGTGGGCTCCGGTACGGGTACTGAGGTACACCTGAAATGAATCCAAGTTATAGTAAATTGTTGCTTGATTTACAATTAATTTTTTTGAAAACTTACACTGATGTCCTTAGCGAAAGTGCACATAAACTAGTTTTCTAATAACTTCAGCTCTATTTCCCCCATGGCGCATTTTTTAATTTGTGAGAATGCATCTCGTTTCTTCCCAGTCTCTCGAAGGGCTGTTAAAATTATGAACAAAGCCCTTGACTATCAGAATTGCACGCAATCTAAAGTTGTTTTGTAAAATTAAAATACCTATCAATTTAAATAAAAAATATTATTCAAACAATAGAATGGTTTTAAACACAATGCTATCTTATTTTAGTTAAATTAGATATTTCTTGGCTAAAAGCTGCGTCTCATTTTCCTTGTCTTGTGTTTGATGGCCTTATTAGTTGGGTGGCTTATTACAAAAAACTGCAAAATGTGATAATTTCATGAAACTTTCAGGAATGTTAGATAATGATATAAAAACTAAAAAATCGATGGGAGCCCAAAATTTTAGGGCGTGCTTTGACCGATATGACGTCATAACAAGATGGCGACCAAGGATCTATATTCGGTTCTTTTAATGACAGAAAGACATTTTTGGTGTCAAATATTATGTTTTAAGGGTCAAAAAACATGATTCTGATGATAAAACGTGCAATTTGTTTAAAAAAGTAACTTAAATTCAATAACAGTTAAAAATAGTAATACAGTCAATCGGCAGTTGCTTCAAAAAATTTATTTAGAAAAGGTATCTTTTTCGACAGTTTTACATGTTTTTTGGGGTGCTGGTTCCGAATATTTAGTTCATTTCCACGTGGAAGGTTGGTTTCATATCAATAAACGCAAAAAAAATGTGAAAAAATCATCAAATTTTTACTGCATCTTCGGGTTTTCGCTTTATATTTCAAAAAATATTATTTTCTAGAAAGTTACTTGAATTACTAAGTTGGAATAAACAAAATTTCCTACAAGATGCACCACTCAATTTTAATTTTCCGAGCAATAGTTTTCATGTTATAACGCATTGAAAAACAGATAATTTTACACAGCATTATTTTAACAGAGAATTTTTGTTTCTCTGTTTTTCATTATGTTATTTTAAAACTATTCTTCGGAAAACAAAAATTGAATAGTGCATTTTGTAGGAAATTGTTTTACTCCAACTTTGTAATTTAAATAATTTTCTAGAAACTAATATTTTTTGAAATATAAGCGAAAATCCGAAGAAAGGGTAAGAATTTTGCGATTTTTTCGCATATTTTTTGGGTTTTTTGATATGAAGCCATCCTTCCACGTAAAAGTGAACAGGATATTCGGAATCAGCCCCCGAAAAACATATAAAACCGTCGAAAAAAATAACTTTTCTACAAATTTTTTTTGACGCAACTGGCAATAG
Organism: Tetragnatha versicolor; assembly: GCA_024610705.1. NCBI lineage: Eukaryota > Metazoa > Arthropoda > Arachnida > Araneae > Tetragnathidae > Tetragnatha > Tetragnatha versicolor. The sequence continues at coordinate 70,377,194 of JANDEH010000001.1, forward strand.
ACTGTATTATTATTTTGAGCTTTTATTGAATTTTAGATACTTTTTAAAACAAATTGCACGTTTTGTCATCAGAATCATGTTTTTTGACCCTTTAAACATAATATTTGACACCAAAAATGTCTTTCTGTCATTAAAAGAACCGAATATAGGCCCTTGGTCGCCATCTTGTTATGACGTCATAACGGTCAAACCACGCCCTAAAACTTTGGGCTCCCATCGATATTTTAGTTCTTATATGATTATATAACATCCCTGAAAGTTTCATGAAAGTATCACATTTTGCAGTTTTCATGCATTTTTATGTAATAAGCCACCCAACTATATTGTCGCATTGTTTCAGAAATACATTTATTAAAACATCAAATGCAGCGTTCAATTTTTTTTTTAAATTCCGAGTGAGCGTCTCCATAAATTAGTAATTGATCCCTGTCTGCCTTAAAGATATACACATTTCGGACTCAGACGCAGTTTAACGCCGCAGCTGATACTAATAGACGCTTTTTTTTGGGTGTAGCCAAGTAGCCAATATTTAATCTAAGAAGGCGGGTCTACCACACAGAATGGAAAATCTGTCAAATACTTTTTGGCGGGAATTTTCTCAAAGTAAATCTGTCTGAAATTGCCTTTATGTGCAATTTCACTTAGGACGGTAGCGCAGTAAACGATACATGAAGAAGGAGGGAGAATTAAATAATTGAAAAAATAAACGAGTCGTTTTCAAATTCTTATAAAAATAGAGAAACTGTGCTTTTATCACTCATTTAACCCATTAAGGACGCTTGGTAAGAAAAGTTGCCAAGGGACATTTCATTTTTTACTTACTCTATTAAAGGACATTAAAAGTTTAAATGCATGATAACAGCTTCTGAAGAATGTATTTATTCAGATAAAAATAGAAATGTATACCTTCAATGCCGTTTTGGTGGTAAAATCGCTGTTAGAATGAAAGCGTTTCACTACATTTTGAAGATAGCTGGGAGATCATTTGGAAAACGCCAAAATAATCTAATGTTTTGGTTATTTTTGTGACTTGTTCCCATTGCAGCATATTCACATGATCCAATTCTAAATATTATTACCAATTACAGTTGGAATGAGGGTATTTAATTGCCAATAGCAAGAGTTTTCTTCTACTGGCAACTTTTGTTGCCAATCGTCCGATGTGTGGTCTAAACTTTTACGAGTTACTCATAAGAAGCTTTTGCAAATTAATTATTTTTAATGCTTTTTTTTAGTTCTTATCATAAATGTAGATCTTATTGATACTTTAGCATGATGAAATGTTTCCCTTGGATCATAATTTTAGTGGGTTTTTTATAGATTTTAGATTTTTACCGATTCCTAACATATTTATTGGTTCAATCTCACACTAAATCATTTCTGGATACATTTATTTTCCTTGGAAGGGTTTTATGGAAACTTACAGTAGTCAAAAAATAAAATAAAATATCACTGGAGTTATTTAGCCTATTTTGAATGGGCCAATACCTAGTTTTTATCGAGTTGATGAGTAATCTTCAACATTTTCTGTGGGGAATATGCGAAATCTGGAGCCATAAAGATGAATATTGTAATTATGATGACTTTTTGATAGAGAATGACTAACAAGAACGTAGAATTCCAATAAGAGAAAAAGCTTCAGAAGGCAAAAAAATTAACCAATGGTATAAAAAAAACGAAAGTTGAGAAAATATAAGACTGGCAGGTAAAAAAGTCCCTATGTCCCAGACTGGGAGATATAAATAAAACTTTTTTAACCTGAAAGTTAGCTAAAGTGCTGAAATCAAAGGGTTCCAACCGTTCCGATTTAAAAAGTACTAGTTCGGCTATTTTTAAAGCCTGAAATTAGGTGAATATCAATATTTCGGACTGAACAGGCCCTATTCAATAGGGGTAATATACCCTTTCTTGGACCCCCTATCAGCAGTATAGTCCCCATTCAATTTTATTTTTGTATTATTTCTTTAAATTATGTATAAAAACATATTATTATCAAAATCGTAAACATTCTAATTAGTTTTTTCGACTTTTCATTTGTCAGAGTTTGGACCCCACTAAGGACGGTTGGCAAGAAAAGTTGCCAGTATAAAAATCATAAAAATTATTTTTTGAAAAATCTGAAAAGGGGCATTTCTTACTATATTCGGTCCAAATGAACAAAATATGAAAGAAAAAGTTACTTATTTTCATTATTTTAAAGTCGTCCTAAATGGGTTAAAAGTTTGAAAAAAATTTTGTATCCTAAATAAAACGGGGTGAATCGGAACATATTTCAACTGTCAACGTAAATATTAGAATATAATATGTTTTTAATGTAATATTCTGTGTTATTCAGTTCTTTGAATTTTAAGCGAAAACAAAGTGCTTGAAAATGAATCCCTTTTAGTTATTTTCCGTTTTGACTCGTTATTTTTTCTGATTCAAATTTCTTGATGGACATCAAATACGAATATTTAATATGAGCTTATATTATGTTTTATTTTGTTATGTTTGGGGAAGCTGAGATCCCATAAACTTTTAGTTTAACCTTAATTTTTTTAAAACAGTTTTATTATAAAATTAAAGTGATTGTCTAATTAAATGTCTAAATTAGTTATAGAACTAAGCATAAAACACTTGCTACATTTTGTTTGGCTTACTATAGTAGCATATCGATGGCATCAGGAGAAAACCTCGTATAATCCCGTAAAATCGCAGTCAGGATGAATACTGTAATCTAGATTGGCGAGTATGTGTTTGCGCCAAATATGCCAATGAGGAATTACTTACAACCAAATTTATTTACGAGTGTCAAGTCATTAACGCCAAAACAAGGGTTAAATCAATTCTACTTGGAACCCCAGTATCATCCTGTAACCCTAAGAGCAGTGAAGCTTTTTGATTTGATTTCACACCTGCATTTTGCTAAAACTTTTCTTCGCATCTAAAAAATAAAATAATTCTTTCCATAGAGTTTTGTTCTCTCTTGCGGTTTGGCCAAGGCATCTGGAACAAAAAATCAGTCTCCTTGTGAGAGATTATAACACCAGTTTTTTGCTTTCAGCTCATTAAAATTCACTCTTCACCTGTTGACTGCGAAAAATGGTCTTTGGCCAGAAAACGAATCTCGCTCACTATACTGTATCTATTGGTAGGCAGCTGGATTTGGATGATACGAGGTTTTCTCCTGACGCCATCGATATATTCCTTTAAACATTAAGCTATGGGAAAATTAAATATGGCAGTAATTTGGAAGAAAACTGAAACTAAAAACTAACAAGGAAGACGAAAATTTTGCAGGAATAAGACATGACTCAAAGCTCTTACATTGAAAAAATTAGCTTCGGAATTTTAATAGGAGATGAGGTATTTTTTTTTTGAAAATTGGGTTATGAGTTGCCAAACACTTTCACTTAAGCACCACTTGGCGATTTGGTGATGTTATTTTAATGTTTTTTTTTTATTTTGTTTATGTGCTTTTTTTATTTTTTAATTAGTTTTTATTCCTGCTGTAAATTTAATGAAAATTTTTTGATTGGTCAATTTAATTTGCTTTAGAGAAAACGCTGCCAAATTACTTATGCCGTTTGACGCCTTTACTGCATTTTTCACCTAGTAAGGTTGCACTTGGCGTTGAAAATAATGATTTTCCAAATTAAATTACTCCTCTCCTAATGAAATCACGCAGCTAATTTTTTCGCTGTAATTGTTCATGCCTGCATAACCCCTGTAAAATTTTCATCCATTTCTGTGAGTTAAGCCTAAGAACGTTTCCTTGTAGTGGTGCTCCGATTCACCATGCTGTTCCGATTCACTCAGGATTTTACATGCTGCAACTTACTTGTTTAGCAACACTGCTAGTCTCCACTGCAGCATCCATTCCAGAACACCCCATCCCGACCACAACGACATTCTTTCCCTTGAACTCATCCACTCCTTTTAGACTATGCGTGTGCATAATCTTTCCTTTGAACTCACTCTGCCCAGGATAAGTGGGCATCTTTGGCCTATTCATATGTCCGACACAAATCAACACACCATCGAAAACATCGGAAGTCACGGCTTGTGTCACCCTGTTCCTCACAGTCACTTTCCACTGCCCGGTTTTTGCGTAGTCTTCACTTCTACATACTCCGATGACTTCGGAATTGAATTGTATGTGGCGCAAAACGTCTTTGTGGGCGGCGTATTCCATGATGTATTCGTGGAGCTCAAAATGCCTCATGTAGTTGTTGGACTCCTTTTTCGGCGGAAAAGTGCTAAAAGCGCCGAGTTCTTTGCTGTTGTTGATGACCGTAGTTGGCATGAGGGAGGCAAAACCTTCCTCGGAGGATGTCTTGTAGTACCATGTACCCCCTGGTTGGTCGTAGTATTCGAAACATACGGGGTCGAACCCTTCTTCTTTCAAGGATACTATAGAGTTTATTCCTGCTACTCCTCCTCCGACCACAGCTATTCGTTTGCGATATCCAGCCATGGAACTAAAACAAATAATTGAATATTACAGTGAACGCGGGGGTAACGTTATTAATCGGATGATGTTATCAAAATAGACAGGTCCATATCACTCTTATTTAATTCAACGCCAACTTTGTTGATATATGGAACTATAACATATTGTTTAATATTATCAAAATTTGACCATATCCCCCATAAAACCCGGCATTTACGGAGTTTTGAACGACTATCTTTACAAGTAATCCTCTGACAATTGTATCACTAATTATAATCGAAGAAAAGGGAGAGAACGACAGACTTATTTTAATCCATTCGTGCGTTTGACCAAGTCACATGCTCCCCAGTTGCAATTATTTGCAAATGTTTGTTTGAATTTAGTATTGCAGTTTGTCTAATGGAATATAAATTAATGATCTAGCTGGTGATCAGTTAAAATTATAATAGAAATATAAAGAGAACCAATTAGAGGTTGAATAACGAATTTGATGATTTGGATCGCTTCGATAAATGTAGTTGTTTTAGTTTAAATCTCACCAATTTTTCCTGCTAAAATTGGGGAAAAATCGATATTGTAACAACTGAAGTTTGCCTTTATCTAGCTAATAGATAGTTTATTTTGTTTTCCAAATGACTAAACGTAAAAATGAGAATCCACAGTAAAATAATTACACAACAACCCGTCTCCCTGATATTTGAGACAGTCGAGATTTAAACAGATTTAATTGATGTGTCAATTTCATTTTGCCCCTAGTATGTTCACTTCTAGTAACAATTTGTTTATAAAAATAGATACATAGTTTATAAGTTTTTTTAATTCCCTTCTACATTTATAGCTATTCATAAATATCTGTTTAAAATCTTAATCCTTTCAGTTTAAAAAAATGCTAAAAATATTTCCGGGAGGTAATGTATTTCCCATTTGAAAAATAGTTTATGATACGTTCAATAGGATTAGATGTTGTGTCTTAACCTAACCCAATCCTGATTACAGTCTTCCAAACTCTGGCATTACACTTGAAAATCTCTACAACACGAATAAATATGTTCTTAGAAAAAAAAAGAGTGGAGACCTTTATATAACTAGTGATAATATTTATACCTATATTTGGAAAATTTACTGTAGTATATCTAGTTGATAAAATGAGGTATGAGTAATATAGGTTCGTGGGGAAATTTAAATTGCAAATGTTCAGTTTATTATTATTAAAAAAAGTTTTATACACAATATAAATAACCTCAATGATCTTTGAAAACTGTTGAGCTTTTAGTTTTATGTTATTTGGACTGTAAATTCCCCCCACTTTTTAGGTGTATAAAATTTAACTAGTTTTTTCTCAGATAAGTTGTTCAGTAATTAGATTTACAGATAGTGTTTGCATAGATTTTAATTTAATAAAAACGTACACAAAATATTTTTTATAAAATAAGTCAGCATTAAAAACACGATCAAAAAACATGATCCAAAAATCGATTTGGGTATTCTGTTGATTTAATTATCAATAGAGATATTTTTATCTTTAAGAATTTGTATTAGTATGTATTGAAAACACACTATTTACTAGAATTTACACTGAGAAGGTATACTATTCCGATAAAAAAGAATTCACATCAACACCTTATACTTCTAATTTTTTTTAATTGTTTAAATTTTCTGGGCAATTTTAACGTGTTATATCAGTATCAATAATACAGAAACTATTTAATCATGGAAAACTGCGTTAGAAAATAATGAACAAAAGAACTACCTACTGTTTTAACGCTGCACTGGACTGTGTGAAATCCTCATAAAAATTCTTATCAAAAGAAAACATTTTGCAAAAATAATCTTTATATAGGTTCATTAGTTCATACTATGAATTGAAAAACCTATTGGAGCATTTAAAACCACATATATCCCCCTTCCTCTTAGAGAAGAAGATCTTAGAATTAATCACAACAAATTTTAACCAGTTTTATTCCAAATCATTGATAGATCATTATACCTCTATTGAGAAAAGAGTTATAGATTAGATAACAATCACAGAAGAATATCAAGGTTTAACCCTTATAGACCTGACCGCCCCAAATCCTTCATACGATTCAATAAAATCTCGAGCGGCTTATGACTTCAATGGTTAAAAAAACATTTATATAAACAGATTGGTAACTGTGTTTCAAATCAACCTAATTTATATGCCTCGAAACCTTCAATCTATTTTCATTTCCCTTTCAGATTATTTTTAACAATGGGTTAAGCATATCAGTAAAACGTGACCATTAGGGCGCAGCGAAAAAACGATATTTTTTATTTTGATTGTGGCCTAGTGCGGAAAAGTTGTGTACTGGTGAGTTAACCACGTGTGCAAAATTGCGGGGAAAACAAAAAATTTCTTCCGTCTTTAAAATGGCCTTGAAGTTTCAAAAAAGTGGTGATTTTTTTAAAAAACAACTAAAAACCCAAAGATTAAACTCTCAAATATTTTTCATGATTTTTTATGAAGAACTATTATAGTTATAGACATAATCTTTCAGGTTCCGTTCTTCTATCACTCTTTTTTCGTTAGATATGTTAGGCTCAAACCCCGAAATCGCTCACTGAGCGAAGAAAACGACCACTTCGCGGAGTGGCATTTGCAAAACGGCCACTACCCGAAATTCGGGTTGTGGTATTTTCAAAAACGCTCACATCGCGGAGTGGTATTTGCAAATTGCCTCAACCTGAAATTCGGGTTGTGGTATTTTCAAAAACGCTCACTCCACGATGCGGTATTTTCAAAATGTGGTATTTAATTATTAAATTTGTTTTTATAATTATTTAATTAATATTACTTCGATTTTTGACAATAATTGTTGACGTATTACTAGTTGACTCTTGTTTAAAAATTATTCCTTTAAAAATTAATCCCTCATTTTTTATGCAAGCAATTAATCAATTATACTTTTTTTACCTTACTTTTTTAAAAAGACTTGTTTGTGTAATAAATGAAAAAACAATGAAAACATGTCACAAAATTAATCAAGCAATTTATCAGTTATACATTTTTTACCTTACTTTTTTAAAAATACTTATTTTGTATAATAAATGAAAAATGATAAAAACATGTCACAAAATTGAGAGTTTCATTAATTTTACATTTTAAAACAATGCAACAATAATAAAAATGTAATTTAAATTAATTAAATAAAAACTAAACCGAAAATTTCAAGGATAATTAAAACTAAAATTCCCCCCCCCAAAAAAAAACCCTTTAATAAACCTAAATTAAGTACATAAGTCTTAAAAGAACAAATTGAATTATACTATATAAATTAAATTTCGACAAAACCTTTCGGAGAATCTGTCGGTCAACGGCGTATTAAATGGGGCCTGGTATTATAAAACCCTAAACCAGCCAAACCAAGTCTGGGGAATGTTTCATTTGGCCAAACGTCATACATTAGTGCATCCCGTCTTTACAAAAGTCTATTTCGGGTTGTGGCACTATTGAAAAACGGCCACATCGCGTTCTGGCAATTTGAAAGTACCACATCGCGGAGTGAGCGTTTTTGAAAATTCCACAACCCGAAATTCGGGTTGTGGCAATTTGCAAATGCCACTCCGCGAAGTGGTCGTTTTTTTCGCTCAGTGAGCGATTTCGGGGTTTGAGCCTAACAGATATAATTTTTTAATGATCAAAGAAATCTTGTAAAGTTGTTTTTCCTGCATCTTTAAAAAGCTAATAACTCTCTCTAGAACTATACACCTTAAAAACCTGAAATCAGTCCCATTCAGTTCGTAAATTTTTTTCTTTGATTTGATGTGCATCATGACCATCATTTTCTAAAAAATATTTTTCAAAATTTAAAAAAAGTGAAAAAATTTAATAGAAAAAATTATTTTTTTTAATTTTTTTGAAAAAAAAATTTAAAATCCTTTGGACTCATAAATGAACAGTACTACCAAATTTCAAGTTAAAAATAAAATTTAATCATGTATAAAAAAATTAAAAAATTCGAAATTTAGGCAAGTCCCTAAACAATACCCAAAATTATACAGCAAGAGCAAATCCCTCATGGAAAGTTCATAAACTCGCTTGAGGGTGTTCATATTATTTAAAACATGCAAAAAAATGTCACAAAATGTTCTGAAAATACGACAATTAACAAATTCGGTACAAAACCTTAAAGAGCTAATTTTCAACTTTAAGTTAATTCAATTTCATGCTTTACTCCTGAAAATTCCTAAGAATTATGTTTATATCTAATTGTTTTTACTTTTAACAAATCAAATCAAAGTAAATTAAAAATTTTAGAACATAAAAAATTGGATATAAACACATTTCTTAGGAATATTGAGTTAAAATTCATGCAAATTGAATTAAACTTAAAGTTGAAAATTAGCTCTGTAAGGTTATGCACCGAATTTGTTAATTATCGTATTTTCAGAACATTTTGTGACATTTTTTACATGTTTTAAGTCATATGAACACCCTCAAGCGAGTTTATGAATTTTCCATGAGTGAATTGCTCTTTCTGCCCCCTGCTCGCTATCGCTCACCAACCCCCGGAACTGCTTCGCAGTTCGTTGAGGATCGCTTCGCGATCTTAGCGAGCAGAGCTCGCTTGTTTCATCTCAACTATCCAGTAAAACCTGGAACTTGTCGGCTTAGTTTATGATCATTTAAAATCGAAACTTCTATCTCTCGAACTTATCAATAACTTAATTCGGACCATAACTACAAAAATATCAAAATAAAACTGCAACTGAAATATCCTTGTTTTAACTTGTCAATAATTTAATCCAAATGTTTTTTAAAATATCCAGCAAGTCTACTAATTATCATCAACTATCTTAGAGAAAAAGCATGCCATTAATATCTTTTAAATTTATAAAATGCACGTGTATCTAGTGAATCGTTGGAAATAAAAGAAATCAGACTCACATAAAAATCGGCTGTTTCTCTAGCGAACGACCAGAAAGAGATGAAAAAATTGAAACTTTGAATCTTAATAATTCTAAAAATAATTCGAATTTTTTAAAAAACGAAATGCAAATCTTTTTATAAAAAATAATTGTATGTGTGTTTAAAATATCATAGTTTTACTGTGATTAGTTTTTCTGTTATAACGAAAAAACCGAAAAAGGGTAAAAAATTTCGAAACTTTAGAATTTAATTACTCCAAAAATAATTCGAAATTCGAAAAAAGGGCGACGAGGTGCAAAACTTCATACCTAAGAGTATGTGTCTGCAAAAAATCATGTTTCTGCTGTAAATAGATTTTTCTGGGGGCCAACTCGCAGTCGAAAAAAATAATTTTCGACTTTGACATTAAATAACTCCAGAACTAATTATCTAATTAATTAGGTCTGGAAACTGAAATGACCCTCATACATTTGTCTACCAATGGTCAAAATTTCATAATATTCCTTCAAATAGTTTTTGCGGAGTGATAGTTCAAAGTGTTCAAAAATAAAATTTTCAAAATCAGCGGTGACGGTGACGGCGGCGGCGGTCACTGTTACTTTTTTTTAATATAGAGAGATTTAATTTTATTTTCAACTTGAAATTTGGTAGTACTGTTCATTTATGAGTCAAAAGGATTTTAAATTTTTTTCAAAAAATTTTCAAAAAATAAATTTTTTTTATTAATTTTTTTCACTTTCTTTAAATTTTGAAAAACATTTTTTAGAAAATGATGGTCATGATGCACATCAATTCAAATCAAAGACAAAAACTTTACGAACTGAATGGGACTAATTTCAGGTTTTTAAGTTGTATAGTTCTAGAGTTATTAGCTTTTTAAAAATGCAGGAAAAACAACTTTACAAGATTTCTTTGAACATTAAAAAATTATATCTAACGAAAAAAGAGTGATAGAAGAATGGAACCTGAAAGATTATGTCTATAACTATATTAGTTCTTCATAAAAAAATCATGAACAATATTTGAGAGTTTAATCTTTGGGTTTTTAGTTGTTTTTTAAAAAAATCTCCACTTTTTTGAAACTTCAAGGCCATTTTAAAGACGGAAGATATTTTTTGTTTTCCCCAAAATTTTGCACACGTGGTTAACTCACCAGTACACAACTTTTCCGCACTAGGCCATAATCAAAATAAAAAATATCGTTTTTTCGCTCCGCCCTAATGAACACCCTCAAGCGAGTTTATGAATTTTCCATGAGTGAATTGCTCTTGCTGTATAATTTTGGGTATTGTTTAGGGACTTGCCTAAATTTCGAATTTTTTAATTTTTTTATACATGATTAAATTTTATTTTCAACTTGAAATTTGGTAGTACTGTTCATTTATGAGTCAAAAGGATTTTAAAATTTTTTCAAAAAAAATTTCAAAAACAAATTTTTTTATTAAATGTTTTCACTTTTTTAAAATTTTGAAAAATATTTTTTAGAAAATGATCGTCATGATGCACATCAAATCAAAGACAAAAAATTTACGAACTGAATGGGACTGATTTCAGGTTTTTAAGTTGTATAGTTCTAGAGTTATTAGCTTTTTAAAAATGCAGGAAAAACAACTTTACGAGATTTCTTTGAACATTAAAAAATTATATCTAACGAAAAAAGAGTGATAGAAGAATGGATCCTGAAAGATTATGTCTATTACTATATTAGTTCTTCATAAAAAAAATTATGAACAATATTTGAGAGTTCAATCTTTGGGTTTTTAGTTTTTTTGTAAAAAAATCACCACGTTTTTGAAACTTCAAGGCCATTTTAAAGACGGAAGATATTTTTTGTTTTCCCCGAAATTTTGCACACGTGGTTAACTTACCAGTACACAACTTTTCCGCACTAGGCCATAATCAAAATAAAAAATATCGTTTTTTCGCTCCGCCCTAGTGTACACTTAGAAAACTCGAGATCACATAACATTACAGGGTTGAATATACAATCGGGGGGTCTAGATTCTTTCTCTTAATCTGAAATCATCACTTTACACCTTAAAATCAGCATAATCATTCAATTCCAGAATTTATGACATTATCAATTAAAGAGTCGTGAAACTTCAGTTTTAAACGACTTTTATCCCATACAATTGTAATCTCTTATTGATTGATTGTAACATTTATGAATTAATAAAATATGGGGGGATACTAAAGGGAGAACCCATGTCGTCAGACCATAAAACTCCAACACCATCCTCACTGGATGAGGCCATGTTCAGAGCTGTTACAGAACGTGTGTCAGTCAACTGAGGCAAAACCCCTTGTTTAACCCTCTTTTAATCAATCCCGGAGCGACGAAAGGCTAAGTCAGCCTTTGCTCTGGGTGGGAACTCCGACCTGGGGGGTGGGTGGAAGCAAGATGCGTACCACTACTCCACTGGGAATCATTATTGGACATTGGACGTAAAAGTTCCCAACTTAAGTTCAACTCTTCAATTCATTATAAGTATTAACAACGGAATCGAAAGACAACAGTTTTAAAACTGATTGAAAAGGGTAAAAGTCAATTCCTGAGCAGGAGGCGGGGGTAGATCCATAAAGGGGCTAACTACCCCGATGAAAAAGACGTCTTTTGCATCCTTGTGTAATGAAGTACTTCATTACATAAGGATAAAAAATAATGATGTCCATAAAAAAACCTAAAATACTAGTACTTTTATAATAATAATAATAATAATAATAATAATAATTTTATTGGACAAACAAAAGAACAGAACAAGAAAAAATACAAACGCAGTTGATCGAGTACATACATATCCGAAAGGAGCAACCGCTCGTCCATGCGGTCACAGAATATCTTTGTTAAAAGTAAGATCAAAAATAAAAAATCGATTTTGTTTATAGTGGAAGAAGTTGTTTTGCTTTAACACTAGACACTTAAAAATTAATTGTTAATACAAGAACAAAAAATAAAAAAGGAAAACAAAAAGGCTTGGCTGGCAATTTCTATGTTTATAGAGAAAAAATGCATCAATGATGATATTTAAACCTGACAAAATTAGAATAAGGACTCAATGCTATTTAGACTCAAAATATATGCAATGCACAATTTCTTAAAGTATTTAATGTTAGTTTGAGATTGAATTTCGCTTGGAAGTTTATTAAAAAAAGTGACAGAAAGATATTGGAAGTGTTTTTTGTATATTTCTTTGTGAGGATTAGGTATATTATAGTAGTTATGATTTCGAAGGTTATAGGAAAAATTTTGGTTTATCGTGGCATAGCCAGGATATTTCTTCAGAAAAATAAGGCAATTGAGAACATATAACTGACGTGCGTTTAAAAGATTATTAAGAGGAAAGTAACTTAAAAATTTCTTTTGTATAGTAAGCAAAGGCTTGATATTTGAATAAAAGTCCCCACCCCAAATCAAAATTCCATATTGTATACGAGATTGAACCCAAGCAAAATATATTCTCAAAAGTAAATAAAATATATATATATATATATATATATATATATATATATATATATATATATATATATATATATATATATATATATATATATATATATATATATATATATATATATAAAATATATATATTATATAAAATATATATATTATAAGTCAAATTTCAAACAAATTAATAGGGTAGGGCCCTAAGCTCACTGTGGTCGATGCTAAAGACGCCAGTATAATAGTCACAAAATTATACCATTAAGAAGTATACCAAAATTTTAAAATTCTTTCTTTTAATATTTCACTGGGGTCAGAAAGATCCAATCTCTCACCCCATCCCTCCTATGGCACCTTTTTTTCATCTAGCTTTGTGCCTTTCCAAATTTATGTGATTTTGAGTCCCCTAATTGTACCCTATAACTCCTAGTTTTGTGCACTTCTAATCCCATGTTATTCCGAGTCACTTTTGATGTCTCATTCCTCCTGTAGCCCTTTTCTCATTTAGCTTTGAATCACCCATAGTTATTGTTCTTGTAATGTCTTTGCATGTTACACAGCATTTATTTTAAAATATTAATATTTTAGTCTTCAAATTTCCAAGATGGAACATCTCTTTATATTCTAAAATTTCTCAATTGTGCTTAAGTAATTAACTAAGATTTAAGAGAAAATTTGTTGAGTAAGTAATTTTAAATCAACATAGTGCCTAAATAGTTTTAAAGCTTAATTTAAAAATTTTCCAATTCCAATTGCTTTCAAATCAATATATCTTTTATTAAATATTAAATATAGCTTTATGTTGTTCCAAGGCATATTTAATAAGACAAACAACAAAAATTATTGCCATAATTTGTCTTATTGACCTTTTTTTCTTCGGTCAAAACTTTGGTTGAGGCTTTTAAAGTTGGAAGATGATGAAGGATTGAGGCCAATTGGTTTTAATTTTGACAAGGCAAGAGTTTGTGCCCAGCACTAGGGTGGGTCAAAAATATTTTTTTCACATTTTCCCAGGGGCACAGCGACAAAAGGGTGCCAAATGGTCTCAAACTAACATGTGTAAAATATTATTCGATTATAATAACTCTTTTTGCCTCCGGATTGGCCTCAAAGTTTCGATTAATATAGTAATTTCATGTAAAAATGGACGAACGAAAATCGAGTTTTTACCTCGATTTCACGAATCCGTTATGAATGTAAATGTGCACAATGGTATAAAAATCATCATCGAAGACTATAAAATAATTATAAATGAAACCAGAGTTGAAATACTTGAGTTGTAATACAACCTATTTTGAAATATCTCAATGGTTAGAACTGGCAATCAAAAATTTCTTGCTGGAATCATTAAAATGTGTGAAACCTTTATTGTCGGTTGAGTCGGATGGTAAAAACATTAAATTTTTAATAAAAATGGATATGTCAGAAGGTGGGTACCTTTTTTGATTTATTGGTTACCCCAAGGAAAACATTTGGATAATAGTTTAAAAGTTGGGATTTCCTTGAAATTTCTTGGCATATTAGGAATAATAGTCCATCCCAAGTGTCCCCATATGATTCCCTAATGTCCAAAAATAAATTAAAACCACATTTTACGAGTCAAATTTTGAAATATTTTCTTAAGGAGAGCGGTAGATCCCAGTTTTCAGCTTAAAGCTCAGTATTATCCCCTAAGTTTTTAAATAAGTTACATTACTTTTCAAAACTTACTTGTAATTATACTTAACAGTTTAATTTGCGATATTTTAACTTTTATGAACGCATAAGGGAATGTTAAGAAGCTATTTTGAGTCAATCCTCAAAGAAGTATAATTTCATGGGCCTGGGTTTCAGTCTATTGCTACAGCTAAATCATGACTGAGCAAATCATAACTGATATTGCCTATGAACGAACTATCCATTCGACAATTGTTTCAACATATTTTTGCGATCATATTTGGATCCCAAGACCAGCCACTTCACTGGCTGCCAGCCAGTGAAATAACTGTCCGCTAAATTTCGAAAGCGCGGCATATTTATGAAAAATGCAACTGTTTCTATTTTGAAAAATTAAAAATATTGTTTTATATTGACCAAACTTGAGGGAGAATGTATATGAACTTCCAATATTAAAATTTGTACCACTGGCAATCCACTGTTTGTTGGCAAAGAAGAGATTCATATTCTACGGCTCTTGTTAATATGATAGCATATTATATTGCCACTTTGGCAGTTGTTTTTGTATATTAATAATGCATGAAGGTGACTAATATGATTAAAATTGATTTTAAATACCCTTATTTGGGATCTTTATTAAAGAGTTATTGACAAAAAATTTAATTTATAAAATTTTAAAAAAATATGAATAATTACATATATTTGTTCTATTTGAGGCCAATCCGGAGGCAAAAAGAATTATTATAATGGAATAATATTTTACACATGTTAGTTTGAGACCATTTGGCACCTTTTTCTTGTTGTGCCCGATAGAATTTGTAAAAAAATTTTTTCGCCATAGGAAAATGACCCACCTTACCCAGCACTTCAGTTCATGGGCTTTCACCAGTACCTTAAAAAAGAAACTGATAGTGCATGCTTACCCCAACAGAGCCAATCCCTCAACTCAGGATCCACAGAAAGAAAGCTACTCTGCATTATCAGATAGGGAAAGAGCAGATGTTAACATTCCTATTGATTCTAAAACAGTACTCCTATCTAATTCTACTACATCAAATGCTGCACCAACAGCTACTAAAGCTAAGAATTATGCATTTCAAACCTACAAATTCTACCATCACCAAAAACTCAAGGAAAAAACAAAAAAATAGCAATATTAAGAGCAAGGGTATCAAAGCTGAAAAAGAATTTAAGTAAAAGGCAGCCTGGACTACTAGCAAAATTGAAAAAATTATTAACTTCACATCAATACGATTTTGTCATTTCACAGTTTAGGATAGGTAAAAAGATAGGAGCCGAGAGGCGCTGGTTGAAGAAAGAAAAAGAGTTTGCCCTTAATATTTATCTACAAAGTTCAGCAGCATATTCAATTGTACGAAAATTTCTAGCTTTGCCAAGTCCCTCCACATTAAAAAGGTACAGCTTTTAGTTTTTTAAACCGGTCATATTTCTTTTATTAATAAAAGTAATAATTGGTTAAAAACTATAAAAAATTTTTTCATTTTGGAACTTTCAGATACACATTTAATGTGGCAAAGAATCCTGGATTTTGCCCACATTTAATAGAATGCATGAAAGTTGAAATAAAGAAAATGAGCAATGCAGAAAAGTTATGCACTCTTGTTTTGGATGAAATTTCCATTAAAGAAGGATTAACATATGATAAAAATAAGGATGAAATAACAGGGTTAGAAACCATAAGAAGTGAAGGTCTACCAAAAAGAGCAACAGATGCATTAGTATTTATGCTTAGAGGAATTACAAAGAACTGGAAACAAGTAAATGCATACTTGGCTTACTATACTTTATATGGCTTTAATGCATATGCCTCAGTTATTTTTCTTATCTTATAAGGTTTTGAATGTTTCTGTATTTTTGATTTCTCTATGAATGTATATTAAATTCCATAATATAAGATACACAAAACTTTTTAGTGATAATGCTATCTTATTTTATTTCTGTATTATGCTTAGAATCTTTACTATGTATTCCTGTTAAAAGGTGTTAGGCTACTTTTTCCTGGCTAAAAAAAACAAACAGTAAAACAAGAAAGGATTTGGTTCTTAAAGCCTTAGAAATTGCTGACATGTGTGGATTCAGAGTAATAGCTATTGTTTGTGATCAAGGTAAGTAAAAACAGAAATAACAAAATAAGTGTTTTAGAACTCTTAACAAAATGTAATACATAGTTAATCAAAATATAGTGTGGAAATGTGCATAGAGTTGGAAAAAATATTAATTCCTAATCTTTATTCAACATTGCAACCTCAATGGAGCAACCCCTTCTTAAATCAACACCATATGGTTACTTTAACAAAAGGGTATTGTAATGAATAAATCATCCATGTGATTAAACAATCATAACTGCAATACAGGTCCTTACCACTTAGAAGTTCAACGTTGTGGGGTCACTGTAAAGAAGAGCAACAGTACTTACAACAGGACTTTTGAGATACATTAATAGTTCCTGTATCAAAATGAAAAAATAAAACTTTAATTTTTTCCTTAAAATTATACTTAACATGCAAGTAAAGCTCGATGCTTGTTGGGGAAAAGAGAAATAGCAATGTTTAAATCCCACAAAAAATATAAATCCAGCAGATTTGTTCTAGAATCACTGCTTTCTTTTTATCAGTAAAGGTTGGCTATAATCCAGAATTGTTTATATTTATAAGGGTATACCTTTTAGTTGTTCTTATCTTCTATCTAGTTTTGTATTTTACATTTTAGGACCTCCAAATCAAGCTTTAATGAACCATTTAGATGTATCCATAGAAAAACAGAAAAACCCTATGTATTTCATGTATATAGTTTTGGGAAGAAATGATCGACTGGATTTCGTCTTGGCAAATAAGGACTACGGAAAAGAAGAACCTTGAGCCACCCTTCAAAAAAGGGTTACTTATGACTTTAAAATTTCTGTTAGGAATATGGAATGACTTGCAAAATGAAATCCAATTTTTACTTGTAAATCGTTTTAATCAGGATTGCCTGGAAAATACTTTTTCTTCTATAAGAAGAAGGGGTGGATTTAGATATAACCCTGATTGTAAGCAATTTTCTCAAGCCATTCATTCAGTAATTCTACACAATTTTTTGAACAAATCTGCTAAATCTAACTGTGTAGAGGATGGTGATACCATGCTACTGAGCTACAGTCACCTGGACCAAGCCACAGTAGATCATATTATTTATAGTGACCTACCTATTCCAGATTCTAAACAAGAAAATAAAGAAGAAATTGATATATTACTGGATAACATGGAAAGAAATGCTTTGGGCTATATTTCTGGATACCTAGCAAAAAATATCTTGAACAAAATAATAAATGCTTAAGTTGCACGGATATTTTAATAGGAAGCAAGGACTTAAATTTTAAAAACATATTCCTACATTTCAAGGATCAGTTCACACAATTCCAAGCAAGCTGGCTTGAAGTGGTCCACCTTAAAATTTTTAAATTATATGGAAAAATTAAGTGTGGTACTACATAGACATATGAATGCCTTCTTTTATGAAAAGAACATTTCAAAAAATCTTTCGAAAAAGATGTTGGAAGTAGAATCAGAGTTGTTTGAAACACATAAAGAACACGATATATGTTATCGTACATTTATTACCTTTTTCTTTTCTAAAATGATGGTTCAACATAAAGTTAAAGTTATTAATACAAACATCATTAAAAAATGCATGTAACATCAAAAAATTTAACATTTTATCACATGTATAATTGTTCATTAAAGTATGTTTATGTTTATTAAACATAGATAATGTTTTAGCTATTTAGATTTTAATACTACAGTGCAATTTGGATGATTCCAATGTGAAGGGTTAAACAAATTAGTTTAAATAATTCAAAATTAAAATATAAATCTAATTTAAAAAGTAAATTTCAAATAATAATGTCAAGGGACCAAGATAAATCTTTGTAAGCTTTGAATTTGAAGTACTAGTTGAATTTTCCAAGTTTCACTGTAGTAGACAAGTTCTTGGTACTAACATATTATCTGCATGCCATTGGCACACTTCATAGTTAAAACAATATAAATTAAAACTTAAAAGTTTGAAATTTTCCAATAAGGAAGTTGCATGTGTCAGATTTTCAAAAACAAACAAGTGTTCCGTATCGTTTTTTGTATGGTAAAATGAAATATCTAGTCAGTTTTTCAAAAAAATGTACAGGTAATTAAATATTTTAATTTAAAAGTCGAGAAAAAACACGTGACTGAAAACGTTTATTGTTTAAACTATAAGATGACGTCAACAATAATACCATCAACTCCGTTGCTTTACAACAATGTTTAGTATAAGATGACGTCACATCCAAACTCTTGGCGTTTTCGCGCGCTTTTAAAAAGGGGATTTTTGTTAATTTTTTTGACAGTCAAAAAATTCTCGATCGGCCTCAAATTTTGGGTAGTTGCTTATTTTTGCAAGAAGAATCGATTAAAAAAATATAAAAAAATCATGCAACTTCCTCATTGGCACAAAGCAAAGGATTTAACAAAGGCACAAAACTAAAAAACTTGATGAACACAATACAATCTGTTGTTTGATCACTGGCAAGTGGATAATATACTGAAGCACCTAGTTCTTACTAGTGTTATATATTAATACACATTGTACAGGGTGTCCCAAAAAAGACTGACACATTTTAAAAATCAATAACTCGAAAACTAAAAAAGATAAAAATATGCGGTCTTTTGCATCCTTCTTAAGGGGACAAAGAATTTTTGCTCCCAAAATTTCAAAATTTTAGTTCATAAATACATTAGTAGATGGCAGCACAAGAACTTTTTCTGAAATTTAGGTATAAACTATCAGCGGAATCCCTATTGCCTCGTGATAGGAAAATTGAAATTGAGAGATAGAATCGATTTCAGAATCGAATTAGATTGAAATGCTTTAGCTGGTTGGTTGTTTGATTGATCTTTTATTTTACAGAGGAGATATTGTTAGGAATTATTACTAAATAATCAGATCATCGGGAAATCGAACCTTTCGTGCCAAATGGAAATTATTTTTAAGAAATGTCATTAAAATGATTATATCGTAATCGTAGACATGATTTCTGGCCAAGGCTGCGCCGTTAATGTTTTAATTAAACTAGGGGATTTTACACATTTTAAGTCAACGGAAACTTTTTATTGAAAATTTCTTTGTGAAACGGGGGTGTTTTGCTTTTTTGTCAGAGGATGTAAAAAAAATATTTTTAAGTTTTTAAGGAAAAATCGAAATTTTAGAATCTCTCAGATAACATGCGATAGAGGGAATATTCAAACATTTCTTTAGCTTTTATTTTAGCTTTCAGCCTCAGCCTATAAAATTATTTCTCAGAGTTTTTAAAATACCTAAACGTTCAAAAAGTATTTTAATCAATAAGAAACAAACTTTTATTAAGAAATTAGGAAATTTTTTACATTAGTAAAACCCTGAACAAAACACAATCTCTTTCAACAAACGTAACGTCCCCCCGGGTGTCGTTCCCGGGGGCGGACGCATCCCCCCGATAATTAGGAACATTGTTTAGAAAAGCTTTATTTTTAACTTTTGAGGAAAGACATAAAGTTTTATGAATATGTTTTTCCAACATTCAATCATAAAGGATGGTGCCAATTTACCATGGAACCAAACATAACAGGGGCGCATATAAGAGGGGGACGGACTGCCCATGATTTAGGACACTTTTTCTTTTAGAATTGGTTAAAGCCAGTGGTGAGTTTGGGGGACATTATTTCAATAAAAAATTAAAGAAAAAAGTGCGTAATAATACGGCGAGCCCTTATCCCAGAAAAAATCCAGTTACAGCACTGATTGAAGCATAGTAATTTGATTTTGAAATTATCTAATCATGAAGCACTAAAATGAGTTTGACCCTGTTTTAAAAGGTCAAATTTCAAAAAAATTTCTTGGGCAGGACCCCCCCCCAGAACCCCCTTTTTAGTTGAAAGTTAAAAGCAATTCCCAAAAACTTGAAGTGAAAGTTTATTAATTGATTCACAACGCCACCTTAAAATCACTAGGCATTATTAAATCTGAATGAAAGATTTTTTTAAGCGTAGATAATCATGATTTTGTAAAATCCCTCTGTTGAGGAATCCCAAATCTTTGAGTCCCCCCATTTTCAGTAGCCGGCGACTCATCATCTTTCTTACAGCCCCGACACCCCTTATCTTCAGGTCCTAAAAACACTTGAACACTCCTTAAATAAATGTATACAAGGAGTGATCGCCGTGACTAAGAGTAAAAAAATTACCCTCGATATCGGTAAAATCCGATAAATTACAAGTGATACACAACGGATTCAGAATGGAGATACACATAATCTAAATGATTTCTAAAGCACATAATCTAAACTTTTTATTCCCGCAATAAAAACGTTTTAAGGATAGATTTGGATTTCCACTTATTAGAAGAACTTAATGCGTATATTAAACAAAATCAATTAGTTTGTTTGGAGTTTTATGGCGCATGATCCACATCAGGATAAAACAAAATCAAATTCAGTAATTTGAAAAATATTCGCTGAAATGCGAGATCTATCTTAGGGGAGGATTTCAGTTAGGTTTAGTTGTCAAACTAATTCAAAGCGTAATCCAAATCTGGTTGCTTTCCTTCGATCATCTTTAATCTTCCCAGAATCGAACAACATTCGATTCAATGAATCGATCTTTTACCCTAACTTTGGTTTTCCTATCGCAAGTTAACTAACAGGGATTATTCCAATACTTTTCCCTTTAGTCCCTCAAAAACTCTCGTGCTGCCATCTAGTGAAAAATTTAGAACTAAAATAAAAAATTCTGGGATGAAAATTCTTTGGTCTGAGAAGAAGGGGGCAAGAAACCGCACATTTTTATCTTTTTTAGTTTTTGAGTTATTGATTTTTAAAATGTGTCAGTCTTTTTTGGGACACCCTGTATATGTAGTAAGTTCAAGCTTAAGAACAAAACAAAGTTGGCTTGCCTCAAAATGTAAATAATGTGTATATATTACATAATTTAGTGTAGAAGCTGCAAGATTGTGATAGTATTATTGTATATCACTTTTCTGTTTGTGAGGTAAAGAAATCAGATAATATAATTCTTAACTCAAGCAATTAGTCTGTTTTACTTTATATTATTATACACAAACCTTTATATTATATGATTACACAAAAAAGTTTATAGTGCTTGATAATCTGGATTTCAATTCGAACACCAAATCTACTCTTATCAGGTATTATTAACTAGCCTATGGATTTGTCAAACCATTTAGAATAAGGTAACTACTAATTGCATTATTTTCTGCAAAAAACTTGAACGAATAATTTTAAACATATGCTGATGTAGAAATAAGTAAATGATTACAGTTCTTGTACGATATAATATCTTGATCGGTCTAAACATGCACATATCCAGAAACGAAATCACGAAAAATAATATAATTGCAAAAACATTGTTTTTCGAAAGATCGAAGATAAATCTAAGTATCTTTAGATGATAACAATGATTCGATTGCTTCGAAAACCACAGTGAAGTTTTATTTCATAGTTTAAACAAAAATATCCTGTCACTTCTAACAAAACGTAAACAAGATACAAATGTAAACAACCTCACGGTCACGTGACCATAAAAATTAACTGTAACCACAGTTTTAGTGCAGGTACCGTGGGTTGAGGGCGTTCGTGTCGTGGCGGCTGCCCATTGACCGGTCTGTCTCTTATTGTCTGTGATTTTAACTTGGTATATCAATAAACTACTATAGAAAATCTTTAATCAGAGATGAAAAGTTTCGAGTTAGAAAGTAATAAATAAAAAAACTACCAACTGTTTTAACGCTGCGTTGGATGGTGTGAAATTCTCGTACAAGTTCTTATCAACATAAAAAAATTTACTAAAATTATCTTTAGTATTGGTTCATTAGTTCCTACCCTTGTAAAATGTTTTGAGACCAGTTTTTAACTGTTTTAAACGGCAGACTGTGGGAGGAATTGAGTGGCAATTTCACATTCATTAACAGCATTGTTCTATAGTGTTGTTGACTTAACGGCTGAGTCAAATTCTATTTTCAAAAACATTGCCGATTTTAAAATTCTGGATTGGGTTGAATTATATCACTTACCTATATCAATTTAAATTAAGTTAAGTGCTGAGGTTAAAAATGCACGGTGAATTAAGGAAAACCGGAGGGAAGTTAAATTAAAATGGATTCATGAACAACGGGATAAATTCTGTGAAGAGATTAGGTACCAACAATATCAACTTTCAATTTCATCCCCAGCTAGTTGATGAGTTAGTTGGACTTCTAGAAGAATTGATAAATAATTCAAAAAAAGCTACTAATATGCAAATGGTGAAATCTGTGTACCCGATTTTAACATAATCCATAATAACCCGTGGTTTAAAATTTTAAATTATTATTATTATTAAATGTTTTTAAAT
Source organism: Tetragnatha versicolor (assembly GCA_024610705.1). Lineage (NCBI taxonomy): Eukaryota > Metazoa > Arthropoda > Arachnida > Araneae > Tetragnathidae > Tetragnatha > Tetragnatha versicolor. The sequence goes on from JANDEH010000001.1 coordinate 70,400,032, forward strand.
TTTTAATGAAAAATCCTACCCTAAATCAAGGGCAAAAATTATTATTTATCTGATCTATAAAAGCGGGGAAAGCAATCTACCTTCAAATTATCATGCTATCTCACTCATCCCATATCTTGGTAAACTTTTAACTTCGATCCTTTACTCACGCATAAAGGATTGTACCATCTCTAATGATAACATTATAGACTGAGAGCTGGATGCAAATTTTGGGAATGATAAGGTGCACGAGATATTTCACCTGGAACAGATTCGATTGATGATGGGAAATTTATGTCACCAACGCCAGAAGGCGGAGTGGAAGCTTTTAGTGTGAAAGGGGAGGTCGAACATGCAAACAGCGCGCGGTCCCTTGCGACAGAGATTTTGAGGAAATCGGTTGAAAATTTGCACAGTTTAACGAGAGTGTAAATAAAAGATAATGTAGCATTCTCAAAAGTATAAGTTGTGTTTTAAGGGTTGTAGGAAACTAAACGAATTTTCGAATGTTTATATGAAAGTTATGTATTTTTTAAATTTCTAAAAATTTAAATTTTATCTTTTATGCATAGTAGTGAGGTAGTGACCAAGTAAAAATTTTACGGTGCTGATTGAAAGTGATCGTGGGAAATTCAGTTGTAAAGTGGTAGAGCACCATGTCGTTTGACAGCTTTTCTCTTGCAACAATGACTAATAATACGCTAATATATATAAAGTCATTGTTAGCGTTGTTTTTAGCGTATTATTAGTCATTGTTGCAAGATAAAAGTTATGTGTTATAAGTCATATGTTATACAAACATTGGAAAATTCGTTAGTTTCCTACAACCCTTAAAACACGACTTATAATGTTGAGAATGCTACATTATCTTTTATTCACACTCTCCTTAAACTGTGCAAATTTTCAACCGATTTCCTCAAAATTTCTGTCGCTAGGGACTCCGCGCTTTTATTCGGTTTTGTACTTCGCGCCTGAATATCTCCCGAACGCTTCCATTTAGACTTCTGGCTGTTTGCATATAGTTTGTTCTATATGTCAGCTATACATATGCAAGCAGCCAGAAGTTTCCGAATGATTCGGGTTTTAAGATTTTTCTGCACCTTTGGTGACTTCTGGCCACCCTTTGTCTTCCACTTAGTCTTCTGGGAGTGTTACCCTAACTTTTACTCACATTCTTCAATAAATTAAGCCTATGTCCAGCCTTGCACCTCGTCGGCCGTACAGAACATTCATATAAACATTCGAAAATTATTTCAGTTTTCTACAACCCTTAAAACACAACTTATACTTTTGAGAATGCTACATTATCTTTTATTTACACTCTCCTTAAACTGTGCAAATTTTCAACCGATTTCCTCAAAATCTCTGTCGCAAGGGACCGCGCGCTGTTTGCATGTTCGACCCCCCCCTTTCACACTAAAAGCTTCCACTCCGCCTTCTGGCGTTGGTGACATAAGTTTTCCCATCATCAATCGAATCTGTTCCAGGTGAAATATCTCGTGCACCTTATCATTCCCAAAATTTGCATCCAGCTCTTAGACCATTATAACTTTCAGGCGGCGTTTTGATCGGGTTACAGAGCTGTCTTGATCATATCGTCGCTATGAAATCAAACCGGCATTTCTGCAAAATGCGTATTTTTCACCATAGAGCGCTTTAAAGTTTTCGCACGTGATATTTGAAATAACAGTGTATAATAATAATAATGTACTATTGTGAGATAATTCAGTTTTACTTTCATGATTGACGTATTTCCTCCTTGAAGGTTTAGGCCACGGTCAGCCTGGAATCATGGACGGGCTTATCTGGTCGAGCGCATCTTATCGGCTGTAGTTATCTACCCCACTCAATTAGTGGACAAAGGGGTCCATGTTTTCGCGTATTTGATTTAAATTTCAATTTCGACGGTGCTAGTTTGATTATTATTTAGTAAACCAAGAGCAAGAAGTTAATTATTTTCCTTTTATATCATTGTTTTCGGTGATTTAAGTCGTCGTGATCGATTTACTACAGCGGGCTATGGTTCTCCCGAAATCCGTATCAATGCTTTACTTTTGGATAGGGTAAATCGACCAGTAATTGACCAGTTAGTGGAAATTCCTCCAAGTTTTATTTTTCTTTCTTAGAAAAAAAATTTTCTAAAAAAATTGACACTGGTTTAATATCAATGAAAGTATGAGGAATAATAACTAATAATCATTTTCCTTTCACTTTTATAGAATTTTTTTATTTATTTTAAAAGCAATTAATTGAGATTTTGCCAGTAATTGACCACCTACATCCAGTATTTGAACACCATTATTCCAGTAATTGACCATTGCCATATTCACCATTTCCAGAATAAAAATCAAATATACAGCTCAAGCACAAATCAACCAACTGATCCACAACGCAACCTAACATTTCCAAAAGAGCTATTTATTCGAGTCCCACTGAAATTTTCCCCATTTCTTTAGAACATGGCTAAGGGTAAGTTGGCTGAAAAAAATACGCAACGGAGACGTTTGAAGAAAACGTTTCAGAAACACTTACACAAACTTTCATTCAATCTGATTATTATAAAATTCTCTCACAAAAATTAAGAATTGGCAAATTTTAGTAAATTTTTAAGTTTATAGTTTTTCTTGACAGTTTTAAGCGAAAAAATCAGTTGTTTTATTGAATGGTATAAAAATTTTGAACTTAACTAATATTTCATTCTTATTAACACCCGTGCCTTTTGGCAGAAAATCCTATGATCTGAAAACCAACTGTTCCAATCCTACTAAAATTTCTTCCAGTTGTTGAATACGTCTTAGAAAATTCTTAAAAGCTGTATTCAATCAGCAATCAATAAATTAATCTCTGGAAGAGAACACGAAAAATTGTTCCGATTTATTAATTCTCATACTTTATTAATATTAAATCACTGTCAATTTAAAATATATTTTGTTGGAAAAATATATCTACTTTATTAGTAATTATAATGATTTTTAAGATGTATTAGCAAAATCTTATACATTTTAAGCAAGAAGTAGAACAATTGTTTTTATTGTTTAACCTTTTAAAACCAGACTGTAAACCAGCACGATTTGCCACCTAGGCCACCTAGCGAGCGCTTGCACCGCGAACCGTTCGATTCCAGCGTTTTCTACAGAAGGCTATCTAAAAAACTAAAAATGCGCATATGTCTGACAACCAACCAACCAACTACCCGTAGGTACGTACTTTAGGGCTTAGCGAGAGGAGCGACATATTTTAAAAGCGCAGGTGTTGGAAATTTGAAGAACCAATGAAAGAGGTATATTGAATAAAGAGTCCCTATTAACAATACTGGTTAATTACTGGAAATGTAACTTTTTTTACAGTAAATCTAACCAAAAATTGTACTGCAGGTAAAAATCTTTAAGATCGCTCTTGGTTTAAAAAGAAATCTTAAAAGCAAATAAAATCCAGTAGTTGACCACTTTGGTCAAATACTAGCACTTTTTCTATTCTAGACAGCCAGTGGTTGACCACCCCTCAAATATCAAATTAAATGGTTAATATACAAATAATGATAGTTTTATTTAATTCAATTAAACATTTAGGACCTAAATACATCAATCAATAAAATATTGGAATAAAAACTAGCTGGATGATTTGAGATTGAACTAAATACTCCATACCATTATTGCTAGTAGTGAGAGCGCATGCTTTGAAGCTTTGTTGATAACTTTTTTTTAACTATTTATTGTGTCTTTTAAGAACAATACTAGAACTTTAGACTATGCATGAGCTTTTAATAAAATGTCAGCTATGTTTTCAACGCAACAGATTCGAAATAAACACACAACAGTTCTTGTTTTTTGCAAAATTATGCTCAATTGGTCAACTACTGGTAGGTGGTCAACTACTGGTCGGTTCACCCTAATTTTGCCGATTTTATAAAACCATTTCGCTTTAATCAAACACATTCAACGCTATTATTAAGCTACATACAAGCAATATACGTAATTATTTACCATGAAAACTATTTTGGAGCATCTAGAAACATTCTGGGAAATTTTTGTATTTTTGATGTTTTTTAGTAAAAACCTGAAACTTTGAGCGAAAAGCGCAGACTGAAGATATTATCCTATCGAACTGAAATTTTTTGTGGGTTATAAGGACCCCCAACCACAAACTTTGAGCACTAGCCGTTGACCGATTTCGAAAAAAAGGTTTTTCGCTCCACCCCATTGCCCAGTGGTATTTGTCCAATAAAGTTATTTATTTATTATTTATATATATTTATATTTATTTTTTTCTCAAAGTGTGTTTTATGGGTAAATGAAAATAAAAAGAAATTCAATTTTAAAATTTAAAATAAACGCGTAAGTAATATACTTCCATATATATAATTTCATCAGACTCTTTATAATCTAATAAAAATTGTGTGTTTACAAAAATAGACAGTGGGTGTATACAAGAAAATTCCACAATATATAAATAAACAAAATGAATCAACAAATAAAGAAAATAATTTATTTACTCTCTGATGTAAAAGACATGTGATTTCTAAAATCTCAATTTTTATACAGTTCAGAAGTTTTTTTTTCAGTTATCAAATTTTCTAAAAATGATGGATACTTCTAAGTAAAATCTAAACAAGTAAGTATTAGGCATTATAGTAAAATAACTTTTGTCTGAGCATCTCAGAATAAATTGGAAAAAGCATTCACCTAATCTATTGCTGAAAGTACAGTAAAATTATCAAACGTTTATGTTTTATCTACATTAGAGTAAAAATGTTTCCAGCATAGAAAATGCATCTGCCTATAAGTAGAGTTGATTTTATCTCTTTTAAAAATCTCTGTAGGTTCCAAGGTTTTAAATAACTCTTTGACCTGGGACTCGCGTTGATCAAAAATTATTTTCCAATTATATTTTAGAGTCAGCAAAATTATTTCCAATTTCAGTCATATCACTACTCGACGAAAATATAGGGTCGAAATGCTTCTGACACAAATCAAGCAGATTCTTGTGTAAAATGACCCACTAAATCCGAATCCAATACCCGTTTTTCTCTATAAGGCTCAGATTTTCGGGGAACAGCCCCTCCTCCTTTTTGAGTTTTTCGATGACTTAATGACTTTGAATTCGATTTTCAGGGTCAAAAACTGCTACTTTAGCCTTTAAATTACACCAGAGGAAACAAGAAAGGTTAAAGTTTCTAAAATTTAAAAATTGTAGCAAATGGATCAGTTTAAGGGGTTACCCCCTAAAAATGCAAAAAAATCGTTAAAACTTATAGATTTTATTGTTGGCTATTTTTTTCCTCTCATTTTTTACGCAATTCATCCTTATAGAGTCCTAACCGCTTCCCTAAGGATCCAAATTTAACTAATATATGCAGGAAGGAATTTTACTAAAAGCGGTTGATGTGTTAGCGCCCCTGAAGCACCCGCGGAAGGGTTCAATGCCGTACTTAAGAGTACAACTTCGATACAAAAAATTCAAACTGCAACTGATTGAATTTCTGTCTATTCTTGTGTTAAATGACCGCCTGAGCTCAAACATCCGTTTTCCTCCATCACTCTCAATTTTTAAGGGGACTCCCCCCAATTGTTATCCACAACCCACGCATTTATTAACAGTTTGAAATATGGAATCAAACAGGAATATTTTCAAAACATGAATATTAATTCCCGAGTTCGCAAGTGGCGGCACGATTCAGAGAGTTTCTTCCACGAGTGCTTCGGGGGTGCTAACACCGCAACCACTTTTAGCAAAAATCATTGCTGCATGTATTTATTAAATTTGGGTCTTTAGGAAAGGGTTAGGACACGTTAATGATGAATTGCGTAAAAATAAGAGGAAAAAATAGCCAAAAATAATCTCTATAAGTTTTAACGATTTTTTTGCATCTTTAGGGGGGCAATAACCCCTTAAAATTATCCATTTTCTACAAATTTTTATAGTGATTAAGTCATCGAAAAACGCAAAAAGGGGAAGGGGGTGTTTCCCGAAAATCTAAGCCCGATAGAGAAAACGTTGGTCGGATTCGGATTCAGGGGGTCATTTTTACATTCGTAAGAATCTGCTTGATTTGTGTCAGAAGCATTTTGACTATTTTTCTGTCGAGTAGTGTATTTTTATTCGATAATATTTTAAAGTTAAGGACTGAATTCTTTAGTATTTCTATAATCCTCTCTACATAAAGGTAAAGCTGATCGCGTTGGATTTTCTCTAGGGGCCATCCATAAATTACGTGAGGTGTTTTTTCCAAAATCTGGACCCCCCCCTCCCCCCTTGGTGAGATTTTTCCAAACCCCTCCCCCCCTTTTTAACCTCACTTAATTTTTTGGATGACCCCCTACGTATCTTTGATTATAGAGAGTGAGATGCCTATAAAGATTTTTATTTTGAAAGGAAAAAAACACTGATCAATTATGTGTATGTATACAATAATCTTTATTAAATGTGTGTACATAACATGACATGAATAAATTAACATAAATTCTGAAAAAATTTCATAAAAAATAAAGTTGCCTTTAATTTGCGTTTGCATTATGAAACACTAACAAAAGCTGTTGTATTTTGGAAATATTCAGTTTTTAAAATAATGCTAATAATGTATTAACTTAAAATGATTTATAAATGGTATTACAAAATTATTGTGTTCCGCAACTAATGGTCAAAAGATAGTTAACTACCAACTACGTAACTACTAACTAGTCTGGGAAAAACTAGTACCAACTAGTAGTTAACTATTTCCCATAGTAGTTAATTACTAGTTACTTTAAATAAATATTTAGTAATTTCGTTAATTTTATAACTTGTTGTTTTGTCCTAATTTTTAAAAAAAAATCTTTTTAAATATCTTTCTAAAAAATATTTTTCATCTATATTACATACAATTTTTTTATTTTACAATCTATACATGTTTGATATTTAATATTCATAAAACATATTATTATGATGAAAATTTTATAGTACTTTAAAGAAAAACTTTACCATTTTAAATAACATTTTTTTAGCAGTTGAAAACTTGAAAGTAGTTTTAACTAGTAGTTGTGATAAAAGATTAGTTTAACTAATAGTTGAAACCAGTATAAAATAAAATTAGTTGAGGAACTACTTGATTAGTAGTTAACTAGTAATTGCAACTAGTTCGAGTTTACTAGTGCAGAACACTTCAAAATTATATTTTAAAATTGAGTTTTGCAAACAGTCTTTTTATTCGAAAATATTGTATCCTTTCAAAATGGATAACTGAAATTTTGACTCCTTAATGAAAACTTTAAAACAATTATAACACCTGTACTGAACACCTGTATTGTGTAAAGCCACATATAATCCGTTAGAAATACCTTCTTGAATAACATGAAGTTACAGCTTTGATGACTAACAAGAGTTTTTCCAGCAAGATTTTCTCAAGATCCTGTTCTTGATAACAAGATTTGTTAAGAACAGGATTATATGTGGCTTTACTCAACACTATTACTAGGTGATTCAGTTTCCGAAAGTAAGGTAAAAGTATTTCACGTAAAATGCTGATTATAAAAGAAAAAGCAAAAAAATCTATATATCCTCTGACATTTTTGAGTATTAGGTGCTTTCAAACCATGTTATACAGACCTTCGTTTCTCCCTCCCCAGAAAAGTTTCATGTAAAGACTATCCCTAAAAAAATATAGAATATGAAAGGAGCCTGATTACTTTGCGGCCCACCACTAGACTTGTGCTTTCGATTGAAACCCTCGATGACTTGTAAGTTAGAAACCCCTGATATAAAGTATCTGAAGTGTTCTTTAAGTTAAAAGTATTCATCACATTGACTCTATAAAAAGATTTTAGAAATACATTAACAGCTTTGTTTACTAAAATTATTCAACTTCTTTAGTGTAAGCCAAATTAAGATGTCCATTCCTATCTTCTTCAGCAGGCGACCTTTTCCTTTGCATAGGATACAACATCCTCTCCTTACTCGTCAAAATAGCTTCCCTCGCCCCTTCCCACTTATGGGGGCCCCTCAACCTATACTGGTACGACAGACACGGTCCGAAATGGAGCCTCCAGAACAGTTTGGTATCCGTGAAGAACAACTTAAAGAAATTAGGTTTCACCCCCAACAACTCAGCCAACTCGTCCATATAGAGCATGTAATCGACTCTGATCGCCATCTTGTCACTGGGTGCGTAAGACTTGGCGTTGTATTTATATCTCCGTTTTATGTCCCTGTTCATTTCCTTCGCAGCGGGGAGCTTGAGTTTGCCGGCGAATATCTGCGCCGCCCATCGGCTCTGCATTTCCGATATGGGCAAACCCGGACCCCAGGGCAGGAGGAACCCCATGATGACCAGAGAAGTGTGCTTCAGGTGAAACGGATACATCCCTTTATACAGCTTGAACATCTCTCCTTCCTTCACGACGATACCGTCGTCCAAGAACGGGAACTTCCACGTGTAGCCGGTGGCCATTATGACAGTGTCGGCTTCCGTGACATAATCGTCGCCGTCGAACACAACCCCCGTCTCCGTGAAGTGGCTGATGTTCCTCTTCTGGATGACGGAACCCGACAGGAATTTCGAGTAGATGTGATCGTTGATGATCGGGTCTTTCTGCAGCATGTGGTATTTCGGTTTGACGTGGTACAACTTTGGGTCGAATTTCGGGTTGAGGAACTTGTTTTCTAGGTACATGCTGCACCAGTCGCGACGCACGTGCTTCAGGCAGCCTGACAAGTACCGACGGAGGAGGAGATAGTCCATTGGATATCCTTTTGGTCCAAGGCGAGTCATGATGTAAGCTCCGGATTTGGTACTAAGGTATACCTAGAAACACAAAGCATTTTTGCTTGGTTTTGAAATATAATAAAGACTCGGCGTAATTATCTATATTTGTATGATATATAAAAGCATTATAAAAAGATTTAATTCAGTAAAATAATTTTTGTACAAATTACAACTATTTTTCCCATGGGCACACTTATCCCCAAGTAAAAATATTTAGTTATAATTATAAGTTAATATTTCCTATGAAAATATTGGATAGCATTTAGCTTTCTTCGGTACTCCTGTTCTTAACTGTATTTTATATTCTCCCATTGCAGGCCCGCAGCCAGGAATTTCCCTTTGGTGGGGCTCGGACTTTTTCAGGGGGGGGCAAGGGGGTTTTCAGGAGGTATCATGGGCGTAAGTTCAACTGTTTGAATAGGGGACAAAAACCCCATAAGACTCTCAGGCTTTGGATAACCCCATAAGACTTTTGTTTCAGGACAAAGGAGTTAGGTCCTAAATTTTTCTTAGTTTTACCTTTTCTGTTTTCTTAAGTTTTCCTTTTTTAAATTTTAGAAGTTTGAAGCTTAAAGTACTGTTTTAGCCCATTTTTAGATCCTTTGGGTTAAAGTATGGAAGGAACTGCTCCATGTAAGCTCCAGAATTGGAAAGGAAACCAAGAAAAATTGAGGGGATCACTCCTTGTTAAACTTTAAATAGACATAATTTTATAAAGGGTGTAAATTTTTTCCCTCTCCTATTCTAGTCAGTGGTAGGGTATATTTATAGAAGTTTAGGTTCTTACGTATTATACCGTCGACCGTACCGCTTAATCAAAAACGTTATCAAATCCCATTGACTTTTCTATTAATGTCATGCCGCTGAATTAGACGGCCACTGAACGGTCGACGGGATAATACGCAAGTACCGAAGTTTATTTCGGTAGCAGCCTAAAAATATTAGTCAGCCCCTCCCATGCATATTTAAAATAGATTTAATGTAGTTTGTGTTTACATTTTAGGGATGAATTTACGTCCAAGAGAACTTCATTAATTCGTGTGATCTGTTCTTATATTACTATAAAAACATGTTTTTTTTGTAATAATGGGGGATACAAGTATCAAAGGGGGGTCTGGGGGTCCATCCCCAGAAAGTGTTTGGAAACTTGACCCTATAAACAGGGATTTACACTGCTTTTAATACTTGTAGACCAAAATTCGAACATACATTTTTAAGTAGAATTTTGATTTTGATGAACTTATTATTTAAAAGAAATTGTGAATAATAAAGGTTTAAATACAAATGGCGGGTATGGGGGCTCTCCCCCAGAAAATTTTTGAAAATTTTACCCTAAAAAACTGCGTTTTAACTTTGCTATAAGTAAATTACTCATGTTTTAGAAAGGGGCAGCTGCCCCCCTTGATACCCCATGGCTGTGCTTGTGGATAGAATTCGTGAAAATTTTCTAGGGGGGCAAATGAAGCTGCCAGGGGGGGCTCAGCCCCCCCCCTGGCCACCCCGTAGCTACGGGCCTGTCCCATTGGTTGGAATGTATGTAATGATAACAAATAATGGGTCCGCTCCATATAGTACGTAATCCTTTTTTTGTCATTTTAGACCATCCCCTCCACCCTTGTCAGCAAATTTAAGCAAACCGTCAACCCCATCATAATTATGTAAGAAAACTGTCCCCTCCCAAAAAGTCAAAATACTTGAACTTTTCATTTTTTTCTTGTAAATTTTATTTCTGGTTGAATTTTGAAATTATTAATGCAAAATACAAGGTATTTTAGGAAATAAGGTGTTTGTAACATCCGTAAGGATCACTCATACCTAATGTGACCATTTATTTTTTGATTCAAAACGGGACATTGGTTTATTTAGGTTAATTAACAGGTAGTCAATAAAAAAACTTCTTAAAAGTTATTTATTCAGAAAAAGTCTGTTAGCTTAAAAGTTACAAATAAAAAAATATATATCCGAAACGTTTAGTTATATTGATATTTATCAGAGGAACAAATTTGCTTTAAGCTGGTGATGATTTTAATAAGTAAGAATGAAACTCTTTTTCTCTCGCACGTTTTTTTATAATCACCTTAATTTTCAACATCGCCTTTAGAACTGAAATTCGTAACTGGGTCTTCTCAAATGTCCACAATTTGTTCATCATAGAAAATACTCTTTCTACTGGAGCATTTGTAGCAGGCAAACATAAAATATATTAAATTAAAATAGAAAAGTTTTCATGCTGAAGTGAAGATTGTTGGCTTAAAAGTGTTTGAATACTTCCACCCAACGAGTTTCCGTGGAAACATTTAGAATATTCCATTCGGTTACTTTCTGCGATGGCGATGTAATGTAGTTACAAATTAACGAAAATTCGCCAAAAACACTCAAATTTTCACGCGGTTTCAGAAAACGGGACAATTTTGCGTCCCAGAGTTCATTTCGGGGACACCGGGACTCGTAACTCTAAAAAGGGACAGTCCCGTTCAAAACGGGACGTCTGGTCACGTTACTCATACCCCTCCCCCTTGTCAGGAAAACATTATGCAAAGAGCAACCCCTCTCCCCATTAGGTGCTAACGTAATATTTGAACGACACCTAGCGAAGAGCTGCTTTCTCCCCTCTCTTAATAAGGATTCTAACGACATCTAGCGACGATTTTTGGTGACTGTGTTCGGAGCCTTATTCAGGCGTGATAAATATATACTCTTTGGTAAAATTATTCCCATTCATTATAACGGTGTAAATGAAATAACCCCATATACAAAATTCCAACATACTTGTTTCGCCACATTACTCGTCTCCACAGCAGCATCCAACGCCGAACACCCAATTCCAACAACCACCACCCTCTGCCTCTTGAACTCCTCCACCCCAGTCAGAGAGTGGGTGTGCACGATCTTTCCCTTGAACTCTTCCATCCCGGGGAACGTCGGCATCTTCGGCCTATTGATATGCCCAACGCACACCATCACCCCATCGAAGACATCGCAGAACATCTCCCCAGTCACCGTATTCCTCACGTTCACCACCCACCTGCCGGTGTCATCATAGTCCTCAGCCCTCCTGATGCGAATCGTCTCCATGTTGACGTGGACGTATCTGAGGCAGTCGTGCGCTTCCCAGTACTCCGTGAAGTACCGGTACACCTCGGCGTGTCGCATGTAGTTGTTGTACTCTTTGGCAGGGGGGAAGGTGCTGTAGGCGCCCATCTCCTTGCTGTGGTTGATGACCGTGGAGGGCATGGTGCGCGCCACCCCTTCGTAGGTCTCGTCCCTGTAGCACCAGGTGCCGCCGGGTTTGTCCGTCTTCTCGAAGCACACTGGGATCATGCCTTCCTCGCGTAGGGCTATGACCGCCGACATGCCGGTGCAGCCGCCACCGATGACGGCGATTATCTTCACCGGGTCGGCGTGCCTGGAATCAAGGTCATTTTGCGTGAGAATCAACAATGGAGGTCATTTTGTGTAAGAACAATGAATGTCATTTTGCATGAGAATCAAAAATGGAGGTCATTTTGCATGAGAATCAACAATGAAGGTCATTTTGAGTGAGAATCGGCTTGAATTGTTTCAGAGTTACTTTGGACCACGTTTTGTTATTGGGATAGGTCGAAATACACGTTTCTGCTCGTAATCTGCTTAGAGGCAGTGCGTATTTAGGCTAGAAGCTCCAAATAGAGGGCCCTTTCAGGGATCATATCTACCTTTAGACCCAAATCTTGCTTTTTTCTCTTTTTACAAAATCTCTCGAAATTATACCACGAGATCTTTTGCCCACCCTTTTCGATGTTTTATACTTAACAGTAAATTTAAATACAACGTTTTTAATCCAAGATAAGAAGAAGTACGAGCTCAACAGACAATTGTTTCGAGGATCAAAGGATCCCCTCCGTCAGTGCTAAAAGATATTTTAGCACATGATTTTTTTGGGGGGAGGGGGCTTTCCTAGAAAATGTTTAGGAATTTGACCCTAAATAACTAATTTTTGATCATTCCTAGCATTAGATTTACCATTTTAAACCAAATGGTTCAATCATATAAGAATTTTGACTCGATGCGATAGTTCTTTCTATTGTTGACCTTCATTCCAAAATTAAGTTTTTGTCGTTTTCCCATTATGCAATTCCCCCTAGTCAAAGTGTATATGTTACCGCTAAAGTTGATAATTAGTTAATCTGAAGAATACCTAGGTAAACTTAAGATTAACTGATATCTGTCGTTAATGTGCGGATTTTTGAGTTTTTCGCATTTTACCTAGGGAATCTACACTATAACGGCCTCTTGATCGTTAAAGTTCAAAATAGTTTGTTTCGTTCAATACTTTCTGTTAAAATGTTGAGGTGCTTACTGCGCCATGCGCTTACCCCTGCGCAGTTGGGTTTCAATACGTAGTTTGTTGTCATATTTGGTGTTTTGATTTCAAATTTAGAGCGTAGCACTGGTAGTTGTCATGTTGAATGTTAAAACAAAATAATACAAGCAAGTAAGTACTGTAAATTTACGTGATTAAGTACAGTATATTACTACTAAAACGGGTATTTTGAAACAATTGTGTTGAAGCTCCGACTTCAGAGTGACAGATTTCTTTTATCGAAAGCAAATGTCCCAGCTGTTGAAATATCTTTTCAACAAACGTTAATTCAACAATCGCTGGAACCTGGGCAAGGGTTTAACATATGTAATCGATCGCGAATCCTAGCAATAGTTTAGGATAGGCTGGCAGCCGATTACACCGCGCTTTCATTAAGATTTGCTAGTTTAAGTGCTCATTGAAATACGATGTCAAATCGAGATCGAAAACCACAATTGATACAAATCTCAGTTGGTACTTTAATATTCTATTATTATTGTTTTTATATTCTAGTTTTAAAATTGCTCCCAAAACGAGTTTGGTTATAGTTAGGGCAGGGGGGTTTGGGGGGGCGGCAGCCCCCCCAACCTCCTTAAACTTTTTATAAAATAAAATAAAATTTTGTACTTTAACGGATCACCCTCGTTAATATGTAAAATAACTGATTACAGGTAGTATGCAGATTAACGAGTGTCTAGTCGGTAGGGTGCAGAATACCTAGGTAATTTCTAGATTACCTAGGTAATCTTAGAAATTGAAAAAAAATTCGCTCTTTAACGGATCACCCTCGTTAATCTGCAAATTACCTAGGTTATCTGTAAATTAACTGATTTCCGGACTTTAACTGTAACATATACAAGACAAGTTAGTCCTTTTTCAGTCTTGACAGCCTCCAATTTTTATAGGGTTTAATAGAAATCTCAGGTGGTCTAAGTTTGAATAGTTTATTAAATATTCCCTCAGATTGAGTTAGTTTTTTGGGTTGTTTGTAATGTAACAAATAAACTAGGATTGGCTAATTAGATATTGTTTATAAATAAAGAAAAAAATCTTTCAAACAAATTTAAAGTTTTTTAAAAGGTTTGTTTTCCTTGAAAGATAGAGTCTTCTTGACCTACTTACAAATAGTAAAATAATATATTTAAACCATATAAAAGATCAATTGTTTTTATTATCATAATACGCTATTACCTGTTCCCATTTTTGTGTCCATTGACAGCCTTCATATTTAACTTTCCTTCTACAGGTTTTGATGTTGAAACGTGTTCTGTGTGTTGACTAGTGATGTCTTGTACCCTATTCACAAATATTTAGGTGAAAATTTGTAAAAAACTTAGTTTAAAATTATGGAAATACTTTACTGTCAATACAACTTTACTATTACAAAATATGTAATTATTTTACCATTTAATAATAAGTATCTTAATTATTTTAAAATTTAATGTAAATAATGATTTTTACTTTACTATTATAATCGTTCCTTACCTCTTGAAGGTTTCAGGTTGAAAGTCTAATTTACAGTTAACTACATATTCTTTTTTCCATCTGGTTCGCATTCTTAAATATAAACATAGACCTAAAAGAGGAAAGTTTTCAAAAATAATTTAAAATATATTCATTTAATTTCTTTACCATCATCATACTATGTATTTAAAGTTGTTTTAAAAACGTTTCTCACATGTTGGTTAAATTTAAAAATGGAGCTGTGTTGTAATATGAAATTTAAAAAAACCAGATTTTAGGTAGTGAAAACAAATAATATTTGCTTGATATAAAAAATACATCCAAAATTAACATTAAGTTTAAAAAAGAAACAGTAAGCTGGTATTTTAGGTTATTTTTGGTATCATGTATTATTAATTATTAAGTTTGGTATTATTAAGTTCTTCAAGTGTTTTTCCAGCATGTTAATGCATTCAATCCTAGACATTGATTTTAAACAATGTCTCAAAACTAACAAACTAAAGTGATGTTTCCATTTTAAAGTAAGGCCAAAACAAATCTGACATTAAATCAGATACAAAGTCCAAAGCGATTGTCATTTTTTACTTTAAATTATTGAACTAACTAATTTTTTGAAACTTTTTGAATCGATTTTTAAATCTAGAACCATTTTTTTCCTGAGAAAATGCTTTTTTCTTAAAAATACGGGTACAGCCCATGGTAAATTTCAATATTAAATATCACATTAAGGAAACAATTATTAAAAAACTGGTTCAGTATAGATTTCTAATCACAAGATATTATCGTTACAATTTCCCATAAAAAAGGGTAAAATTTGATTATACGGTAAAAATGATCTTGTTATAGAAATTTTGAAACTTATTTCAAGGTCAGTAGATTTTATTTGGGATATACGATAAGCTCTTTTCAGATTGGGAATTTTTCCTCCTATTGAAAACAGATAAATATGATTTGGTTATACAACCTCAGAACAATGTATTAAAAATGGGGCAATTGATTCTAATCCTGTGAGTTTTGAGGAATATCTTTGTAAGAAAGGGAATGTATTTTTTACTCATACTTAGGCTAAGCGGGTACTAGAGACTTTTGTCACGGCGACAGAGACAAAATAATCACCCTGGCTATTGCAAGAAGCTAGAGCGCGCTCACAGGCGACGAGACTCTTGGCCGATTGCCAAGAATCTCTCCATAGAAATGCAGTGCTCTCAAGTGACCTAGTGTTTATAGTCGCCGCGACAGAAGTCTCTAGTGCGCGCTTAGCCTTAATCTCAAATAATTATTTCAAAGAATTAAATATCATGTTTGTGACAGATTATCTCTTAGGGTTTTTATATTTCCTTTCTATTGTTTTAGAGACTCTTCTCTTCACATTTATGTCTATATAGCTCATTGGATAACCATACAAGTCTAAGAAGATTTTCATTTAGTGTTTTGTTCCAGTGATGTTGCATAAGAGGCTTTAAAAAACTTTCCAGATGTTCTGACGTAATTTTTGCCCTTAATCCTTATCGAATATAGATATTTTCAAGCATAGAAATTCAAATATAGATATTTCTGAAGTTAGCACAGTTTCTCATATTGCCTCGCAAAATTAAATTCTCAATTAATGTTCAAAAAACGGTGTCAAAACGAAGTTTTTGATATTCCTAAGACACAAATACCAAATGCACAGCAAATATCTTTAAAATTAGTTAAAAATAACTAAAAATTCAGACATATGGTTCTTCGACTCTAGAAGGAATCCTTGTAAACTAATGTTTACATGAAAGTATTTTTATTTAGCCTTCTATTTATTTCATTTAAAACTTACTCATATTTTAGTATTATTTTGAATTACATAGTGAGACTAATTGAAACACAAATTAAAGTTTACTAAGAAAGGGATATTAGAGCAAACTACCGAACATAGTATCGTCTTTAACTATTCAAATCTATTTTGAGATTGTGCTATGTAACCTATCTTAAGGATTTAATCGAACTAAACGAGATAAAATGGTAATGTGCTTTTCAATGATCAAAAGATTGCAATGACTAAAAAAATAATGCTGTTCATTAAAACTAATAGCTCTCATACAATATAGGTTATTACACAGCATTAACAGCCAAAATGCTTGAATTCGTAAAATTACTTGGCAATTTCCAAAATAGATAAGGCATGATGCATGAACAAACGTTACTTATGAATAAGGAACTTAACTGATAATGGGATTTCTAAATTCTAGTCTAATTTAAGAAACGTTAAATCTTGTTTTATCAACTTTTAAATTTCTTCTTTTCCCGGAAGGCACTCTTAAACATATTGCATTGAGTTTACTAAGATTTTCAATTACTATAATATTTTTACTTGGAGTTTTTCTATTAGAAAATAGTTTTTCCTTTTATATGGAGTTAAAGCAAGTAAATTGAATCATTCCAGAATATTAACAATTTTAGTAAAATACCATTCAAGTTTATACATCAAAGAAGTTTTTAACAATTAATACTACATTAAAGTACTATTCGTAACATACTGTAAAATAATTACCTATAGGTTTCAAAAGCGTATAGGTTCTTTAGTCAAAAGGATGCTATTTTTCAAATTCCCATTAAAGATGGAACCTTTTAACTTACAAAAGCTTAGTATTAAATATAGTATTAAGTTTATAATAGGAATATACTGTTCCTTTGTTTTTCATTAAATTTTCATTAATTTCAAAAATTTTCATTAAATTGAAAATTAAGGGATAGGCATAAATAAATTAATCATCTTTGGAAAATTCAATCAGCTAGATGCAATTAGTTGAATTTATACTTTTGAGTACTGTCAGTACACGGAGTACTAAAATGTTATCACAATACAAAAAAACATGGCTTTTTTATCGCAGTTTTAAATCTTAATAAATAATACACTTTACTTTTGCCTTTAGCTAGTTTTTTTGCGGGAACAAAAATGACAATCAAATGAATCCGATCTAAATGCAACTGTAAGTACAACTTCAATTAAATCTATTCTCATTTCCCGCTAAAATACTCATCATAGAACCCTTGGTAAATTTCATACTGGAAGAGGAAAACGGAAAAGAGTGTTACTGCAAAGTATCATCAATATATTCGTAAGGATGATTATTCTATGTATTTTTAAAGTTGGCGGGACTTATACCGTCAGTAGATAGTGTAGATTAAGTGTAGTAAATAAAAATACTTTTTTAAAATAATTGACTGAACTTCAACAACAAACACGGCAAAAATATCTTTGAACTCACTCTCCAAGTCTAAAATTGTTTTAAATTTTCTGAATACATCCAAAAAATCATCCAAAACAATACCAGCTTTTAAACAAGATACCATCTGGTAGTCCCACTGAAAAATTAAGCGTGTGAATTAATAGGCAAGCCATAAAACTCCAAAGAAGCAGAAAATACCTCTAGTAATTCCCACTACGGTAAAAGGAATCGGTGATGAGACATTCTTTTCGCGGTGTTTAAGAAAAACAGTATTTCAAAGGTTCAATTAGCCTCCTGAGCGAGTTTCGGGACCCTCTGATTAGCTGCTTCACAGATTGCTTAAAACAGTCTCTGCGGGTTACTTTGTAGCTCTAATGCAATTATTTCCTGTGTAATTGTCTTTAAGGAACGCTCAAGTCCCCTGATACGGGGTGTTTTAATGGTTGAGCAGGCTGGAAACAGTAGGGGAAAGTTGAGCATCATTGCACATTTTTCATTGGATTTAATTCCTATTTTCTGTATACAATTAGGTATATATTTTCAAACACTACTCGTAACTTTAGTATAAGCATTTTCGCATCTAATTACAGTTTTTCTCATCAATTATATCCTGTTAGGTAAATTTATAGCGTGCACGAACAGCAACCCATATCTTGTTAGGTAAATTTATATCAATATACCTACTTAAATCTCAAACCCAACCATCAACCCTAGTGAGATAGAAAATATTAAAAATTTTAAAGATTTAAAATTCCATGTAACCACTAGATAAAACCACAATATTAACACATAAAACCTTGGGATCTCAACCTGGTCCCATTTGATGTACTGAATTAAAACTTAGTTAATTCTTAAGTAATCTAGAGACATTATTGATTTGTGGATGGGCAATATTTAAAAAATTTTTTTATTTAGATTGATAACAAAAAACTTTTAAGTGTTTGCTCTTAAAAGTAAAGACTGAAGTTCCATTCCTCGTCTAAAAATGGTGTCAGGATGTATCTTTATAGTAATTTTTTTAATAACAAAAAAACTGAATATTTTTGTAAATATGCTCTTTCTCTCTTCAAGCCAATCCTCATCCAAGGCGGTGATTGGTTGAAGTTTTAAAAAAAAGTCATCAAATTACTAATTTGTTTGACTAATGAGAAGAGAGAAAAGGACTGGCTTAGCGAGGACTACAATTCTTGTATATTTGAGGGGAAGAATGAGTACAATTAAATATTTAAATTATTGATATCATTCTAACTTTTCAAAAACTTAATAATTTCAAAATGGTGTGAATTATTATTGATAATCTATTTATCTGTTTATTCACTTGTGATTGATCTTTCCTAATGTATGTGTCTTCTTAATTAAAAATGCACTTAAACTTTAGTTAATATTTAATTTTCTAATTTACCAAAAAATAATAAAGTTAAACAAGTCTTAAAATGTCAACTTCAGTAGAAAATATTTCACCTTGCAATAATTTTGAAACAAGAGTGAAGATGGCAGCACTACTAAAAATTAAGGAAACAAAGCGATAAATCTGATATTGTGGTAATTCGCATTCAGTTTTTATAAACTGGTTAACCTCTATTGTAGAATTGTAGAATATTTTAATGCCACTACATAGTTATTTTCTCCCAAATATTTTTGCTCTAAAAAAGCTGTTGATGATTCCCACTAGCTTCATAAAGAGTCAATTCCCTAATAAAAAATAAATGGGAACAAAAAGTTTTAAATGGACACTGAAATTTAGAAAAAAAATTTCCTAAGATATGATTTGCAATATTTTTTAAAAATCTGTCGAGATTGACACTCTTATTCCTTTTATCCAAGTTATTATAAATATTTTTTTTTTAAAATGTTTCTTACGCTTACACTAAAAACATGTTCATACGTTTAATCCAGAAAATAAAAGCAAAATCGAGAGAAGTATTTTTGCTCTACTCATAGCCTTTCCAGCTTGCTCAGTTTCTTATTAATTACGACCCTGAAATTAGCAGACAATGTACCAGGCCCAGACCCGTAAATATAGTTTTTTTAGGTGGGGCCTGGGGCGGACCTAAAATCTTCTTAAGACCCAAGTCCCTTTTATGCAATAAATATCCTTATTTTTAGAAAGTTAATTGGAATATTTGAAACTCGAGGTAATGCAGATGATACAATTTTTCGGAGTCCCAGAGCAAAGATCAGGGGCTTGGAGTCTAACCACATAATCTTGTTTGAAATTTGACCTTTCAAATTAACGCTATTAGCTTAGTTTTGGAAGAGGACCAAATCTTGAACTATTCAGAATTCTCAAAGAAAAAACAGCATCCAAAAAGGTAGGAAAACATAAGGGGGAAGATCCCAATAAAATCCTTTTTGAATGTAGCACAGTGGGGGTCGTATTTACAATTTATACACTGGACAAGGACGCTAACTTTTCTGGGGTTGCCCTGGAAATCAGTTTTTATCAACATGACGAGTCTCGGAATTCCGGTCTTCATTAAATTTTTGAAAATATCGAGCTCACAACAAGAAAATGCAAAATAAGTCAAATTAACAAAACAAAATAAGTGCAAAAGGCTGCAGCAATTTTAATTATCTCTTATGAAGAATGTGGTCCCATGAAACCCTCCCACCATCACTAACTTAGTAGCTACATCATAAAAATAAATTACTGCTACTATTATTATTATTATTATTATTATTATTATTATTATTATTATCATGCTGAAAGGGATTTTCTAGCAACCATAGCTACGATCGAGTCGAATACTGCTGTGAACATTCCCGACCCCGGTATCTCATCGGGCGCGCCGCAAGTTTTGAGGGGAAAATACCTTTCTGAGAGAGATAAAAAAATCATTTGATAAAAAAACCTGCAAACGTTCCGGAATTTGGGATTCCAGAACAAATGTTGATGTCAAATAGCACCCGTTACTGTATTAAATACTTCTTGCAATACATCCTAAAGCACACAACAAACCTGTAATTTATCCGGAAACACTTTTCATCTACCATACCCCCCGAGTGATTAAACACCCCGTCCCCTAAATAAAATCAATCCCCAGAGCACGCAACCCCCCCCCCTTCGCTCATCATGCAGTCTGTCTCATTAGGAGGGGAAACTGTGCTCAAGCAAAAGTCCCGACTCTATTAATCTCTAACATCCGTGGAGGCAGTATGCGAAGATTGAACATTGAACTCCACCTCCCATTGTTATAGTGAGGATGCTCATTTTTGGAATGTCTGACAACAAAATTAGTTCGCGCTTTGGGGTTTGTAACTTTTGTTTTGGATAGCATATACAGTTACTTAGCACGTTACGAATTTTTCAGGGGGTTTAATACGTTATTACCTTTATCACTATTACTTCACAGCAAGAAACGTTTCCTGAACCCAGTACTTCACTTCGCGGAAGGAGAAAGTGCGTAAACAACAAGTCTGGTGGGTTGATAGGAGGAATTTCGATACGCGAATTCACTATTTATACATGGGTTTAACGAAATAATCGTATTTTTAAAATTGACGTTCTTTGTTTCACTCGAAGTTCAGACACCACGATGGGAACTTCTTTGTTAGTGACGTAGTATGTTCAACTTAAGTTGCTGTCTAGTATAGTTGTCACATTTAAGAGACACTTTATCCCAATGAGATTTCATCCTTTAAAAAAATTTGGATTTTTAAGAATTTTTTACTACATGGCGTTACCAGTATCGTTACCCTGAGAATTTATAACTATTATACTATCGTTAAGTCATAACTCACTACTAGCGACGATAAGCTAGACTATCCAGACTAGTAGTGAGTTCTCCCCATAATGGCGGCCGGTTGCTTGATGTCGCTACTTAGTATCCAGGTAGCTTATCCAGGTAGCTTATTAGGTAGAGTATCCAGGGCTTTAGTTAGACCAGCTTGAAGTGTTGGGGGATGACGAACTGGAAAAAAAAGTCTTCTTGTCGGGGGTAGAATGGAGAAAGGTCTTTAAGGAGGACAGGGCTCTCATTGGGCTGTATTGCCAATGGATAAGATAAAAATGTATCTTTAGCATTGGTTGAAAGATTGAAGAACAACTTTTAAGTGCGATGTTACAAGATTATAAACTGCCCCTCCCCGTATTTAACAGTGTGTTACATAAAAATAACCCCCTCCTTCCCCTTAAACGCATGACGTAATTTTAGGATTGTCTTTCAGGAAACCTTTGCAAACACACACAAAATTTTGCCTACCTTAATTTTCTACCTCGTTAACTAAAACAAGAATTTTCTCTTAAGTAAATGCTGAAATGGATACAATCATAAAAAGTATCATATGGAATACGGATGATTTATATTTCTAAATTAAAGACTAGTACTTTTAACCTTTTAAACGCCGCAAATCAAATTTCGAATTAATGGTTCTGATTTTTGACTTAAATGGCTAGTTTCATCATTACTAAAACCATTCCAGTCATTTTTTGGCGGAAAAAAATTCCTAAGAATGATTTTGAGGATGTTCCCATTTGGGAACATTGGCGTTTGGGGTGAAGTTTTTAGGGGGATTTCCCAAAGGGGACATATTTTACAATTAATTCAAATAAAATGATTTAAATAGGTTTCTACTCAATAATTATGAACATTTTTATGATTGTGGACTGTTTTTACATTTTTATTATCCATACTTGAACGATTTAGTATCATTTTAATAAATTTTCATCAGAAAAAACTGACATGTTTATTACGTACGTAAAGTTTTTCCGTAAATTTTTCTTGCACTATGTGTGATTTTTTTGGTGTAAAAAATACAAAAGAGTATTTCCATGCTCTTCAAAGCTAAACAATTACGTTTCTGTGAGAAAAATTAGTTTTAATTACGGTTCTATACGGATATATGGCATAAAATCCACTAATTGCATTAAAATCTAATTAGCTTTCAAAATTAATAATCATAATTATCTCCATTGATTTATTAAAGCTGTGTTTCTCATGGAAGATTCCGAACTGAAACACATATATCTTACATATAACTTACGTAAGAAGAATGTTTTTAGATGTACGCACTTTTCCTTATTTTCAAAATTCTTCAATTTTATTTCTAAAATTTTTATTAAAAAAAGTACTTGAACAAAAATATGTACGCAAATCCTCAGAAGCACTCCAAATATGCTCTTTGTATAACCCTCATTGATAATTAATGAATATTAATCGATCTGGGAGTTAGAAAAATATACAAGTGTAAGAATTTGCTATAAAGATTTAGAATATATTTCTCCATAAATCAGGTGAAAAAATAAAAATTACATATTTTTTTAATTTAAAACATAATTCTTAACCTGTTTAGATCCTTTGAGACAAGAAATGTTCAAAAAATTAAAGAAAATTGGAAATAATTTAAATTTTTGCATGTTATAAAAAACCCCTCAAATACTATACCCCAAACGCCGATGTTCCCATTTGGGAACATATACGTTGTATTGGTAATTACTCTCCAAAATTAAAATATGAAGCTATTCTGTCAATCCAAATGGGAAGATGTGTACTTAAGCTACCTAAACACAGCAAAATTATTTAAAACTAAATTTATTTAAATTTTTCACAACTTGAAACTTGTGCAACTTTTTGAAGAGCCAAAAATCTCTAATTTTGATGTAAATTCTACAAAAAGGATTAAATTGCACGTGAAAAACTTTTGCATGTAAAATAACTTCATATCTTTGAGTTCCTTTCTACCAAGTATCAAATTCTTGCATGAAAAATTAAGTGGTGTAAAAATTCCTTAAAATGATGTTCCCATTTGGGAACATCGGCAGGTAAAAGGTTAAGAAAATCCTTCCAGAACAACAAATCGACAGCCACGTTGCAAAAGCATGTAAGAACATTTTTTGGCGAAAATAAGGTTTTGAGTTGTACCTGTTAAAGATGGCTTTGCGCACATCTCAGTGCCACCAAAATCGGCCAAAGACGCTTCATAACTTCTCCATCACGATTTGTAATAACCTGTAAGTTGGGAACCTCTCAATCACCAAGCAAAACTCTGTAAGTTGCAGTGACGCTGAGGGGAAGCCGTGTCGCGTCCTCAGAAAAACGTGAGTATATAGCGTTATTTTAAAATGCTTATCATCAAACCCATTGTTAAAGTGACGAAATGTTGAGACGAAAAATATGCAGTTTTTTTTGTCTCCTGAAAACTTTGAGGTTTTGCACTTACAGGCTTTTGCAACGTTTCTGTCGAAATGAAATTGTATTTGAAAGTTGCATCTTCCAAAACCTTAAAGGCAGTGTTTTAAAATAATCTTAATTAAAAATGTAATTTGAATGAGGAAGAATTTTTTTTCACTCATTTTTGAGAATTAAAGGGGGACGGAAAGAAGATACGGAGGAAAATACCCTAACAGAATGGAAAGTAAATGATAGATGGCGGAGATAGAAGAGATAGAAAGAGGGGAAGGAGGAGAATATAGAGAGAAAGAAAATGAATTTTTCTTCTCTGAAATATCTCCATCCCTTATGAAACCAACCCTCTCCGTGTTACGAATTTCTCTTTGCAACACAACCATTCTAGCCACGTTGATACAACGATGAAGCTCCCTCTCTTCCTATTAGCCCTACGGCATAACGTCCCTCGGAATTAGTGACGTCCAGAGAGGAAAACAATGGCTTCCGAACGACAACGCCGGCAGTGCCCGCAGTTAGTAGCGCACTTACAGAGATGGTATCGCGCCCTAAATTGCGAGGTAATGCCTTCGCTGGGTGAGGATGAGAAGGCTATTTAGGGCGCTGTGGCATAGGCTAATCGCACTTTTCATGGGTGCTGATGAGGTTGTGAGTGTTTCGGATTAAGATGTTTTAGGGGTTGTGTTGTGGGGAAAGGGATAGCGCGGTTCCTTGGACCTTTTGCTTTTGGGGCGTCTATAAATAGTGTGATTTTTTTTAATTTAGACTTCTTCCGCCCATTATGCGTAATTATAGATGTATAGTTATATAGACTATAGTTGTATATAGGTATGAGGTAATTCCTTACCCCTTAACTGGGATTTACCCCTTTTGGTTCAATTCCTTTAACGTTCCCGCTAAATATGCTCTTATGGACACCGAAAAGTAGAAAATGTGTAAATAATTTCAAACTTATAGATTAAAATTTTTAGTTAGATTAATAACTGTTTTTCTGAAAAATATGTCGATATTTGAATATATATGGCGTTCAAAAGGGATTGGTGATATTTAGCGGGAACGTTAACTGAATTGAACCACTCTATTTATTACTTTAAAATATCATACACTCTCGCTATGTCAATCTTCTCTATTTCTGGAAAAATAAATTTTCGCTTGACATTAACCCGTAGCAGGGGACGTGGGGTCTCCCAGACTCCGCATCATTTTCCTCCCCTCCCCCCTACCACATGCTTTGTCAAATTGAATGGATTCTTCCGCTAGCTTCACCTTTCGTGACCTTGGCCCTGACCCCTTCTTATCAGCAAGTTTTGACAAGTGCGACAGTACGGAAATTCCACAAATTCTTTTTCAGGAGTCCCAGAGACCCCACCTCCTCTGCAGTGTAACAGTTTTCGTCCAGAGTTAGTACGCATGGTATTGAAGCTAGGTCCCTGGAGATTATTTATGATTATCTCTAATCCACGTTGTGTGGAAGAGTTTTTAAAAAAAAATAGATGAAATTATGAGTGATTTCAGTGGGGAAGAGACTGTGAAGATGATTTCTGTGAAAATTTTTAAATTTTATGCTTCCAAAGCAATGGTAAAAAAGTGATATTTCATGCACTGTCAAAAAAATTTTCTATTGTTCTACACATAATTTTCTCTTATTAAAATTTGCTTTATATATTAAATCATAAAAACAAAACATTTAATTCACAATAGATGTGTTTTTATTTTTAAGGTTAAGGAGTTTATTGCACCATATGGTTTCTATCGATAATTTTAAGTCTATTGGAAAATTGTCTGGAAAAAATGTTTATTTCATCATAAAGTTAAAGAAAATATTTTTCTATCAAGAGATAAATGTTCAAATAACAATGTACTGAAATATCAGAATCATATCTTAATTAGACGATTTTTAAAAAATATAGAAAGTTGCGGAGTCTCTGAGACCCCACGTCCCCTTGTATGTTCCAATTTTTCACCTCCCCTGTTACGGGTTAACTATGTATTCTTTTTTGTCGAGACCCATTTTTAGGTCGAAGACTTTTCGTTAAAATACTTATTTTCTTCAGCTTTTCCAGAGATTTGACTGTCATGGTCAACCATGAATAAATTGCTGCGGATCATCTTTAGTTGCATCTCTAAACTTAACAAAATGTTTGTGAATAACACATAGAACAAGTGTAAAAGCTTATAAATTTATTGAAGCAATTTTCAGCGTAAACACTTAAAAGCACTGTTTATCACTTAATTAGAGATTTCACTTAATATTAGTTTTAGCCATTAAAATAAACCTTACCCTGGTTTTAAAATCAAAATACTAATGTAATAAAAGTCTAGTTATTTTTTTTATAAATCAAGGTATTCAATTGTACCTTGGACATGTCCAAAAGGTGCACAGCTTTACTTAGGTTCAATGTACACTAGGGTGGCCCAAAAAACTTTTTTTCAGGTTGAGTTATGGGCACCCTCTACTTTTTTCGAACAGCTAATAGAAACTCACAGACAAAATTTCAACTCTGCATTCGAATTAGAAGTCGATGACCAAGAGGAGTGAAAAAAATTGAAATTCTAATATTTTTATACAAAACAACAAAAAAAACCAAAGATAAAATCATCTCATTTTGTTCATGATTTTTTTCTAAAAAACTACTAACGTTATAGATATAATGCTCCAGGTTTTGTTATTTATCACCTTTATTTTTGTTGTAGTAATTTTCTAATGTCCAAAGAACTTTTGTAAAGTTGCTTTTCATACATTTTTAAACAGCTAATAACTCTAGAACATACAACTTAAAAACATGAAATTAGTCCCATTCTGTTTGTTATTTTTTATGTCTTTGATTTAATGTGAATCATGACCAAAAAATTCAATCATGATCAAATAATTTTTTTTTCAAAATTTAAAAAAAATGAAAAAAATTTAATGAAAAAATTTTTTTTTATTTGGCATTTTTTTTTGCATGTTTTAAGTCATGTGGACAGGACACCCTCAAGCGATTTTATGAATTTTCCATGAGTAAATCGTTCTTGCTGTAAAATTTTAGGGATAGTTTAGGGACTAACCTAAACTTCAAGTATTTTTTTATGCATGATTAAATTTTATTTTCAACTTGAAATTTGGTAGTAATGTCGTTTTAAGAGTTAAAAGGCTTTTAATATTTTTTCAAAAAAATTTCAAAAAATTTAGAACTATACAACTTAAAAACCCGAAATTAGTTCCATTTTGTTTGTAAATTTTATGTCTTTGATTTAAAATGCATCATGACCATCATTTTCAAAAAAATTTTTCATTAAGTTTTTTTACTTTTTTAAATTTTGAAAAAAAAACTTTTTGAAAATGGTGGTCATGATGCATTTTAAATCAAAGACAAACAATTTACAAACGAAATGGAACTAATTTCAGGTTTTTAAGTTGTATAGTTCTAGAGTTATTAGCTGTTTAAAAATGCAGGAATAACAAGTTTACAGAAGTTCTTTGGACATTAGACAATTACTATAACCAAAATAAAGGTGATAAAAAAACAAAACCTGGAACATTATATCTATAACGTTAGTAGTTTACTAGAAAAAAATCATGAACAAAATGAGAGGGTTTTATCTTTGGTTTTTTAGTTGATTTGTATAAAAATCTTCGAATTTGGACTTTTTCACTCCTCTTGGTCATCTCTTTCTAATTAAGGTACAGAGCCCAAACTTTGCCTGAATAGTTTTCTCTGTTGGTCTACAAAATTGAGGGGGTGCCGTGGCTATTTCATAACACTTTGTTTTTTCCCATAGAAAAGTGCGCCACCCTAATGTACACTTCATGATCTGTTTATGAGAGATGTCTAAACAGCATGTTCAGTTTACCCCATCCCCATTTTAAGTCATATTACAGCTAAAACTTATGCACGTTGAGTTATAAAATGTTATAAAATTCGCTTTAAGCTATAATATGTGTTTTTTTAAATTATAACTTACAAAACAAACTTTGAAAAATTCTCTTTGATGAGTAGTAAAAAAAGTAGAAAACGCCTCTCTTATTTCTCCCATAAATTCCACGAATATAAATATCTTTCATTTGATTTATTTTAAGCTTACTTAGTTTATTTCAATATGCGAAAACCTTACTAAAGAACTTTTCTTCTTCTACATTTCCAGTATTCTGTCATATTGAAAAATGCTTTAATACTAAAGGTAAACTTGAACAAGAGAAAGAACCTAAAAGTTTAAAAAAAAAATATGTTCTTCCTTCAAACATGAGTCTCTTATAATATATTTCATCTCAAGAAGAAAATTGAAATTTGAGGAAAATATGGAAACTTTTTTTTCAAGCGACTACCAAAATATTCAAGGATGTTTTTATGGCGTTAACATATTTTCATCAGTATGGAAGGTGGTAAAAGCGCTTTTGTATACATATGAGTATATTTTCCATGTATATTTTTTACAGGAAAAAAGGAATTAATGAGAAAAAATAAATTTATTTCAGATAGTAAAATTAATTTTGGAGATAGGTTTAGTAAAAATATTTCACAAAGTGATTATCTTTTTTACATGTATTACTGAGGCAAATACTAACTTATTTGTTAATAGTGCATTTAAAAGGTACAAAAAATGAATGTTTCTTGAAGAAATGGATAGTCATTTTAAATTTAATTCACCTGCCAAGTGGTCAGTTAATGTAAACATAAAAACTATATATAAATAATTTTAATGAAATTTTAAAAACGATTGAGAGGGATTTAAAGAGTTGAGCTTCAAGTTTGAAAGTATCGTTCTTTGAATTCGCTTCTAAATTAAGCTTTTTAAGTGTTTCTGTTTATTGCTGTTTTTTATGTAGACTTCGTTTTATTCTAGTTTGAATATATGTTGCTCGTTTGAATTCGCAAGGAAAAAGATGAAAGTAACATTTTATTTAACAAGAACTACATTAAAATTTAATAACTGGACATTTTTCCCTTTTGAAAATCGTTAAAACTATGTGAGCTGCCGTATATTTAAGTATCACAAAAAGCATTTAAATTTTCATTTCAAATATTCTAAAAGTCGGAGTTGATATTATCTTTTCCTCATTAAAAATAGTTTCACTGAAAATGAGTTGGGAGGGGAGTACTTGACTATTCATTTTAATGATTTAATAAGAGTTTAGCTAACAAGAATGAAGCGTATATTCATAAATAAAAATTTGCGCTCGACCTTTAATAACCCAAGAGTTTCTTTAACTAAAACAATTCCTTCTTTATAAATTTAATTCTTACATGAAACTATCGAATAGTTAAAACTATTCCTGTTTTGTTGAATTGAAATGCATGCCCCAGCATTTCTTTCGAAAACTCATAATTTTGATGATTGTTAAGAAGTAAATGAGGAAGACGCTTGTAGAATAAATGAAAATCAAACAAATGAATGAGGAAGTCTTTTTGTTTAGTAAATGACAAGTTTAAAATTATATTAGTATACAAAAGTTAACTTTTCCGAATAATTAAACTTTTTAAAATGTTTCTATTAAATATTCCATGGTTCTATTTTTACAAAGAAATTTGAATTTGCAATTAGTTAATTTCTTCTACTATATAAGTTAGAATTATGAAATATTTCACCATTACCCATATTTTTGGATCCAAAGTACTCTAATATTTCATTGATAAGGTAATGGAAGTTAAAATTCCACATGCACACAACTTGTAAAAATTAATCAAGTAAACCTTGAAAAGCTTGAAAAAAGTAATTCTGAAAGTAATATCAAAGACATTTGGTGAAAATAATTTCAAAAGTTGAAAATACATCCTCAGGCAAATTTTCAACATTTTAATAATTATGTAAAGTTTTGTTAAGAATCCTTTTTTTCAGATAAGTTAAATATTTTTACAATAAATTCGTTTTGTATAATTTTGTTAAACTATAAAATTCCTGCTTAATCCTTTGGTATTCGGACAGAAAGTTTTGAACTTTTAGATCCATTAAACATATTTTTTGCGTATAAAACGTATTTGCACCAAACTGTTGCAAATGCTAAAAATAGTCATAAATCCTGTACCTTCCTCCAATAAAATTCTCAAGCACCAATATACGGCTTCGAATCTCCATAAAACGAGACATATAGTACGTCTTATTCCCTCTCCCCGAGTTGACTATTCCTAAATCGATGTCCATGCAAACCGCTCAAAACTTGTAAAACGCAAACGGACCGGGATGTTTGCACTTTCGAAATTTCAATACTCAAAAGATTTCTGTGGAAAAAAATCTCTATTTTGGGAAGTCTTCAGATTTTCCAACAAGAACCGGGGACACGAATTTAATAGCCTATTGTTCAAAGAGGGAAACCGGCTGGTTTCGAGGAATCATTGCGTATATGCTCAGTCGGGCGCTGATATCTACACTCTAGATCAGGGGTGGCCAACCTTTTTTGGAAAAGTGCCACTATTTGAGGGAGAAATTTAGGCGTGCCACTTACTATTTTCATACATGTGGTTCTTCCGCCAATTGGCGGAAGTCTGCCAATTTGCTCAGCAAAATTAAAATCCGACAATTCGATTTGCAAAACTGAAATTCCACTTTCTTATTTTCCAATCGTTTTATACTGAAAACTCTGACCGCTAGTGTGGTGGCCTAGTACTAAATTTTAAGAAAGATCGAAAAACAAATTATAAAATATCAAAGTAGTATAAAAATTAGTTATGATTTAAGCCAAAAAATATGAATCTAGCATATCGAATCCCCTGTCTTGTGGGTCATGCGCCATAAAAACCCAACCAACCTAGATCTCAGGAAGTAGAAGCCGATGGACCCCCTATACTTAAAATGAAGAAAAATTTAGGTGCCAACTAATTTTTTTAATATTTTCCGCCAATTTTTTGTCTGTGTAATCACCAATTTTTGCCAATTTTTTGTCTGTGTAATCGCCAATTTTTTGTCTGTGTATGTATTTTTCTACCCCACCAAAAAATATAAAAATTGAAAACAAAAATTCATAGGCTGATAATAGGATTTTTACACTCATAAATTTTCATCTGAATTAGAATAGTGCAGGCAGTTTTAAAGTAACGAATTGCGGTATCCTCTTCAGATTTTCTCTTTGATGTCGAAGGTTTACTGAAGGACTTATTTAAATTTTTAAAACAACACTCGAGGACAAAATTTTAAAAACTGAACATTTACTTGGAAGCTAAAAACGAACTGAGCCAGTAAGGAAGTACAGCGAACAATAAAAAAATATTTTTTTACCCATGACTAAAATCTGTCTTTTTTTTGGTGGACGCTTTTTCTCCAAAGAGTAAAACCAGGACATGGTGGTGCCAAAGCAAGGCAACGCAAATGGCTATACGAAAAATCCAGTCAATGCAAAAATCGGTCAACAAAAACCGCTCAATAAAAAACAAATTTATAACATGTGTATTGTGCTAAGCTACTAGTTTTTTGTTTTTTGAACGGTTTTTGTATGACCGGTTTTTGCCTTAACCGGATTTTTCGCGACACCACGCAAACTGCACTCAATCCATCTGTCATTGATGACGCCTGAAAACATTATTTTTCCCAAATTTTTTCTATACCTACGCGTGCCACTGGTGAGGCTCTGGCGTGCCAAATTGTGGCACGCGTGCCGCGGGTTTGCCATCCCTGCTCTAGATATTCATTGTACTATTATACAGTTGATCAAGGCAGATTTAAGTATATTACCTTTTTGCTGTTGCATTTAAAGTTTATATTTCTCAGAAATATTTGTGAAAAGATATTTTTTATATTTAAAACTTTTCAAATTCCGATTTTCTAAAATATATTTGAACATTTTTTTGGTCTTAACTTTTACACTACAGTTTATAAGTTTCCATTTAACTTCTTTAATTAGAGGAGATTATCTGAGACTTTTTTTTAAATTTTTTTCTTATTATGTGTTTTGTGAAAGTTATGCTTTTGTGTATCGTTATGATTTGTTTCGCTTGTTTAGTTAACATATTCTTCTTCTTTTCACCTAGACTAGATATTTGCTATTAAATTTCACCATGGATTATTTTTGAAAAGGTTATAATAAATCTTCTCTGAAAATTGTAAGAGAAATACTTAGTATTGAAATTCCAAGTTTATTATAGGCACCAACAAACTCGTGTTATTCACTTTGATAGCTAAGGGGACATCCATAAATTACGTGAGATCAAAAAGGGGGGAGGGGTTTGGAAAAATCTCACCAAATCTCACCAAGGGGGGAGGGGGGGCGATTAAAATCTCACGTCAACTTTTTAAGTTAGAAATTAAACGATTTTTTTTTAAGTTTGAGAAAGGAACAGTGGCGAATCCAGGATTTTTGTCTGGGGGGGGTGAGTTTCACAAATAACTGAATTGCTATTATGAGCTTTTCAAATATAAATGTAAGCAACTGAAAGGGGGAGGGGGGGTTACCAGTGCTCTATCCATACTTTTGTTTAACATCTTTTCTGAGGTCTAATCTTAGGAATACTAAGTTTTAGGTGAGATGACTTCCTGAGGTTTTAATTTTGGTGCACGAAGTTTCAAAATTGTGTAAAAATGTCAACTCCAAGTAAAAGGGGGGTCTGGGGGTTCTCCCCCAGAAAATTTTTGAAAATTTGCCCCTCAAAATAGTGTTTAAGCTCATTTTGAAGCCTTTTAGATTCCACCACTCATTGTAAGCGGCAGTATTTTGAAGGAAAAAAGTTTATAGTATATTATGAATTGGAAAATTTCTAGGGGGTTTAGGGGTTCCTATTCAAGAAAATTTTTTGAATTTTGCCCCTAAAAGTGGCATTTTAACTCATGTTGAGACACTTTAGGTTACATTAAAGAGGATCACTCCTTGCAAATCCCTAAAGTTTCAAGGAAGAACCGTACTAATTAGATTCCGAAATTTCGAGGGGGTTTGGGGGTCTTCCCCCAGAAAAATTTTGAAATTTTTACCCTTAAAAGTAGGGTTCCGATTCATTTTGAGAACCTTTGGGTAACACCACCAAATGTCCGCAACGAGTTAAAATTTCTTTTTTGGCTTTATTGCTATTACCAAAACTTGAATGTGTTATTCCTGGGGGGGCTGCAGCCCCACAGCCCCCCTACTGGATTCGCCACTGGAAAGGAATAATACCCACAGATAAGATACTGTGGTGATTTTAAGGCGGAATAACGTCCTTTTCCCCCACATCATTAATAATAGAAAAGTTTTAGGTGCTGTGAAGCACAAAATGCAAACGAATTGAATAGAAAATTATTTTTAAAGGTTGTAGGTAAATCTCACTTGGGGGGAGGGGGGGTCCAGCAAAATCTCACTAAATCTCACCAAGGGGGGAGGGGGGGTTCAGATTTTGGGAAAAACACCTCACGTAATTTATGGATGGCCCCTAATGGTTAATCAGAAGTTTGATTGCCGGTTACTCGGTGGTCAGGTTAGTGAGAAATACGTCCGTTTTAGTTTAGTTTCGCGAAACATTTTGTAAAGATCTATTCAAAATGTTCTCCTCTTATTTTTTTACCTAGCTTAAAACATTTTAACGATTCAAGTAGAAATCCGAAGAAAATATTAATTCAGCAAGGGCACCGTAACTGCAAAAAATTTTCGAAACCACTGAACTAGAAAGGATATATTGACCAGTGTTGTTCGTATAGGCATGCGTTTTATTGTTATTTCAGCAGCAGGCTTGAATGGCTAGTAACGAGAAGGTGAAGTAAACAGGGAAGCGCCGTGGAAACAAAAAGTCGAAAAATTCTTCGGGGAACCTTTTTTCATTCCTTATTCCAAGCGATATCCTTTGGAATTGGGAGATTTACTTGGAATCGGCTGGGGTGATATCTATTCGGAATAGGTGGTGGGAGGAAAAGGGAAATATGGTTCTCCATTTTGAACAGAACTGTATCGTTGCTGAGCTCAGCAGTTCAATCGGAGATGGGTTTATTCAAGGCGAAAATATATGGGGTTCTTTTGAAGTCCATAGCTGAAAATTTTACTTCGTGGCGTAGAGAAGATAAAGTTTAGATTAGATTTCCTCATCTGCTGTGAAAGTCATAATCCTAATTTCATAATAAATAGTACTAAGTCGTCGTTTTTTTTAAATGTGTTAGGAATAATGTTTTAATCATTTTCATGCACAACCGGTTCATAAACGTATCAAAATACTCATGAAAATAAAATGTACTTTTTAAAAGTAATTGATTAGTAAATTATTATTATTTTAACAAATTACTTTTTTTAAAAGTCGATACGAATTAATTTTTTCTTTAAATTGGAAAGCTTTTCATCAAAAAAAATTTCGCTATGATTTCGAGGGTAAATTTGGATCTTAAAGTAAGTTAAACTTTTAAGTAAATAATAATTTATCTCAATAAAAATCAACTAATGTTTTAAAATATACAGTAAATATATAACAGCAACCCAGCCAATAACTTGTTAATATACTATCTTTTCTTTTCTTTAAAAAAATAATACCATAAATAATAACACGAATCTAAGTATAATTCTAATGTTTAAGTCAGCCTAAAAAATGACTACGTAATCCTATAAAATCATATGAAGAATGTTATAAAACATATCTATTTCCAGATAAGTATGGCTGAACGGCCCATACATAAATATTCTTCGATTGCCAAAGCATTCAAATATTATGCAACAACATAATCTGATATTCCCTATGCTCTCTTCCTGACCACTCTCCCAATTAATTCCCATGTCTACCTGATCTATTATTTGCCTTTAGATTTTCCCCAAGATCAAAACTCATCATACAATATCTATCCTCAGAGAAGAAGACTTTCTGTTTTGCCTCTACGGAGAGGACGCATCCTGCTCCGTAATTGGCCCAACCGCGGTCAAAGGTCCTCCCCACAGTCAATCCTTCACTGCGTAGTAATGGCACGGCTCCCATCTATCAATCGGGAAAGACCGCATTATTATATTCTCGTCCATCACCAGTGATGGGAAAAGTCCTTTCTTTAACTCCGGGCGATATTAGTTCTGGATGAGTATAATGAATTGCTTTTAATAAAAATGGCGGACCCCGACTACTTCTGACACAATCTTTTGGAGGGTTTCTTATTTCTTGTGACCGGAAAGTTTTGGAATGATGAGTAAATATACGGATGGGGTTTACTGTTTTTCTTCGAGATCGATCTCGTATTTAATTAAGGTTATTACAGGAGTTGAGAGGGTCTAGTGATACAAGTGTGCCTGGAGTGGTCGGCTTTGCTTTTGTAGAAAAGAGAAGGAATAGTTTTTCTTACCCAATTGAATTACGACTTCACTTCTATAAATATTTGTTTTGGGATCTCTCTTTGGGGTGGAGGAATTACTTGAAGGTTTCGGGTGGGCTCTTTAAACGATAACATGAATGTTAACTTTATTCGTTATGGTAGTGTTTAAAAAATGGTGATGTAGAGAGTTCTTTCAAAAACTATGTACAAGGAAAATGTTTTTAGGTATGATAAAATAAACTGCTTTGAGTTATTTTTTATGTTAGTTGTTAAGAAGTTTAAAAAAGTTTTAAAATATGTTTCATGAAAAGCTTAGTAAACGCGGTTACTTTAGAGCAGTGGTTCCCAACAGGTGGTCCGCGGACCACTGGTGGTCCGTGAGGCCTTTGGAGGTGGTCCGTGAGAAGATTTTTAAACTTATTAAAACAAATGTGTGGAAATTTTAAAAAAATTGTTTTCCTTAATACAACTCCTTTCATGAAGTAGTAAAAAACCATGGATGCAAAAGCACAAATAAAAAATGCTACCGTGTCATAAATAAAAATCTTCTCTTTTATCCTATGGATCATATTTGTTCGTTTCACTTATTTTATTCAAAAATAGTTTATTACATAGTAGATACGAAATGTGATTGATGTTGCAAAGTACACATCAGATGAAATAAAATTGAGAGGCGCCAGGGTGGGGCAAATAAAGAATGGAATGATCGAATTTTTACATGGTTTGATACGAAGTATAAGCAGGGAAAGGTTGAAAGATACAAGAAATTGGCATGCTTATGATCAGACAGAGGGACTCGTGATATGAAAAGAGGGAATTTCTGATACAAGTGAAATCAGTTTGTTCGAAGAAATAAGAAAAATTTATTGCCGGAAATGCGAAAGTTTTTGTGATAAATTATTTTCTTTGTTAATCGCTCCTTTGAAATAACTACAGTAGAACCCCGATTATCCGCGAGCGGATGATCCGCGGAGCGGGTTATCCGCGAGTGCCACGAAAAAAATTTTTTTTAACGATGAGAGCAAATTTTAGATGAGATTAGATATTTTAGATGTAGAGCAAAGGTTTCTGCTGTACTGTACATATTTTAAAAGTCTAACATATCATGTTTTTTGTACAATAAAACATAGTTTTTATGCTGAAATATTTTTTTTCGTGTTTTCACCTCATTTTTAGTCTTTTTTCGGGTTATCCGCGATTTTCGTTATCCGCGGTACCCTTGCCACCCAATTCCGCGGATAATCGGGGCTCTACTGTACTTACTTTGCTTTCGACGCGGTTTATTTCTGGAGAACATCAGTTAGCCTCGCCTGTAGAATTTCCTGTAGTCAGTGCATGTCAAGTTTACTTTTTTTGTGATCAACATAATTCTTAGTCATCTGTAATGCAGTTTAATTTCAAGCTAAGTACTTTCTTTCAAATTTAAATCTACTAAGAATAAACGTAATATTACTTTTGTTGTTGGTTATAAATAAGAAAAAAATAAGTATTTTATAATGATGTTTTTTAAACTTGTAACTTGGGTGTAGGTGTGAACCCTTCCAGGGTTAATAGATCCATGAGAGGACACTGGGATGGATTAAAACCATCATCATTTCCACTCACCTGAACAATTACATAAAATACTACAAATAATAATAAATTAATAATAAAATATAATAATAATAAAATATAATAATAATAAAATATATAATAAAATAATAATAAATTGAAAATTTTATTTGTAAATTGCTATAATATTGGTTTGGAAATTTATCTTTAGACCATTTGTGAGAAATGGATGCATTGAAAAAAGGGGTTTAAATTTTGAAGATAAAGGTAGGGATAGTGATGGTCCGCGGAGGTTCAAATTTACGTGAAGTGGTCCGCGGACATATTTGAGTTGGGAACCACTGCTTTAGAGGGACCTAAATAAGGATAGCTCGTATTTATTGAAGTAGTAATTTAATAATTAATTAATTTTAATTTAATTTAAAAAAGAAATATTTATTACTGTGTATAACTTAAATTATGTGAAATCTTAAAAATTAGGGGGAAATATCTCAAAAAAGTTCAAGCTATTTTGAGTAATTTCCGCTCACGTAAATAGTGTAATGATAAGCACTTGTATTATAATATTAAAAACTGAATATTTTAAAAAATCAAAACGAATTTTGCGAAAATAATTGATCTATCTGTTCGGTTACGAAAAATATATACGATGTTGTATATATATAAAATTGAGGAAGAGGAGTACGGATAGAAAGATTAACCAATTTGTTTTCTATTCTTATATTCCAATTGGTATTAAATGTATAAAGAGATTATCTTAAACAAGCTTTGCTTGAGGAAATAGTATTCTCGTTATCAAGACACTGATTATTAAAACGAACTGTTTCATAATTTTCCTATATAAATAAGAATAATATTTTCCTCAAATCCCAGACAGTTGATTTCCTGTTACATAAGGTAATGTCATCTGATATAATGATATTGAATTCATAAAATCAAACATTTCCGGGATATAAGGCCGTGTTCTATTTTTATTCGTATCAAACGTTTCGTCCCTCTCTGTGGAGGACATCATCAGTGAAAACATTTTAATTTTTTTTTAATTTTTAAAATGTTTTCACTGATGATGTCCTCCACAGAGAGGGACGAAACGTTTGATACGAATAAAAATAGAACACGGCCTTATATCCCGGAAATGTTTGATTTTATAAATTCAATTGATAATTCCGGCCGTGAAAGCCTGAGAGTTTAAATAAATAATGATATTGTTTTCAGTCTCTTATTATTTCATTTTTGCTTAGAAAATACTATGGTGATTCGTATATAGTGAAAACCTATGATTGGTTATTAAGTTATGCAATTGATAAGCATGCAAAAATAGTAATTCCCCTTTCCTCGTATTTGAGAGCACATAAAAGCATAGGGGAAAGTACCCCAAAACGGGATAGCTTATCTATTCTTTGCTTTATTTCTTATTGTGTACCAGGTACAATCCAAAGTAAGACGTCATTTAAAAGTATACACCTTTTCAACTACTTAAAATACCTTTGTTACATTTGTTCAATAATATTTATGTGAAAAATACTGGTTTCACAAAGTCTTACACTATCCCGTTTTACCCTACCAAGGGTGGGTAAAACGGGATAGGGATTTGTATGTTATTAGGTTTTTGCTGGTTTTACTTTTGATTTAGTTTTTAGAGCAAAAATAGGCTACTTTTTTATAGGAAGAAACTTTTAATCACAGAAATCGCATAAAATGTGTAGTCTTCTTCTTCTGCTTTGGAACAGGCTTTGTGGTCACATCCCTGGCAGCTCGAGCATTGTATCCAGCCTTCTCCAGATTTCGATTCAAGATACAGAGCGTTGCAGAAAATACATGCTTCATCTTTTTCAGCTTCATCTTCTGAAAACGACGACGTCCAACCTTGGCTAACT
Source organism: Tetragnatha versicolor (assembly GCA_024610705.1). Classification (NCBI taxonomy): domain Eukaryota; kingdom Metazoa; phylum Arthropoda; class Arachnida; order Araneae; family Tetragnathidae; genus Tetragnatha; species Tetragnatha versicolor. The sequence continues at coordinate 70,438,461 of JANDEH010000001.1, forward strand.
GATTATTCTTTTTTAAGTTTTCGTATGTTAGGTCCATTTTCTTCGATTTTTGCAAATGATGAATGTGGTTTTTTTTCAGGTTCAGAGTAACATTTTTTAACTTTATCTGCTTGTTTTGCATCTCCACTTGGTTTTCTTTTACGCCTTATTTGTTTTGTCTTCGAAACATTCAAGAGACAGGTTTTGGCAGCCCTTTTTTCAGCTTTTGAGTTCTTTCTCGTTCTTTTTTCACGCTCTTCTTCTTCCAACTCAAGTTTATATGAGCTTCCTGTTATAATTGCTGTTTTTCCTCTCTTCCTATCGTGTTTATTTTGAGGTCTTGGTCCAATCACTCGTGGTGGAGGTAGAATTTCTTTGGGTGATATAGAAAATGGCAGTGAAGGACAATAGTAGGATAGCCCAAGTTCTTTGTTTCCTGTTGAAGTGGACGGTTGGATAAGTCCTGCGTTTGTGCAAGTGTTATTGGTGCCCCCATCACTAGTTGATTCATTCAATACTGTCTCTAGTGGTTGTGATGACTGCAAACTCTTAGATGCTATGACTAAACTTGAAGATCCTTTGGATAGGGCCTCATTTTGTTGCTGATTTATTAATTGCAGATAAACAGAGAGACTCAGGCCAATTATTTGACCCCAAAAGTAAAGTAAATTATTTTATTTCGAAAATATAATTATTTAAAATTAAAATAAATTGATTATATATATTTTAATTCATTACGTATTTCAATTAAAATAACTTGAACACATTGCCAAACATTAATGGAAATGGTCGGGTAAAACGGGACACATCAAAATTGTATCCCGTTTTGGGCACCCCAAAAGTGTCCCGTTTTGCCCGACCGTGATGCTTTTGACAACATAAATGGCTGACCCCTGAACCGTCACTCCCTATCATTATTTAAATTCATGAAATTGTTGTTATAAGAGCTATGAACAAGACACAGTACTTTACGGAATTGTTTCGAAGGAAGGAGAAGAACAAATATAGTTGTTCTGCAGTCGAAAAAAGTAAAAAGTTAGTAAAAATCTCACTTGAATAAATATTTTAAATAATAATAATTTGAAAAAATATTTCTTTGCGAAACACGGGGATATCGTTGAGAGATCAACTGAGAATGCTGTCGTGGTGGTCGGGAACCAGTTTAGCATGTCTCCTGCGAGATAGCACCGCCAGTCAAGCTCCGAGGCTCACTATCCCGTTTTGCCCGCCTATCCCGTTTTGGGCAACTCTCCCCTAATTAAATTTTCACACTTAATACATATTTAACACTCTTTTAACCCTTTTAACATTAAGCCACCCGAGAATGGGGAATTCTAATTTATTTCAATAGAGTTTCTATAAAAAATATTTTAATTTTTTTTGAAATCTGATCATTAGTTAATTTAAAAAAATAAAAACTACAATTCGCAGAAGGGTTCGCGAAAAAAACTGGGTTTTACACATGAATGCAATTCTACCTTCGGCACATGAGTGGTTAAATCCAAGGGTTAGATCCTTTCGGCAATAGTTAAATCCTAATATAAAATATTGATTGGTTGAGGTTTCGAGTGAAAGCAAAAGTGACGTCACATAAGTCACACCTCCAATACTAGCGATCTTAATTTTCGAAAATTAATTAAAAAAACTAATGATAAAAAAATCTAAAGATTTGAAGAATAGCGTTTTATAACACCATAAAGGATTTCCAATAATCGAAATCTTGAATTTCCACAAATGTTTTATTCCCTATTGAACTCATTGGGTCAATAGGAAATTTGGGCCAGCTAGCACTGAAAGAGCTTAAGTTATTGTTAGAATTGAATTAAAACAAGAGTAACTACTGAACTTTATGTTACAGTGGTTTTCAAATCTGGTAACTCTCGCAGTCACCATAGAAATATTTTATGTCTTCTTTAGATGACTACTGCACCTTACATTTTGCCATAATAGACCTAATAAGGATTTTTATTTCAAAATGATTATACTTAACAAATTTTAAGATTACTTATGGTAATAAGTATAAGAGCACCTTGAGTGAATTATACTTAGCTATGGTTTCAATTGAGTCATTGAGATAACTTGAATTCTTAATTTAGAGTGCTTTTTTTGGAAAGAAAATGAAAGATAGAAGAATGAGGAAGAGAGGGGAAAGGGAAGAAAGAGCAATAGAAATTAATGAGAAATGATAGATTGATAATAAAAGTAAAGACGATATATCTGAGTCCTTCAAATACCAAAATACTGAAATTGTAAGGCTTAAAATATTTTTAACGTTTCTGCAAAAAAACAAAAAAAACGATGTGTTCTATCCAGAAGAACATGTATGTGTGTGTGTAAATCACTTAGAGGGTGTTTCAAAAGTCCGTTTCACGGTTTTTATTTGGAACCAACGTTTCATAATGCAAGATGCGCCCCTATGTGTTTCCATTGAGAATCCATTGGGATGACTTAAAGTGTCCCTATCGGCGAATTAAGAGAGTTAAAATAATTAAGTAAAATTCACATCCGTTAATATTCCCGCTAAATACCGCTATGCTCTTTTGGACACCAAAAAGTTGAAAACCTGCTAAATTATTTCAACCTCATAGATTAAAATATTTATTTAGATCAATAACTGTTCGGTTTATGACTAATAATCAGAAATAAATGTCAATATTTTAATATTTGGAGTTCAAAAGAGATTGGATATATTTAACAGGAACGTTAACGGAATTGACCCGAAATTAGCTAGTGAAAATGGCACATTGACATCTTCTAATATAATAAAACAAAGTGTGGGTATATGTGTTTGTCTTTTATACAAATCCACAGTTTTCTTCCGATCTGCACCAAACTTGGTATACCTACGTAAAAAAACTCAGAAAAAAACATAGGCTATGTTTCGAAAACTTTTAATGACCCCTTGACCCTCTTTCGACCCTTTTTATGGTCATTTTGCTGAAAAAGCTTCATTTCCCCTCAAGAAGAGATCTGCTTACTCCATTGTTACAAAGAAAATTTAATGCTAAACAACAATTTTTAATAGAAACACTAGGTACAAATCTATTTAAAAATTATATTAATATTTTAAAAATATATTTCAATGAAATTTAAAAGTTATGTATAGTTAAACATATTTTTATTTGACAGATTATCTAATTTTTATATTTTAAAAGCTTTATAGAATATCATTGTTGTTAAAATAGTGTCCATGGAAACGAGGATGTAAAATCAAAAAGTGATAATATTTTAACTTTTAAGAAAGTTGGTTAACAAACCAAAAACCATTAAAACTCCCTTTCAACTAGAAAATATTGATTTTTTTTCTTAAATTTCAAAACGGAATAAGCTTTAATTATTGAATAATTTCACCGAAAACGTTTATTCTTAAAGAAATGATTAATTAAGGAATCTGAGAAATTTTAAATAATTTTTGGAATATTTTTTCCATGTTGTAAATGTGGAAATCATTCAAAAGTTATACTATTGCGCTTGAGTACTGAAGGAATTTTAGTCCATCCGGATAAGAAAACTTACTAGGAACACCGGGATAGGAAAAGTTACCGGGAACACCGGAATATGAAAAAGACGCCTGGGATACCGGGATGATTGGTAAATGTTGATTATATAAAATTAGAAATGTATTTGGGAAAACTTAAAAATGAGGCGTTTGCTATCAAAACCAGCTTATTCCATTTTTGGAAATTTTACAGGAGAGACAAAAAACTTCTCACGTCCACAGTTCTAAAGCTAAATTTGTGTTTTAAATTTTTAATTGTAGGTACAACCACTTAGAATTTGATTAGTTTTTTATTTTCACTAGGGGGCTCTGCCCCCTGCTCGCTATCGCTCACCAACCCCCGGAACTGCTTCGCAGTTCTTTGAAGATCGCTTCGCGATCTTAGCGAGCAGAGCTCGCTTGTTTCATCTTAACTATCCGGTAAAACCTGGAACTTGGCTGCTTAGTTAATCATCATTTAATATCGAAACTTTTTATCCCTCTAACTTATCAATAACTTAATTCGGACCATTACTACAAAAATATCAAAATAAAACTGCAACTGAAATATCCTTGTCAATAATCACTGTTTAACTTGTCAATAATTTAATCGAAATGTTTTTAAAAAATATCCAGCAAGTCTACTAATTATCATCAACCATCTTAGAGAAAAAAAGCATGCCATTAAAATCTTTTAAATTTATAGAATGTACGTGTATCTAGTGAATCGTCGGAAGTAAAAGAAATCAAGAAATCAGACTCATAAAAATTGGCTGTTTCTCTAGTGAACGACCAGAAAGAGATGAAAAAATTGAAACTTTGAATCTTAATAATTCTAAAAATAATTCGAATTTTTTAAAAAACAAAACGCCAATCTTTTTATAAAAAATAATTGTATGTGCGTTTAAAATATCATAGTTTTACTGTGATTAGTTTTTCTGTTATAACGAAAAAACAGAAAAAGGGTAACAAATTTCGAAACTTTAGAATTTAATTACTCCAAAAATAATTCGAAATTCGAAAAAAGGGCGACGAGGTGCACAACTTCATACCTAAGAGTATGTGTCTGCAAAAAATCATGCTTCTGCTGTAAATAGATTTGGCTGGGGGCGAACTCGCAGCAGAAAAAAATAATTTTCGATTTTGACAATAAATAACTCTAGAACTAATTATCTAATTAATTAGGTTTTGGAACCAAAATGACCCTCATACATTTGTCTACCAATGGTCAAAATTTCATAATATTCCTTCAAATAGCTTCTGCGTAGTGATAGTTCAAAGTGTTCAAAAATAACATTTTCTGAAACAGCGGCGGCGGCGGCGGCGACTGTTACTTTTTTTTAATATAGAGAGATTCCAGTTGCATTACCTTGGGCGTAATTACACTAATTAGGTTGGAATGAGCTGATTTTGATGCAAAAACACGATTTTTCATGCTTTTTTCAGTTTTTTTGTTCAATTAAGTTGTGAATTGGTTTTTTCCAGTTCACCAGTTAATATTTATGTCTTTACGAGTTTTAAGTAAATGACGTAACTTTAACGTAATAAGTAACTTTTTCAAATGATCTGAAATTTCACAGTTGAGATCACAGTTTTCACTTTTATTCTAATTTTGGGTTGGAATGAGCTGGGTTTGAGCTATATCCCTTCGCAAGGTTATGAAGGACCCTCTAAACTTTCAAAATATGCAAAAAAGTGGATTTCAGAAAAATATGGAATTAGCTGGTTTTGATAGCAAACGCCTCAAATAATAAATTTATAATCTTCACCCGTGCAAGGCCGGGCATATCAGCTAGTAATATAATAAAATCAAGTGTGGGTATATGGGTATGTATGTTTGTCTTTTATACAAATCCACAGTTTTCTTCCGATCTGCACCAAACTTGGTATACATACGTAAAAAAAATTCCAGAAAAAACATAGGCTATGTTTCAAAAACTTTTAATGACCCCTTGACCCTCTTTTGACCCTTTTTATGGTCATTTTGCTGAAACAGCTTTATTTCTGCTCAAGAAGAGGTCTGCTTACTCCATTGTTACAAAGAAAAATTTAATGCTAAACAACAAGTTTTTATTTGAAACACTAGGTACAAGTATATTTAAAAATTATATTAATAATTTAAAAATCTATTTCAATTAAGTTTTAAAGTTTTAAGTATAGTTTAACATATTTTTATTTGAGAGTTTATCTAATTTTTATATTTTAAAAAGATTTATGGAATATCATTGTTGTTAAAATAGTGTCCATGGAAACGAGGATGTAAAATCAAAAAGTGATAATATTTTAACTTTTTAGAAAGTTGGTTAACAAACCAAAAACCATTAAAACTCCCTTTCAACTAGAAAATATTGATTTTTTTCTTAAATTTCAAAATGGAATAAGCTTTAGTTATTGAATTATTTGACCGAAAACTTTAATTCCTGAAGATATGATTAATCAAGGGATCTAAGCAATTTTAAATACTTTTTAGATTAATTTTTCCAATGTAAATGTGGAAATCATTCAAAAATTATATTGCTTGAGAACTGAAGGAATTTTAATCCATTTGGGAACACTGGGATAAGAAAAATTACTAAGAACACCGGGATAGGAAAAGTTACCGGGAAGACTGGAGTATGAAAAAGACGCCTAGGATACCGGGATGATTGGTAAATGCTGATTATCTAAAATTAGTGTATTTGGGAAAACTAAAAAATGAGGCGTTTGCTATCAAAACCAGCTTATTCCATTTTTGGAAATTTTACAGGAGAGACAAAAAAACTTCTTACGTCCACAGTTCTAAAGCTAAATATGTTTTTTAGATTTTTAACTGTAGGTAGAATTCGATTAGTTTTTCATTTTCCTTTCAGTTGCATTACCTTGGGCGTAATTACGCTAATTAGGTTAGAATGAGCTGACTTTGATGCAAAAACACGATTTTTCATACTTTTTTCAGTTTTTTTTGTTCAATTAAGTGGTGAAGTAGTTTTTTACAGTTTATTGGGTTGGAATGAGCTGGGTTTGAGCTATATCCCTTCGCCAGGTTATGAAGGATCCTCTAAACTTTCAAAATATGCAAAAAAGTGGATTTCAGAAAAATATGGAATGAGCTGGTTTTGATAGCAAAGGCCTCAAATAATAAATTTATACTCTTCACCCGTGCAAGGCCGGGCATATCAGCTAGTCTAATATAATAAAACTAAGTGTGTATATATATATATATGTTTGTCTTTTATACAAATCCACAGTTTACTTCCGATCTGCACCAAACTTGGTATACCTACGTAAAAAAACTCAGAAAAAAACATAGGCTATGTTTCGAAAACTTTTAATGACCCTTTGACCCTCTTTTGACCCTTTTTATGGTCATTTTGCTGAAATAGCTTTATTTCTCCTCAAGAAGAGATCTGCTTACTCAATTGTTACAAAGAAAATTTAATGCTAAACAACAAGCTTTTAATAAAAACACTAGGTACAAGTCTATTTAAAAATTATATTAATAATTTAAAAATATATTTCAATGAAATATAAAAGTTTTAAGTAAAGTTTAATATATTTTTATTTGAGAGTTTATCTAATTTTTATATTTTAAAAAGCTTTATGGATTATCATGTTGTTAAAATAGTATCCATGGAAACAAGGATGTAAAATCAAAGGGTGATAATATTTTAGCTTTTAAGAAAGTTGGTTAAGAAAAAAAACTATTAAAACTCCCCTTCAACTAGAAAATATTGATTTTTTTCTTAAATTGCAAAATGGAATAAGCTTTAATTATTGAATAATTTCACTGAAAACGTTAATTCCTGAAGATATGATTAATCAAGAGATCTAAGCAGTTTTAAATAATTTTTATAAAACTTTTTCCATGTAAATGTGGAAATCGTTCAAAAATTATATTTCTTGAGAACTGAAGGAATTTTAATCAACCCGGGAACACCGGGATAAGAAAAATTATTAGGAACTTCGGGATAGAAAAAGTTACCGGAACACCGAAATATGAAAAGGACGCCTGGGATACCGGGATGATTGGTAAATGCTGATTATACAAAATTAGAAATGTATTTTGGAAAACTTAAAAATGAGGCGTTTGCTATCAAAATCAGCTTATTCCATTTTTGGAAATTTTTCAGGAGAGACAAAAAACTTCTCACATCCACAGTTCTGAAGCTAAATTTGTTTTTTAAATTTCAATTAAGGTATAACCACCTAGAATTTGATTAGTTTTTCATTTTCATTCCAGTTGCATTACTTTGGGCGTAATTACATTAATTAGGTTGGAATGAGCTGATTTTGATGCAAAAACACGATTTTTCATGCTTTTTTCAGTTTTTTTGTTCAATTAAGTTGTGTGAAATTGGTTTTTCCAGTTTACCAGTTAATATTTGTGTCTTTACGAGTTTTAAATAGATGACATTCACTTAACTTTTTCAAATGATCTGAAATTTCACAGTTGAGATCACAGTTTTCACCCTTTAATCTAATTTTCGGTTGGAATGAGCTGGATTTGAGCTATATCCCTTCGCCAGGTTATGAAGGACCATCTAAACTTTCAAAATATGCAAAGAAGTGGATTTCATAAAAATATGGAATGAGCTGGTTTTGATAGCAAACCCTCAAATAATAAATTTATACTCTTCACCCGTGCAAGGCCGGGCATATCAGCTAGTGCCTAAATAAAGAATTCTCAAGAAGTTCTCAAGTCTACAAATTTATTTGTTTCTTTTTAGTTTCAATAAGGAAGTTGCATGTGTCAGATTTTCAAAAACAAACAAGTGTTCCGTATGGTTTTTTGTATGGTAAAATGAAATATCTAGTCAGTTTTTCAAAAAAATGTACAGGTAATTAAATATTTTAATTTAAAAGTCGAGAAAAAAACACGTGACTGAAAACGTTTATTGGTTAAACTATAAGATGACGTCAACAATAATACTATCAACTCCATTGCTTTACAACAATGTTTAGTATAAGATGACGTCACATCCAAACTCTTGGAGTTTTCGCGGGGCTTTTAAAAAGGGGATTTTTGTTAATTTTTTTAACAATCAAAAAATTTCTCGATCAGCCTCAAATTTTGGGTAGTTGCTTATTTTTGCAAGAGGAATCGATTAAAAAAATTAAAAAATCATGCAACTTCCTCATTCCGTCTTTATTTATTTAAAAAACGCCAAAATTACATGATAAAACTAAAGAACTTGTAAATTTGCGAACCCTTTCTTTTTAGAGGACTTTTTAAAATATCTCCTCAAATTCTGAAGATATTTTCATGAAATTATTTGCGCGTTATTTATGATATTGCCACAATTTTCTTATTGAAGTTTTTTTTCCATCCAAACTTTTTTTAATTAACTTTTAACTTTCTTATTTCACCGCTAGGGACTCAGTAATTCATGCATTTCTATGGTCTATTACCAAGGGAACACTCACCTTACTTCCATTACCCTACGAAGCGTTGCACAGTGGGAAGAGCCCAGTTAAAATTTGACCATGGGACAGAATTCAAAGTTATTTAATCGGCTTTTAAAAGCATATAATAATGTTATATAGACTTCAAGGAATATAGGAACGAAGTTATAGTGCCAAATGCTTAGCTTATACCAAATACTTCCTGCTTTTTATCGAAGTTATCTGTTAAAAATCGAAGTCATAAGTCGGTTGTTTCGAGAAAATTATCCATTAACTTTGATCTGTTTATCGTAATTGTATCATATCTAAACTAATTTCCGAGTAAAGTAATTTTTATAGACCTATATAGTGTAGTGTAGGAATGTATATGTGCGGGAAATATAAAAAATTGGAACACTTTAGGAATCAGAAAAAGCAATTTTGTTTCAGAAGTAGTACGTTTTCGCTAGTATTTTCTAGAAAATCTACTTGTACAAAAAAAGCTTCAAGATTCTTAAAAAAAAGAATTTACATTGTTTATTTAAGGTGTTTGACGAAATGAAGGCCGTGTGAAACATACTTTTGAAACACCCTGTATAGTAGGGTGGGTAAAAAATATTATTTTCACATTTTCCCAGGGGCACAGCAACAAAAGGGTGCCAAATGGTCTCAAACTAACATGTGTAAAATATTATTTATTAATTAATTTAATTATATTATATTATAATAACTCTTTTTGCCTCCGGATTGGCCTCAAAGTTTCGATTAATATAGTAATTTCATGTAAAATGGACGAACGAAAATCAAGCTTTTACCTCGATTGCACAAATCCGTCATGAATATAAATGTGCACAATGGTATAAAAATCACCATTGAAGACTATGAAATAATTATAAATGAAACCAGAGATGAAATACTTGACTTGTAATACAACATATTTTGAAATATCTCAATGGTTAGAACTGGCAATCAAAAATTTCTTGCTGGAATCATAAAAATGTGCGAAACCCTTATTGTCGGTTGAGTAGGATGGTAAAAACATTAAATTTTTAATAAAAATGGATATGTCAGAAGGTGGGTACCTTTTTTGGGTTATGTTTCAACCCCAAGAAAAACATTTGGATAATAGTTTAAAAATTGGGGTTTTACTTGAAATTTCAGTGGCATATTAGGAATAGTCGATCCCAAGTGTCCCCATATGATTCCCCATTGTCCAAAAATAAATTAAAACCACATTTTAAGTGTCAAATTGTAAAACATTTTCTTAAGAAAAGCGGTATAGATCCCCGTTTTCAGCATAAAGCTCAGTATTACCCCATAAGTTTTTAAATACGCTACATTACTTTTCAAACTTACTTGTAATTATCCTTAACAGTTAAATTCGCTATATTTTAACTTTTATGAAAGCATAAGGGAATGCTAAGAAGCTATTTTGAGTCAATCCTCAAAGTATAATTTCATTAGCCTAGGTTTCAGTCTTATTGCTATATATAGCAAAAAATTAGGTAAATCATGACTGGGCGAATCATAACTCATATTGCCTATGAACAAACTATCAAACTATCCATTCGACAATTGTTTCAACATATTTTTGCGATCATATTTGGATCCCAAGACCAGTCAGTGAAATAGCTGTCCGCTGAATAGCTGTCAGTGAAATAGCTGTCCGCTGTCCGCTTTCGAAAGAGCGGCATATTTATGAAAAATACAACTATTTCTATTTTTAAAAATTAAAAATACCGTTTTATACTGACCAAACTTGAGGGAGAATGTATAGGAAATACCAATATTCAAAATATGTACCACTGACAATCTACTGTTTGTTGGCAAAAAAGAGATTCATATTCTACGGCTCTTGTCAATATGATAGCATATTATATTGCCACTTTGGCAGTTGCTTTTGTATTAATAATGCATGAAGGTGACTAATGTGATTAAAATTGCTTTAAAGACCCTTATTTGTGAACTTTAAAAAGTTATCGACAAAAAAATTTAATTTATAAAATTTTAAAAAAATATGAAAAATTACATATTTTTGTTCTATTTGAGGCCAATCCGGAGGCAAAAAGAGTTATTATAATGGAGTAATATTTTACACATGTTAGTTTGATACCATTTGGCACCCTTTTCTTGCTGTGCCCGATATAATTTGTAAAATTTTTTTTTCGCCATAGGAAAATGACCCACCCTACTGTATAGCCCATCCTCACTTCCAAATGAAACCAATCAAAACCCAAATCCAATAACACACCAAAGACAGAGACAACACAGCAACACCATAATCCAACACCACCGCTGAATAGAAAGTGATAATTCACCTTGCACCTACAAATGACGCGCGTGACCATTGGAAGGGAAAGAAGTTTCCACGTGAGTAGCCATCCCAGAACGCCCACGTCCACTGGAGTATGAAAAGCAATTTCCGCGGAAAGGGAGTTTTACGAGGCCCTCGTGAGAAGCAGATCCCGTGGATCAGTTCTTAATGAATGGATTTTCACACCGGCCGTATCACTTTCCCCGTAACCTGGATATGTTCATTTGCAGGTGTCGGGGCTTCCGGTTGTTTTTCCTGCTTAATCAGGGAATTAGCGGAGTTTTTGATTTTGGTGTTGATGGTTTAAACGATTGAAAACAGACCGTTAAAAATTGGTTTAGTCGATTATGACCAAATTAAAACCTGGTTTTTAGGGGTTTTTTACCATACTTTTTTCAGGAATGCGAATAATGCCATGAAAAATTTGTAGAATTTCATAGCGTTGTAAATTAGGACCGCCTTTGGGAGAAAAATAGTCAATAGAGTTTTCAAGCATACACTAAACCATGAAAAAAGACACCAAAAGCATCTATCTAACCCCACCCGTTCACCCACAATGTAAGTTTTTTGTGGAGCTCTACAACTGAAATGAATCACTTTGGAAATTGAAATACACTTTAAAACCACATTTATATTAAACATATATCATCCATTTAAATTATTACCTACCTCATTCGAGCTATTCCGATAAATAATATATAATTAATTAAGATCCTACAAAGCATTTAATGTACCCTCTCATAAGTTACCTTTAGACAGAGACGCATTATCTTCTACAATGTCTGGTAATAATATAATCTACCCTTATTCTATCCATCAAAATATATTCCATTAGCTATTTGAAGCATACGATTAACTTATAAATAACTTCATTTAGAAGCCCATGTATAAAATCATAAACTTTAACATTCATTTGAATGTTCATTAACCAATGCCTTTTAGATATTTCAGAACTAAACGTTTACTATTTTCTGGTGTTCTCTTACTACAGAAATTTACTCTAAGCTATAAAATTCGTCCAATTTGAATAAAATACCATTTGTGTATTTCTTTTTTTGCAAGTATTCTGACTTGTATAAAAATTTAATTATTTTATACTAAATCAACCAGTTTTTACAACATGCAATCGGCAGTTTTCCAGTACTCTAACAATTTTTAAGACATGTGTATTCCATTTATATCTGACAAGAATGAATGTTGTAACCCACCATGGTATACCAATCTATAAACATATAGGGTAGGTGGGGGTAAAAACCCGCACGAGGCAAAACCACGCACCGCGATTTTTATTGTTAATGATCGATTCAAAAATTGAAAACCAGGTTGTTGGTTTGTCTTATTGTGACCTATTGTTCTGCGAAAGTTCGTACCCCTAAGTCACTCATGAGTTTAAAAAATGCTGTAAGTTTGTTTTTCATCATTTTGATGTAATTTTTCTGATCTTTTACTTAAAAATTACATAAAATAGGGCTTGAGGAGAAATACAAACAAATAGCACAATGATAAGATAGCAATTTAACTTCAGTTTCCTTTTGAAAAAACTGCCTCAACATGTCTCTAAAAATAATAAGGCTTGTTTTTCAAAACAAAGTAAAATGGGGCAAATTCACGCAGGTGTTTTGGGGCAAATCTACGCAGCTTAAAAAGCTCAGGAATTCGTCCCAAAAGGGAAATGGGACTACTTGATCTCTAATGAGGTTAATAAAGGTGTCCGAGATGCCAACCCCCCTACCTGAAACCATCCTTTCTCCCTTTTGAAAGATATCTGGTCAATTTGAAATTAATTGCTACAACAGATTGACAATTTTCATTAAAACGGATTATATCTATGTTTAATATTGTTGGTTAACTTAAAAATAGTAAAACAATATATTAGAAATCCTTTATCTGCGAGCGGATGATCCACGATTGCTACGAAAAAAATTTTTATTGATGAGGGTAAATTTTAGACGACATTAGAGAGATTTTAGATGTAGAGGAAAGGTTTCTACTGTACTGTACACATTTTAAAAGTTTTGCATATCATATTTTTTTGTACAATGAAACATAGTTTTTATGCTGAAATATTTTTTTTCGTGTTTTCACCTCATTTTTGGCCTTTTTTCGGGTTATTCGCGATTTTAGCTATCCGCGGTACCCTTGGCACCCAATTCCGCGGATAATAGGGGCTCTACTGTATTAAGATGATTATCTCCAGTGTTTTTATGATGAAACACTTTGTTTATCCATGTTTATTTCATTTGGACACAAAAATTCAAAAGTGCGTGTCTTTGCCCCATTTTTGCGAGGCAAAGACCCGCAATTTTTTTTTCTACTAAATTGTCAATTTCTCTTGAAATACTATCGATAAGAGTATAAATTTGGATTGGTTTTGTAGGTAACATCTCAATCTAACACCTCCAATTGAAATTTCGGGATTATCTACCCCCTATCGATCACAATGTTAAAAATACTGAAAACTGCGGGGCTTTGCCCCCACCCACCCTATATTTCAAAAATTGCCCAGAACCGGTTAAACAAAACATTTCAAAATGTTCAGGCAATGATCTTTTGGCTTCATGAAAACTTTCTTTTTTTATAATTCACTGAAAAGTTACACTGTGATATAATCCAAATTATTTCAACATTTTTATTGCAAAAGGATGTAAGACTATTTAAATTAAATTCTACGATGAAAATAGTAAAAAATATGAATATCATTTTTATGAAAACCCAAGTCTGTGTTTTGATTTTAAATATATGCATTCTTGAATATTCGGTTTTAGTCATTTGTACAAGAAAAAAGGTACACAAAAATTCTGAACCATCCAAGACAACATACATAGGTATAAATAGCACAGAAATACCATGACAGAAGAAAACGTAAAAAAGTATATATACTTACATTTTCGTCTTTTCCGAAGAAATGTATTGACCTTTCGCTTTATACTTCAGATGAAAAATATTAATTTCACATTTACATCAAAAAACAGTTTGATTTGAATAATAAATGTTTTGTACATCCTTCTAGTAATTTTAAACCTTGTTTCTCGTCCTATTACAGCCATCTCGCTACAATTGAGCAATTGTATTCTGAATATACGCAACTTGGTTATAAATTCATTCAAGGATTAAAGTTGTTGTTACAACATATTATATAGTTCAAAGACGATTCTAGCTGATAAAAAAAGGTTGTGCGAATAAAAAAAATCCAAAAATTATGGTTAAAATTAATTTAACACAAAATAAACTAAAATAATTCCAAAAATATTCCTAATGCATCGCTGGTATATTATGACGGATAACATGATGATGCATTGCATCATTAAAAAAAGTAATTGGAAATAAATGTTGTACCTGTAGATATAAATAATTATTTCAATTTCAAAACTAAAAAAATAAATTGCGTTATACAAACCACTGATGTATAAAGTTGCCAGCATTAATATTTTTCTGCTTCAGAAAATTAAAAAGAAAGAAATTCGAAATAAAGTATTTTATTACCTGCTATCTGGCATAAGCTTCGCCAAATAGCAATATTTTATAAGCAACCTTACCACTGTGGTTTCCAGCACCTTTTGAAACCGCATAATTAAAACAAGCACTCAACCAAACACATAGCCCCCTCCCAAAAAAAACCCAACCCCTAATACCACACTAAAAAATCCACCTCAGCAATCTATCTTCATCTTTACAGACCCTTAATTGGAACCGAAACGTAGAAAATAAGACCGATTCCAGCCCTAATTAAAATTCCCAAACCGTAACCGTCTGGGATGAGGACTTAGACAGCGCTTTTAATCCCATTTCCCTCAGAGCGTAGTACCAAGTCCTGCCGTTGGGGACGCTAATTAAGTTAATAAGCAGGGGTAATTATGGCTCTTTTAAAATAAATGGAGAATTTGTGTTGGCACGGGAGTTCTATTTGAAGCTAATCAAACGGGGCCGGGTTCTTCCCTTTTCCGGGAGGTATTGGAATGAGGTGGGTGGCCGAGGTGAGTTGAGCAGTATAGCTGCTTCTGCTACGTCGAGTCTTAAGTGAACGGCGTTGTTAATTCGATGTGGGAAAAGTTTTGGGTGTTAAAAAATTAAGGCTGGGTAAGATAGTTGGGGAAATAAAAGTCGTGGTAATTTTATTAGTCAAGAGTGATTAAGTTTAGGAATTTAAGTTGTAATATCTATCTGACTTGAGTGATTGGTAAAAGGATGTTAAAATAGTTTTTAAAGTTTAATAATTTTTAAAATGGCTTTTATTAGCTTTTTATTACAATAATAATACTTTGAAATAAAAGTAGGTGAAAAAAAATGCTTCGTTCCTTTTCAATGTGAAAAGTTCCTTAAGATTTCAAAAGTGTTAGTGGGCGGGGTTTTTTCATGGATCTAGCCAAAAATGCTTACTATGCATGTTTTCTTCAATGACTTAAAATGAATTAATGTTTTAAAACAGCACTTACAAATAAGTCGACAAAAAAAAACGTAAAATATTTTAAAATAGGTAAAAATCAGAGGTAAAGTCAAACTTATAAGTTAAATTCAAAAATTTTAAATTAATGATACAATTCATGATAAAAATTTAGTTTCCGCAGCTATGAGAATATAATTGTTCATATTTTTTCACAAAAGTTGTTGTTGTTGCCAATCCCCCTTGGAGTAAGTTTAATTAAACCAAGTCCAAAAGATCTCTTCGTAGTAGAAGATTGAATATCTCCCCCCCCCTCACTCTCCAGCTGCCTCGTAGAGGCCCCAATACACTCTATGATGTGAGAGGGAGAAGTGTCGGCCGAACAGCGACATGGGGCGTATTTCTTCTGGCCTGCACTATACATGAGACTCCTTATATGGCCGGTTCTCAACCGAGATATAGCAGTCTGGGCCTTTGTTTCCCTGGTTCCCGCGAGAGACAAGCCTGGACACCTTCCGGCATACCAGTCATGCTCTGGGGGAATCTTCCATCTTAAATAATTTTTCGCTTTAATCAGGGAAAGTACCTCCTTGACCTGCAGTTTAGAAGAGGGAGGATCGAGACCAAAACTTCCCTCCCTGGCCAAAGAGTCGGCCACCTCATTTCCACAGACTCCCACATGCGAGGGAATCCACTGTAATCTGACTGCCTCACGGTTCTTTGATAATTCATCCAGTTTAGATATTATGTCTTGGCCCAACTTATCATGTATATTTGGCCAGTCCCGTAAATACTGAATGGAACTAATGCTGTCAGTGAGAATCCATATAAAAGGATTATTTCTCTCCAAAGCGAGGTCTAAAGCTCTGTCGATAGCGAGAAGTTCGGATCGGAAAACTGAACTGTGGTCTGCGTTTCTAAAAGATATTCTCAATTCTTCCCTGCTGGATATTAAGAATATGCCACTTCCAGTTCTGCCATTCTCCATTTTACTTCCATCAGTATAAATCTTCAAGGCTTGATCGGGGATGTCTCCAATGACCTCCAGGGCCAGCTGGCACAACAACTCTTTTCACAAAAGTAATAATTTAAACGTTATAAACTAAGCAGTTAGCTTGAGTTTTATAAGAAAGGGTATCATTATTTACTCTTATAAAAAAGTAAAGATCCGTAGAGAATATACAGTTTCTGATTGAATTTTTAACACCTTGGTCAATTTAAGCTTATTTTTCATAACAGCACCTGTGTGTTCAATTTTCCATACTACTTTGTATTTCAAAATATAATTTGATTTTAGTAAATAATATATTCCTCATGATAGAACTTAATGAAAACATTGATATTACATATTGAATAATACATATTACAAATTGATATTACATATACTATAGTAAATAGTAATAACTTTGATATATCTATGTGATTGGTGGGACTGGTTTATAGTGCAATTGGGCACTATGAACCAGTTAGTTGGGCATTCTGACCTCTGTACTGACATAAATATTGAGGACCAAGAAACTTCCGATTTAAGTTAAGAATACATAAAGATCAATATCAGAAAGGGTGATAAGCATGCTAAACTTTTTTTTTTGGTTTTACGACTTGTAAAAATAAAATCCCATTCAGTGATAATTTTAACGCCCCTGAGAGCGTATTTTACACTTTGAAAATGGGAAACACGCTTTTAAAAACTAGTCAGGCGTATTTTCAAGCTTTGAATTTTTAATAAACGTTTTGCTTAAAAAATGCATGGCACCCCACTGAAATCAAAAAAATTTTCTACTCAAATTTGTAATAAATAAATATTTCATTTATAATGTTTAATGTAAAATAAATTAATTTTTTTTGTTTAATACTTTCTACTTTTATTAACAGATGCTATAATTGTTAAAAACCAAAAGAGCATCCTCATTTTTTCGATTTCAATTTGTCCATTAAAAAAGCGTTTTTATAAAAGATTAGTGTCTTTATATATATAGTTTATGCAATTTCCGGTATTTCACTCCTCATAAATGAATTTCACGCCTCCTAAAAACGTCAAGGATACGTCAAACATATGTTTGACGGATGTTTACAAAACGGATGTTACAAAAGAATGTTTACAAAACGTCAGTTTGACAAACATTAAAAGATCCAAAAGTTAATTTAATTCAAAATTGAGAATTGTTTACATGAGATAAAACTTCAACAAAAATATACAGCAACTTTCATTCCTTTCATTTTCATTTCGTCAAGGAGTATTTTTACTCCTCCAAAAAAATCCTAAGAATAACACTGATCCCATTATATAATTGCATTTATAAAACGATTATGAGTAATTTAGGATAAACATAGCCTTTAGTTTTCTTTTTATTATTATCTTCAAATATTGATTGAAAATGTTAAAATTTTAATTCAAAAATATAGGAAGAGTAAGTAACTAAGTAAATACCGATAGAAAGTTTAAAAAAATTGTAAAAGCAAATAATATTGTAATAATTTATTTGATTTTCCGGGATAGATGGCCGTGTTTGAATGGAATTTCCAAACGTTTCGCTCTCAGCTTCGGAGAGCATCCTCAGTGGCAAAAAATCAACTGATAAAAATTGAAAATAAAAACAAATACCAAACAATTACAGCGTGAATGCTAACGTGGCTCCGAAGCTGAGAGCGAAACGTTTGGAAATTCCATTCAAACACGGCCATCTATCCCGGAAAATCAAATAAATGTATCTTCAGGTCGTGGAAGTTTTCATCAATTTATAATATTGTAATAAGTTTTCCGTATGCATCAAACAGCGTACTTTATACGACATAAATTATCAGTAATGGAATAACAAAATACGTAGCATAAAATTTTAAACATAAAACTTTGAAACACTTACCAGCAATATTAAATTCCAACACTTCCTCGCCGATGGCTTAATTAAGAAAACTCTTGCATCAGACCTTCCACCGAACGAACCAAAAATAAACTCACATCTAATTAAAAAAAATCTGAAACTAATAACAACAAACCTTCGCCACCTTCAAAACTCTTCGGCTAATGAGGAAGGTCCGAAAATGTGTGGTGGAAAACGGAACCGTTCGTGTGGCACAGAGTGTTTATCCATCGTTAGTCAAGGCGTTTAGTAGGGCATCGAAAGTGGTGGATTTTCGAAGCACGTCGAATGGTAGGATATAAGTAATTGTGAGAAAGTTTCATTAGCTTGCTTTCAATCCTTTTTATTATTATCCTGTCTTACGGTTTTTAAATCGCATTCGTGAGGATTTAGGCTAAGCGCGCACTAGAGACTTCTGTCACGGCGACTTATAACACTAGTCACTCGAGAGCAATGCATTTCTATGGAGAGATTCTTGGCAATCGGCCAAGTGTCTCGTCGCCTGTGCGCGCGCTCTAACTTCTTGCGATAGCCAGGGTGATAATTTTGTCTCTGTCGCCGTGACGAAAGTCTCTAGTGCGCGCTTAGCCTTACGACCATGGAACGGAAGGTTACAAAATCAAGGTAGGTATGCTCCAGTGATGAAGATGTAAATTAACATCGTGATTTGTGGGTGGATTTATAGTGGTTGAAAAAAAATATTTAGTAGTTCGTTGACCTATCTGTTAACTTTATCAGAAAAGAATTAGTAATTAGAGAGAGAGAGAGAGTGGACCTATCTACCAACTTTATAAAATCGTGTGAGGAATTTATGAAAGATGTAAGTTGATTTTAATTTCTTGTTGGGTGGGATAAAGTAAATCCTCAAGGGATTTTAACTATCATATTTCCTCCAACGCTGCATTTTTAATAAACAATAAAAAAACTTAACATTAGGTTTGTACAGAAAAAATATTTATTGTCCTTCTTAATTTTTTATCGAAATCCAGGTACTGATTATTTTACATATTTAATAAAGATTTTTATAACTTTTCCGGACACTATATGGATTTGTAAACACGTAACTGAATATATTTAGGGAGCGATTTCAATTTACTAAATGGATCCGGTTAGTACCTATCGGTGAGAACCTATAAGTACCTAATGCATTCATGTCTCTTTTTTAATTAGTTTTGGTTCGTTCCTGACTGGATAAAATGACATAAGTTTTGTCCTCCTCGGATTTGCCGTTTATCCTACTCGGAATGCCGTATCAAACGCAAAAGTGGAAATAGTCCTTCAGAAAATTTCTAAACTTACATTTTATGTTTTTGGTAAGGTAGTACACAAAATTTGATTATTAAAAAAAATTGAAAATTTTACTTCAGTTGATGACACTTCATCTTTCAACTTACAAAAGTAAGGATTATTAAAATATTTTACATGGATTGTTTTCGGTCTGAAAAGGTACTAAAAAAAGGTTCGGTCTGAAAAGGCTCAAAGCAGCAAACGTTTTAGTAGAAGAAATTTATAACATTAAAATAAGTTACATCAGTGCGCAAAATGTTAAATATAGCACCAATATATTTTGTCAAGCAGAAAATCTTATATCATAAGAAAGGAAAACTAAAAACTTACATTATAGAAATGACACAATAACTACCCAATATATTACTAAACTACAGTTTACTACAGTAAATATTTGCCACTGTGATTTACCATTCATTTTACGTCCAAGTAAGTTTGAAGAATATCCATCGTCAACAAGAAGACTTCCCTCATGTCAGACAGGGCGATTCATTCAAAATAATCCCCAGTGATAAGTTTCGAAGCAAAACATCAAAAGTTAATAACTTTTCTCCGAGAGGCAGAATTTAAACATGATCCGAGGCCTGCAGTCATTTCGAATGATATCCCGCGGAACAAAACAACCAAAACTCCTCCGTCTCTGAAGTGTTTGTTTAAAGTGAGAAGAGACGTATTCCCTTCCCTCACTATTTATTCTAGCAGTTTGTGGAGGCCTTAAATGAGTCTCAAAACACATTGACGTGGGATGGGGGCTTTCTGAAACTTTCCATAAAGCCCTGGGGTTTGAAGAGAACGCTCAACAGATCTGGCAGACGATTTTTGGAGTCTTTTATTACTGTTTTTAAGAGTGAAGAGAAGTGAGGCAATGTTCTGTTTTTTGATGTTAGAATTTCTAAGATATGCTGGGAATGTTTGCTGGAGTCATTTGTTTTATTATGACTGGAGATTATGTGAAAAAAGTTAAATTTCTCACTAAAAAGGTTTACACTTTCCATTTCTTTCTATATGCTATTTATGGTAGAAAATACAATATGTTATCTTTGATTTTAGTTTCCTGGATAGACATAAAATAATCAATAATTTCCCCCTTCCAATTTTATCAAACGCAGCTTAGCGTAACGTAGAGAAGACAGTGCCTCTAGTTGACCTCGTATGGGTAATCAGTTGTAGAACTTGACATATTATCTTGTAAATCTAAGCTAAGCAGTGTTTTATACAGTATGCACCGGTTCCACACGTATGATCTTTTGCATTACAACAATTCGGCGTGACCATGATATCAGTTAGACAGTTCAAAATATGTCATGGTTGTCTGACCGTGAATATAAAATAATTAGTTAGAGTTATTATATAGAGCAGTAATTCTCAACCTGTGGTTCGTGAGACGTTTTCAGGCTGTCCCCAATATATTTACCTTTTGGGATTATTATATACAAAATACTTTGACTACTTAAGTATCAGTGGTAAAATATAGAAGAAACCCAATATTTTTTCGAAATTTCTAAGTGTGTACCCACACCGAAAAGAGAAAATATGTGTCCTATAATGAGTTTCCCATTATTTATTCCATTTAATAAGTAATGGGTATTAACAAAGCCTATAAGGGTTTTATTATTTACTGTATATAGTCCGTCATTGATTTAGTAAGGCATCAAGTGATCGATAGGTAAGTAAAGGTTGAGAATTATTGATATTGATATAGAACGCGATTAGTCTCTCATAATAAAATAATCATCTGTTTCATCAAAAATTTGGGAAAGTAAATTGCGCATAAAAAATAACATATACAGGGTGTCCCATAAATAACACTGTTCTACACTGAAAAAATTTCCTTGATGAAAATAGTCATTTCTTACAGATTTTGGGTCGCTGAATACGAAAATCACCATTAAAATTCTCAATTGACTCAGGATTTTCGGGGAACAGCCCCTCCCTCTTTTCACGTTTTTTAACGACTTTATAACTTTGAACTCGATTTTCAGGGTCAAAAAGCATTGCTTTAATCTTCAAATTGCCCCCCAGGGAACAAGAAATGTTCAAATTAATAAAATATGATAAATTTATAACAAATGGATAGGTTTAAGGGGTAGTTAACCCCCTAAGAATGCAAAAAATTAGCTAAAAATTATAGAGGTTTTTATACGCTATTTTTTCCTCCTATTTTTTACGCAATTCCCGTTTGAAGGGTCCTAACCCTTCCCCAAGGACCCAAATTTGATGGCAATATGCAGCAAGGATTTTTGCTAAAAGCGGTTGAGGTGAGAGCGCCCACAGAGCACCCACGGAAGGGTTCAATGCCGCACTTAGAGTTTAACTGTGCTGTACAAAAAAAATTTGAAGCCACTTACTGAATTTCAGCTGATTCTTGTGTAAAATGATCTGCTGAATTCAAATATGACACCCATTTTCCTCCATCACCCTCAGTTTTTAAGGGGATGCCCCCTAATTGTTATTCACAGCCGTGCATCTGTTAACATCTTGAAACATGGAATCCTCACTCCCAAAAACCGGTCAGTTTTTAAAGAACTGAAGAGTTTCTACTTAGGATACACCCAAAATATAAGAAAAACATCATTTGTAATCTTTTCAAAATCATCGATATTAATTCCTGAACTCGCGAGCGCCTTCGCGATTCTGGAAGTCTTCCGAACGCTTCCGCGGGGACTTCTGGGAAGCTAACACCTCAACCGCTTTTAGTAAAAATTATTGCTGCATATTGTCATCAAATTTGGGTCCTTGGGGAAGGGTTAGGACCCTTCAAACGGGATTTGCGTAAAAAATAAGAGGAAAAATAGCGTATAGAAACCTCTATAATTTTTAGCTATTTTTTTGTATTTTTAGGGGGGTAATTACCCCTTAACCCTATCCATTTGTTATAAAATTATCATATATTATTAATTTGAACATTTCTTGTTAACTGGAGAGCAATTTGAAGACTAAAATAATGCTTTTTGACCCTGAAAATCGAGTTTAAAGTTATAAGGTCGTCGAAAAACGTAAAAAGGGGGAGGGGCTGTTCCCCGAAAATCCTGAGTCAATTGAGAATTTTAATGGTGATTTTCGTATTCAGCGACCTAAAATCTATAAGAATTGACTATTTTCATCAAGGAAAAAATTTGAAGGTCAAATTTGTAGAACAGTGTAATGGGTCACACTCCTAGGGGGAAAGTAGACACCTAGTTGCCAAATGACATCAGTATGCACTGTAGGGTTAAAAAAATCTAAGAAACTTGTAATTTTGTAAATGATCTTTTTTCTCCACGAGATGTCTTGAATCTAAAGATGGAAAACAGACTTAAATCACTACATGTAAATACAGGGTGTCCCATGAATGTTGGGTCACACTTCTAGGGGGAATAGTAAACACCTAGACAAGTCAGAATCACATAGGAATTGGGGGTCCCAGACCAAATCCCAGGGAGTTAAAAATGGAGCGACACCCCAAAAAAATTATTGAAAAATTCAATTTGTAGAAGAACTACTATAGGTAAAATTTAATTATGGTCTCAAAAGTTGTGGTTTAGTATGATCTTTAAAATTATCTCAAAAGTCTTCACTTTAAAATTTGTTTTATTATGAAAAAAGTTAAAAAAACACAAAAAAATGTGAAAACCTCATTTTGTATTTCGAAATCCTTTTATTTGATTTTATAATCTGAACTATCATAGTTGTAAACCCTTAAGTCCAAAGTTTCACGTAAAAACCATCAATATTAAACGCTTGAGATCATGTTAAAGTTCGTTTTTTGCGTACGCAAACTGGTTTTCTATAGCCGTTTCCAAAACAGCAGTTTGCGGACACAAAAAACAGACTTAAACCATGCTTTAACAGGATCTCAAGCATTTAATATTGATGGTTTTTACGTGACACTTTGGACTTAAAAGTTTTTAACTATGATCTTTCAGATGATTAAATCAAAAGAAAGGATTTCGAAATACAAAATAAAGTTTTGGCAGAGTTTTCACATTTTTTTGTGGTTTTTAAACTTTTTTTGTAATAAAAAATTTAAAACTGAAAACTTTTCAGGTAGTTTTAAAGATCATATTAAACCACAATTTTTGAGACCATAATTAAATTTTGACCAATAGTAGTTCTACAAATTGAATTTTTCAATAATTTTTTTGGGGTGTCGCTCCATTTTTAACTCCCTGGGATTTGGTCTGGGACCCCCGAATCCTATGTGATTCTGACTTGTCTAGGTGTTTACTATTCCCCCTAGAAGTGTGACCCAACATTTATGGGACAACCTGTATTTACATATAGTGATTTAAGTCTGTTTTCCATCTTTAGATTCAAGACATCTCGTACATAAAAAAAGATCATTTACTATATTACAAGTTTCTTAGATTTTTTTTTAATTCGTCATTTGACTTTTTAAAAACATTTAAAATAACACCATAGATTTTTGTTAAAATGCATAGACTAGACAAGACAGGCATCCTTTGGGAAGGTCAAATTACCAAACCCAAGAATTTTAAATACATCAAAATTCTGTCAACTATTATTTGTGATATTGAACATATTTTCTAAATATAGGGGAGAGTGTTGTACCTCTGGACAAAAATCACGTTTGGATTTTTCTAAGACAGGTAAAATCACATTTTGACCATTTAATGTACCCAACCTATAGTCGTAACCTTTGTGAGTAGAGAGATATTTTTTATTAGCCAAAATCTTGAAAATTGGATTTTGAATCATTTATAATAACTTGGAAAAATTTGTGTCCAAAGGTACAACAACCTGTTGTACCTATGGACAGACCCAGTTGTACCTGTGGACACCCTTAAAAAGGGAAGTGTTAGTTGAAAAAAGCTAAGAATAAACATTTTTATAGATGCATTACCTTTTAATAACATATTTCAAGCCTTTTTAAAATTGAAAATATATTTTGTTAAGTAATGTAGTTTTAGATCATAAATGATCATTAAAACGAAGTTGAATGTTAAAAACTTTATTTTTTACCAAAAATACAAAAATCCCATGGTATTTTCAGATCAGAATTTAAGATAATAGTTGCATCAATCATGCTGATTGATCTGACAACTTCACTGATAAAAAAACCCAATTCGATCGACACTTAGTTTTGCAAGCATTTGGTGGTAATAACAATAATAATTCGGTGGTAAACTTTTTCAGTGGAAATTTTAAGTTTTTTTTTAATCATCATACTTAAATGCGATAGGGTGCTAAGGATTTTACAACATATTCTACATTAACCTTTTAAACGCCGCAATTCATATTTCGAATTAAAGGTTCTGATTTTTGGCTTAAATGGCTTGTTTCATCATTACTAAAACCATTCTAGTCATTTTTTGGCGGAAAAAAATCCTAAGTATGATTTTGAGGATGTTCCCAAATGGGAACATCGGCGTTTGGGGTGAAGTTTTTAGGGGGATTTCCAAAAGGCACATATTTTACAATTAATTCAAATAAAATTATTGAAATCGGTTTCTACTCAATAAATATGAAAATTTTTATGATTGTGGACGGTTTTTTCATTTTTATTATCCATACTTGGGCGATTGAGCAACATTTTATAGGTTTTCATAAGAAAAAATTGACGTGTTTATTAATTACGCGAAGCTTTTCCGTAAATTTTTCTTGCACTATGAGTAATATTTTGGTGTAAAAAATACATAAGAGTGTCCCCATGCTCTTTAAAGCTAAAAATTTACGGTTCTGTGAGGAAAAATTGGTTTTAATTACGGTTCTATACGGATATCTAACATAAAATCCACTAATTGCATTCAAATCTAATCAGCTTTCAAAATTGATAATCATAATTATCTCCATTGATTTATTAAAGCTGGGTTTCTCATGGAAGATTCCAAACTGAACCACATATATCTCACATCCATCTTACTTTAGAGGAGTGTTTTTAGATGTACGCACTTTTCCTTATTTTCAAAATTCTTCAATTTTATTCCTAAAATTTTTATGTAAAAAAAGTACCTGAACAAAAATATACAAGCAAATCCTCAGAATCACTCCAAATATACTCTTTGCATAACCCCTATTGATAATTACTGAAAATTAATCGATCGGGGAGTTAGAAATATATACAAGTGTAAGAATCTACTATAAAGATTTGGCATTTATTTCTCCAAAAATCAGGTGAAAAAATAAAAATTACATATTTTTGAACTTAAAACATCATTCTTAACCTTTTTAGATCCTTTCAGACATAAAAGGTTCAAAAAATTAAAGAAAATGGGAAATAACTTTAATTTTTGCAAGTTATAAAAATCCCCTCAAATACTATACCCCAAACGCCGATGTTCCCATTTGGGAACATATACGTTGTATTGGTAATTACTCTCCAAAATTAGAATATGGAGCTATTCTGTTAAGCCAAATCGAAAGATGCGTACTTAAGCTACCTAAACACAGCAAAATTATTTAAAAATAAATTCATTTAAAATTTTCACAAGATAAAACTTGTGGAACTTTTGGAAGAGCCAAAAATCTATAATTTTGATGTAAATTCTACAAAAAGGATTAAATTGCACGTGAAAAACTTTTGCATGTAAAATAACTTCATATCTTTGAGTTGCTTTCTACCAAGTATCAAATTCCTGCATGAAAAATTAAGTGGTGAAAAAATTCCTTAAAATGATGTTCCCATTTGGGAACATCGGCAGGTAAAAGGTTAAATTCCAAGTAGAATCATAAATTTAAAAAAGTAGTTTAGATCACAAAATATTAGATTTTTCATCTAAAATTCACTTTAAAATAATTGCTGACAAATAGATTACCATTTAGAATTAATTTAGCATTTATTAAAATGTATTCAGTTAAATGAAACCTGATTCTAAAACGCCGATTAGCTACAGACACCCACAAGAACGTGTCCGTAGGTACAACACTTATGGTGTCCGAAGGTACAACACCAGGGGCCCTACTACGCACTGCGACGAATCATTCGTCACGACGAATGAAGCTGGTCACGTGATCATTTTGGCGGAATCTTTAAAAACACTACCACGCACTTCGACTTTTCATTCGTCGCGACGAATGATTCGTCTTTTTTGACTTTTTTGGGAGAAATCATTTCACCACCTAATTCGGCGGTGAAATCAATTCCGCCATTTAATTTTATCACAACATTTGGCCCTTGCTGCATTCCAAGTGAGAACAATAATCCATAGAAACAAAGGTAAGTCTCGTTCTTTTACTTTGCTGAAACTTAATTTTATTGGTATTAATAAAGGAAATAGTTTTAAAATTATATTAAGTACTATCATTGTCGATATTTAATGCCCTATATCGATTACATAATGCTTTTGTAAACATCAACAAAATTACGAATGCAACTTCTTATAAGAATAATAAATCCTGATAAAACTTAATTTTATTGAAATTAGTAAAGGAAATACTAGTTTTTAAATTATATTATGTAGGATCATTATCGATATTTAATGATAATAAAAGAAGATAATGCATCCTTTTCAAGTCAGTCACATATTTAACATTGTTTTATTAATTTTCTAAAAGCCATTTTGTTTTAATATAAAAATGCTTCTGTTGCAGAATATTGAGATCGACGTTCGATTCTTTCATCGATAAAGAATTGCTCTTTCGTTAAATATTTATGCTTTAATTTGAATTACCAGAATTTTAGTCTCTTTTTTTCGTGTTGTTTTTATAATATTGTCTTTTTTCTTTTAGTTACTGTTGATAGTTGAATTATATAAACATTAGCGTCCAGTTATGATGAATACTAATATTTATTTATAGAAGCTTCCAGAATAAAGATTTTTGTTGTTTAAAGGATATTATTGTAAGTGGGAACTGATTTTTTAATAATTTTAAAATAGATTTTTGTTTTCAAAAACAATTGGCAGTATAGTATTTAGAATATTTGTTCTTAAACTGAAAAAAGCGAATTATTAAAATATATTGCTATTTATTAAAATTTGCCCAATATCAAATGAAAAAAAGTAAACATAAGAAATCTTCCTTTGAAATGGAATGGAAGTGATCTAGAACTGAAAATGCATACACATGGTGCTTATTTTTTGATTAAATATCGTCTGGTAATACTATTTCATGATAACTTTATTATTTAATGTTACAAATGTTTTTTGTTTCTTAAATTTATTTCTTATTAGTATGCGAACTTTATTAATTTTTTAAAAAGAACTTTCCAATAGCCAATTATTTGAAAGTAACGTTTCAATGCTATTCTTACCTTTTAATGGTTCATTATTACTAACTTTATTTGTGAAAATATTAATTAATGTTGAGTTATGTATTAATTATTAAATTAGAACTACGCCTATCTTGTAATTACTGTTGACTTTTAAATCGAGTCTTTATCCCATTCACTTATTGTATTTCCTTCAGTTTATTGATTATATTTTAAATGAAGCCATGATGAACTTTTTTTGAAGTTTTTAAATATTTGAGTAAGTTCAAATTACCTTTCTCGAGTAATAAAATATAAATCCATTTGAAAATATAAAATTGAAATATATATCTTTTTTTTAACTAAACCTGTTCAAAAGCATGGTTTTTGAGATGCCTGCAATCTCTATAAAATACCTACTTAATCTCTCTATTCTAAAAAAAAGTTTTTGGTGAACGGTTTCCAGAGAAAGGCTTTTTAATTACTGAACCAAATGACACATATATGGTATCAAAATGTCCGAATTCTTTCCGGATTTCCGAGTAAGCCCTTCGATTTTTCAAAAAAATTCTTAATTTTAAAATATTTCCATTTTTTTAGATTTCGGATAAGGTCGCAGTTACAAAGCAAGAAACTATGAATTTTAAAACAATTGAAAATATATTTCACTGGTTTTTTAACATTCAAATACATTAAATAATCATCTTTCTATTGATCACACTAATTTAAAAAATATATATTGGATTATTTTTAACAATATTTATATTTTTGCTGTTCAAACGATTTTAATTATATTTAAAACTAATGTATAATTAATTTATCTTTTATTTTTAAATAATTAATTCATATTTATATATTTATCTTTGTCGTTGTGGCAACCGAATCATTACTATATTTACAATAAAATATAAACTCGCTTTCAGAAATTTTGAACTTTTGCATTTATCAAAACGCAACTAGATATGGCGGGTGAATGTTTTAGAAATAAAGATAAAAATCGAAAGTCAGAACATTCGTGTCATTGCTATGAGACTGACACAATTTCGATGTTTATTTGTTCTCATGAAGCAAAATTCTAAATTTTCGTGATGTTTACGATAATTACTACATTTTTCACAGACAATCAATGAAAATCATTACAAATTTTAAGAAAGTAAAATTTATTCCGGAGATTTTTCAGTGCTTCTGAATGGATCTGTGTGAGAAAAACATTACCTTGGGGAAATGGTAAAAGAAAGTTTTCACTGCTTTGTTACTAATTTTCTTGGAATTAAATGGCGATCCGCCAATTCATATTGCCATAAAGGAACTGTTAAAATTTCGCCGCTGAATGAATATTACCCTTTTTTGAAAGAATACCCCAGAGAAGTAGTTCCCCTGTTTTAAGAATGTTTTATAAAATGAGTAAGTGCTGTGAGCTGTGTTTTGTGAGGATGGCAAAGAGATCCTTAAGTATCAGCGTCAGCAGTTAACGGGGGTTGGCGAGCGATAGCGAGCAGGGGGCGGTAGCTCCCTAGTTTTTTTTAAAAATAAATTCTTCAATTTTCAGGGGCTTTTGTATCCGTGTTGGTTGCATTCAAAGCTATCAACAATGGTTTTATTATGATTCCTCTGCACTGTCAAAATTGCAATGCTTTTTGTATTACTATTTTAAAACTAATTTTTATATATTCATTATATTTTAATTTGTGTGTTGTAAAGCAAAAATGTCTTTGAGTCAGGTAATAAATTCAACAATAATCTGTGTAAACATTTCTAAAAATTTTCTTCTATGTTTAATCCTATTGTGGAATATCATAATGTTGACAAAATTCCTCAAGGAATTCAAGGTATATATTTCAACTTGTCTAAGTCATTGAAAATTATTGATGATAATTTTTTAAAAGGAAAAATGTATCATTTTTGTTAATTATACCTAGATATCACTAAAACTTGTTTAATGTGGCTGATTTTTCTTATTCAAATTTTGTAATATTGTAACTGGGAACCTCAGTTGTGTTATTTTATTTTTTTTTAAATTTGTCTTATATTTTTGTATACATCCCTTCTACTGATTCTTGGGATACTAGAAATACTGTTTGTAAAATTTGTCTTAATTTGTGTAAATACTGTTCAATAAACTGTTTTTGTTTTACTATTTGGATTTAATGTGTGGAAATAAATATTAGGTAAGTAAAATTTTCCTGTGTTTCTTCCAATCTTTTCACCTAAGAAAATTTTTTTTTCCTTTTTTGAATTTTTAATCTTTTTGAAAAAAAATTTTATGTTAAAGATGTTTTATGGATGGTACTTTTTTAATTTATGTAGAAAAACTTAAAATTTGAAAATAGAATTTTATTTATGGTGTTTGTCCTTAGAGTAAAAGAAATTGCTCACAGTAATAGGAAACAACCTTTCAATAAAGAATTGTATTATAGATTTTTTTTTAATATTTATTCTTGATTGAATAATATTTTATGTTCTAGGTACTGGTTATTTATAAATAATGTTTAAATATGTGCTAACTTGATCCAATGATTTGACAAAACATATCTATCAAATTGATCCTTTCAATTAAGTTAGCATATTTAAACATTAGTTTGTTCTGTGACATTCACATATCAAAGAAATTTAGAAAGACGAGAGCTTTGCTTAAGGTAGCAAACTACATTCGGAGATCTGTTTTTAAATTCTGCAAATTATAAACATGTTATTAGTAAAAGGTGATAATTTGAAATTAGATAAGTAATAAAAAAAACTAAATTTTTGGCATCGATCTCCTATATTTGCCCCCGTTTGACTCTATACTAAAGGCAGAAAGTTTAGAATTTCTGCTTCCACAAACAGTATAATAAAACTTGAATATTTTTTCTGACCCTCTCACTCTCCCTGATCACAGGCTCCAGAAACCTACCATGGAGTTTCGTATTGTTAAGTGTATAAAGGGAAAATTAGCCTGAAATGTGTGCTCCCACAGGAGGAAAAATAAGTTAGAACTTAAAAGTTAAGAATTTCTCTTTATTTTTTTCTGAAGTATAAGAACCGTTCGAAAATGGGTTTTTCCACTTTCCCCATCTTTGCTGTCAATAAACAAAACATTCAACCACAGTCGGTGCATAAAACAAATTATTTTTGTGTTTATAAATTGCTGATTTTCGTGCTTTTTTTCTTGCCTCTCTCCTTAGTGACTAGTGAGACCTGCCAGATTACTATCGCAATTCCTTTTCGCCTGAGAATAAGGAAAAGAATGATCCTTTTATTATGTTAATTTACGACTTTAAACATGAACCTCAAAGAAAATAATCAATCAAATTTTCACATTCGACTTCATTCTTCCACCCCTTCGCCAAGTGAATGGATCCTTTCATCACTCTAAGTTCTATCAGTCCTCCCTCACCTCTCTTGTATTATGCAGCATTTGAGCAAATTAAAAAAAATAAAAAGAACAATTAATTACTCCAAATAAACACAAAATTGAAATCCGTTGATTTTCCTCTTCTGCGCCTTTCACCATCCCCAATAGCAGACCCGAAATGTCCAACATCGCGATTCGAAAACTACAGAGTCTAAGGAACAAAATGGCTATTTTCATTAAGCATCTTCACGAAAAAGCAGACGAAGTCCATTTTTTGCAGTTATTAGAAAACTGACTATTTCGAGATCTACATCCTCCCCAAGAATCGAAAATGTTAATTTTTTTACCCATTAATAACCTCTGAAATTACTCCAAATTCCCTCTCTCCGAAATTTAAATATCCTGCTTGCTTTGTAATTGTAAATAACTCTCAG
Source organism: Tetragnatha versicolor (assembly GCA_024610705.1). Taxonomy (NCBI): domain Eukaryota; kingdom Metazoa; phylum Arthropoda; class Arachnida; order Araneae; family Tetragnathidae; genus Tetragnatha; species Tetragnatha versicolor. Next base: position 70,470,018 of record JANDEH010000001.1, read on the forward strand.
ACGCCCACCGAAGTCTTAGCGCGCATTTTTAAAAAAATTTTAATAATTTTCAAAACTAAAAACAAAAAAGACGGCGGGAAACAGAAAACCAGTCACTAGGAGGCCGAAATCGCTGCGATTGGTTAAGAGATTTCACAAAAACTGCGTCATTTAATCTCCAACACAAAATGCCTCTATTTCATTCCGCCACATAATTTCGCACAATGCGTGGTTGTCCTAAATTTTTTGGCGGAATTGAATTGGACGAATCTCCAGATTCGTCGTGACGAATTATTTTTGGTGAAATCATTCGTCGCAGTGCGTAGTAGGGCCCCAGGTGTTTTTGCATTCAAAGTTATATAAAAGATAAAAGAATTGAGATCTGACGATTTCTAATATCAAAACTAAAAAGTCAAAATCTCGGGGATTCCCCCATGTATCCCATTTTATCATATCATAATCATAGGGGAAGAAAAGAATTAATGTAGTGATGCACTAAAAAAAACTTTGAGCACCTAAAAACAGTATTTTTATTATAGAAAATTTAAATAATATTTTAAAGACCTGATTTCACGTTAGCAACTAGATACTATCTGTTTACATTCAAAATCGACAACAAATTCAAATTTACATTTTTTCCCGAATTTTAAAATGAGGTGGCTGAAGGTACAACCGTCCGTAGGTACAACACTCTCCCCTATAGTTAATTCTCTACCCATTATTTTTTAATTTATTTAGTTTCATTACCTTCATAAAACGTTGTTTCATATCTGGAGGCATGAAAAGGGCTTAAAAAACTTAGTAAATTACAATATGCTTGCTTTTAAAAATAATTGAAAGTTTCGATTTCTTCGAAAATTCTTTTATTAAAACAACAGTTAGTGCAGTTTTAGTAAACGCGATCATTGCAAGCTCTTCATTTACTTAGGCTCTCCCATATCAAGTTGAATGAATCTCTCAAATACATCCAACCACGGTTTATGAGATCCCAAAACATTCCAGTATAAGTAGATTCAAAAGACCCTTGCTCAAGAGGCAGACCTAAATGAAAAATAAGATGTTTAAATACGCCTGTATTAAAAATGCTTCCTTTAAAGATAAGAAAAATAACAAATCATAATAAGCGCAGTTTCGTAACAGCTACAAAATCTAATAGGTATGTTTTTTTCTTTGAAAATTTTCAATATTTTTTCTTATTAGGGTTTTTAGTTATAGCAATATACACCGGCTCTCCGGTATTAAACAGTTCAAGTATATCAGACGAAATTTCGTGAATAATTCTTAAAGAATGCATTTAAAAAAATGTTACGATCAGTTCCACAAGAAATATTTTTTGTTTGCGCATAAGTTATAAAGCTAATTCCCTACCTCTAAATGATTTTTATCTTCAGAAAAGTGTTTTAAGGTTTCCCTGAATAAAAAGAATAATACTATACTTTGACCAAAATAATAGCTAAACTCATTCTTCTTTAAAAGCTTATGAGTTCAATTTTTCGCTTTGGTGAACAGATATCGGATTGTCTTCCGGCATCTTTTTATTTGCTCCTTTGTAAAAAGAAGTATTTACTTCTGAAATTTAAGTATTTTTTTTATTAAAAGGCCAAACCACTCTTTTCAGGCGCAGATTTGTTGGGATTAATTATGAAACAATGCACTGCTTGATGGAAGCTTCAAAAGAAGGAAGTAGATACTTAAAGAATTTTCTTTGTCCGTAGTTATTTTCAAAACGCTTTGAAGATTTCACTGTATATTGATTTAATTAATAACACCCCCTTTCCGCTACATATTTTTGTTCTAAAATTTAAAGTTTTGTATTTTTCTATACTTTATTTAATGATAAATTAGCATTCATATGTGATGTAATAAAATGCGAGTTCTATAAAAACTGAATCTTTATTATTGAAATAGACGGTAAAAAATTTTTATAATACTTTTTGTGTGAGGTTCAATAATTTTTTAAAACATTTTAGTGTTAACATGTCAATGAATTCGAAAATACTTTATCCTCAAGATAACTATATCTGATTACACCAAATACTTTTATATTAATCCCATGCCTAATAGCAGCCAAATGGTAAATTAAACCTTCCTTATATACGTATATAAGCATGAAATCGTTTGAGTATAGAAAAGTTTTCATTGTGCAAATGCATCTTATTACCTTCTATGATTTATATTTCTCTTAGTTAGAAAAGATAGAAATTACTACCAACATAACACAATTTTTTTTCTGAACTTAAGACCATCTTGAACATAATATCAACTGTATTTCACTTCCTTAGAAATTTTTATAGGACAACTTAGGAAATTTACTAAAGTTCAGTAAATTTTTAAGGCTGCTGCTTAAGTTATTCGTTTATATAGCCCAAAATCATCAACCCTCCTTATCCCTAAAGTTTCCCAAGTTCGAGGAAAGTAAGGAACTTAAAAACGGAGAAGATAAACTCTAAAAAAATTAAACTATGATTATGTATCAACCTAATACCAATTTTAACCTGATACTTAACAAGAATTTATTAAATTATGATTTTCTAACCAACACTTACTTTGTTAGTATTTAGTATCTATTGTTTTAAGAACGGACGAAATATTGTCTCTAATTGATAAAAATAATGATAATTTACGGTGGACATATTCTGTAGCTGGGGCTGGTTAGCCAACTTCCAGTTTAAATTCTAATACTGGCAATGAATAGAAATATTTTACGTACACGGTATGAAATGTATGGCAACCCTTCAATGTTCTCATCAATTCGCTATAAAATCCTTTCATTCCTAAGCCAACCAAGTTTACCCTTGGATCCAATGGAAACTTTGGGGCATCTAGGGCTGAAAGAGTTAAGCCTTTCAACCCCAAATAAATAATTAAATGCGCCAGTTTTTGTCAACCAAGCCCGACAACGAACACTACGACTTATTTGGGCAGAAGAGGGAAATTCATATTAATCATACCAGTCGACGGAGACGTCACACAATCCGTAGAGTCGACAGGGTCGCTTGGTGGCTTCGGCGGACTTGGTTGGACACTCTGCTGGGACGGTGGGACAGTTTCGGTGGTTGGAGGACGGAACGTCGGAGGCGATTCGGTAACTGAAGGACAAAACGTCGGAGGCGATTCGGTGGCTAAAGGACAAAAAGTCGGAGGCGATTCGGTGACTGAAGCACGAAACGTCAGAGGCGATTCGGTGACTGAAGCACGAAACGTCGGAGGCGATTCGGTGACTGAAGGACGAAATATCGGAGGCGATTCGGTGGCTGTACGGAACAGGGAAGGCTTTTTACTCGCCACTTGGGGCAATTCCGGGATTTTCGATCGGTTCAGTCTGGACAAATTAGGGTTACCCGTCATAGTGAAGGTCGATCTTCCGAAAGCCTGACTACTTTTGACCCTGGTTGAAATGCTACTCGACACTTCAAATCCACTAAGAACTTGAGTAATAGAAGACATGTTCCAGGTATCGGGCTTTGAGATGATCCCTGCTTTTCTCTGCACCATAAATGCCTCTCCGAAACTTCGGCGATCTATTGACACAGGTTCGGGATCTTGAAAAGGGGGTGGTACTGGGGAAGATGGAGCCTCTCTTCGGTCCTTAAAAAACGTGTTACTCGAATAACCTTGAATCGAGGCATTGGATTTCACTTGCATAGCCTCTCCTCTGCTTCGGGGATCTATTTCTTCTGGTTCCTTTGAGTGAATTAAGGAGGACTGGGTAGGAATTGGTCGTATGTTCAAAGATTTGGAAGTCGTGCCTGAATCCGACGAAGAATTAATGAACGTGAGCATGCTTCTTGTTATTATCTTTCTAGGCATGGAGACAAACCTTTCCAATACCTGGCGCTTGGATTCAGGAAGCTCCGAGTTTGGATCCGCCTCAATTGTGAACTGGTTGATTTGTCGATGCACGGCCACGTCTTCTCTGGTGAATGAGTCGAACAATCTGTTATTTTCATTCACTCTTATGTTTTCTGAAGGGTCGTCGTAGATACTCGAGTTTCGTTTAGGCAAACGCCTTTTACCCATTTTTGATTGCCTTGAAAAAAAGTATTAAAATTAAATCATACAGGGATTTTCAGAACTCTAGTAGAAATTTGATAGAGAGGGTAGAGGCAGTACATTATGTAGATAAGAAAGCCTGAGTGGGTGGGTAACGACCAATGGCGGAGCGAGCCCCAGCCTGCTCTTCGTGACGTCAGCAAACCGTGTTCATGTTTAGACTTTCTTATAGTCTGTTCATTTAGAACTGGCGCCTGAAACAGGATCAAAAACGCTCAAAAACGTCTAAAAACGCTAATCACACAACTTCAGGGACTGATTTTTTTACTGTATTTTAAATATTTCTGTTTCGGCTGCCTTGTAATTGCACAAGAAAAATTTTTTGATGATAATGACAGTAGTAACTGCTTCTAATACATTACGTCTCTGGAGCCAATCTAACAAGGAAACATTCTTAGGGTGAACTCACAGAAATGCACGAAAATTTTACAGGCATAAGAAGATGACTCAAAACACTTACTGTGAAAAAATTAGCTGCTGAATTTCAATAGGAAAGGAGTTATTTAAATTTGAAATTTGGGTTCTGAGTTGCCAAATACATTCATTTAGCACCACTTGGCGACTTTCCAATCGGATGGAATGAGAAATTTGATTCGAAGTGTCTAAATCCACGAAAGTTGGCCCTTGCTAAAGTATTAGCGAAATTTGTTAGAGTTGAGTTGTTACTTTCGTGGATTTAGACAGTGCCATAAAATATAAAGTTTCCAATGCATTTTTAAAAAATATGCGGCAAACAGATAACTCCTAAAAATTAAATGCTAAATAGATGTTGGATTCTTTTTAATTTGCATATAATTTTGTATTGCTTCATGCGTTATTTACTTTAATTTTCCTTCTTTAATTAATTTTTATTCCTGTTTTGCTGAACTTTTTTTATTCGCTCATTTAAGTGGCATCAGAGAAAACGCGGCCAGTTCATTCTAGCATTTGGCGTTCTCTCTGCGTTTCTCGCCTTGTAGGGTTACATTTGGCGTTAAATATGATAATTTTCAATAATTTTTTACAGCTTTTCTACTGTAATTCAGCAGCTAATTTTTTTACAGAAGGTGTTTTGAGTCATATACTAACCCCTGTAAAATTTTCGTCCAATTCTGTGAGTTCATCCTGAGAATGTTTCCTTGTAAGTGAACAGAGTATAGTTACAGAGGGTACTAGTAGAGGGGACCTCTCGGAGATATGCAAAGTTGATGTGCTTGGACCTAATGTAGAAGGCATCCCTCGGGCCATCCAGAAGCCTACTTAAGCCCCTTAGAGTAGATATACTTATGCCATAGCATAATTAGTGGTAAAAATTGCATGCAACATAATTAACTTTAAGTTGCAAAGTAACTTACTTTATTATGCAAAAAGAATAGTACAGGGGGAAATGGGGGCTAATGGGACATTTTTGAATAAATGATAGTATAAAAGGGTACTCTTCCAGAATCCCGGCGCAAATCTCGCCTAGCAGATTTTTTGGCGACAGCTCACACATGACCTTCCGAAACAGATATTCTGTTTGGTGCTGGTTGCATCATTATTTGCGACTTTATCACTTGTGCCGGGATTCTGGAGGAGTACTCATAAGCATAAATTCAGTTATTAGCAATTATATACGATTTAATATTCTTGCTCATAAAAATATTCATGAAAAGTAAAAAAAAAACATTATTCATAAACGTATTATATAAACTTTTGTAATACTAGTGTACTATTAGCCCCCATACTTTGGGGAATAATCTACTAAAGTATTTGTAATATGGAAAAAATTCATTTGTTCAATTAGCCTTCACTTTCCCAACAAAAAAAGGCTAGATATGTACACAAATATTTTAAATAGTAAAATGACAAGTAATTAGCCTTGTATAATAAAGAGAGTTACTTTTAATTTGCATTTAATTCTTAAAAGTTATAATATGGGTTTACAACCTCAGTCTAAGTATCTCAAAAATCCACACCAACACCTATCTTATTTAAGGGGCTTTTACTAAATAATGCATGCATATTGGATTTAAGATTCAAACTAAACCTGATGTTAGGAAAAATAATTCCATCTATGTTGTTATAAAATTAAGCACAATTTTTATTACGAAAAAATTTAAAACATACTTCTAAATATTTGCTTCATATTGGTAGAAAGCAAATATTGGTCACTACTTTCAAAATGGTACCGTATGCGATTTCTTATCACATGTGCAAAACTGTAAATATGATCACATGGCACTGGTTTTGGAATGAAAAACTATGGTGCAGTGGAGAAAATAGTGGTAGATCAAGTATCTCCTATGCTAAACTATACCCACTCTCCCCTGTATAAATTATTGCTGTTGAAACTTTTTATCCCATAGTATGCACTACAAATGTTTTATTTTTAACGTAAGCATCAACTCAACCAAATTATTTTAGTTAATCAAGAGAAGTATTAGATTTCTTAGTTATAATATATGATCAAGATCTTCAAAAATAAAGCAATCAGAATTAAATTTTTACCAACAACCAATAAATACTAATTTTTTTAAGTTCATATACATTTTTAACCAACCACAAAGAAGTACTTACAGTTTACAGCTGAATTTTCACTCGTCTATTTTCAATTTAAATCTTCTTTAAGGTCAGATAGGATAATTTTAAGATAATTTTAGGATTTAATTTTAAGGAAATCATTAGAAAAACAAAACTTTCCGAAACAACAAATTGTATTTATGATAAATTCACGTGATTTAAAAATCATTTAAGCATAGTTACGGCTAACTAGATTTATTCCTGAAAATGAAATTTTTATAGGACTAGTAGTTCAAATTGAGAAGTTCAATCCGTTGAATCATGACAATGGAAAATAATATGTGACAATGATTTTTCTGCATTTGACTTTAAAATTTCATTTTATAATTTATTGGTTTTGCCCAAATACGCATCTATGTTGTTTCAAATATAGCAAGAACTGTAGGGGGAAATACCTATGGGGGAGAGAGTTTGCTACTTCCTTATTTTTTCTGACACAAGGGAAAACCTATAATAAAAAATAATATATTCGAAAATTTCTAGTAATTCTCAGATATAATTAAAATTAGAAAGTTTAATATAAAAACTGATTTAAATAAAAAAAATTTGTTTTTATTTAAAAATCAAAATGTAAATACCAGATCATTACTTAATGTTTTGTGCAATAAAAAAGGCCGAGGTTGTGATTATTAGTTGCTTTGGATAATAAGAAGTTTTGTTACCGTTTTGCTTATCTTGGTGAAGGAGTTAAAAATCAACAAATACCATCTAACTATACCTAAAAATAAAATGCCGTGCCATGTTGCAGCAGCCAATGAAAACTACGGAAAAATTGTCTGAGTACTAGAGGTAAGTAGGCGGGATACAACTCAACATAATCTCTCAGGAACTTTGTTTGGCGCCATATTTTATTATGAAACAAGTTTTTTTCACGTTTAAAAATGTACTTGAAAATATTTTACGAATTAAGTATCATTCAAAGACTGATAAAATATTCTAAAAACTTCCAGACATGCTATTTTATTCTAAAATGTCATACATTTTGTCAGAAAGTTATAATTTTTAGTCTGTCTCATATTCTAAATTAATTGTTAAGTTTGAGTGTCATGATGGTTTTTCCTCTTATTATTTCCAATAGCTTGAAAGGTATTGTTTAACAAGTCTGAGATGCAACGAAAATATGAATGATAATACACTAGGTATACTAATGGGTTACTAGGTACAATATTGAATTTTAAATATTCTTGGGTGCACATTTTTTACCAGAATGTTGATTAACAGTAGTCATTAAAAGACGTGCTGAATATTTAAGGAAAACATTTTGATTAAATTATTGATGTCAGTGTAAATAAATATTCGAACTTCCTACGTAAGCAGTTAATGGGGGTTGGTGAGCGATAGTGAGCAGGGTGCGGTAACCCCTTAGTTCTTACGTAATTTTTGAACAGTCCCTATTAGAGTTTAATCTTACCGAAGATATTTAACACGTATAACCAATTGAGAAGCTTGGAAAACATGAATTTATTCTTCCAAAACAGCCTACTGCCAACAGCTTGTTCCATTGAGAAACTCACAAACTCATATTTACGACCTCGAAACTGTAGAAATCGCCTCGTTTTCTCTGCTCCATTTAATACTTATGTACGGTGGGTGCTATATTTACGGATTCCCTACACCCGGCGTAGGGGGCACTGGGGAAATAAGAAAATCCGGCTTTTTATTGTGCACTTGCCCCGTGTTTCCGTTGTTTATCGCGTGCCTTTGATATACGACTTCGATAAATACCTCGCGTTTAGTATTGGAAGTGATAGAGAGGCGTGCGTTGTGTTTTCTTGGAGCCTAAAGAATTATGAAGCTTTCAAGGAATTGTGATCTACGAGTCGATAACGCCGTTTTTATGCGGTTGGAAGTTTGTTTCTGGAAAGAAATAAGATTTGTTTCGGGTATAAGTTGTGTGTATACGTATAGTTTTCCACTGAAAAACTGTTTTGTAAAAAATTAACTAGACAATGTTCACCAATAACTGTTATTTTTCATGTACAGATATTGAAATAGAGTTTAACAATAGGCTATTTCCAAATATATTTCCCCCTAGACCCCGACTTCCAATTGCAAATTTTCACTTTAAGAGGTAAAAATTTAGTTGAGAAGAGATAAATTTTTATGCAGCCCTCGTAGTTTAAAATTACCAATGATCAAATTGGTTTTCTTATTTATTATGTTCTGAATAAGACACAAAAAATCCTATCTCAATTTACTCAAAACTCACTGAGATATACGTATTTTAACACAAATGAATGCTGTCACCACTGTGAATGTGGAGATACCTGGTTCTTTCCACAAAACATCAGTTGGTCGACAACTTGTTATTATGTCTAGATACAAAAATGTGTTTTGTGAACTGGAATGGATAAAGAGCAACTCTGGATGAAAGTAACAACGATTTAGGTACTTGGATTTAAAAATTTCTCAGAAACAAATGTCGATACACTTGTTTTTATAAAAAGGTTAACTAAATTTTAATGCCGATAACTTTATGGTTTCCTAATTCCTTATTTTACAGAACAAAGTTGGGGCCCGTTCAAACATTTACTCCCAATCTATAATATCACTCCATAACTTTTCTGATTATTACATACTTCAGATATTAAAATCAAAGTAAAGAAAAACGTTTCAGAAAATTAACCATAAAAGTTCATACACTTCATAAGTATTGGAATTTGCAGAGATTAATAGATTCGCAAAAGAATTAATGTAACTGAACCACGTGATCCAGAAGTAATAGGCTTCTTGACTCCAACACTTGAATGACTTTAATATCATGCGTGAGAAGTTAAAAATCCAGGTCATTATAAAAGCAAAAGCGTTCTCAAGCATTTACTTTTGGATCATTTAAGGCAATTTTATAGAACGATATGATTTCGTAAAAAAATAATGATGATTTCATGATGATATAAAAGGTTTTTGGGGGATTGGAAGTGATTTTTTTAAATGATGTTTACGTGGTGCCATTAAGTTTAATGTATCATGCTTTAACGTTACAATATTACATCATTACATGGTTTAAAAAAATTTCAATCATTTTAAGTAAATGCATTTTCTTTTCTTTTCATTTTTTTATTTCCCCAAGATGTCTTGTCTAAACAGAATGTTGCTACTTGAAATAGATATTTTAGAAATCAAATTAGCATTTTTATGGTCCAAACCTTTTTTTTGTATCGCGATTAAACCTTATATACTTACTTTCACAAATAATTAATATTAATAAATTCAGTAAATCCTACTTTGCAATTTTAGACATAGATATGTAAAGGTTTAATTCCTGCTAAATTTCGTCAATCTTTTTTTTTATTTCCATGTATTTAAATATCGAAAAACAAAAATTTCAATTTTTTAATAATAAACTGAACAGTTATTGATCTCATTAAACATTTCAAGATATAACTTTGAAATTATTTGGCAGGTTTTCTATTTTCTGGTGTCCAAAAGATCATACGGTATTTAGCGGGAACGTTAACGGAATTGAACTATGTATTGCTATAAATAATTCAGGCACAAAAAAAATCATTATTTCAATATATCATTCAGACACCGCGAAAGTGACTACTTTGTTATTGACGTCTTAGGGTGCTATCTAGTATAGTAGAGCCGAGATCTCTTGAAAAACATTTTGTTGCAATTTGTTTCCAGTTATGCCCTTTATTGTGTGCTATATTCCCCTATATTTACAAACCTTTGAATATGAATAAAAAAATGAACTTGTACTGATAAACCAACGATAGTAAAAGGGTCACGTGATTTTGACAACGCTGGAACTGGTATTTCGGAGGGGAGACATGGGGAAGTTGAGGGGCAGTTGTTTGAAAGAGGAAGATACATTTGCTTGTATATAGAAGCAAGACCCTAACTATCACCGGTTACCCAACTATCGGCCGTGCAAAGTCTGTAAAAATCACGGGACCCTTTTACTATCGTAGGGCGAACAGTACGTACAATGGTTTTTTATAATGAAATTTAGATAAATCCTAAATACTCTTTATGTTGAAATTTATATTTATAGCCTTAACATTTAGTGCTATTTTAAAGTAAGATAAAATGTTGATTTAGGTAATTTTAGAACTGAATTTTGAAACATCTATTATGATGGGTAAAAAACCGATATAGAAGAAAATTCTTAGTGTTGATAACTAGGGATACTTCTCCAACTAATATGTTTATCTAAATAAAGGCAAACTACTGCTACTCCTCCCAGTCTCTCCACATTATGATATATTCCAATATGATGGAGTGTAGTTTATGGACTCTTGAAAATTTGATTCTATCTCGACAGCATCGTAATTCGAGATAAGGCCGGGAGCGAGGGGAAATTTCAATGGGGATTTCGGGATAATGAGGGAGAAGTACGAAGTGACCGATGTCCATTTGCCATCGGGAGTTCAGAGATAACCTTAATAAGTTTCATATAGTCATGGGAAATATTCCCATGTTTGAGACATTCCTTGTTTAATTTAAAGTACTTATTGATTTATTGAAAAGCTTGCTTTTAATCTACTTTAAAGCTCTGCTTTAAAATATAAAATCCGCCCAAATTCTGCACAAAAAGATTCTTTTAGTGGAGTAAATAAAAAATTCCGTACTTAGGTCAACTAAACTGAATTATATCCTTTTCGGAAAAAGTAATATTTACACGTTCAATGGCGATAAAGACACTATCCCCTTCTAGCTACTGTAGCACACGTTAAATATACCAAGTACAACACAACATAGAGTTCCGCGATATATCTTCTTCGAGAAACTGAGTTAGAATTATCGTACTTTGTTGTACTTAGGTCAACTAAACTGAATTATATCCACAGAAATATCCCTCAACTTCAGTGAGAAGAACATGCGAGTAGTAGCTCACTAACTTGTTAGGAATGGCAAACATACAGCAAATAAAAACTATCAGAAGAAACAGGAAAAAACGGCGGAACACGAAGCCAGGTCAATTTTCGCTATACAAGCTTCATTAAGGCTCGGGCCGAATCAGCTCTACTCAATAACCTCATAATCATCATCACACCATCCTGAGTTGGGGAATCGGAATGCCAATCCTAAGTACATGTAGCCATTTTGGGTCATTTTAAGTCGAAGCATAGGTTTATAAGTAGTTAGAAATTGCTATAAAAACAACTTGATATTCTTTAGTATTTCCCTCGCTCATATAGAAGAAGAAGAAACTTTATTGTAATGGGCACTGCCCGTTTACAAAACGAAACATAAAATTAACAGTAGGAGACTATATGAAATAAATTTAAAAAAAAACATTTTTACAAATAACAAATTTAACCTTTTACCTGCCGATGTTCCCAAATGGGAACATCATTTTAAGGAATTTTTTCACTACTTAATTTTTCATGCAGGAATTTGATACTTGGTAGAAAGCAACTCAAAGATATGAAGTTATTTTACATGTGAAAGTTTTTCACGTGCAATTTAACCCTTTTTGTTGAATTTAAATCAAAATTAGAGATTTTTGGATCTTCTAAAAGTTGCACAAGTTTCAACTTGTGAAAATTTTAAATAAATTTAGTTTTAAATAATTTTGGTGTGTTTAGGTAGCTTAAGTACACATCTTCCGATTTGGCTTGACAGAATAGCTTCATATTCTAATTTTGGAGAGTAATTACCTATACAACGTATATGTTCCCAAATGGGAACATCGGCGTTTGGGGTATAGTATTTGAGGGGATTTTTATAACATGCAAAAATTCAAGTTATTTCCTGTTTTCGTTAAATTTTTGAACCTTTTATGTCTCAAAGGATCTAAACAGGTTAAGAATGATGTTTTAAATTCAAAAATATGTAATTTTTATTTTTTCACCTGATTTATGGAGCAATAGATTCCAAATCTTTATAGCAGATTCTTACACTTGCATATTTTTTTAACTCCCCGATCGATTAATTTTCAGTAATTATCAATGGGGGTAATGCAAAGAGCATATTTGGAGTGATTCTGAGGATTTGCGTTTATAATTTTGTTCAAGTACTTGATTTACATAAAAATTTTAGGAATAAAATTTAAGAATTTTGAAAATAAGGAAAAGTGCGTACATCTAAAAACAATCTTCTAAAATAAGTTGGATGTAAGATATATGTGGTTCAGTTCGGAATCTTCCATGAGAAACACAGCTTTAATGAATCAATGGAGATAATTTTGATTACCAATTTTGAAAGCTAATTAGATTTGAATGCAATTAGTGGATTTTATGCTAGATATCGTATATAACCGTAACTAAAGCTAATTTTTCTCACAGAAACGTAGCTGTTTAGCTTTGAAGAGCATGGGAACACTCTTATGTATTTTTTACACCAAAATATTACCCATAGTGTAAAAAAAATTTACGGAAAAGCTTCGCGTACGTAATAAACATGTCAATTTTTTCTTATGAAAATCTATAAAATGTTACTCAATCGTCTAAGTATGGATAATAAAAATGAAAAAACCGTCCACAATCATATAAATGTTCATAATTATTGAGTAGAAACCGATTTTAATCATTTTATTTGAATTAATTGTAAAATACGTGCCTTTTGGAAATCCCCCTAAAAACTTCACCCCAAACGCCGATGTTCCCAAATGGGAACATCCTCAAAATCATACTTAGGATTTTTTTTCCGCCAAAAAATGACTAGAATGGTTTTAGTAATGATGAAACAAGCCATTTAAGCCAAAAATCAGAAACTTTAATTCGAAATTTGAATGCTGCGTTTAAAAGGTTAACACAGATAAATTGGCATTAATATTTTAACAGATAAATTAACACATATAAACATATTTTTAGCATACACTCACAAGTTTTATTGCATTTTTTTAACAAAATATTCAAAGTATGACTATTAGACTTATTATTATTCGAGTTTTGTTAAATTTCTAAGCAGTAATCACACGTCTAATTTAATTTCCTTTCAACATCTTAATATTTTCCCCATCAGATACCTGTTTTTCTTCAAAACTATAGTATATTTTTTCTCTCATAACACTGCCGAAATCAGAAACTTAAACTATAGCTTACGTTCTAATAGCCCTTATTTAATTCCTAAAGCTAGAAAAGAAATCTTTAGAAAACACTTCACCTATTTATCCCCAAAACTATTCAATGGCTTGCCTAATCACATTAAATCAGAAAAATCTCCTCAAAAATATAAAAAGCTTTTAAAATTATTTTTATACTCAATAGTTGACATTGAACAATATTTTTTATGCTCACTAAGTAAGATAATCTGAAGCTCACCCTACAGCCCCTCACCATCATTTATAATCACAATTAGATTTATGCCTTGAGATTACCCGTATTTTATTGATTATTCATCTAAACTTCTTTTCTTCCTTTCTTTCTATCTTTTCTTTTTCTTGAAAACCCATTGATGTATAATTTTCAGTCACCTGTAAGAGTCAATTTGACTCCTTGGTGTCTCATACGTGTATTTTTGTCATTTTCCCTTATATTTTTTTGTTTTGACCTTAACTATGTAATATATTAGTAAAAATAAATTTTGATTTGATTTAAGTTGATTCAAGTAATATATTGCGGCGAAGTTTTAAAACAGATATAGTATAAAGGAAAATTAAATTATTGTTTTTGTTTTTCTGCTTTAGAATATGAGGAAACGGTTTTAAATTTTGTAAATGAGTTAGTCTATGGTGGTTATACAAAGGACAAGAGTTAAATATGTGTTGCCAAGTCTCATTCTCTTCCAAGTTACAAAAAGAGCATAGGTTAGTATTAAAAATTTCGAAGATTTCGCCTTTATAATATATCCGGGATTGATTTAATCGTAACTGGAAGATGATTCTCTTTATGGCAATATCAGACTCTGAATCAACATAATCTTCAAAATAGGAGGAGTTTTTTAAAAATTTGTAATGAGGGAAGTGAGTGCTTCTTTCAGTCCTAGAAATATCATTTTGAGTAGATTGATCCTTAACAGTCCTCAGTATGGAGGGAAGGTAAAATGAGGCCTGTGCCGGGTCCTTGTGCATTCTAAACAAAACTAAACCCAAGATTATCAAGAATATTTTTTATGCATAAAGTCCAGTTATATACTGGGTTGGTAGAGAATTTGGAATTAGAAAACAGTTTATATAATAAAAAATTTTTGTGTATCCTAAGTCTGGTAACCTGAGTATTTTTATCCAATATTTTAAAATTAATTTAACCAAAGTTACTGAAATCGGAGGGCGACCCAGTTCTAGTCTTAAAATGTAACCCGGGGTGTTTCTGGAAAGCGTGAACAGCTTTATAACGGAAAAGCAAAAACACTCTTCCAACTCATAAACATTGCTTGCGGACCATCATATATTTAATGCTAGCCACAAAATTTATCTAACTATTATTATTATCCAACAAATCATTAACTATTGAAATAATTAATTATGATGTTATCTCCCCAGAGAAGTCATTAAAAGTTAGAACAAAGTGTAAAACAACCTGTTTAGTGATTTAATTAATAGAGAATGACTTAAATTCTCGTATTATTATTCGTCGGTTTATTCGATTCGTACATTTGTTCGAAGGCCTCCATTAAGAGAAAGGTGTTTTCTGTCAAAGGAATTATTTAGTATTTACGTCAATACAAAACTATCTTCCTTAAGGAAATTCTTCTTTCTTCTTTAGGCATTGATAACTCAATACGTTCACCGGTACTTTCCTTGAATATAGGGATGTATAGTATATGTCTATTTTAAATAACACGGTTCTTTAAATCTCGATACAAAGATAATTTCTATTCTATTCATTTAACAATATTGTTTAATAGATCTTATAATGTTTTTAGATGTTATTTTTAGAATAAAGTTTTAAAAATAACAAGTTTTTTTACATAATTATAAGTAAAAAGTTTTTTTGGAAAGAAAATGTAAAATGTCGCTTTGTGATAAAAATATAGGTATGGATTTTATCTGTATATTTTAATCTTACTTAATGTCCTAAATATTATTTTGCCAATCTTTAAAGCTTTTAAAAACATCAAATATAATTGTTCAACTCTGACATAGATATTTTCCGGACAGTAGAGTTTAATTTACGAACACTTTGCAGCAATTTACCCCACACTGTAACAAATTATGACTTTACAATCATTCCTAAAACTTGCTTTTCCTGTTAACAACTGCCTAAAGGCTTAAACGCATGCCAACTTTAGTAAAAACTGCCTTTAGTTCTTGAATGAACATAAAATTTCAATTCACGCCCCTATCACATGCAGCAACGAACAACAATGTAGACCTTTTATTTTCTGTTGCCATTCAAGCCGCAACTTTCTTATAAAAGAGCATCGAGGAACATGCAGGGGCACCAGGAGTTTTCATTACCCTTTTCCATTAAGGTGACTGGAAAATAAAATCTAAAAGCCATTTTTTTTCTCCTCTCTTAGCGATTTCTTCTTACAGTGGGGAACCATTAAGTCTTTTTGTTCTGCCTTAGCACCAACGGCATGTTGCCTGGCACTCCTTCATTGCGTTTTACTCAATAAAGACGTTTTCCTTTCATGATGGTAAGGCATTTGCATAATAAACGTTTTCTCTGGGTATCTTTTAAAGGAAGGCGGGAATGTTTATGACTGTTCAAGTGTGTAAGGGGGTACTGTTTTGAGTAAGGTGTGATACAACAATAACCGTAATTTTCGGTCCTTTTTACTAGGTGTGTTTGTGTAGCCATATTCATCTATTCGAAATATCTGAAAGGTTATTAAGTTAGGAGGTGGATTATTAAATGAAATGGATGTTCATTTTTTGGAGTGCCTTATGTAACCTTTGAAATAAATAGGCCCACAAAATGAAGTATACTTTACTTTTCCCTGCTGAGTTCCGTAATAAAATCTGTACGTAAATAGTGATTTATTTTATAAATAGGATAGTTTTAAGAATGCTCGCGCATAAAATTTCTACATTGCAAAACTTCATTTTATGTTTTTTTAAGACTTTCATTAATAGTTTCCTTCTTTATAATGGGCGCGAAATTATTTAATACGTATATTTTACTTTAAAATAATTGATTTGTTTAGCTCATTTTAAAGGGAATAAATAGAACTGTAATTAACAGAACCTACTTCAAAAAGCTTTTATTATTCTACTAGCTGATATACCCGCAGTCAATCGGGGGGAAAAGGCTTTTCAAACTGAGTGGTAAAATAAATAATAATTATTTTCCTCACTATATTCCTTTCCAGGGCATAATTTTTAGGGGAAATAGGGTGAGCCGCCTTTCTTCTCGGATTCTTGTTTGATACTATACTTCCTAATAAGATATAAAAAAACTTTTAAAACACCACTTCTTAAGAATTAATGTTTGAAATCGTCATTTTTAAGACTGATATTTTCAAATTAGAAAAAATTTGGTGGGAGACTCTCTTAACCCTCTTACTTGAAGGTGTTATATCTTTGTTCTCTCCAATATCCTTTGTTACCTCCATCTGTTTCTCCAATTAGTAATGCATAGTTGTTACAAAATCTTCCACCTTCGCTTCAAAAGAAAGGTAGAGGTCAATTACTGAACAGCAATTTCTATTTGACTTAATATTTATTCCCCCACTTTATCCCTCTGTTTTCATAAAATTCAAAGCAAATAAAAAATAAATATACTTTTCTAAGATGTAAACAAAACCTAAAAAAAATTGGAAATAAAGTGTTAAAAAGCGGTTTTTAAAATTGAAATTAAATAAAAAGGTCAGGGGGAGAACCCTCGAACCCCCCTTTGTTGATTTATTACCAACTCATTCGCTAAAAGAAATCGCCTTCAAACATGAAATAAAAAGCATCATTTGAACTGACCCCAACCATCTAAATTGCTTCTGATGAAATACTATTGTCATTTAAATTCTATTAAGGTGCTATCCTACCCCTGGAGGCTTTTCTTTAAATAATTAAAAACATGTTTTAAAAGTAGCATTATATGATTAAATACATCTAAAAACTATAAAAACTAGGATGAATGTAAAATTTAAACCAAAATTATTAAAAATATATATATTATTTTTAACCCATTTCTTCAGAATAATTAAATAAATAGGCTATTACGCAAAACATCAAATCTCCACTTTGAATGAAGATATCCTCAATCTGTAAATTTTATTACATAGATTAAAACCTTTTTTAGGAGTTGGACCACTCTCAAAAGTGTCACTGAATTTATAATATTAGAGCACTGTTTTAAACTAACAACAAATCAAAATCGCCAAATTTTATAAAAACTTCTTAATTTAATCATAAAAAATTTAATTACTTTTTATACACAGAAATGGTCCACCTCCTATATTAAACGTATTTAAATATTGGTACAAAATTTCAAGTCATTTGAACCATCACTTATTGAGTTATGAGGTTCTGCGGTAGAGTAAAATGTTATAAATGTGTTTTGAGAAAAAAGCAAAAAACAAAATAAAAAATGCAATCTTACCCATAAATCCAAATAATAATAATGGATAATTGTATACATAATGGTATGGTTTCAGAAAACTAAAAAAACATACCTTAATCTTTAATTTAACACCAGATTTGAAAAATCGATATTTTGACCCAAAATGACGATATTAGGGGTAGGATAGCACCTTAATTGGAAAAAAAATTTTAATTTTTGGTAAAATAGTTTTTGGTTATTCTAAAAAATTAGTTTATCATCATAAATTATTTCGTTATCAGATTTTTTAAAAAATCCACTTACTATAAAATATTTTTTAATAAACATTTCAAACAATAGAGGTTTTGCGTCACCTAGAAGAAGCAATAACCGTTATCAATTTAACATTAAAGTTACGCATCAGAACTTAGAAAAGGGCCAAAAAAGACAGCTTAGAATGTTTTGATTTCAAAAATTCTTTTTTGAAAACCTTCCCGATTGTGTGAGGAACAACATGCTAAAATTGCATACCAATCGAATTAATAATGTGGGTGCTAGAATGCAAAAACTAAAAACGGGGGTAAATATTCCAACCCCCGTGCACCCCCTCCACGTTGGAATATCGAAAAATCCAGAAATTACTTTCTTTTAAATATTCTTAAGAAGATTTTTTTCTTCGAAAACGTAAGACTTTGTTTATGCTCAGTAAAATCGGGTTTTAAGACCCCTTAAAATTTGAATATCGAAAATTTGAAAAATGCCTTTCTAGGTATTGTGGATAGGTACAGTCGCAGAAAAAAAAGTGAGACAGTTCGCATTGTGAGCAAACTACTGGGGTTAGGATGATAATTTTTGTGTCATTTTTCATGATTTAACTTCTTCTTGAAAATGAAATATAGTTTATGTCCTTAGGGGGCCGTCTACATATTAAACGAAGCACCAAAGTTCGTTTTTTCTATGGGCGACATCAAAGATTATTCCCGATTCTGAAAGAGCACCCCCTTAAACCCCCCAAAACCAATTTTCATGTCATTTGGTCCCCAAATAAAGCCATGAGTGGGGGTTGAAGTTCGTAGAATTTACGTTGAAATCTCGTTTTTTATGTTGAATTCTCGATTTTGATCCTTACAACCATCAACCCCGCACGAGAATTCAACGTAAAGAACGATATTTCAACGTAAATTCGACGAACTTCAACCCCAACTCCTGGCTTTATTTGGGGACCAAATGACATGAAAATTGGTTTTGGGGGGGTTTAAGGGGTGCTCTTTCAGAATCTGGAATAATCTTTGATGTCGCCCATAGGTAAAACAAAAGTTGGTGCTTCGTTTAATATGTAGACGGCCTCCTAAGGACATAAACTATATTTTATTTTCAAAAAGAAGTTAAATCATGAAAAATGACACAAAAATTATCATCCTAACCCCAGTAGTTCGCTCACAATGCGAACTGTCTCACTTTTTTTTCTGCGACTGTACCTTCCTGCGAAATTACGAAGATCTGGGGTCATTTGGGACGGTGCTAGGCTCGAAAACGTAGAAAACACTCCAAGCACCCCTGTGGGTCAGAAAAAAGGATTTTCGAAAAATCCCTTCTTAGTGAGCGTATACACCGTAAGGTCTTCCACCACACCAAGTTTCGAGCCTTTTTTTCAAAAGATATTTTTTTGAAATCAAAACATTCTAAGTTGGGTTTTTTTTGCCCTTTTCTACATTCTTATGCGTAGCTTCATTGTTAAATTGATAAAGGTTATTGCTCCTTCCAAGTGATGTAAAACCACTATTGTTAGAAATATTTATTTAAAAATATTTTATAGCGAGTAGAATTTTTTTAAATCTGATAAAGAAATAATTTGTGATAAAATAAATTTTTTACAATAAATTAAAACTATTTAACCGAAAATTTTAAATTTTTTTCTGTTCAATAAAAATTTAAAATAACAATATTTCAACAGAAGCATTTTAGATAGTTGATGTCAATAATTCAAATGATGTCTACTTTTATTTCATGTTTGAAGGCGATTTCTTTAATGAATGAGTTGGTAATAAATCAACCAAGGGGGGTTCAGGAGGTCTTCCTCTGACCTTTTTTTAATTTTAATTCTAAAAACCGGTTATTAACACTTTAATTTGAAAAATTTTTTTGTTTTGTTTTAGATTGGAAAATATTTATTTTTTATTTGCTTTGAATTTTATGAAAACAGCGGAATGAAGAAGGGGGAGAAAATAAATATTAAGTCAGTAGAAATTGCTGTTCAATAATCGACCTTTACTTTTATTTTGAAGTGAAGGCGGAGGTATTCGCCACAAGGCATTACCAATTGGATAAATGGATGGAGTGAACAAAGGATATTGAAGAGAACAAAGATATACCTCCTTCAAATAAGAGGGTTAAGAGAGTCTCCCACCAACTTTTTTTCTAATTTGAAAATATCAGTCTTAAAAATGAGGGTTTCACACATTAATTCGAAACAGGTGGTAATTTTAAAGTTTTTATATCTTAAGGAAGTATAGCATCAAAGAAGAACCTCAGCGGGAAGGCAGTTGACCATAATGCCCCTAAATGACTCCCTGGAAAAGCCTTTTCCCCCGAGCGACGGCGGGTATATCAGCTAGTATATTATAAAAACCTTTTTGCGAGATTATAGAGGTGAAGAAATATTTTTTGGTTAATTTTATAATAAACAAAGCTTACTACATTGTAATTATTTTGGTAAATATGGGTACTTTTTATCAAAGCTAAAAAGAAACTTGTAAAATGATATTTTCTAGAAACATTTTATGCAGTCTTCTTAAATATTTACTTTCAATTTCATTATGATGTTTCTTAAATCTAAATAGCCAAAAAACCTAAAAGTGCCAGAAATGTTTGCTCCCTTTTTTGGAAGAAAAAAAACTTTTCAGCTATCGAAAAAATATCCTGAACTTATGAGAACTCAGACATTTTCAGAGTAATGGTTCGGGCAAAAAAAAATAATAATTTTACGAAGAAATTAAAGAAAGAAAACCTTTAAGCAATATTTTACACACAACTGGATGTTTTTATATCAATGATAAAATATAAGTCACTTTAAATCGTCGATAGAAGAAGTTCTTTTAAAAATCCTACCCTTCTTTTTTGTGGAGTTTTTCTTGTCCAGGAATTAGAGGGGTTTCTTTTCCTTCGTTTCCAAATACTTTAGAAGTGAAGATATATCTTCACTCTAAAAGGTTATTTTTTACACACTAAGTAAAAAGAGCTATGTATTATTGATTTTAAGAGTGCCTTTTTTATAAACATTCAAGTTATTTTTCTATTACAAAGCTGTTTAAAATTAAATGTATGTATTTTTTTCCTAATATTAAAGTTTTATTTAAAGGCTACATGATAATATCTTCTAGAGATTGCTTAGGCCTTTAGCCTAAGATCATTTACAAACCTACATAGTCTTAATACCCTTAGTTTTAAACCCACATAGTTAATTGTATGTTTTACCTAAAAAAATAAAGTTCTATTTAAAGGCAACATAGTAATACATTCTAGAGATTGTCTAGAGACCCTTAGCCTCCGATAATTTACAAACCTACATGGTTTTAAAACCCATTTTACTTAGTTTAGTAACCCTGGAGTATTGTTAATTAATGTATTTTTTCAAATGTACTATTTACATCACATAAATTTATATTTATTTCACTTTTATGCACCAATGATTTTATCTATAATAACACCGACAACTAAAAATTATTACTGGAATCACATAAAGCTTTGTTGAATTCATTTATACCCATTTCTAGTATATCACAGTTCATAATAAAACATGTCGAGTTTCAGTAAATGCAACTAGAAATAAACTAAACTTTGCCAAACATGACAAAATTTGTACGAATCTTGAAAGTTTTTTTTGCTTGGGCATAGATATTCTCAGTTTCCATCAGACATACTTTGAAGTTTTCTTACGTTTTGTACTCCTTAAATGTTCTATTTTCGTTTTAAAAAATTGAATAAATTCTGAAAATTATATAGACATAGAAATTGCTTTGGAATCAAAACAATTTGAAATGAGGAAAACGCTTAAGTATAAACAAAATAAAGTTTTATCCCGAAAAAGACGCGTGAGTAAAAATCTTTGAGGAAACAAGTACGACGAGGAAATAGTATTTTAGAAACAGTGAAATGCTTAAATAGACATAATGTTGCAATACTTAAATATACATAATGTTATAATCAATATATTAGGGTAATTTCAAATAGTTAGAACCACTTAGACCAATTCGAAAACTTTACAATGGAAAGTTTGCACGTACAAATAAATTCTTTAGGGAATTGAGGGTAGAAAAAATTCTAGAAGTAACGAAAGAGATACTATTGGATTCAAACGTATTGTCCAGAATATGCGTGATAATTTTTATGATTTAAGGTGTATCCTAAAACTATGGAAAGGTTTATAATTGAGGTGTTTGCTATCTAAACCAGCTCATTCCATATTTTTCTGAAATCCACTTTTTTGCATATTTTGTAAATTTAGAGGGTCCTTCATAACCTGACGAAGGGATATAGCTAAAATCTAGCTCATTCCAACCCAAAATTAGAAAAAAGGTGAACACTGTTATCTCAACTGTGAAATTTCAGATCATTTGAAAAAGTTAAGTGGATGTCATGTATTTAAAACTCGCAAAGACACAAATTTTAACTGGTAAACTGGAAAAAAACCAATTTTACACAATTTAAATTGAACAAAGAAACTGAAAAAAGCATGAAAATCGTGTTTTTGCATCAAAATCAGCTCATTCCAAACTAATTAGTGTAATTACGCCCAAGATAATGCACCTGGAAGGAAAATGAAACACTAATCAAATTCTAGGCGGTTATAACCTACAATTAAAAATTTTAAAAAGAAATTTAGCTTTGTGGACGTAAGAATAGTTTTTTGTCTCTCCCGTAAAATTTCCAAAAATGGAATGAGCTGGTTTTGATAGCAAACACCTCAATTTCTCGCTATAGTACTCCCAACACAAAAAGAGTGCATCTTTACTTTTTTCTAAGGAATTTTTAATGGAAATGGGCTGTACTATTTATAATCAGCTTTAATTTTACACTATGACTTTAGCAACCCTCTGCATAACTACAAAACTCTTGAAAACAAATTTTTACGACCTAATTATTTTCAAAATTTATAATTTAGTTTTAAATAATCAATTATTTTTTCCTCCACATTTACAAATCGTTGCTTTCTTTTAGGAGTTGGAGTTAAAAATAGCTGTTAATTTATTCTGAGGAGATCAACTTATAATTTTGAAGAATTTTCCAATCATTTACCATTTCTTCTCACGTATGAATAACTTAGATGTCTGATAATTCGACGATGAAGAATATCGGCAGTCGATGGAGATAAAATTGTAAAATTTTTAAAATTAAGTCCGACTATTAACCTAATAATGAAATTTGATATTTTTGAATATTTTTTCGGAGACATGGTCGAGGTTGTTTCATCATGTTTAATTTTTTCATCCACTAGATTAGAAACGAAAAATATGAAATATCAGAAATGATAAAATGTTGTATGAAACTACTACACGTAGTTTTGTCTTACAGCACTAATCTTTACTTATTCATCCAATTAATCACACTGATTCCAGCCAAATGCAAAGACCACGTGCATCGAAAGCAGTATACATACACACATCAAAAATTCACTCTTCTGTTTGCAGGACCAGGGCTCATCTATAACCCATCTCGCAATTAGGTACAACAATGCAAACGTTTCCTTCCTCCCCCCTCGACGCTCCCCTGAGACCCAGAGTGGGAAGGAAAGTCACGAAAAGACTGGGAATTGCTTAGTCGACAGTCTCTCTGGAAAGAGGATAATTTCGTAACAACTTGCTTTGTTGGACTGCTTGAGGAGTAGATTAAAGTGCTGGCGGCGTTTGCAAGGAAGTGATGGGGGGAGGGTTGAATGTGTTTTCGCTTCCCTTCCCCTCTTTCTCGAAAGGGTGGCTCGGTAATCGGGGGGTTCATTTTTGATGCCGAGTCAAACGATTTCGATTGGGAGAAAATCGGCTGTTGTTAAAAGGGAAGGGTTTGTTGATTTCGATTGAAAGGAAATGAGGGTGACTAATTCTTCGAGGGGGATGTAGTTTCGAGTTTAAAATTGCCCTCAAACTTTTGATGTGCTGAGGTAACTTAACTTAGTGTGGTAGGTTTTATTTTGTTTATTAAACACGCCTATTGAAATCACGATAATTGATAAGTTTTATTGTGATGCTGTTTTTTTCCTTTAAAATTGTATAGATAATTTATCTACTCTTAAAGTAGCTACCTCAAATTGGTAGCCAACATGTCTGTCTACGTGCAGTGTTTACAATCATGTCGCCAGTATACTGTAAAAAATATTGGGTGCCAAAACACCAAAAAAGGTGGCAACCAGGTTTCCACCCCTCTAAGGGTATTAGAACACAAACATAAACTGAGGTTTCATTACACCAAAATTATGCTACCATTGGTAGCACAATTTTGCTTACGGTGGTTATTATGCTACCAGTGGCCAAAACAACAAAACTACCAGTTACCAAAACATCAGCCAAAACACCAAAAAAGGTGGCAACCAGGTTTCAACCCCTCTAGAGGGGTATTAGAACACCAACATAAACTGAGGTTTCATTACACCAAAATTATGCCACTGGTAGCATAATTTTGCTACCAGTGGTTATAAAAGCTACCAGTGGTAGCGTAATTTTGGTATAATGAAACCTCAGTTTATGCTGGTGTTCTAATACCCTTAGAGGGGTGGACACCCGGTTGCCACCTTTTTTTGGTGTTTTGGAACCCAATATTTTTACAGTGTAAGAAAATTAATGATTGAAAAACCATAGCTGAAAATCATTAACTTCAGAGTCATGGTGTGCATAGCTCCATCAGAAAATAACGCTGATTAACAAATAAGAATCACCAACTTAAATTTTTTTAAAATTGCCAACATTGCTCAAACTTTAAAAACTGTTTATTTAATCATTTTTGGTTCGATGTGTACAAATTGGGTGTAAAAACCCCAACCAGGTTTTAAACTGTTATAAACCAAGTTGATAGTCTGAAAGAATAACGTAAATATCGACAAGAATGCATTTAATTTTTAAGCAGACGAGACGTACGCATTTATTATTTTTACGCATAAAATTTCAAGTATGGGAAGACGAGTTGACATCAAGTTGAGCTTATAACTCGAACGTTGATTTTACTATTGGGGGTGAATTCAAATAGTAGTCTTATTTTATGCTGTTCAATTTCTTTAAATCATGATCTGGGCAATCTATTATTATTAATTTGCTGATGATACTGTTTTGGTATTCTCCGCTGATAATTACTTAGATCTTTTTAAAAAAATTGAAATTTCACTCCAAAAAGCAAACATCTGGTTTAGTAATAACTTGTTAAAGCTAAACGTTTCAAAAACTAAATTTATGATTTTTAGTCTGAAATCTACTGAACCCACTGTTAATAGTTTAAAAATCCATAACCCTTCTTGTAATCTGGAATGTGATGGTGCATTCTCTACCTGTGATAAAATTAAGCGCGTTGACTCTATTAAATACGAGGGTTGTTTTTTAATTAACTTCCGTTTTTCTCCTGAAAAAAAAGTAGTAAGAATTTCGATACAATTTTGGTGCTGGTAGTAAGATACATCCTTCAGGTTCAATTTGCCACCTTACTGAATAAAATCGGACATTTTTTCTATTTTTTATCTATTTTACAAGCGCGCTCCTCGAGCTATTTTCCCGCCAACCCATAGAGAATTCGGCTTTTTTTTTCTCCCTTCGCTCCGTCCGCGAGCAGGCATTAACATTAAACAATGGGTGGGCAGGTGATCGCGGACGGAGCGAAGGGAGAAAAAAAGCCGAATTCTCTATGGGTTGGCGGGAAAATAGTTCGAGGAGCGCGCTTGTAAATTCGATAAAAAATAGAAAAATGTCCGATTTTATTCAATAAGGTGGCAAATTGAACCTGAAGGATGTATCTTACTACCAGCACCAAAATTGTTTCGAAATTCTTACTACTTTTTTTTCAGGAGAAAAACGGAAGTTAATTAAAAAACAACCCTCGTACTTAGGACTTCAATTTGATAGTAATTTAAAATGGAAGTATCATGTAAGTTATTTGTTAAACAAATTACGGTTTATTAATTTGAAATTTTTTAAGCTTAAACGTATTATTGACCATAAATTTTTAACTTCAATATATTTTGCCTCGGTTCAATCTTTAATCAACTACGGAATAACATGTTATGCTTCAGATTACTATAATAATATAAAACCTCTTAACCACTTGCAGAATAAAATCCTATCCCATATTAAAAATAATTCTTTATTAAATCCTATCTTGTCTGTAAGAGAACTCTACATATTTCGGTTACTGCTTTTCATTTTCAATAATAAATTTTTCTATCAATATAAAACTAGTAACTTTTCTCTTAGAAATATACAAGGAAATTATTTTATACCAAAATCTAACAAAGAAATTTTTCACAAATCACACGTGTTTCTTGGTCCCTTTTTGTTTAATAAATTAAATGAAACCCTTAAAATCACTAATAATAAATCTGAACATAAATCTGGACTACATAATTTCATAGCAGGACACAATGACATAGAAATATTATTTAAGGTAACTAAATAGAGTCAGCGCAGCTTTGTTGCCTAGGGAGAGTTTTTGGTATTGGGTACCATGGACGAGCTACGAGCTCTTTTGGTACTTCAAAACTACTATTTTCTTTTTGTATGTATGTGTTCGTCTTTTTTATGTCTCTTCAATGTTGTATGCGTATTATTCCATTGTTTTTTTTCTCTCTTTTGTGTAATTTTTAATTATATTTTGTTGAAATAAATCCTTGAATCCTTGAAATTAAATACTTTAAGTCCAGTTACGGGAAAAAGTTATAAATATTAAACTTAATAAACATATTCTTTAATGTAGTAGGAAAAATTAAGAAGGATTCTATTCAAAGAAATTTGTTACCTGTGAAATTAAGAACTATTTTAACATGGTAGTTCTCTAGATACTTTTATTAGTTGGATTGGAAATAAAATACAAATATTTTTTTCGTCCAGTTTCTTTACAACTTCAACATTTTTACTTTACTTAATTCAGTTGTAGGACACTGCTGAATTTCAATTTCACCACTGTTACCAAATCGCCCAGTAGCTATCTCCCTTTACAACGTATAAGTATCCAAATATTAATAACTTGAATCTTACAGCATACTTTTTCCAAAAATTGTTGCTTTCTTTACAAACAAAGGTTTCCCGAAATACCTCCATCATGACAACCGTGACCATGAAGACGGCAAAGCTTCTTTAACAGACCCGACAGTAACAATTCAAACCGGCGGCGGTACTATTTTTACTCGTTCGTATAACAGATAATTCCGAAAATTCAAACCTCGAGAATCTCCAAGAAATATCGCTCCCCTCCACTACAGAGAAACCAATAAAAATGTACCTCTGAATTCTTTTCAACACAGAAATTCATTCTCAAAACCCTTTCCCTCTATCTCCGGGGATGATAGTTTTGGGAGTGCTCTTTTCGCCTAGTTTCCGTCTTGGGTTATTGCATTGAAGAGAAACTTTTCTCTCAGTGAGTTTAACTAGATCATTAAGTGGAAATATCGGTTCTTTGATGGATAATTTCCCATTCTTTTGAGAACTTTGGAATGCAGTTTTAAGTCATAATTTGCTTGTAGAAAGCTGTACGGAGTTTCCGATGCTCTCGAGATATTTTCGTTCGGCTTTCGCGGAAATGGGATTAGTTGAAAGCTTCTGTTGGGGAAATTCGTTCTAGCGTAGCAGCAAATACCGTTTGCTTTTATTTTTAAGGCATCGTCTTTAGAGTGATTCTGATGTAAAAGTCTTATAAGCAGAACCTCAAAGTAAAATTTTACTACACATCCTGTAAATAGTTAAGTGATTCCTCATGGGATATGTAATAAAAGAGAAAACTACTTAAATTAAAGTTCATTTTATGTTTCATTTCATACGCAGCTTTCATACAGTGTGTAGAGAAGTGGTATTCAATACCAATTAAAAAATGCAACTTTAAAAAATATATATAATCCAAGATTTTACCTTAAATCCCGCTAATTTATCTTTATCGCAAAATTTAAGGGCCAATAAACACTAACTTTATAATATTGGTCTCTCTCCTGCATTATAATAAAATGAAAATTATATTTGCTGTGGTAAAGCTAATATACATACACTTTTCAGTTGCAACTAAAAATTTCAGTTTCAACACTAAAGTCATATCAAATATGAATAAGAATATTCATAATATCAATACGACACTAAAAGTATAACAGCAAACATAAAATAAATGAGTAAAAAGTACAGCAATTGACTTAAAGAATCACAATTAAATAACTTTATCTTTATTTTTGCAAGGAAAATTTTATATTTTTTAAAATTATGCACAAAATATTTTAGTTTTTCTTTAATATCAAACATTTTATTTAAAATGTCTCTAAGCCTATTTTTAATAAACTTAAAACAGCAAAATAAGAGGATGACTTTAAATACAAGTTCTGCATCACAATAGCAACAAATAGCATTAAACAAGTTAAGTCAACTTCTTTCTCCCCACGACAAATTCTTCACAGTCCTCTCACATCCGAAGCATAAGTATCTCACGACCTTATTTCTTTCTCAGCACCCCCGAAGAATAGCGTCCTCTCTATCTGTTCCCATCAAGAGTTAGTTCCATTTAGAGTCAGTTCGTCTTCTTCTCTTCCAAGAACCATCGTTCCCTTAATAGCAAAGGGGGGCTAAATTGCAGGACGATTGGGAAATTCCCTAGAACTAATAACTTCCCTTCTCCAGAACTCG
Organism: Tetragnatha versicolor; assembly: GCA_024610705.1. Taxonomy (NCBI): domain Eukaryota; kingdom Metazoa; phylum Arthropoda; class Arachnida; order Araneae; family Tetragnathidae; genus Tetragnatha; species Tetragnatha versicolor. Next base: position 70,498,753 of record JANDEH010000001.1, read on the forward strand.
AACTTCATTTCAAATTCCCCCTTTGCCAATTTCGCCTAATGCACAATTTGCGTACTTCTTTTGATTCATTGATCTCCCGAACTTTTGCAAGAATTCGTTTCGACCATCGGAAACGAGAAGGATTTTAGAGATAATGTAGAGGGGATAATTGCGACAATGGCTGTGCCTATTTCTACTCTGCTTTTGCCGTAGATTGGTACTGGGGATTCGTAGATAATGTAGGAGAGGGGGATAATTGTGACAATGGTTGTAGTAGCTTTTGCTGTAGATTGGTACTGGGGATTCGTGTGGTGCTGTATTTGATGAGTTGATGCTTAGAATAAATGAGAGGTTTGATAGGGTGTGAAAGAAGTGGTGGTGAGGGGGAGATGAAATAGGGATTTTGGGGTTTATCGAAAAGAAGTTAGGTGGTGATGCGAGTTTTAAATTTGTTCGAATTAGCTTTATGTGACTTCACTGTAATTCACGACTAATGTGTAACTAAAAATCTTTTCATCTGTTTCCCCTTAACTGATGACGATTCTTGAAACAATAAATGAAAATCACGAATTGAATAAAGATAGAATGGAATGTTTGTTTAAGAGGAAAATCTGAGAAGGTAAAGGGTGTTTTTTACTTCATTTTATATTCAAAAACGCATTGTCCCAGGGTTCAGAGTTGTTCTGTAGTTCTATATTTTTGGCCCGTGTCCTATATTTCCTACTTCTTAATTTGCATTATTAATTCGCGTGTATTTATAAACGAGAAAAATCTGACCATTTCGAAAATTTTCTGACACATCCTATATTTTTGGCGCAAATGTCCTATATTTTCTCTATGAACTAAATGTTCCCCTTTAAAAGTTTAAAAAAATGCATTTAAGTTATCATAAAATTTGGATTTCTAGCATTACCTTTGTATTACTAAATCGCAAAAAATTACAGTTAAGATCTCCGAAAGTAATTTATCAATTTCTTTTAAGGCTAATTACAACTGATTTGCGGCTCTAAGTAAAAGAGAGCTAATTCATTTGGTTCGCAAAGCGCCATCTTTTGAAAATAAGAAGAACTATTAAAAGAATAACGGTAATTAAGGAATTGTCTCCTTCTTTAGTATTTCGGTATTTTTTATATAATCTTAACATATTGCGATAAATTTAAAACTTTTGAAGATGGTTGCAGTATAAGTAAACATGTGAAATTATCTTCTGTCAATGACTGAGGTTGTGCTAAAATAATTCGAAAGAATGTCAAATTATTTGTAAGTAATTTAATAATTTGAGTAATTTAGTAATTTGAGCCCCCTCTGAAATTATTTTTTTCAGAAAATATTGAATTAAATAAAACTATTAAAATATTATTTTTAAGATTATATTTAATAAATTAACAACGAAGTAGAAGGGAAAAAGGACATGCAGCTAGAAATAATACGCATATTTATTTTCTTCTATGTTTAAGATCTTAATGTCAATTCCGTATGATGAAAAATATATTATGCAAACACTGAGTTTTATGATCGCACTTCAATTGTAATATTGTAATTGCATTTTTGTATAAAGTTTTTTTACATATGTTACAGATTATATTAAGTACCTTAAAAGCTAGTTCATCATGCAAAAACACTTATTTATAGAAAAAAGTTACTTTTCCTTTTTTTATTTACAAATAATATTTCATGTCATTATACAAATTCATATTTGACATATTTCGAAAATTTTTATAACCCTTTCACTCACAGTCACAACAAATTTTTCTTAGGATTTTTTAATAGCAATCTGGAGTGGCTTTTAGGATTGAAATCGTTAATTAACCCTTTATCTACGCTCTTCGGCATAATGATTTTCTGCAATTTTTTCATGCAAATATTTTTTAAGTCACTAAATTGAAAATTAAGGGATGTAAAATCTTCATAATAACATAAATAAAATATTCATCTTCGGAAAATTCAATCCGCAAGAGCCATTAATTAAATACTTTTGAGTACTGTCGGTACACGGAGTGCTAAAATATTCTCAAAATACAAAAAAAAACATTACTTTTTATCGCAGTTTTATGCCTTAAAATATAATACACTTTCCTTTTGACTGACTAACTATTTTGAGGGAACAAAAATGACTATCATGGGAATCCAATCGAAATATAACAGCTGAAAGCACAACTTCAATTTAATCTATTCGCATTTCCCGCTAAAATAATCATTTATAGAACCCGTGCCGCTTTATATCCTGGAAGAGTAAAACTGAAAGATGGTTCCCCTGAAAAGTATCATCAGTATATTCGTATGGATGGTAATTTTAAAGTTGGTGGGGTTAGTAGCTAAAGGGTAATTGGGTAAAATATTTGCTCAACAGGTAAATAAAATTAAAACATCCATAAATAGCATAGTGGTTCAACAGGAAACTCTTTTAACTTCACTGTGTAGATATAGAAATAAGAAATGTTTAAGTGGTTTAGTTTTAAAAGCGCAGATTTATACTCAAAATTTGAAAAAATCCCATTCAATATAAACCCCCATTTCAATCTCAAAAGCAAAAATTCTCCCTCCTTAGGTTTTTCTACCCCGCATCAACCATCCCTGAATCTGCAATTTCCAGAACCCGAATCCGTGAGTGATGGACGATGCGCCCGGGGCAGACATAAACAACGACTTTCCATTCACCGTTTCTGATTGCCAAAATAAAAGAGAGAAAAAAAAGAAATCTCTCTACATCCCTCTCCAGAGAGAACGGCTCCCGAAGACCAATCGGAAAATTGAGATAAAGAGCTGCCGATATCAAGGTAATTTGGCCGGCATTTTTATTCCTTGTTCCGACCGCTTTATTTTTCATTCCCGACTCATCTTTATCTCCTTAGAAATGGTGGATCTTCAGAAGAATGGAAAATCCATCTCTCAGATTCAGGACAAATCAGCGGGAAAGCATACTCCGCGAATGTCTTCGGGTCTGTCTACCCTGGAGCGACCAAAGTCGCGGAAACCCATAACCCTTTATCTACTGCATTATGATTTTCTGCATTTATTTTTCGAGCAAATACATTTTGTGTGAGTCACACTAAATTGAAAATGATAAGGAATAAGTATATATATATATATATATATATATATATATAAGAAAATGATCATCTTTGGAAAACTCAATCCGATAGAGCCAATTAATTAAATTGATACTTTTGAGTTCTGTCAGTACACGGAGTGCTAAAACGTTTTCAGAATACAAAAAATAACCATGATTTTTTTATCGCAGTTTTTAGTCTTAAAAAATAATACACTTTCCTTTTGACTTAAACTACTTTTTTGCAGGAACGAAAATGACCATCATGCAGAACCTTTGCTGTTTTTTTAATATCCTGGGAGAGTAAAACTAAAAGAGTGTTCCTGCAAAGTGTCGTAAATATATTCGTAAGGATGGTTGTTTGTTCTATGTAGTTTTAAAGTTGGCGGGACTTGTAAGTACCGCCAGTAGATAAAGGGTTAAGAACCTTATCAAGCGGAGGGTAGAAAGAAGGGCAGTCGAGGTTAGATGCACTAGACTACCTCTGTAGCGGATGAAAATGGGTGTCATCCTTTCCACTTCCAACCGCATATATTGCATCTCCCAGCATCTAGAGAGTCCCCTTTTTCTCCGTTCCGCTTGACAAGGATCTTAATGTTTTCTGCGACTCTTGTCGCTACACTGTTGGTAGATCCTTAGTGAGATGGATCTGAATGGTGGGATTCCCTCTCTGTGATATTGGAGTGTATTTTGATTCTGTCCGATCTGAAAAGGAGTTCTATGGAAATCTCTTTCTGGGTTCCAATCATGTATTGAGTGTGATAGACAGTCGAGATATGAGGTTCCGGACTTGATCTAGAAAGATAGGGCTTTCATTTTCTGGAGAGGTAATCTTCAACGGATGACCGGTATTGTAATTTTGAAGGGCAAATTTCCAATCATTTTATAAAGGTAATGTACAGCAAGATATGCTACAATGATAGGCTATTAGTTACAATGATCTAATGAATTATGTTATTTTATTAAACTTATGGTCTTTTTCCACTCTTAAAATACCAAATTTTGCTTTTCAAGATCTAAATCACTTTTTCTCAAAATATCGAAATTATGAAATTCATCATTTAAAATAAGTTAAAACTAATGTTTAATGATTATTGTTTATTTTATGAGACTAATCAATGAATGATATAACATTGTCTAAATCTAAAAAAGTTTTTTTTTAATTTATTATTTCAGATTGAGACATCATTGAAAATTCCCATAAAAATAATTTTAAAACTATTTTATAATATGTTGTAATTTTTTAAATTTAAAATCTCAACTGTGTTTAATGATGAAAATACTTATTAACCAGTTGATACTTATATCTTCGGGGAAATACTTTCGCTTTGTTTTATTCTGAAAACTCCACCAAATTAAAATATAACGCTGAACAAGAATCAACAAAATATGCTATTCAAAACTTTAAATTATCTTGGAAAAATAAAAAAAACACCCTTTTTATCTATCTGCAGCAAATTGGCCGTATAATATTTTCTAAGAAAAAAACACTTTATTGTTTGTTCAAAACAAAAACCCTGCATGAAAATTCAAAACAGACAAAATAAATTCAAGAAACACTCCAAACTTACAAAATATTATTTAAAAAACAAAACAGTACACCCAATATCTCATTTATGCATGGAAACCAGTGCGTAAGTTGCAGCAAATACCCCAAAGTTTCGCGTACTCTTTTATTTTTTTTTTTTTTTTTTTTATTATTATTATTATTACAAACAAAGAGGAAGATATATCACCTGGGATTGTATAACAATCCATGTAGGTGAACAAATATTAACAAAAATTACATTTGTTACACAATAAATTACAAAAGAAAAAAAATATAAACACAAATATTATAAGCAAAAATGAACACTACATGAAAACAAAACGAAAAGAGTATAAATACGATACAATATCAAACAGGAAATTAGTAGCGGCAAACAGGGTGTCATAAATTATGGCTTATTATCTGTCGTAAAGTAAGTAGTAGTGCAAAAAAATATGAATGGAATATAATTACACTAATAACTCTAGATCAAACAAAAAAGTGTTCAATGTCCCCAATAGAAAACAAAAAGTCTTTTAATTTCTTTTTAAATGCATGTTTGGTTAGACTATTTTGAATTTCTAAAGGTAGTAAATTAAAGAACTTAGGGGCTAGATAAAAGAAATTTTTACAAAATATAGTTTTTTCAGGTTTAGGTATAGTATATACAGCATTAGGTCGTCGGGGATTTATTATGTTTCGCTTTCTGCAGATATCGGAATTTAAGTAGAGATAGAGACTTGTTTTAAAGTAGAATAGGTAGCGAATAGGTAAAATATTCAATAATTTGAACTTATCAATATTTATGGAATGCACTTGAGATGATAACAATTTTATAAATCTTTCCTGGAGTTTACATATTCTTTTTAAATTTATCTGATAGTCTCCACCCCATATTATTAGACCGTAGTTAATTCTAGATTGAACCCAAGAGTGATAAAGAGTTATAAGGAATTTGCTGCTTACTTTTGGCCTTAAATGATAAAAATTTAGCATTATATGTCTTAATTTATCAGCAATATACTTGGTATGGGATTTCCACTTTAAGTTGCAGTCAATATGAAGTCCAAGATATTTTATTGTTGACACTTTATCAATTGATTTACAATTACAGTCATCATAATTATTACAGTGATTAACATGATATTTAACGGAAAGCTGAATTGGATTATTTTGTCTTAAGTTAAAAATCATGTATTTTGTTTTATCGACGTTTAATCTCAGACAGTTATCAGAAAACCATTTACTAATTTTAACTAAGTCTAAATTCATCTTTTGGTTCAAATCTTCAGTAGAATCGACAGAATATAAAAGAACTGTATCATCGGCAAAACTTATGATTTTACCGTGTAAATTAAGGTTACATAAATCATTTATAAATATTAAAAACAGCAACGGACCTAAAGTTGAACCTTGGAAAACTCCATAATTGATTGGAAGGCATTTACTTAAGGAGTTGTTAATTTTAACAATTTGTATACGGTTTGATAAGTAGGATTTTAAAAAATTGTAGAAGTGACCTCTGATTCCCGTTGATGACAGTTTATGTAATAAAATACCATGATTCACCGAGTCAAACGCCTTAGATATATCTAAGTAAAGAGCAGCAGTTATTTTACTAGAATTTATACTATTATGAATAAAATCTGTAAACTCCAGTAGAGCTTTTTCAGTATTTGATTTAGGTAGAAAGCCGTATTGATTTTTTGAGAAAAAATTTGAATTTTCCAAGAACGAAATTAATCTATCCTTAATTAATTGTTCAAATATTTTAGAAATCAGAGGCAGGACAGAGATAGGTCTATAGTTTGAGAAATCATTTCTGTTTCCCTTTTTAAAAATGGGTGTTATTATTGAGGTCTTTAATGACTTTGGGAAAATACTTTCATTTACTAAGCTGTTAAATAGACTAGTGAGAATATTTATATGAGAAAATGATAGAATTTTGAGAATTTTCGCATCTATTCCGTCTGATCCTGGGCTTTTCTGGGGATTTAGATTACGAATGCAATTTAAGACTTCTGCATCATCTATCTCTAGCCACACAAATGAATTTAGATTTGTCTTTAAATGTTCTTTAAAATTTTCATTGGAGTTTGGGATATTGTTGATTGAAGAAAAGTATGAGTTCAAATCATTTGCTAAATGAAGTTCGTCTGTATGATCAGGCAGGGTTTGATTTTTAATGCTATTACCTAGAATGTTATTGATTAGTTTCCACTGCTTACGGGATGAGTCACAATCATTAAATTTACTTTCATAAAATAATTTTTTGGCAGATCTGATTTTTTGTTTTAGTACTTTAACTGTTGTTTTATAGGCTATTTTGAAAAAATTATCACCTGGGTAACGTAAGGTTTTTTTATATAGTGCTTGTTTAGACCTGATTATGCTATATATTTCTAAGTTAAACCATTTGTTTTTGTCAAATCTGGAATTACTTTTAGGAACAAAGCTGAAGCTATGCTTAATTGCACACAGTTTAGTATGAAAATCTGAGAAAGATGATGCAGCATTAGATCCAGAAATTCTAAAATCATAGGTTTTTAAAAAGTCCTCCAACTTATTATAGTTCACTAATTTAGGTCTTATTTTATCATTCGTATCAAGGTTTGTAGTATTTTGTGGGGAGCTCAAAACTAATCTACAAAGAATAGGGAGATGATCAGATAGACTATTGATTAGTCTTGCAGAGTGAATTTCTTTTATATTTGACAAGCTGTAACGTGATAGGAGGTGGTCTATACAAGTACCTGAAGAAATACGAGTTATATCACTTATAAGTGAAGAAAATCCATGAGCACTAATCAAATCCAAATAGTTTGCACTATGATTATTTAAATTCAATAGGTCAATATTTATGTCTCCTACTATTATAATGTTTCTATAAGAAATTTTAGATAATACAGTTTCAAATTCAGATACAAATGTTTCAATAGTAAATAAATGCGAACGATATATTGAGATTATACAGAGATTTAGAGATTTACTTATAATTATAACTATTTCGGCAGAAAACATTTCTATATTAATTTTTTCAAAATCATATTTACATTTATAGTATACTAAGACACCCCCTGATCTGTTATAGCTTCTGTTACAATAAAAAGTTTTAAATTGATCAATTCCGTAGAACTTAATTTCATCATTGGTCAGCCAAGTTTCCGATAAAACTAAAACATCAATAAGATACAAACTGTCAGATAACAGGCTTATTAACTCATCAAACTTTGATCGAACACTCTGAATGTTGAAATGTATAATATTAAAAGTTACGTCAGCTGCTGGATAAAGAAGGAATTGCTTTAGATTTTCAAGAGTGTCAATAGAGGAATAACTGGACATAAAAAGATGGGGTTATTGTTGGATGGGTATATCAATTAGATCCGATTCTTTACGTATTCTAAAAGCTCTTGAGTTTTCACTTTGACGTAGAAAGATTTTTCCATCTCTGATCCAGCAGAACTTGAAGTTCTTCTGACGTTTAAATTGTTTGCTTAGAAATAGGAGTTTTTTCATGCCTGGAGCCAAATGTTCATTCAGGTATATGGGAGTTGAATCAAGACGTTCATTTATATCGGATGCCAGGAAGCGCTTTTCTCTGGATGCCCGCAAACATCGATCCCTTTCACCTTTTGATGCAAACTGCACGATTATAGATTTACTTCTATCTTTTCGGGTGGATGGGACCCGGTGAGCTATAAGAACACTAACCTCGTTGTTGACATCCAAAGCGTTTAAGATCGATGCTACTACTTGTTTAGTGTCTTCACTTGGTACTTCGGGGAAATCGGAAATTTCGAGATTTGTTCTTCTTGAGTACTGTTGTAATTCGAGTGTTTCCGATTTTAGTAGCTCGAGTTCTTCTTTGTTGCGGGTGATCTCCGATTTTAAGATGGTGTTTTCTTCCTTAACAATCTTGACCTCGTTCTTTAGATCATTTATGGCTTTTGTTAGCTCTTTAACTATTTCCTCTTGAAAGTTTAAGCTCTTGGAGTATTCCAAAAACTGCGTTTTAATAAATGACTTATTGATTGTCGTTTGGCAAAGCAATTGAAAAATTCGGATCCTCTTTCATCTAAAGTGTTGCTTAGAGAGAAAGAAGACCCTACTTCAATTACTTCACCTGCAACTCCGGTACCACCTGATTAGGGGCAGCAGAATTTAATATCGACAGCAGCAGATTCGATCCCCTGCAAAGTAATTTCTAACCTAGTCTCTATTGATCTATGTCTCAAGGGAAATTTCAGGATACTTGGAAAATGAAATATTGATTGATTTGAATTCGGGTGGTTATTTGGGGGATGCATTAAGTTCCCCTTTAAGAAGAATGACAGAAAGAGAATTCTTTCATAATTGATATTCAATGGGTTTGCCTCTAATCTTCTTTGCTAAATAATGATTTCAATTAAGGCGTTCCGTCATCATTCATATACCTTTTAGTGGGAAGGTATTATCGATGTGATCGGAAAGGAATTTCTTCCGGAATATTATGATTCCACCTAATCCGCAATTAATCTAGGATATCTCTTCTGAATAATGGAAATTATGCTGATGGATTATGAAAAATTAGTTGATGAAATTCTTTAGATATGCTTAATCGGCGGGGAAGCTGAGAGAGGAATTGGAAACGATGAGTGATAATTTTGCAGTTCGTTGTGGATTAAATTGCAAAAACTGAAAATTTAATGTGACATAATTTTTAGGTTTGATGTGTTCTGATATGTTCTGATTTATATTTGTGATACTTACCCACATTTGGAAAGCAAAGAAAAGTTAGACTTGTGACCAATGACCACCTTATTAAAAAACTGTCCGAGTTTAACAATCCACACTATAGTATATAAGCTTCTTCTAACACAATCATAAGTAGATTTGTTTGAAATTATATTGTAAAACTCTACATAAGAATTTAAAACTTTATTTCTAACGGATTTGTTTGTTTCATTTATGGCCTCAAAATGTCGTGCAGATTGTCGTATTGCGTGTTGTTTATATGGACACTTTCTAAGACAATCGCCTCAGTGAAAAATATATATTTTTGATAAATTTGTATAATTTTCTGTCTTTTTATGAATATGTGTTACGTTACGATTGACGCCGCTTCAAGGGTCAATTGTGACACTATCCACTGACATATGTTTGATTTACTATACTTTAATGCATGTCGGCAGGAAAGTTTTAATAAAAAATTGTATTTGGGATGTGTATAAACCTATTTTCATAAAAATTTCATAACTCAAACATAAAAAATGGCTTTTCTTAGATCAAATTGTAAATACTTTTACAATTGACCCCATTCTCCCCTACCTACACAAACATTTCAATTTGTATCAATATAAGAAGCGTATTATTACTGCTTGTTTATATAAATATGAGGTAAAATTTAGAAAAAATGGTGTTCCGGTTATTGAGTAGTATTTTAATCGTCAAAATAATAAGTAGGCACTATAAATTTATCCTCTTAATATCGATATTCTATGTTTAAAAATCGTTGTTATTTTTAACTATAAGATATTGCAACACAACACTTAAAATGATAAAAACTTTTGATTATTAGCGAAAAAAAAGTTATGCGTTTTCTAATTAATTTTCGTTCATAAAAATGTTATGTTGTTGTTAGTAAGATAAGATTATACATGTTTTTTTTATTAAAAGCACTTTATTTCAATAAAAATGTGTTTTTCAAATTTAATAGATTCTTATAATTTGTAATTACTTTTAAGCTACCCACTCGAAATTTTTATGTTGTGTCATTATAAGATGCATATCATTATTCCATGTTTATAAACATGAGATTTTCAAACAAATAAGTCCCCTTAAGATTTAACATGTGTCTCAGTTAATGTGAGTAGTATCTAATCTTCAAAATAATAAGCCCATAGACAGGAGCAAGAAGATTTAAACATGAACTATACATATTTTTATAATATATTCAATATTTACACGACTTATCGTACAAAAAATATTCCCTAGTCCCCGTATCATTTCCAGGATAAATAGAGAACAGAATAAATAATCCTCATTAAATATTTATGACTCCTCGTAAGAAGATTTAAATATAGGGCCGTAAATCCCTCCAAAGGCAAAATTTTGTACTGCTCCTCCATAAAAACAAATTGCCATGGAACTGAAGAAGCGGTTTTATCTGTAACCGCTTAAATAAATCATGAACCGGATAAGCAGAGAATAATCGACCCCCGACTCTGTATCGAAGAATTCAGGTGGAAACCGACTCTCTTGCAGCATCCCATTCCGATACACCCTGGGTCGATAGTGGGATTTTCTCACTGGATGTTCGGTCAGCGCCGTAGAGTTGTAATACGTAGTTGGAATGTTGGCATGTTAACCCTGCGAGTCGGTATGGTGGAAGATAAAATTAAGCGTGTGAAAGACCTCTTATGGAGTCATTCCCAGTCACTTAACCAGCAGCTAAAGAGTGAAAAAGAGCTTTTCGCCGACACTGATTGGTTGAATCTTTCTTTGACCGATAGTTTAGTCATGTCGCGATGAATAAGGCCCATAGACTGGTGGATTGAAGAGTGGACATATAGCTCCGAGAATACAGGCCTTGATTAGGGATAAACATTTTTATGATACGGAGAAATTTATAAGGGATCTCTCAGTAAAAAAAATTCTCCATAAACGTTGTTTTTATTTATATGATGGCAGTGGCAGCTCGTTCATAGGAGCATATGAGCACGTGAACCCTCAATTAAAATGAAACAAATCAATAATAAAATAATTATACTTCACAGCAACGTTTCCTGAACCCAGTACGTCACTACGCGGAATGAGAACGTGTGTAAACACAAAGCATGTTGGGTTGATAGGAGGAAATTTGATACGCGAATTGTGATAAAAAGGCACTATTTATACATGGGTTTAACTAAATAATCCTATTTTAAAATTGACGTTCTTTGTTTCACTCGAAATTCGGACACTGTGATGGGAAATACTTTGTTTGTTAGTGACGCAGTAGGTTCAACTTAAGTGGCTGTCTAGTATAGAAACCAAAGAAAAATTTATTCAAACTTTTATATTATTCAGGATGAGCTTTCATCCCCATTCTGATCTTAACATGAGCTTTTTACTTAGTTTTATTTTCAGTATTTATAATTATTGAACCTCCATTTGAACTACCCACGAGCCGCCACTGTATGGTGGCATCCATTTACCAATTAGCATTACCCTACAATTAAGGGTTAAGAGCATTACCCTACAATAATGTACGGGACACGAAGGTGCGATGCATTAAATGAAAAAAAATACATGATTAGATTAAAAGTGATTGACTTCTACTTGCCGCGATTGCATTTTTGACCTTACTGGGCAATGGGCATACTACCAAAAGTATTTTGATACTCTGTTTTGGAGAGTGATATTCTGACACAAATTCGTTTCTGAAACAAGAATATTGCTATCTCAGTTGTTGCAGATTTTTACTGGTTTTGGCTGGTCCCCAGGTCTTTAAATAAAGCTCTAACTTGTCTCAAAAATTTTTACTAGTGTTTTGTTTCTAGACTCTCTACAGGTCAGAGAAAACACTCCACATCCATATCTTGACCCCCCCCTTCTTGACAGAGGCAGGAAGCATTGCCTTCCTCCAAGTAACATTCGTCGAGATGATTCCCCACCATCTCTACAATAACAGCAGGTGTTCAAACCACTCTCTGTGCATAAGACACTACACTACACGGACTACGCTGTAGAGATGATCCGATAGCGCCCCTAAGATTATGTCTGGAGTAAATTTCTCGAAAAGGAATTTCCAAGAGCGTTTTATAGAGAGAGCTGCCGTTTACATTACGGCAGCTCCGGAATAATAATGTAGATCGGGAGGATTTAGAGCTGATTAAGTGGCAAACTTGGAAGCGTTTTGCGTTATCTCGACTGTCCTGTTGCTTATTTATGGCCGCCATCAGGTGTGTTATGGCTTCGGAAACGGCATGATTTGGGGCGGCAGAGATCTGATAGGAGGGCTACTCCGTGGATTGGAGGGAGTTGGATAGGAGGGAATGGGTTTTCTGAGGGAGATTGGAAGTGTTTTTTTGGAGTAGAAACCTGGATTGGACACTTTTTAGGTAGCTACTTTCTGGAATAGAAGGTTAGAGAAACGGTGTGCCGCAATCTATTATTGGAAAATTACCAAGTTCGAAAAACTAGCATGGAAAAGGAAAGGGTAAACACTACTAAGTCGACGGCATAATCCGGATGCATATAGGTATACTGTACGAAAGCTCCAAACTTAAAAGGGGCTCTATCAAAGTACAATATGCCTATACGCATCCGAGATTGCGATCCCCTGAATAGTTAGAGTAATGAAGTGGGGGATAAGAGTTTTATCTCTTTTTTCTGTATTAAAACCATACCCTAGCAGCGCAACTAATAGCAAATATGTCAAGTTTCTGTAACTGCTATTAGAAGTAAACGAAATTTGGCCATCCAAGACGTGTATTGAATGCTTGTGCTGCTTGCTGTTTGGGTAACATCTTTCCTAGAAAAGAGGATAATGACAAAATCTGAGTGTATATGAATATAAACTCGAAACTGGGGAAAAGCAATGTAGTCGACGTTGAAGTCGGACTACATCCTCAAGGGTTCCGCTGGCTTTTATCAAAGGCTGGAGCGAACTGGACCCCTGGCAAAGAGTGTTCGGTATCCAATTGCAGTCGAGAATTCACCGAGGAGACTGAAAAAGTTAAAAAGGTGAAAAATCGAATGCCGTTAGATGCCGGACACAAATAGAGCCTGGACAGCGGATAGGAGAAACAAAAGCAAGAAGGAAAAAAGTGTCTGACGATGACGAGAATCGACGGATTTAGTGTTCGGCATTTAATCGATTGTTAGTTGAGTGTTAATCGATTACGAGAATTCACTGAGAATACTGAAAAAAGTGAGAAAGGTGGAGAGAAGAAGAATCGAACGTCGTTAGATGCCGGACACAAATAGCGGATGGGAGGAAAAAAACTCATGCAAAAAGTGGCCTCTCTGGTTATCCACAGAAAGGCCACTTTTTTGCAAAAAAGTTTAATCAACACATACAATGTAATGCAATTAGTATAAATAAGTAAAATTAGTATAAATATGTAAATTTTTTATTTAAAATTTAAAGATCTTTCTTTAAATATAAATTTTTATTGCAGTTCTTTATTGCAAACTCAATAGGATTATTTTTTTGTTTAGTGAGTAGAATGGGTCTATATTTATCAAACATTTTCGTCGATTAAGGAAGAAATTGGTAACTTGATATTTTAAAATAAAAAGCTATTTCATTTTAAAAATAACATAATAAAAATAATTTAAAATAAATTTAAAAAAAATGTGAAATTAGAGTATATTTTAATAACATTATTACTTACTTAAATTTAATATTTTTGAACGTTAGGGAACCTCAGAAAATTATAAGAAATTCAGAATTAAAATAATATTCAGTAAACTTATAAAAAACACTATTTTATTTCACTATCTTATTAATTTTGCTATAGAGAACTGAAATAAAGTTTATTTTTTAAGAGATATTTTTAAATATTATCTGATATAAATTACATTAAACTGTATGTGCTGATTAAAAATTTTTGCAAAAAAGTAGCCTCTCTGGATACTATCTGAGAGACCACTTTTTTGCATCCGTTTTTTCTTCGCCCATCTACTAGTCCGGGCTCTATTTGTACGCATTATTGACACCAAAATGAAATAATACCATTTGAAATATACAATCAAACCGGAATAAGTTAAACCGCTCGAGAGAGGCCAACACTTACATTTCAACTTTCCCAGTATATATTTCTCTTATCCAGTCTCGATTACATTTTTTAGAAGGAAATAGTCTTTTTTGAATTTGGTGTTGGCTGTTGGTAAGAAATACTTATTCAATTCTCAATTTATTGGAACTAAGCATTTTTTTGTCTGCATGGTTATTTATTTATTCTGAAAATTTCATGATCAGTTTACGATATCGTATTTCTTTAGTTAAAAGATATGAAATATGCAAATGGTTCTTTTAAATATTGCAAGAAATGTTATCTGTAAAAATGTATGTTTCTGAAATGGACTAAAATTATTTATTATTGTGAAGGGCACGGAAGATTCAAAACTACTTTTCCAAATTGTAGGATTTACTATCAACTTAAAATATAATTAATTATTCCTTCTATTTCAAAACAAGAAGAGTCCTCGAATATTCTTGCAACCTAAACACACCCAACATTTAAACTTGTTTTTTGTTCCAGCCGAACACTACTCGACCATTTTATTTCCTGTTAAAGGCTAAAACCATATCGCTTATTAACATCATTTTAAAAGTCATACCGGGTCACAAATAGGAATTTCTGAGGGAAACTTTTGATTTTGAGGACCCACCCATTAAACAGCAATGATTATTACCATCCATCATTTTTACACCATAAAGGCCATCGGACGCTCGTGCACGCATATAGGTTCTATAAGCCCTTAGAAAGAAAATAATTCATTTTCCCAGCTAACGCCGCTATTGATTTCACATTTGCTCATTACGCAAATGGTTTTCCCGGAGATCGCGGCGGGAAATAAAGTTCGTGCTTAACTTAATCATTGATGTAATTTCCATAACTCTTTCTGTTTAAAAGCTTATAAAGTCCCCTCTAATGCCGTCCGAGACGTGGAAGGGCGCGTTTATAAGGCTATGAAAAAGCGACGCGATCGTAGAACTACGAAGAAAATTCCATATCCTTCTCAAAAACCAGTCCTTAGTTAGCACAGCTTGCACCAAAAATGTCAAGTTTACGTTTCCGCCACTATACTTGACAGCAACTTAAGTTGAACTACTACGTCACTAACAAACAAAGTAGTTCCCATCGTGGTGTCTGAATTTCGAGTGAAACAAAGAACGTCAATTTTAAAATTAAATTATTTCGTTAAACCTATGTTTAAATAGTGTCTTTTTATCACAATTCGCGTATCGAAATTCCTCCTATCAACCCAACAGGCTTTGTGTTTACTCACTAATGAAGAGGGGATATTTATGGGTTCTGATTATTTAATTAGGATATCCTAACAGAAAAAACTTTTAAACCGTGTTAGATGGATTAATTTTTAAATAAATAAAAACTACATGCGCAGTAGCTCGACGCATTACGTCAGGGCTGCATAACACGTCATCTTTCGGAAGCAGGAGGGTTTTCCTTAGCAGTCGATTGGTTGGAGTATTTAGAGTACCCGGTTTTTCTTCTTTGGAACTTTAAAATGAGGATTGCAAATTAATTAATGTTTTTAAAAATTCTGAAAAAATTAAATACTGGTTATTTAGAGCCTTTGTGAAGATATACAATAGTCAAAATCATTGATTTCAATAGGTGTTTACTTCCCAATTGGGGAAGATGCATTTTCATCTCGTAATTTTGGGAGGATGAAGGACTTAGTAAAAATAGGGTGCTTCATGAAGTTTCAAATTTTAGGCTCAGTGTTCTGAGGAAAATCATCTTAGTAGCACTGCTCATACGAAACAGGTTTACGTAACTACAACTAGAAGTAAACTAAAATTGGACAAATCTTGAACGTTTGTGTTTACTTGGTCAATTTTTTAAACCAGGTGAGCGGATGAAGAATCTGGTCCTTTCTATTGCTTCTTGGGAGCTACTTACTACGTAGTAGCTACGTTACGTCGTCATCATCGATAAGAAATATTTTCTGTGACGATCGGAGGCGTCGCGTATCCCAACCCATGCAATTTAGTGGCAATGGGGGGATTAAGCGATGGAAACACTTCGAGGAACGTTCGGAATACAGCAGTAACGGTTTAATTAATAGATTATGGCAGTTTTCCGGTCAAATAAACTGGAAGATAGTTACAGAAAACACACGGCGTGATTCATAGCAATGCGTTAATTGATGATTGTGAATGGTTGTTAGATACTACTGATAAAGGGAATTGTGAACGTAAATTTTCCAACTTAATGGTTATCGGATGCTTAAGTTACAAAGGTAGATTAATGAACCCCGTCGGTTTTATCAGAGTCTCCAGTTTGTGGGTTCTCAGGTAGAAGTAACTGCTATGCATTACGCCGGCCATATTCACCCAGCATGACCAGCGGTTAACTGGTATTCTAACTTCTGATTGGTGGAAAACTAGTTTTGATTCTTTAACTACCAATCCTAAATGTGATTGCAGATTAACCCCGTTAAGGTTGACAGTGAATAAGGCCGTTAGTGCAAACTAGAAAATTCTGTGGAGACATTATTTAAAATACGCTGGGGCGTGTATCGATGACAGCAGCAGAGTATGGTGTTTATTTTTATGAAATATTTTTTGTATTAATTGATAAATAGTTATTTATTTTATAATTTAAAACATGTTATTTGTATATCACTCAGCTGCTATCCCGAGTTATAGTATTGAAAAAATAATAAACTACGAATAGCGAATTTTTTCAAAAGGTTTAATAATATTTAGAAGTTGGACAGTAGGATACACTTTACTCAGTTTCGCAAAAGGAGGTATAGAGAACGATTGTTAATATTAGTTAGATTTATTGGGAAAACTAAAATCAAATTGAGGAAAATACTAAAAATATAGACTTGTGGCAAAACCCATTTTTATAGATTCAGCTAAATCGATGATAACTTATTATATGATTTTTTCGCTACCCTATTGAATAGAAAAGCTTACGCATTTTGAATTCATTTTAAGTAATTGAACTCTTGTATTAGGGCTAGTATAAAAGAGGCTTTAATGTTTATAAAGGAATACAATATATTTAAAGAGGAATTAGAAAACCCTCATGCATGATTTCTTTGATAAGGCTTAAATAGAGAATATACGTCATGTTTATCCTCAAAAATATCCCCGAATGTAGATTTTACCTACAAAAACATGTTTGTAAGGTATTAATCCCTATTATTATTTTAGTATATATATAAATTTGCATTCTCTAAAATAATAATACAAATTTCGATAAGTACCAAGTAAACAATTGTATAATTTTCTGCCTAAAATTAGTCTAAATATTTTTAGCAACCATTTTACAAAGAATAATTATTATCGAAAGATATGAACAAGGATGTTATAAAGGTATAATATTTGTAAATAGTTTTTTTAATTCTTGTAAATACAACATGCCGTTTTTAATCCTTAATATAGGAAAATAATGTGTATAAAACAGGGCATTAGTTTGAAAATATCAGATGGAGTACCAAATTTACCTTCCCTAAGGAACACTCACCTGAAATTTATGTTATATATAAATTTATGTTGCGGGAAAAGTGATCAACCAGGCACTAGTAATAATGCCCGAAGTGAAGCGGACAACGTGATAAATTTAATGACAAACATATGAGTATTTATCACTTTGCCCTAAATTCACAGCTATTATTAAAACAATTCAAGAATTTATATTATCACATAACTCGTAACATATATACCGTTCATACATATGTAATTGCTACTAAACATTATGGGTGCAGCTGTGACAAGAATTTTTCTTTTAAAAAATGATCACTATTCGTCTTGTTATTTAATTAGTTCAGTGTGCAATCCTAATCCCGGGTTCGATTCCCGACACCACCAAAAACCCACCGAGTATATGAGGAGTACGTGCTCGTTAACCCTTTACAGGCCGAATTAAGATCCAGGTATATTTTAATTAATTTTTTTACATAAAATACCTTCTAATGGTTCAATTAAGAGAAATTATTAATACGAAGGCTGTAAAAAATTTGCAAGTGTGATTTTCACCATGTTCCCAATTGGGAACATTGGCCACTTCCGACTATACTTCGACCGGGGAAACAAGCGTAGACTCAAATGATGAACAAATCATATAAAACCCAAATTTGGGGAAATAACTAACAAAATCAACCTTAATTATAGCTTATCTTTGTGTTTAAGCTGTAATTTTATAGAAATTTCAGAAATTTGAAAAAATTTAATTGCAATTTCATGTAACACATAAGCAAAATACTAAAATTTTATATCTTATGTAAGTAAATTTTATACACTGGCCTTAAAAATACAATGTTAAATTTCAGATATCTAAAACAAATAAAATATATATGAGGGATGGTAATTAATTTTTATTTTCCTATCATCGGAAACCAAGTTTTTATTTTATTACACACAAGAAAAATATTGAAATTATTGTACATTTATAAATAGGATTTAAATGGATTATAATAATTTGTACAAAAATAATAATCAAACATTTCAGCAATGAATGAAGTAATTGAGGTTTTAGAATGTAGCATTAATACATTTATAAGAAAATTTCACTGTCATTACTAAATAAAGTCTGAAACATTGTATCCTTATTATTTTATACAAAACGCATTTTGGATCCCATATTTTCGAAATTTATTTCTTTTGGATAAAAAATAACACAATACCAGACGTGTCAAGCTACTAACCTTTTTTATTTATTGGCATAAATTCTCTGCGATAAGTTATTAACTTTGGAAGCCGACTCAATGTTTATACACATTCATCATTTCTCTGAACAAAATCGTAGATTCAAATGAAAAAAAATATACAATCAAAACCAAAAACAAACCATCTACTTCCTTTCTGAAAGGGGATTTCCCTTTAAGCAATTATATAACTGTTTTATTCTTTACAAAAAAGAAATACTCTCGTTTTACTGAGTTCTATAATACAACGCCATACTACAAACTCGGGTTTCCCGTGTATAGCGGCGACAGGCCAATGTTCCCAATTGGGAACATGCATGTTTCGCAAGCTACTACAAGCGTGTTTTTAATAGTTATTAATTATATTGAGAATATCTATTTAAGGAAAGTCTTTTCCAATATCCTTACCAAATTTTGGAAACTTAGGACAATATTTCGATTTTTCATGAATTATTTTGTGTACCTCTATCAAAAAGCGTAAAAATGGCCTATTTTAAGATTTTTTATATTTTTTTCGCATAAAGATAGCAACTTCGTTTGAATTTTAAAAAATCAAGTCATCTTTCATCTTTACATAGTAAAATTTTCAACAGTATACTGATAGTAGTTATTTTTTTATGAATTTTTAAACACGATGTTCCCAATTGGGAACATTGGCCTGTAAAAGGTTAAATATGTGGGTCCGAAAGTCCTGTGGTTGCTCTTGGTGCAGTTTACCACGGGTACAGGTATCTTGAGACTCCCTCCCCTTCAGAGACATGACAAAATTGTGGAGGGGGCTGTGTGAGGTGTGCCTCCCTGTAAAAAGGGGTGTGCGAGTGAATGTGTGCGTGGCGTTGGCAACAGTACTTCACCTCCGGGGCTTCGGTTCATAGGCGCCCAATGGGTAAGTACTGATTTCGGCATGTTAGGATAATGGCCTCGGTTAGTGTGTGTTGTGCTCTGTCATTAGAACAAAAAATTTGTGCAATCCTATAGTTACCACTCTCCGCAGCAGCAAATATGCTACCATAAGTTTAGATTCAATTTTCAGCATGTTTTTAAACTATTGCAGCAATAATTGTACCTTCATGTGCTATAATTTATAAAGTTTAGGTTCAGTCCCCAATTTCATTGTTTAAATTGTGAATTAAAAATTTAAAAATATGTATTTAAAAAATGTTGGCATTTTTATTTTATTTGGCCCTATAAACTATACATGAATATAGGAAAAAAATAATTTTGCCATAGTTTTTTCTGCTAGTGGGTATTAGAGGATAAACGTGATCAAAAATCACAAACTGAAAAATGTGTCCTGATAATTGTCAAAATTTCGTACATTTGATTATTTTAAACCTTTTTTATAGGAAAATTTGATTTTTTAAAGGATGACTTTTTGTACTTGTTTAAAATGAAAACTTTGTTAGAGAATTTGTTAACGTTTCATTGCAATAATTTTTAAAACGTTGTATTATAAATGCATATCTGATTCAAGATCCTATTTGGGAACCGTTATATGAATGGACATCTTAAGTAATCACTGCTACTTAGCGTTGATGAGTCATCCACTGAGTGAAAACATATGCTGATTACTTCACTTGAGAGGATAGGGAATTCCTTTTTACTCAATACGGCCGTCTGATTCCTGAGTGCTGGGTCAATACCAATACGCATATCCTTAGTGCTTCGGTAAGCTGGAGTTGTCAGGGAAGAGATACTGTGTCCATTATATTCCCTCTAGCATCTATCAACAACATTTTTATATTTTCTCTATTTTGTTACATCATGTGTAAGCTGCTTTATTCTATATCAATAGGTAATGTAACAAACTTAGTAATGTAATACCATTTCTTATTGAAAAGTACTCATTGGAAGAAAATTACTTACTCTGCCTTAACCGTAATTAAAATTTACCATTTATAGATATCAAGAAAAAACGTCATTCGATTCATTTAATTGAGAGAGAGTGAGAGTGAGAGAGAGAGAGACATTTTTTAGAAGTGCAAAAATTATTTCAACTTAAAAAAAATGTAATGTAGAGGGTCTTGTCTGTATAAATTTTACTTAGAGATTTCATTTATTAACATTTTTGATATTCTTCTCAGTTGTCAAAACTTTTTACGGCCGTATTCTGAAGCCTCTGGCAACCTGTGATCAGGATCTCTTAGCACAAATCAGCTTGATTTGGTATTCCGAAGCACCATGAATCAGTTGACCACTGTGTGTCAAGTAATCACCGCTCAAAGCATTGATCTAGGTTGGATCACCAATCAGAATCGAGTCTGTCTTCAGCTATGATTACGAAACAAAAACATGGCGTCGCCCGTCATAAGCTATCCTGGGAAATGCACTTCGTGTCAATATAATCTAAATTAGATTAGTATTTTAGAAATAAAATATTTTTGATTCACAGTATTTTTGAGGTGTGCGTTGTCGAGTCCAATATTTATTTAAATGATTATTTCTAGTAATTAAAATCTTTTTCTCTATTGTTTTATACTTAAACTTTCTCCCGCGACTTTCGCTCCGGTAGCTTGGTGTTAAAATACACGGATATCATACGAGTGGCCCGGGTTCGATTCCCGGCGGCCGATACAATTTTTGATTAAACTTATTAAGATTTCAATTTAATTTTATTCATCATGGCCATTTTTTTTAAAGGTAGCTATTATTATTACAAAATTAAATTATTTACCGATCTAAGTACAAAACTGATTCAATATTTTAAGTTCCCAATGATTGCTTAATTTATTTTATCTTTTTACCTAATCTAAAGGTTAGTATATAGAACTCCAGAATTGTGTTAATTAAAAATAAAAGATTTTTTTTATTATTTTCTTTCAAATGCAAAAATAAAATATCATCAGCTAACTACGGTGCTTTATTTTTTTATTTATATTCAAATCTAAATTGGATTCCATGAAGCAAATTTCGGAAATGCGAATATTCTGATTACACGTGTTATGTTTATTTTCTTTAATTTGTATTACTCAAAACTTCAAGTTTCATATTCTTTCATTAATTTTTATTAAAAATCATTGACTTGTAAAGTACAATCCGAGTGCTTTTTATGTCGTACTTTTTCGCAAATTTCTTTCCTATCAAATTCATCAATATAAACGATCTCAACCAATCACGATTGAGCTTTTTTTATCGCCATCGGTTTCGCTTGTTCGCCAGCTCTGGTGTTTCTGATTCACTTTTATCAATTGATCCAGGTGCTCAGACTATCAAATTTTACAGATCAGGGCTTTGCTAGTATTTGTGAATCAATTGATCGGCTGTTCAAGTGATTTTAATCCAAAAGCACAGACTACGGGCGTTAGTTTCATTAAGTGTAAAATTTGAAAAGTAGAAACAGTGGAATATAATCCAGTACGCTTGTAAATTTTCTTGAAAAAATAGTAGGTAGTATATAGATTAATAACTAGCTTATCTCTCTTATCTTTTAATTATTTCACTCAATTTTGTACAGTAAAATATGAATTAATTTTATACATTTCAATTAATTTATATAACAACTAAATATACCATGAATAATTAATTTAAAAGAGTAAAGCTGATAATTCAAAATCAATATTTTTACTATATTGATTTATTATATTATCAATAGATTTATATTTACTTTTCTGCGATTATTATATGAAAATGAAAATAAATTCCTTATTTCATCTGATCTGTTCAGGACCGAGTCCTTCCGAAAAAAATAAAACTTACAAACCTAACTTGAATTGAATTATTACACTTCCCCTACTTCTTCGAGATTAAATCTACTTAGCTAAATATTTTTCCGTCAAAACTTCTTTCCAAATGAATCACCGTAAAAGAAAAATTTATCAGCCAGGTATGCACCAAAAATATTTCTTCCTATCCCAACTTATGTATCTTTTAATTTCAGTAAAGATTTGTTATTCGAGATTCAAATTCTTCCAATTCCTTGAATTCTTAAAAGCGGACGCAGTTTTTTTATATTATTCCTCATGAATTCCCCTCTTTTCAAATCAAATCGCTTATTATCTTTCTTTATTCTTATACCAAATCTTGGATCGAAAGATTGAAGCAATAAAACAGATCAGCCGGCGAAAACCAATTTCCATTATTAGAGTTTTACTTTTGGTGTTGTGCTTTTTTTTGTATTGTTATCGTCCCTCGTTTCTTTACTTTTTATCATTAAGCTTAACTCCCATTCCTTGGAATTGAACTCGTTATTATGTTTTATTAGGTGTTGGGGAACAGAACGAGTAAAAGAATTTATGATCGGGCTTTTCCCTGTAGAATTTTCAGCCTTCCATCTTTATCCTCCTCTCATTTTCTAAAATGCTTGTTCTTTACGAGAGGATGCAGCCTCGGAATTGCTTTTAAGACATTTTTCTTCGCTTAGATTTGTCCTTAGAGCTTACAAGAATCCTCCAATCTATAGAATATGTTCGACAATGTTATTCTTAGATAAATTGTTGAAATACATCTTTTCATAACTATGTCGTTAGAGCTTTCGGATATTAAGTAAATGCCTTCTAGGTTCCTGATTATGATGAAGACACTAGAGACCTTCTATCGGGGTTCTGATAATGTGGGTATGGTGACTGGCTTCTTAATTTTCTCGCAGTAGGGGTATTATACTTTTCCTAGTTTCTAACTTTGAACTATAGCGAGGCATTAGAGGAATGAGTCTATTAGTGAAATGAAAATATGGCTTGCATTATATGTGTAATCATGGTGTTGGCATTGCTATTTTATTCACTTGATGAAAATAGTAGAGTTTTATTGACAGCGTAAAACCCTTTAATTTAAAATTTAGGATACTAGGGGGCTCTGCCCCCTGCTCGCTATCGCTCACCAACACCCGGAACTGCTTCGCAGTTCTTTGAAGATCGCTTCGCGATCTTAGCGAGCAGAGCTCGCTTGTTTCATCCCAACTATCCAGTACAACCTGGAACTTGTCAGCTTATAGTCTGTTTATTTAGAATAGGCGCCTGAAACAGGATCAAAAACGCTCAACAATGCTTAATAACGCTCATCAGACAACTTCAGTGACCGATTGTTTCTACAGTATTTTAACTACTTCTGCTTAGGCTGACTTGTCATTGCAGATGAAAATTTTTTCGACGATAATTAGAATAATTTCTTCTGATACATTACGTCTCAGGTGCTAATTCTAAATGAACAGAGTATAGTTAATGATCATTTAATATCGAAACTTTTTATCTCTCAAACTTTTCAATAATTTAATTCGGATCATTACCTGGAAAATATCAAAATAAAACTATTACTGAAATATTCCTTTTTAAATTATCAATAATTTAATGGATAGGGGGCTACCGCCCCCAGCTCGCTTACGCTCACCAACCCCCGTAACTGCTATGCAGCTCTTTACAGATCGCGAAGCGATCTGTAATATCTGCAATCGATCTTTAGCAGAGTAAAACAAACTTCCCGAAAATCCTCTTCCTTCCATCGGCACAAATTACACTCAAAAAAGCTAAATTATTTATTTCTCTAGTAGTAGTTCAAAAAATATCGTAGTATCTTTAAAAGATTATTAACCAAGTCTATACTATATCGCTAGCAAACTTAGAGCAAAAATGTGCACCTCAAAACTTTTAAATTTAAATATCCGTGCTCGCGACAATCTAGTGAACAGGCAAATATAAAATTTAAAAACATTAAACACGTCTGATAAAGACCTACTAAAACTATGAAAAAAATGAAACTTTGATGCTTAATAATTCCAAAACTAATTAGAATTTTTTAAAGAATTCAACGTCAATCTCTTTCTAAAAAATAAGAATATAAGTGTTTAAAAAATCGTATTGATACCGTCATTAGTTTTCATTTTAGATAGAAAAAAACGAAAAAGTGTCAAAAATTTCGAAAATTAAAAAATTAATTACTCTAAACCTAATTCGAAATTCGAAAAAAGGGTGACGTAGTGCACATCTTCATACTTCAGAGTATTAGGCTGCAAAAAAACATAGTTCTGCTACTAATAGATTTCGCTGAACTGGATTACGCGGCTAAAAAAGAAAAACTTCAACTTTGACCTTAAAAATACCCCAGTAATAATTATCACATCAGTTAGTTTTTTGTTCGAGAATGTGCCCCAAATATTCCTCTACAAACATTTCAAATTTCATAAATTTCTATCAATTAGTTTTTGCGATATGAGAGTTCAAAGAGTTGAAAAATTAAATTTTCTGAAACAGCGGCAGCGGCGGCGGCGGTGACAGTAACTTTTTTTTAATATAGAGAGAAAAGATGAAAGGTGTCATGTTTTGTTGAGTTCTAAATTTGATTAATTTAAAATAATAAACGTTTTATAATGCTCGATAACAACAGTTTTAATTGAAAAGTGCAAAAATAATATCGCATGAACGCCGCTGAACACTTAATGTAGCCTATAGATCATTAAATATAAATAAATAATGATGAAAATTATTTGAGGGGGTTTATTAAGGGATATATTTTGGTTTAGTTTTTAATTTTCTTCCAGACATACAAAATGTTCAATTTTACGTTTGTTTATTTTATTACTTCGATATTTAGTTTCAAATTCCTGGAAAATATATCTTAAAAAACGTTATCAAAAACATTTTAAATCAAAATATAGTAAATGAATGCTTTTATGGTAAGGAATGTCTTAAATATAAATAAAAGACTTTTTTAAAAGTTTTAATAAGTGTTCCCTAAAATAACCAACACTCAGTAACTTACTATCGCATGAATACCTCAAATGATTTATCTCTGAAAAAAATCCACAGCGAAATGAAACAAAGATAGGTTTTTCCTAAATATATTTAATTTTCAGCGATTTTATAAAAAGCTTACACATTTTTATTTATTTAATAAAATGCGAACAATTCACTATAGACTAACACTGATGATAAAATCTACGAAATAATTTTTAAAAAGACACTGTGATTTTCACAGCTACTTTAACAGGCTGGTTACATTGACCAATAATTTTGTCAAAAACAGCCTAAAATGACAGTCAGTTTTTTATTTAAGTACCCAAGTAGGAAAAACGTTCAAGAATTGCCCAATTTTTTTCATGCATGGCCAAATTTAGTTTAGTTTTAATAGTTGTTACGTAAACTTGACACATTATGTATTAGCTGTGCTGTTAGGATATTTACCCTAAAATCTAGAACATGGTGTAAATAATAGTTGCAATAAACGCTAGAATAACCATTATACTCTATTATCAGTATATATTTACCCTTGACCATATTAGAGATATATGGTCTAGGGTTGTTCATTATGCACCATAAAATACGCGAAATGCATGTCTACTTGATTACTTGCTTCACTCATTTTGGCTTTCACCCTAGAATATTTGAGTGTGCCTTTAGAATAAATGATTTAGTACATAAACTGGTAAGTTCCAGCTACATTTTTAAACTCATTTTCTAAGTAGCAAATTACAGTTTTAAACTAATGGGTAGGTGTAGTCAAAACAATTTGTACATACATTGTTTGCTTGATACTTGATATCGTGTTTCATGGTAATATAATTTCTCATTTTTAAGAAAGAATCGCAATATTAATTATTCATAAGGATAAGCGCGCACTAGAGACTTTTGTCACGGCGACTAGGATAACTAGTAACATAACTGTCACTCGAGAGCAATGCATCTCTATGGCGAGATTCTTGGCAACCGGCCAAGAGTCTCGTCGCCTAATGCGCGCGCTCTAGCTTCTTGCAATAGCCAGGGTGATAATTTTGTCTCAATCGCCGTGAAAAAAGTCTCTAGTGCGTGCTTAGCCTTAATGTAGGGAGTTAAATATAAAGTGAGATATTTAAAATAATAGTTAAAAGTTAAATATAAAGTGAGTGGGTGGAAAGTTAGCCATGATCAGACTCTCAATTTTAAATTTTCGCTTAGATGCTTTAAAATATCTAACTAATTGTATCTAAGGCAGCCACGTGGCTTCATTACTTTCAAATCTTTGAAGCATATCATTAATCCAATATAAAGAATAAAAACCTTGTTTAATTCTACTTTAATTAGGATCTTTATTCTCTTGCGCTAACGTGATGCCATCAAATTAAAAATAATTTTTAATCTCTAATTAAAAGAATGCTTGGCTTCAGTTGATACTTTATTACCCTCCACAATTCGCACTGAGTTTAAATTAAAACTCGCGAATTCACTGCAGTTGCATCACGGAAACCCTAATACTTAATTGAAGGCTGGTAATTAAAAAGATATCTTTCGGGACTAATAAATAATCATGACGGAGTAAAGGTATGCTAAGCGTATTTACGGAAATGAAATTTAATTAATTAACGGGATTTTCTTTCCGGTTTCTTTACTGCATTATATTTTTTTATTTGTCAGCCTTCCTCAAAGTAATTTTTTAGCTTTTGTTTCGAAGAAAATTAGCTCGGGGTAATCTTGTAGGGGTAATCTGCTACCTATTCATTTCTTCAATACTAGAGGCAGAGTGTTAGTGAAAGTAAAGGAACGCCATTTGCAAGAAACTCGATTGATTCTAGCAAAGAGTAGCATAAAGGAGTACAAAAAGAGCAACTATCTAATAAATTTCCTATAAGTATTAATTAGAAATAAATACCCTTGTGTTTGTTCGTTTGTTTGTAAAGATTTCTCAATGTGCTAGTGTTTGTAAAAATGGTTATTTCGAAATATTTAAACACTGTTTTCTTTCTGTGACAACTATCCAATATTATTCATGTTTGATGAAACACCGCTATTAACTGCTTATGGAACATATTGAAAGATAAAAATTCATAATAACTGGTAGAGTATAATGTAGGATATAATGGTAAGAGTATTGAATGTAAAGACTCAATACTTATGTGAGAAAAGAAAACATGCAATCTATTTAGTATACACATCTTCTCAATAGTGCCCAGCGTATTGTGAAGCGTGTCTACAATCAGCCACCTAACACAGATAACATAGCCGATGGTAAACTGTACTCAATCTGCTCTATTGAGCCGGTCTCAGATTAAATTGGCGAGCGTCCATTTCAGAGCGGCAAATTAATTTACAAGAGGATCTGGAATCAATTATCTGTTTCTATGTTTCGTAACTAGTAGTTGATAGTTAGTTTCTCCTGTGTTTTTTAAGGGAATGGTATTCGTACTAATTAAGAAACGAAGACCATTATTAGCTATCTTTTATTTCATGTTTCAGTAACGTTTCATAATTTAGGAGTATTCTAGAGAGTTGTTCATCATTATAAATGATTCATCTTGATTAAGGATTCTAATATGTAACAAATTTAGTATATTCTAATTATTTTTATTATTTTTAAGGTAGTTGTTTTTTTTCTAGAAGATGTACTTGCAATGTTAGTTTTAAAATGCATTGTTACTTATGAATGAATGGGCACAGGTAAAATCCGGTCCCTGCCGATATAATGAAACTTTTCTAATCAGGCTTGAATAAAAGGATGCCACTGTTGTCTTCATTTATTTGTATTTTTCATTTCAAAATTTAAAGAGTTGCATAATAATAAAAACGCATAAATTTTCTTAGGCTGCAACTAGCTGCGTTGAACAAAATTAGTTTCAGTTGATTGCCATTCCTCAAGATTTGAGTGAAATTTGAAGTAAGATCATAATGAGTTAGAGGCAACGGATAAAAAGTTTATTTTTAAATATTTTATTTGTATAACCAATTGAAAATGTTAAAAGCTTAAAAGAGGTTACTTGTTAAAGAGAGTATACTTGTTAAAGCAACTTAACAAGTACTTCCTTTAATTCGTAGTATTAATAAAACTCACTGATTGGAAAAAAGAAGTGTTTAGACACAACGTGAATATAGCATTTCTGCATTTGATTTCCAATGGTGTTTAAAACATTAGTCTAATCTGCTAAACCAAACATTATAGTTGTTGTAATTTGAAGATAAATTTATTGAAATCCCTTGCAAAAATCTTTGACCTTTAGAAGTTTATTTCAAAATTTCATCTTTGAACATTGGACCCAAATAATACATTGTTGTTAAGAAAACAAATTCAATAAAAGAATGCATTATCATTCTTCAATAAAAGGATATTTGAAACACATACGAAAACTCATTACTATTGGTGTATCAATATAAATTTACCATTAGAAATTTATTAATAAACTCTTTGTTAGTTCAATATTCCGAGAAAATAAATTTAAGCAAATTCCAGAAAATTTTCAAAACAGATTGAAATATACATTTGCACCACGTGCGAAAAGGAAACAGGCCACTTGACATAGTAATTAGTGTTTCGACCAAGGTGGTATTTGTCCTATTGACAAATGATCGCAATTTCAACACGAAGTGAAATTAATAAGGGTAAACATTCATCTTACTTTCATAAAAGAGGATATGAGTTATTGGCCATCAGCTGTCACTACTGCTGCGGTTTCTGAAAAACTCGAGGGAAAGTTAGGAAGCTCAAAAGTGATTTATGAGTTTGTTGGGAAAGAAATGCACACAGCAATTGGATATCTAGGAAAAGAAGGAAAAAATATTTCAGAAGGTAGAAGTTAATTAGTTTGGTGGGTTTCTTGTGAGTTATTTTGTAGCAAAAGAATGTTGCATTTGGAGTATTTTAGTTCAAAGGAGTATAAGGGAGATATGTAGATACTATAATTTTAATTAAGGAACTCTGATTTTTCGTTGTAGTATCTTGTTCAAAAGCATGTAATAACAATGGAAACGCATTCTGTGTCTTTAAGTTAAAGGGAAAGATACTTATTTAATGCAAAAAACTGAAAGATGGAAGAAAAAACTTATCGATTACAGGAAAGTCTTCTAAATATATGAATATGCGAGTGCTATTTCTAAAATAATTATTTACTTAATGGACAAAAAACAGCTTCTTCATGTGAAAATTTTTAAGAAAATATATGTTTTTGTATCTTTTTATCAAAAATTATAAATAAATTAACTTTCTCACGATTAGAAATTATATACGTCTCTGTAAAAACGCCTTAGATTATCAGTTACTATACTAAAGTTAAATACCCTCCCTTTTTTAGGATCAAAATACTATCTAAACTAAATACCTCCTCTTTAAAAAATGTTTAAAAATCCCGTCTCTGTGAAATTTTAGAAGAAATCACCACTGTCATTAACGGTTTACCTATTTATTGGCTTGCATGACTGGTAAAACAGGTTTTCAAACACGGAAAAATAAGTGAAAAAAGCAGGGAAAATGGGAAAAAGAGAATGAAGGACTGATTTTCTCTTTATAAATTATAGCCTATGTGTTATTCTGATGTATAATCCATTTAATTTCATTAAAATCCGTTCAGTAGTTTTTGCATGAAAGAGTAACAAACACACAGACAAACCTTCACAATTATAATAGTAGTAGGATCTAATTTGTTCACCGAATGCTATTATTATCATCAACTAAGCGAAAATTCACCAAATAATACCATTTTGGCGCGTTTTCTATTTGACCTACACAATTACATACCTGCCAACCGTTCCGATTTTCAATTCTTGAACGAATATACTACTAATTACAATACAATTTTAATAATACAATCGTAGAGAGTAGAAAACAACTATCTAATTTTAAATTGTTCCGAATTTAAAAAATGGAAAACCGGGTTGAAAATTGAAAAAGAAACCGTAAAAATCGAACGGGTTGGCAGGTATGCAATTAGATACGTTTTTATGCTCCCAGTCTCTTCAGTAAATAACGGCCATATTTACCACTAACCTAACCCAAGATTAACTTGCAATTAATCTTCTGATCGGTAGTTGAAGAAAGAAAACAACTAGTTTTGAGCCAATCGGAGATCTCGGAAAAAGATTGATTCCAGGTTAACCCTAGGTTAACCCTAGGTTAACCCTTTAACACAAACTAACACTTCCCACTCTTTCAGAGACCAACACACGGAAGGCCGCATCCTTCCTGGACACCAACCACCCAAAAGGGGAGAGAGATTAGCGGACAGAGAGGAGAGAGGGAATCGATTATTTTAATTGCGGCCACACCAGAACCAGCGGATTCAATTAAGTAAAAGTCGAGAGGAGGACCAACCCATCCAAAAGAGACCGAGTCAACAGTTTTCCCGATGTTTACTTCGATATGCGACGGTGTAATTACACTTCTTTTTTGCGCGGAAGGGGATTTCGGGGCAAGATGTGGGGGTTTGGGGGATTACCCCATCAGAGTGGAGGGGAGAGCTTTTGTGAGGGGGCTTAGGGTGGAAGAAAATCTTGTGCGGCTAATTCGAGTGAGCTGCTGGGTGGGTTCTGGAGGTTGTAGGTGGTTTGGCTGCGGGATTAAGGACACATTGATACGGGAAGAGATTATAATGTGTTTGCATTGTTTAAAAGGAGAGGTTATGGGGCTAGGAAGTCTTTGTAAAGACGGGTGAATTATACCGATATGTGAAGTTAATGAAACAAATAGTAATAATACAATTAGGACGTCCGGGCCCAAGCGAACCCCTTCAGTCGGAATTATGAAATTTTTATGTGAAAATTTTTTCCTTTGGTACACAGTATAGTATGATGATAAATATCTTAATTTAAAATTTTCAAGTTCCTAGCTGAATATTCAAAGAAATTACAGACCATCCGGTGGTTTTCAAAACATCGGCTAATGGGGCTGTTGCCAACCGGGAAATACAAATTTACTGCTTCAGAGATAATAATATGAATGTAGAGTATCAACTGAAAACATTTCTGGATTTCGAGTGATTTTGAAGAAAATAACTAGGTTTAAAGTTGATGTCCGGTATACCGCACACCAGGTCCGAAGGGGTCACTTCCCTGTGTTGAAGACATGGTTTTCAAAACATCGGCTAATGGGTTGTTGCCAACCGGGAAATACAAATTTACTGCTTCAGAGATAATAATATGAATGTAGAGTATCAACTGAAAAAAAAATTCTGGATTTCGAGTGATTTTGAAGAAAATAACTAGGTTTAAAGTTGATGTCCGGTATACCGCACACCAGGTCCGAAGGGGTTAATGCATATTTTTATTATTTGCGCTTCAATCGTTCGAGTTTGCCTGAAATAGGGAATACAACACTTGTAGAAATTCAGGATTTTGACCATTGGAAATCATTGATGGGGTTGTAAAACGCCTTTCTTAAAATTTGTTTTCTTCTTGTTTTGTTATTAGTTTTTTTTAAAATTAATATTGAAGAATAATATTAATTTATTTACCATCTCGAAACTAGGAACTTGCTCCCAACAGAGCAGTACGGTTTTAGAAGAGGACATTCTACAGTGGATCAGATTTTATACTTTGGACAAAAGGTACGGGATTCTCAGAATCTTAAGCCCACAAAGCACTCAGTTGCTGTTTTTTTGGATCTGACAAAAGCCTTTGACAGAGTGTGGCGAAACAAATTAATTATCAAGTTATATAGTAGCTTTGGAGTTACAGACAAGGCCCTCTCTTGGATATACGACTTCATGAGGGATAGACAAATTAGAGTTCGATTTAATGACTCCCTGTCAAAGACTTTCAAACTAAGTCAAGGAGTTCCTCAGGGATCTGTGCTAAGCCCTCTTCTTTTCTCTTTGTTCTTGGCCGGCATCGAAAAAGTAATAACCAAGAGGTGCGAAGTTGGCCTTTTTGCTGACGATATTGTACTTTGGAACTCAGATTCTAATGTCGGACAGGCGGAATCTATTATAAACCTAACTCTCTCGGAAGTGCTGGAGTTCGCAGATACACACAAATTGAGATTTAACCCATCTAAGTCCACAGTAAGCTTTTTCACCACAAATCGGCACCTATATAACTATCATCCTAACATTAGAATGAATGGTGTCTCCCTGATTAGTGAAAAACACCCCAGATATCTGGGCTATAGATTGGACCCGGAGCTCTTGAGCAATAAACATATCGAACACCTGGTGGAAAAGAGTAGAAAGAGACTCAACATTCTGAAATTCATATCTGGAAGAGACTGGGGAGCTGAGGCCAATACTCTGAGGACGACCTATACATCACTTATTAGACCGATATTGGAGTATGGAGCCCAAATATATCAATGTGCGTCTCCAACAAACCTTTTGAAACTGGAAAGAGTCCAACTGAGTGCTGCTCGTATAATCACAGGCATGCGTAATACTTGCCCTGCTGATTTAGTTCTATATGAGAGCAACCTTCAGCCTTTAAGTCTTAGAAGAAGCTCCGGACTTGTAAAGTACTTCAATAAACTTTATAGTTACGGGGACCATAATCGAACATCTACATTCCTCAAGAGTTGGACCAACAACCAAAGATTAAGGAGAAATAGTCCATTTTCTCAGATGGAGCTAAAATGGGCTATTTGGACCGGAGCGTGGAGAGGCACTCCTTGAGGCCAAATATCAACCCACTTGAAGGACTTCCCGGGGTACACTTCCAACCGGAACTAAAGACCCAAACCAGCAAAAAACACGACTGTCATGAACACCTGCTTCAGCTTGCACTAGAGATAATAAATCAAATCCCCCATGGTGATATACAGATATACACCGACGGCAGCAAAGACGAATTTAATGCTTGCGGCAGTGGAGTTTTTATCAAAACTCCTTCCTCCTCTAGACAACTCAAGTTTAAAAATCCAGAAAACTCCTCAGTCTTCAGATCCGAGCTTATAGCCATTGAGGAAGGGCTGAAATCAATAAAAGACGAACCATCCTGCCATAATATTTGGATTCTTACAGATAGTCGCAGTGCCATCCAACATCTGATGGACTGGACGAGAATTGGAGACAGAGCTTCACTTGCTATATTGGAAATTTTAAGGGATCTCACACAACAGCGGGATGTTTACGTGCAATGGGTGCCGTCTCATATAGGAGTTGCTGGAAACGAGGCGGCTGATGTCCTGGCCAGAGAGGGCGCTAATGTCCCTTCTGCCCCACGTACTAATTTGACATTCCTAGAAATATACTCTAAGAGAAAACTTATGGATCTGCAAGTATGGAAAACCCCTCCGTCACATGCCTGGTACAGGAGAAAATCTCCTGGTAGTGCCCTCACCTTTGTGGGCTCTCGTCTTCAACAAACCTGTTTATCTAGATTCTTAAGTGGACATTTAAGGGGCCTTTCTTATGAACAGGGGCAGAGAATTTTTAAGACATGTACCAAATGCAGATCTGACCCAGCCTCTCCCGAGCATATTTTGAGCTGTCTGGATTTTACTTATGACGACGTTTTACTTAAGCCTTTTTTATTTCTGGACTTTCTGAAAGTCTTTGGACTCTTGAAAGTCTTGAAAGTCTTTGGAAGTTGGTCTAGCTTTCGCTAGACCAACTGGAAATTGGAAACAACACATAATATTAATATAATAATATTGAAGAATATTGGAGGTGGGGCCTACGTGACGTCACTTCTGCTTCCGTCCGAACCAATTACACTTTCAAAGGGTTTAACCACGCTTTAATACGCTTTAATATAAAGGTTTTAATACGCTTTCGTACAATGTGTCGCACCGTAAGTGATGTCATGCGTCAAACCCCGAACCTTTCTGCACATTGTAGTTTTTCCTTTTTTTTAATTTAACCAATGATCAAATTTCAAAAAAAAAAATTAAAAATTTTTTTAAAGAAGATCTATCAAAATAAATTAAATTTGAAAAATCGTCCCTATTCGAGCTAGAGAAAGTAATCAGTCAATGATTTTATAAAATTATTTTTAAAAGGGTCATATTGTCGGCTTACAGGAGAAAGGTACTATGTCAACTCTGCACAACGGAACCTTTACTCTGGGATATTTGAGTTGATTATTTGTTTTTGTTACAATAAAATAATGAGCTGATGTTGGCAACCACCATGATAAGTTTTCGAGACAAGGCAAGCCAAAAAAATTTTAAAATATGACCGGCCTATACTAAAAGATACATTAGAAGATATTGAAAAAAAAAGTAATTTAGCTCTAAGTTGATTTTTAGTACAATAACATAAATTAAAAAAGAAGCGGAAATATTTTAAATAAAACATTAGGTGTTTATTTTGAGCTTTACTTTCATTTTTCGATGTTAATAGATGACAGATGTCACAATATGATAAGGTTAGACATAAAAGGTGCGCCATAAAAAATATATAATCTGGAAAAAGTTTGAAAGAAATATATTTTTTAAATCAGTTTTAGTGATTTTACTGAAGAAAATAAAAAATAAAATTGTAAATAATATAATAATAAAATTGTAAAAGCATTACCTTCAAACTACATTCAGTAATTTTAGTTTTGGGGTGGTTAAAGAAAGGTGGTTTCATTGTTTTATAAATACAAATTATGATAGTTAAAGCATTTTCAAAAAATTAAAAACTTTACCCCTCCGAAATAAAATTTATCCCTTTTAACCTTCCGAATAGAACATAAAAATTTCGTTTGATATATACTCTTCTGAAAATAAGGTTCTCACATTTGTTTCAATTCTTGAGCCCGTCTCTAGGCTACCCTGTTTGCCTATGATTAATGTATATTTCGCTATAAAACCCATCTGAAGACTTTAGAAGTGTGTGTGTATAATACAACAAGAAAAAAAAAGACGAATAATACATTTTTCTCGTATGTTTGAGAAAAGATTTCTCAGTTTCACTATTTTTTCGTTTTGAAAATAAACCCAAGGAGTAGATTCTCTTGTTTAGAGTCTTTTAAAGGAACAGTACTTTGCTTTTAGAATCTACTTTGTATTATACCATTAATATTCCGAGTTCATGTCTGTCAGAATACAAAGGAAAAAACCTACTTTTTTTTCATCTTTCCCCATTCTTGAGTTTTCATCCCTTAAAAATAAAACTTTCAAAATCCTCTTTGTAGTCGTGAAAAATAGAGAGGGGTGCTTTATTTAAATCTCTTTAGACTCCCAGACAGTTCTTTATTCCACAAACTGAATCGAACCTCCATTTTGTTTATAAAACGATTATAAATACGATCAATAACAATGACATGCTTCTTCATAGGGAGGAAGGTGTTTTTAAAGAAGATTGGGGTTATGTCTGTGTGGCACTCACACAATACTCAGTGTAAAAAGATTTGCTCATTGGGTGTAAAATAGCAAATACAGTGAACTCCGCTTAATATGATCACTTTTGTTCAAGAGTAGAATGATAAGGGGACATACATAAATTACGTGAGGAATTTTTTTCCAAAATCTTAACCCCCCTCCCCCCCAAGTGAGATTTACCGACAACCTTTAAAAATACTTTTCTATCCTTTTCGCTTGCATTTTACTTAAAAAAAAAGAAAATCGTATAATTTCTAAATTAAAAGGTTGACGTGAGATTTTAATCGACCCCCCTCCCCCCTTGGTGAGATTTTTCCAAACCCCTCCCCCCCCCTTTTTGACCTCACGTAATTTATGGATGACCCCTAACAATATCCGGTGGATAACAAAAAGCGATTTGATACTAAAAAGTTTAAAACAGCGTAAATCAAGTGTTTGCTTCAAAGTCACGACTATGTTGTTCTAATTGAAGAATTGAAATCTACTACCTTTTTATGTATTTTCCAACTTTTACACCCTTAAAGAAAAACATGAGAATAGAACATATACCACAACTAAATTAATGACTCATTCTGCATGATTTTTGTACTAAAATTGGACTTCTAACGATAAATAAAGGATGATTTTAGCGGATTTCAAAAGATTATTATAATAAGGGAAATGTTGGTCACATAAAACGATACAGTTTGCTTTAAATTAAATAGGAAAGATCGAGAGCGGTTAATTTTGATAACATTATCCGATTGATAGCATTATCCGTGATCACATTAAGCGGAGTAGACTGTATAGGAAATTCTATGATAACTAATTGTGTATTTTGTATGGTTATTTGGGGTTAAAGGGGTTATGGGTTTTCTTATCTTTCCTGACAAGGGGGGATCAAAAATGATTAAAAACTTGCTTACCTTGCTTTTCTCTACGCAATATATCAATTCCTAAATAAATGATATGTGGCAATATAACCAACCCAATGGAATATCTCCAAGTGAAATTCATTCCAATACCGAAATCTTTAGATAGATATCGAGACCTGATCCAAAATTACAACAAAAGGCGCATATCAAACCCCTAGCTTTCTCTCTCTCTCATTATTCTCTTCCAACATCATTAAAACTTGGAATAAGTTTGCGGTGATTAATACCAAAAGCCGCCCCCTTTTTAGCTTCCATTTGTCCCAGTCGCCTTTGATGCTGTAACCGTAACCTCCAGCATGGGCGTTTTCACCTAATTACTTTCTTATTGTTCCTCTCTCTCTGAGAATAGGAGGAGAGGGTTGAGGGAAATTGACACTTTTCTCTCTGCTGTGGCACTTTCCACCAGCAGTTGGAGGGAACTTTTCTCTTTTGCAACGAACAATTTTGGCGGATAGATTGTTTTGGGGGCTTAGGGGGTGTTGGGAACGTTTTGGGGATGGGTTGAAGGGGGATTGCTGCGTTTCTAAAGAAGAAAGTTAGGGGGGTTACTCTTTGGGTAGAGTGGTGCTTTGAACTGCTGTTTGGAGGCGAGGAAACTTTTCGTGGAAGTGCGTGATTTTTGTTTAGATTGTTAGTCTAGTCGAGGAATATTAACATTAGAGTAAAAATAGTTTGTCTAAAGGCTCCCCCAGACGATCAACTTGGTTTTCATTGTGTTCGTCAACATGCGATGTTTTCAACCGAGCTTAAGGGAAGTTTATGGTTGAAATGTAAAGTTGAGGATTTGGTCTTCAACTTCAAATTCTTGGTGCGTGGAGCTTAATCGAAACATGCCATTAAACATTAAAAAAATAATACGTAATTATAAATGAAAAATAGCAATGGAATGAAAATAAAATTTAATTTTACATAATTTAAAGTACAAAAAATATCAAAATATCCATTTGATCATTTCATGTGTACTATTCGGAATTACCAATAGTAAGTTATGTTAAAATACAGTAAAATCTTAAAAGGGCTTTTAATTTATATGAAAGGAAAATGTAAAAGTATCTTCGCCTCAATAAAAAAAATTATTTTATATAACCTAAAAAAGTGTTTGCCTTCACACGTGAAGTTAAAAAAAGTTTGTTAGAGATTTTCTTGAATTTAAGCGTAAAATAATTTAGTAGTTTTAAAAAATATTGTCAAGCTGAAAATTATGAAAATAAAGTAGAAAAATTTGTGTTCCTTATCTATGAATTTCCTTAGAAAATTTTATTTCAGAATTCACTTCCTTCTTTTAATACTGAATAAATAAAATCGCTTTGCTATACACTATATTAGTTATTAGAGTCATAGTAATACTAAAAATAATGTTACATTTACAAAGCATTAATATAAAATAGCATGAGCATCAACATGCAGTTTTTTGAAACATTCATTCCGCTTTCATCCCCCTAAAAAATGTTATTGGATATAAAACCCACCATTCATATCCATCTGGCACCTTTCAGATAATAAAGTGCTCCAAAAAAAGATACAAAACTAACGATATTAGAAAAACACGTCTCTCCAACTGCGCACACAACGTCAAAAATCGACTATCCATCCCAACAAAACTAGGGGAGAGAGAGAGAAAAAGAAGACGAGGATTTCAATTTAAGCGTCCCAAGATTAAGATTTTGATAAATATCACCGTCCTCCTTTTCCTCTGGAACCTTCCCACAGACTGCGAAGATTTATGGCCAGCCGACGAAGTGAGATTCCGTGTATACCATCTCGCCCAAACTGAAACATCATCCATAACAGTGACCGGGCCTAACTACTTTTCAAAAACTTTTACGGTCTCGCTCTTTCACCTCAAGAGTGTGCAGTCGCAGTCACAGTTTTACTGTGGTGGATGAAGGATTTTTGAAATATGTACCTAGTGGTTGGGATTAGTTTGACTAATAGGGTGTTTTAGGTTCGGTGATGTGTTGACACGGACGTAGCTATAGCTTTTACAAGGGGGGGGTCCAGAATTTATTTTGCGAAAAAAAGCAAACACATTACATAAACTTATGTTAAAATCCATTTGACACTCAATCAAAGCTGCTAACTTTCAATAAAACATAATAAAGGTTTGTAAAATATTTATGTATGATAAAGAAAACAAAGCTAAAACAGTATAAATAAAATAATTACTTTAAAGTACTAAATTCAGCCTTTTACGCCTAGATGCTAACTTATTTATAATTTCTTCTGAATCCAATTGCACCGCCAAGTCCCGATGAACATTCATCAGAGCAAGTCCAGTAAGTCTGTCATCTCCCATTTTATTTCTAATGTAGGTTTTTAACCTCTTCAGATGAGAGAAATTTCGTTCAGGGGTCGCAGTAGACACAGGGAGTGTAGCTAATATTATAAGAAGCTTTTTGGTTTAAGGGAAAAACAATTCCATCGCACTGATCAACGGCTTCTAGAGAAGTGGCAGGTTTTTCGGCAACCGATTTCCAGTGATTATATTAAATTTTAATTCAATATAATCACTATCCCTTTAATTGAAACGCAACTTGTCTAATAGGTGCCAGTATATTAGGAGTAAAAATATTCATCTGTGTGAAATCTTCCCAGTAATTTGCAATTTAATTTTGCTAAAAACACTTGTAAAATAAAAATGTCTTCACTAAAAACGAACATTTTTGCTCATTTCAGTACTTAAATACAATTTTTAACATGCGCTGTAATTTTCAAGAACAATTTTCATAAGAATTAGAGATAAGTCGATGATTTAATGGTGCAGAAACTTTAACCGAACAAAAGTCCAGAGAAAATAATATCTAAAGCAGTGTTTCCCAAAGTGGGGCGCACGCCCCACCGGGGGCCAATATGATTTTCTAGGTGGGCAATTTGAAAGCTTCAAATAAAATTCCCCCTCATTTCTGGTTCAAATATAATTTTTTCATAAGAGAGGACTTACCTTTTTTCGCTTCATTGTCATTTTTTGTGGATGTACTCGCTTCGGCTATTTCTTCATTTTGGGGAAGTTCGCGAGGTAATTATCTTTCGTTTTTAGAAAAAAATCCCAACAGAGATTGTTGAGTAGTACGTTTCATAGTGTTTTTAAAGACTACGTTTATTTTTATTCAGTAACTACTCACACGTGCACACAAATAAGCAGTTAGAGAACAAGACTGCGCAATACGAAAAGACACATAAGGTGAAAGGATGGCCATGTGGTAGAAGTCTTTCGCTAGCTCTTAAATCCACCCACGAAAGAATATACTATATGTCTATGGAAAAGAGATTTATCTCTATGAATCATTAATGAAGTGAAAATCATGAATATGAATCATGAGTCTTTAATCACTACGAAGAGCTCTGGCGCCTGTGCTTGACTGTGCGCAAGATTTGAAAATATAGGTATTCAAATGAAAAAAAATTGATGTTCAGGCCAAGGGGGGGTTCGGACCCCCTAAACCCCCCCCTTATATACGTCCATGTGTGTTGATTTTTAACGTTGGTTAAAACGCGAAGAACGGAAAAGGAGGCGGTTTTGAGTTTATATAATTAAATTTGTTTGAAATGTTTTTTTTTTCAGGTTTCGCTCATCTTTGAGAAGTTAATATTTGGAGCTTTCTTCATTAGCACATTTGTATTCTAGGGGGCGGTTCAAATATTACGTATCGTATGTGGGGGGATTTCTACTTACTATTAACCATTGGCCGATCAGGCATTTCGTCACATACATTTCAGATATTTAAACCCCAGTGGCGTATAGATGGTTTATTGGAGTTTCTTGGTGCAAGGTAATAAAAAAACGGTCAAAAACGTCAGTCACATTTATATAAATTTATTCCGGATGGGGCCCATACTTATTCCTCATCTTGCATTTAATAGGTCCAATGTAGCTCCTTTGTCCATAAGAAAAATTGTGAGTAATTAAGTCCCATGTGCCAAAGGGGTGCTGGGGGTGTTCCCCCTATTTTTTTTTGAAATTTGACTATAAGAACTGGTTTTTAACTAGTTTTGGTACTCCTAGTCTGAACTTGGGCTATACATGTTTAGTTAGAGTTTGCAAAGTTGTAAAGAATAGTAACGCTGACAAAAGGGATATTCCATCCCCCGAAACAATAGCACGCAATTTTTGCATCGTTTATTTGCACAAATAAAACGTTGTTTGTAAATTCATGATTTTTGCACAATAGTTATGCAAGTTAACCAGCAAAATAAACATCTTCAAAATTGCTTCATGAAGCGTCTGCGTTGCGTTTTAATTGCAGTCTTCCAGCAAGTAAGTCTGCTGTTTGTCTACAGCAATTTTGAAACCATAGTAAAGACATTTCAGCAATCTTAAAAAAATCTACAAATTTTCTAAATCAAACTGGGGATAAAGTGTCCCAATACCCTTCAATTTTTGAAGCAATTTGCAGATTTTTTTTGCTGGTTAATTACATTATTTAATTTCTTACAGGTTTTTTTTTCATTTTGTAACATAGATCTTTAAATGTGTAAATTATTAGAAAAAAGAAGTGCAGATTCATACAAATAAAGCAATAACAATGTTACAAAATTTTCACGTAAACATCCCACTTACGCAATGTCATGGCATTTTTTATCAGGACATTACAATATTTATCTCTAACTTAGTTTTCAAATGTTTCAATGCAGATAAGACAACAAATCTATTACAATTTCATCCAGTGAATATTTAAACATTCTAAGACATACGCTTCAAATCTTTTAAAATATAGCTCTCCTAACAATCCAATTTCAGCGAAAGAACAAAGAAATCGTGCAAAAAAACATTTTATTCTTCCAACCAAGTCGTCTTTCCCCTTATTCTATTAACGCTCTTTTTTAAATGAAATTCCGACTGTGCCCGAGATTCAAACTCCATAAACATCTATTTCGATAAGTAGAAACCCTTTTGAATAATAAATTAGCTGGTTTTTTACACAGAAATCCTTTCCTCAGTAGAAATGAAGAAAAAAATACGCGAAGAACTTTCATTTTCTTCTGAAAAACTTGGGGCCGTCCATCTTCATTTTTGATGGTTTTTCGCTATTTTTTTAATATATATGCGTTTTTACATTCATATATGCATAGAGAACTTTGGGCTCGGGATTATCTTAGAAATTCCATCCGTACGGAGAGCATTGAAGGGAGTCAAAGCTGCGTTTTCTGATTTATGGGTACGATTCAGCTGACAGTGAGAATAAATGAATTAGCATATCCTACTATTTTGAAAAATAGCCTGATGAGAATTGTCGGGATGCGTATTACTTAAAAGTAGAAGTATTTGAATTCGTTACTGTCTATCACTTGGTTTTTATTATTAGATTCTAATTAATATTCACAAGCGAATAGTTAGATTCTTCGTTATTGATTTTTTTTTCGGA
Source organism: Tetragnatha versicolor (assembly GCA_024610705.1). NCBI lineage: Eukaryota > Metazoa > Arthropoda > Arachnida > Araneae > Tetragnathidae > Tetragnatha > Tetragnatha versicolor. Next base: position 70,540,867 of record JANDEH010000001.1, read on the forward strand.
ATAAAAGTCAGTATCACCAACGTTTTGGGTATTCAAGTAACCCGAAAAATGAAATTTCATTTACGAATATTTTTTAATATTCAGCCCTAATAGAATTCTTTAAGTTTTTATGACTTTCGAAGTAAAGAAAACAAATTTCGAAAGTTATCAACTTTCTTTTAATTTTTTTATTTAGTTCGTTGATCATACGTTTCATGAAAAAATAAATCCCAAACATTAGAAATCAGCTAGCAAAAACTAACATTGTGTCAAGCAAATAAACGACGAAACTCTTTATTGTGAGAGTTGTAACTCAAATGGCTTGTTTTACTATGGCTGTTAAATTGAAATATTCTACAATTTTAATATCTCTATCAAATAAAAGAAACAAAAATAACATATAAATTTGCATCTGTGTAATACTTAGCTTAGTTGTAGTTTCCAATGTTAAAATCCCCTTTTGAATGGATTAGTCTAAATTTACACTACATTCATTCTACTATCATTAACTAGATAGTCTTAATGAGTCTCATTTTCCATTGTGTGTAATGGGCTGGTATTCCGGATTCCATTCTTCATTCTACTAGCCTTTATGTGAGTACAAAGGCTTGGCTGTTTTAAACTCTACCTTTCTTGTTATAATGTATCAATGAGGCATTAAAATATTTTTAAGCATGAATTTTACATGAAAGTTTAATAAAAAAAAGTGGAAAAGCAATAATTGAGAAAGTGAAACATATATTAGCTTTTTTAAATATTCTGTGCAATTTGTATTTCAGTACTTACATTTTTACTTTTGACTATAACTATTTTTATCACCTTTCATTGAATTATTTCTCTTTTCAATGAATCTTCTATCATCTACTATAAATCCTTTTTTTTACCTTCTGGATTTTTGGATGGTAAATGTAACACATTTTTCGTTTTATCACAGTTTTAAGTCGTAGCTGCTAGAATGAATTGGAAACTTAATATTTGTTTATCTAGGCACATTGCATTAGGCACATTTCTCAGCATTTCTCTTAACTAACTGACTATACATATGTATTAAACCATTCAATCTTTAATTCATACCAAACATGAATATTCATATTAAACATGGATAACTTTTACACAGAATATCTGTACCGAAGACCGAAAAATTTGAGGCACCAAACGCAAACTTTTGTGTTCAGATTGCCCACCACCCCACCCCATGATACATATTCTCTGTCACCATCGCTCTACCCACGTCATTTTTAACGCAAAAAACTGGAGGACATGCAATAAGCCAAAACCACAAAAGAAGCCCTGGAAAACCAGCGCCGTTTTTCAGGAAACGCAGAGGCCTTTCTTTTTCTTTCTTTATTTTTGAGCACCGCTGTAAAATATGGATAGCCCTTTCTTCCTCGTATCTCTTCCCATTTTTCTCGCTTCTTCTTACACCTCTATGGGCGATCTTTCTTCTGCTGCTCTATTTCTGTTTCTCGCTTCGATAAAAATAAAAAAATGACACCGAGAGAAAAGTTTTATTGCAGCGCTAGTCCGTTGGACTGTCTATTCGATGTTATTCTTATACTTTGTGTTGCGTTTTCCAGTGGTTTGCCAAGAATGTAATGAAAAGGAAGATGACACAAAGAAGTAGTCTTTTTCCTGAAAGTTTAGGGACTAGATTCGGTCCGTGGAGTCATCATTCATGGCATAGATATGTCAAGATTCGCGCCTAAGTGAGGAGTTTTGTGAAGGAATTCGAATATAGTTTATATTTTGTTTCGAGAGTAACTAGGTCATCAAATCCTGGAATAGTTAAAAACTTCTTGGCAATAAAATTTCGATTGACAAATTTCCAAATTAATGTCAACATGATAACTTTTTTGGGGGTTCGGTTCATCAAATTCTGGAATAGTAGAAAACTTTTTTGCAATAGAATTTTGATTGACAAATTTCCAAATTAATGTCAACATGATAACTTTTTTGGGGGTTCGGTTCATCAAATTCTGGAATAGTAGAAAACTTTTTTGCAATAGAATTTTGATTGACAAATTTCCAAATTAATGTCAACATGATAACTTTTTTGGGGGGTTCGGTTTATCAAATTCTGGAATAGTAGAAAACTTTTTTGCAATAGAATTTTGATTGACAAATTTCCAGATTAATGTCAACATTATGGCTTTTTTAGTGGTTTAAAAAATTAAAACGGCCCAAGTTGATTTTTGATTTTTCTATAATACGTTTGCTAAAAAAATATTTTAAGTAATAAGATAATTATTAAAAGTCGAAATTTACCGAATTAGTAATAAGGTTCAAAAAGGGTAACATCTAGAATATTTTTAAGAGATACATTCAAAAGTCATTGTTTTATTTTTCTTAATTGCCTAGGGGAAGTGTAATTTTACAGACTTCTCCCCGTGCAAGGCAAATCACAGCTAGTAAATTTAATTACATTAAAAAGTAACAATAAAATGGTTTTTATACTCATATGTGAAGGAAATAAGATCATATCAAAATGGTGTGTTACCCTACTATATAGAGCTGAACTGTTAACGTTTGTCTTTATAAAAATTCAAGTCTTAGGGGAACTAGTACGTAGGTGAATAAATAATTACAAAATAATTTGAAGTAAAATAAATTACGTCATACTCAAAGTAATACCTATAAATTTCAGTTTTTATATTTTCAAGAAATCACTGAAACATAATCCGAAACTTCGTCTAGTTTGGGGATTTTTGCTATGATCTTAAATAGCCCGGATAAAATAGGTAGAAAAGATCATACATTTGGCTTAAACTGGGACAGTAAAGTTCTCCAATTTCCGATTTTAAGCGTCTTTTTCCTGTAAACTGACTATTTACGTTCAAAATCGTTAATATATGTGGCGACTGTCTAGTTTTTTGCCCCTCTTGTAAGCATGTTTCGTATAAAACATTATTGTCACCAAGCTTATATTCAAGATATTTTTTTCTGGTGTAAAGCTTAAAGATAAAATTTAGAACATAAAACGCAATGTTTTTTTTATTTCGCCGTAGAAATTTTATCACGCTTGAACATCTCTTTGGGACTTATCTCCCCACACGCGCTGTTTCGCTCCAATCGAAGCATAGTGAGGCCCAGAGGAACTGATAATTCTCAAAAACCGAGCTTTATATCCCTACAAAACCATCCCTTTAGTGCAAAGTATTCTGTTTTAGAGCGTGGTTAAAAAGTTTGCTATGGTCATAAAAGAAAATACCCATAACGAGGATGAATTTTGTGCTTATTTTTTGAAAAGAAAGTAACGTTATGTTTATCTTTAATAAGATACATAAAAATGTCTAATTTTTTAAAAAGAAGAACAGCTTTACAATACTATTATTGTATATAATTTTAGATTTCATCTAAAAAGTTATTGAAATTATTTCCATTATTTCTCTTTAATAAAACAACTACCTATAATTTGAAATCATTATATTTTCTGTACGAAATATAATGTATTGTTAAATTAAAACGTGATTTAGATAAAGCGCTAATTTTCAATTAGTTTAACACTAAATCTGGGAATCTGTTACTGGAATCTGGGAATCTGCTAGTTTGGGTTAAATAAACCGGACCAACCTTGCTGGGATTAAGCCTGTAGGTGGTCGACTTTGTATTTGTAAATATCTAGTAACATTAACTATTTTAAAATCTGATTATATTGAGTAAAAGGAAAATTTCTGTTAGCTTAACCTTTTAAACGCCGCAATTCAAATTTCGAATTAAAGGTTCTGATTTTCGGCTTAAATGGCGTTTTTCATCATTACTAAAACCATTTTAGTCATTTTTTAGCAGAAAAAAATTCCTAAGTATGATTTTGAGGATGTTCCCATTTGAGAACATTGGCGTTTGGGGTGCAGTTTTCAGGGGGATTTCCAAAACCCAGATATTTTACAATTAATTCAAATAAAATGATTGAAATAGGTTTCTGCTCAATAATTATGAACATTTTAATGATAGTGGACGGTTTTATCATTTTTATTATCCATATTTGGATGATTAAGTAAAATTTTATAGATTTTCATGAGAAAAAATTTACATGTTTTTTTACGTACGCGAAGCTTTTCCGCACATTTTTCATGCACTATGGGTAATATTTTAGTATAAAAAATACAAAGGAGTGTTCATTTATGCGCTTCAAAGCTAAGCAGTTACGTGTCTGTTGGAAAAATTAGTTTTTATTACGGTTATATACGGATATCTAGCATAAAATCCACTAATTGCATTCAAATCTAATTAGCTTTCAAAAGTGATAATCATAATTATCTCAACTGATTCATTAAAGCTGTCTTTCTCATGGAAGATTCCGAACTGAACCACATATCTCTTACATCAAACTTACGTTAGAAGAGTGTTTTGAGATGCACACACTTTTCCTTATTTTCAAAATTCTTCAATTTTATCCTAAAATTTTTATGTAAAAAAGTACTTGAACAAAATATGTACGCAAATCCTCAGAAGCACTCCAAATATGCTATTTGCATAAACTCTTATGATAATTACTGAAAATTAATCGATCGGGGAGTTAGAAATATATTCAAGTGTAAGAATCTGCTATAAAGATTTGGCCTTTATTTTATCCATAAATTAGGTGAAAAAATAAAAATTACAGATTTTTGAATTTAAAACATTATTCTTAACTTGTTTAGATCCTTTGAGACAGAAAAGTTTCAAAAAATTAAAGAAAATAGGAAATAACTTGAATTTTTGCGTGTTATAAATATCCCCTCAAATACTATAACCCAAACGCCGATGTTCCCATTTGGGAACATATACGTTGTATTGGTAATTACTCTTCAAAATTGGAATATGAAGCTATTCTGTCAAGCCAAATGGGAAGACGTGTACTTAAGCTACCTTAACACAGCAAAATTATTTAAAACTAAATTTATTTAAAATTTTCACAAGTTGAAACTTGTGCAACTTTTGGAAGAGCCAAAAAATCTCTAATTTTGATGTAAATTCTACAAAAAGGATTAAATTGCAAGTGAAAAACTTTTGCAGTAAAATAACTTTATATCTTTGAGTTGCTTTCTACCAAGTATCAAATTCCTACATGAAAAATTAAGTGGTTAAAAAATTCCATAAAATGATGTTCCCATTTGGGAACATCGGCAGGTAAAAGGTTAAAGCACATGAGCCATAAAGAAATAAATTAACATAAAATGTAGCCAAAATTAATTCCTTTCACTTAATGTAAAACACTAGCCCCAACACTCAAGCAGTATGAAAGTAAAATATATTGGTTTTAACATTTTAATGAACGGAATTTGTTTTCAAAGTACAGTAAAGCACCGTTTATACGTCTCTCATTTATACGTCTTTTACATTTATACGTCGTTTTCGCTAAGTCCTAATTCATTCAAATAATCAAAATTGTTTTCAATTAAACGTCTTTTCATTTATGCGCCGTTTTACGTCGGTCCCTTGAAAGACGTATAAACGGTGCTTTACTGTATAATATAATTATATTTTACATAAAAAGAATTGCAATAGTTTAAAATTTTAATGTCTTACAATTGAATCGTCAGTTTGAAGAAGGGAATAAGTCCAAAAATCAAGTTTTGAGAAAATTGAAAAAAAGAAATGGAATTTTCATTGTATGGATATCGATTTCACAACTTCAAGGGGCGATATCTCCCTATAGGGGTTAGTTATTTTCCCCCCTCTTCACCCATGTGTAGGGCAAAGCTTGGAGATTGTTTTGAGCACCAAAAGTCAATTTGTCATTTTTTTGGACTTCTTCCCTTCTTCAAACTGACGATTCAATTGGTGTTCTTCAAAAAAGTCAGTTTCAAAAAAATACTTTTAAAAAAGCAATACATCCCAACTTAGTAACTTCAAAACACACTAGAAAATATCGGTGAAACAATCTTTTTTTATTTTTAAAAATTGCACATCAAATTCAAAACACGACTTTAAAACAAGCCACAAAGTCAAAGAAGTTTCATTGAAACTACATCCCAAACACCTTCCTAATAGCTTGAGGTCACACACAAGCAAACCGTAATGACACGGAGAGGGCATGGACCACGTATCTTCAACAGATGGCGCCTAATGATTTACGGAGGACATATTTACGCCCATTTGATTACGCGCTTTCTTTCGCTTCGTAGAAGTTTGATGTTGCGGCTGCATAAATAGCTATTTATCCCTCCTAATGGCCAAATATTATATTTTTTAAGAAGTGACATCAAAACTTTATCGTACGGTATTTTTTGTAGATGGATTTGTTCGGTAAAGATGCGGTAAACGATCTCTGGAGTTGATGGCTGATTAGGAAGGTTGAGTTTGAAAGTTTTAGATTCCTGCTGAGCTTATAAAGCTGCCGTAATTTGTTTATCGGATCTTTTTTTGTTTAATTTTTTATTTTCTTGCACTTTTGGGGATATATCTCTGATTTCATGAATTTAATAAAGGTTTTAAGCGTACCTGAAAATATTGGATGATCACATATTTAAGTATATTTAAAGAAATCGACATTTACATTCAAAACTATTTTTATTTATAATTAGTTGTATTTTTAAGAATCACTGTTACAGTTAGAAACAGTTATAAGAATCACTATTTTTAACTTCATTTAAAAAGAAACTTGAAGCAACACAACCATGTTATTTAAGGTAAATATTTTGTCTTTATTGTTTAAATACCGTTTCTAACTTAATTTCCTAACTGTTAAATATATTCTTAATTTCTAATTAAAATAAAATAAATAAATAAACGTTAATTAAAAAAACGTTCAAATCTTCAAAAGTAGAGAGTTAGAACATATCATTTATTACTTTGGGCCAGATTTTCCTTACTTAACTTTCTGTAGGAGGTGTTTTAGCATACTATTATTTAGTCCTTTTAGATTTTTTAAACCTACAATAAAAATATAAAAAAACACTTTTCCTGAGATTGATAATTAAAAAGTTTTCCTATATGCCTCTGTAAAACAGTCTAGTTTACATGTTTTCTTTAATTTTTACGAAGGTTTCTTTGAATTCATGGTTAAAAACACATTTTCATGGTAGTTAAAAAATAAAAAATCCCATCTCAGTATTCTTCCAACTAGAGAACAAAAATTCTGCATCTTACTATCGAACTTTAGAAACACAAATTACAGTTGGTTTCCAAAAGTCTTTTAATGGAAAAAGAAACCAAAGAAAGCTGTAAATTTGGGTTTCTGAAACAAGAATAAGTTCAGTCCAGAAGGACTATTAATATCTTTAACAAACCACCGTAAACATGCATCCATATTTCTTAAATTTCTAAAGGATATGTTTTGTTACATCAATATTAGCATAGTTATGAGTAAACACTCTAAACTTTTGAACGCGTCTAAAAACTTACAGGACTTGAAAAGAAATATAAAAGACGGCTTTTCGATACACCAATTTGAATAAGTTCCCCCTTCTTTATGCTTATTTCCATTATGATTGATGGTTCCAGTTTGTAAATCATAAGAACGGTGAATCTGTTTTCTGTTTTTAACGAAGTTTTCGAAGTGTGCTGTAAACACACATAAGGGATACTTGTTCTTTCTAAAAATTGGTTTTCAATATTTTTTTTTCAAAGAAGTGCGTTGCTTTTGAAATAAGTTGTAGGCTTTTCATGTAAGTAATGTAGTTAGGATAATAAATGTACATGATTGTAATTCCTTTTATATTAACATCATTTTGATCGAAGCAAAAAATTAACTTAAAAATGTTTATATTAATTCTTTTTTTTGTCTTAACCCATTAACGCCCATTGATCTATTTTTAGATCGCTAAACATAGTGTCAGAAATGGTCTTTTAAATTACCTTAAATTTACCCCACAAAAACAAAACTGCTCATATGGCAAGATAAAGCCTTCCGTCAGAATAATCTAATGTGTTTTTTTCGTTTGCAACATTTATTTTGTTACAGTGATGGGCAAAACTTTGCCTTGGAGTTTCATTTTGCAATTTTTTCTTCTTTGTTCATGTTTTACGAGAAATCTATAAAAATATACCACAAATTGAATCCTTTTCAGATTTTATTTTATCTTTATAGATGTAGCTATGAGGATACAATGCAGATTTTTGTAAAAACTAATTTATTTAGTGAAAAATTACGACCCAATATTGCTGATCTAAAAATAGATCACTGGGCGTTCGGGTGTTAATTTTTTATGTGATGCTTACAATATGATTATTCAGATTTTTCGACTCTAAACTGTAAAAAATGAACAGGATAATACTCAGTAATATTCAGGATGGACACAAATACAGATTTTCTTCAGAAATTGATCATTATATTATTGTTAATTAAATTTTATAATTTTTCTGGTGGACGAATGATTGCAAATAGTATTATTTACTCAAGTTTATTCACATTAATTTGTTGATACAACTTAAGTCCATGCAAGCATTTTGTTTTGATATACATTATAGGTAAAATTAATAGACAATTAAAAGTTTTTGAGGAGAAGTAAAAATCTTAAATTGATAATTGTAATAATTTTTTTTAATTCGCCCTAAAACAGCTTTTACAGCCTTAAAATTGACGTTATGGCAGAATAGTAAGTTAATTGGAAAAGTATAGTTAATTAGAATAGGCCGAAAAAAGCTTCAACACGCTGCAATTTTTATGTTGCCGAATAAGTTACATTTTATTTCATGAATACCATTATTTTATAATAAAACTAATCCATAAAATTTACAAAAAATCACCTAATGCATTTTATTTAACTTAAATACACAATATTATGAAATATTATTTCTATAATATACATATAAATTTAAAGTTCTTGGTTCAATTCCCACTTTTTCACCAATTATTACTTTCATCATAGGCTATTCATATAATAAATCTTGGGTAAATTATTTAATTTTATAATTATTTAATTATTTTTTCTCAGATTTATAAATAAATATGCATTTTTTTAAAGAAAAATACTAATAGGTATATTTATTTTATATTTTTTATGATTTTTTGAGGTTCTACTATTACTTAGCTCTGTGACAAAAAATATCCTCCGAACGCCCAGTGATCTATTTTTAGATCAGCATATTTTAACGAAACTAATGACTGTTTTCACAAAATTTGTTCATAATATTCATATTAAAGGCAAAATACACCAGATTCATGATTTTTATTCAAATCACCCAAAAAAATAATAGTTTGGGCGTTAATGGGTTAATAGATATAACATTAGAGTTTTTTACTAGCAATACCATGCCACACTAAACTGTATTTTAATTTTTATGAAAACTTTAATTCAACTTAACCGATAAAGAATGTCTTCCCCGAAATTTTGGATCACCAGTTAAAAAAACTAATGCAACATTTGCAGTAAAGTATAATTATCATTTTTCTAGGTTTCACAAAATATGCAATACATATATTTCATCGAAATAAGCGCAATATTTTCGTATTTCTATTAACAACGAAACAAAACGAATACCTTTTTAATGAGTATCAAACATTTGAAATCCTTAATAAATACTTGAACAAGATAAATGGGATTCATCATTATAAACATACAAATTTCTTTTGAATCATTCAATTTATTTTAGTTTTTATGTACAACAAACTAAACTTCACTACTTCAAACTATTTCACAATTATTACACAGTTATTTATTCCCCCCTTAGATACAGGTTAATTTAATTTTATCACGCTCATCTCTTAAATAGCATGTAATTGAAGTTGTTATCCGATTTGATAGGGTTGGTTAGGGAATTAGTCTGCACAAACAACTCCCTTAGTTTGAGAACAAAGTATATCCACAACCCATTATCACAGATCATTACGGTCTACTTCCGAAATTCATATAATGTAGGAAATTAGCTGAAAGAGTAAGGGGTCTATTCGGATGTATTAACTTGTGATATTTTAACATTTGTTTTGAATATAAGGTTGTTTTATCTAAAATGGTGATAAAGACATTCATTAACAAACCTTTGGTCATGAATCTGTTTATCCCCATTATAGTTGAAGAGAACTATAAGCTAAAACTATACCTCAACGAGGTATAGCTTTCGAGAAAATCGCGACAGAAAAGTCATGACGTCACATCCGGTTTACGCCAAAAAAAGTGGGAAACGAGAACAATGTTATTTCGATATGTTTGCAAACTAAGATGTAATATATACACTGAACATGCATGCGTGCACCGTGGAATGAAATAATAAAGTTTTTATTGCATATGGCGTCACATTTTTTTGAAAAATATTAATTGCTGCAGAGGTACCAAATGATTGCTTAAAAATAAAAAACAAATTAAAGGTTAAATTTTGTGAGTTAAAAATACTCTTATTTGAATGCTTAGTATCTCTTCTCTAAGATTGTCTCCTCTAAAAAAAGTTCCGATGTGTAGCTCTGCATTAGGGTGTATCGAAAAAAACTTTTTTCGATTTTGATGACGCATTAGTGCAGAAAAGTTGTCTAAAGAGGCAGAGAGTAAATGTGAATTTTTTCAGAATTTTCGGATAATATCTTAAGGTGCCACATTGGTCCTGAAGGTTCCCATGTTAATCCTATGGAGCGCGCAGCCAAAAAGGCCGAAAATTGGTTTTTCGCCCCTCGCTCCTATTCTAATCACACGACAAATGGCTTCCCTCGAGTTATGGCTCCTCTATGGTGTATGCTACCCGAAAAAACTTGAAGAACAGCCTAAATATCTATATTATGTTGATTGTGAGCTATTTTGAACAAGAAAATACGCGATTTTCAACGAAATTAGAGCCCCCAAAAAGCGTAATATAACGCTTTAGGCTATAATTCAAGTTTTTTTGAGTAGCATACATCTTATAGAGTCCATAACTTGAGGGAAGACTTTGTCGTATGGTTAGGGTAGAAATGAGGGGCGAAAAACTAATTTTTGACCTTTTTGGCTGCTTGCTCCATTGGATAAACATGGGAACCTTCAGGACCAATGTGGCACCTTAAGATATTATCCGAAAATTCTGAAAAAATTCACATTTACTCTATGGCACCTTAGACAACTTTTCCGCACTAATGCGTCATCAAAATCGAAAAAAAGTTTTTTCGATACACCCTACTTTGCATATATTCTTAGATGATATATCCAACTTCACAATTTTGTTAACTACCCTATAAAGAGAAAGAGTTATGTTTCCAACCTGAAAACTTCTCAGTTTTACGCATGAAAAGTGAGGCTAATAATACGGAATCCTTAAACACGATTTTGTTTCTTTAAAACAACGCATGATCCAACTAACATTATTGTTCTTTTAAATTACACGGCATTTAGAATCCCTTAAAGAGAGTTCTAACTGCAGCAGCACGTAAGAATGCTTGGCGTTTAATGACACTAAACAAAGAAAACGTTGGATTTAATTTTGAGTGTTTTCACCTCACACACTAGGTAGAACACTCTCTTTAAATGGTAAGGGGGGGAATCTTACTTGAAAGTAATGGCCACCCATAGACTTTAAATTATATGGAATTCGAAAGTGGTTTCTTTTAAAAGGTAAGGAAAAGAAAAACCGCCAAATGAGGTCTGAAGTATGAATTTCAGGCGTCAGTTTAAAATTTATGAGACAGAAGGTACTAAGCATGGATCGTATATCATAAAATAAATTTTCTTTTATTGGATCGCTTTATGGTGATGGTCGTTTAACCAAGTAGTGAAGTATAAATATTACATATTGTTTGGCGAAAATGAACACTAATTGTGAATGGTTAAGGTTAGAGTGGAAGAATTCATATTTAGAGTAATGGTTTAGAATAACTTAAAAACTATCATTCCAGAAGGAAGTATAAATATACTTGGAAAAGTTGAATTTAGGGTTCGAGACTACTTCCTCAATATTAGGAAAGAATGAACTATACATTTTTCCACTTTGTATTTGTACATAGAAAAATGTAAAGATAAGAAAAATGAATTACGAATTTATTTTATACTACATAAAAATAAATTTTAAAAAGTAAAAATAGTTTTTAAAAGAAATAATATTTCTTTGATAACTTGTTTCCATGTAAGAAACACACAGAAGTTTATGAAGGTAAACTATACGTAAATTTATCGTCTTAAAAATGTCGTATATGTTTACTGTTATTTCCACTCAAAAAGTTTGGAGATCGGTTTTTAAAAGCAGAAAAAATCATTAAGCCATTAGTCTTTTTGTCATCTTAAAACTAATCATTCAATTACAGTAATTGGAAGATATTTGGATATACATAAAAGCAATTAAAATCACGAACGTAAACACTATTTTTTGCATTTGTTTACAAAAATAACAAAGTTTCTTGTCAGTGACGTCACCGATCGACGTAAAAACACGGCCCACTTTCTAGCTACCTAATTGGGGCAAAAGAAAGAGTCATCTGACTCACCAATTAGGTAGCAAGAAAGTATTACATGATCTTACGTCGATCGGTGACGTCACTGACAAGAAACGTTGTAATTTAGTATAGAAACCTTTAAAAAATAAGTATTGAATTTTTATTTTTTTCTGGTAAGTAACATTTTTATCATAGAAACGGTACTGCTCCGTTATACAATTAAGTATTTAAACAAAACATATTTTTATAGTTGTTATCAATAAAAAAAAGCTAATTGAAATATATTGGTATTAATTTTTTTCGGATATCTTTGATGGTCTATTTTTTAACGGGACAATTAAGTAACGGAAATATTACCAAACGAACAAACTTATATTAATATATATTTTACAATATTTTTAATATATATAAACCATTTATTTATCTAAACCATTTATCCTTTTTTTTATTTGACACACTTTTCTTTCTCTTTATTTTTTCTTTCTCTGGCAGAATCGGTATGCTTTGTAACAACCATCAATACCTTGAATGTCTTATCTAACATGCCCAAACATATTTTAAAGGTGATAAATATCGTAACGTGTGTGTGAGCGTGCTTTACAATTTTGAAATTCAAAGCAACGTTCCACTATATCCGAAGTCTGATTTTTCATCCCCGGATAATAAAAAAAAAGGAAAAATGTTTTACGATTTTACTTAGACGTGACCGAAATGTTTTCCGTCGTTTCTTTGAGGATTCGTTTACTTTGAGTATGCAGTACTTCAGAAAGCATAGCACGCTTGAATTGATTTCTTAGTGATTCTATTTTTTTTTTTATTCCAGAAATAAAAACATAACCTAGAATAGAAAAATTCAGTTTCTAAAGATTTCGTAATTTCCATGCATTTACTTGATGATTTTGTGGTTACAGTTGCATCAAAAATTTACCCCATTTTCACCGTTATTTTTAAAGATATACTGGATGACATTACAATGCATTATGACAACAATATTATATTTATAGAATATATTTACCTTTCTTATTTTGTGACTCTGATTCCATTTTCTTTATTAGTTTGTAGAGTTATTAATGTATCTGTAGTTCATTCTTTTAGAGTTATAATCAATAAACTTTTAATTATCAGAGATTTTTAAACGACTGGTTAAATAAGAAAAATATTTAATTAATTTATTAAATGTTGTGCTTCAGTACATTAAACATTATATTAACATTAACATATTTTAAATAGGTTTTAGACGATCACGTAAGCCTTTCGAAGCTATACAATATAAATTATATTATCGATTTTAAACAATCTACTCTTAAAACACAAATATTTGAAAAACAAATACATAAAATCTAACAGTCATTTGTCAAATTTATGCAAAGGATTTAACTAAGAGAATAACACCTGTTAAGAAAATCCTCCGATAGATTCACTTTTTAGAAAGTTAATAGAACTCTTAAGCACTCTCTATTCTTACCGAGTACGATAACAACCCTGAACTAAACCATGTTCCTTCAGTTGAAGAGAGGCCAAATAAGCAAAGAAAATATTTTATTTATTAAATAAACTAAATGAATCTGCACTAAGAACTACCCAGTTGCCACTACAAGGAAAAAGAAAAGCTGCGAGAGCACAGAGTTAATTAAGTATAATTATTCCCGGCAAACGCAATTTATTTTTCCTGGAACCCAGAAAGTAACAATATGTTAAGGCCAAAGCTATTTGCATATCAAATCCTTAATGATTTACCTAAGCGAAAAGGGATATGTTTCTCATTCGGAGTATTAATTACTAAACGCCCCACGGAAAATACGGTCTGAACAAATGATAAAATATCTTCGGCGAAAAGTTTGTGCGAAATGTATTGCTCCTAATCTAGAAATAATATTAACATACTCAAATATATCATTAAGATTTGGTGTTTGTTTTGGTGAGAGTAAGATAGTTAATATGGATGAAATGTAGGATGGTTTGGTTATTTTAGTAAATGCATAATTTAATTTGTAGTTTTGATTGAGTAAAAAGCCAAGACATCTGCGATTTAAATTATTTCTATATTTATTCCCTATTATCTTTGTTTATAAACATTTTAATACTGGAATATTAATTACTCCTATAAGTAAAAATATTACTTATTTTCACTTTTAGTTTCTGAACACACAAAATATATTCTGTGTCTGAGGGTAAAATGAGGGGTAATCTAAGAGGGTAAATAACTGTTTTATCTAATTTATATTCCGCATTTAAGGAATTATTTTTCTTTAATTTTCTCTCCGAGTGTTCTGCATCAAATCAGCATAGTTTTTTGCATATAAGTTTAAAGGTTTTTTATTATATCGTGTCTAGATAATTGTATTCATCTTCTTATTTCATATTTTACCATTCCAGTAGAAAGCTTTATGTAAATGATTCCTTTATACATATATTGATATCATTTGTTAAAAAACATTGCTGTAACACAAACGTGCTCTTACCAAACATTGACTTTCTATGAAAAATGGTTGTTTTAATTCACTTCCTAAATTCTACTTTTGAAAACATGCATTGAAATCAGTTTCCATTTTAAAAAAGCTCATATTATAAAGATTTTAGAAATGTCATGCATTATTTTTATATTAATATTTATTATTATACTTTCGGAATTACTGGTTGTGGTGTTTGGACTTCAACTAAATACGTTTCGCCCTTTGCTTTGGAGGGAATTCTCACTGGCAAAAACATCACTATTATTTTATTCAAATAACTTTATTTATTCTGATGTTATTTGAAATATATTTGGCATTTCTGTTTGACTTTACAACTCAGAACGTCATGAATATTACTACTCAATCAGCACAATCCTTTAGCAATTTCACTAGTATAGTTAAAACCTTTAAAGAAGTTTTCGAGTGTTAGCCTAAGCGCGCACTAGAGACATCTGTCGAGGGGACTGGAAGAGTCACTAGAGAGTAACTGTCACTAGAGAGTAATGAATCTCCATGGCGAGATTCTTGGCAATCGGCCAAGAGTCTCTTCGCCTAATGCGCGCGCTATAGCTTCTTGTGCTTCTTGCAGTCGCCAGGGTGATAATGTTGTCTCAGTCTCCGTGAAGTCTCTAGTGCGCGGTTAGGCTAAGCGCGCACTAGAGACTTCTGTCGCGGAGACTATAAACATTAGGTCACTCGAGAGCAATGCATTTCTATGGTAGATTTTTGGCAATCGGCCAATGCGCTCGCTCTAACTTCTTGCAATAGCCAGGGTGATAATTTTGTCTCTGTCGCCGTGACAAAAGTATCTAGTGCGCGCTTAGCCTAAGCCTTAAGTAAATAATTGCACGGTCACCCATTAGTAATTCTTCGTGAGAAGACACTAAAGTGAAGCCTAGAAAGGGCAACTGGCCATCCTTTTCTACAGAAATCGAATTATCTCAGGAACTTTAGGATATTCCACCTTTAGTGTCAACCATTTTCATTTCGCTTCTTTGATAGTGAGTGGCAGTCCCATTCGTTCTAATACTTCTTTGTTTCCTTTATGGGCTATTCTTTGTTCCATTGTGAATGTCCGAGAAGAATTTATGGATGCTACCTTAGGATGGACGATGCCTAATAAAGCCGAATGGTGTTTTCTAAGGGTGAAATGATTCTTCTTTAGCGTTTAATTCACTGTAACTGTACTTCAAGTTAGGTAATTGAATGAGAGAAACTATTGCAATGGAGGGACTGAGATGTATTTATAAGACAAATAGATTAAAGTTTCTGTCCCTTAAAGTGAAATACAGCATTTCACCTGTGTCAGTTATTGGGACCTTTTTCTACAGCTTTAAAGCGTGCTTGCTACAAATTTCTCTGTTTCAATTTTAAATTTTAGTTATGTTAGAAAAATTTAATGTGGAAAATTAGCTTTATTATGTTTTAATTTATTCTTTTTATATTTATAAGACAAATGCATGTATTAACTAGACAAATCGATTCAGGTTTCTGTATTATAAAGTGAAATACAGCATTGCACATATGTTAGTACATGGAACCTTTTCTATTCAACAACTTTTATATTTTTTTTGTTTCGATTTAAACTTCAGTTATGCTAAATTGAATGAGTAAAATTTGTTTTATTAGAAGTTTAAAGTTACTATTTAATATGTTGAAGTATTTACAACTTATATGTTCATTTAAAAAGTACAGTTAATTAATCAATGCGCATTTCAGTAATTCTTTTTTAGCAAAGTTTAACTTTTAAGGTTATAATAATACACGACTTACATGTGATAGTTCTCTCACAAAAGTTTGTCCTGCAACTTATCATAAAATCTTCTGCGTATTCAATTTAATAAGATCCGGGTTCATAACGACTTATAATAAATTAAATCCTCCTAATTTCTACTAACATCTACGTTAGAGGGGTTTCACTAGACAACTTCCCAAACGAAGTTTCAGTTTAAAACGTTGGCTAATTACCTAGCCTATCTCTCGAGTTTAGGGGGATCACTTGAAAACAAAGTTTCCTCTGGCCGAGAAAATTTGAGACACCAGAAATAAAATTTATCCCAGTAATTATGCAAGAAGGGGGAAGATCCTTAGCCAAGTTAACTGCCAAGTAACTTATCCAAGCATTTTGGTCTGCGCGGTTGACTTCTCGTCAGATTACACAGAATAATCTGCAACCGAAAAATTTTGCTCCGAAATATCAGGTGATGGTATCAGACTTGCTATAAAGTTGATGAGAAAATGAAGTCATCATCGGGACTTAAAATTTTGTAACTAAGTTTTGATAGCTTGGAAAGTTGTGTTCGGATTATCGGGTTTTAGAGTAGACTCTTACTTCATTAGCTCCTGCTTTGGGTAACCGATTTATGTAAATATTTTATTCAATTTAAGAGAAACGAAATTTAATTTTTGAATTTTGTAAGCACGTTAAGAGAATAAAGGGGATTTTGTACTTATTTCATGGGTAAAGTAAATGTATATATGAACTATTTTATATCGAATACATACTGCTTTTATAAAAAAATAATTATTGCTTTATAACTATTCAAATTAATATAAAATGTTAACATACTGTTATTAAAAATAGTTAAATTCATAGAGATAACTTGCAACAATTAAACGTATGACAATTTTTTTTAATTAAAAAGTATTTTAACGAAATTTTGAATTTCATGTGATGCTTCTGTTTTCAATTAACATTAATTTATAAATTATATTTTTTATAGTTACTGCTTTGTTTGTTTTCTTTACTCTAACTCATTACTTATAAGTGGGAGTATTTCATTTAAGAATTGGTTTTAATGCTTTAACCTTCTTTCTACTCAGATTCATACACAATAACCTAAGCGAAATCCGTGTTTTGTCAATGAAATAAACAAATTAAAACTATCTGCGCAGATTTGGTTGCTCTAATTTAGAGTAAAAAGGTATATAAACTACTAATATTTAAGAAATTGAATTTTGGTATAATGGAAAAATTTTGCTATAGAAATTTTACCGTTATTGAATCACAGCCTCATCACTTTTTTCATCTTCGAAAAAATTTGTTTCATAATTTTTATTCTATCAAACGGAAAATATATATTGGTGGTATTTTATGAAACGTTTAGCCAGATTTAATCAATGACCATTTTTAAAAGGAGATGTCCCCTGAAATCTTTTCTATTTCCTTTGGCTGCAATATGATTTGGTTGGTTAGTGTTTTATGGCACTAAGTCTCTATTAGAACATTTGGCTGCAATATGAAATGCACCCATAAGACCTACCTAAAGTCACCAAACCTCACATAAAAGGCAATTCACCTATCTCACACAATTCCTCTCAAATCGCTATGAAAGTTTTTCCAATAAAACAACACACCAGAACAATCAGACCCATCATAACTCTTGCCTACGCAAAGCCCCTCTCCAAATAGGCGTTACTAATAACAACAATCGAAATCCCAATGCCTTTCCCGACCAACTCACCGGAGAGGGTTGTGAAAACTGCGCATAATCGCTTACTCTTTCCAACCTAATCAAGTTATCGTAATTATCTAATTATAATAATTCACCCATAGAACTGGGACAAACATGTCACCGGGGCCCAGTCATTAAGATAGAAACACAACACTGGCAGTTGTCCAGAACTAACACTGAACGCCTGTTTGCGATCGGACCTGTAATTTCGACGCTATCGAATAGCCGTGTGTTTACAGTTTCGGAAAATTCGCCGCTTGCGACTGGTGGGAGGGGGGATGTAATCCTCCTGTTGGAGATTTCATCAGGCTTGATATTGGGGTCTTGTTCTTTGGGGGGGGATTTAGTGAGGATGGTGTTACCGTTGGGATTAAAGTTTGTTGTGGGGGGGATAGATTCGCTTTAGGGCTTTGGCGGGTTTGGGTTTCATTTGACAGATAATTATTTTTTGCGATTAGTGAGAAATACGTTATTTTTCAGGAGTTTATAATTACATTATATTATCACTATTTGATTCAGTATATATTATGGTTTCTGTTCAGAAATTCTTTACGACGGCAGTTATTCGGTTTTTAAACAAGGTAGTTCAAAATTATAAGTAAATAAAGTTTTTTTTTGCACACACATTCGTTCTTTTTCTTATATATGTATTTTTGTTAGCATGAAGTTTTTTAAAAACATTCATTGCTAAAATTTTCATTTTGAAAGGATAACCGAAATGAAGTTTCAGTTAATTACACGGTTAAATATCAATTATTTACATTTTTAGGTTAAATTTATATGTCCATGGTGGTATAGAAAATAGTTAATTTTTCTGTAAAAAATTCAATAAAGAAGAGTTTTAAGCTATGAAAAAATAGCAGATAGTTAATCGTTTTATTTTGCTCAGTAATAAATAAATAAATTTCAGGTATATAAAATGTATTATATTCATAAATATTGTTTCCGATTGTGAAACTTATAACTAAAAATATTAAAGTTCACTTTTGTTATTTTCACGTCAAGTTCTCATTAAAATTGCATTTGTTTGAAATATAATTCATGTTAAGACAAATTTATCTTACAAACTTGTCTCTCCATGTTTATTCTTCCAGTTCGAGTTCATACTTTTAATAATCTCAGTTCAATAAATAATTCTGTTTTCGCATAAGTTCTCAAAGTATTTTCGAAGAAACTGTGCTCACGTCGTCAATCATTCCTACTTTAAAATATACACCAGATTCAGAAAACTCTCAGTGGAAGAATATTTACAAATATTTCTCAAAAACTCTTGCTTCCAGATCTCAAAAACTTCACTTATTATCCAAGTCTAAAAGCTTCATATTACCCCTAAAACCAAAACATAAATCTTCGACTCCCAAACATTTTTCTCCCGCAAACTACATTTACCTTCCAAACCAGCGAATAACTCGAATTTTTCACTTTATCTGTAAGCAAAGTAATCCCAAAGGAATGATTCGAAAATACATAAATTCTCCAATTTCTCAAACCAGACGCAAAAACCGGCTTCTTGGCCAAAACCACAATTCAAAGCATAGCAAATACTTGGTTTCCAACTTCCCTATAGCGGCTCCGTTTCTGCCTGTATGGATGCTATATTTCAAAGTTGCATCTTTATTACGTTTCTCTGGGGACCATTATGGGGTAGGGATGCAACAAATCATTCCTTCAGATAGAAGCATTGGAATGGTCTGCACGTCATGTGTCCATCTGGTGATGAATAGGGTGACTAATAGGATACAGCATATGGGACGCATAGTTTTTTTCTCTGTAGAAATGGATACGTTGGTGACATATTGACTGTATAGCATGTTGGGAATTCTATGTGGAATTTTTGATTACAAGTAAACTAATCATCCTAAAACTTTCTTTAAATCATATGTTTGACTAGTTATCAAGTAAACAAGTATTACATTTTTCGCTACATTTTTAAATCAGAACTTCCGTTATGTTACCTAAAAACACATTTTCGACTATATTCGTAACTTCTCTCTAGAGTGATGTGCATGGTACAATCAATCGAGTTGCTCAAAGAGTTTGAAAAGAAAGTTATTTATGGATTTTGGAAATAAAACACTATAACGTGCAGGAAACATAAGACTAAATTCCTATTTCATTTACATGGTTGAGGCAATTATTACATTCAAATTTTTGAACTTGAATCGTTAATATTATTTTTAACACTTACACGTTCTGTGATTTTCTTCTCAACATAAGTTTTTCCTTTGCTGAATCTGCATGACCTTGACCTTAAAGGTACCAAAAACATTTGAAACAGTCACTTTACTTCAAGCCCCTAATGTCAAACTAAAAAAACATTAAGGTACTCCAGGCGAAGGCGCTAATGGTTTAAGATAGCTTTATGGGGTAGGTACCTATTTCTCGCAAATTTAAAGGTTAGTTAAACTTATTTTTCACCAGACAGTATATCGTTCATAACATTTATTGATAAAAGCGCAAAGTCATTAGCTCTAACTATTCCTAACAAGAAATGATAAGCTAAAATCAATCAGGCATCAAGTAAGACGGAGTAAAATTCAATTTTTTCTATGATTAATCGCGACATGCTTAGATAGATTGAGATTGACGATACCTTAATGTTTTCGTCGTTTTTTTTATGTCGATAAAGCAATACGGATGTCTTTTTGAAAAGAGGAAAGTTTTGAGGGAAATCTCTTTCCAGTTCTTTTATATCAGGAAATATAACTTTCTGTATAAAATTTTTTTTCGCTGGTATTGATATTGTTTGGTGCTTTGATTTCATGTGATTTGTTTTAATCAATACCATGAAATATTTTTCACAACATGAACTGAGGAAATTTTAATGGGAAAAATAAAATTTCAACAAATTTTTGCTATAAATAATGAGCAGTCTTTTATAATACTTACTCACAGTTTCATTAAAAAAAGTACTGTAAATAATATTTTAAGTTTACTAAACTATAAAATGCATTTTTGGGGTCATCAGTATTTATACTATTTTTTCTTTTTCCCTCCTATGTACACTTGTGCTGTTGTTTCTTCTAGAAAAAAGGCATATTTTTTATACTTTTAGTAATTTCATAGTTCATAATTTTAAGCCCAGTTAATGTAGTATTCGAACACAATTTTGAAAACAATTACAAATAAGAATTAATTTTACTACTTAAGAATAACTTTTACTTCATTACTTTATAATTTTAGCATCACACTTTCCATTAAAACAGGAAATATTTGAAAATTTTATAATATTTTATGTATGTTTTAAATTTGAACTCTTCAAGTTTCTGAAAAATGGCATTTCATTTAAAAACATCTTAAAATTGTATTTTATCGTACATATGTTTTAAACTTTAATTGAAGGTCTGGGTTTTAAATTCAAATAAGTACAGTAATAAAATTTCCTTTACACAGTTAACCAGTTCCTAAAATAAGGTTCCTGGGTATATAACTTTTATATGTTAATACTTCTTGGAAATTATACCAATACATTCACAACTTTAAATTTCTCAGAATTACAGTAGCGTAATTCGATCAAACTTAGTTTTGTGGAATTGAAAGTTTTCTTTGACAGTGTTTGTTGTAGTAGAATGTCGCTATGTAATGTTTTTAATAATTAAGAAAAAATAAAAATAGCATAAAATTAAACTTACATCATCAAGATAAGTAATTCAATGTTATAGTCAAAAATTATAATGAATTATGTGAAACCTGAGAGATATATATTTTAACCTTTTAACCGCCGCAATTCAAATTTCGAATTAAAGGTTCTGATTTTCGGCTTAAATGGCGTGTTTCATCATTACTAAAACCATTCTAGTCATTTTTTGGCAGAAAAAAATTCCTAAGTATGATTTTGAAGATGTTCCCATTTGGGAACATTGGCGTTTGGGGTGAAGTTTTTAGGGGGATTTCCAAAAGGCACATATTTTACAATTAATTCAAATAAAATGATTGAAATAAGTTTCTCCTCAATAATTATGAATATTTTAATGATAGAGGACGTTTTTTTTCATTTTTATTATCCATATTTGGATGATTAGGTAACAGTTTGTAGATATTCATAAGAAAAAATTGACATGTTTATTACGTACGCGAAGCTTTTCCGCACATTTTCATACACTATGGGTAATATTTTGGCATAAAAAAATATACGACTGTTCCCATGCGCTTCAAAGCTAAACAGTTACGTTTCTGTTAGAAAAATTAGTTTTAATAACTGTTATATACGGATATCAAGCATAAAATCAACTAATTGCATTCAAATCTAATTAGCTTTTAAAAGTGATAATCATAAATATCTCCCCTGATTCAATAAAGCTGTGTTTCTCATGGAAGATTCAGAACTGAACCACATATCTCTTACATCCAACTTACGTTAGAAGAGTGTTTTTAGATGTACACACTTTTCCTATTTTCAAAATTCTTCAATTTTATTCCTAAAATTTTTATGTAAAAAAAGTACTTGAACAAAATATATACGCAAATCCTCAGAAACACTCTAAATATTCTCTTTGCATAACCCCTAATGATAATTACTGAAAATTAATCGATCGGGGAGTTAGAAAAATATTCAAGTGTAAGAATCTGCTATAAAGATTTGGCATTTATTTCTCCATAAATCAGGTGAAAAAATTAAAATGACAGATTTTTGAATTTAAAACATTATCCTTAACCTGTTTAGATCCTTTGAGACCAAAACGGTTAAAAAAATTAAAGAAAATAGGAAATAACTTAAATTTTTGTATGTTATAAAAATCGCCTCAAGTACTATACCCCAAACGCCGATGTTCCCATTTGGGAACATATACGCTGTATTGGTAATTACTCTCCAAAATTGGAATATAAAGCTATTTTGTCAAGCCAAATGGGAAGATGTGTACTTAAGCTACCCAAACACAGCAAAATTATTTAAAACTAAATATAGGTATTTAAAATTTTCACAAGTTGAAACTTTTGGAAGAGCTAAAAATCTCTAATTTTGATGTAAATTCTTCAAAAAGGATTAAATTGCAAGTGAAAAACTTTTGCATGTAAAATAACTTTATATCTTTGAGTTGCTTTCTACCAAGTATCAAATTCCTACATGAAAAATTAAGTGGTTAAAAAATTCTTTAAAATGATGTTCCCATTTGGGAACATCGGCAGGTAAAAGGTTAATTATTGTTTTTGAGCTCATGTCCAGATAATAACCCTTCACAAACACAAATATTACAGTTAATACTTGCAGGTCCTAGGCTAGGCATATTGACCGCTGACAGTCCCTGTAGCTATTGTAAAATAACTCCAAAATATATAACTTTTAGCTATAAACTGTAAACCTACAGGTAGTAGCCGTAGATTTGTATAGTGTACAACTTTTTCTTTTGAGAAGTAAGTATATAAGGTACGATTTTGTAGGCGTTTGTTCAACCACAATAAACCAAAAATAATTAGAAGAATTAGATACATAATAAGGAAAATTTAATAATTTTGACTTGCTAACATTCATAAAATAAATAAATAAGCATCAGGGATTCCAAAAATTAATATTACTTACTTTAAAGTACTAAAACACAATCGGGCGCAATGTGTCATATATTGAAATTATGGTGAAAACCAAACTAAACAAAGCGCGCGAATTTAATGAATTAGCTGGCGCCATACATCCGGTAAAGATAAGAGACTACCAGGAATTTCAGACTTCTAACCCCCAAAACAACGGAAAGGCGAACGAAAATGTATAAGGTGTGCGAAAAAGTACAGTTGCGACCGACGGAGGGTTAAGATAAGAATTTTAAATTAATAGGTATTTTTCACTGGACCTCGATAAAGGTTTTTGAAATTATTTGGACCCCGAGTAAAAATACTTGCCGACCCCTGCTCTGAACTATTCAAAGTACTTCTATTCTGAAGTTGAAATTTTTCGAATCGTGAAGTTATCGCATGAAATTCGTTATACGCCCCCTCGAAGGCAAGAAACTCTTATCCAGCTGCTTTCGGCTACATAAGGTTAATAGAGTCCGGGAGACATCCTAACGCAAATTGGAGCAATTATTCCCCACTGGCCCTTTATCACGGGAGAATAACCCCTTCGTATAACTTTCGGGACGAATCGCCCCTATTTCTCCAGACGGGCGATTGAATACTGGCTCCGAATCAAGAAGAAGAAAACCTGATCATTTTCTGACAGATGGTGCCTCTTCTGTGGCTATTTATTCGATGGTATAAATGCATATTGTGTTACCAAATCATGAGAAGAATTCTGCTTTTCCCCGTCTGCTGTGGACATTTTCCCCCTTGGACATAAGTATGGGTCATTTCATCTTTCCCACAAATATATTGCAATATATACTAGAAGGTTTACTGATATTTACAGATGTTATAGTTAAGTTTAATGAATTTATATTCACGGATAGACTATTATAACATTTTAAGTGTCCTTGGTTTGTTATTTAGGGTAATATCGATGATTAATTCCTATTTACTTTACATTAATTAATTTGCCGACGTTACCCCTTATTAAACATAATGTTGTTGATGGGGGTATTTTAAGTATCCTGTTCATTCTATGCTATTTTTATGATTTTTGAATTATATTTAATTATTTAGTATTCGAAACCATTCTGCTTTCAGGTCTCTTGAACATGATATAATTCTTTCAAAAGAAAAACAACCTAAAGAAGATTCCAACTCCATCAATCGTTCTTTTCAGAAAAAAGAAAGATGTTTTAAGCTTTAAAAATATAGTTTAACCATATTAGTTTTGTAAGTGATGTGATAAATATATATAAAATACTACAGGGTAATTAGTACTGCATTACTTCATGTAAAAAATAATATAATGTGGGTACAAAATACTTATTAGGCGAGAGTCTTGCACAGTTCTATCTATATTTCCGACTTAATAAATATTTCAAAAGAAAAACACACTTAATTAAAAATTCCTTAATTTGTAAGGAATTTAGCTTTATTAACTAACGTTATTACTTTAATTAAAAAAAACGTACGAAACTCTTTTGAAACATTTTCAAAAAATAATTTCCTTCATAAGAAGAGATTTTCCTTTCCCTGCACTATTAGGTAAAAAAAATTCGTTATTTCATGAAATAATTACCAAAAATGTAATTAACCTGTCTTTGAAAAGATTTAATTACAAGATCATATAATTAACAATGAGGGAATTTTTGTTAGGTTTTTAGTACTTGAATTATGTTACTTCTATTTTCCTTCTAAATTTATGACTCTATTACGATATAAAAATATGCAACTCAAGCTTTGTAACATTAAAGTAATAAAAATATTTCCGTAAAGTCAATTTCACTATTTTTCCTCTTCAACTCATTTTTATGGGATTTAATTACTTGTTCAAACATTATTCAGGTTTAAAAGGTAAAAAAATGGTGGTATAATTCTTTATTTAAGATATTGCGTATTCCTTGTAAACGCCTTGTCCTTGATAACCTCTTATTTGCTTCTTTAAAATATTATAATGCATATTAACTTTTAATTAAATTTTTGATATGTAATTAAGTAGGAAAACAGTTGAGTGTCCGTGGGTAGCCTAGCAATAAATGTATCGGCTTCGGGATCGGAAGGTCCCGGTTTCGATTCCCGACATCGCTGAAGACCCGCCGAGTATATGCGGAGTACGCGCTCGTTATATCTGTGGGTCCGTGAGTCCTGTGGTCGATCGTGGAGCAGTTTACCATTGGTCCAGGTCGTCTGGAGACTATTTCCCTCCCCTTCAGATACATGGCAAAATTGTGGAGGTGGCGATAGATGGTGGCGGAATCTATCATACGAGTCGGACTCCTGCCATTCATGGGCCTAACTTTCTCAGGAACCCCCTTTGCCTTAAATTCTGTACTCTTTGATGGAGCTTAGGTATTCTAAGTGACATAACAAACAACAACACAGTTGAGTTCATTTTCCAAAACAACTTTGGGCTTAAAATGATATAAGTTGAAATATCATGTAATTTCTACTTAAATTAAAAAGATTTTAGATATGCCAGTGCTGTATACAGGGTGTTTCAAAAGTTCGTTTCGTGGCTTTTATTAGGAACCAAAGTGTCCTAGGGTCACGAAAGTAAGAACTACCCGTAGGTAAGTGACCCTGGAGAATTCATTGAGATGACTTACAGCGCCCCTAGTGGAGAAATAAAATAGTTAAAAAATAATTTTAAAACTATAGAGGTGATAGAGCAAAAACCTCAGTGGGAGTATTGCTGCCAACGTTATGAAGAACTCACAGAATAAAGTTTTATGAAAATAACTTGAATATTCGGGGAGATATTAGCATGTGAAAATAGTAATTTTTCAGACCTCAAAAAAAGGTTCGCAAACTTTCAATTTTTTCAGTTGTATTGTATAATTTTATGTTTTTTAGTTGAATGAAGGCAAAATTTAATCAAAAAACTGAAATAATTTGCAAATTTGCGAACTTTTCTTTTTTGATGTCTGAAAAAGAGCTATTTTTACATGCTAATATCTCCGCGAATATTCAAGTTATTTTCATGAAATTTTTTTCTGTGAGTTGTTCATAATGTTGGCAACAATACCCTCCTGAAGTTTTTGCTCTATCTCCTATAGTTTTAAATTTATTTTTTAACTTCTTTATTTTGCCGCTAGTGGCACTGTAAGTCATCTCAATGGATTCTCCAGGATCACTTACCTTGCGGTAGACCTTACTTTCGTGACCCTAGGATACGTGGGTTCCAAATAAAAGCCGCGAAACAGACTTTTCAACCACCCTGTATAATTCCAGTGAGTTAGCGATTTAAATATAGGTAGCTTTGATGATGATACCTGTTCACACGTAGTTAACACGGTTCGCATGTTAAAATCTTTCTTTCTGGATAGATTTTTCCTACAGTCCTGTTATTATAACTTGTTTCAGACTGGAGTTTCCCGAAAAAAACTGGACATTGTTGAAAAAAATATTTGAAGGGGTGTAATTAAGTTTGAGTGGAGAATAGGTTGCTTTTAGTCACTATCTATGTTCATTGGTCAAGAAAGAAAAATTTAAGACTTTTGAGGGATAGACATCATTGACCTGCCAGAGGCGTATAGATTCACACCATGTTATGAACTGTGGCTACAACTTTCAGAGGTAGGGATTTGACCCATTCGTGGTGATTACCAGTGCAAAAATTAGAAAACCATCAAACCGTATTGATGAAATTCGTTAACTCACTAAAATTTTATTAAACGATATTGTTTATAAAAGCTTGGCACACCCTATAACAAATTCTCGCAGCCACACTCTGCATATACATTAGGGTGGTTTTTTTTAAACGAAAGTTCGAATTTTTTTCGGGGCACCCCCTCAAAAGGTGCCATTTGATATAAAACTAATATTCTGAGAGTTACAGCTCAAAAAAATAATATTTAGACCCCGCCCCCGAGCGTCAAAGTTTCAAAAAAACTCTAAATTTTGCACGTTTTT
Organism: Tetragnatha versicolor; assembly: GCA_024610705.1. Classification (NCBI taxonomy): domain Eukaryota; kingdom Metazoa; phylum Arthropoda; class Arachnida; order Araneae; family Tetragnathidae; genus Tetragnatha; species Tetragnatha versicolor. The sequence goes on from JANDEH010000001.1 coordinate 70,568,412, forward strand.
AGCTATAAAATCCGAACTAATGGATGTAAAAATACAAAGTGGGTCTCATTTTGTAGATAATTTATTTAGCTCCAACTTTTATAATTGAAACTTATTTGTGAAGTTTACAGATCATAAGATACGAGGGGTTTCATTAACTCCCCACGCAATATCTTTTTTTAAGAAGTGCCAGGAAATTTCTTTAAATTTATCAGCTACCGTAAAATGGTTCAATAACATATAAATAATAGTTTTAGACAACATAGGTACAAAATTTAATGTATTAAAGAGCAAAAAAAATTTTTTTCTTACATACCTGTTATTTTTTTCACAATCGTAAAACAATTCAAATAAAATATATAAAATTTTTTTTCAACTACTTATTAAATGAATAAAATGTGTAAAAGTTGATAAACAAGCAAAAAATACAAATTAATATTACTTTTAGTTTTTTCTAAAATATAGAAATTTTATTATCATCGCTTTGATAGTATTTTTCATAAGATCTCCCTATTTTAGAAGTAGTTTTGAGAGCAGTATTCGACACGACCCCTATCTGAAGTTCTTAAATGTAAATTGAACAGATGTAATTAAAACTGTACAAAGTTCGAGTTGATGATAAAGAAGTCAATTCAAAACTAATTATCATTAAAAATATTGGAAGTTTCATTTCTATGCAGTAGGACAAATTCAGAATATCTTCTAAGAAAGGAATTTTGCAAGTGCTTGGTATTTATAAGGCTTGATACATCAAACATCCCTAGGTACCATTGTATCATGCTAGATGTAATGCAAAACTCCAATATTCGTGAAAAATTTTCCTTTTTAAATACAATTGTATGTAGCCCTTAAAAAAGGTAGCTGTAATCAGAAGTATCTGTGGTGTTCTACTGATATGTCAAGGGGGTTGGTCGGGGACCCGCCACCCCCCTTCCCCCCAAAAAATCAGACTAGGTGTCCAAAACAATCATGCTACATGCTAAATGTACTACAAAAGCCCTCTGTTGTATGAAAATTCCAGTCAGTATTTCAAATAGCTTTATAAGACCTTTAAAAGTAGAAAAGAAATATTAAATCTTTTGAAAAAGTTCATTGTAAATGAAAATGAAGTGATGAAACTGTCGATTTCGTTGCTGAAAAGATAATTAGACACTTAAATTAACTCTCACTGTTATTATTCTACTTTCACATAGTCTTCAGCTAGTTTTATAGTTCCTCCTCATAACACAAAAGCATGTTACCTTGAATTTATTTTCAAAGCTTTCTGAGAATTCAGTCTCGGGTTTAAGTACCACAAACTATTAAAAAAATAATAATGCTATTTTTGATATTTCTGCATTTTTTTCGTAACTAACTACAGTTTTTATAAATTTAAGTTCTTGATATGCAACTAATGTTGCATCTAGCTCAGCAAAACCAAACTGTAATGAAGGTGTGTAGTAGAATATCACAGATACTTCTGATTACAGCTACCTTTTTTAAGGACTACATACAATTGTATTTAAAAAGGAAAATTTTTCACGCAATATTGGAGTTTTGCATTACATCTAGCATGATACAATGGTACCTAGGGATATTTGATGTATCAAGCCTTATAAATACCAAGCACTTAGAAGATATTCTGAATTTTTCCTACTGCATAGAAATGAAACTTCCAATATTTTTAATGATAATTAGTTTTGAATTGACTTCTTTATCATCAACTAGAATTTTGTACAATTTTAATTACATCTGTTCAATTTAAATTTAAGAACTTCAGATAGGGGTCGTGTCGAATACTGCTCTCAAAACTACTTCTAAAATAGGGAGATCTTATGAAAAATACTATCAAAGCGATGAAAATAAAATTTCTATATTTTAGAAAAAACTAAAAGTAATATTAATTTGTATTTTTTGCTTGTTTATCAACTTTTACATATTTTATTAATTTAATAAGTAGTTGAAAAAGTATTTTATATATTTTATTTGAATTGTTTTACGATTGTGAAAAAAATAACAGGTATGTAAGAAAAAAATTTTTTTTGCTCTTTAATACATTAAATTTTGTACCTATGTTGTCTAAAACTATTATTTATATGTTATTGAACCATTTTACGGTAGCTGATAAATTTAAAGAAATTTCCTGGCACTTCTTAAAAAAAGATATTGCGTGGGGAGTTAATGAAACCCCTCGTATCTTATGATCTGTAAACTTCACAAATAAGTTTCAATTATAAAAGTTGGAGTTAAATAAATTATCTACAAAATGAGACCCACTTTGTATTTTTACATCCATTAATTCGGATTTTATAGCTAAAAACGTGCAAAATTTAGAGTTTTTTTGAAACTTTGACGCTCGGGGGCGGGGTCTAAATATTATTTTTTTGAGCTGTAACTCTCAGAATATTAGTTTTATATCAAATGGCACCTTTTGAGGGGGTGCCCCGAAAAAAATTCGAACTTTCGTTTAAAAAAAACCACCCTAATATACATACAGGGTGTTTCAAAATGTCAGAATACGGCTTTTATTCGGAACCAGTCCCTCCTAGGGTCATGGAAGTAAGGTCTACCCCTAGGTAAGTGACCCTGGAGAATTCATTGAGAGGACTTACAGCGCCCCTAGCGGCGAAATTAAAAAGTTAAAAAAATTAATTTAAAAACTAAAGGAGATAGAGCAAAAACCTCAATAAAAGTATTGTTGCTAACGTCAAGAAAAACTCGTTGAAAAAAATTTGATCAAAATATCTTGAATATTCGCGGAGATATTAGCATGTGAAAATAGCACTTTTTCAGGGGTCGAAAAGTAAAAAGTTCGCATATTTGCAAATTTTTCAGTGAAATAGTGTAGTTTTGTGTTTTTTTAGTTGAAAGAAACCAAAATTTAATCAAAAAATCAAAAAAATTTGCAAATATGAGAACTTTTTACTTTTTGACCCCTGAAAAAGTGCTATTTTCACATGCTAATATCTCCGCGAATATTCAAGATATTTTGATCAAATTTTTTTCAATGAGTTCTTCTTGACGTTGGCAACAATACTTTTACTGAGGTTTTTGCTCTATCTCCTTTAGTTTTTAAATTAATTTTTTAACTTTTTAATTTCGCCGCTAGGGGCGCTGTAAGTCCTCTCAATGGATTCTCCAGGGTCACTTACCTAGGGGTAGACCTTACTTCCATGACCCTAGGAGGGACTGGTTCCGAATAAAAGCCGTATTCTGCAATTTTGAAACACCCTGTATAGATGCGAATAAGCACTGTCACAAATGCCGCCGCTTCCCATTCATCCACTACCACCCCCATGCAAATTCCCCACCCCCTCCACCATAAACCCGGGTTAGTCGTCTTCCCACGCACTGGACAGAAAATCTTCCTCAGGAATTGGACCGGAATACGGAAAAAGCTCCATTCCATTTGACGCAATAGTAAAACACATTTACGACTGCCGAAGACTGGCGCATCAAAAGAAGATATCTTGGCGAACTTTCTTTGCAGTCGTCGCAAAAGGGAAACGAAACGCCGTGTTTTACGATTATTGCTGTCTTTTTTTATAGTGCAGGCACAACTGACACTGCCTTTCTCTCATCTGCATCGCTCTCAATCGTAATTTGATCCCCGATTCCTTTATTGGCGGATCCCACTTATGGAAAGGGGATAGACGCAGCCTATAGTAGGGAGGGGAATTTACTATGCGGGTTTATTTCTGGAGATGCATGTTTGTTTCCTTCCATGCTCATTCGTAAATTTGTTTTACTTCGATGATACTTCGGTATTAAAGAATGCCTTTCTTTATATGAGGAATAGTCAGGGTTGTATTTAGGCCTGTGTAACACAGCACAGGACGGCCGACAGAGGTTTAGGGAATCACAGTCAGAAAAATTCCTTTTAATTTATTTGCATTATCTTTTTATCAAATTTCTCTGTAATTTTTCCATTTTATGTTATAATAAAATTAAATTTATAATGGATATTTTTATAGTTGGTTAGTTTGAGTTTTATGGCGCAGGGTCCTATATTTCTATAATTCAATGAATTTGTTTTGCCTAATATACTTACATACTTACATTTCACTTTTAACCCTACAATGCATGATTTTTTTAATTTACATGAAAATCATTTATGTGTCTTCTATTATAGTGTAAATTAGTAAAAAAATACTAATAAAATTAATTTAATTTGTTTCTACTTTTAATTGACAAAAAACTTTGTCCTTGTGAAATTAATTTGTGTCCCTTGTGAAATTAATTGTGAAGTGAAATAAAACCAAATGCTCTAAAAATATAAAAAACGCAACTTATCTTTTCAAAACAATTTTTTTTCAAGCTGGAGATTTTTTTTATTTTAATTTATATGGTCCTTTTATTTTGGCGTTTTCTGTGTCTTGACTTTCGTCTCACTAGCTACTAACAAATGTCTCAAAATAGTACCCCTGCTGCCATTTACTGGCCATCTAAAGTGCTATAACAATTAAATGTTATATTTATTGTACTTATTGAATGGCTTTTGGAAATGGAAGTTCGAGTAGAAAATGGGGGAAAATGTCGTGTTGCCAAATGGCAACAGTATGCACTGTAGGGTTAATCCGTGATGCATCGTATAAAAACAATGGAAACAAAATAGAAAAACTCGGGATGGCATTCAAATATATTACACAAGACTGAAAAAAACATAAATACGGGATTGATATTAATGTTTGAATTTGGGATTTGATGACGGCCGTATTACATTAACCTAACCTTTGGAATCAAAACTTCTAACGGCAACCACTAACCTATTCACCACTAACCTAATCATAACCTGTTAAAAATATTAGTAACGTTCCCGCATAAATTCCAGAAACGTTCTTGCTTTTTATCAGCAGTTTAACACTTTCCTTGAAAATTCTGGTTTTCTTTCGAAAACGTTTCTGAATCCCACTGAATTCTGCCGGAAGCGGATAGTTAGTACGGTGAACCTGAAACCCCCTACATCAGCGGTTCTCAAACTGTGGTCCGCGGACCCCTTGGGGTCCGCGGCGCCTTCCTAGGGGGTCCGCGAGTTACCTTGAAGAATTCCCAAAAGAGTTTCAAAATTAGATGAAACACTAGTTTTAAGAGGTAAATTTCAAAAATTTTCTGGGGGAGAACCCCCAGCCCCCTCGAAATTTTGACTTCAATGCATAATATTTACCTTGAAATTTCCAGACCCTTACCTCAGAGACTTGGAGTAATTCAGAGGAGTAATATGGGTGTGTGAAGGGGCCCTGAAATTTGGATTTGGTGTATCAAAACAAGTTTAAACCCTGTTTTTAGGATCAAATCTTCGAAATGGGGGAGCACCCCTGAACCCCCTTTAGTAATTGGTAATTTATTATTTAAAATTTTTTTTAAAAAGTTCATCAAAATTGAAATCCTACCTAAGAATATATAGTCTGAAATTCGTAACTAAGAAATATAGTTAAAATTCTGTGTGTTTTTAGGGGCAAATTTATCTAAAACTTCTCTGAGGATGACCCCCAGATACCTTTTTGTTCTTAAATCTCTATTATAAACTATTTTTAACATTAAGTTCATCAAAATGCAAATGTTACATAAAAATTTATATTCAAAAAAATTTTAACTAGGGGTATTAAAACTAATTTAAAATATGTTTTTCTAGTTGAATTTCCAAAAATTTTCTGGGGGAGGACCCCCCAGACCCCCCTTTGTGGGTAGAACTTAATTACTCATAACCGTTTCATGTTAATTTCCCTAAGATGCAAATTCTACAACAATGTACTAAAAAGCTACTTTGACCTATGAAATATACATGGGGGCGGTGGGATAATTTTGGTCCCTCCCTAAATAATATTTCTCTGGAGTGGAGTAATTGTAAAATTTATTATAATTTGTATACTATTTTTAATTAATCTTAAACGCAGAACAAAAGTCTGGTTACGGCTTTTGGTGTTGGGGGTCCGCGATACCTGGCTTCTAACATAAAGGGGTCCGTGACAATAGAAAGTTTGAGAACCGCTGCCCTACATTATTATCAACCAATCAAAATTCCTGACTTGGATCTTAATTTTAAGTTATATTTTATATGAATGTATCTCATCGTGTCGCGGCTGGCTCAGTGTTAAAGCGTTTGCTTCTAGTACGATAGTTCCTAGTATCGAATCCCGGTTGTGATTATTTTATTTTCTGTGGAACGTTTCAGTATTTTCCAGGAACATTACCTAAACAAATGGTCAACTCAGCTGCCCAGTTATTTTAAATTAACGTTTAAAAATATAGTTTTACAGTGTAAGGTTACCCTGGAATCCAAAATTCTAATTGGTAGTTGAAAAAAGGAAACAAGTTAGTCAGAGTTGTTGAAGAAGCTTGATTCCAGATTAACCTTATGTTAGCGGTGAATACGGACGTAAGTCATATAAAAGATCCAACTAAACTAACCTTTATTTGATTTTACGAGGCCGAAAAAATCCTGTATTAAAAACAGTTTAATACATTAAAACCTTTTAAAAATAAGGATTAGATAGTTCAAGATCCTCAGTCAATATATATATAATCCTTCATTAGATCCGCATGATTTATTTTATTATACAAGATGCTTTTAAACGGTGTTCTGAGGAGTACTTGAGGCTGCACATGCACATATTTTCAAGTGCCTTTTAAAGGCTTTATCTTACCGCATGTTTTTCTGAAGAGGAGACCAAAAAAATTTTCTTTTGAAAGTTTTACATTCCCTACATTTTTTTTTCTGTAAAGAATTGTTCCTTTTCCATAAAAGTATTTACTATTACTTATTAACTCATAATGTTTTAAAATATGTTTCATAACTTTATTTTGAGATGTTAATGTATATTTTTTACATTGATTTAGAATATGAAATGCCTGATTTACTATTGTTCTATTTTTTTATTTCCATAAATTAAATTCAATAACGTTCTGTTTTTTCTAATACATTCACTGTAAAAAATTTTAGTGACATTACATGGTTTGAATGTAAACTTTTTTAATGAAAGAAGACACAAGTAACTTAGGAAAAGTGCCTGTTTAACCATTGGAAAGATAAATAAATTGGTTTCAGAACAATTAGTTTTATACATAGGCGTTAAAGGTATGTTAAGAGAATGGTCAGAAAATCACAATACGAATAATACATTTTGAAGTAATTAATCAATAATAGCTACCCCCGAAAAATTTATTTGAAAAACTTATTTCATTTTTTGTTAGTACATACACTGATAAATCTACTTTAAAGTAATATAACATTTCCCATCTAGAATACTTTTCAGACCATGGAGCGAAAAATAAATAAAAAATGCTTTCTTGTCTTCAGAAACCTAAACCTTCCTTTCCAGAAAAAAACTATTTTTCTCCAAGTAAGTTTTAGTTTTCATCCTATGATGGGAAAGGGAAAATCAAGCTAAAAAGTATTTTGATTAGATCTATGACTACCAATTCAAGTAAAGCAAAATTCTTAAACTCAATTTGAAAGAAGGTTTGACTTTAGAATAAAAATGCGGATGAAAGAAGCTGAAAGTTCTAGTTTTTCGTAATCCAATCCCCATATCAAAGTTCAAACTGTTTTTCTTCATAATCAAATTATTCTATGTGATACACAGGAGGTCAGAAGTCATTTCTCTTTTGAGTTCTCTCACGTTGTTTTCTAACATTTTACTAGAGAAAATTACTTTAAAGAAGAGAATATAGGTTTTGGTATATTGTTTTCTAAAGTGAAATGCATTTTTATCAGTTGTAATACAGAAGTTTCTTCTAAACATGTTATTTTCAAGATTTGTTATGTTCAATTTGAAATGCATTGGGATTCATATTTGTGAGACCGTATTCATGAATGGATAAGTTTGGTCTTATTTATAAAGGGGGAAATCTATCATATATTGTTTTCTTATTATTCTATCTATTTAGTATATTTGTTATTATAGTTTTCTTGGTTCTTTATAACTTAGTTTGTTTTTATCATCAATATCTTAATTTTTGCCACTGTACTGTCAGTGGTAAACGTTTTTATCTAAATGGGTTTTAACACTCCAGATTACTAATATTTTTCTTTCAATGTTTCTAATAATGTACCGTCAGAAAATTGAAATACATTGTTATTATTATGATCTAGAATTTCTATCCCAGAATAATTTTAACCCTTAACTGTAATACAGTAGAGCCCCGATTATCCGCGAGTACCACGAAACAAATTTTTTAATTAAGAACCTTAAATTTTGGAAGAATTATACAATTTTGGATAGCATTTAAGATATTGCTTCGTAAAGGCATAACTGAATACTTTTTGGTAACAGTAGAGTATATTGTTTTTTGTTTACTGTTCTTTTTTTAGTGATTTAGATGTAGTAGAACAAAGTTTTCTGCTGTACTGTACATATTTTATAAGTTTTAATGTCATGTTTTTTGTACAATAAAACATACACTAGCGGAAATAAAAATCCAAACACCAAGAAGGAAAAGTGATATCAAAGTCAAACTTATTTCTATGATTGCACATAGTATCAATGTAAATTTCTTAAAAAATCAGCCTTCCTGGATATTAGGGGGCCGAAAAAAACAGTGAGAAGTGTTGTCTCCATAGGTGTCCATTACCGCCGTCACACGTCATGGTATTGAGTCACAGAGGCTCTAAATGACTTTAGAGGGATTGGAGGACCATGTTGCCTCTTCGGGTAGTATAAATTCATATGGTGCACCAGCGGACGTTGCATACCGGGCTAGGTGATTCCTCCTCTTTCTCCGGACATGTTTTGTGAGTGTTGGTTCTTACGAACGGATAGGCCAAGGTAAAAATGCAACATAGGGGGTTAGGAAGAAAGCTTGGACATTGCATGAAACATGTGTTTGTGTATTTTTCTCTTCAAATGTGTCCCCAGGACAGGTCTGAAGGTAAGGACGGACAACCGGCTAAAAAACCTCAATGAAGCAGCTCTGGTTGGCCAAAGTACCGGTAGATCATACTGAGGACAAGTGGCAGTAGGATGGATGTCATTTGCAGTTCTGCGGATTGTCCGTTTTGTCCGCATAGCTTCTTAACATCTTTGCCTTTAATCAAGGGGCTGAAAATGGGCCTTTCTGTTTCCAATAATGCACGAAATAAGGAAATGAAAATCCCAATTTCATGACATTGTGTTTATGAGAGAATCCTGTTTCGGTTTGGAGCACCACGACAGTTGGGTATGAGTTTGAAGAGACAATGGAGAGAGCGCACTCAGCTCATGATTTTCTAATCGTTCCACGAAGTGGTGATGCAGGGTAACGGAGTGGGGATACATTGGATTCCATTTCTGCAACTCCTGGGTATGATTCACCAGTACTTTTTCCAACCAAAGCTGCGTGATTGAGGTTTTGCAGCCGGTAGACCGTCTATACCTTCAGACCTGTCCTGGGGAAAAATTTCAAGAGAAACATGCACAACCACATGTTGTATGCAATGTCCAAGCTTTCTTCTTAACCCCCTGGGTTGCATTTTTGCCCCGTCCTTCCCGTTCTCTAGAACCAACACCCACAAAACAAGTCCGATCAATGAGGAGAAATCACCTAGCCCGGTATGCAACGTCCGCTGGTGCACCATATGAATATGGACTACCTGAGGAGGCAACATGGTCCCCTAATACCTCAAAAGTCATTTAGATCCCCTGTCACACAATACCATGACGTGTGACAGCGGTAATGGACATCTATGGAGACAACACTCCTCCCTAGTTTTCTCGGCCCCCTAACATCCAGGAAGGCTGATTTTTTAATCAATTCACATTGATACTAAGTGCAATCATAGACATAAATTTCACTTTGATATCTTCTTTCCTTCTTGGTGTTGGGATTTTTATTTCCGCTAGTGTAGTTTTAATGCGGAAATTTTTTTTTCTTGTTTTCACCTCATTTTTAGTCTTTTTTCGGGTTATCCGCGATTTTCGTTATCCGCGGTACCCTTGCCACCCGATTCCGCGGATAATCGGGGCTCTACTGTAATACGTCTCAAAAGACTACTCTGTTCATATCAATTCCGCCATAGAGGTATACCCCGTTCGCACTGCATCTAAAGGGCTCCTTATAGAATTCCGCACTTAACCGGATAGGGCCCTAACCAATTGTTACCTTAACCATTTCCCCCAAACGAGGTTTCATAAAATCTTTTGCAGCATCTGTTTGCTATCATTACCTTTGAATTTTGGTGTAGGGAATCAGAAAGTAAAGCTAAAATGACTAAAAGTATTAATAAAAGGAAACTATTGATATTTGCTAATGCATAAGGTAGTCAGACAGTTGACATACGATTCAAATTTCTTTAGAACTTTACAGAAGCATTCGATTTTAAATTACTCTTCAGAACCACCAACCATTTGAAAATACACTGACAACTTTAAGACACTATTTCTTTATGATAAAAGTAATATATCTGTTAACATTTTATCAGCCACCTCCCAAGAAATCAATTATTAATTTCAAAAACTATCAATAACAGTTGTCTGTTCAACCCCAGACAAAATTCTTATCTATTCTTAATTAATCATTTTCAAAGCAGCCCACTAGAAGATCCACCAAGTGCCGATAGCACAACGTGGTTGCGAGACGTTGAGAAATTGACTAGATCTTATCCCAAAGAGTAGGTGCCTCACATGCTCTTGACACTCAGAGAACTAGTGTCTTTCACTCGAGTGGAGGCAGGAATTACTTTGCAAAGTTTGGCAATGGAGTGAAAAATGACTTATCTGACGACAAACTTGAACTATCACTTGACGTTAAATTTATCTTCGCTTCTCCTGCAAGTGTCCTTACTTTTAACAGACTTTTCGGAAATATTGAGGCTCAAAGGTTATAATAAGTAAGGCGAGGAAATCAGTTTTGTGCAAGAATTTCTTGTCTGAGGAAGGATTGGATACGTTTGTCGGTGTTGTCATGTTTGCCTTTGAAAATATAACGATTTGTTTAAAAGTGAATTTGCCATTTTTACACTTAAGTATCCTCTTAAAAATGAAATTTAATAAATATGTTCACATTTTAAATCTTTTAGTAGTGATATTTTTCTGTCAAAACGCTAAAGACAATTGTAGAACTTGTCATTAGATATTCTAGGATAAAAATTAGCACCTGATGTTCTTTTTGTTTCATAAATACGCAATAAAAGTGAAACTTCTCCTTGGGAATGAAAAATGTAAATATTTTAGATAAATTAAATGATAAAATTATATTTGGTTAAAACGTTACTTGATGAAAGATTTGTCGTAATGCACAGGGGGAAAAGTTTACAAAACGCAAGAGAAAATAGTACAAGAATACTATAGATATATTAATAAAAACATATTCAAATTTTCGTTTTTGATGAATTTAAGGGGTGCCATTTAATACAAAAAAATATTCTTTTCATAGATTTTGTAATGCCTAGGTTTCATATACATGGTGCTTCATAACTTCTAGGAGAGGGTAGGCCGTAGCTAGACGAATCAGAATCACATAGGAATGGGGGGTTCCGAAATGTACCCCTAGCTATCTGGGGTTATTATAATCGGGCATGGGAAGTTGCAAAATTATCTGTAGAAATTAACACGTAACCTTTTAAGCTAAACCATTAATTCCCTTAGATTTATCCCATAAAATAAATTAGAGCTGAAATTTCAGCTCTTAAATTAGTTTTTATGTAACAAACGCCGGAATCGAACGATTTCGCTGGTTTTAATCCAATCTTAAAAGGTTACTTGTCAATATCCACTGTAGATTACACTACCACCCATGCCGGATTATAAAACACTTATCTGAAACACCCTGTATATTTCACTTCAACAACTTAAAATAACCATCAATAAAAATATGTCAGTAGTTTATAATAAGCTGGGAAATTTTTTTTCGATCGGATTGTAATGGTAACGCTTCTTATTTACACTTAACAATATAATTAAAGTTAAAAGAAACACTGTTAGTTGATAGAGTTTAATTTTTTTTTATTTTGATATTTATTATTTTTGGCAATTTAGTATAAAACCTAAATCATTCGTATATCCTAAAGTACCCTCATAGGGAAATAGAATCATTCGCAAACTTATACATTTTTAAATATCATCATCATTAGAGTTCAATCAAAACAGTCAATTTTTTTTCTCAAATACCCCAACTCCTATATTCCACTCTGATCCAAAAACCCTACTAAAAAGCATCCCAAGCAACCATAAACCGGACAAGACCCTCCGCAAGAGTTTTTAGGGCATCCCTTAAAAATTTTATTTATACCCCTCTTTGCAGAAGCACTCACTTAAAAAAATTGTGTCTGCAACAGTATGGCAGTCGTCCAAAGAATAGATCACTAGGCGGTCTAAATCTTTTCCTCTATCTCGGCCAAGTCTCGCAGTGATGGATGGAAAAATTTTCGGGGATCGTCTGGTCAACCCTCCCGAGTGACCGCGTGCCGCATAAATAATCGCTTGGAGAGTACCAGATGTTTTCCTGGGAAAATCTCGAAAATCCTTCCTTGCCGTCCCCTTGCACCTGAGATCGGGGATGATTTATCTGGTTATTTCACTTTTTGCTCTCTACAAACGAAATTTTTTTGGTCTTTGGCTTTTGGTAGGAGTTTTTGTATGGAAATCATTCGGTTAGCTTGTGCCGTACTGCTACTGTAAAATTGGAAATGCCAGCTGAATATGGATGGATTGTGTGGGCCTTTTAGTTTGAAACGTAAAATGTGATGAAGGAATATTTATTTATACAATGGTTTTATGAAATATGTGTATAATGGGGAATTTTCTGAGGTGTAATGTGTACAAAATAGGAGCTAAATACTTGAACATGTCTAAAAATATTAAATGTGATCGACTCTTAAATATTCCTACTCCTTCCAAAAAATTATTAAAACCAGTTTTTTTTCGTGCAAAAGTGCTTTATGTTAACCATTTATCGCTGGTTAAGCGGACAATTAGTGTAAACTCACAACTATCAAGCTTCGCCTCCAACCGTGGACAGGTTTCGTCCTTGTTAGGACTCATCATCACGGTCGTTCTGATGAGTCCTAACAAGGACAAAACCGGTCCACGGTTGGAGGCGACGCTTGAGAGTTGTGAGTTTACACTAAAAGTGCTTTATGTTTGTTGTATTTTTAATTGTACTTAATCAATCAAATTATGATTAGAAGATACCAATAATAATTTGATCAATTGTTAATTTCTCTAAATTTAGGTTAAGGGTTTGTTAAGAAAGAAATTTATCTTTTGATCTGCTTTTGCAAAGACAGTGGGTTATTTTACAAGGAATTTTAGAATAATTGTTGATCTAAAAAATACCTTACAGATTTTTACTACAATATGAATTATTATGATTAAAACATCTTCAAAATAACATTCAAAATAAAAACACCCCGTTTTATATAAAACTTATTTTTAATAAAAGAAAATAATTTTAATATCATAATAAGATATCAAAAATATACGAATGTTGATAGTAATAATAAATTATACAATATACAATGGTGATAATAACAATTAAAATTATATTCAGCGGATCACGAATAAAGAAAATATTTTCCACATCAATGTTTTTTCGTATAATTCGTATAAAAACTGCTCTTATATTAGATTCATGTCATGATTTATAAACAAAATAAATTATATTTTTTTGTCAAAAAATCATTTCATGTTTACTTTTACTTTATATAGCAGCTAAACATAATTTAATATTTAATATAAAGGAACTTTTTTATCCCTCATCTAAAGAGAAAACTAAACAGTATCATACCACCACAACTTAACAAGAATTCTTCCATTCTATGCGTGCCAAAATCTGCGAAACACAAGAATAATAGAGGCGGAGGCATTGAGATTGTCCAAGAAACAAAATACCGTTGCTTTCTTAAACAGTGATATTACAACCACTGGGATAAGCATGGAGAGAAAAAAAATGTGGGAAAAATGTAATCAAGAGAAAAAGAGATAAGAAAAATGGGCAGAAGACAAAAGAGTACAAACAAAAAGCGTAGATGGTGAAACTTTTTTCACTGCTTTGACAGTTTGAGATGGATGAAAGCCCTTGTAGGAACGGCTCCTGCTGAGAAGCTTCATAGTATAAGCTTCCTACCCTCAAACTTTTCATTTCGCCCAGTACATCGACTATCTGAATGTTATTTTTTTCCTTTGACATAATATTTTATAATAATAGTTTCCCTTGGAGTATGAATTGTTAAAATATAGTCACAAAAGGAATGGATAAAATCTGTCGTACTTTTTTTTAATATTTTCTTTACATGATAAAAACATATTTTTGTAAAAAAAACGCGTGTTTTAGATTTACGTTCATGGCAAGGAGGACACTGTATTTTATGTAGTAAAGTATGGTGTAAAATTTTTTTTCTATCTATGTAAAAATGTTTTCTCTCCATGTAAAAAGCGAATTGCAAATTTTAAGAAAATTCGATATTTTGTGAATTTATATTTTATTCTATTTTTTTAACATTCAAACTCCTGATTAAACTTGAGCAAACTACTACATTTCATAGAATATCATATTTTATAAATGGTATGTAAAATGTTGTTGGACTGAAGGAAATTGCGAAGATCTATTAACCCGATACATACAGGAAGATACTTAACAAACTCCAATCATTCTTCAAACAGTAGTCTTCATATTTTAGGATAATTTGTAGTCACTTTTTACTGTCCTAACAATACATTTAGCTTGAAAGAAAAATACTTTTATTCGACATTACATTTTCCAATTTATTTCCCGAATGAAATGTGCCCGTATATTTTTTTCTGATTTGCCTAATATTTTTTTATAAAAAATTTTAAGTACTTTTTTATAGTATATTAATTGAAAACACATCATTAAACTAAATTTTTAAATAATATGAATGAAGGTACTGTATAAGAACGGAAATTCAATATATTTTTCATTGTAAACTTATTCTTGTAATTCTTATTTCATTGTAAACTTATCTTAGAAATAAGAATGTACTTCACAACCTCATTTCTAAGATTTACGAACAAGATGTATTACGAGAACAAATTGAAAACATTTTTGATAACTGTTAGGAAGTTTTAAGTAAGATTTTCCTTAAAGATGGCATTTACTGAAAGATGAAAAGTAAATTCGGTTCTTCTCAATGTAAAACACAGACATACAAACTAGCTAGCATTTTTTCCAAAGCCACAGAGGGAGAATAAAGATGCAAATCAAATATAAATATAAATAACAAAAAATGCGTTTCGAAAGTATCTATTTAAAGTCTCACTGCTGAAATAAAATAACCTTGAAGTCCGATGGAATTCGGTATAAAATAAGGCTTTTTAAATTCAGAAACCTAATGCTCCTTTTTCGACAAAATGTCGTTTACTTATTTCTTCGTACCTAACTTCCTATATGTAAGTAGCAAGAACTGAAGGAGCTGAATTAAGGAAAAATCTCTTCGGAACTGGTAGTGAATACCAATCAAGTTGCACTTCTTTTATATAGTCGGCGTTTTTTTAAATGGCGGATCTTATTTCGTATGGAAACAGATGGGGCTCCATAAACTGAAATCGTGAGGGGTAGATACTACTTTTCGTAATAATGTCTGGAGCCTTTTAAGGAATTACCGCCATTTGTATTTTGCATGGAGAGTCGATGAAATCCCGTTTTCAGTTCGAAAAGGAGATGCTCCTGAATTTTTATTGTCACACTAATAATAAAAATATCTGCAACGGTCTAGACCTAGAGGCAATGCTATCTGTGTGTATTTCTTTAAATTACAATGTATTACAATGTCTGCAAGCTCTATTTCAATGATCATTATGCTTTATGATACAGATTTGCAAATTACTTGAATACGTAAGGAATCATCAAATAGAGGGTACTTTTTTAAGAATATTCCTAAAAAATAGCAATGGAAAACTATAAATTTTTCTTTTTTTTTTTATCTAAAATGCTTTTAGTCATTTACTTAAATCATGAAATAATGCAAACGTCTCATTTTCTGGTTATTAGGAGCGTTCTAGGAGGTAAGAACTTTGAATAAGTAATTAAACGTACGTTTTAGGGTGTCTATTTACAGTGAATTTCTGCATTATGTGTTTTCGTACTAAATTATTGCTGCTCTACAACCTTGTAATTGACGAGCTTAGCAAATCGTTTTAAATTTTAAAAATAAAAATTCTTAATCTTAATATTGCTGTTTGTGTAAGCTGTTAAGGGAAGCCTATTGAAAATAAGTACCGCATTTGTATCGATTCATGTTTATTTACAACATACTAAAAGGACACTACACAAGCACTAAAACTATTCAAAAACACTCAAAACCCCATGTTCCACTCTCGAAAAAGGCTAATTCTCTAAACATACAAAGTTTGAGACTATTTCTACAAAAGTACTTAGATGTATTGAGTAGAAGCGCTCTGTGCATAACAAAAGCTGTTAGTGGCGTTGAAAGTAGGCTACGTGTTTGGATAGCCCATGTCACCCTATACCTAGTTACAAAAATTAAACTTAGTTAAATGGATATTTATAAAAGTATATGCAACCACTGAACAACTTCTTCAGGGCTGTAGTGTGCGCTGGACACTGCACCCCTGAAGAAGTTGTTCAGTGGTTGTATAATTTTATAAATATCCATTTAACTAAGTTTAATTTTTGAACTCGATTGATTTCTATTTAGGTATTAAGAAGCTTTAAGCGCTAGTACAGAGTGGAATTTTCAAAATTTTAATAACTGTAATTTATATATATTCTAATACCTAGTTACCACTTTTATGACTATAAATGTAGGGATTCAAAAATTAAGGGGCTGGAAAGTACTTGTGAAACCACCTCTGAAATCAGAACAAATGTTATGTACCACAAATAACTTCAGTATTTTCTCAAAGCTATTTATGTCACGATGCGATCTTTCACAATTGGCGTGTCACAATGATGTCACTACTGCGAAAGCAAACCAGAAAGTGATTCACTTTCTCACACTCCCGTTCGAAATGTCCCACTACGTCTGTCTCGTGTCTTCCATTGATCTTCTGAAATGAGATAAGACTTATAAATAAAACATACGCGGGTCTTTGTGCCCTCTCTGTTTGTAAATTCCGTTTGACATTTCAACAAAGCATGTTACTTCTCGGCTACAAACACGATGCCAAAGTACTACTGTTATATCGGGTTAAAAAATAATCCGATGACATTTTGAAAGACAAAGATTTTTTTCTTTGCCAGCACCAGTTTTTATACCTTTTTTCTCCTTATTTTGGAGTGGACGTGGCATTTTTAAGGCAGACCTTAGAATAAATCTGGAGCAGGGTTAAATAAAAAGGAAAGTGATAACTGGATCTGACAGCCTTGACGCCATTGGCCAGTTTTTTTTCTGGCTGAGGATTTTTTCGCCATTTTCTGTTAAGCAGGCCCTTTTTACCACTTTTATATCGTAAGCCATTCGAATAAAAAGAAGATTTCGTTTTGGCTTATCGAATTTTGGAGGCTAACCATTTTTTTATAAGTTTGGTTGAAATGTAAGTAAAGTACCTAGGATTTAGTGAGTTAATCTATGTGTGGATTGAAAGTTTGTTTCAAAGACACGCCGGAGTTATATGCAAGTTTTTATTCTTAACCAACGATCAGATCTGTTATACATATTTTTAAGATAGTATTTTTAGTTCCAGCTGCCAGCATATTGGTACCATAAATACATAACATTCTTCAGTGAACTCGTAATTTTTATATAACCTTTACGAGGGTAATCCTTCAAAACTTGCAAACTCAAAGTGATAAAATTAAAAATTTAAATTGTTTATTTAAATGCTTTAATACATAGCCTGGATATTAAGAGGATGTTCCTTCTTTTAATGTTATGATGAAAATCATTTCGATAAATTTACTCATTTTGTTCTTTCACTTAATCTAGATTAATGATGAATATTACAACGTTTAAATCACCCTGGTGTTGTAGAGTACGCTTTAAAATAAATGACAATTTTTATCGTTTTCGAAATTACAATATTTTATTGTGTTGAATTTTTTTTTAGATTTAAGTTCCTAATAACCATGAAAATTCTAAAACCTCATAAATAGGAATTTAGGAATATTCTCCCAATATATTCATTAATTGAAAGGTTTAGGTATTAACCCATTACTGCCTGACGTCCCTTTTTAGGGACGTTTTTTAAAAATTTTCCTATTTCTACAAAAATTGTTCATTTGAATCAAAATTTGCACTGATGTACCTCTGATCTTCATAGAACATAAAGAACACAAGAAGAAAGCAGAATTTAAAATTTTTTTATCTTTTTTTAAAGTTGGAAGATAGAATTTTTCAGAAAAGTGCTTTTTTAAAAATTTTAAAAGAAAAAGCTTAAAAATCCTAGTTGTTATTTTAAAAAAAATTTAATGCCGATATATATTACTGTTTATACATTAAATCAGTTGGGGTGTTTTTTTATTTTTCCAAAATATTTTATCTTGACCATATTTTGGACCCTCGAAAAGCGTCCCTAAAAAGGGACGTCAGGCACGAATGCCCCCGTGGTTTTCCCCATAGTGAAATGCTAGTGTTTCCTTATTTTTTCCCTTAAAACGCGTTCGATTCTTGTGAAATGAATTAAATAACTGATATTTATAAAATTACTTTAATTTTAGCTAATAAATTTACTATTTTTGTTTATTTTTTTGGGAAAATACTATTATTTATGCTAAATTAATGGAATAAAGTCTTAAATTATAAGGAATTAGTTAATTTGTATTAATTAAAAGGAATAAATTAATTATTTTACTATATTTATTACTTATGCAAATATATTACGGTTATAGTTTAATTAAAAGTTTAATAATTATTAGTTATTATGACTTTTTGTTATTAAAATTGCCAAAAAGTAGCTTTTGTGATAAATTTTCAGCTTTATTTCTAATTAGATGTCACTAATTATTGTGTTCTAGACTGCAGATCAATCTATATCATCTGGCTTGCTAATGCACATCTCACTAATGCTTGATTTTTGGGGAGAAATTTGTGTTCCACACAATAAAATTAAATAAAATGAAAAAAGTATGGGCATTTGAAAGACTTAAACTTCACAAATTGAGATATTCTGATGGATTTGAGGTGTGTAAAAGTAATTATTACTTAATATCAGGTAACATATAAACAAAGAATGCCTTTTTTCAATTAAAAATCTTAATTAATTTGCAGTTAACATAGATTAGGGAGGAAAAAATCTGTTTTAGAGCATAAAAATGCTCAAATTACGTTAATTAAGGTTAGTTTTACAGTTAATTGGATAAATAATTAATATTTTTTGTTCATATTCATGTTACAGTATGGTTCCGATCACTTTTGCTGCACTTAAAAAGGTAGAAGATGTTTTGGAGGCTTTAAAACTGTTTTCTACCATGCGTTTACCATAGGGAAAAAACACGGGGGCATTCGTGCCTGACGTCCCTTTTTAGGGACGTTTTTTAATTTTGGTGTAGAAATTAAAATTTTAACCTGGAATTTTTTTCACTTTTTTTCCAGTTGTTTTGGGGCTATTTACTATGTTTTCACTAAATATTTAAGAAAAATAAAAAGTTGGGCATTAATGGGTTAATATAACTATCTTTTAAAAAGTACACACATTTTGATAAAAGTACCCAATACTTAATGCTATCAAAATAAAAACAATTTTATATTCATAAATATATATCAAAAGAAAAATGCTTTTAACATGAGAACATTACCTTCTCTATTTTTCGAAAATACCTCCTAATGTAATGCAATGTGTTAAAGACGGAAGCCCATTTAAGCTAACCAATTCCTTTAAACTTCTGGAAAAGTTAAGACTATTTCCTTTAACGAATTCTCTAGTCATTGGGGATCAATTATTAAAGTCCTGAGGCACTTTCTTTCTCCTAATGTAATATCCTGAACCAGAGTGACTTCTGCAATCAACTTTAAAAGTTTCATGGTTCTTTTAGAGGCTGCATCTTTCTTTAATCAGAATGGAAGTAAGACATTCAAGTTGGTAAGCTGTTCCCTTTTGGTTCAACTAAGCCTCTATTGGGGATATATTTATTTTTGTGTTGATGGGTTTTCGACCCTGAGGAGTCTTCTACTGCCTCGTTCCTAATATGGAATTGTATGTACAAATTGCCTCATTCATAGAATGGGCTGCGTATTTTTAAAAGGCTGTATTGTATAAACACAGGGTGTATCGAAAAAACTTTTTTCGATTTTGATGACGCATTAGTGCGGAAAATTTGTCTAAGGTGCCAGAGAGTACCTGTGAATTTTTTCAGAATTTTTGAATAATTTCTTAAGGTGCCACATTGGCCCTGAAGTTCCCCATGTTAATCCTATGAGGCGCGTAGCCAAAAAGGCCGGAAATTCGTTTTTCGCCCCTCATTTATGATGTTTGCTACCCGAAAAAGCTTGAATAATAGCCTAAATATCTATATTAAGTTTTTTTGTATGTTTAAATTTCGTCGAAAATCGCGTATTTCCTCGTTCAAATCAGGGCCCACAATCAACAAAATATTAAGATTTAAGTTATTATTCAAGTTTTTTCGGGTAGCATACATTATATAGAGTCCATAACTTGAGACAACACATTCGTCGTGTGATTAGGGTAGAAATGAGGGGCGAAACACCGATTTTCGGCCTTTTTAGCTGCGAGCCTCATAGGATTAACATGGGGAACTTCAGGGCCAATGTGGCACCTTAAGAAATTATCCAAAAATTCTGAAAAAATTCACAGGTACCCTCTGGCACCTTAGACAACTTTTCCGCACTAATGCGTCATCAAAATCGAAAATTTTTTTTTCGATACACCCTAATAAACACCATACAATAGATTCATTTACTAGTTAAGTTGTCACCTAGTAACATATAGGTTTGCGGTTGCGACATCATATTGGTAATATCAATCAAATTACTTTTGGTATTCCATGTTAAATAAACTTTGATCGATAATTTTATAAATTTACGTTTAAAGTATTACGTTATAATGTTTATAATCACTCTGCCGTGACTGACTTATTGATGTGCCAAACGGTAATAAGACATATTTAAAAATGATCTTTAATCCAAGTGCTTTCAGAAAGAAGTAGTTAAACTTCGGTATAAAATTTTCCTTTTAAAATTTTCCCCACAAAATAGTGTACTGAACAATTTCCGAACAGTAACATTTGAAAATAGTTAAATAAATTTTTAAAATTCATCCTATTTATTGAAGTTAATTATAAGTTAAGATAAAAAATAATCCTTCTACAAAAACCTAAGCTAAATGGTTTTGATGATTAAACATGAAAAACTATCTGAAATCAACAAATTCCAAATGTTCAAACCCAGATCAATCCAAAAACATATTTAAAAAAATAAAAGAATATTTTGAATACCCAAATGCATCTTAAAATCAAATAACAATTTTACTACAACCCAAAAGAGTTTTCACACATTTATCATTTAAACAACCCAAAAAATTTCCTAGTCGCATATCAACGAAACCACAAGATTTCAATCTCCCCAACGCCATTAATTATTCATTTATTCATTCATCCATTCGAAACCACGCACTAAATCTTCATCCATACTTCTAAAAATAAAACAAAAAATCCCCTATAAACGCACAATAATTATTTCAGCTTCCCTTTACAATTCCAAACCCACTCCTCTCAAGAAATCGTCCTTTAATTGCGAACCTATCGGCTCCTCCTCTAATTCCAGCTCTCAAGGCTTCTCACAATACCATTAATTCTCCATTAGACCATCTCCCTTTTCAAGCGAATATTTCAAATGAAGAGTGGCGTGATGCAGTAGAGGCATCTACATCCCCTATTCGCAGTGTAAGGACATTACCGTTCCATCCGAAGCGCAGAACGTAATAGATTCTTTAATACCCCATTTGGAAGACATTTGTCATAATTGGGTCGGGAAGTGTTGTCATAAATGCCTCAAAACGCTTTCGGTTTGATTTGATTAAGGTGAGGTCTGTTATTTTGATTTTGATTGATATTTTGTTTTTAAGGTCCTTTATTGGGTGAGGTATCCACATTCTAGATTCTTTGATTAGTTTCACATCTGCATTTACGCAAATTACATTTATTAGATAGATATAGAGATATAGAGATACATTAATATTTGTTGTTAGAAAGAAAATATGCGCCCTTAAGAACTAACTTTGAGAGGAGAGTATTATTTTTATTAATTCAAAAATTTCGAAGATGTTTAAGTCCAATGAAATTTTATCCTTTTGAAATGTTTCAATTTTTTATTCGAAAAAAAAATAGAGATAAATTTTCGATCTCATGTCTATAATTATTTAAGTTTTGACCTTACTATTTTCACCTTTGTCGAATAAGTTATCTATTAGAATGTTTTTCAAAGCCTGCACTTTTCATAAAATAAAAAGTATAATTCTAAAAATGATTGTTTTATCATAATTATAATAAAGTATACATTTTCCGGATATTTTGTTCGATAAGTTGTATTAAATAAATTGTAATACAGCAATGTATAATTAAACAGCTGGTCAAACTTATCCCTGTTGGCCCAAACAGAAATTTTATTACCTTGCTCGAAGCAATGCAGGAACATTTATTTAAAAAGTCTAAAGCAGACGCAACTGCCTTTAAGTATGAGTTTAGAAGAATATATCAATATACTTAATTAAAACAAAAAAAACATCAAGTTCAAAATGCATAATACTAACATAAAAAGTACTTCCCATCGTGGTGTCTGAATTTCGAGTGAACCGAAGAACGTCAATTTACAAATGCGATAATTTCGTTAAACCCATGTATATGGTTGGTTGGTTGTTTTAGGTTTTATGGCGCAAGGTCCCTATATCGGACATTCCGCGCCAAACACAAGATCAATACTTAAAAATATTTTTAAAATTAGAAGTCATGTCTGTTTCCAACCAATATTAAAAGATGACGTTTATTTAAAATTTTTAATATACGGACGTGAAAACCCATGTATATATTGTCTTTTTTCACTATTTGAGTAACGAAACTCCTCATAACAATCCAACAGACTTTGTGTTTACCCACTTTATATATTCGATGTATAGTGATGATTCCTTTAACATAAAAACAATAACCTGCATTGATGTATTAAACCAAATATTTCTCTCCCAACCACTCCCAGATGAAACTTTTAACCACACTTTGATTCACGCACTCCTGGATAAAAACATCCTGGAATAATCTCGGAAATTATTCCTCTCCCGAGGCTCTCTCCAGAACACAATGACCCCAATTAGACCGCAAGAAACAAAAGGTAGAGATAAAAGAGGAGTAAGAAGACGAGAGATAACAAATTATTTGCGAACATTCTCATCATTCCACCCCGGCATCCTTCTAACCACCAGAAAAATGGATGTTTTAACCCTCACAGTGCATCTTCCCACCCCTCCCCACTTTCATTAAATATTTTTTTATCCCAGTTGGCAACAGTCCAATCCTGAGCTGTCGTCAGTAAAAACAAAAGGTATCCCTTGTTTTCGGACCACTGGAATTAGTTGCCTGGTAAGAAATTCTACTAAGATTACGGCCGCGTTTCTTTATCTTGTTGTTGCTACTGTTTTTTTTTTCAGTCTGGGGTGTAGGGTTATGTGGGATAGGTTGACCATGGAGCATCTTTCTTCCTTTTGAAACAATTGTGGAAGCGTCTTCAGTTCATGTTCTCCAAAACCTGAAAAAAATTTCCTTCCGTAATTTCCCTCTCTTTGTGAAAATCATTCAGTAAAATCAATTTCAAGATAAAGGCACTTAGCTTATCATAAATATTATTCCCCGACTCGTTCACTAAAATATAAATGTTCCTGTTATATAAAAAAATATTGTAAAATTTACTTTTTGAAAATTAAACGTTAATTTTATGTGCAGCTCCCTCGAAAAAAAAACGTTACATTGCTCCATCGATGGAACGGTTGGGGTTGCTGGATTTGGCAATAAATTCACAGTTTGGCGCATTTCGCATTTTTGTTTTCCCGTTTTTAAGAAATGAAACTTTTACATTACATTCACCAGTTGAAACAAGTGTTGGGCGCAATCAAACTACATTTTTTATCTGATTGAAAGTATTATGATTACTTTTGTAGTTTGATAACATTTGAAATTTTCAATCTAACTACATATGTAATTGGATTGAAAGTAATTTGATTACATTGTTTGGGAAGTTTGCGGATTGATTTTATCTTAATTGGCAAAGGGGGTCAGAAATGACCAAAAACAAGGTTACGTTATATAATATTAGTGATATCAATCGGATTATGTTTAGAAAATGACTGTTCCCGATCACTCCTTTAACTTAACGTATAATGTATCGTTTTATGTTATCAATATATCGCTTAATGTTTTTAAAATCTGGTGAAATAACTAAAAACACAGATTAGGTTGATTTAAAAAGTTTAAGTAGAATAATTTATTGATTTTAAAATTACAACAATGACAACCATGTGATAGACCTTTCCTCGTTTTGTGATATTCACATTGGAGTCGGATGTGATCGCATTGTCACTGGAAATATGACAGACGTGTGTCTGATATTTTTAATCAACAAATGTGATAAGTTTTGAAATCGCTTCAAAGCCACAGTTAGACCAGTCTGTGACGAGAACAAGTGCAAATGACATCGCATGATGATCACGATTTGCCAAATCACTTTTTAACTCACGAGTTTTCTTCTCATAATTTTCAGAATCTCCATATTGCCATGCATGGATCCAGTCAATGAACGCTCTAGCTATTCACACCATTACGGTCCTTGCTTCCCTCTCCCCTGGTTGCGGACTACTTTCTATAAATCATAGCCTGAGATATGGCTTCGTAAAGGGCATGTGATATAGTTTGGCCGTGATAAATAGCAAGAGGGTGTCCTTTCTTTTTCTTTTCAGTGGAATGGAATTGTTTGCAAATAGAATCTTTTTGCCGGAGTCGTGAGATTGTTCGGCGTTGAGTAAATGGAATACTCTAATAAGTTGTCGTAGATATTTTTTCTGCGTTCCCAGCAGTGATAAATGATTCAGGGAAGATGAGTTTGTGTTAGTGATAATGGAAAATCTTTATTGTTCCAATATCGGAAATTGTTTTTGGCATGGTTTGTTAGATTTTGGTTGGGAGAGTTACTGAGTTCTCGTTTGGCGCAAATTCGTTTTCTACCAACGTTTTTAGAAATTTATGAAGGAAGGACAAAAGTTCGGTTTCCCTATCGGTTTAAATATTTATACTCGGAAATGAAAAATACAAAATATAAATGCAAGTAAAACATGCGGTAGAAGTATAAGCTCTTACAAAACACAAGATTACATTAGACCTTCCCAAGTAAGGAAACAATACACTGCAAAAAACTACCTTACAGAAACAGAAAAGCTCTGGCAAAAAAGTTACTACAAATATTCTATCCACGGAATTTTTCTGTTGACTGAACTTTTTTTCTGTATGCTACAGTTGTTTTGAAACTTAAACTCATTTGAAATTTTTTGAACTTATACATCGGGAATATTCTATTTTCAACTACATATTGTATCTCTACAAACTGGTATCTCATTATTTTCTAATTGAATCAAATTGAAAGGATCAATGGAAAGGAAATGGATCTACATTCTACATATAAACATCAAGTGTCACAGAACACCAAGAACAATACACACAATGTTGCGATACATGCATCACAAAGCAACACTCATAAATCCAACAAATTACTGTCATATTCATGTTGATCTTGATATAATCATATATTCTCATATTTTCCACACCCTATTATGACATTGAAATACGTCGAATTTTATTCTGAATTTATTCAAATTTTATTTTACTCTACATTGGCTATGTTTTTTACACAGAGTATAGAGCTTAACAGAGTGTTCATCTCCATAGACGCTAATGGCAACTTTTTTAACAGGGCTTTTCCGATTGAAAAACTTTAGGCCGAACGGACCCGCCTCTTTTCATTCCTGCTAATTCTGGCATTCGCCCACTGAAGCTGTCACTCACTGAAATCCAAATCTCCTATAATCAGAGTAAAAATCAAATAAAATAAATTTCGCGTTCTCTGATTGGCTGCTAGTGAACTTAATTATAATCTGCAATCTGAATTAAATTACTTAAGGAGGAAAACGGCCATTTGGCATCTCTGTTAAGCTCTATACAATGTGGTTTTTTATGCCATAAAACCACTACCCAGTAGTTCCCTAAGTTATTCGAACTCTTTAAATTCTTTTTAAAGGTTTAGTTTTTTTATGGATTTTATAATTGTATGTATTACATGCATAATGTGCATCTGTAAGTACTTTCAACAGTCACTTTTATCATGATACACTTTTTTAGGCATTTAAATTATTTTATTAACATATAAATAACTATCTGCAGAAAGAGTATTTGAAAAATATATGAGCAAAAAGACAAATGAAATTACTTTAGAATCGGTGATTTTCACCGGAATAATTTTATACACAGAAACCAGGAGCCCTAGTCTGAGGGCATGCGAAAGATCTGGAGTACGAAACGTGACGTCAAATTGACGTCACGTTCGTGGCACTTCCGCAATCGCTAGTCTCGGGGCTTTTCCTCCGTGCGCATGATATGAAGCCCAATACGAAACTTCCGGCCTCCTCGCATGAAAACTTCCGCTCCGATTAGCTGGCGAGAAGCTGTGATCCGCACACGAAACATGGCGACGTCTGCGCTACAAATCGCAGTGTCGTAAAATTTTTTAAAGATGAAACGGGGAAACGGAACAAATCTGAGAATGTCTGAGAAGAATCAAAGAGCGGACTACGGATAGCGGCTGTTGGAATAAATTCATCGTTTGAGAATTAATGGAGCTCCGGATGGTGGCCTAGGCCTACCTCTTCAAGTTCATGTAAGTGCATTTTAGAAAACCTCTTGCCTTATTTTTTGGTTTAATAATTCTTAATTCCATCAATTTCACCTACTATTTGAACAGAAAATCCTATCCCCTAAGAACTTTCCTCAAACCATGTGTAATATTTATAGTAGTAATTATTACTTCCGTTTTAAAAAATGTGATCAATACTAAAACTCTAATCTGTAATATTTACCTACAATAGACAATATGCATGATTTTCAAATTCATTTTAAAAAGAAAGAGCATGAAAAATTACGTTGAAAAATGCTAATTAAACTGCAATTCGATCAAATAAATTCGATTTAAAACGCATTTAAAGTTGCTCTGACGTCACTATCAACAAAAACTTCAGTGCTTGACGATTCTGACTTGTGACGTCATACTTCAAGTTCAAATTACGCGCGAAAGGCATCCATTGAAAAGCAATGGTGTTTGCATTTATGTTGGGATTTTTTGGTAGCCTGTAGTTTCTTATTTCGGCAGCTATGGACGGCCCTAAACAAGAAAAAAAGGGCTCAAGTTCCGAATAGCTACTTGTCTCGCCAAAAGCGCCAGGAAAGGCAATAAACAGCCAAATGTATGCCAAGCGCGTAAGCGCTTGGCATACATTTGGCTGTATATGCTGTATATTTGGCTACTTATCGCTGATTATGGTAGAATTAAGATAGATGAATTGCTGCACGAGCTAGTAACGCTATTTTAAGGTAGTAACGCAACTTTCAGAGAGTTGCGGTTTCAGTTTCCGTTTTAACGCAATTTCAGAGTGTTGGGATTTGGTCTGCAGCAATATCCAATAATTTTAAAAATTTTAATTTTTTTAAATTTGTATAAAAATTGGTTGAATACTTCACTCCTGTGCGTGCAAATAATTTTTCTGGGCTGTTTTTTAGCGCTGATTAAGATATCTCATCAAAACAGTAGTTTGAATGATTTTAAAATTTTTAATTTTTTTAAATTTATTTAAAAGTGGTTGAATACTTCACTCCTGTGCGTGCAAATAATTTTTCTGAGCTGTTTTTCAGTGCTGATTACAGATAACTCATCTAAACAGTAGTTTGAATAATTTTAAAATTTTTAATTTTTTTAAATTTATTTAAAAGTGGTTGAATACTTCACTCCTGTGCGTGCAAATAATTCTTCTGAGCTGTTTTTCAGTGCTGATTACAGATATCTCATCTAAACAGTAGTTTGAATAATTTTAAAATTTTTAATTTTTTTTAATTTATTTAAAAGTGGTTGAATACTTCACTCCTGTGCGTGCAAATAATTTTTCTGATCTGTTTTTCAGTGCTGATTACAGATATCTCATCTAAACAGTAGTTTGAATAATTTTAAAATTTTTAATTTTTTTAAATTTGTATAAAAATTGGTTGAATACTTCACTCCTGTGCGTGCAAATAATTTTTCTGGGCTGTTTTTTAGCGCTGATTAAGATATCTCATCAAAACAGTAGTTTGAATGATTTTAAAATTTTTAATTTTTTTAAATTTATTTAAAAGTGGTTGAATACTTCACTCCTATGCGTGCAAATAATTTTTCTGAGCTGTTTTTCAGTGCTGATTACAGATAACTCATCTAAACAGTAGTTTGAATAATTTTAAAATTTTTAATTTTTTTAAATTTATTTAAAAGTGGTTGAATACTTCACTCCTGTGCGTGCAAATAATTTTTTTGAGCTGTTTTTCAGTGCTGATTACAGATATCTCATCTAAACAGTAGTTTGAATAATTTTAAAATTTTTAATTTTTTTTAATTTATTTAAAAGTGGTTGAATACTTCACTCCTATGCGTGCAAATAATTTTTCTGAGCTGTTT
Source organism: Tetragnatha versicolor (assembly GCA_024610705.1). Classification (NCBI taxonomy): domain Eukaryota; kingdom Metazoa; phylum Arthropoda; class Arachnida; order Araneae; family Tetragnathidae; genus Tetragnatha; species Tetragnatha versicolor. The sequence continues at coordinate 70,596,946 of JANDEH010000001.1, forward strand.
TTCAGTGCTGATTACAGATATCTCATCTAAACAGTAGTTTGAATAATTTTAAAATTTTTAATTTTTTTAAATTTATTTAAAAGTGGTTGAATACTTCACTCCTGTGCGTGCAAATAATTTTTTTGAGCTGTTTTTCAGTGCTGATTACAGATATCTCATCTAAACAGTAGTTTGAATAATTTTAAAATTTTTAATTTTTTTTAATTTATTTAAAAGTGGTTGAATACTTCACTCCTATGCGTGCAAATAATTTTTCTGAGCTGTTTTTCAGTGCTGATTACAGATATCTCATCTAAACAGTAGTTTGAATAATTTTAAAATTTTTAATTTTTTTAAATTTATTTAAAAGTGGTTGAATACTTCACTCCTGTGCGTGCAAACAATTTTTCTGAGCTGTTTTTCAGTGCTGACCCTAAATTATGAACGCAGTATGGAGACGGTCCCTTTATAATTTCCAAATCCTGAAACTGGTTTCGATAAGCTTTCCAACGATATAAGGCACTTGAGTCTAAGTTAAAAAGTAAAGAAACCGGGAATTCAAATCTGGGTAATGTTATCGGGTCGCTCCCGTTAAGAACCAGTAGACTTTATTCTACTTTAAAAAAAATCCTGGATGACATCAGAATCACCATGGAAGCCCGTAATTCTGGAAAAACCTTGCCACAAGTGTTCTTTACTCATAAGTAAATTCGAAAAAAAATTTTAAATAATAATTATCAACTTATTAGCGATTTGCGGACTTGTGTTTTTTTCGAGTAAACAGAACTTTTTTCAAACTCTTAAAAAGTATACAAATTATTGCGCGATTTTAACGAAATTTTAATATGTTATACTTCTGGTAATATTATATAATATACCATTTACTATTGATCGATTTTTTATATATTATAAGGTTTTTTTTATGAAGCGAAACCTTAATGTAATACTCCGTTTTAATCGTCTATCAAAGGCGCACAACATATTAAAATTTCAAAGATATAAAACACATGTATATCCAATTCTTATTAGATACTAATTAATAAGAGCCTTCTTAACCATTTCAGACCTTTAGCCCTCCAGTCAGGCAGCTAGGTCGTGAGCGAAAATTCCGCGTCATTTTCTAGAATGGAATCGTCCAGGCTGCTCTGTTTACCTATCGCCACTTGTGAGGACCCCGGGGGGTGGGGGAAGTGTCCGAATGATTTATGAGGGAGATTGGAAAGAAACCGGACCGTTTCCGGTGTCTTGGGTGGTAAAATTTCAGCATAATTTCATGCGTAATTCATGATAAAACTCATGATAGTTCGGGAAATATATAAGTACTACTTAGAATTGAAGGTTTTCAGAGTCCAAAAACGAATAAAATATTTTGTTTTCAATATTAGTAGGCAGTAGGTTAAATTTTTGCTTTACTGCTCGAAATTTTATTTACGACGGCATGTATCTGCGGTTTAGTTGTAGTCATTGTAGCACAATTAATTGACAATAAAAGTTCTTAAACTAAAATTTCAAATTAGCGACCACTATTTAGTATTATTTAGGAGCATACAGTTGAAATGGTTTATGAAAACTATCCATTAACCAAAGCAGGAAGTATTAGAACTATGTAAAAAAATTTTCGGTTTGTAATTGATAAGAAATTGTTATTCTTAACTAACATTCTCATTTTTATTTCCAAATCCTCAAAAAAGTTGGAGATATGAAAAGCGGCTTCAACTCTTCATTTATTGCAGAAACCGGTGAAGTACAAAAGTTTTAAATTTTCTTTCAAGAAGAAAACAGTTATAGACAAGGCACCTCAATCTTCTATCCCAGGGGTTCTCAAACTTTTTAACATCGCGATCCAAACAGAGAAACAAATTCTAACGCGACCCACCGACTTCAGTTAATTGTAATTAACTGAACTGAGATAATGCCCCCAAAGAATTTTAACTTCTCTGACTGGGGGGTGTTCCCCAACTATATTTATATAGTTACAACAATAAATTATTACATGCACGTATTAGAAGAGAAATTTCCTTTTTAGAAAATTAAAAGTAAATATTTGAATTTGAGCGGCGTATGTAATTTTTTAATTGTGGGCTAAAAATGATCCCTACAATAAAAAGGGGGGCTGGGGGTCCTCCCCCAGAGAAAGTTTTAAAATTTGACCCTTAAAAACAGGGTTTTAGCTTGTGTTTTTGGATATATGGGATATACAGTTGCATCATTTCCTAAGAAAATTCTTAACATTTGCATTGCTCTCCCCGGTTTGGATTGGGAAAAAAAATGAATATTTTTTCAAATCGTATTTGAATAACCGACTAGAATTGCATTATCGGCACATTAAAGTGACAGTGACACACATAGTACGTATTTACATTAATTGCAATTTCCGTTCGACACCAAATAGTGTAGTTTTTCCTCAAATTTTTATTCTTTTTACTATATGGTAATTTGATAAATTTCAAAAGTTCAAATAATAGTTGGATAATTCAAAAGTCAATAACACGTTTGTAAAAATTATAAAAAGATACTTCATATTCAGAAAAATTAAAAATCTTCTCACGACCCACCAAAAACTGACTGGCGACCCACCAGTGGGTCGAGACCCACAGTTTGAGAAACTCTGCTCTATCCACATTATGATCTGGTCAGACACAAGACCTCATAAAATTTATGCATAAATTTTGTTAAATTAATAACCTCACATTAACTCATCCTGACTGAAAAATTTTTGTTCTGTCCCTAGCATAACATAAATACCTAATTATATTGCTTCAACTAGACAGAAAACATCAAATTAAACCTATTGGGAACAAGATAAGTTTAGTTTTTTAATAAAAAATTACAATTAGCTGACTTATTTTAAGTATATTATACGGGTGTCCCATAAATGTTGGGTCACACTTCTAGGGGGGATAGTTGACACCTAGACGAGTCAGAATCACATAGGATTGTGGGGTCCCAGACCAAATCCCAGGGAGTTAAAAATGGAGCGACACCCCAAAAAAATTATTTAAAAACTCAATTTGTAGAAGAACTACTATTGGTAAAAATTTAATTATGGTCTCAAAAACTGTGGTTTAATATGATCTTTAAAATCATTTTAAAAGTTTTCAGCTTAAAATTATTTTCATTACAAAAAAAGTTTAAAAACCACAAAAAAATGTGAAAACTCTGCCAAAACTTTATTTTCTATTTCAAAATCCTTTCCTTTGATTTAATAATCTGAAAGATCATAGTCGAAAACCCTTAAGTCCAAAGTGTGACGTAAAAACCATAAATATTAAATGCTTGAGATACTGTTAAAGCATGGTTTAAGTCCATTTTTTGCGTCCGCTAAGTGCCGTTTTGGAAACGGCTATAGGAAACCAATTTGCGCACGCAAAAACGAACTTTGACAGGATCTCAAGCGTTTGATATTGATGGTTTTTACGTGAAACTTTGGACTTAAGGGTTCAAAACTATGATCTTTCATATTATTAAATCAAAGGAAAGGATTTCGAAATACAAAATAAAGTTTTGGCAGTTTTCACACTTTTTTGTGGTTTTTAAACTTTTTTTGTAATAAAAAAAATTTTAAACTAAAAACTTTTAAGATAATTTTAAAGATCATATTAAACCACAATTTTTGAGACCATAATTAAATTTTTACCAATAGTAGTTCTTCAACAAATTGAATTTTTCAATAATTTTTTGGGGGAGTCGCTCCATTTTTAACTCACTGGGATTTGGTCTGGGACCCCCAAATCCTATGTGATTCTGACTCGTCTAGGTGTCTACTATCCCCCCTAGAAGTGTGACCCATTATTTACGGGACACCCTGTATGCAAAGTTTTAAAATATCAAAATGTTTTTAGAATGCTTTCTCAGCATTAATTCAATTATAACATGAAGACAATATTTAACTTCCTATAAAAAAATTATTCAAGTGAAAATTAATATTATGAATGTAAGAGTTAGTTGTATTAATTAGAGTAAAATTCGAATCACTTAGTAAAAGAATAGGGGTTGTAGAAGGTGTCAGCAGGTACAAGACTACTATGAAAGGTACTTTCTAGGAATCTTTCACTGCGGCTTGCGGTAGTAAATCAGATACTCAGACCCCTCCTTTCCCTTTATCTCTCTCACACGTAACCACTTATTCTAAAGCAGCTCTTCTTTCTCAAAATGGGATAATCCTTGTGTTAGAAAAATGCACCCCACAGTGTCACAGGAATTGCAAAATCAATTCAAAGGTCCAATGTTTTTGTTATGCTACTGTTTGAAAAGCATTGAAACACATTGCAAAATCTAGGATCCTTAGAGCTGTGGTTTTAAAAATGTTTATAAAGTTATTTTTTTCTGTGATAAACATTATGAATCACATATTTTCTCTAATCATGAAATAATGGATATTAAATCCTTGTTAGTGAAGGGATTTTTATTGAAATCTAAAACATTGTGAGGTGCAACATTAGGGGGAGTGCAAACATACATTATTCTTTTTCCCCTAGACTCGTTTCTGAATCTAACATCTAATACTAACTTACGCCCAAGCTTTTCTTTAACATAACATTAATAAAATATTCAAAATAAGCGCTATGACACAAAGCAACTCAATGTTAACCACCTAATTTTATCTACAAATCCAAAAACATTTTCGTGAATATTGTAACTAAATGTATTATAAAACACTTTTCCTTTCAATTGTTTTTGTGTAAATATTTAAAATTTGAGTCATTTAAATAAGTAAATTAAAAAGAAAGTACTATATCATAGATTACACCGTACAATTTCAAAGGTAACTTTACGCCCTATATTTTTTATTTCTGACACATTTTACGACTGGAAGTATTTTATACCAAGTTTAATCTTTAAACTTTTGTACATATATTCAGAAAGAAAATTTTGAATATCTTTTTCGAATTTTACCTCTAATTTACACTGTAAAACCTAACCCTATCTGAGAACGTATGTCTGAAATCTGGACTAGTATGTATCAAAACCAAGTTAAAGCCCTGTTTTTAGAGTCTAATTTTTAAACCTTTTCTGGGGGATGACCCAAGATCTCTTTGTTTTTAGAACGCTTATATTTGAAACTTTTTAATTAAAAATTTATATCCAAAATTTTCCAACTAGGGGTACCAAACTAGTTAAAAACCTGCTTCCTAGAGTCAAATTGCCGAAAATTTGCTGGGGGAGGACCCCCAGTCCCCCCTTGGTACTTAGAACTTAATTACTCACAACTTGATTTAGTTCTTTAGCATGCAAATTCTACCTAAAAATGTTCTGAAAAGCTTAATTAGACTTATTAAATATACATAGGAGGGGGGGCTAAGAAATAATTTTGGCTCCCTCTCAAAATATATTTCTATATATGCTACTGAGACCAGGGGGGCATGGAAAATTTAGAAAGGCTTTGGTGGGGAGTGGACCGAAAAAGGTTGGGAAACACTGGGTTAAAAAGTACGACGGCTCTTCACTATGCCGCCTCGTCGCCCGTTTGCGCGGCATGGAGAGTAGAATGAATCACCGGTGAAGCGCGCTTGCTCTCAAGTCATGAAATTTTACAAGTCCAAACTCTTGACACTAACTAACTTTGATGAACCAAAAGGAACCTTGTAGTGTAGTCAAGAACGCTCTAGGTGAAGAAAATACCTTTATGTTTGGCCTCTCAGTTGAAGAACTTAATGAAACGGAAAAACTCCCTATTTATGATGAAAACGATGATCTACCCAGAGAGCATTAAATTTAGAATTTCCAGTTTTAAAAGTTTGGGTTACTAGGACAAAAAAGGGGCTAAAAAATTAACCATATATGTATATGTAAACTTAAGCATTATGACAGTCAGGCAGGTGTAAATTAGTTAATAATTATTGCAAATTGATTGAAATAAAGAAAGAGACTTCTCTAAGCACAAAAGAAGCAAACTAAAATAAATTAACTATATTTGTTAATTTAAATGCTATTAATGCTGTTTTTTAAAGTATATGTAACAGACAACAAAACAAACTGCAAAAGACATATTTCAAATAGTTAAACAATTTTCATAAAGAAATTACCCAAAATAATTATATATTTAAAATTCAAAAATACTAGAAAAAGTTTAATTTCATTTGAATTTTCAGTTTTAGCACTCAAAACTTGGCATGTGAAAAGAAAAACATTTATGGCAATAGCCATTTGATTTAAAAATTTATTTTCTTAAGTTTTAAAATAAAAAAAATTCTATAAAATTTAAACTAAAAATAAATTTTTAAGTTAATTAATTAATTTAATTAATTTAATTTAAAAAGTTAAAATTAGAGATGCTTATAAGAACTATATTAAAATTACAAATGAAAATTTAGTTAATAATGCTTCTAATTTTTGGGATTTTGTGAGAAGTTCTAAAAATAATTGTAATGAGTGTAATTCAATGACATATAAAAATCAGAATATGACCAAAAATGTTGACATTGCTCAAGCTTTTGCTAAACATTTTAGTTCTGTTTATTTACAGAGTTCCAATTTTGATTCAAATGTTAATACAAACAATAGGGATAATTTTTGTCAGGATTTTAATCAAATATCAATTGCTGAAATTATGTCTGAAATTAAATCCCTGAAAGGAAATAAATCTGCCGGATTGGATAAAATTCCTCCATATCTTATTAAGGGTTATGCGGAGTTTTTTTGTTTACCCTCTATTAATTTTATTCAATAAATCCCTAAAAACTAACATTTTTCCAGATGCATTTAAAAAATCCAGGATTACCCCTATTTTTAAGAAAGGAAATAGAGCAGAAATTGAAAATTATAGACCTATTACTATACTGTCTGTTTTCTCTAAAATCTTTGAGGGTGTTATACAAAAACGTATTTTTCTTGGTATAGGTCAATGTATATCAGATGTTCAGCATGGATTTTTAAAAGGACGATCAACAGTGACAAATTTGTTGTCTTTGAATTCGGAGATAGTTTTGGCTCTGCATGAAAATAGACAAATTGATGTAGTATACACAGACTTTACAAAAGCATTCGATTCTGTTGATTTTGGCATTTTGATGAGGAAACTTATTGATTTTGGATTGAGTGGTGGACTGGTAAAGTGGATTTATTCTTATTTAATTAATAGACACTTAGTTGTCTCATATAAAAATTGTTTATCTAGTGTTTTTACCAGTACATCAGGGGTACCCCAGGGATCAACCTTGGGACCATTGTTGTTCATTTTGTTTATTAATGATTTACCAGAGTGTTTGAATTATTCCAAATGCCTTTTGTTTGCTGATGATGCAAAGATCTATAAGCACATTTATAATATTGATGATTGCATCAATCTTCAAGACGATTTAATATCGCTGAATAGGTGGTGTTTGGTAAATCGATTATTTCTAAATTACAAGAAATGTTCCATCATGTCTTTTTCACATAAGCATTCAATTTTAATCTATAACTATTGTATTGACAATGTTATTTTCTCTAGATGTAATAGTGTTCTTGATCTTGGTGTTCAATATGACTGTAAATTTTCATTTTCTGAACATATTTCAAATATTGTTTCAGTTTCTTTCAGGAGTTTAGGTTTTATATTAAGGGCATGCAGGGAACTTAATTCAGCTTCTAAAATATCAATTTTCAATTACTTAGTTAGATCTAAACTAGAATATGCTTGTATAGTTTGGGATCCTCAATATGATACTTATGTTAAAATGATTGAAAGAATTCAGAATATTTTTTTTAAGACATTTGTTTTTTACTGAAAATGGATATTGTAATACTTATATGCCAAGCCAGATTCTGAGACAGAATTTTAAAATTCAAGATCTGCAATCCAGGCGTAAATTCTTATTAATGTTATTTTTTCATAAACTTTTAAATAAAAACATAGACAGCAATACTTTAACTCAAAAAATTTTTATTATAGTTCCAAGGCAATCTGCAAGAAACAAATCTTTAAAATTTTTTGGAACTAATATTAGGATTGGCACAGATAAAAATTTTTTTATAAATAAATTTTGCTCACTTTATAATTTGTATACGGATCGTTTGGATATTTTTTCAATGTCATTTTCAGTTTATAAACGAATCTGCATGTCCTTAATTTTCTGATTTTTCTAATGTTTGCATTTGTTTATTATGTTCTTTTGTTCATATTATCTTTCTTTTGATGGTTGTTGAGTGTTACTTTTTATTACTATTATTATTCTGTATTCGGACAATGTAATTGGACCGAAAGGTCTGTTTTGTCTTGTCTTAAATAAATAAATAAATTTTTAGAAAATGTCTTTTTTAAATAATTTTTTAGATAACTAATTACAAAATAAAAAATATTGAACTTTTACCTGGGATTATAAGATTTTTTAGCATGTATTTTCAATGTTCATTTTTATAAATTACTTAACTTAACACGTAAGAAAAATCGCCATGGGAAAATATCCTTGGAATATGGTTCAAACTTTAGCCACCAATTAGATTTTTGAGGTAAAAGATTTGAAAATCTCATGTTTAATAAAATAATTTAAACTACAAAAATGTTAGTTGAATGATTGTTTTAGTGGGGAGGGGTAATACAAAAATATATTATTGTAAATAATTTTTGTTTTTAAAATATTCCAATTTGAATACCTAATATTATTATAGTGAATAAAAATCAGTGTCAATTTATCTTGGATTAATGGTTGAAATAATCAAATTATTTATCTTAATTATATGGATTAATTTATGAACTTCAGAAATTTCTTTAGAAAGAGAAAATTTAATTTTTTAAATAAATAAAAGTGAAATTTAAGCAACTAATGTTAATTGAAATTGGATAAATGATTGAGATAATTAATCCGATTAAGGAAATCAACGGTTTTTATTAAAAAAACCGACTGGATTTTATGACTGACAAATAAGACACATTGGTTTTATCAATTAATTCAAATCCAAGCCATCTTTTATCTGGGAAAAACAGATAACTTTTGTGTATCTTTAGTTACTCTTTGAAATAATGTTTCATTTTAAAGGAAATTAATAAATAAACTATCTCTTGAAACATTTAATAAGTATAACTTAAGCATTTAAGGTTAAATTTAGAGAATTCAATAATTAAAATCATTAAATTAAAAGATTTCTGATTTTTAGTCACCTTAAAATGTCTATTTTTTGATTAATCTGATCTTTTTATTGTGTGTAAAAGATTATACTTAATAACACTTTCTTTAAAAAAAAAAATCCTGAAAATATTTTATAATTTCTAAAAAAAACCCAAGTGGCTTTACCATTTAGCTTAAACCAATTGATTTAAACCATGCAACCCTGTTTTTTTTAATTTATTTTTAAACTCAAAATATATTCAGAGTATTTACTCAGTCTTATTTTTAAATTGCATGCTTTATATTTCTAAGGTCACTATAAAAAGGATCATTGTGTTGAATGATCTATCAGTATTCTCATCATTTAAAGTGACCTTGCAATCAACACTTAATTTTATAAGTAACAAAAAATTTGTACCAAATTTTTAAAAGTTTCGTATACCAAATATGAACTACATAAAATCAAAATCTCTCTATTCTAAAAAAAGTTTTTGGTGAACGGTTTCCAGAGAAAGGCTTTTTAATTACTGAACCGAATGACACATATATTTCCATTTTTTAGATAACGGATAAGGTCTCAGTTACAAAGCAAGTACTGTCAATCAAATTATTATGCATCCAATCACAACGACCGATTGACGCTATATTTTAAGATGAAAAATGTTTTTTCACCTTTTAAAAAAGTACTTTCTTGATGAAATATCACTCAAAGACTGATAAAAACATATTCTAAAAACTTACATGTACGCCATTTTATACTAAAATTTCACACTTTTTGTCCAATTAAAATAATGGTCTTTGTTTGGTCGGAATATTGATAAACAATTAGAATTAGTTATTTTTATAATCAAGATGAATATTTTAAAAAACATTTCGCTTAAATTTTTGATAAGTTCGAGTTAATATATATTCAAACTTTTAAGGGAGATTTATTCATGGAGGGGATTTGGTGACGTATTTTTGGAAAGTTGGTTGAAGTTTTTTCTGTAAATTGTTTAATTGTTTTATAAAGTGTATTAAGTTAGCGAGTTGGAATTTGTGGGAATTGCGAAGCAATTCCAAAAGGTCCTGCCCTGCGTTAGCAGTTTACGGGTTGGCGAGCGATAGCGAGCAGGGGGCGGTAGCTCCCTAGTTTTAAAAAACTTTCAAACCACAGCTACACTATTTTTGATGAAATAACTGTAATCAGCCCAAAGGTTTCAACTTATGGTTTAACAAGTCCTAATTTTGGACCATGTATTTTTAAGTAGAATTACGATTTTGATGAATTTATAAAAATATTTAAATAATAAAGTTCTAAGTACTAAAGGGGGTTTGGGGGTCCTCCCCCAGATAATATTTTGAAATTTGACCTCATAAAGTAGTTATTTGACCCATTTTGGTCATTAAGGATTCTTTGAAAGCCACTCAAATCGAACAATTTTTTAAACCCTTTTCAAGGGGGGAAAGATTTACACAGATAGTTTTTTTAATATTTCAAGGGGACGGTTTTAACTCTGTGCAGAATAAAAGCTTATATACCACACAAAATATATTTTACAAAACACAAGGAAAAAATGTATTTGACGCCAAGGGGAAAACCCTAGGTTTAAAAAAATACTACCAAAATAGAAATGAACATGAAATTAGGATTTAGCAATGCAAAAAAAAACTTATAAATTCTTTCATTAAGCCACTCCCATAATTAAAGATATGAATTTTTATGAAATGATTGATTTTCTTCATGAAATAGTAAATACCCAGTATTTCATAAATAGTTTAACAAAAATTGTTATTTTTAGACATGCTTAGTAATTAATTATTCCAAATAACCTATTTCATTGGTAATTTATCGAAGGTAAAGCGCAGATTGGAGATTAACAACTTGGAGACTTGGTTTTCTGTAAGGCACAAAACTTTTATTCCCGATTTTGCTTCGCTACCTCCCCTCTTCTAAAAAAAATTATGTGAGGTACGTTATTTAAAGAAAATTAAAGAAAGAAAAATAACCCAGGCGCTTGTAAGGCAAAATTTTCCTTTAAATTGTTTAATGTCGCATATTTATATCAGGGTGAACATTTAATAAAAAATTTAGAATAATTTTTCACTAAGAAAGCATTTTTTCAAGCTTTTAAAATGCTTCTCATAGCAAAGTATTAATCTGTCTTAGAGTTTATTTAAAACCAACTTAAAGTGGTTAAATTGCTAATTGGTCTTTCGCGCCTGAGATAAAATCAGAGCTCATTTTCACGAGTGGACTCGTCCGGTGTTTACTTATCGCCGCCGTCGATTGCTGCAAAAGGGAGAGTGCTGTCCGAATGATTTATGGCCGGGGCGGGAGGGTTCAAAAGAAAACGGGAGTGTTTCCGGTGTCTTGATTGATGAAACCACACAGCAGACAAAATATAGCCACAAACACGAAATTTAAGAAAAATTTCTTTATAATTTTTTTCATGGGTAACTCAAATTAAAATTATGCTTAGTTTTAAATAATAGGACTTCTTATTTGAATCGCTTACTCTTCATAAACAATTCAAATGTAATTACAGCAGTTATTTACAGAAATTTCGGGATCTGCAATTTAAAATTTGCTTTTTTAACCTCCAGATAGATACTATCAATTAAAAACACCGCTATCTGAAAAATAATTAGAACGACCTGTAGAAACCCAATTACACTCGTAAATCAGCGGACGAAGTACAACTTTATTTTTATATTATTTTCACCGGTACTGCAAGTATATCGAATTGATCCTGTAGGCCCTTGCTGAACTTTACTTGAATCGCTTATTTCTGAAACATGTCAAACGCCACTTTTCTTGTTTTGAGGTAAACGAGAAAAATTCTATAAAAGCTCATTACATTTTTATCAAGATGTTAAGTAATTTTTTCCTTAAAGTAAACCTCATTCGGATATTTTACACACTAATTTAAAAAAAATTCAAACCATAGCCACACTATTTATTGATGAAAGAACTGTAATCAACACTAAAAATAGCCCAGAAAAAAAGTATTGCATGAATATTAAACCGTTTTTTAAGTTATTTTTAAAAAATTTAAAATTTCAAACATTTAAAAATCCAGAGTCAAACTATTTTCAATGAAAGAACTGTTATCAGCACTGAAAAACCAGCCCAGAAAAATTATTTGCACGCGCAGGAGTGATGTATTAAACCACTTTTAAATAAATTTTAAAAAATTAAAAATTTTAAAATTATTCAAACTACTGTTTAGATGAGATATCTGTAATCAGCACTGAAAAACAGTTCAGAAGAATTATTTGCACGCATAGGAGTGAAGTATTCAACCACTTTTAAATAAATTTTAAAAAATTAAAAATTTTAAAATTATTCAAACTACTGTTTAGATGAGATATCTGTAATCAGCACTGAAAAACAGCCCAGAAGAATTATTTGCACGCATAAGAGTGAAGTATTCAACCACTTTTAAATAAATTTAAAAAAATTAAAAATTTTAAAATTATTCAAACTACTGTTTAGATGAGATATCTGTAATCAGCACTGAAAAACAGCCCAGAAGAATTATTTGCACGCGCAGGAGTGATGTATTAAACCACTTTTAAATAAATTTTAAAAAATTAAAAATTTTAAAATTATTCAAACTACTGTTTAGATGAGATATCTGTAATCAGCACTGAAAAACAGTTCAGAAGAATTATTTGCACGCATAGGAGTGAAGTATTCAACCACTTTTAAATAAATTTTAAAAAATTAAAAATTTTAAAATTATTCAAACTACTGTTTAGATGAGATATCTGTAATCAGCACTGAAAAACAGCCCAGAAGAATTATTTGCACGCATAAGAGTGAAGTATTCAACCACTTTTAAATAAATTTAAAAAAATTAAAAATTTTAAAATTATTCAAACTACTGTTTAGATGAGATATCTGTAATCAGCACTGAAAAACAGCCCAGAAGAATTATTTGCACGCATAAGAGTGAAGTATTCAACCACTTTTAAATAAATTTTAAAAAATTAAAAATTTTAAAATTATTCAAACTACTGTTTAGATGAGATATCTGTAATCAGCACTGAAAAACAGTTCAGAAGAATTATTTGCACGCATAGGAGTGAAGTATTCAACCACTTTTAAATAAATTTTAAAAAATTAAAAATTTTAAAATTATTCAAACTACTGTTTAGATGAGATATCTGTAATCAGCACTGAAAAACAGCCCAGAAGAATTATTTGCACGCATAAGAGTGAAGTATTCAACCACTTTTAAATAAATTTAAAAAAATTAAAAATTTTAAAATTATTCAAACTACTGTTTAGATGAGATATCTGTAATCAGCACTGAAAAACAGCCCAGAAGAATTATTTGCACGCATAAGAGTGAAGTATTCAACCACTTTTAAATAAATTTTAAAAAATTAAAAATTTTAAAATTATTCAAACTACTGTTTAGATGAGATATCTGTAATCAGCACTGAAAAACAGTTCAGAAGAATTATTTGCACGCATAGGAGTGAGGTATTAAACCTTTTTTAAATAAATTTTAAAAAATTAAAAATTTTAAAATTATTCAAACTACTGTTTAGATGAGATATCTGTAATCAGCACTGAAAAACAGTTCAGAAGAATTATTTGCACGCATAGGAGTGAAGTATTCAACCACTTTTAAATAAATTTTAAAAAATTAAAAATTTTAAAATTATTCAAACTACTGTTTAGATGAGATATCTGTAATCAGCACTGAAAAACAGCCCAGAAGAATTATTTGCACGCATAAGAGTGAAGTATTCAACCACTTTTAAATAAATTTAAAAAAATTAAAAATTTTAAAATTATTCAAACTACTGTTTAGATGAGATATCTGTAATCAGCACTGAAAAACAGTTCAGAAGAATTATTTGCACGCATAGGAGTGAAGTATTAAACCACTTTTAAATTAATTTTAAAAAATTAAAAATTTTAAAATTATTCAAACTACTGTTTAGATGAGATATCTGTAATCAGCACTGAAAAACAGTTCAGAAGAATTATTTGCACGCATAGGAGTGAAGTATTCAACCACTTTTAAATAAATTTTAAAAAATTAAAAATTTTAAAATTATTCAAACTACTGTTTAGATGAGATATCTGTAATCAGCACTGAAAAACAGCCCAGAAGAATTATTTGCACGCATAAGAGTGAAGTATTCAACCACTTTTAAATAAATTTAAAAAAATTAAAAATTTTAAAATTATTCAAACTACTGTTTAGATGAGATATCTGTAATCAGCACTGAAAAACAGCCCAGAAGAATTATTTGCACGCATAAGAGTGAAGTATTCAACCACTTTTAAATAAATTTAAAAAAATTAAAAATTATTCAAACTACTGTTTAGATGAGATATCTGTAATCAGCGCTAAAAAACAGCCCAGAAAAATTATTTGCACGCACAGGTAATTCTTTGAGATTCATCTAGAGCCGCTGTCACTCGAGCCGGTAGTTTCTACAATTGCGTGCATTCAATAGTCGTGCTTTACAATTGCGGTCACTCTTAACAGTAGTGCTTAACAGGGTTGCTTTGTAGTTCAAAAATACCAATAGCAGCCAAAGTACAGCAACCCTGATGAGGCGAGACGAAAATCGAAGAAATCGCCAAGGACGACCCGTTTGGCGAGACAAGTAGCTATTCGGAACTTGAGCCAAAAAAAGTACTATAAAGGATGTTTAGTACCTATGTGCAAAAATACAAGTGTTAGAACACCGGATGAATTGTTTTTCTCAGTACCAAAAAATGAAAGAATTCGTCATAAATAGTGTAACTTTATGCTTAGAGACACAAAGAAACAAACAAAAACGTGATGCCAGCTGAATAAAATGTAATAATTCATAGCAAAAGAAAACTAGAATTTTTGTGATACTAGTACATTGACATTGCTATAAATGGAATGCTTGATTATCATCAGTTTAAATTAATAAACGAAAGAATTTAATGAAGTCAAATAAATTATTTACTGTTGCAACAGTTCAAAAATTCAAAGATTTTTTGGTTTTTAAATGTGTTTTACATTTTTATTTTACTAGTGATATTTTAAATATTTTATACTGACTATAATTAAACTTAATATTGAGAGAAAAAACCTACGAGACATTCATTATTTATTTACAAAATTTCCAAAGTTAGTCCAAATGCTAAGAAACTGAATGAAAATACAAGAAATCTGCACAAAAGGAATAAAATTTTAATTCTAAAAAGAACATTTTTGAGTTTCAAGAACAGTGTTATCCAGTCTTAAACAGATGCATAACGGGAGGATTCAAAAAAGTAAGTTTTTATGCTCCATGTACTCAAAACAGTATTGCCTGAAACAAATCTCTTGAAGTATGACGTCACACAAGGTTACGCCCCGTTTTGAGTCAGGTGACTTAAGGGCTTTTTTTAAACACTTTTTGCTCTTAAATTAAAACTTTTTGTGATTTTTAAAGTTGATTTTTGGGTTTTTCATGATCGAATTAGTAAATTGGGTAAGTTTTAGGATGTTTCGTGACATAGTGCATATTGTCTATTGTTAGCTTTAGGTTGTTTTAAAATACTTCCAAATCCTCCCCTAAGACCTTTCCACAAACCATGTGTAATATTTATATTATTTAGTAATTATTACTTCCGTTTTAAAATATGTGATCGATGCAAAAACTAAACTAATATTTATGCTTAAACCATTGTTAGCTTTAGGTTGTTTCAAACTAAAAATGTCCTTAAATTTGCTGTCACCCAAATTTCTTCTCTTAACCTTAGCTTTTAAAAAGATACAAAAGCTATTTTTTCAGTTTTCATTTATCTTAGATATCCAAGATTCCCCAAATCACCCAAATTTCTTCTCTTAACCTTAGCTTTTAAAAAGATACAAAAACTATTTTTTCAGTTTTCATTTATCTTAGATATCCAAGATTATAGGAAAATTATGTATTTTTGTGTCGCAGGTTCTTGCTGCTTGCTTATGATGTTCTATGGTAGAGATAGCTACCAAAAAGATATATCACTTTCTCCTAATATACATATTTTTTCATTTTAGGGGACTGGTTTTCATCCTTGAGTTGTGGCTGATGACACGGTTATATTCAATCCCTCCCATTCCTCATCTGAGATCAGCCATAGAGAGATGCAAGGTGTTTTTTAAATACAAGATTCATATTCTTGTCCAAGCACAGGGTGCTGTCTACAAGCCCACTCCAGCAGGCAAAATCAGTGTTGTGTACACAACATGTGTAAACAAATGTGAATGTACCTGAAGAATAACGATTCTAGTGCTTCTTATTTCTACGAGCCCACTCCATCAGGCTTTATCAATGCTTGTGGGACATTGCATGATGATAAGTGTATATATGAACAGCGCACTCCAGCAGGCAAAATCGGTTCTTGTGTGATATTGCACAACATGTGTAAACAAATGTGCATGTACCTGAAAAATCTTGCAAAGGTTCTAGTGCTTATTTATTTCAACGTGCCCACTCCATCAGGCTTTATCAATGCTTGTGGGACATTGCATGATGATAAGTGTATATATGAACAGAAATGTACCGAGTACTACCTGAAGAATCTTGAAACGATTCTAGTGATTCTGAGGATGAAATTGATGATCAAGTTGCTGTAAACAACACTTCCAAAATTTCTAAATATTTTTATAACCTGGAACAGCTTTCCTCTACGGGTATGGCGACTTTCAATCCACTTGGCGCTTTTAGAGGACGCCAAGTGGCCATATATCGATACCACGTATCCAAGGGGTTATCGCCGTTGGCTAATTTCAAAAATCGACATACCCGTAGAAGAAAGCTGTTCCAACAATCTTTTAGAACTTAACTTTGAAAAGCATTGTGAAGCAAAATGGTCATTAATTTCATCCTCGGAACATACATTACAAGAAAGCACCGTTTGTTTGTTTCTCATTTGTACCACTTTTCCATTTATACTTAGTTTTTGTAAGTTCCTATTCATTTTAATGCAAAAATTATTTGGTTTAATTCTGTTAACATTCCTGCTAAATATCACCATTATCTTTTACTTTTGGACACCAATAAGTAGAAAACCTGTTAAATAATTTAAAACTCGTAGATAAAATGTTTAATTAGATCAATAACTGTTCAGTTTATCATTAAAAATCCGAAATATTTGAGTATGGCGATCAAAAATAATGGTGATATTTAGCGGGAACGTTAATGGAATTGAACCAATTTTTTTAAAAACAGCTATGATAAGTCGACCAGCCGCCATGTCATGTTTAACTATTGTTCAAATGGCGACACACAACCACATGGATCTAATTTGAGTTGTGGGTAAACATGGCAGCTGGTGTACTCTTATCGAAGCTGTGCCATTATTTCTTCACACGACACGCAATATCGGTTATACACTACAGTATTGGACCAAATACCAAGGTGTGACGCTTCAAATGAAAATATACATGATTTAATTTGTAAATATTGACGGTTTAGATTTAGAATCCGAAATTTATCCGCCAATTTGCTTAGCAAAATTAAAATCCGACAATTCGATTTCCAAAACCGAAATTCCACATCTTTTTATACTGAACGCTAGTGTAGCCTAGTACTAAATTTAAGAAAAATATTGGAAATTTTTTTTAAATATTGAAGTAATATGAAAATTAGTTAAGATTTAAGCTAAATTACTATGAATCTAGCATATCGAATCCTAGATCTTGGGCTATACCCTATCTTAGGTCATGCGCCATATAAACCCAACCAACCTAGATCTCGGGAAGTAGAAGCCGATGGTCTCACTCTACTTAAAAGGAAGAAAAATTTAGGTATAAAATTTTTGTTTACATTTTTGGCCAATTTTTTGTCTGTGTAATCACATGTATGGACTTATTATTTACTTTTCTAGGCATACTCTCAACAGTATTTTGAAACTCAGTTTAAGAAGTTTGTGTTGATTTCTGCCTTGGAAATAATGCTATGCTATCTCAGTTGTAGATTTTGACCATGGTCCCCCATTTCTTAAATGTCACGGAGGCCCAAACATTAGAAGCATTTTGTTGGTTAAGTTGTTAAATAGGGTGTCCCGAAAAAATCGAAATTTCTCTGATCGCTTAGCGGTAGTGCGGAAAAGTTGTGAACTATCATCACTAAGAAGGGCCTGCAATATTAAAACTGTGGGTCAATATCTTCTGTTTCCCCAAAACGCCTAAAGTTCTGAAAATTGGGCTAAAAATGACCAAACTTCAAAAAATCAATAGAAGCTACAAAATATTGTATTTTTTTATAAAATTAACAGAAAATCCTCCCCCGGAGAAGTTAGAACTAACCAAAAAATCATGTTTTTACTTGACGGGTTGGTCGGGGAAGCTACCAAAAAGATGTGGCAAACAGCCGGTTCATCGCAACAAGCCAAAAATCTGTCAGCCGGTCGATAGATTGTGTTTCGAGGGCCATAGTGAAGAACTGATGTCTCAGGAATTCCGCTTTCCATCTATCCAGGAGCAAGATGCTATTAAACATCGGATATATCAAAAGACGGATTTCCCAGGCTTCTTTGATGGCACTTTCGTGAACATAATCTGTCCATCGGAAGACAGTGTTCTTGTTTGACCAAACAGTTTTGTGAATCGCAAAGGTGATTTTGCGATTAATGTCTTATTAGTAAGCATGTACCTTTTTTATTACTTCCTAATTGTATGATTAATAATATGTTTGTAAACCCATTCTACTTTTTAAATTTTAGAATACAATTTTGAAGTAGTCATTAAATATTTCGCTCCTGCTCTTGCATTAATTAACTTGAATTCAGTGATTTAAATTAAAGTGCAAAATGTAGTTTTTAGTTGAAGAGTTTTTAAAAGTCTGTGTAACTCGACACTTTATAAAACAGCTTTCTAGTGCTTTAAATTTTATAAACGGTGCTTTACTGTATTTATAATTTAAATTTTATTTAAGAATTCTACCAGGGTTCATACTTTATCTAACATAGTAAAATTCACAAGCAAATTAAGTAATTATTTACCTTTAACGATGCATGTTACAAGTAGAAGGATTTCAGAACGAAGTATGGAGCAAGGAATTGAAAAATTGGTTAGAATTTCACATTCAATGGAGTTTTGTCAGTTAAAAAACTAATTATTTCCCCCAAATTGATAATAAAACTTTGTTTTGCTCTCAGAGAGATGTTTTTTAGGAGTCGGAGGATAAAATCAGGAGATAAACAGAATTTTCAGGAGTTTTAAGGGGTCTTAAAAAAATAAAGAAAATTTCAGGACTTTTAAGAGGTGTATGAACCATGTTCTACTTTATTTATTATTTAAATTACATTTATTTATTAATTACAATTTCTTCTTGTAATGGTGAGCCACCATCTGCAAGCTCTTTGATTTGTATATTTTGACAAACTTTCTTTACTTAAATTAAATTTTTCTATGAATTCATGGATCAAAAGTGAATGAAAAGTATCATCCCTGTCATTAATAACACATAAAATACTTTCTAGTCTTTCAAGCACTTGTATATATAAAACAAACTATCTAGGTTTTTTAAGAGGTTCCTATTTTGTGAAAATTTTTATGTGAATTTGTGAAAATATGTTCAAAAAATTAGTAAATTATTTAAATCTAAGAAACAAAGGAAAATTAAATCTAGAATGGCTAAAAATTTAACTATAAGAAGATTATAGCTTCCTTGAGAACTTTTTACAAAAATGTATTTTGTGAAGGTACCTTTATTACTAAAACTAAAATTGTGAAAGTACCTATTTATGTAATGGTGAATTTGTGAAGATACCATAAAACGGTAGTAAAAGTGCCTTGAACAGACGACTGAAGATATATTTTAAAAATTGAAAACAATAAATAAGAATTAGATTTACTATTTGTTTGGGTTGTCATTACTTATATTTTGGTTTGCAATTAGTTCAATTTTACATTTAAGATTTTGATATTTTTAGATCTACAGTGTTTAATTACTACAGACATTTCTCTTTACAATTCAAATGTTTCGTATCAATATAACGAGGCATTGCTCAGACCTCGGGACTTGTGGTCACACAGCCTGATATTTCAAAAAAAAAATTATGGTTACACTTACCCTACTTCATCCTAACATGTTAAATTTTTGTTGACCCTAATGATGTTTGAGTTCCATAACTTTTTAATTTCACTGTCTTAAAATATATGCATAGTTACTTAAAATTTTTGAAAATTTAAGTCTAATCAGGCTGTTGAAATAGTCATGCCCCTAATTAAAATATATAATAATATGTTTACTGTTTTACATTGGATATTACAAGAAACCTGTACATATTGAATCTACTTTACAGACTTTCACCCGGTTATAGCATATATTTTCAGTGGTCCTTTTCCATGTTGGGGTTGAGAAAAATGAAAAAACGACTCCTTCGACAGGCCCGCTGCTGATGCTGTAAGTAATTGTGGGAAGCTCACCTTTAGCGAGATTTTCTAAATAGAGCACTAGATATAAAAATTAACTGCTGCTCACAATAAGAGACAAGTAGGTACACATTTACACAAAATCAATTTATTGGCAATTATTTCTTAATTAGTAAGCTATAAACTCATAGCTGCTTGTTTGCTTCCTCGTGCATCAGATGGAGGACAACACTTTGATCCTCCAGTCCTTGACCTTTTTTGTTATTCCAAAACTAAAAATTGAATATTGAATTATAAAACAACTTTTTTTAAAGTAACGTTATTGTAAGAACCAATTATGAAAGACTGGTGGATTTCATTAGAAAACTAAAGAATCAATTGAAATAAAAATTTCCTACATAAAAAATGATCATGAATTTGATTTCAGTACAATTGCAACAAGATCAGCAAAAATCTATTTTTAACAGAAAATATGAAAATGTCCTTAAAAAATTAAGTTAGAATTATAATACACACCTTGGGCTATCAAAGCCTTGTTAATATAATAGTAATTATATAAAGTTCATTAACATTTAATAATTTGAACACAACTAAATTAACATACTCTTATCAACTTGATTAAAACATAACCTACTTTTATCCACAGTTTACCAAATTTCTTGGCCCCCTGAGGATCTCCATTCAGGAGTTCAGCAGCTCCTTTTTAATTTTAATGATTAAAAGAAAAAAATAATCCAGTATTTAAAAATTTAAGAAAAGTAAATTAAATATTTCACACAAATTAATAAAAACGAGAAGAAAATCAATCAGCAAAGTCAACAAGAAAAAAAGCGCGAAAAAACCGATTACGATGAAAAATATCGTGGAAAAGGAATTTTTTCATTGGTTTTCTTTGTATCGAAAGTAGGAGGAGCTTAATTTTCTCCGCATGCATGTTCGCCTCGACTGCCAATTCGTATCGTAGCCTTTCTTGTGCCCGAGACTTGCCCTTTCAGTGAGGATGCGAAAAAGAGATACGGAAATGGCGTCCGAGACGGAGCGCTCCGCATCTGACGTCACGATCCGCACTCCAGATCTTTCGCATGCCCTTAGACTAGGGCTCCAGTTTTTAATGTAGTTTAATTCGCATGCCCAATTGAAAATTGTAAAAAAATATAAAAAATTAACTTATCATGAAACTAAGGGATGATATAACATAAAAACAAAAAAGTATAGGTTTTTGCAACTAGAATATAATTAACTTTCTCAGGTCTCCTTACAAAAACATTCTAAAAATTCTAATCAGAACGCAAAAGGTAAGGCACAGTAAAGAGCTTCAGCTAGCTAAAAGTAAGTCCTGTCACAACTCAACTCTTTCCGAAAGAATTTCCATAAGAATGACAATTACGCGGGAAAAAATATTTATTCAATGAGTTCCCAAACTTTTATTTCCACTTAAATTGAGCTTATCTCTCCTAAATAAAAGTAAATATTTTATTATTTTTCTTTCCTCGACAAGAGGAACAAAAAGCGGGACGAAGGTAAGAGAAAAAAACCTCTACGCCCCCGGGAATATTTTAGACCGGGGTAAGATACACGTAAAATGATTTTTGCATTTCGTCCCTCTTTTTCCCTCGCGATAAAAGCTTTCCAAGAACTTAGCAGATCGCGAAGAACATTTCACGCACTTTGCAAGTCAAATTCAATTAAGTTTTATCTTTTATGTTGCGGCGACGAAAGTCAGCTGCACCTCATCATGCTGTAAGGAACTTTCGCAGAAATTCGGCTGTTTTTCGTGGTTTTTTTTTTGCGAATAAGGAATGTAAAAGGAGTTTTTTTTGTGAATGGGTTTTGTGCGAGAAAACCCGACACGGCGCAGGTGTTATTAAATCGTTGCATGTTTGAGAGAAAAAAAAAGAAGCTTCCGTTTATTCTGTGAGAAAAAGCTGATTTTCTTACTGCTTACTTTCTGTATAGAATGCATTTTGTGATATCGGATTTTTGTCTTGAAAAGAGATCGCAGGTTGAAATCGCAGATTAATATGTCCTTCCAGTCTCTCAAATCTTTGTATTAACTGAGGTTAACTATGAGAGTGAAAAGAACTTTCAAATACGATGTTCACAAATGTTTGCGTCAAATAACTTTTTATAGGCAAAATATTTCTCAAAGGGGTTCTAAGAAAACTTTTATTTAATTCGAGAGTTTTTAAATGTCTGGGGAAATGTTGTAGAACCTTGGGGTTTATTTTTTTCCACTTAAGTTTGCTCCATCAAACTAAATTATTTAACCCATTAGTGATTAGTCCATGGGGGCCAAGGAAAGACCTTCTATAGATGGTCTCACAACTTTAACTCATAAGTTATCTTACTATACCAACTAAAAATATTCTTTAAAAGTAGAATTAATAAGTATATTTCCTAAAACCTAATTTGACACTAAATTTCTTTTGAGTAAATAATAAGTCATAATACAAAATAAGAGCATTACTCACAATAAATCAGTAAAAATTATTCGAGTCTTAAAATGATAGCAACTTATAAACCCCAGCCCTTAAACTATGCATTAATATGTTGGATTTTACAGTTTATAAACAAAGCAGCATGCATTCTAAAGCAATAAATTACCTTTTCCATATCAATAGTATGCATTTTAAGATATTGTGTCCCAGTTCTTACGAATACACTGAGGACTAGGAGATATTTTGTTTGAAATTTAATTCATTAGTTTTCGAAAAATCAAGGTTTACTGTCTTTATTGTCAGTTTTCCATTCAATAGATTAGCCCCTCTATATCTAGCCATTACCGATTCTCTCAAGGCAACAGATCTGCTGCAAATTTTACCGACAAACCCTCCAAAGCCTTGTAAATCATTGTCAGAACACGCTGCCGGGACATTTACGCTTATGGGCAATTTATTTATTTAACCATTACTCCAGTCCCGAGCAGAATGGGAGGCGGGATAGCTCCAAAATGCCCTTGATGAGCCTCATTACAAGATCTGTCCCGTGTTTTTCACTCTCCAGAATAAAGGATGGTACATCCGAAAAGTTAAATCCCCCTTTGAAATAAAAGCCATTACCAAAACGAAACAAGGAAAAGAAATCCTCCCAGAATATTTCTGTTTTCTTCGTACGTTTCTTGGGTACCGAATGGGTCCTTAGAGATCTCTTAAACAGGAGTTACGTCTTTGTATCTGAATCAATCACGCTATCTGAGTACCTCCAAGCATCGTTTTATGGTATACGAGGATTTCCTGCTGATGGGTTTTTTCTCTTGAAACCATACGGGTGGATCAAAAACTTAAATGAAGCAGAGTGTGAGCGAAAGTTCAACTGCGGCACCTTGAATTCGTAATCTAGTTCAGGGAAGTGCCCACTTGGAACCGTTTTGTTTTTCTCGGGAATGATAATGGGAACATCATGTAGTTTGTGTGGAGGCAGTTGGATTGATTTTTATGGGGGCTCGTTTGCGAAGTGGTCATATTTTTATAGAGTAAGTTCGGTTTTATAGGTGTGTGTGTGAAAAATGATTCTTGGGAAGAGAGAGATGTACTGCAATGAAATTTAAGATGCCATTACTTTTTGTTTCTTTTGTGATTATATTGAGTGTTTTTTAGGTTTTCAATCGTACAAACGACAAAGCTTTGATTAACTGTTTAAAAACTACATTTTAAATGTTCAACTGATGATTTAAAACTGAGCCAGTTCTATGCGAGTTATTTTTTTTTCTTTTGGTAATATAACTTTTTATATTTTTTCTTTTTCTATTATTTAAGCTATGTTTTTTCCTGTTTTCTTTCTTTTTTTGTTTCACTTTTCTTAGTTCTTATTTTTTTTCAAAAATGTATCTGTCAACAAATTATTACTAATATAAAAAACATAAAGTTTTATTATAATTTACGATTTGTTTATATTTGTAAGATCTGCAATAATTTGCTTTGCTGTTTCGCAACTTCTTTATCTTTGTTTTAAGAAAAGCTTCTTCATAATTTTGGAAATACCTTTTTAGGTTCAGAATAAAGTTATTATATCAAACAATTTTTCCGTTTTATTTTGTAATTTTTATGAAGATACTGTGCTTATCAAAACGCTTTATCATATTATTATATTAGAATAATTAAATACAATTTTAAATATACTTACTTCACATAAAATATGCGTGTAATGGAAAATTTCTTTAAATTTCAAAATTAACGCCTTTAACTTTATGAGTCAAACTCTTTTCAACAAAACAAAATACGAAATTTATTAAAACTTACATTTTCAATAACATAATAATCAGTAAAAAACTTAAAATACATTCCAAACACAAGAAATTATCAACACGGTATCTATCACCTATAAAATGCCCTATAAGACCAGAGTGTGTTATCTCACTAGGATATTTCAGCCTTTTAAAACTAAATAACGCGCATTACTTCACCTCTACTAGCAACTAAAGGGCAAGGCGAGGGAAAAAAAGCCACGCCTTTATATAGGGCGATAAAAACACCATTCCGCTCGTTTATCACCCTTTTTCCTTTACGGAGCATTAGCAGTTCCGGTAAAGAACATATTATTTTGCAAAGTAGAACGAACAAACTACCACACGACCGATAACGGAATAAAACTCACCAGTACAATAGTAAGAGAAAAGCGAATGATCACGGAATTATTCTTCCAACTATTTAGTGGTGAGTATCTTCGAGTAGGGGAACTCTTCCCTCGCAGTTTAAATTGCTCGCTGGGGAGTGCTGCTGGAACTTTTCTATTGTTCTTTTTCTCGAAAAATTTTTCTCTTCCGAGTGAAGATGGACGTTCCTTTCAGGAATCGAGGCTTGTTATGGCAGTCAATTTTTCGTTCGATTCTATTACGGTTGTCATGATGAGGCTCTTACGCGCTGAGGGAGATTTACAAGTGGGGGGTGCTTCTCAGCAAAGTAAAAATGTGGAGGGTGTTTTTTGGTGAGTAGGGTCATTTCTTATTTTAGTTCTTTATGGATACAACGATGGTAGTTTGTTGAAGACTGACTGATTCATAGATACATAACTCCTAAGAGGGCATACTGATAGATGTACTATAGGAAGATACCTTAAACAGTATAAATTGATGAAAATTTATTGCTTTGGAAATAAAGTTTAGTTAAGATTAAACCTAGGGGCTGGAACAAATAGTGTAGTAATTGGGCAGTTTATATTTATGTATTTGGTAATAGACCATTAATTAGTTTCCATAAAAAAGGGAGACTTGTTAAAATATTACAGAGAATGCAGTGTTTTTTGTTACCAAAATTACCTTAGAAAAAAAATTGATTCCACTGAAACTAGAAAATAATGTTTATTTTGATAAGAACTTTTGTGCGTTGGGTAAAATAAAGTAAAAATTCCAGTTTCTCTTTAAAAATAACTATTAGAAGTAAAAATATGGATCAAATTATATTAAACTTGCGAACTATTCATTGTTAATGATTTTATTTTCCCCCTCAAATATTCACATAGACAAAAATAAATAGAAAATGGATGGACCTCTGGAGTAGTACGAGCGTAAGAATTTACATTTTATTTATAAGAATATTAAATCAAATTGCCTATCTAAACGCATGCATTGTACCACTTCCATTGCGATACATGGTTTATTACTTTTTCATAAATTTAAGAAAGCATAATATATATAACTTGTATTTCTACTTTAATGGGATATTAAAATTGAATTATTTTTAAGTACTAGTTGTTTTGGTAACGAAATAGTGAATCCATATTTATCCCATTTCATAAACTGATCGTCATTAGATGCGAGTTGAAGATCTATACATTTTACCCAAAGCAATAAATCAAAACCACGAGATATCTCCCTCCTACACTCCAACTAGTCCAGACCAACAATACTAACAGTCTCCAATGAGCAAGCGGTACCCGTTTCGATCCACCAAAACTTCATTAGGAGTATATGATGAGCCCCACTTCTGCGGCCATATGGATCATTCAAAGTGATAAAGCATCTTCCTTGTTCTCAATTACAGCCCTGCTCCTGCCTGATGATGTTGTCAGGAAAAGAAAACCCCCTAATGAACTCTAGCCGTGGCTCCCCGGCTAACAGATAGCAAGCTTTTTGTTAGCTCTCTACTTGCTTACTTCTATCTCCCTCCTCTGCACGGAGAGTGGCTTGATGAACAAGCTTTCTTTTAATATACGACTGGCTATTATTAACAACTTTGAGCCCTTATCTATCGCCGTGCACGCTCTCATTATTGTTGTGGTACGCATTTGTTGTATTATATATAAACTTTTCTACTGATTTCACCTCAGATGCGTTGGTTTTAAGATTTTTCTGTTTACTTTATCTCTTTCAGCCCTGACCGCCCAGGTTTTTCGGTGAGATTCAATGGCAGTTTCGGGTTGTCTAGGATTAAAAGGGTTAAGTGGATGAGCGTGTTTGGGGAGTATTTGTTGGGCACGGTGTTCGTTTAGAAAACTTTTCAAAAATGTTTTTCGTTATAACTATCTATTAATTTGTGACCTAAACGCGCAAGGCCTAACGCAGAGAATTAATGGGTGATCTAGGCTAGTATGTACACCGTACGATATTAATTTTATCTGATAAAGTGGTGGTTTTAAATCCAAGCAACGACCTCTGACTAAGTACATTTAGATTTAGTACAGGGTGGATATAAAATAACATACCTACTTTGAAATTCTTTACAGAAGAAACTATTGGGTAAAAAATCTGAAATTTTCAAAGGTGATTTTTGAAGAAGGGATGGGAATTTGTATTTAAGGGGCACACCTAGTGTGAAATTTTCAAAAAATCGATTTTTTTTATTTTTTATACTTCGATAGGTTATACCTTTAAAAATAACATACTAAAATTTTAAATCGATATCTTAAATAGTTTTTGAGTTACAGCCATTTAAAAGAGTAGCCGCTCGGCAGTGAACACGATCATTTTATCTTTAATCGCGTTTTTCTCGAAACAGCATTTTTAGAATTTGCTGGAGTGATTACTCGGAGACAAATGATCCGATCGCTATCAAATTTTTTTTGCATCTTCTCTATATAGTTCTCCATACGATGACCCTCCAGTTTTTTTATCTGATCAAAAATCGAATTTTGGCAGGCCAAAAACGACCAAAATATTGGGTAAAATTTTACTTTTTTTTCAACATGCCGCCATTTTGTCAATTTTTGATTTTTTTGTTCGCCCGAGGGTCATCGTACAGACAATATGTTTTAGTTTCACGAGAATTTTTTTTTAGGTTTTATCAACGGAGAAGACTGCAATCACGCAAGCAGTGGAGGACCTTTTTTTTTTGGCGCCGCCTAAGATCGCGTGTCATTTCAAAAATATTTAATATTTTATTTCAAAAATTTTACTGTGTATTCTCAAAACATGTATAAATATACCCTCAAAATTTTAAAACGATTGATTCACTAGTTTTCTTTTTTTTAATTCCCAAAAATTGCCTTTTTTTAGGCTGTCACACTAGGTGTGCCCCTTAAATAAAAGTTTTGCCTTGTATTTGGGACCGTCACCAAAAGTCTATTGGATAAATGTTTATTAAAACTATCCTCTCAGACACTTGAGAAAAATAAATTATAACTATGTATCCTTTTTGCTCAACAAAATTGCGTAATTTTTAGGGATAGTTAAAAAGTGTTTTTTTAAGTGTCTGATATGATAGTTTGAATAAAAATTTACCTTTTACACTTCTCTGTAACGGTCAGAAAAATAAGGCAAAAATTTAGATAAAGCACCATTTATAAAGGGGGGAATAAACTATTGTTTTTGTTTGAAAAAAATCCCCGTCCCTTCAAAATGGCTCCTTCAAAATTTCAGATTTTTTACCAGTAGTTTCGTTTGTAGGTAATTTTAACCCCTTAACTGCCACGGAAATCAGCAGCAAGTGGCTCCCCAGTGCCAGCGTTTTTCTCCCGCGCGCGCGTACTTACACTTTTGCAGAGCGCGCGTTTCTTTTTCAACTCGTTAACTACTCAAAAGACTGTTTATTTCGTTCATATAAAGAAATTGCACCCTCTCAATGTATGGAGTACCAGTTAAAACCAGAATCATGACCTAATAGAGATAAAATAGTAGAAAATAAGAAGTAAATCAAATCGATCCGTTATAAGCATTTTTCTTATTTCCTTGCAGACAAACAAATTTTAAAAAATAAAAATCCATTTTCTATGCAAAGGGAACTAAAACGGAAGTGTTCGACACAAAATATAGCATAAAAAAGATTAAAAAACTCAAAAAGAAACACAGGCCATAACTTAACAGCTTTTATTTTTATCGCTAAAGAAAAAACACAGTTCAAATTCATCCCCCCTACTTCAGAGAAATAAGAAATTCTTTTGGAAACACTGTCAAGGTTATTCCTGGTATTATTTTTGGTAAAAACACAATGCAACACATCGTACTTTTACAAAGGGTAAATATACGCCATTGGCACTTAACACTCGGGATTTCCAAACCGTACATTTACGTCGACGGCAGTTAAGGGGTTAAAGTATGTATGTTATTTTGTAATTACCATGTAGCTTTGGAGTGGAGTTGCTTAAATGCACACAAACTATTGTTATCTGAAAAATTTTAGCAAGGACCATTATTAAAGGACACTTACGAACATTATTTTCTGACTATGTTCGTAAATGTTTCTTAGATGTTATATGACCTGCAGGCCATAACAGTATTTTTATAATTACAAAACTTAAATATTTAAATAATTTTTTATTTAGTTTGAATTCAATAATTATACAACAGAGAATTAACATATTTAATTTATCAAAATTTGTGGATGTTCTTATGTTTTGCTTTTGCATAGATATTTTCAGAACTTTTTTATTTTTTAAAGTTCTATTTCAAGTGAGAATTGGAGGGTTCAGAATAGAAGTGAACCAAGTCCACTTTAGCTACTTTTGAGCTACAGACTTTTCAAGTTAAAGCTTCATAGGAAAATTACATGTTAACGCAATAGAACTTGCTGCTGCCAAGCGGATATTATCAGAACTAGGACTTTGTTCATTATTGCACTGAAATTTTACATAGTTGGTGCATGTTATAGCGTTGCTAACTCAAAAATGACAATAAGTGGACTTGGTCCATTTTAATTCTGAGCCCTCCAATTATAAATACCATTTTTCATAATTGGTGAAGATTCTATATTCTGTACGCTGTTTCACAGATATTTTTGTAAATGTGTAATACAATCTTTTAGTTTTCCTTTCATTAGATAATTATTATATTCAATTTATCTAAATTGGGGGAGTTTCTTATTACTTGTACTTCACACATAATTATACTTTCACGTAACACTCGTTTTTCTTTGGAAATATAATGATTTTAGTGGAGTACTTACAGTAAACTTACGGCCGTATTCACCGGTAACCTGACCGGCGGTCAGGTCAGGAAACCATGGTTACAGCCTCTGATTGGTGGAAGGAAAATATTGAATTATTTTTCCACCAATCAGAGGCTGTAACCATGGTTACCGGTGAAAACGGCCGTTAGTGTTTGGATGTTGTTTTATTGTGCAAAAAAATAAATAATCAATCACTAAGTTTAGATTAAGTACTGTATCCACTACAAACCTGATGATATTTCCAAAGGAGCCTTTCAAATATTACGTAAGCACCTAAGGGGGGAAGGGGTTTGATATTTGCTTACTTTTCTAGACAAGGAGGGGTGGGGTGTATAAATGATGCTTATGTAAGTAACATGTCACTGACACTGTATTTTAGAAAATCTCATCTTTCTTGCATAAATAACTTTAAAATTCAACCAAAAATTAATTTAACAAAGCATTTGAAGTAGGAAAATATTCAAAGCATTTTGAATTTTTTAAGGGAGGTTTGGGAAGTTTTTATCGTAGATAATTATGAGGGTGTTACGGTTTGCTTATATTCCCTGACAATAGAAGAGGTGGCTTTAAAAATGACCAAAAACATGCGTACGTGATATTTGAACAACCCCAAAGAAAAAGTTATAAATATGTGTTGTAAACTTAGTGTAATAGTTATTAAGTAACTTTGACAATCTTTATAGCATTATAAATTTTAAATGTAAGTGTTCACGTTTAGTACTTAGGACATTCCTGTTGTTCTCTCCCATTAAAAAATCTAAATGACTTTCGTGTAAGTGCAAAAATAAGACCATTATTCAACGGAAGTAGAGCAATTTCCATGAGATCCATTAAACGCAAGGCCTCAAACAGTAAGTTTTGAAAAAAGAAACCCTTCAATCCCCCCTAAAAAAGCCTAAGCTTCCGTTTGAAGAAGTTTTACCAAGCAAGTGAACTTCTCCAAATTATGGAGAAAAAAAGAGCTTCAAACGCTATCCGGTTAACGATGCAGTTATTGCATCATTCCTTTTTTTTCACCTGAGTTTCAAAGGTGATAAATGACTTCTGGTATCCGGCTTTTAATTAATGATTCTTAACAAAATTACTAATGAAGATTAATTAGATGAAAGCTTTAAATATCCTGAGAGGTTTTGTTTTTTAGTTTGGTGATGACTAAGGTAAACTAAGTTTTTCTCCTATGTGCCATAAAGTTAAGATGTTTGGTTTTAGTTTTAATTATTCTTGTACATATCTCCCATATGACATAAACAGGAAATTTTATTTGCGTTTAATTCTGACTATTTATGATTTTTGACGAAAATAAACTAACTCCTAAGTTTTTTCTGCTCTGACAGTATATTACTTTCAAGAAGTGATAAGCTAATAAACTTTTTTTTAAATTTGACAATGCCACAAACTTTTCAAATGTTTAAAGAAGAATTTGATTATTTCATTATTTCAGAAATAGTACGCATTTCAAAACTAAAGTTGTAAGAATAAAGAAAACTGTAATATAAATATTCTTCTCATTATTCCAGGTGAAATACATTTTTCCATTTATCTTTCAGATTCAAATTACACAGACGATAGTGCAAGAGGGTACTGGTACTAGTCTAGTACTTCAGATATTTTTGTTATTTCCCATTCAAATATCAAAATTCGTGTTAACTGACATTATGAATTTTAAACACCTTCTAGCACCACCTATAACTTTTATATAAACCTATTTTTCTGAACAACACTAAACATCTTAACTTCTTCTAGATATCTGGATTTTTGATATCTTTGTGGCATTACCAATACTTTCGGGTAGTCATTTTGAGTGGTGGTACCAGAACTAATTAGGTACCCTAGTGTTGTGTCGTAACCTAGCCGCTAAAATGTAATTAAAATTAACCCAGATTCGTCACGCCTTTCCTGACTGGTCTGCGAGGTCCCGGAGCAATTAAACATGGACTTAAAACTTTGAAATATATATTGTTTAAATATAAACATTAAAACTGTTATTCAATTTGGAAAAGGGGCCAAAACTGAACTTTACACAAAACACTCAATCCAAAACATTTAAATTTCAAAAAAAAACAAAAGCTCAACTAAGAAGTTCATTCTAGACATTTCGATTTCAAAAACTCAAAATTCAATTAAAAAGTTCATTCTAGACATTTAAATTTCACAAACTCAAAGTTCGAATATAAAGTTCAACCACTAGATCAACACCTTGTCGCCCGCCTCCGCCCCATCACCCAGCCTCATCAAACGCTCGTTCCTACAAGTATCGTCGTCGCAGCCATGGCAGTACTGTGGTTGTGGTAGTAGTCGTAGTTCCTTCCCAAGGCCAGCAAACGCACTTATATAGAGCCGAAACCAAAGTTGCTAACAGACAATTTAGAAGTTTCAAAAAATTTACTTAATTTAAAACCTCAATTCAGCCCCGAATTCTTTTAGAATGTTGGGAATACAACACAAGTGGCACAGCTCATGCCCAAGAATGTAAAATTTACGTAACTGCAACCAAAAGTAAACGAAAGTTGTACATAGATGGCAAACGAAAAAGGGACAAATCTTGAACGTTTGTGCTGTTTGAGTAATGCAAGTAAAAACATCACGGATTGAAGAATAAATCAGGTAACAAAAATACTTTATTAAATGCACTAAATTTAAAATCTAATGAAATTTCTGCTACATTATAAAAGTGGGAAACAATATTTCCAAAAAATTTTTCTTTGGTCCAACTATTTTACCCCATTCCCATAAAAACGAACTTCTCGGCTATTTGTATAGATTTATAAATATAAAAAAACGTACTATAGAGTGTTTCGAATTCAGCAACTTATTAGACTCTGGCTTTAGAATCAACACAGAAATATTTAGGAACCAACGCATTCGGTGGCTGGTGGATTTTATAAATATAAAAAAACGTACTATAGAATGTTTCGAATTCAGCAACTTATTAGACTCTGTCTTTAGAATCAACACAGAAATATTTAGGAACCAACGCATTCGGTGGCTGGTGGATTTTGCCTAAATATTTATGGCGTGTTTCTTCTTTTTTTTCCTCCGAAACATCCCAGGCTTATAAATAAAATGAAGTCCATTCCGTATTGTAAATGCGCACTGAATAAAACATTGCTGGATCAAATGCTACGAATACTTTTAGTTTCCCTGATTTATGGAAGAGGATGCATGCATTGTTTTGGTTTATAGGGGGACTGGTGCAAGAATATATCTGAACCCTTTCTGTGTTTCATCTGTGTGCCAAATATTCAGCGGTGGGCTCACTCATAGGAATGACACTGAGTAAATCGATGGTTTCATTTTGATATGAAACTTTTTGTTTCAAATGTGACTATCCAGTGCTTTCAATTTGAAATATCAGAAATACTCCGTTTCAAACAATTCACAATAGTCACCAATCTCAAATCATAGTTAATTTTATTTTATATTTAAAATTTGATAATTTTTTTGAACACAATAGGAATACAGTATAATCCCGTTATAACGAACTTCACGGGACCGTAAATTTCTTCGTTGTAACGAAAATTTCGTTGTAACCGTACTATCGTTAATTCAAATAAAAATGGTTGGGGACTCTCTGGACTTTCGTAATAACGGGATTTTTCGTTGTATCGGTATTCGTTCTAACGGGATTTCACTGTATTTTATTTTAAAGTGTGGTCACCACCATGACGTCTTACGGCTGTATTCACCACTAACTTAACTTAAGGTTAACCTGGAATTAAGCATTTAATTGGTTTTCGAAAAAGAGAAACAAGTTTTTAACCAATCAGAGTTGTCAAAAAAGCTTGATTCCAAGTTAACCTTAGGTTATGTTTGTGGTGAATATGGCCGATTTACAAAACGACTTGTCACAAATGTAAGAGCAACTTTCGTCGCACTTTGAGTATCAGTATGTTTTCAGAATTGAGTATACTTATGTTTAAAATTTGAATGAGCTTGTTTCAGAGCCAGTTTGACTAAAAGACATACTCAGATTTGAGTATGTTTTACTCGGTTTTGAAAATTTCGTTTTAAGACAATAGTCGTTTTATGAGATATATTTCCAAAAAACATCTTGAAATTTATGTTTAGTAAGAATGATGAAAAAAACCTAAAATATTTAAATACTATAAAAACAAAAAACTTCTTAATTTATATTTACAACATCACATCTTTTAACTATATTACTTTTTTGGGTGATAAAATATCCTAAAATATTGAAACACTACAAATATTTTTATAAATGCTGATTTTCTCTCAAAAAATTTGTTAAAGATTAAAATATTTTTTTGCAAATTTAATATAAATATTTTGAAAAAAAAATATTTAACACTAATTTGTTGACTGGTTCTTTTTACGCTGTAAAATAAATCGTTTAATTACCTTTTTTAAATCACCTATGTTTCTTTTATTTGGATTTTGTTATCTATTCTTACGTTCTTGGCAACAAACACTGGTATCGATAAAAAAATTCATAATTGATATCAAGTACCAAACGAAAAAAAATAAAAAAAAATTTAGAACAGTCACTTATAGAACACACTACACTGGGATATCTTCAAATGAAACACTAATTGACGAAGCACTTCTGCTAAATACCGAAAAAATATCATTTTTATCCTAAACGGTATATAGCGAAAAAAATATCAAGAACAAAACAAAGTTAAGAGATAGCTTCAGAAGTAGCACCGGTATACTTCTGTTTCTAGACCTATTCATGCGACGCCATTGTGAATGAACAAAAGGTCCTTTATTCTTTTTACTGAAGGAAATTAACGTGATTTATCTTCATTAATGTCTTCCTTCTTCCCTTTTTAACAAGAATATGGGCCTTGTAGATACAAATGGTCGAGTTGAGAGACACTATCGGGGTATTTTGTTGCTCTTCTATCCTTTTTTTATTTTATTCGGTTGATTGGGATTCGTAAAAATGCCATGCTTCCAGAGCCGTGGACAATGCACGGGGAAGACAGACGTAAAAAGAGGAGAGATTTGAATGAAATGAATTCCGGTTTTTCACTTGGATGCAACAGTGAGTTATTGTTGCAAGAAACTACGTACTTAATGAATGATGCTGATGAAAATTTCATCGATTTGCTCTTTGGTTGCCTTT
This sequence comes from Tetragnatha versicolor, assembly GCA_024610705.1. Taxonomy (NCBI): domain Eukaryota; kingdom Metazoa; phylum Arthropoda; class Arachnida; order Araneae; family Tetragnathidae; genus Tetragnatha; species Tetragnatha versicolor. The sequence goes on from JANDEH010000001.1 coordinate 70,631,687, forward strand.
TTCAACGGAAGAGAGGAAGCTTTTTTTGGATTGTTTTTATTACAATGTTGCAATTCTAGTTTAAAAGTGGGAAAGAAGTTTTAGAATTTCAATGTTTCTTCACGAATAAGGTGAATTTGAAATTTACTAGAAACTCCGAAAAGTATAATAAGTAATTAAAAACTGTTATCAATAACTTATCTGAAATTGATTTTGAAAAGTAACATTAGGACTTCATGAAAAGTTTCCTATAAAGTGTGTGTTGATAAATATAAACATTTACTAATTCAAATGAGAAAAACTTTGATAATGTACCTTAAGGCTCATTCACACTGTTTTAATTTCACTGTTCAGCTTGAGTCATTCACTAAAGTGAATCACGCATAGAAAAGTGGAGGAGTAGAGAGTAAAACACTAATTCACACTTTTCACTCAGGAAGATTCCTCCAAAATGAATATCAATAGTGAAAAGTCTGAATATGCCTTTACTTAAAATATATTAATCCTTTAAATGCATATTTATGTATATTAGGAATACGAAGTAATATTTTGGCTGAAGATTTCAATCATAACATTTCAGTGGTGAATTCGTAGTAGATATATTTTAGATGAGAAATATTTGCAGCTCACAAATTAAATGAAATACATAAATTATTTCAAAGATTATTTTACTAATGCTTCTATTTTGAATGCGACTACATAATATTAACCCTTAAAACCCTAAACCACCCGGATGACCTTTGAATTCTATGGAAAATTTGAGGCGGCTAGGGATGAAAGGGTTAAAAATGACAATGACGTTACAAGTAAATAGTTCACTAACAATGTACCACGAATCCTAGTTGAAATTTTAAATTCCACATTTGAGATACGGTCTTGAAATTAGTTTTCCAAACGCTGTATGAATATAGTTTTATAATAGGATTTTCATTGTGTAAATGAGCGAATGTAAATATGATCCTCAATCCCCTCTATCTTTTATGTAAACTAATGCTGGTGTCCCAATCTTTCTCCTAACCAAAATTCAAAAGCTTACTTGAAATTTGTAATGCTGTATCAGAAATTAACAATTATCTAGGAGCTGAAGAGAAGTAATTCAAATTCTATTAGCAGAGATCCTTGTTGTGCATTGTAATATTTTAATTACTATTCGTGTTCATGGCAATTTTAACAACATTGTAATGTACGTAATTAAAATATTTTCTTAGTCACATACACAGTAAAAGGAGATGAAATACTTTAAATGACCCCTATAATTATTTCAAAATAAGTCCAACATTAATTTCAATGAACATGCTTAAAAAATCCCTCAGAATAAAAAAATCGTTTCCTTAATTCTATGTCATTATCTTGTATAGCTATGAAAATTTTTTCAAAAAGTGACGGAACTAAAATCACGGTTAACAATTCAAAAGTTCACTCCTGAATTATATTTGTTTCAGTTTTATTTATGTTTCAGTAAAATTAGCTCACTATCTGACTGTTTCTGAAACGAATCTATAATTTTTAAGTAATGTTTTGAATCGTAAGAGTTTCAGTTCGGTCACTCTTTACTGTTTATTGCACAAGTTTCCGCATGAGCTCCAAATACAGATTCAATCACCTAGCAACATTTTTGAAAATTTTCAACTTTCTGAAATAAAGGATAAAAAATATCTGATAGAAATACACAAAGGGAGTGTTTTTTCTCCACACAAAAGTTGAGTACGATTTTTTAGTGGCTTAATTAAGAAACCAGTTGATATCAGTTAAGTTTCAACCTATTGAGAGTTTAACGTTAAGATTAAACAACCATACTTGATACTACAGAAACAAAACGGCCTGTTATTCCCATAAATTATCTGCCTTAAGCATTAGTATATTTTTTCTCTCTCCAAAAGCGATGCATTTTAAATCTCCCTTCTCCCTGACTTTTAAAGTTATGATTCTACGGTTTTGGCTTCGAGCCGTAAATTACCATAAACGGAAGACATTAAATAAGGCGCGGGGTAGACAATCTACTCATTTCGATTAACGGCTTCCCCGCAAGCTTACGAGTTTGGCTGGAAAAACAATATAAGGCCGCGGCGAAATTGCCTTCTTTTTCCAGGGACAACTCGGTAAATATCCGCATTTTTACCCCGAATCTGCATCCGAGCCTAACATAAACTCTTAGTCATTAAGCCGTAATTAGACATTTAACTAAATTATAGAGGCTCTCTGGTTGGGGTAGTAAAGTTCGTAGTCGAAAATTTTACCTTGGAAAAAGGATTTGGATTTTTTTTTCTTATTAGGTTGGAAGTAACGACTTGAGTTGTAAAAATTGCACTTCTTGCTTCGTTTAAGGCATCAGTTCGGGTTTAATGATTTAAAAAAAAGCGGCAGTTTACAGTTGTTTTAAGGCGCCTCGTTATTTCTTGAGAAATGTTTATGCTAGGGGTTTGGGATCGATTTTTGTTTTAGGGGCTATAAATGTTATGGCTGCTTATCGGTGGAAAGTTTTCCACTACCTGTTTATTAAACTTTCTGATAAACTTTTCTCGGCTAGATTGAACGTTCTCTGTGTGAGGTAGTTTCGTTTTTAGTTCTAATGGTTACTTTGGAATTGAAATGGGGGGAAAATTTTTAGTAAAAAAGTAAATCGAGTAAAATAACTTAGGATGCATTTCAGAAATTATGAAGTATTTTAGTAATATTAGAAAAATGTTAAGAATTTAATTTAAAACTAAATTATTATATAAAAACGAAATATATTAACTTCAGTTTAATTTACAGAAATAGTTTAGATCTTAATATAAAATATCATGATTGTTTCAATATTGCAAATAATTGTAATTGTCTGAACCTTGAACGAGTAAATAGCTTTAAATATTTAGGTTTACACATCGACCAAAACTTAAAATATGCATCACACATAAAATTTTTAATAAATAAACTACATTATTTATTTATTTTTTATCACTTGAAAAATTATGTAGATAGATCCTTTTTAAAAATCTTATACTATTCATGGATACAATCTATTTTACAATATGGAATAATTTTTTGGGGGGGGTGATTATTTGACAAATCTGCTACCTTTAATAAACTTACAAAAAAGATTACTTAAGTATTTAAATGATGATCATCTTTTCTCCATAAAGAAACTTTTTTATTATAGAACATTACTTTATATTCATAACAATTTTATTTCGTTTGAAAGCTCTAATACCAATTATAATCTTAGAAAACCGCCTCTTCTAAATATTCCGAAACCAAACAAAGAAATTCTACATAAAAGTTTTATCTACCAGGGTCCTTTCTACTATAACAAATTACCTACACAATTGACTACAAACTCCAATAAATTTTCTTTTAAAAGGGAATTATTCAATTTTTTATTAAACTCAGATGAATTTATTTTTTCCTGATTAACATTTCACCTTTTGCCATTTTATTTCTGAGCCCAAGATCTTTCTAAAGTGTCTTTATATATTTTTTTTTTCGAGGTGTGTTAGTGTGTTTTTATCTTTCAATTAAATTGGGTTGTATTTTGTGTGGAGCCTTATGATTAATGTAATTTTCTGGGCTGCCCTCTTGCCAAATTACTTATTTTTTGTATTTTTTTTATATTTATATACTAATTTTTTTTCTCTTTTTTTTTCTTTATATATAAGTGTTTCATAGTAAATTTTTTTTGTTTCACTTGGAAGGGCCAATTTGGCCCCTTAGTGAGCAATATGTTTTTTTTTATTATTTCCTTTTAATGTGTTTATGTATTTCCTCTTAATGTGTTTATGTATTTCCTCTTAATGTGTTTATGTATTTGTAAATGTTTCAGACTATTGGGATATATAATAAAGTATTTCTATTTCAAAAAAAAAAAAAGTCTTTACTATTTCATATGTACTAAGGAAACACTAAAAACTTCTTTCCACATTCTACCTCATGGTTCAAATCCATATATCTCCCAAGAAACACATCGCAACATCTACAACAAACTTAACTCGGTGGACTCAAGTGAAAGATGTCAGAGGAGAGAGATCAGAGTTTAACAACCAGAAGTCCCTCCACATTTCAAATTAATGCCGACCTAATTCTAAGTGACGTCACTCCAGAATGATTCGTCTTCGCAGGGGCCAAGCGAGGGCTCATCAATTTGCCCTGAGTACTGGAGGGGCCACGGAATGTCCACGCGAATTCCACATGGCATAACTTCTGCACTCGGAAAGGCAAATAATTAGGAAGGGGAAATGACTTGAATATGACCCAGAGCGTGAATTTCCGGGCAACCTATTGTTATTTTAGTCGATTTCAATACTGAAATGTGCATTAGGAGTGAGCGACCTTGTAGTTTTACAACAGAAGTTCCGAGTTTGAATGATTTTTCCAAGTTTGCATTAAACCCGTTTTGTGGCTTTGTGAGCTCGATGTATTCAGAATGTTTTAGAGTCCGATTCAGAATGCGAGATTCAGAATGCTCGTCCATAGGGGCTGCGGGGCTGCAGCAGCCCCAACCAAAATTTCCCGAAATTCCAATTTTTATTTGCTTTACAATATTTAAAAAATTATCTATTTCCCCCTTTAATCTTTGTCCTTTATAATCATTTTTAAATTAATAATTATCTGCTATGCCGTCTCTCCAACAGATTTCTTTCCGGGTCGATCAGCCCCACGATTTACCAATCGTGGTATAAAACACTAGCTCTATCATATCAAATCAAAATATCAAGAATTTAGCATACGAATCTGTTAGGAGAAAAGGGGCTGCTGAAAAGCAGCCCCGATCAAAAGAATGATAGCTTTTTCTCTTGAAAAAATAAACGATTTAATACTAATAAATCACATTTGCTTTTTAGCTTTTCTCACTCCAATGCTGTTTTAATTTTTTGTTTATAGCTTTTTTTTTCTTTTCAACAGAGAGAGAAAAAAATCTTTTCTGATGTTTCGGCAAGTCAATAAAGACTTGTTTACTTTTTCGTGGCCAAGTTTTTATTTCTTTTTATGATGAACAAATTGAATTCGAAATGTTGATTTTAGTTTCATTTGCTTTTGAGATACTAAATGAAATAGACTTCGACTTTGATTCTTCATATTCGTAATAATCAGCTAAATATAGATAGTGACAGTTTTTTGAATGCTTTATTAAGTGTGAAATAGACATTTTACATTGTTCCCATCTTTTATATTTGATTTTTTCCACGTTTTAGTTTAATAGAAAAAGTGAAGCATGGCTTTACCTCATGTTACTGTCAGTGAAGACTTTGAATCAGGTTTACTAATACTTTGTACTTATCAAATCTGAGTAAGGCATCTTTAAACCATTTCTAAGTTTTTATTAGAGATTTTTTGGCATTATGTATCGCTTAAAATACGTTGCCAACTTGGTACCGTCGGAGCAGCACCCCTTATAATTTTACCTTCGAGCCGCCACTAAATAACTATGGAAACAATATTTTTTTTGCCTTATTCGTGTAGTTTAGGACCACAAATGAAATAATAAATTGCATGTTTTTTTTAAATTTTAATTGAATTTTTTAAAACTTGAATCTGAAGTCATAGAACCTTAAGGTCCAATTATTGCTGCAATAAATTAAAAACATGATAAAGTTGTTGCTTTAGGCTGAAAATTAAAGCTAAACTTATTTATTTGCTACCAGGGGACCCGTATTTTCATGATTAAGCATGATATATATAAACAGGAAAATAATTCATAAATATGAGTCACATTTATTAGATTAATTAGAGTAATTCTTAATCATATCAACATACTGTATAAAATCTAGATTATTTAAAAAATACAATTTTTCTTCTCAAAGTTTTATTGATATATTTTTCATTTTCAAAATTTTAAAAGTTAGCTTCAATAATCATAAATGTTTATACTAGATTCAAGTAATAGAGCATTTGGAGTGTTAGAAGATACTAGAGAACGAAATAATAAGCTAATCAGTATTTACTCCGAGTTTTTGAACTTTTTTCAGAAAAAATGTAGAATATTGCAAAAATAATGTTTTATTTTTTATTAAAGATTTAATTTCATGTTATTTTTGTGCTTCTTAAATATCATGATACATAAACAATGTTGTGTTTTTTATAAATCGATCCGAAACAGTCTATCTAAGCGTAGTAAAATTATAAATCCTAATTTAAACACATAAAAAGAATTTAATTAATTTTAAAAGTTTATTACCTGTGTGTTGATGTTTAATCTTGGTGTGCCGAAATCAATATATATAATTTAATCTTTTATTATAAACCGAATCTGTAACACATCTTAAACTAATAAATTGTTACTCAAAATGCTGTGGGAAAAAATTTAATAAATTTTTTATACATTGTTGTTCATCAGTGATGAGAAAAGGTTGTTTTAATAATGTGTCAAACTTTTTTCCCCTCTAGTTAATAATTTCTCTTGGTAGATCATAATTCAAAATACCTCCCGAAAGGTCTTTTTTTATCATTCTGAGAATATTAATAATTAAGTTTTTGTTTACTCTTGAAAAATTCTTTGACAAGTTTACGAAACAGTTTTGATAAAAATTTGACACATGTAACATGCACACTATAAAATTAAATATCTTACATCAACAGAGCTATATTTAGCACTTTATTTGGTAAAAACATATACGAGGTGTTCCTTGTTTATCAAGTTTTGAGATAACAAGTTCTAAAGACGGACATCAGTGTTTAGCACGTGATTAGATTAAATAAGTAGATAAATCCCAAAAGTATTTTCTCTTTTGATCTTATGGGTAAAGGAAAAAATTATTTACATAAAAACCATAAAAGGTTTGTTTTATCAACGTATTAGTTCGTTGGAGTTAAATAATAATAAAAAAATGTCTTTCATAATACTGAATTAATAAAAGCTCTAAGAAATGTAGTGAGACAAGAAAAAAAAACATATACTCCTCATATTAATCTTAAATACAAATATTTAAATAAAGCGTTTCAAAACTGAAATTTATTTTAAACTCATCAAATAAAATTAAAAACAAATTTCGCATTTAAAAGATTTTTTCATCTGGCTTAAAATCTAAAGTAATCAGCTATATTTGTTTATTTTTCCTTTCCAACTGAGAATTATTTATTCAAAAATTTTGTGAATAAAAATAAATATTCCTATAAGTAAATCAAAGTTTGTAGTTTGTTTAGCTGTATTAAGTTCCAAATATTTTCTAGTTTATGTACTGAAAACGCTTTTTATGTGATTTAGTGAGAGTCATATTCGATCAAAATGAGTAAAATATTTTACTTATTTTGACCGAATATGGCTCTGACCGAAATGCGACCCAACTTGGATGTCACAAATTGAAAAATATAGTGTGATATCACATCATCACTTGGTGTGAACTGTCACAACTGTATCCCTTCTCAAAACCCTCACAGTGAAGTCACAAAGTGCTACAGATTTTGGTCACAATTTCCGGTCAGTCACAGCAACTTCTCAGTGACACTCATGACTCCTATCTGACCGTCACAAAATAGTCACAATGCGGTCACCTGGTTGTTAGGTTAAGAAGGAGTATGGTTTTTCTCGCCATACCAATCCCTTGAAATATCTTCCCTAAATGTGGACACAGTCCCCCAAACCAAAAGAGGGAATGTCATCCTCCTTCCCTTTATACTGACCACACACAATACCATTGCGATTTACGCTGAAAATAGTACACTCGACGGTTCTACCAAGATTCATGGCTTGTCCCGAGAAAGCCTTATCTCTCGGAAAATAAGAATTTTCCTCCACGAGCGTGCTGCTCCAACCCCCCAGGGACCACCCCCGGCTCTTCCCACCCTCCCTGGGGTACTACCCCTCTGCCGAAAAATATCAAAGAGAGGCCCTAGACAAATCAATTTGCGGTGAATCCAGGGCCTTGACTTATTGCGGCCACCCTCAATTTTTCCTTGACTTAAGTAAACTTTATATTCTTAACACCCATAAAACATTTTTACAGGGCTTATCAGATCGCGAAAATTAATTTATGGGGCAAAGTTCTGGGATAAGAGTGATGACCTGAAAGGTAACAAGTGTTCTTCGAGGAAAGTTCGAAAAAGAAGAGATACTGGGGGATTTGTGAGAGCTCGAGCAAATGATTGGTTGTGGATGAACGTGGTTCTTTTTTTTCCTCGGTCGATTTCCTGGAAATATTGAGAGGGGTTTAGCTGTTTCTAAGAATCGAAAGGAGTTCGGCTCTTTTAAATGTTTAATTTGCGTGCCGATGGATTTCTGTTTATAGGGGTATGTTTGTGTTTTGAATAGCAGGAAACAAGTTTGTTTACAAAGATGTTCCTTTTTATGTTGTGTTTATTTGGTTTTTCCCTTTTTTTAAGTTTTTGATGAAATGAATGAGTGCAGTTTAAATTGTTTACTTTATGTTAATTACTTTCCCAAAATAGTTTTGACTGAATAAATAATGTAACATCTAAGGTAAATGTGGGTATAGTGGACACTGTACCAATAGTGGCCACATTGCTGATTAATTTTAAATAAAACGAGTTAGAGGCATCAAATAGCGTCAAAATTCATAGGCATAATAGATTGTACAATCAGGTAAGCTGGTAAATTACCACCGTTACCACAGATCAGCATGGGAAGGATATTTAAATATTTGAAAATAACAACATCGGCCGAGTGACTGAAATTTGATTTTGCTTATTGAATCGGGTAAGGAAACTGGTATATCGGAACTGATTTTTTTTTGCATTTATTACGGTTTGATTGACTTTTAAATTTATATTCAGATACAGAAGAGTGTATAAAATGATAATAAATAAAATTTATTTGAAAATTTTGACTTTACGAGGATTTATGGGGGTGGCCACTTTACCAACACAAAATCTTAGAATTTCCAATAGTGGCCACCGCAATGGCTTCTAATAAAAACTTAAATAACATTGAATTTGGACCAGTTTTTCTTCATAAACGGTTGATTGTGCTTTAATATGAGTGTTGTATTAATTTGGTTTCATTCTGGCTTCGGCAACCAAGGTTTCTAAAACATTGAATTACATGCTTAACTCCTCTCAAATCAGCTACATCGTAGGCTTTGGGCCGGAAACTATCAAGTAATTTTTAAATAAAGCTAATTTGATTTGATATAAAATACATTTCGTTGGGAAGGAAGATTTAATTAGAAATAAATGACTATACCAAAAAACCCCATCAATTTCATGCATAAACCATAATAAAATAGTGGAGGTGTCCACTATTGATGCAAGAGGTGTCCACCATAGATACAACAGCTACATCTATGTGGCCACTATAGATGCAATTTGTAGTACTTTTTAAAAATTAATTAAAAATACTTTACCCAATTTATAAAATTTTTAACATTAAAATCGAAAGAACAAGATACAATTAATCTAAAAATAGGATGATAACGGTTTCCAAGCAAATAGGTTGGTATTTATTGAGAATTTAAGCAAAAATTTTCCTTAAAGTGTCCACTATACCCACATTTACCTTAACATCATACAGATGAAAAAATTCATGGGATAATGTTAACTTGCAGAGTTACGCAATAACAACTACTAATTTGCCTCTATACAGGGTGTTTCAAAATTGCGTTGCACTCAGGGTTGGCTGGATTGGACCCAATTGGGTTGGACCCAATGGGTTTTTTCAAGAAAAATCAAGATTTTGGCAGTTCTTTCAAAATTTAATGTGTTTTTTTAAGTTTAGGATATTTTTAAAATTTTAATGGGTTTTTTCAAAATTTAAACTAGGTTTTAAAAATTAAATGGTGTTTTTTGAATTTCAGGGAGTTAAAAAGTTAAATAGGTTCTTTCATTATTCAGTGGGTTTTTATTATTGAATAGGGTTTTTTCAAAATTTAGGACGTTTTAAGTTCAAACTAGATATAAAAAATAAAGAAGATTTTTTAAAAATTTCAGTGGGTTTTTTCAAAGTTTAATAGATTGCTTTCAATATTGAATGGGTTTTTTCAAAGTTTGGGATATTTTTTAAATTTTAGTGGGTTTTTTCAAAATTTAAACCAGGTTTCAGTAAATAATGGGCGTTTTTACAACTTCAGTGGGTTTTTTCAAAGTATAAAAACTTTGAAAAAGCCCACTTAACTGTGGAAAAACTGACATTATTTTGACAGAACACATTTTACATGGAAAGAACTCACCATAATTTGAAAAACCCACTTACATTAACGGAGAAAACCACTTAATTTTGAAAAAACCCACACTTTTTCCGAAAAAACCCAGTTTTATATGGGTTTTTTCAGGGTTTTATTGAAAAAACCCAAAAAACCCAACCCACTTGGGTTTTTTCAAAAAACCCGGGTTTTTGCCAACCCTGGTTGCACTGGTTTTATTCGGAACCAACGCCTCCTGGGATCATGGAAGCAAGGTCTACCCCTAGGTAATAGACCCTGGAGAATCCATTGAAATGACTTACAGCGCTCCTAGCGGTGAAATTAAAAAGTTAAAAAAATCATTTCAAAACTAAAGGAGAAAGAGTAAAAACCTCAATGAGAGTATTGTTGCCAACGTCAAGAAGAACTCACTGAAAAAAAATTTGATCAAAATATCTTGAATATTCGCGGAGATATTAGCATGTGAAAATAGCACTTTTTCAGGGGTCAAAAATGAAAAAGTTCGCATATTTTCAAATTTTTTTGATTTTTTGTTTAAATTTTGTGTTCTTTCAACTAAAAAAGCACAAAACAACACAATAACACTGAAAAATTTGGAAATATGCGAACTTTTTCATTTTTGACCCCTGAAAAAGTGCTATTTTCACACGCTAATATCTCCGCGAATATTCAAGATATTTTGATCAAATTTGTTTCAGTGAGTTTTTTATTACGTTGGCAACAATACTTTCACTGAGGTTTTGGTCTATCTTCTTTAGTTTTTAAATTAACTTGTTTAACTTTTTAATTTCCCCGCTAAGGGCTCTGTAAGTCCTCTCAATGGATTCTCCAGGCTCACTTACCTAGGGGTAGACCTTACTTCCGTGACCCTAGGAGGCGTTAGTTCTAAATAAAAGCCGTGCAACGCAATTTTGAAACACCCTGTATAACATTTTACCATATGGTATTAGATACATTTTGATGTTTCAAAATGCGTATGAATTCTCATGAACAAAAATATCCTTAAAATTATAATTTAACTCTCTCTTTAGATGCATAGCGCCCTAAAATAACTTATACGCAGATTAATATGGTATATTTTTCCTCAACAGACCGAAATAGTTATGTGTTGATGATAATTTTTTAAAAATAAAAAACTAACAACGTTTTCTGTAAGTTTTTGAAATTGTAACATAATTTAAATGCTATTTTCCATATTCTTTGCTAGATATATGAAGTTTAGAAGATAATTTTTACAGAATATCATGGTTTATTATGATCTAAAATCACTTCTAACAAACCAGGGATCCTTTTTTTACATAAAAAAGTATCTTACTCCAACTTAGAGTAAATATTATCCTACCGCAATGCCCATCTCGGTAAAAAAAATAAATAAATACAAGGCACTTTATATTCATGCAAAGCCCCACACAATTAAACTCCCCGACTTATCTTCTAAAACAAACAGTTGTAGCCTTACAAACAAAACTAGACTCAAGCTTAACAAACCAAACTGCAAAAGGATAATAAACATACCCACTTCTGGGAAAAGGGGATACAACACCGGAATAAAAAGAGGATTTAGGTCTATTTAATTTCCGCTTCCTGTGCTCCGGATTTCAACTCAATCTAATTAAGAACTTTAATTAAGCTCAACTTTTTACAATCAATTGACCTCACAGGAATAGAATTGTGTTTTTAAAGTTTTCTTCTCTACCTTCATCCGTTTCCATTTCAGCCATTTTTTGGACTTTGGAAAAAAGTATTCATTTTAAGTGTGTACCGAGGATGCTCTCCCAAGAGCTAACCTAATCACAGCTAATTTAATTAAAGTGATTTCAATGAGTTAGGTGTTTCTGCTTGGTATCAAATTAGGTGCAATTAAGAAGTGGGTCTCAAGGTGCCCTCGGTCGTTTTTACTCTAATGAGAGAAACTTCATTTGAGTTTGTGTTTCCTTAAAGCGCAGGCTGAATGGGTTCAATGCAGAAATAGAAAAGGAATTTATTCTTGCGTTGAGTTATTTAAGATTGGAAATTGAAGAAAGAGTTGCAGAACTGGGGAAGTTCCAATAAATGGTTAATGGAGTCTATTTTGGAATATATTCTGAGTGTTCGTGTGTTCGCAAACTTCAAGTACTACTAAAAAATTTTCTTTCATTAAAATAACCTTTTAGCTCGAAAAGAAATGAAAAATTTCCACGATATATAAATAATGAATTCATAAAAATGTTTATTGAAAAGTTTTACAAATGGGTTACCAGTTACAGTGTAAGGAAATGGAATCAAAATCTAAATATTTATCGTTAGGTCTGTAGTTTTCTTCAAAGTTTTTTTTTTAATACACACACAAAATTTCTTTAGTTTATTCCACCTGTTTTCTGTAAAATTAGAAAAAGATGGTTTCTTTATTTGGAACATTACATACATTTTTTAATTAATATATCTAATTTCAAAATTACATATGTTTAATCGGTATGATTTAGTTATTCAAATTTAACTTAACTGCGTTAAAATTTAATATTTTACTCTTTTGCGATGATATGGAGTTATTTTTTAACTGCTAAAATAATTATTATAGTTTTATTTTAACGGTTCATATACTATCAGCCCAACATTTGAAAAAGTTGTTCATTTTAAATTAATGTTTTTTCCAACACCAAGTGTTCAAGGCTAATAGAGAAACTTTAAATCCCAGATTAAACAAAAATACCAAGTCAAATTCAAACTGAATCTAATATTGGATACTTTTAAAAACTTTGTATAACCTTTATTCAAGACCAAAATAATGTCGAAACACTATTTTAATTTTTTTTGTCCGGTATATTTCCAATCTGTATATTTCTAATCTTTATATTAATACACAAAATTGCCAGCTTAGCCAACTTTTTATTTCTACGTGATTTTATGTATTATTCATCCACTGTTTTTGATCAGACATTTATTTTTGAAATTCCTGTGACCTATGGACGAGCAAGTTACTCCCTTGGGATTAAAAAATTATGGATCAATGTATTTTCCCCCTTTTTTCTCTTTTGTATATTTTTTGCCATAGTGTTTTGTATTTTGTTTATTGTAATAATAAATTTGATTTGAAATTTGAGGAGAAAAAAGAGTCATCTAAAATAATCTCGGAATTAAAAACTTCCTAAATTAAAAGATATTTTCATGTTATGCATGTCGTACAAGTTTTATACACTTGAAAACATTTATTTATTTTAAATTTTGTATTTGACATATTCAATCAATTAAATTCATTGAAATAAGCTCTAAATCTATTGATACCTGGATAAAAAAACACCTTGTCACGAGACATACATCCATTCCCCTAAAACGAAAACACTGGCTCGCTTTATTAATTCAAGTGCGGCAATGTTAAGCTACACAACGCCATAACAGCCTTACGCACACCCTACTTCAAAATCCCAATTTAAACTCGACGCAATCGAGACAACTCACCACTCCCGCCATATTTCCCCGAATATATTCCATCCCAGAAGAAGAATAAGAAGAGATGCTGATCTGTTTTCGAATTAGAGATTACTTGCGAATTCATAAGTAACCCCCTTTTCGAATTCTCCTCGCATCCCTTCTCGCTCAAATGAATGCAAATAAAGGAAGAAAACGCGCATAGAGGGGAGAAGAGAAACACTTTTCTAGTTCCTGGGGCTCATTACGTATGTAAGGCGATCGTCGGTCGGTACTTCACTTCGTATAGCAAAAATAGTAGTAGTCTACGAGTTTTGTTTTCGGCATTCGCAATTGTGTCTGGATGCGGACCTTTATGCAAAGCAATTCTGTAGTTATTCTTCTGGCTGGAGGGGATATAGTATGCATGAATGTGTGTTTTCTCATTGTTCCGTTCCTTTTCAACTTCGGGAGTTGTTTTTTAAGTCGGGATGTTATTTTATATGACTGGAATGGGAGGGCTGCTGGAACGCTTTAGATGGGGCTTTGATTTGTTGATAAACTTTAAATTACCCCTTAAAATTACACAATGCGGAAATTTTATTAATGTTTCTTGAACTCTCTTTTTTTTGTTAAAATTTTGCAAAAAGTTAACGATTGTAAAAAGTAGTGATTTTAGTGTATAATACATTTTGGTTATATTCAATTTCATAATAGCATTTCTTACACATTATCCTCTTCAGTTCTAACTACTTCAAGTTAAGTCTAAGATTAAACAACAATTTCGGACAGTAAAGGATTGAAAGTTTAGATAGCAATCAAATACATTTTTACCTAAATGTAGTTGCACAAAATGAAACCAATGCCTGATTTATTTGTAAATGATTAGGTATGTAATGGTTAACATTAACTAAATAGTTAAATGTTTAGGTATTTAATTATTAATGTTATTGCTTACAATAAAGCTACTATCTAATCTGATTTATATATAAGATTAAAGAATTATAAGGTCCTTAACATTAACATACATTCTCCATTCAAAACAATCTGATATTTCTTCAGAACTAAATATAGTTTACATACGTTATAATCGGTACTATTTGAACTTAATATATTTCCTTTAACTCTACCAAATCTTAACACTTAGAGATATATATGAAAAATTTTTATTCAACTGAATTAAAAATGCATCTTATGCATATTTTTCTAGTGTTTCTGCTTTAATTGAAATCAATCATTGAATACTCTAATAATTTGGAATTTAATATACCATCGAGAAATTAACCATCAAGCAACTTAAGTTAAATCTGATGGCATCAGTAAGCTTTAAATTGATGGTTCGTAATGATTACAATGCAGCTAACTCTCTTATCTGATTTAGATCTAAATTAAGGAATTATCTTCCAGTTAACACATTATATTAATTTTATCGTTGACCATTGTTTCAAGTTGATATGATAATTGAAATTCAAAGTCTATGTTAGAGATAATTCATCCAGGAACAGGCATTTCAATTTATAAATAAAGTCGAACCAAACTAGAGAAATTATGTTATAATAAGGTCATCAATGGTTTTATACGACATTACCTCGATATCTGGAAAATGAATGGACCAGAAAATAGTTTTGTATTATCAAGTTCTCAAGTAACAAGGTTTTTGTAAATACAAAATTAATTAATACTTTATTGAAAAGGAAAAAAATTATATAAAATTATATAGGTTTCACGAGTTATCAAAGTTTGATATAACGTGGGTATACGGTATAAATATAAAATTTTATTGGTTTAAAAGTATGTTAGAAATGAGGGTTATTGATTGAAAAATACGTGAAAATCAGATGCTAATTTAATTTTAAAGATTGTGTGGGGATTCTGATATATATATTTTTCTTTTTTAAATTAGTGTCTGATAGGATAATAGTATATTTTGTTCCCATTTATTCTCTATGAATCTCTAAATGTTAAGAAGAAGAAGAAGTTAGCATGTACTACAGCACCAATGGATATTAAAAAATAGCTGAATACAACTATCGGAATATTTATATGAATTTTTATACGAGTGAATCATTATACAGGGTGTCCCATAAATAATGGGTCACACTTCTAGGGGGTATAGTAGACACCTAGATGAGTCAGAATCACATAGGATTTGGGGGTCCCAGATTAAATCCCAGGGAGTTAAAAATGGAGCGACACCCCAAAAAAATTATTGAAAAATACAATTTGTAGAAGAACTCCTATTGGTAAAAATTTAATTATGGTCTCAAAAATTGTGGTTTAATATGATCTTTAAAGTTATCTCTGAAGTCTTCACTTTAAAATTTGTTTTAATATGAAAAAAATTAAAAAAACACAAAAAAATTTAAAAATTCTGCCAAAACTTCATTTTGTATTTCGAAATCCTTTCTTTTGATTTTATAATCTGAAAGATCATAGTTGAAAACCCTTAAGTCCAAAGTTTCACGTAAAAACCATCAATATTAAATGCTTGAGAGCCTGTTAAAGCATGGTTTAAGTCCGTTTTTTTGCTTCCGGCAAGTGTCGTTTTGGAAACGGCTATAGGAAACCCGTTTGCGCCCCCAAAAAACGAACTTTAACAGGATCTCAAGCGTTTAATATTGATTGGTTTTACGTGAAACTTTGGACTTAAGGGTTTACAACTATAATCTTTTAGATTATAAAATCAAAAGAAAGGATTTCGAAATACAAAATGAGGTTTTGGCAGAATTTTCACATTTTTTTGTGGTTTTTTAATTTTTTTCATAATAAAACAAATTTTAAAGTGAAGACTTTTGAGATAATTTTAAAGATCATATTAAACCGCAATTTTTGAGACCATAATTATATTTTTACCAATAGTAGTTCTTCTGCAAATTGAATTTTTCAATAATTTTTTTGGGGTAACGCTCCATTTTTAACTCCCTGGGATTTGGTCTGGGACCCCCAAATCCTATGTGATTCTGACTCGTCTAGGTGTCTACTATCCCCCCTAGAAGTGTGACCCATTATTTATGGGACACCCTGTATAAAAACTTAGGTAATCTTGTAATGTAAAGTTACTTTTTTATAGATCTTTTAACAAAATCCTACTCAGAATTAACACGACTCAACAAAATATACGTGAATATAGTTGCAGAATGAAAATAATAACCATTTATTATTTAAGTATCCACTTAAAACAACGAAATATCTTTTAAGTTTTTTTCTCTCGTATCTTTTTAACAGAGCAATAAAGTTTCAGATACACTTCAAGAATTTGAACATCCTTTCTTCTTCGGAAGTTTTTGAAAGATGTATTGGTCAAACTGTCCCCTTAGGCACAGTAACAATACTCAAGTTACTTCCGAAACCGATAACTAAAACTAACAAATGTTTGCTGAGAATCAATACTTGAAGTTCCATCCAAAAGTATAAAAAATGTATTCTGTTACTTCAATTATTTTCTCGATATCATTTCTCCAACTGAGAAAAAGTTTCTGAAAAATTCTTAAAACTGGACGGATTGAAACGAAAGATATTTTGGATTTTGCTAAATATTATGATTAATTTACTATAAGCTTTGTATAAATTGCCTTTGAATTCTATTGTAATTTTGAGGCGGTCAGGAATGATAGGGTTAAAGAGTTATATGTATTATATATTTTAGATCGCATTTTTTAAGTTTTTCCAGAAAAAATACAACCGGTTTAAACTACTTAAATAATTTAGCTAGATTTATCAAACATAAACTTGTATAATTTAGCTTTACAATCGGAAAAAATAATAATTCCATATTTTGATTCATTAGAGCTGTCTTTATACATAAAGAAACTACGCAAGAATTTAACATACAAGATTAATTATGAAAAATATGTCACAAATTTATAAATGGATTACTAAAGTGAATCTTTTAAGGAGAAAGATCAGACCTTTCCTTTGGAGTTTAAAAATTCCTA
Organism: Tetragnatha versicolor; assembly: GCA_024610705.1. Lineage (NCBI taxonomy): Eukaryota > Metazoa > Arthropoda > Arachnida > Araneae > Tetragnathidae > Tetragnatha > Tetragnatha versicolor. The sequence goes on from JANDEH010000001.1 coordinate 70,649,052, forward strand.
CTTCAAACAAATTGAAAATAATTTTGCTTTTCCCTCAATTTTCTGAAAAATTGAATAATGTTTTTATTAACTACAATATCAAAATTTACGTTCTGAAAAATTAATACTTAACAAAAGATAAACGAAATCGTATGCAAAATTTATAAATTTCATCTTTTATCAACATATGGTTCAATGAATCTTCTAAAACTGGTCTTACTTTCTTGTGCCTCATTTTAAATTAATTATTTCCTTACATCATTAATTAGTCGCTATGGTTGAGAGCAACACTTTTAATTAAACAATGGCAATTTTTATCCAGGGAAAAGATTATATCCCTCTCAGACCTTTTTATATCAGCATAATTGAATAAGTTTTTTTCCACACTAATTTAAAACTTCCGTTTTCATGGGCAACACGCTTGAAGGCTTTGAATTTACCTTAGAAATTTAGGTAAGGGCTTCAGAAAAAGCGTATTACCCCGATGATTAATTAAATAATTTGTGACATGAAAGACTAATTATTATACCTAGGCAGGGGAAGAAGATGGAAAGGTCAATAGTGTTTTATGAATAAATATTGTTTGCTTGTGTTTATCTGAGAACAAAGATGCGTAATGATTTACTGATAATTTTCTCTACATTCTTGATGGCATATTTCATTTATGTTATTTTGACAAACACAACGTAGCTTTTTCATGTTGAAAGAACCTTTGTAATTAAAATTTTTTCTTGCCAGTAATTCTGTTGAGGTTTTTTCATTGTTTTTCAAAACAATATTTGTAAATGTATCTTTTTATAGCTCTGTGCTCCTTTTCATCGAAAAAATATACCGTTGAGTTGGAATCTGTTAATATGGAAGCAATGAGGGGAACTTGACTTATTTTTAGAATGAATGTGTGTATTAATTCTATGCAAACTTATATTTTCGCCATTTTTTCACAATGAACACGCGTTTCCCTTAAACAACAATGTTCCAAATACTGTAAAAACACACATAACCCCTTCAGTCCCATATCTCCCGGGTTTGCAATCGATCCAACACGATACATTTGGGGCGTTTAGGACTAACGGCCGTATTCTGTGCATTCTGATCATTTTATGTAGGATTCCACCACTCAGAGTCGGTGATTCCTTCTTTGATTGGTGGTTCACCGCTGATCTAGTAGCTCAGAATACGGCCTTTAACGGTATAAAATATCCCAACATCACAGGTATAAAATCAGTTCCCTAGCTACAGTACTGATTACACTTTAAACAGCTCTCACTCTCATTCCGATCACGACTGGGAAGGGATCTAGCAACTAGTAATCGTTTCTTTCCGGATTTTTATCACGTGGAAACCCCTCAGAACGTGACCGCGGTTCTTCCAGAAATCCTTCCACTCATCCTTCGGTTTCGACAACGCTTTCAAATATACAGACTACGTACTTTCAAATCTGACCACTCGTAGCCGTCCATCTTGCGTCCAATAAATGTCAAGTTCCGACTATTTTCTCGTCAATTGTTTTCCCCATAGCTGCTGGTTGGAATTGGGTATTACTTCAGGAGTTTGCGAATTTCCCCCTTTTGTTTAACGTCATTTTCATATTTTATGGATAACATTATTTTGTGTTATTATTCTTGTATTGCTTTCTTTATGGATGACGAAAAGCAAATAACATGAAGTTATCTAATATACTATTATTTTTTACAAAAAATTCCCTCACATTTATTTTCAGTTGAATAACATACCAAATTCGTCGTTTCCATAAGAATATTCTACGCAAACCCTTTTTCCTCTTTCCCAGATTACCTTTAGAAATTTAAACTGTTTTAAATTTAAGTACAATATTCAAATGTTCTTTATTCCCATTCTTCATCATTCACATAGAAAGGAAAGATGTTTCCCTATTTATGAAAGGCATAATTTATTCTATCTACCGAGCTGTGCCAATTTTTCTTAATTTTGATTCATATTATATTTATTGTGTTATTTTTTTCTATTTTGTTTTATTTTCATGTGTGTGTTTGATTTTAATTAAAAAAATAGTATATTTTTAAAGAATATTTTCACAATTTGTTAATCTCATTTTGCTTAAAGTATCTTCCTAAGAGGATAATATTACCCTATTTTTTCAAGAATATCTTCAAAAAATTGAAAAAAAAGTTCAGTACAGGTTTTTTTAGATTTCCATCTTTTATGATATTTCCATAAATAAAAAGTTAGTTTTAATGGTTTAACCGTTTTTTAATTGTGCTTTCAACTTAAACAAGGAATATCTAAGATTATTTTAAGAATATACGAAGTGTTTATTAATCCCAGAGTAGAAAAAAGGTGGTTCCTTTCTCATTCATTTCTCTCCTAATGTCGAGCAAAGAATGCGATTCTTTAGGGAAAAAATAATACAGAAGGGAAAAGAAGTATTGTTCTCACCGTTCGTTGTAGCTGCTGGTCTGTAACCACTCAATAACCCACACTTTGCCAGAAGGAAGGTTTTTATTAGTTTCGTCTATTAGTTATCAATAGAAGTATTTTATCCTGTTGTATAATTATAGTTTATTGTGTGACTCTTTCTTCTATATTTTAACAAGTACAGTCGAATCCGCTTAATCTGATCACGGTTAATGTTATCAATCGGATAATGTTATCGAAATCGACAGGTCCCGATCATTCCTATTAAAATTAATGTAAAATACATCGTTTAATGTGATCAACTATGAATCATCACTCCGCTTAATATAATCGAAATTTGTCCATATCCCCTTTAAAACGACCGCTTTTGAGTTCGAGTTTCATTTTGAAGGTCAATTTTCACAAGTATACATCTGCCCCATGAGAGCATCTGGCGTTTCTTATTTTGGAAATTCAGTATGAGTAAGAAAAAGAAAACATTTCGCATATATAGAATGAAAGAAAACGGTTTGGAGGGGGGTCCGAATCCATGCTTGTGATTGGTTAAAGAAACTACCAAGATCGACGCTTTGCAGATGTTTGATAAGAGATTTGAATTTTCCCTTGTTTACTGGAATTTGAATTCAGATTATGTAATAAATAAGTGGTTTATTGAAGTGGAAGGATATAATGGATTGGAAAAAAGAGAGACCTTGCTATACAAATAAAAATACAAAGTAAGCGATTATTTTACTTTTATTAATTGAACTACTCATATTTTCCCCTTGAAATTTTACCTAGTTTAAAAATATTGTTTTGATTCAATTTATTACGGTTACATGATTTTGATTTTAAAGCAAACAATCTAGTTACACTGTTTGCTGCTTTTTGATATGTGATCGCTTATTGTTATCGATCGGATAATGTTATCAGTTTAGTCTCGGACAATTGCGATCACATTAAGCGGACTCGACTGTATTAATTATTTTTATTTTCTTATAGGTCTGTATGATGCAGTGGAAATACTTCAATAGTACATGAAACTGTATTTCACATCTTTATTTTAAAAGATGCACAACACATACCTTTAATTATCTAAGGATTTTTTGCATATGATAGTAAATATGTTTAAGAACCTGGGGATCATCGTATATTATATATTTTTTAATTGTTGGTTACCTTTTAATAAAGTTTTTATAACATTAAAGTGATCGTGTGTGAAAAATAAATAAAATAACCCATTTATTTTTTTCTGTGTTAAATATAAAGATAAATTATATTTATATCCAAACTTGAACATATAATAATAAAAATAATGTAACGTATTCTTTGTTCTTCTTAATCACTTCCCAACAAGGCATATTTACATGCAAAATGGTTTTTTTAATTGGCAACATTAATATCATTGGATTTACTGTGATATGTTATAAATTTATTTATATTACTAAGTAAATATACTTGCACGACTTATCACATCTGAAATCATAAATTGGTAGCAATTTGCTGACTCGGCATTCTTTTATGGTCAATCTCTATCTGCTGCCTGAATAAAACATAAACCCCTGTCCAGACTCAAAAACCTCTTGTCAGAAGGTGTCAGGACTTTCTTCTCAAGAGCCACCAACTTTCTTTCTCTCCTTACTCACTATTGATCTTTGTGTCTGTTGGGAGAAAAATATGATGAAATATCTTTGAAAGCAACCCTGCACAATATACAGATTATTTATGTCCACCGTTTTAGATAGTTCACCAAGATAACCACACGAGTCTCGGCCATATATTACACTTTTCTACTTTTTATACTGTGGTAACTATTCGTGATATATGACATGGAAAGTATTGCATAAGAAAAAGGAGGAAGTGTCCGGTGGGAAAAGGGTCTTTATTATCGCTTTTAAGTTTATGGAGGGGTTGTAAAATTTGAAGAAAAAAAATGAAAATAGAAGCCGTAAGAATTGTTCATAATTGAACGACTTTGGGAGAAGTTGGAAAAAATAGCCATAAACTTTCACGCTGAATAAGTTATTTTGATGAAATACAGCTTCGATTTTTCTACTGAAATATATTGGATTTTTATATATTTCTGAATAGTTTTTAGAACGACATATTTTATGGTGCTCTTAGTAGAAGGAGGTTCAAATACTAAGTTCTTAGCATTAATAGAAACTGGGTCAATATTGCTTTGACACTAAAATTTACCACAATAATACACTGGCTTTCAAAATTAAGAGAAATTGAACATTTGTTTGATTTACTCCATATCTACTGGACAGATTTGGATGAAATTTGGTATAAACATAGGTTGATATAGTACTTCCAAAAGTATTCATTCAAAATCCTCATACATACGCGTGAGTAAAAATAATCTGGAATGAATGGTATGAAATAGCGTTTATAGGTGGGTACGTATCCATTCTTCGAAGATGAAGGCCTCCTTGAGTGATTTTAAACCGTGAATTAGGTGAATAGTAAATTTTCATGTTCATAAAACCTTGCTTTCCAGAAATGCTATTTTCAGGCCCTTAAGGGATTTTGGAGGGGGTAGCGAGATGCTATTACTTTATCTTAGACACCCTAAACCTGCTCTAAAGGGTTTGAGTAAAAAAATCTGGCATTTTTCAAAGCTTAAATTGCAAAATGTTTTTTCAATAATTAGATTTAGATGTCAAATTATAATACACAACCATTTTGCTTTACATATTTTTGTATATTTTGAATTAAATTTAACATTTTATAATAATCTGAATAGGTTATGGTTATACTGTTTAAGCTAATATCTTTACATAAAACACATAAAACCATTTAAATTATGAATTGATGATATCCATGAATTTAAGTATTTTTTTTAATCAGCTCCTTCTTTGAGGTTAAATTGTGATTACTTTATATTTACAATATAATTTGCCAAAGTAAAAAAATACCTATTTTCTCATTCAGCGCATATTTTAATGAGTAAGTTACAGGATTTTTTTTTTATTTTTTTAATCGATTCTTCTTGCAAAAATAAGGAACTACCCAAAATTTGAGGCCGATCGAGAAATTTTTTGATTGCCAAAAAAATTAACAAATATCCCCTTTTTAAAAGCCCGCGAAAACGCCAAGAGTTTGGCTGTGACGTCATCTTATATTAAACATTGTTGTAAAGCAATGGAGTTGATGGTATTATTGTTGACGTCATCTTATAGTTTAAACAATAAACGTTTTCAGTCACGTGTTTTTTTCTCGACTTTTAAATTAAAATATTTAATTACCTGTACATTTTTTTGAAAAACTGACTAGATATTTCATTTTACCATACATAAAACCATACGGAACACTTGTTTGTTTTTGAAAATCTGACACATGCAACTTCCTTATTATTATGTTTGTCCAAAACCGCATATATTAACATGATTTAATATGGATGTACCTTTAAAGCTTATTTGAATAACCCTCTCATATCTTATTCTTCCGTTGAAAATCTAGAGTGCCTACAATGACATTTATGATCTTGAGCGTTCCTTTATATCCCCCATGGATCCCTCGCAAGCAAAAATGACTTTTTCCATGCATTTTGAGCTTCAGCCATAAAAATTTAGTGCCAAGGTTTAAAGCAAGACTATATCACAAGAGCAGCCCAGGTTTTACAACTGGCAGCATTTTTCACATCCGTCAAATTTATGGATACCCTCCGAGAATACCAGTAGGGCTGCCTTTTATTTAGGAAAAGGGACACATTTTAGGAAATTTCTAGGTGCATTACTTTTTGTTGAAATGATGTGAAAAAGAATGCGTTTCGCGTGGTTTTATTTTTGTGGCCGTTTGAAATAAGGAAGGATTTTAAACCTGATTTGTTGTAGGATAGGCGTTATGAGGTGAGGAATCCTCCTTTTTTGCAACATTTTTTTTAAATATTTGTTTAGTTTATTATTTAAGTATTAATTAAATTATTAAGAAGATATTATAATATCCTCTAAAACACTTTTTTTAGATAAAGGCATTCTTTTATAACGTAATCATCGCATTCTTTTATAATCACTATCATTTAAATTGAAGCAAAATTATATAGATAATTCTCATATTTATACAGTTTAAAATTTAAATAGATAAATGTATCATAAAATAGAGCTATTAAAAAATTTAAGAAAATTTATTTTACAGAGAGTTTAAACTGCTCCGCTTAAACTCTGCACAAAAAAATGTATTAGCGTTGAGTAGATAAAATTGCTCAAAGAATTATACCTTAACGAATACCTTTGTTTTATCATTATTTTTATTGTTTTATCATTATTTTTTATGTATACTACATTTGTTTTATATTAATTTTTTATATTCAACTTTTGTTTTGTTATTCCAATCATTGGTTGGGGCATGCAAACACAATAGTTATTTTTATTAAAGTGCTAACATAAATATTCATATTCAAGTAGTTCTTATAAACGATTTTAGCGTAAACTAGATATGATGCTGAAAACTATGAGTAATGTAGAGGTATATTTCTTTTGGTAATTTTTATCTATTACAAATTACATGCAAGAAATAGGAGGTGCAGTGTTAAGGCAGACTTGATGAAAAACACCCTGTATTATTCCTAGGTTTTCAGTTTGCATTTTTCAAAGTATTACAAATATGCCTTATGAAAGAGAAAATAGATTTGGTTTTAATAAAAATAGCTTACATTAAAAATAAATTAAATATTAGATTATTATAATTATATTAATATTTTATTTTTGTTTTTGGTACTAAGTAATGCTCTTTCCGAGAAATTTGGAAGTTTTCTTATAGGCGTTCCTTTTCTTTTAAAATTTAATTTAAACAGTAATTATAAAAATATATTTAATATACTTAAGTTCTTGAATTGTCCTTAAAATCCTTAAAAAACAAGTGTTCATTCTTTATAATCGACTTAGTATTATTCCTTATTTTTACAACGTTTTTATTAGGTCGCTTTCAATCTTGTCTGTCCGTCCGTCGGTCTGTCTGTCTATCTATCTGTCTGTTCGGGAGGAATTTAGTAATCAATTTTAAGCATACTTCCCCATGAGCTAGAGACTTGAAATTTTGAACATAGTTCAGATCTGGATGACAATACGATATTATCTCGTTAGTTCGGTTCAATTTGCTGTCCCTGAACCTCCAGGGGGACTTAAAGTTTAGAAGTTCAACTATAGGACCTTATCATAGAGGAGATATAACAGTGGAGTGAGCAATGGCAAACCTTAACAGTGGCAAACATCGTTTAACATTAAGGCAATGGGAAAACGTCACTTCCGCCGCCAAAACGTCACATCCGCCGCCAATACGTCACACCGCCGCCGCCCAACCGCTCGCCAATCCACTTGAGCTCGAAATTTGCCGCCGTCGCCATTTTTTTCCATGTTACTCAAATCGACGGCGAGCTTTTGTTTTTATTTTTAGTTGAAATCTGTTTTAGATCAAGAATTCTGGATAGACTTGCAAAGTCAATTCAAGATTGGAATTAAGAAGGTAAATATTCAATATTTTTTTTAATTCAGTGAAAGTTATATTACTAAACTTTTTATATGTTTGTTAGCTATTGTTTACTTTGCTTCTCAGTTCTCAATTAAGCTTTTTCATATTTATTTCTGTTGTAAGAAATACGATATTGTTCGTGCTTTAAATTCCTATAACATTTTATTTTGCCCAGATTATAAATTACGAATTACTTTTAATTTTTGATTGAATATATGTCTTTTTTTAAGTATTTTGCTTGTTCTTATTCTTACGCATTTTCTCTTGCAGTAGGAAAGCCCATATTTTAAGAATTCTTATTCTCTCGTTTTCCATTTAACTACATAATAATTTTTTTGAGCAAGAAGGTTTTTTTTGTTTTAAATTGAATTGAATTTTAATTAAATTAAGAAATTTATAATGAAATAAAAAAATTAATGGGAATACGAATTATAAACACTTCAATGTGTCATTAAACAGTATAAAATATACTGTTAATTTTTTCTTGTAATTATTTACATTTTATGTGATCACATGCTAATAATTATTTTTTTATTTCATATAAATGCTGTTCTTTGTGAAAACATGAAAGAAATATCGAAGAGAGCAAACTGTGTTTGTAAAATTATGTACTAACTTCATTGATGGCGTGTATTTGAAGAATTACTTTCAAGTAGTGAAGAAGTCAACTTAAAATTTTTCTATTAATGCTGAGTTATCTTTTGAGGAAAATAACCATTCTGAAAGATGGAAATTAATAAATTCATCATCTGCTAAATTGTTTTGAAGTAAAGTTATACTGTATTTTGTAATCTATATAAAAATATTCTTCCGAGGAACAGTGACCATCAAATAGTGACAATCCATACTATGTTTAAATCAAAAGGTACCAACTAAATGTAAATTGATACTAGATTTGGAGATACTGTTTATAAATGACAAATTTTTGTGCTTTTTTATTGTTAAATCTTTGTAATTTGATAGTTGTTTTTTTTAAGATTAAGTTCCTAGAATATACTTTTTAATTTTTACAAGCTACACTTTTGGTAAGTCTAAATTGTAGTATTAAAAAAGATGTAAAATCTGCCCTACTCTCTAATACATATTGTAAATAATTTCAGGAATTTTTTTATGAATAATCTTAGTAAGGATTTAGGTTTTGATTTTTAATTTAGTAATTTAAATTAGAAGTTAGAGATATAACATTTTGTTATTGATGTCTAACATAATATTTGCATATGCCCAACTTTGACAATCTTGCATATTTTTACTACTATAACATTTCTTTAATGAAATTACAGAATGTAAAATTACCATGTATTTTAATTACTTCTGCATCCATTCAGATTTGTACTAACTTAGATTTTTACTAACTTAGCCTTGCATGATTTTGGATTATAACAAAAAGTTCTTAGCTTTACTTAAAAAAACGAACTGTATTCAAGTGTTCAGAATTTGGATAGGTACTCTAATTAATTTTTATGGTTTAAATTTTTAATTAAGGTTCTTTTGTGAATTTTTTTCTTTGTCACCTAATTTAGTTACAGTAAAAATTTTAATTTTACTTTCAAATGTCCCAGAGGGGTAGAATTTGTTCGAACTCCCAAACGAGATCGAAAATTAGACATATTTTGTCTAGTGACAAGGGAAGTTTACTTTTCTTAGATTTTCGATAGATATTGTACTTCAAGAACCTTAACCTTTTTGAAAACTTGAAATGTGTAAGTTAATTGTAAAAGTGTTAACTTTTATTTGATTGACTTTTTACTAAAATTTCCTGTTACATTTTAATAAAAATTGTGTTTCAATTATATTTTATTATTTCAGCATCAAAAGAATGTAGCACATGAGAAAATACAGTAGGGGAGATTGGGGGAAGAATGGGACCTTTAAATTTTTTATGTATTAACTTCACTTTAAATGTTTTATATTCCAAGCAGAATATAGTGATTTCTACACTATTTAATAAATTGTATTAATTAACACCAGCTTCTATTATTGTGTTAACAGGACTACTAAATGTTTTTTCTTACACCAAATATTAATTTTTTTTCTTCTTTCTTTAAATATAATTTAAAAAATGAACTAAAGCTGAAATTTTTACCCTATATCAAAATTTACTTGTAAGTATATTTTATAATTTATATGGTAAACATTTATGGTTATTTTCTAAGCTTATTTTAAGTTTTCTAGAAATAAGTAGGTATGAGAATGAATAAGACAAGAGCTGTAAGGATAAATGGAACAGTTCAATCATCTCTTCATTTTCTGGCTTTAAAACTTTCCTTTAAAAAAGATTGCTATACAACTAATTTATTAATTTTTAATTTAAGTTAACTAAATTGGATGTATTTGATGTAATATTTATAAAAAATTTCCTTTATTTAATGTTTCAAACTTATGCAATTATTAAATGTGAAAATACATGCAACTTTCATCTTACATTTGGTATTTAGTAGCCATTTTTTAGACTAAGCTGGCATTTATTCTCAAATTTAAAGAAAAATTCCTTTATGGTGGCAAGAAAGTCATATAATTGCATGAAAGGAATCACTTTCGAGATTTTTGTCTGTACATCAAGAAATACCAATTCGCTCTCTTAAAAGTACAAACCCACCAAGAACGAGTAGCATTAACTGAAAAAAAGAGCAAACCTCAACCTTAGAAACTGAAAGATTAAAAAGGACTTACATTAGTTGACATAAATCTTCTTCGATATGATGCTAAGTAAAAAAAACTGTTTTTCTCCCTTTACCTTCAGATAGTGAACTTAACCCCTTGCCCCAAAAATTTTGTTGCTCATCATGAACAGTGCTCTTTAGGTTTCATCTAAAATAAACTGCAGCACTATATCGAGGAGCAAATAAAAAAACACAGAATGAAAATAGCAAAGAGAAAATGGTCTTCATTCCAACTCCTCCCCTAAAATATCTTTTAATAAAATTATCCCTGTGGGCTGTGCACATTCAGTTTATGCTTAATTTTAACCCCCTATCACGGATATTGATTGCAAAAACGTGAAAAATTTTGTTAATATTTTTGAAAATGCAAAAACGATTTTAGAGAGGTAAAATACTTTTTTCAAAAATTATAAACATTTGAATTCTAAGTAAATCACTAAAATGGAATATAGTGATTCTTAATTACGCACAAAAAATAAAACATCCAATGTAAGGTCAAGACCTATTTTATTCAATATATCTCCACTTTTAAAAGTTAGTAAATTAGAAAAAAAAACTACAATAAAAATATTTAGAGTTTCTGCATAATCACTGAAAAACCATCACGAAATTTTTAAAATCATTTTTATGACCTATTATTAGTTTTGAAACTGCCAATAAAGCGATAACGCGCCAGTCGTCGCCAGGAGCCCATACCGATGATGGTTACTCTTTTTTGAAGGCGATTCAATGGGAAAGCTCACTCCATTGTTTTATCTCCTCTATGGACCTTATTGTTAACCCGGTGGGACTCGCGCCTCCCGGGCGAACGTTGAGACTCGCGGGGGTTATGGAATGACCCCAACCTTATTTCGCTCTTTTCTACATCGTTAAAAATATTTTTTTCAATCGGAACCATAAATTTTTAGACATTAAAACTTAACTGATTAAGAAAACTTATAATCTGCAATATTTTCTAAGCTGAGAAATAACGTTTTGAGTTTTATATTAATGTTTCTTATTACACGATACACACATATGAAACAAAATAACACAAATCATTTCAAAGCAAAAATTAATTTAATTACTTTAAAATACTACATACAGAATTTCTTTAAGATTTCTTTCGATAAAGACAATTATCACAGATGGTTTTAACGGAGGCTTTGCAAAAAAAATTAAACATAAATTACAGACACGAGACACAAGTAGTTTTTCTGTCCTACTTACAACCTTTGTCTCCTAACATTCAAACTTTGGTATTTTTTCTTTGAAAACTTGTTATCTCAATACACTTTCCTTGCTCCTTCCCCATTCAATACAAAAGCAAAGAATGTAAGGGGCGGGGTACAGTTGTTTGGTGAATTACAAGTCATAAAACTGTCACGGGAACCAGTATTGAAAGTACTTGCACCTGTGTCTTCCTTTTCTTTGAACTAAAATGCAATAGAACCCCCTGAGAATTTCTTGAAATTTGTTTACCAATGATTTGAGCCCTTATCAGTGGGTTGTATAGAAGGCGGAGTACGAAAGAATGGATGCACAGCACTTACGAAAAGACTCGCGGGGGTCATTCCATTACCCCAAAAGCTAACAAAATGCGTCTGGGGGGCGGAAAAATAAACCGAATTCCACGAAATTGCTCAGGCATGTAGATTAAGGTCAGAAACCCAGCTACTGAGAAGTAAAGAATCCCCAGGTGTTTAGTTTTCCGTTAAATGGAATGTTAGTGTGAGCTTGGGGTTATAAAATGACCCCGCGAGTCCCAACGGGTTAAAAATCATTGTTGTGCAGTTTGCCTCCTCTCGTTATCAAGATGGCTTAAGAAGTGTTGTATAAAATATTAGTAAAATGAAAATTTGTAAGAATAAAAGTAATACACATAACATGCAAGTACATGAAGTACTTCATGCAAGTTTTGTATTTGTAATACATCTAAGGGACTGACTTTATTAATTAGTTACTGACAAGTTTGTCACCAATATATTTTTTAAAACACTTTTTTATATTACTAGTGTTTCGAAAATTTCCAACGTCATCTGAATAATAATAGCTAAAGGCAAAAACAGTGCAATGATTTTAACAAAACAGAGTAAAGCCATGTGTTATAGTTAAAGTTCAGAAACAAAACACTTTTTAGTTTTATTAAAAAGAGAAGGGAATCAAATTCTTGGAAGGCGTTCAGGGGTTCAGGTCGCGAATTCTAAACTTTACACAAAAAAACTAAAAACCAGAAAATAATTAATGAAAAAAGACCTTTATAAATAACAACGTTTTTAAAATGCACTAAAAAGTATAAAATAATTTTTTGTAACTCCTTGTAAAACGAAAAACGTGGGGATCATGCATTAGGTATTTAATCCAACTTAATTTCATCATTCATTTAAATAATTTTTAACTGTGGATATAATGGTAAATAGAGTGACAAGAGTAGTAGCTGTAAATATTATTGCATGATCCCCACGTTTTTCGTTTTACAAGGAGTTAAAAAAAAATATTTTATACTTTTTAGTGCATTTTAAAAACGTTGTTATTTAAAAAGGTCTTTTTTCATTAATTATTATATTAATATAATCATACAAAAATGTTTTTAAATCTTTTAAATTAAAGTATTATTGAAATGTAGAATACTAATAGAAATAAGGGATAAAATACCCCTATACAAAGATAAAAGACACGATATCAGCATTTTTTCCAGAAACAAAAAAAGTATGTTTAGATATTAAAATCGTTATTTCATCAAACTCAAAAATCAATAAAAGACACTACATATTTTCTGCATACTCCTAATGCACAGTATAAGCGTAGTTTTTTATCAATAAGCAAATTGGATAAATTGTGCATCTGTTACAAGGGAGTGAATCGAGTTGGCAAAAAGCAATATCGAACAGAAGAGGACTTTGAGAAATTGCGCATACAAAATATAGTAATCATCAATCACTCTAAAGAGAATTTTATAGAGAAGGAGAAATTCAATTGTGTCCGGATTTCCTATTCCGGAACAAAAAAAGTTTCATAAAAAATGAAGAGGCGTAATTTGAAAAAGGTGATTTGATATTCTCCCGGAAGGTATTGATTTCAAGTGGAATTGAAAATCTGTCCCAGTTTAATATTTACAATTCAAAATAAAGTATTAAATTCTTCTATGATTAGAGCGTTATTGAAGGGCAGTAATGGATTTTCGATTGAAACTAGAAACAATTCTAAAATTCCTTTTATATATCTTTGATGGGGCCCAAAGTGAGATAATTAAATTCTAAAATATATTTTACCCTTTTATATGCAACATCATCATTTTAACCAGATGTAAAACCATAACAGCTATATAATAAAAATATAACACTAGACTTTCCTTCTTATTATACTGTGAATCTATTCGAATATGAAAATTCATATTACACAAACACAGGGTGTTTAGGGGTGGTTTAAAAGTAACAAGTTTAAAAAAGTAATTAAAAAGTAAAGTTATGGTCAGGTATTGGTTCATTTGTTCTAAAAAGATGCAGTTGTGTAGGACGCGTAGAAAAATTAGGTATTTGTCAACATAAAATTATATGGAATATGAATAAAAATAAAAAAGAAAAATAAATACACCCCTTAAAAAATATTGAATTTTAATTAATAACACAAAAAATTTAAATACAATTTAAACTCTTGCATTTTTCATTTATTACATTTCCAGCTAAAATGATTTGTTACATTTAAATATGCAATTATATTATTAAAATTGTATATTTGCTTGATGATGATTATGAATTGATTGTTACGCAATTATAATAGATTTAAAATAATTTTTAAAATACGAATATAATACATAAATATGCAGGTTAAAATTATATTTTACAATATAATTATATAAGTTTGATTATAACTATAAATTAGATAAAAACTGAATCCCATTAAGTAGCAACAATGTTAAGAGAGAAAAATGCCTTTATTCTGCCCCAGCATCAAATAATCCTTATTTCGTCTTCCAAAGACCAACCGAATTTCACTTATCCTCTTTGACACGCTTCTCGCTGGATGTCGAAGATGTCATTTCTCGCTTCTGCCACCCAGATATCAGCTGAAGTTGACATTCTGTTTACTTTGCTCTCTGTCTGTTTACTATTGGTGCCACTGTATTGAAATATACTTGTGAATGGAACATATGAATACTTTTCTAGGGAACTACCTCTTCGAATAAAGTATTTTCTATTATTTGTAATTTTTATTGTACTATGAATAGCTGCATATAACGTAAGAAAAATACTGTTTGCTGGCTTCTGTTTAAGTTTTTTTTTCACTTTTTTAAGGTTTCCTTATACTTTTGTAATGCGATTGATTTAATTATTATTATCTTTATCAATCAATTATTATTATCAGTTATTTATTTGTTTCCCCCTTGCTGGTGCTTTCGTGTTATGAACAAGAATTGCATTTACAATACCCACATATGAAAATGATATGAAATTAATATTTGTAACGCATTTCAATGTATAAAGATAATTAACGTGATTTAATTGTTATGCAAACATTGGTGCAATTGTATTAAAAGCCAATCAAATGAATAACATTTTATCAACTTTTGATGCTTACGAACTATTTTCCCCTAAATTGGCTTTCCTGCATACTGTTGACACTAAAGGTAAAACACGTTTTACAGATCTTAATTGGCTTTTCCTTCTAGCACGTGTCGTTATTCCTGTTATCTGAACGGAAAAAGACAGTTGAAATTGGAATAACTTTGTAACTTTGTTGATTATACAATTTTAGCATAAAATTTTCGAATAACTTAAGATTATATAATTCGGAAGTACAGTATGATATTTTTTTTTAAAAATGAGGTGGACTACGATTTTGGTAGCGTCCGTAGCATATAGTAATTTTTGTTTCTTTTTATTACATAAATTTGAAAAAAAGAATCCAATTTTTAAAGCTGATATTTAGATAACCTATTAAAAAGAAATTACCATAACTTTAAACTTTTTTTACGTGTATCAAAAATTACATGTTAAAGATTCCACCCCAATATTGCAAATACCGTAAAACCAGTCAAGTTTGAGTGTCAAAAATGTATCAAAAATTATTACACCAGACAACAACATTCTGTCGATATAACCTTTTATTAAAATGACTCCCTCTGAAATATTGACCACGGACCTGGAAAAAGTGCCCGAACATACAAACCTGTTCGGGGGAAGCCCCTGCCTGCTCCATAGGAGCAATACAAGTCATAAGGTTTGGGAAATTTTAGGTTCGGGGGAAGGTTACAGTTTTTTCCAGGTCCGATTGACCATCATGAACATTTCCCAGTATCAGCTTTTGATGGCCAATATTGTTTTACCGACATTGATAATTAAATAAAGAGCGAAAAACAAGCTTCGTTTTAGAGGTTTATTTCATTCAAATAATCTTATCATAATTCAGTTACCCCCAAGTCACCAATAATTAAAATGCTCACAAAAGGTTGGACATTTATCGATATTTGCGATACGTTACACCTCCAATCGATGTTTCTGCGATACTCGAGTATTTTACGCAATTCCTTGCTTACTTGGTTTACTCATTTTAAAAATTCAGTTAACTTTATAATATGCCCAGTACCCCGCACGCTGTAGTAACACCAAATTTAAAACCCCCCTAAAACGGCAAACGCAGCACATTGCACGGTTTCCATTCACAACTCTTCTCATACCGGACAAGAGGAGAACAATATCAAAAATATATTCTCCCCGGCCTTTCAATTCTCCAACAGGTCAACTCTCGGCTATGAATAATGGACATGGCCTGCAGGACCGGGAGTAGTTTTGAAGAGCGCCATTTCGCTTTTCCAACATCTGCTCGTGACGGCCGAGCAATCGATGGTCAGAAAAGAAGTGATAGTCACCGACCACCTTTCGAGGGGGTTCCGATAAAGTTTGGATTGAAAATTCAGCCATGGGGGATATTCTCTAAAATATACGGCTGAATGTTTCAATAACGTATTTAAAACCGGATTAAAATATTGCTCTTAAAAAGGAATGTCATCGTGAACAGATTGTTTAAAAACTGAATAATGGTATTTGATAGTTTGCATTTCAGTTAGGCTGTAGTACTTAGTATAGATATATAGCATGAATTATAATACTGATTTTTAATATAAGTCGTTATTAACAAAAATATAAAAACAATAAGTAAAGTTATTTAGTAGGGTTCTATTGTGATATAATTTAATGAGGTTTATTTACTTATGTTGTTAAGGTTGGGAAACGAAAGTACTTTATACAGGTAAATATAAAGTCATCTAACCCTTATTACATTTGGTTATTTCTTTAAAATATATAAAAAATCTGTCATTATAGTTTTTTAATCAGCAATAATACGCTTAACAATTTTCCCCAATAATCATTTTTTTGCATTATAAGATTCTTTTAAAAAGCATAAAAACCATATCAGATCGATACATCCAAAATGTTAAAATTTACTTCAAAGTCAAAAGGGTGTCTAAAATATTACAGGCTTCAATGTTAAGCTTACTACATAGATCACACTAATAAAACAAGAATTTAAAGACTGTAAAAAATGCTAAATAAAATAATAAAAATTCAATTTAGGTTCCCTTGAAAGAACATATTAAATTTAAATAAAGCTACATTACCTTGGAACATAATAATACTTTAATTCAAGACATAACATGTAATCACAATTTCTATACTTTTACACTAACCCCACGCTCACATAAATTCCTTAACAACTTTCTATTTTTAATACTTAATCCACATTTTATGTAAAATACATTCAGAAGCAAAAACAAAACAATAATCAAGCTTTGTCAAAATGGTTTTCTCGTCGAAATGGGCGGTTTCTGTAGGGAATAAATAAAATCAAGTGAAAGTCTCATTTAGTTCTGCTGAGGAGAAAGAAGAGGTTGTTTCTCCGCTAAGATTATCTTAGCTGTGTTACTTAAGAGATAACTCAAGGGACATAGCCTCAAACTAGGAAAGTAATTAAATGTCGTTTCATTCGCTATAAAAGCTCCCAAAGAAAATGAACAGGGTACGAGACTATAGACATTTTACTAATAAACACATTTCTTTGATTGAGTTTATGAAGTTTCTGGGTCGAAATGAAACTACTTAAGAGATTGTAAAGGAAATTTATATGGTAATTAAAATATCTTTAGCATCTCCATTTTTTATAGCATGTAGTTAATTTCTAAACTATTTGTTTGTAGCTAGTAAACTTTAATATTACTCGTAAAGCTAATGGTGCACTAAATTTAAGTGCATTTTTGTTCATCAAAAGTTTATAATTGTCTATTGAAATGTGTTTATACGGCTGAATATACTATACCACATATAAGTTATTTCAAATTAATATTTATGAAGAATAACCCCCTTTTTAAAAACTCCCGATGCGAATATATTGTTTCATTCTAGTTCATCAAATATCTATAGAAAAATAATTATCAATTTTTTTCTGTCAAATAAAATAAATAAAATTCTACATAATTCTCAAATAAAATATCCGAGCATAAAATGTTGTGACCGAAAGTCCTACCACAACAACTATATTCATTTACTTATTTTTTTATACATTTGAACTAGCTGATTGAAGCTATTCATCACTTCATTTAAGAACATTCTACGGCATCCTGGACAAAAAAAAACAACTACTAAACAAAACCTACGCCCAACACCGAATCTCAAAAATTCAACCATCCATTTTTTACCACATCTGTCCCATACTTCTTACTACGGCGACCGAACTTCATTATTTAATGCAACATACATCCTGGACTCCTTCCCAATTGTTGTTGCAAAGCTCATTGTTCATTTTCTTCACAGTGAAGAAAAGAAAGTTCCGAAGCGTAAACATCTGTTTTCGAACCACCCCTCCCTCCTCATCGAAAGGGATGAGTCAGATAGATTAGAACGGATTGAGGGTGGGAGGGGAGGGCAACGACGAGGAATTTCGAATCGAGTAGAATGCTCTCCATTTGAGTAAATGGAGACACACTCGTCGGGTTTTGTGTAAGCGAAAGAGAAACTGAGAGAATATTCAATTTTATGTTCTTTTAGGCTTATTGAATGGATCTTGTTTTCAGTTCCGTCATGGGTTTTTAACATTTGAAGGGTTTTTTGCGTAAGTGTATTGTTGGTACTTACTCACAACAATGAAATATTTATGCTGGAAGAGAAAAATAGGGACAAGACTATTTTCAAGAGGGTTCAGTGATTCGGTTTAAAATCTGGACCCAAGCATCCCAAACATTCAAGTTTCGTTCAAACGTTCTTTTAATTTTTGTCGTGTATGGCCAAATTTTGTTTACTTCTAGGTAAATTAGTTGCATTTGGTATGAACTGCGCAAATAATAATTTTTTAACATGTTGTTGTTGTTGTTGTTTCTTATGCCACTTGGAATATCCAAGCTCCATCCGCAGAGCGTACATGATTTAAGGCAAAGGGGGTGCGGCTCTTGAGAAAGTAGAACTCTTTAGAGAATATTTAAAGTTGGGAACGAAAATACTAAATTTTACATGATAAACATCCTAATGTTGAAAAAGCACACTAGATGGAATATTAATTAGAGAAATACAAAGTATGCATAGGAAAAGTTTAACACCTTCCCTTTTCAGCACGACTCTCACATGTGCTGAGCGTTTGCTTTCTATTTCTCGCTTACGTGTGTGAGAGTCGTACTGAAAATATTCGTTTCTATTGCCAGGAACTATTTTTATGTCTACATTTACTCACTAGATGGTAGTTCGGAACTTTTTTTTATTTTTAAATACTTAAATACTTAACTTTCACTGTTAAAAATCACCAAGCTGTTTTAACCGCATTTTAATAATAGACATTGGATATAATTATGTTTTCATTCCTATTAAAAAGAGGAATCCAGTTGTCTATCCTAGAAATTAATTTAATCCTAAATTAGCATTTAAAAAGATCATAAAACGTCATACATTCGTTAAAATTTTTTTACGTTTTCTCTTGTATTTTTAGGATCACGATGATTGATCTTTCTCTCGAAAAATATTTTACGCAAACATCCATCAATTTACTATATTGCAGCATGATAATAAAAACGAACTAATAATCTATTTCGCAGGAGAAAAAACGCTAACTATTGTATTTCTGGGAATGGGTTGGATGGACGAAAGAAATTTGTTATTTCCAAAGTCTGTTAATATCAGTAGGAAAACTGCGATTTCGTCTGACTGTGCCATAAAAATCAATCCAAAAATAAATAGAAAAGCAATACTTTGGCTCCTCGATATTATTTTTCCCAGAGTATTATCTACCCCCAACGATAACATCAATTCTAAAGATAACACCGTCCAAAGGTTACGCTGTTGTGATTCTCGAACTCTTTTTATTTATCTTCTTTTGTGTTCTTATGTGTTTTATTGAACGGTGTTCCTTTCTTCTTGTAGTCTAATCTGATGCTGCGCGTAGATGAGAAAAATGATTTGTGGAAAAGATTAACATTGATTTCCCTTTCCCCTTCACAAGATGAATAATTCGGTTGAGAGTTACGTTCGTGTATCGTAGAATTTTATATGGACTCTGTTTCATCACTTTATTACATCGAATGGAATTAGTTCTGTCAGAAATTTATTTATCGCAGACATAAAATTAAATAAGCCTGCAAATCAAAATTACATTGTTATACATTAGAAAATAATTGCACTGTGTAGGAAAAATCTGTATTGTTCAGGTATTGATTTTCCATTCTCTGGCCCAAAGCGCTAAATCTATACAGGGTGTTTCAAAATTGCGTTGCACGGCTTTTATTCGAAACCTACGCCTCCTAGGGTCATGGAAGTAAGGTCTACCCCTAGGTAAGTGACCCTGGAAAATCCATTGAGATGACTTACAGCGCCCCTAGCGGCGAAATTAAAAAGTTGAAAAAATTAATTTAAAAACTAAAGGAGATAGAGCAAAAACCTCAGTGAGAGTGTTGTTGCCAACGTCAAGAAGAACTCATTGAAAAAAATTTGATCAAAATATCTTGAATATTCGCGGAGATATTAGCATGTGAAAATAGCACTTTTTTGGGGGTCAAAAAGTAAAAAGTTCGCATATTTGCAAATTTTTTTGATTTTTTTATTAAATTTTGTGTTCTTTCAACTAAAAAAACACAAAACTACACAATAACACTGAAGAATTTGCAAATATGTGAACTTTTTACTTTTTGACCCCCGAAAAAGTGCTATTTTCACATGCTAATATCTCCGCAAATATTCAAGATATTTTGATCAAATTTTTTTCAATGAGTTCTTCTTGACGTTTGCAACAACACTCTTATTGAGGTTTTTGCTCTATCTCCTTTAGTTTTTAAATTAATTTTTTTAACTTTTTAATTTCGCCGCTAGGGGGCGCTGTAAGTCATCTCAATGGATTCTCCAGGGTCACTTACCTAGGGGTAGACCTAACTTCCATGACCCTAGGAGGCGCTGGTTCCGAATAAAAGCCGTGCAACGCAATTTTGAAACACCCTGTATACTACAACCTATGGTACGTTATGGATCATGTATGAAGCGACTCTAGCGGGGAATTTTTCATAATTCAAAGGTCGGCTAGCGTGTATAGTAGGGTGTATCGAAAAAAACTTTTTTTCGATTTTGATGATCCGATAGTGCGGAAATGTTGTGTAAGGTGGCAGAGAATAACTGTGATTTTTTTTCAGAATTTTCGGATAATATCTTAAACCTCCGCCTCACCCCTGAAGTTCCCCATGTTAATCCTATGGGCCATGCCGCCAAAAAGGCCGACAATTCGTTTTTCGCCCCTCATTTCTGCCCTAATCTCACGAGGAATGTCTTCCCTCGAGTTATGGACTTTATATGATGTATGCTACCCGACAAAACTTGAATAATAACTTAAATCTCTATATTATGTTGATTGTGGGCTCTGATTTGAACGAGGAAATACGCGATTTTCGACGAAATTTGAGCATACAAAAAAACGTAATATAGATATTTAGGCTATTTTTCAAGTTTTGTCGGATAGCCTAGAGAGCATATGAGGAGCCTAGAAGCCAAGGGGTACAAGTGCAGTGCTTGAAGTTTTCCAGTGTACCGGGCTGTTCGTTTTTGGCGCCAACAAAATTTCGCCAAACCACGGGTTTGAGAAAACCAGGGAGGAGAGAGTAATCAGGAGGCGAAATATACCGCTGAGCGAATGAAGTACTGGTGACACCGTTCTGCGCAGCATAGCTAGGGCATCCTCCCATGATGCACTGCGCGAGGAGAAGTGGATTCCGCGAGGCGAAGAAGGAACGTCATTCGCTCCGTGGCAAAGTGACGTATATTTCGTCAACTCTTTCCTCTCCTATTCGGTCGCACAAGGCATCATGGGAAGATGCCCTCAAAGGAAAGCCGTCGGAGACCGCTGGCTTCATATGTGCGCTTCTGCGCATGCATATTTCGCCTCCTCTTTACTCTTTCCTCCATGTTAGCATCATTTTGGCGAGATATTTTTGGCACCAAAAACGGACAGCCCCGTACACTGAAGAACTCCAACCACTGCACTTGTACCCCTTGGCTTCTAGGCTCCTCATATAGAGTCCATAACTCGAGGGAAAACATTCCTCGTGTGATTAGGGCAGAAATGAGGGGCAAAAATGAATTTTCGGCCTTTTTGGCTACGCGTAGAGAGCCTAGAGTGGGAAGAGAGGTGACAGCAGGTTTAAACTGGTTTGTGCGCATGACCGGTTTTTCCGAAATAGCCTGCGGCGGTAAAACTTTCCTCTCTGCCAATCAGAAACGATCAGTGCGTTGTCGCCTCTCCGTAGGACCGTAGCGAGAATCCCTTAGCATAGCTGAATTGAAAACTCTTTATGTTTGGACTTAACGCAATCCCCACCCTACAGCTGAA
This sequence comes from Tetragnatha versicolor, assembly GCA_024610705.1. Classification (NCBI taxonomy): domain Eukaryota; kingdom Metazoa; phylum Arthropoda; class Arachnida; order Araneae; family Tetragnathidae; genus Tetragnatha; species Tetragnatha versicolor. The sequence continues at coordinate 70,671,362 of JANDEH010000001.1, forward strand.
TTGAGAAACCGTAATAGCCTGCGGCTGTAAAATTTTCCTCTCTGACAATCAGAAACTATCAGTGCGTTGTCGCCTCTCTTCCTACTCTAGGCTCTCTAGCTGCGCGCCCCATAGGATTAACATAGGGAACTTCAAGGGTGAAGGGAAGGTTTAAGATATTATCCGAAAATTCTGAAAAAATCACAGGTACTCACTCTTCACAGGTACAGGTAATCACAGGTACCTTTTAGACAACTTTTCCGCACTATCGGATCATCAAAATCGAAAAAAAGTTTTCTCGATACACCCTAATGTATCTAAAGTATCTAGTATAGTATCTAGATACTATACTAGATACTTTCTAGATATGTTTAGTATCTAGTAAGGATGTAAGGGTCCGGACACAGTCACTGAAAATAGTCGCGCGACCCATTAAGATGCTTATCAAGAGGAGGGCAGAAAGAAGGGGACTCGAGGGGTGATGTAGTAGATTACTTTTGGTGAGATGGCAGAAACTGGCCACTGACAGGCTTGTCGGTGAGGGGTACTTCGACCGCTCTGCTACAGGAATAATCTACTACATCATCCCGAGTACGAGTCCCCCTTCTTTCTCCCTTCCTCTTGAGAATGATCTTGAGACGATTTTAAGTGACTGTAGCCGGACCCTAAGGCTAAGCGCGCACTAGAGACTTCTGTCACAGCGACTTACAACACTAGTCACTCGAGAGCAATGCATTTCTATGGAGATATTCTTGGCAATCGGCTAAGTGTCTCGTCGCCTGTGCGAGCGCTCTAACTTCTTGCAATAGCCAGGGTGATACTTGTGTCTCTGTCACCGTGACAAAAGTCTCAAGTGCGCGCTTAGCCTAAGCCGTGACTGAAAAATCAAACCACATCCATGAAACCATGAGTCATCAAGCCTCTCTCGACCGCTTCTGGCCTAGAATAATTGTCTGCTCTTTCGAATTTAATACGAAAGTGTATTTAATACGATCAGGAAAGATAAAAGATTGAAAAAAAATTTGCCTACTTTGGGTAAAGTACAGCATTAATGTTATTAAAAATGTTTTAAAATTTAATACTTTAATGGAATACTAAAAATGGGTTTTGTGTTTAATAAGTTGAAAGAAAACTTATCCCATATGCAGGGTGTTTCTAAACTGCGTTGCACGGCTTTTATTACGAACCAACGCCTCCTAGGGTCATGGAAGTAAGGTCTACCCCAGGTAAGTGAGCCTGGGGAATCCATTGAGAGGACTTACAGCACCCCTAGCGGCGAAATTAAAAAGTTAAAAAAATTAATTTAAAAACTTAGAGATAGAGCAAAAACCTCAGTGAGAGTATTGTTGCCAACGTCATGAAAAACTCGCTGAAAAAAATTCATGAAAATATCTTGAATATTTGCCGACATTAGCATATGAAAATAGCACTTTTTCAGGGGTCAAAAAAGAAAAAGTTCACATATTTGCAAATTTTTTTTGATTTTTTGATTAAATTTTGTGTTCTTTAGACTAAAAAAACACAAAACTACAAAATAACACTGAAAAATTTGCAAATATGTGAACTTTTTTTCTTTTTTGACCCCTGAAAAAGTTCTACTTTCATATGTTAATACCTCGGCTAATATTCAAGACATTTTCATGAATTTTTGCCCTGAAAATGTGCTATTTTCATACTCTAATATCTCCGCGAATCTTCAAGATATTTTGAACAAATTTTTTTCAGTGAGTTCTTCATAACGTTGGAAACAATATTGAGGTTTTTTCCTATATCTCCTTTAGTTTTTAAATTAATTTTTGTAACTTTTTAATTTCGCCGCAAGGGTCGCTGTAAGTCCTCTCAATGGATTCTCCAGGTTCACTTACCTAGGGGTATACCTTACTTCCGTGACCCTAGGAGGCGTTGGTTCCAAATAAAAGCCTTGCAACTCAATTTTGAAACACCCTGTATTTCCAAGTTCCAAGCACATTGAAAAAATTAATATTTTATCAAAAAATCTTAAATAGGGGTTAGTTTTTAAGCCCAAGTACAAATATAAATTGAAAAAATAGTCAAACTTTTATTAGTTTCATCGGTACAGGGTGTCCCCTAAAAATAGGACGTTAGCAGGATCCACTTCTTTTTGTTCCCCGTTAGGTCTAACAGGGAAAAGCCTGTTATGCAAAGTTAAATGCAAAAAATGTGGAAACAATTCACAATTTCTACTTCTTGACTCTTATTTAAGGATTATTGAAAATATTTGTTAACTCTTTTTTAAAAATAATTTTATTTTTAACTTTTTAAACAACCATGTAATCGAATGGTACAGTTTTCTATGGATCTTTTGCATCATTATATTGTATTACTAGGGGACTGCCCCCTGATCGCTATCGCTCACAAACCCCCGGAACTGCTTCTCAATTCATTTCAGGTCGCTTTGCGATCTTAGCGAGCAGAGCTCGCTTATTTCATCTCAAGAGTACAGCCCAATCCCGGCTTGTCGGCTTGGTTTATGCTCCTTAAATACCGAAACTACCTATCTCTATAGCTTATCAATGATTTAATTCGGATGACTACTTTTAAAATATAAAAATAAAACTGCTACTGAAACATCCTTGTTTTATCTTATCAATAATTTAACAGAAATGTTTTCAAATAATATCTAGCAAGGTCTACTTATTATCATCAACCATCTTAGAGAAAAAAAAATCCATGACATTAAAAAACTTTTAAATTTATAAAATGCACGTGTGTATCTAGTGAATCGTCGGAAATAAAAGAAATCAGACTCATAAAATCTGAATCATAATCTGACCCTCTCATGAGTATTGACTTTTTGGCTGTCAACTTGATGGAGTTGATCTGACAAATGTCAGATACTCTGAGGATAAGCAAACAACAACAGACTCATAAAAATCATCGCCTGTTTCTCTAGTGAACGACCAGAAAGAGAAGGAAAAATTGAAACTTTGTATAATAAACAATACTTTTTAAGCTATTGAAAATAATAAGAAACAAAACCTATATTACACTCAATGTTTACAAACAATTTATTTTTTGTGTGAAATTCTTTATTTAAATAGTATATCTGTAAGTTTTTGGAAAACTATCAATCTTTTAAAGATATTTGATTTAGAAAATATTTTGAAGCGCAATTTTAAATTGTGAATGGAATTATTTTCATTATAAAATATGGCGTCGATTGGTCGTTTTTATTGGAGGGATAATAAATTGTAAAACAGTTTCTTGCTGTTAACTACAACCTTATCCGTAATCCGGAAAAATGGAAATATTTTAAACTTGAGGATTTTTTTAGGAATTCTAAAAGCTTATTGCACATTCTCAAAAGAATCCGAACAGTTTGATACCAAAAACTTGTTACATGGATCCGTAATTAAAAAGCCTTTCTCTGCAAACCATTCACCAAAACTTTTTTTTAGAATAGAGAGATATGGATCTTTTGTATTATTATTTTATATCATTTTTGTATCATTTTTTGTATTTATCATTTATGTATCCCAATAACGCCACTATTAACTTAAAAATAAAGTTTCCTCAGACCTTAATAATCAAATGATTACCAAGCTGATTTAGGGTAATGATCATTCACTTTTGAATTTATTAAAATTGAGTACATTAAAGTTAACAACTGGTATCGATTCAGTTAAACTGGGTAGAAGAAATTTGTAATGTAAAACATGCAAAAACCTGAAAAATATCTTTTTTTTCGAAACTTAAAGGATTTCAAAATGTTCAAATTTGAGTTATCGGGGGTTCAAAATATCGGGGTTCGAGTTATCACGGTTTGAGTTATCGATGCGAAACTTGACCCTTCAAGTAATTTTTTTTCACCATATTCGTTTTACTAGTTTTAGAGTAGAGGATCACCCTCAATAAATTTGGATACGATTTTTTCTAAAAAGATAGTATTTTTGTTGAAAATTCAATAAAATAATCTAAAAATATGAGCATTTTGAAAAGTTCTTAAAAATATGTAATCTATTTTATATTAGTTCTAAAATCTTAAAAAGGAAATAAAACGAAGCTCCAAATATGTAAAAACCAATTAGTGTGACAAACTGTAATGTAATTAATCAATGGGAGAAAGAATGAAATTCCTCGTTTATTTTATTTTGAGGAGAGTAATAGTAAATTATTATGGAAATAGTAAAATAAATTATATAAATCTATTCATTCAACCTTTATTCATATTTTTGATAGATAAAGAAAGAATAGCAGAAAGTGTATTTTTTTTTAATTTAGGAGGTTGAAAACCATTTCCTTATAATATTATAACAGATTTAGTAAAAAAAGAGTTAACTCAACAATAATAACAATTCATTACCCATCAGAATTTAAGTGCCCGAATGATGCATTATCTTTGCATAAAAATAACAAGCAACATGTACTAGTAACAACAAAAAAAGCAATTTCCCACATTTTAGTATCAATTTACACCCAACAAATGTCCTACAAGGATCACTTTAACAACCTGGGAGGATGGTTAAAAGATGAGTGCCTTCACCTAGGTTATTTGAAGCCTTATTCGAGCTGAGAAGACTTGCCTCTTTTAGTTTCACGATTATCTCAGCATCTTCAGCTATCAAATTCCACAACCGAAGCACGTTATACAGCCAATTTGCTACAGCGCTATATAATAAAGGGCAGTTCCTCCGTCGGGGTTTTTTTGATGAATGATGATAATCATCCTAAAAAAACTCCCTCCCATCTTTATTTTTCATCCTTTTTTTATATTTTCGGGTTTGTTTTTAACAGGATTGGCATATATTTCCTTCGGCCTCACTAGCAACGGATCAAAAGCTCATTATTTACCAGTGCACTAGATCTCATTCTTATTTTTCCGCTGCTTGAAAATGGAAAGAAGAGAGGAGACGTTGGATCCATATGGATCATTAATTTAAACGATTCTGCTCTTCGTAAAAGCTCGCTGCTGTCTTTCGGAAAAATGCATGGAAGTAGTATCAAGTTCTTTTAGATGACAAAGAGAAACGAGAATTAGAATGATAGTTCTTTGATTGTCAAAAAAGCCAATCATTTGTCTCAATAGATTTCTTCACCGATCTTGAAAACTGCGTTTTCATTGTACAGTTGACTCTGCTTAATGTGATCCCATTTGTCCACGGTAACAATATCCGGCTGGTAGTTAAGCGGTCCTATACTAAAAAGTGGAAAACACTACAACAAGATTGTTTTCATTAAAATCACGAATGTGTAGTCCATGTTGAAGTATTTAAAACTATATTCAAATATCCATTTTACAACTTAAAATATTTTTATGAAAAAGTACAAGAGTCGATCATGTAACACTACTAAATTTATTTAAATATATATATTAAAATATATATATATATATATATATATATATATATATATATATATATATATATATATATATATATATATATATATATATATATATATATAAAATTGGCTTTCAAACGGGAAAAAAGGATTTTTCAGAGGATTTCAACAAATTTTAATAACAATAAACGATACAATGATCACATAAAACGATACATTTTGTGTTAATTTAAATAGTAAGGATTAGGACCAGTCAATTTCGATAACATTATCCGATTGATAACATTAACCGTGGTCATATTAAGCGACGTCGACTGTACTTTTAGTTGATTTATCTAGTTGAATTAATTAATACGTACAGAGTTTAGATACTCTAAGTTAAGAGCAAGTATCCTCATTTCCACATAGATAAATGATCCCTCAGAGCCAAGTTTTACCGACTATTTTGCAGAAAATAGCAAAATCATTAATTAATAACTTGATAATAACTTTCCCTAATTTCATTTGATAGATTCAGCATAACCTCGATAGTTCGAAATCGAAGGGACTCGATAGTAAATTAACACCGAGTAACACCGTTCCCAAAATCTAAAATTAATTGTTATTTTTTTTGAAGGAGGAAAATTTCGTTTCGAGATGGTAAGGTTTTCAAGATATTAAAGTTCAAGAGATTATACTGAATTGATAAAAACGAATAATATGAAAACGGAAATAAATAATTTCATGACATAAAAAGTAAAAGTAATTTGCAAGAACAGTTCCGAAATTTTTATTATTTTTTAAGTTATTGGATTAAAAAACTTTAAAATAGAAAATAAAAATTAATTTTCTTTCGTTTCAAAAATGTAATAAATGGGGAAAATACTAGGTAAACTTTAAATTTTATAATGTAAAGTTAAATCAATGTGGATTGAAAATAAAATAATGAATAATAAAATAGTTGAATCTTTGGAAGGTTTTAATGAAGAGAAAGATATCTATACCAAATTATTTAAAATTCAATACGATAGGATTTTGCACTCATAGTTTTATTTAATTAAACTTTCTATAAACAAAAAGGAATAGCAAAATTTCATAAACCTAAAACCAAACTTGTGAACATAAAGAGCTAAACCTACCATTACTTTTAACACGATAAGATCGTCTAAAAAAATGTTCTCTCTATTCTTGCAAAAGAATGGAAATTGCAAAGTACCTACTGCCAGAAAACTTTTCTTCCATTAAAGATATTGGCTTTGGGTAGAAAGTTTTTTTCCTAGATGATTTTTGTTTCAATTGATATTTGAGTTATGTATTGCTCTCGTGACATTCACTTAACAAATATTGATGCTCTTTGAACTTAAAAATTTTTTAAGTTAAAAATTAGTTTTAGTTCGATAGTTTTTTTATATTACTTCGTAGAGATGTAATAAAAATAAAAGATAAATACAGATATTATATGAAAGATTTTTTTTAAATAATAAGTCTAAGTCTTATAGAAATATTTTCTAAAAGATGTAGTTCTATTAATAATGAATGGATTATGTTTACCTTTTAAATTTTCAGGTTATATTATCAACTTAGTTGTTTTATGCTATTTAAACATAATATTTTGTGCATAAATAAGTAATGAATGGATTATGTTTACCTTTTAAATTTTCAGGTTATATTATCAACTTAGTTGTTTTATGCTATTTAAACATAATATTTTGTGCAGAAATAAGTAATTCTATAGAAAGTAAGACAGTTTCTTTTAAAATCTTATGAAAACTTTATATAATAACTTTTTCTTAATTTTTTACTTGACATTTCATATTTTCAAATTATAGCAGTGGTCACTGCATTTTTTGTTTTAAAAATCTCTAAGTAAAACGCTGCGTGTGGGGAAATCAGGTAACTTGGAAGACTATCTCGAATTTTAGAAATACTTAAATATATAATTGTTATTTAAATTACTATATTAAGGAATACTAATGATTTATCAAAAGTCTAAAAAGAGAAAAATGCCATTTTTATGTTGTTAGAATAATAAGATATTTAAGCACAAGAAAAATAATCATAACTTCAAATAAATCTTATTACTTTTCCAACTACATGTAAAATGCTAATATCAAATTTTAGTTTATATTAGCATTAAAATACAAAACTTTTTTTTTTTTAAATATAAGGTTTCTGAAGCATTTTGTATGAAAATAGTTATTCCATTTATTTGGGAACTCCATTTCTCTTATTTGTTACTACTTTTTAAATAACTTAAGTCTTTATATAATATCATTAAATATCTTCGCTATATCTACTTTTATGGCTGTCCTTAACTCTCAAATATTTCTCTTGAATAGCATTAAAATCTCTTTTTGATAAATATCGTTAATTCTTTCTACCTTAAAACTCATTGAATACCAAATAACGATCCCCATTTAGATTGAAATAAACTACCCGTAGATAATTAAGATACTCTTCCTGGAATTGGAGGAAAAACTCAACAATTTTCCATTTTTAAATTTAAACTGCATTGAATTGTAACTCCAAGCTTCCAATAGAAAGCCATTCATAACCATTGCCTTAGAAACTAGAAAAATCATCAACTACACAAAATGAACATCTCAATCCAAAAAGAATAAAAAAAGCAACAAAGTTAATTGGGACTCGTCCATTTTTTGAAATTCCTCACATAATAAGCATCAGATTACGCTCAATTAAAACTTTGGGTTTTTATTGAGCGTCACGTGAGCTACAAAAGACTGATGAACATGCCTCTGAGATTCACACGTCAAGGGAATCCGGTCCTGCCATTGGTTCTTGAAGTCACGTAATAGCGGCACGAACCAATGAGACTGGTCCAGATTCCAGTAACGTTGCTTTTTCTGTGCCTTATCTATCCTCCCTCAAAGCAGACCAAGTCGAGCGTGGTTTAACAAGATCCGGAGCTATTTAACGTTTTCATTCAGGTTGAGAGTTAGTTCTTTCTTTCTTGCAAACTGCAACAAAAAGAGGAGCGGTGTGGATGGAAGTGGGGCGACAATTCAGCAGAACGAGTAGAATGAAATTAAGTTGACCCTAATGAGGCAGGTTTTTCAACGCATTGTATTGAAATGGAAAATGTTCTGAAGAAATGTTTGTGGAAGATGAGAATTTCTTTAGTACTCTCTCATTTTTGAAAGAATTATATGTATTTATGTTACGTATTACTATCTTAAAAAGTAAAAAAAATTATTTTAAATTTTCAAAGAAATTTTCAACTTTACTTTATCTCAGCAGTACCTGTACTCTGCCATTAAAAAATTCTACATTTTTTCCGATTATTATATTTTTATGGATATTTGCAAGTAAATTGGGAAATGAGAATTGCGAATAGTAGGTTTTTGTATTCCAATTAATTATAAAGGCAGTAATGAAATTAATAAACGAAAATTCGTTTGAGAAAATTGAAATTATTTTATTCTTTTTCTCAAACCTTGCCTAAAAAATCACCAAGTTGTTTTAAATGCTAAATATTTAAAACCAATTTGAAACCAGCATTTTATTTCAATGAAATACCCACAATTTGTTATCAATAGATCATTATTTGTTCGCCTTATTTCATTTATTCCTCACTACGTAAGATCTTAGGGGATGGGACATTGGGAGATGGATAAATGTAAAACATTGTAAAAAGAGGTTGTGCATGCGAATATGTCTCTGGCGTGGGCAACAATACTTAATCGCCATGACTACACTGTGCACTGTTGCCACCGGATAAAGTGAAGTACTGATATCTGCATGTACAGAGTGTCCCGAAAAAGACTGACGAATTTTAAAAATAAATAGCGCATATCCCCCCCTAAAAAAAGAAATAAAATACGCGATTTGTTAAGTCCTACTCCTGGGAGTCAGGTGTAGGATGCAACTAACCGTGTATTTTTAACTTTAATAGTTTTTGAGTTATTAGCTATACATTTTTTTAATGTGTCAGTCTTCTTTGGGACACCCTGCATCTGGGGAAAAAAGGACTTTCATCATAATATTCTATCCTATAATTGAAACAAAAAAATTGGAAGTGATTTTCTTGAAGAAAAAAGTTGTGTGTGAGTTTAATTTTTTTTCTTTTAAGTAATATGCAAGTATTTCTATAAATAAAATCTATATTTTTTTATTAAAGAAATAAGAATTCTACGGACATTTCAGTACGGGAGGATAAATCCAAAAATCACAACTAAACAACCCGATTCTTCAAATTTTTCTCAAACATCCATTCCTATATTCTAAAAAAAATGACTTCGGGAAAATTGAGAATAATCTTCTTACATAAAAAAAAGGTTCGGGCTAAAAGTTACCTGCCGCTTCTGTAATCCAATATCATCTCAAAAAAAGATTTCAGGCTCAGATTTAAACTAGGCATTTTGAAAGAAAACTTTCCCCGTTCCTTTTTCGTTAATTTTATATCGCGTCCCCTTTTAAGGGATGATTCGTACGTTTTCCAAAAATCCTTGGCTGTGCATAGATAAAACGGGACGATTAGTTTTGTCATTTTAATTCGCATTCCGGTTCATTTTTATCAATTGAATTTTTTACGGTAGTTTTCTCAGAGCTCATTTTAGTTTTACTGATGAATCTTTTCAGTGGTTCTTGGATTCCAATGCTGAGTTCTGGTTATTGGACCTAGTTTTTTGTTTTATGTGCTTATGATTAAGATGATAGTTTTGAAAAATTCACGGGATCTATTCTTAACTATGCATCTCTTTTGTGTGATAAAACTGTGCTAAAATAAGGGATAAATAAATGTAAGGTTCATTTACCGAAAATAAGTTAGAAACCTCAACCAATATTAGGTGTCGTGCTCTGAGCGGACGTGTAGTGAGCGGACATAGATAAAAAATAGAGATTGAAAATCTGTAAGTTATGCTTTTTGTATAGATAGGCTATAGGCTTTGTATGCTATAGGCTATTTTAATGCTATTTTTGTGTTATTTGCGTGTTTTGTCTAACATTAAAGAGTACCCAGCTCCCTTCTTTTCTGAATCGTCACTTTTGCTGTTTACACCCAAAACTAGTTGGGGGGGAGCGGAACCCCCCCCAACTACCATACAGTTATTTTTACCCTGCTTCTGATGTTGAAATTCAAATTTTTTTGTTTGAGTACTTATTTTATTGAGTTTTCCTGCAAAAGATAATTGAAATAGCAATTATTAATACCAATATTTTGCAAATAGCATACAAATCACTAACTTACCGATTCTATCACGATTTTTATTAATGTCCGCTCAGAGCACGGTTTTTAGATGTCCTCTCACAAGAAGCAACCCAATAGAAATACATTTTTAAAAAGCGAAAATTTATATTAACGAAAAGGACATGCCTTCAAATTAAGATCCTGTAGTTTTCCTTACAGAAGAGTTCAGGTAAACCTATGTATTTACATACTTTAATTAAGTTTTTAGTTAAATTTTAAATTCAAGTTACAAGTATGTTTTAAAAAATTCTCTATTTTTCTATAAGGCTTTTAATTTTAACAAAATTAATAAGGAGATAAGTACACACCATGCATCTTTTCAAATTTAAAGCATTGTGTACGCACTTTTTAAGTACAAATAAGATTTTTGTGTTGTTTCAACCATAATAATCAAATTTAAAAAGTTCTTCATAGCATTATTTAGTAATTGCAAAAACAATATAGCATTTATTAAAGAAAAACGTTAAATCATATCAACCACAAAATAATTATGGAGCAATTTTAAAATTTAATTTACGTTCAAGTAATCTTCAGAGAACGTGCAATGGTTAATTATCTTCTATATTATTAAAATGCTTGAAAAATGCATAACAAGCCGATTCGTATCAAGGATCTTGTAATCATCCAAACCAGACAAAAAATATCTCATAATTAAAACAAATTTCCTGTTCTAAGCAAATACTTTCACAATAATTAAAGACAAATAACAATTTCTTGAATAATCTCTACGATAATCCTAATTAACGTGTATCGCAACACAGAGTAACTCTAAAAGCAATACTACCATAGTAGTTATATCGACATTAATTTAACGTGAAAACAGGAATGTCCGCCTCACCCTAATGCATCTATAAAGGTCCCCAATAAAACACAATAACGAGCTAATTATTCCTCCAATATCTCACAGGCTGGCCATTAGTTGGTCGTTTAAACTGCAGAAACCTCCGGGGTCTGCAATATCCAAATGAGGAGGCTCTGCCGCATGCGAGCAAACAACCGAGCCCAGGACTTCATCACAACCTTGCTTGCTGTATGTGATGCAGCCTGCTTATTGAATTTATTTCACAGATGCACGGGCATAACCCGTTCTGGTGTTTCGTACGTGTGGTTGTTTAGAACGGGTCTGTGCAACGTCGTTTACACTAAGATATATTGATGTTGTGGGAAACAATGGTGTGTTAGGTTCGGTTTAATAAGAATTGTTTATGTTAGTTTAAGGTGATGTTACTTCTTTTTGATCAGAATCTATAGTTCAAAAAAATCTAAATAAATAATAATAAATCTAATAAAATAAATAGGATCTAAAAAATCTTTCCATTCTATTCCGGAATCGATTCTTGAGGTTCGATTTTTTCGATTCTTGAGTTCGATTCCTGATGTTCGATTCCAACCTGAAATCGATTCCTTAAGGCCAGTATCGGAAAAGTAGAATCTAACTTATCTATGTCAATCACTAATCAAAGATAATTAGTAATTATTATTATTAATTTAATTTGTAATCAGCAACAGATTAACTAATTATCGAAATACTATAACTAAATTAGTGAAAAAAATTGTAAATAATTATCTGTATTATGAAATTAAGTAATATTCCTGCTGCAAAATACTAATTAATAAGTGAACCAAAATGTTAAAAACTATCAGTATTAATTAGAAAATTAAGTACTAATCCTAAGATTCGATTCCTGCTAGAATCGATTCCAAGGTATTCGATTCCGGAATCTCGATTACTTCAGAAATACTTAGAACCCTAGTCCTGGATGTTAGCATTATGTTTTTAGGATTCAAAACTCAAAGTACTAAAAAATGCTAATTTAATGAGTTTTTCAAAGATATACTCAAAATTTATGGGGTGTAAATTTGAAAATCTAGTTCTCTCATACAATATTGCATGATGAAACTTTGTTTCAAAATCTGAAAGACACAGAGCAAAAGTTGGGATCAATTTTAAGGGATATATGGAATTGAGTACATAAGGTAACTTTTCTTGAATCACTTGTTAAAAAAATATTTGAAAACTGCTAATACCTACCCTCCTTTTATTCGGAAACAAATCCTGATGTTTTTTAACCACACTGATTTAAAAATTTCTTTAAAATGCTATTAAGATATGACAAAGAAACAGTGTGTTTTTAAAAATGACTTGGAAATTTCCATTATTCATAAGGTTGATTGGTTAATAAGTTTTTTATCCCTTCATTCAATAATCAAATGTTCCCTTATATTCTAGATTTTTTAGTGGACGGTAAGGGGACATCCATAAATTACGTGAGGTCAAAAAGGGGGGGAGGGTTTTGGAAAAATCTCACCAAACCTCACCAAGGGGGAGGGGGGTCTATTAAAATCTCACGTCAGCTTTTTAAGTTAGAAATTAAACGATTTTCTTTTTTTAAGTATGAGAAAGGAATATATGAGTAGGAAGGAGAATAATTATGTTTAAAGGTTGTAGGTAAATCTCTTGTGGGGGGAGGGGGGTCTAGCAAAATCTCACTAAATCTCACCAAGGGGGGGAGGGGGTCCAGATTTTGGAAAAAACACCTTACGTAATTTATGGATGTCCCCTAATTGTTTAGAAAGGAGAAAATGAAGTTTGGGTCTGCAGTTTTTAAAGTTATATTGGAAACATTCATGAAGATGATTGCGAAAATATACAGTGTATTCCAGATAACCTTTCCAGAATTTCCACCAGCAATTCCATAACCTCCCATTTCTACTTATAAAAACCCTACTTCGTTAGGGGGTGCATTTTTTATCCCCATTCTCATGTGATTCTAAGTCGTCTAGGTGTGCCTTAGGGGCCGTTCAAATATTACGTAAGCACTTTTTTGGTCATTTTTAACCCCCCCTCCCCCCTTGTCAGCAAAGATAAGCAAACCTCAAACCCCCCCACCATAATTACGTAAGACACTGCCGGACCCCCCCCCCGAAATTTTGACATCCCTATAAGTAAGTGTTTTTTTCCTTGAAAATTAGGTGACTCGTAAAGGAGCTGTCCTTTTTGGGTGTAACCCTAAGGGTTCAAAAATGAGTCGAAACACTACTTTTCGGGGTAACAATTTCAAAATATTAGGGTGGTCCATCTCCAGGAAAAGTGCTTACATCAGATTTCCTAATTAAATTTTTTGTTACATTTATTTTTGGTGGAATTTTGAAATTATTTAGGCAAGAAACAAGAGATTTTCGAAAATGCACCATCTTACGTAAGCATCACTCATATCCCCCCTCCCCCCTTGTCAGCAAAAATAAGCAAAGAGCAAACCCCCCTCCCCCCTTAGGTGCTTACGTAATATTTGAACGGCCCCTTACCCCTCCTAGACGTTCTAAAACTTTTATCTGAATCACCCTGAATACTTGTGCGAAACAATCACTTTTCCTTATACTACCCACTGTACTTAAAATATCCTTATTCTAGCAACCGAGCCACATATTGCACACCTCCAAGAACCCCCCCCAACCGACCCCCACCATCACCATCCCTAGGAATTGATTTCACGGGCACCCGGGCACCTGATGGACCGCCGGGGCGCACACACGTGCCTTCTTCCACGCAACGTCGATTCGGCCCGGCCACAATAACTAACGCTCTCCGCTTTCGGACGAAGCGAACAAATCCCTTCCCCCTTTTAGAGCCAAGTCACACCTAGCGACCATAAGACGCGGCAGCGATCAATCAAAGAGGGGAAAAAAGCATGGAGTTCAGCCTGAGACTCCCCCTACCTTGACAGGAATCTTCGTTCCTGTCAAGATATAGGGGACTAGGCTTTCTACTTGCTTTTTTATGGAGATTGATTGCAGTAGCGACTATAAGACGCGCAGTGTGTTTTGAGCCTAACTCTGGTCGATATATGGGGAAGATGAGGGAGAGAAGTGGAGAGTTTGAAACGGGCCCGATTGCGGAGGGTTATCTTGTGGGATTGTTTTCTCTGCGGTGGTGGTAGTGTGGGGGTTAGGGATTGGGATGGTTTGCGCAGTAGGGGGTTAGGGTGTGGGGATAATGGTCGGGGGTTAGTTGGTGCATTGTTTGGGGCGATCGACTGAGTTCTTAAGTGGCTAATTACTTGCATTATTAAACTGGGATTAAGAAAGTATTTGTTTATAGGTAGTAAATTGTTTGCGTGAGAATTAATAGGTAGTGTATATATTATACTGAATAATAAGAATATACAGTTCACTGTAAGTTCGTGAAACGCTTTTGCAACGCTAAGTAAACACAATAATGAACACTTATAACAAAATGTGTTTGGATTGTACTGCAGTTGTGTAAGAAAAATAGGGCGTTATAAAATTGAAACTTAAAATTTCACTGACAAACACAATTTCAACACATTTCACTACCTTATTTTACTACCTTCAAACTTATTCAAAACACTATCTCAACACAATAGCTATAAAAGTGTTTTTCTGCCGAACAATTCAACCCAAATTTTATTTATTTGAAGCCACAAAAGTTTTCTTAATGATTTAATGATGTGTTTATTTTTGGGTGTAGCATTTGCACAGTGTACTGTATTATGGAGGATTGGATAGTTGTGTGGTTGTTCCTCATCACCTAATAATATTTAAAATTAATACTAGATTAAATTAATAAGTTCATAGATATCCAGGAACTCTAAGAACAATAGAGGTTTTGAGAAAACCTCGTAAATGGTCCAATCAAATTAAAATATGTTCAGTAGAAAAATTTACAATGCTATGCTTGGTTGTCTTAAAATTGAAGTCACATACTACGGGAAAATCAGGTTAAGTCATGGAAGTAATGTTATTATAAAATAATCATCCTGCATTTATTGATATGGCGTACTCGTACAGTGCTCCTAGTAGCGGAAAAAGGTTTTTAAAATGTTTTCGATTATGAATCTTTCGATCACAAAATCTGTACAATATCATGAATTAATAAACATATGTTTACTATTCCGAGAGGCATCTAAAACTGGTGTTTGCCCCTTTTTTACCTTAAAAAATAATAAGTTTAATAAAATCATCAGTTGGATTTTTTAAATTTAAATATTTATCACTATTTTACTTTTAAAACAAACTATTCGATAACACAGGAGAAACTGATGCAAATTGATGAAAAACCGATCCAAAATACTCCCTATCGTAGCCCAAGTATAAAATTTCGTGGAAAAGTTTGGATCATCAATAAACCCATTTTTTTAAAAAGCAATGGCGTCAAAAATTACACTTAACACTTCACTTCACACATTTCCAAAGTTTGTTTAGCCTCGCGACCTCCGTAAAACTATTTCGGGAGATAAGTGGAATCATCTACACCGACACAGTAATTTTCGCACTCTATCAGACTCAAACAATCGTAAAAATCATTGATTACCGATAAATTAACGCTTTAATTTGTTTACTCTCTCCTTCCATTATCCCCGTAATAAAGACAAAAGATAAGACCCAGACATTTATTAAAACTGAAAGGATTATTTTTACAGCAGAAAAGACTGCAAAACTCCGGAATCTCCTTTTGTTTCGTTGCCAAGCTCCAAAACCGTTGTTGTGTACTTTGCAATTAACCGTAAGAATTACGGCTGCAAAACCCAACTGTTGTTTGCAGTTCGAATTAGACGCGGAAAGGTTTATGCTTAGTGTTAAGACTTTTAGTAATAAAAAGATCTATGGAGCGCGGATGTCCTTGTGGGGTTAGAAAAGTTATCTTGAGAATAGATTTCGCTCTCTGTCATGCTCAGTTACTTTGTTAAAGAAATGCAGTTGTAATTTTTTGTGAATTGTTTACTTAAGCCAATTGATTCCCAAGTTAGCTGGGTATTTATTCATTAAATGGACATAAGTGTTTTCGGATAAATATTCGTTCCACTTTACAAATTACTTAGATTATTACAATTGTTTAGCATTTTCATTGGTGAATACAGTTTTTGTAAGCCACTACAACAACTAGAAAGCACTTAAAGTTCAAGCTGTTAATTTAGTACATGATAACACGGAATTAATCATTCATACCGTGTAAAAATTTGTTTTTTAGCTACTTAATCTTTTTTTTAACAAATAGAATTTTATTTCATTTATTTCATAAGAAATGCTTAGGTTTTTTTCATCTGGTGTGTTAATGTACCTATTTTTCAACTATAAGATACATAATGAGTAAGTATGCTCTTAACGTAACGTTTTCATTACTTAAATTCACCAATTAGTTGTTGTTTTTTGCTTTGTAAATAACTTCAATTCCCAAGGCGATAGCAATAAATTAATCAAAATATATTGATTTAACAGAACTAAATATATTCTTTAGGAACCGAGACTAAAACATCTTAACGTCTGGAAGACTTAAATAAGAGTGTAGCGTATTATAAACTAGGTAAAGGGATAAAAAGGGATTTATTTGACAGGTCAGATTTTTTCTTAAAATGTAGGGACGTGAAAAGTCTTAAGCTGAAAATCCACATTATCCCTGTCCTGTAATATTTGATGGATGAAGAAGGATAAAAGGGAAGTCTTGTGTGCATGGATGGAGGAAAACTATGTTATGCGAATAGACTCAGAATTTTGTATAGAATGCAATTGATTTTTAAAAAATGGAAATGACTTCGTTCAGGTGATTTTAAAATATATTTTAAATTTTATACTTCATATAAATGTTTGCAGGAAGGTGAAATTGTTATTGTTTTTTGTTTAGTATAAAATAACATGGGTTGTCTAAACCCCTTTCGAAAAAGGGTTTACTTATTCTTTTAGTGTTAATATAATGATTTATTATAAACTTGTAGACCTTCTCTGTGAATGTAAGATGACCATCTTATTCATTATTTCAGAAATATTCCCTTTCAGATATACTACCTACTTGAAATACTAAATACAGAAGAAATTAATGCAACTATTGTTATCAACAACATATAAAAAACTTGAGTAAGATTAAGTTGGAGCTCAGTAATTCATGATGCTTGATTTCTATTTTGAATGGAACAATCTTTGAAGAAATTTGAAAATGTTTTCAAAATTTGGGAAGACTTCAATTCCCCCAAAAAATCCATAGCTTCAGTACTGAGATACATTCCAACTGGAGCTTACGGGGGAAATATTTTTTATGCTACTATTACATCTATAAACTATTGTTATTCTCATTATGTCTCTTGTGTTAATAATATTTAAGAGAATGTATGAACTTCATGGACAAGCTTTGTCTCCTTTGGAACGATTACTTATTTCATATGTAGGTTCGTTCGTTTTATGAGTGTTTTATGTAACGTTCTTTATTTTTACTACCCCAGCCACTACTACCTTTCCCTTATTTGATTCGCAGTCAACAATTTAAGTTCACTTCAATATTCTGGGGTTATTACCCATGTAGTCGTCCCATTCACCACATTCACACAATGTTGAACAAGCCAAAAGGTGAAAAAGCGCAATAATCCTCTACTACAACCCATTCAACAGCAACAAAAAAAACCTCCCTCGCACCACATGCCACCATAACCATCGACAATGACGTTTAACGTTTCCTCGCCTGCCATAACGATAAGAAGGCGTCATTATCGCAGTAGCACGTCCTTTCATATATATGCAGGGGGGCGGCAATGTTGGAATGGGCAGTAGTCGTTTCCTTGTGTGGTGGCTTCCCCGCCATACACAAGACGGAGTGGGCTTCGGTTTATCTGCTGTCAGGTGGCTAAATGGGATCGGAACACTTGTCTGCGCTGGAATAACGCGGAAACAGATTGAGGGAGTAGGAAGGTGGTTGTTTTCGGAATCGGGGGTTAGGGGAGAATAGAATTCGACTAAATGTCTCTAAGGATGTGTTTATTCTTTTGTGGGTGGCGTTTGTATGTTATGGGTTACGATTTCAATTTTATTAGTGCACTCCTAAGTGTGTATTGTTCCGTTGTGAATTTATTATGTAGGTTGTTTTGATGCTGCTCTTAATAACTTACATTATAATGACCACCGTTACGAATAATATACTGACGATACTTGGCAGAGACACTCTTTTAGTGTAATCTCACATCTCTCAAGCGTCACCTCCAACCGTGGACCGGTTTCGTCCTTGTTAGGACTCATCAGCACGGTATAGGATGGTAACGCAATAGAGCGAAGGGCAAGTACTAGTCTAGCCGACTATAACTGAAAAAGTGGTGACCATCAGTTATAGTCGGCTAGGCTAGTACTTGCCCTCCGCTCTATTGCGTTACCATCCTATACCGTGCTGATGAGTCCTAGCAAGGACGAAACCGGTCCACGGTTGGAGGTGACGCTTGAGAGTTGTGAGATTACACCTATTGTCCGCTTAACCAGCAATAATTGGTGAATTCTCGTTTCATTTACACTCTTTTAGGTTTACTCTTCCAGGTGATAAAATGCAAAACTGGTTCTATGATGAGTATTTTAGCGGGAAACGCGAATAGATATAAAACTGGGGTTGTGGTTTCAGCTGCCATCTTGATCGGATTCCCATGATTGTCATTTTTCTTCCCTCAAAAGTAGTTAAAGTCACAAGGAAAGTGTATTATTTTTTAATACTTAAACTTACTATAAAAGTCGTGCACTGTTAAAAAAAAAAGAGTTCAACCTTTCACGAGTTTAGTGATGAAAGGTTGGGCAGTTTCACCTAAAAGTGGTTCAACAAAAGCTGCGACCGAAATGTAGCGAAAATTTGATCCATGTTTTCGGTGCATGAAAGCACCGAATACTTGATAAAAAGCATCAAAAAAAATTTTGGTGTTTGAAAACAACGAAAATTTGGTCAACTTTTCGCGACATTTCAGTTGCAACTAATTTGAACCACGTTTGCGGTGAAAGGTTGAAATTTTTTTTAACAGTGTACGTTTTTTTTGTATTGTGGGAATATTTTAGCCCTCAGTGTACTGACGGTACTCAAAAGTATAAATTTAATTAATTAGCTCTATCTGATTAAATTTCCCAAAGATGATTATTTTATTTACGTGTATCCCTTAATTTTCAATTTAGTGACTCAAAAAAAGAAACTATTTGTACAAAAAGAAATTGCATATAATAATGCAGTAAATAAAGGGTTAAATTATTAGGTGCATTATTATTATTAGGACTATTTTAAATTAAAAGATGTAAAAATAAAGATACCACAAGAGGAAATTTCGAAAACGCAATAGTATGGCTTACTTACACTATTTTAAGATCATAATGAGATTAGAACATATTTATGATGCATCATTTTTTAATCAGTTAATACACTACTTGCAGCAATATATTTTGAACTCAAAGATTAAATCAAAACTGAATCATAACTTCGTTAATTTTCATTTTATAGTTTGCTTCACCATTTAATAACAGGTTTAATTTTCGCTTTTCCAAAATCAAAGTATCGGAAGTATCAAAATTGGTTCCTTACATACATAATGAACAACTTCGAAGAAACACTCTAAAGAGTACATAATAGTATAATAATAACTATTTATAGGCCTGAGGAAAAAGCTGTAAACCTGTCGGAATATATTCCGGTTATAAACGGAAGAAAATTATGTAAATGGCATAAATGTATCACTTTTAATCTTCAAAGGGGAGCAATTATCTCATACAATACCAAAATACATTTCTGAATCTAACGTCAAAATTTACACTACAAACAAAGAATTTTTTTCCCTTAACGTATCACACTGAGCTCCCCCTTTAGCGATAGTCAAGCTAATCTTCTGACAATTTGTCAAGATATTATCTCGAGCTGCGTCTCTTTCCAAAGAAAAATTAAATAAACTCTTACTTGGCTTTCTGCTGTTAATTCACCGTATAAGGGAGGAAAAAATTTTTCTTCCTCTTCAAAATTGGATTTTCTTCCATTTTTGAACTCTTTTCGTTTCCAAAGGACTGTCACGGGCCTTTGAAAAAAACCGGGGGGAGCAGAATGAAATTTAATTTCTTCTCACAAACTCCGAGTTCAGGTAGAATGACATAGACAGTTCTCCCGGACTAAAAAAGGCGGAGTAGAAAAATCTGAAGTTACGGTATGAAGGTAAGAAATGTATTTAAAATGACATTTCCCGACTCTGTTTCTTTTGCGTTTGTTCAAGAGTTTTTTTATCATCTTTATTTCCATCCTCTACAGTCAGATTTATTTATTTTTATATATTTTCTAGGATGAAAAGAAACTTCTAGAGGAGCATAAATGTATCTTACTTATCAGTGTGTTTTAATGATCCTTAAAAATTCATCAAAATGAAGGTTTTTTATTATTTATCAAGTATTTAGTTATTTGCAGATTTTTATCTTTACAAAGAGTAACTAAAACATTCTTAAATACTGTATCAAGATAAAAAGCACTAATTTTTCAAGGGAATAAGTTTTTTATGGGTCTAGGGTACGTTTCCAATAATAAGCATAAAAGGCTAAATTATAATTATAAATTATGTTTTACTAATCTACTATACCTTCTCTCTTAATTTTTATTGTTGCTGTGCAATACTTTTTAAGCGGTTGTTTAACAAATTATTTGGAAAGTGATTTTCAATCATTCTATACTTAAAAATTTGCCAGATAGCTACACAGACAAGTCTTTTCGGGGTTCGAGTGCATATGATTAATAATAAAATGAACCGGTTAGCAGAATTCATTCAATAATCATCAAATATATATATATATATATATATATATATATATATATA
Organism: Tetragnatha versicolor; assembly: GCA_024610705.1. Classification (NCBI taxonomy): domain Eukaryota; kingdom Metazoa; phylum Arthropoda; class Arachnida; order Araneae; family Tetragnathidae; genus Tetragnatha; species Tetragnatha versicolor. The sequence continues at coordinate 70,692,422 of JANDEH010000001.1, forward strand.
TATATATATATATATATATCTGAGATATAGGTATAAAAAGAAACCATATTGGATTAGATTATTCTTAACTTGACCAGGTGAAACAAAAAATGTAACGGGATTTCGTTTTCCGTGAAAAAATTTTTTAATAAAAATTCAACAGAAGTGGTAACATTCTTTGTGTGACAGTGTTTAACGTCAGAAGCTCAGAAGAGCTAGTATTCGAGCTTTTCTCCCACAAATGTATTAGGAACATAAATTCTTGTCATAAATTAAACTTACTTAAAATTTTGCAGTTTCAGTTTCCAAAATGAACCGTATCTTAGGACAGAGTGGGAATAATTTTAACACAAAATCTAGTATTGGCAATCTCGTATTCTGTGCTCACCAATTTAGCGGTGTTCGTATCCTGATTCTTTTATTTTTCATTGGGTAATATGCCATACAGCGCACAATTTATTCTGGTAGAATTTTTTGCCAATTTTTTTACAGAATTTAAAATATCTTACAAGGAGAGGATCGTTACTGTTTATCACCGATTTGGTTCATTTTTGTGGGCGAGTAGTGCATGACTTGGACATCAATTTCTGACAAATATTAAGAAGCACTTTTCAGAAATTTTAGAAAAAATCGCGATTAGATTTAGGTATATCTAATAAGATTCGCATCTGTCAAGCGGATCGTGGTGTAGCGGTGAGAGATAAGATACCCAACCCAAAGGTCCCCGGGATCGAGTCTCGCTGCATGTCATGTTTTTTTATTTTATTTTTCCTCACAATTAAGAGTACAGATATGGAATAAAGTAGTACATACATACTAATATTTTATTATCAATTTTAAAAATTTTTCTTTTGTGGGAAAAATAAAATTTTCTGCAAATTATACAATTTTTATATCTGAATAATATGAAAATTATATTTATTAATACATTATTATAACTCTTGGGGATAGTTAGGGATAAATTCAGGTAAAGCTTCATCTATAAAAATGAAAATTATTTTTTTTGTTTTGAAAAAATATATTCATTCCTTATTTCCCCAAAAAATAATTAACATATCCAATTTTTTTATGATCTTATTGTAAATATTATATATTTATCAAAAAATTTTTCTACAGATGAAAAATATTTTAAAATTAATAAATAAATATTATTAGAAGTTTATTTCATATCTGTGCTCTTAATTGCGTGGAAAAATAAAATACAAAACATGGCACGCAGCAAGACTCGATCCCGGGACCTTTGGGTCGGGAATCGTAGCTCTTTACCCTACACCACGATCCGCTTGCAACATGCGAATCTTATTAGATATATAAGTAGATGTTAAATTTTAAATCACAAATTTCTCTAAAATTTCTGAAAAGTGTTTCTTAATATTTGTCAAAAATTGATGTCCTAGTCATGCACTGCTCGCCCACCAAAAATGAACCAAATTGGTGATGGACAGTAGGGATCCTCTCCTTGTTAGCCTTTTTCACCTTTCAGCAAGTTTGAATAGTAGTTTCATAAACCCATCTCAAAGTGAAATTTTAATTATTACCACTCTGCATGTAAAGCAAAAAATTATCCACAACTTCCTCCCAATGCATATATATATACAATTAATACAACTACAAACCCAACCCAAACTGTATCCACACAAAAGCTCGGAACGTTACTCATCCTTCAACTCATCCAGTAATTCATCCTCTAATTAGTACCCCAGATTGGATCTCTGACCACAAAAGGTCTATAAACCCAATTAATGGCCGGCCATGCAACTCTCCAGAATCTCGTGATCACGTTTTAATCACATCACGGAGTAGCCTTTGAACTGTCCCCACAAAACAGACCTTATTGTAGCCTCTGGGCATTCCCCTATGGGGTAATACCTCGATTCTAACAATCGATAGTACACCATTTGGAATGATGCTGGAATCTATATTACATCCAAAGCTTTCAACCAGTTAGTGCGTTGCTAAGTGCAATGCTAGTGGCATATTATGCTAGTTATTCCGTGTCCATCAAACTTAAACAGTAGATCCCTACAACAAGGAGAAAGTTATAACTGTACCGATATGTAGATAGTTCTAGTAGTTGGGTGGCTTATTACATAAAAACTGCAAAATGTGATACTTTCATGAAATTTTCAGGATAATCATATAAGAACCAAAAAATCGATGGGAGCCCAAAATTTTAGGGCGTGGTTTGACCGTTATGACGTCATAACAAGATGGTGACCAAGGGCCTATATTCGGTTCTTTTAATGACAGAAAGACATTTTTGGGGTCAAATATTATGTTTTAAGGGTCAAAAAACATTATTCTGATGACAAAACGTGCAATTTTTTTAAAAAGTAACTTAAATTCTATAAAAATTCAAAATAGTAATACAGTCAATGGCAGTTGCTTCAAAAAATTTTTTTTAGAAAAGTTTTTTTTTCGACGGTTTTATATGTTTTTTGAGGTGCTGATTCCGAATATCTTGTTAATTTCCATGTGGAAGGTCGGCTTCATATCAATAAACGCAAAAATATGTGGAAAAAATCTCAAAGTTTTTACTCTATCCTTCAGGTTTTCGCTTATATTTAAAAATATTAGTTTCTAGAAAATTATATGAATTGCAAAGTTGGAGTAAACTAAATTTAATACAAAATACACCAGTCAATTTTCATTTTCCGAACAATAGTTTTGACGTTATGACGCATTGAAAAACAGATAATTTTAACACAGAATAATTTAAACAGGGGATGTTTGTTTCTCTGTTTTTCAGTGTGTTATAAAGGAAAATCTATTCTTTTGAAAACAAGCATTTAATAGTGCATTTCGTAGGAAATTATATTTACTCCAACTTTGTAATTTAAATAATTTTCGAGAAAGTAATATTTTTTTAAATATAAGCAAAAATCCGAAGAAAGTAAAAATGTTGCGACTTTTTCGCATAATTTTGCGTTTTTTGAAAGTAAGCCGACCTTCCACGTGGAAGTGAACTAAATATTCGGAATCAGCACCTCAAAAAACATATAAAACCGTCGAAAAAAATAACTTTTCAAAAAAATTTTTTTGACGCAACTACCGATAGACTGTATTACTATTTCGAGCTTTTATTGAATTTTAATTACTTTTTAAAATAAATTGCACATTTCGTCATCAGAATAATGTTTTTTTGACCCTTAAAACATAATATTTGATACCAAAAATGTCTTTCTGTCATTAAAAGAACCGAATATAGGCCCTTGGTCACCATCTTGTTATGACGTCATAACGGTCAAACCACGCCCTAAAATTTTGGGCTCCTATCGATTTTTTAGTTCTTATATGATTATCTAACATCCCTGAAAATTTCATGAAAGTATCACATTTTGCAGTTTTCGGGCATTTTTATGTATTAAGCCACCCAACTATAGGTAAATAATGAATATAATGTGAAGACAAGACATTGCATATTCATTACTGTTAATCTCTCCCAGAATTTAGTGATTTTATTAATTTTTATACCAATTAGTGTCAATTGTTTCCTTAGCACTTACTTTATTTTTTAACTTCTTTTTTTCATAAAGCGGTTAAAAATTATTTTTATCAATACACTTTTATTTCTTGTTTGTTAAACTTATGGATCAAGAAATTACAGATAACATTAAAAAATGTTTTTTTTAAGTGACAAATACAGTAATTAGAATTAAGAATTATTTTGAGCAAGGTATAACTTTTATACGATGTTTCAACTAGAGTAAAATAATAGACAACTCCCTAAAATATGTCCCATACACACCAAGGTTATTAGAATACTAGGTTGGCTCTTCTCATAGAAACGAAAAATTCAAGGGGCGTGTAAGATTCAAACCAGTGACGTCAGTGGTTTTCGTCTTATTAACCAATCCCATTCACTTGGGTGGGACTGAAATAGAGGCACTATGTTTTAGGGACTTTTTGTTTCAGAGAGGGATATTTCATCTTCGGTTCAACAGGTTTAGTTGTAAGACTTTTCTATGTTAGGAGTTTTCTCTTTAATGATGCGATACATACGCTAGCAGTCTGCGCTCTGTACCTGTCGTCGGTTCGATTCCGGCCTTGCCCTGGGTGTATTTTCTCTTTCTCTCTGTCAATAAAAATGATGCTTGTGTCTTCTTTACGAATAAGCGAATTTTTTAGGAATAAATCATTTTGTTTCCCTTAAGTGTAGGCTTACCATACGTCCGGGATTACCCCGGACAGTCCGGGGAAATGTCCTGGGTCGCTACAATGTCCGGGGTTTCATACATTTAAGTTTTGCCAGACTTTTTTATGAAAAAATCATAACCAAACTATTGCCATAAAATTGCGTTTTTTACGTTTTCTAACGTCGTTATTACTTCAGAAAACTTACTTTCAGTGAATTTTGTGATAGAAATTAAGTCAATCAAACAATTTTTGAAAAAGTAATGTTAAATGAAAAATAAAATTCGATATTTTTGTTTAGTGTTTATTAGTTTTAATAGTTTTTAATCTTTGGTAATTTGATATGGCACTTACAAAGAAATTTCAAAAATATGTCCTGGGTTGGCCCCGAAAAAATATGGTAAGCCTACTTAAGTGTCTGATTGGATAGTTTGAATAAACATTAAAACATTTACGTTTTAGACTTCTAGTTACGGTCCGAAAACTAAGACAAAAATTTAAGAAATTAAATTAATTTATTTACTTATTTTTTTATTTGAAAAAAAAAAACTAAATTACACAATAATCTGTAATAAATAGGAAGTGTTCAATGAATTCATACTTAAATTTTTCTATACATAACCTCAAATCACCGTCAAGAGTATCTTTGTAATCTCATTACAAGTCTCAAACACTAGTTCCATAACAATATGTAATCTAAAATATTTTGATCCTAACAAAAAGGAAACAAAATAATCATCATATGCAGATTATAAGTTTTACTAGTATTTAATAAGAAAAAATACAGTAAAACTATGTATCCATAGCGATAACATGGATTGGTGTTACATGTATTTTCCGGTTTGTGTGCTTGTTCCCAAGGATCCGCTTATAATCCTTCGTCAAGGCACAAACATAATTGTTTTACTGACAGAGAGAGAGAGAAAATACACCCAGTCAAGGGAAAGGGTAAGGCCGGAATCGAACCGATGACAACACAGCGCGTAGTCTGCTAGCAACAACAAATATTGCTTTAATTTCAGCATTTATTTCCATAAGAAGAAGAAAACTACTTGTTTATATTTTCCCTGAGTTTTACTTTTCTCCCTTTCTACTTCAGAAAAATCTCCGTGATTTTCCTTAACAATCCTGATTGGCCACTCAGTTCGGTAGGCGGAGAACTTTTAAACCAGTGACGTCACAAAACTGAACGCAAAATGAGAGCTGATGGGCCCCCCCTGCATACACACATACTTCCAATTGTAAATTTTAATTTTAAGAGGTGAAAAACTAGATGAGACTAGTTTCAACGTCAAGGAGATCTACTTAATAAAATGCAGAAAATAAATTTTTATACGGCCTCCATGGCATATAATTTCCAATAAGCAAAAGTTCTTCATCTCAATATCTTCAAAATTCAGTGAGATATGCCAGTTTAAATAAAAAGTGCATAAAAATAAGTTCAACTTAAATTTGTGGATGAACCGTATTTTGCACTCACAAAGGGTGTTATAAAATAATGTTCAGTCACCTAATTATCTCAAACTTTTAATAAACTTCTAATACCTCAGTGAGTTTTGGAACAGTTTGTATCACTCTGCATATAGGGGAAAATCGGACAAAACCGGGTAGGTGGACAAAACAGGGAATCGAGCTTTATTCCTTGATTATTGGTGATATTTGGCTGAAACTTCAAGAACTACATCCAGACATGCACCCTAACAATGTCAAGTACAAAGAAAGTATATTTACAAACCCGTCTCGCTGAGGGAAGCATTAAGCAATTTCACCACAAAATCTTATAGTTTAAGCGTCTAACTCATTGCTCCACCGATCCTAAAATCCTTCGAATTTAATTTAGGTAAGTACAGCGTATAAATACCTCATTATTAACTTATTATTTTAAAGTTTTAGTTTGTGCCTTGGAGTTGTTTGATCAAAGCTAGAATAAAATTTCTTCAAAATGGCATGATCGGACAAAACCGGGATATGGGTAGTCGGATACAATCGACAAGGGGTGGGCACACGAAGCATGCAGCAATGTAGAAAAGGCCCAAATTTAATGAAAATTTTATGTAGATTCTAATTCTATAAGTCAAGAATGTTATACCCAGCAAATTTCCTTTCAATAAATAATGTTTTTGCTAAGTTACTATTTGATTTAGATAATTCTACCATTTTCCCGGTTTTGTCCGACTAGGTGGGATAAAACCTTGACTTTTTAATCATCTGAAAAATGTGGTTTTCTGATCTATACAGGGTGGTCCTAAATTCGTGGTACAAACTGGGTAGGGTAGGTAGAGGGGACCTAGACAAGCATATTTTGAAAAACTAGAGGGGGCGCAGATGCACCGTTAAAGAGCTAGGGCCGAATGTAGTCCGAGAGCGTTACAAAAGGACGTTTTGCCAAGGCCCGTTTAACGAAAAAAACATAATGAAATGAAAAAATTTATTGCGTGAGGTACAGCAGTATCCGCACTACTTACACCATAAATTTGATGGAAATTGGACCACTTGCTAAATTGTGGGGTGAGTTTTAAAACGCGCAGTATTAATCTTTTAGTCAAAGAATGGAGTTCCCTTAATGGTATTTAGAAAAATGATGATCGGGGAAGGAATTTTCAATCATACGTTGATCATTGAAACTGTATGATCATTGAATATTCCTTCCCCGATCATCATTTTTCTAAATACTATTACACTAATTTAAAGGAACTCCATTCTTTGGCTAAAAGATTAATATTGCATGTTTTAAAACTCACTCCACGGTTTAGCAAGTGGTCCAATATCTATCAAATTTATGATGTAAGCAGTAAGGATACTGCTGTACCTCATGCAATAAATTTTTTCATTTCATTTTGTTTTTTTTGTTAAACGGGCCTTGGCAAAACATCCTTTTGTAACGCTCTCGCACTACATTAAGTCCTAGCTCTTTAACGTTGTAACTGCGACCCCCCTTTCTATACCAATTCTTGTTCGTCTTAATGTACTCTACCAACCCTACCCAGTTTGTCCAGGAATTTAGGACCACCCTGTATTTGCTATTGGTTATGATGTATTTGGTATTTTTTTATTCATAAAGAGCCAATTTACCGTTTTAGTGCCAATTTTGACTGTTTTGATCGCACATAAAGTGAATATTCAACAAATAAATGATGGGTCCCGATTTTGGCCGACTTTACCCTAACCATGAATTGAATTACTTCTGTCATATGCTTTGAACGAAATAAAACTATCAGTGCGACAAAACTTCTTGAAAACATATTGCGTTTCAACCTTGTGTATTCACTACTTAACACTTAAAACATTCGTATATACGTAATTTCCTTAACCACAAGTTCCACATCAAAAATATTTTAAACCATCTTCAAGTTCCCCCCCCCGACCCACAATAAACTGTTCAATCTCCAAAACTCTGTATCGAAATCTCACGCAGAATAACGCCGATGCAAGCATTTTATTTTAAAGCAGTTCTCCCTCTTCAACCATTTCTTTCTTTTTTTCATGTGAAAAGGTTTCCTTTCTGTCAGCAAAAGGAAGGCGACAATTTGCAAGTGTTGTTTGTGTTAAGACTTTTGGAGTGGAGTCGTTTTAGAGAGAGGAACATTAGAAAGTGCTTGTTCAGAGGGTACAGGAGTTTCTTGCTCTCTTTATTGTGTTCTTTGTTGTGCTGATTGAGCGAAAGTATATGAAGGTGATTGCTTTTAGTTGAGAAGTTATGGGGAAAAACTAATTTATTATCAAAGGATTTCACAGATGTGTGTATTAAGTTTTACTGTGTAATAAATTGGCGTTTACTTAGGATTTCTTCTTCCCACATATTTTAATATGATGGGTTTTTAAAGTAAAATAAAAATTTAAAAACTTTGATTTGTAAAAATGTTTCATACCATCAGGAGAAAAACTTCTGACATCTTACAATATTGTTGAGATTGTTATGGGAACTGATTTTTACATCCAATTTCAGGGGTGACGGTAATTTATAAACAATGAATAAACTTTTGGTGCAAAATCTACGCGTCTATCATTTGGTTTTGTACTTTATTTCAGAGTTTTGATTTTTCTGTCGAAGTTTTTCTCCTGGCGATATGACTATAGTCTATTTTGTTCTCATTTATTACTAACAAACACATAGAAATTGTGATTAATTACTTCAATTTTTTAATATCGTGATTATTATTTGTAAAAAACATTTTTCACTCATCAGTGAAGTATGAAATATGGATTAAAGTGAAATGGTATTAAATTTTTGAACATCTATGAATCACAAAAAAGTCAGCAAATAACGTTATTAGGTAAACAAAATGATTGAAATTTTACCCTGCTCTTAAAAGCAAAATTGATAGTTTTAGTTGAAGATAGAAGATTATTTGTTGACATAAGATTCAAAATCATAATCACTTCATCAGTACTCAAAAACTTTGTACTATTATTTCATTCTACTATTTGTTGACATAGGTGGATTTATGGGGGGACATTGGGGGTGCGATCCCCCCTGAACTTTTTGAGAAAAAACTTTTATAACGGAAAATAATGTTTCCAAAGCCATCAGATACAGCTTGCCGTCCCAAGGTTTCAAGTGTGCACCCTAGATTACACCTCCTGAACTCCTCATGTTTTATTATTTAATGTGTTAAAAAATTAAACTTTTACACTAATTTTAGGAATTTTAACTTGCATTATAAAACACTTTTAATCATTCCCCAAAATAGAATATACCAATTCCCACCCAAAATTGCCCAACATTCTCATCCAAGCACTACGCTTTCACGAAACACCAGTCCCTAAAAACCAAGCCAGCTCCACAACAAAAGCAATCCGATAAGAACACAGAACAGGGCCGAGCAGGCAAGAACGGAGGGAGAAAAAACAGAAAATCGACTACCGAAAGCCACGACGTGCCTCGTATGCATCATGGTCGATCGAGTCATGAGAAAATGGGGAGAGATAGAGGGCTTCGAAAAGATGGGATATACAAAGAGTTCTGCCTTCTAACAGGCCCACGTACGTGACTTCATAGGAGGCTGGGTGTGCACGTCATCAGCCCATGAAATATCTTTTTTATATCTCTTCCCTTTTGTGGCAGCAGTCTTTTGGGTTTGATGTGTGAAAGGAAGTTCTTTTTTTAAAGATTGAGGGGAATTGAAGGGTTTTTTTTGTAGGGGATGGGTTTATTTTGTTGGGGGAGTTTCTGTTGTGGGTTTAGGAAAGGATTAAGGTGTGAGATTATTTTTCTTTGTTGGAGGTTGTTGTGTGGTAGATTTAAAATTGTTGGTTTGAGCGAGAAATTGCTTAACCTTCCTACCCTCTTGAAAAAATAGTTACATATTCCCCCTTGTGGGGTCTAATAGTACCCCATGAGTAAAACGTGCCTATGACTCTGATAAAGGGTAAAAATACCTTAAATGGAAAATAATTATCAATTTTTACTTCTTATAAGAGGCTTCGGAATAATTTTTCTAATTTGTTTAGTATTTTTTTTCTTTCTTTTTGTCCTATTACGGCATTATTTGGTTTCTTTTAATACACGTTTTTTTATAACACCTGAATCTTCAAACAAGAATTAAATTACAGAAATGAACCGTAATGAAGTTTTTTCACTTATAATGTTTATAATCACACTGTTTAAAGTATACTAGCTGATATACCCGGCCTTCACGGGTAGAATTTATTAGTTTATTTTTAAAGGTTTATAAAGATGCATACCTTTAATTTTTTGGATTACCTGTGAGCCCGGATTAAATTATTTAGTATTATGACACACGACACACTTGAAAGGTAGATTCTACTTTGTGAAATAGAAATAATAATAAAAAAATATATCGGTTTAGAAGTTAGTGAAATCTGTGCCTCGCTTGTTTAATTTAAGTTTTCAACGAAAAATTGGTTCTTTGTTTAATAATTCTTCGAAATCACATTCTGAATGAGGTAAATATTCATAAATCTTGGAAAACAGTCCTATTTTTTTCTAGGAAGCATCTAACAAGACATAAAAAACATCCCAACAAAGCCAAAAAATAATTACGGCATTTTTTCAACAAAAATTCTCAACAGGAAATCGTGGTGCCAGTTGTCTGAGTTTTTTGGCTTCCGTTATCAGTTCTAGAAGCAATTTCATTAAAATATCACTTTTTTCTCAGAATATGAAAGAAAATTTTATGATATAAGAAACGATTCAATCACGGAGTCCCAATCTTTTTGAAAAAAAGTAAAAATTTTCACAAAAATTTCTATCTATTGAATCTATAAACGTTTTAAACGCACTTAAAAACAATGTTTTCCAAGAATGCAACAAAAAAATAAAATGTTATGCTTTATTTGTTGCTGTTTTAGCACGTTCATGCTTGGGGTCTCTGGAGACCCCAGAGGGGGAATATGTGTATCTCTTCCACGACACTCAAAAATTGAATAATAATCCCAAAATTTTTACCCATTGTAAAACTTTGCGTATTACAGGAATACTAGCATCAGAAATCAGATAGCAAGTGTCAAAGTGCGTTTGGAGTACTCACAGACCCCATGCGGGGTAGGAAGGTTAACACATTTTGGGTTTTGGAGATCTTTGATTATTATGTAGTAAGAACGAAACAGGATTATAAAAATGAAAAATCAGTAATTATAATCTTTTTTTGTTCTTGAAATTCTATAATTATCTTGATTCAGAGATTTTATAGGATGAGGTAAAAGGGTTATAGGAATTTTAAGATAATTTATTTTATTGTTTTAAAAATTATCTTTCTTGAACCTAAAAAAAATATACATACCAAAACACAATAAATTTTATAAATATAAATTTTTAAAATTCCTCTATTCATTTTACCCTAATACAACCGTTTTAGCTCCCCCCACAGCCGCTACCTTTGAGAAGAAACAAAGCCTGAGCACGAAGTGTATGAGTCATCGGTAAGATACCGATCGAGCCAATAAGCATTGAAATTCAGAATAGTGGTTTAATGTAGTTGGGAAGATATGCAATTAAAATCCGTTCCTCGGTCTCATAGAAGTGACGATTTAGCTCCGTGCGTTGGCCTTATCCTATCTCGAAGGTAGTGCCACAGCCCACTCTATATTTTTAGTTTAATGTTATATATTGGTGATATAAAAATAAATCACCTAAGATCAACAGGGCTGTATTAGATCAATGAAATTAAAAATCTTAAGTACAATACCATAAAAGGACTTTCTAACAGATCTTCCTTAGATTACACGCACGGATGTAATCTGGGAAAGCATGATCAGAGGATCATTTGGTGCATAATTCTGCATGCGGAGGAAAACCTTTATCATTCAGAGAAGGCCATAATTCTAAGATGCCCACCGATGAAGCGATCACAAGTATCCAATGTATTGTAATATGCTGGTTTCAAGAGTAAATATTTGCAATATTGTCTCTCACAAAAGTGACTGATTAATAGTTAGTATCTACAAGCAGAGTGGAGAGGGAGAATATTTGGAGCAGATTACCCAAATATCAAAAAAATTAACTTACCCCCAGGAACTACTGGAAAGCAATATATTACTAGAAGGTGTCAATGTTTGTGTTGTCGCAAGGTTGATATCAATAAATTCTCTCGAAGCAATATTTGTTCACAATCAATTCATAAATTCTTACTCTTAATGGGCAACAATCCACATTTCGGATGAAGACTTAAAACAATTAAGTAACAGTTTGACATCTATAGGCGAATTTCTAATGGAAACTCTGTTATATTACAATTAAAATCCATATCTTGATCAAAACAGCAGCATTTTGAATCTAAAGTATCAAAGGTACATAATGGGGTTCCAAAAGGAAACAACATGCACTAAAATAGAAATATAAAAACCACCCAACTCTGCTCCTTTCTCTCCCAACACCAAAAGTCAAGAATGTTAGTGTAAGAAGTTATTAATATCAAAAGTACAACTTACGAACAGCTGATCGGGTCTCCATCAATTTATGTAGGCAGGTCTTCGATGCAAATTGAGAGTTGGGGATCCTAGGAGGTTAGGTTGTTTTCTATACGTCTATCAGCACTCATAATGGTTGATACTTGTCGATAATCGTCACCTTGCAAAATCCATAACTACTGTCTCCGAAAAATCACACAGCTCAGTCTTCATGTTCCGATCGTATTATTTGAGATGTTGGCGTTGTTAAGAGTTGTCGCGGGTGCAAGTCCTAGCCGCTCCAAATGTTTCATAAGATTCAATGACAAACTCGGGTGGTTTTAAGCGGCAAGCAGGTCATCAGATCAGGCGCAAGATCTTTCGTCATCTTTGAATCAAAAATTACTATCTCCGAAAAATCACCCAACTTAGTCGTCCAGTTCCGATCGTGTTATTCACAACCTGGCCGTTGTTATGAGTTGGCCTTGCAAGGCGTTGTAAACCATCTCAGTCCTAGCCATTCCAAATGTTTCATAGGATTCAATGACAAAATCGGGCGATCTGACGCGGCAAGCAGGTCACCGCGTGACATCTTTCGTCATCTTTTAATCAAAAACTATCTCCGAAAAATCATCCAACTTAGTCGTCCAGTTCCGATCATGTTATTTGCGGTTTTGGCATTGTTAAGAATTGCTTGCAGAGCGTTGTAAACCATCTCAGGTCCTAGCCGATTCAAATGTTTCATAAGATTCAATGACAATCTCGGGGGGTCTTACAGGGCAAGCAGGTCACCGCGTGGCATATTTCGTCATCTTTGAATCAAAAACTACTATCTCCAAAAAATCCCCCAACTTATAATCTTCCAGTTCCGATCGTGTTATTCACAGCCTGGGCGTTGTTAATAGTTGTTTGCAGGTCAGTTGTAAATCCTCTCAGTCCTAGACACTCCAAATTTTTCATAGAATTCAATGACAATACCGGGTGATCTTATGGGGCAAGCAGGTCATCATATCAGGCTCAATATCTTTCGTCAACATTGAATCAAATAACACTGTATTCTGGTCTGCTTCGGAAATATTCGGAGTTACAATCGGAGAAGCTCACATTTGATTGGTTCGTATGCGTTGACATTATCGAGCTAGAAATATCCAAACCAATTAATATAGCTTCTCTAACGATCTGAAGCAATTATTATTTTATTTGATCTAATATTATTTCATTTGTGGATTGATTATGGGCCGTGGTTTCAATTGGCGTCTGGTCGTCAGTCGCCAAGGATCGGGATTCCCGAAGTTTGCCGACCGGAGATAGCAGTGTTTGAGTTTTAAGGTTATGATGAATTACTTAGTGATAAAATAATTCCTGAAATGATTCAATGATAATTGAAAGGGTTCATCAGCTTATAAAGGGTGTTTAAGATTTATGTTTGCGATCTTCTAAGGTGAGTAAGTCACAAAGGGTGGTTGGAAAATGCATAATATGATGGAGCGAAAAACACTTCGGAAATTGAATGGGAATTCCTATAGTGGGAATAGTTGTGGATTACTATTCCTAATAATCAAAAATATGAGCTAATTCATAAAATATCTTCAGATGGGATTTCACAAAGAAACTTTGAAATTTCATAAAATTTATCATAAAAATAACTTTAAAACGATTCTACTCCCTTTTATCTCTATTTTAAAACTATAACTGGGTGAATTCATAATAGTAGAACGCCAGATAGCAGTTTGAAACCTTTCATAGTCCTAGAAGGGGTGAAATTTTCAATTCATAGAGCACATTGTAAGACCGCGTATCACTATATAAGGCTGACAGGAAAAATAAATTTTTTATCGATACCAAATAAGGGACAAAAGTTGCGGTTTTCATAACACAGGCAACAATACTCTCACTGAGATTTTTGCTCTATCTCCTTTAGTTTTTAAATTATTTTTTTAACTTTTTTTCCGAAACTAGGGAGCTGTAAGTCATGTCAATGCATTCTCCAGGGTCACTATAGGGTGTTGCAAAAAAGTTTTTTTAGAATATCCCAGATTCCCCCCTCTCAAGTTGTTCCAAATATTAAAACATCATTACCTGCAAATTTCCAGGTCTCTAGGACGGTTTTTGACCCCCGCTTCCTTCAAAAGTATGTTTTCCATGTTAAAGTATAAGGAAAATAGTGAAAATATCGTCATTTTTGGATCTTTTCAATTTTATGAGCCTGAATGCAGTCAATATCGAATTAAAACCTTAACATCATCTTTGGGATATCATTGTCTCAAGATCCTATCTGAAAAACATTCAATGGCACCTACTGGGGGAAAGTTCCACGGGGATTTAAAGCGCTCTTTCACCGAAAAAAGAGGATGCTCGCCGGCGCTTGCGGTGGGAGCAAGATGAAGGCCACACATTCCCAAACCTGATAAACAAGGCTAATAGATGATGCTAGCTGAAGTAAAATAGGAAAATATTCAATAAAACCCCTATGTGAGGCTTTCATCCGACTCCCGTTGCAAGCGCCGGCGAACATCCTCTTTTTTCGGTGAAAGCGCGCTTTAAACCCCCGTGGAACTTCCCCCAGTAGGTGCCATTGAATGTTTTTCCGATAGGATCTTGAGACAATGATATCCCAAAGATGATGTATTGGTTTTAATTCGATATTAACTGCATTCAGGCTCATAAAATTGAAAAGTTCCAAATAAGACGATATTTTCAATATTTTCCCTATACTTTAACATGAAAAACATACTTTTGAAGGGCGCGGGGGTCAAAAATCGTCCTAGAGACCTGAAAATTTGCAGGTAATAATGTTTTAGTATTTGTAACAACTTGAGAGGGGGGCATCCGGGAAATTCGAAGAAAAAAAAATTCCCATAGACTTTTGCAACACCCTAAGGGTCACTTACATAGGGGTAGACCTCACTTCCATGACCCTAGAAGACGTTAGTTTAAAATAAAAGCCGTGAAACGCACTATTGAACACCCTGTATAGAATTCTTGAAAGCTCCATAAAGAACATCATCACTTATGTAAAGTTTTTCCTCCATGCAGCCCCGAAATATCCATTTTAGTCTGAAATCTGATGATTAAAATGAAACGAATGCCTTTTCCACTCTAAATATCCCATTATAATACCAGACGTTAAAGTGAGAAGTGATCGTCTTTAACATTTGACAGCCCCACATATTTTAGGATGGCGATGAGCCAAGGTTTCTTTTTTATCCTTTACTGTTCATCTCAAATCTTAGAATTATTCTACGAACAAAGTGAAGTCATAATAAGTTTGTTTAACTAATCATGTCGTTTAAAAATTATATTTGTAGGTGATTAATAATTAGAATACATGCTATAATTAAATATACTTTAAAATATATACTAACATCTACTTGAACTTATACCTAACATACCTCCTTAAAAATCTCATTTTTGAATTTAAATTTAAAGGTTTTACACACAATATTTTGTAATTTTTTATAAAATGTAATGACAACGCTAAATCAAATTTTGGGATTACCCTCTTGATAATAACGATGAAATAATATGTTGCTGCCTTAAAACTGTTAATGTAACTTTAAAGCTCACATCATTATATTTTTTATTATTATGTTTGTACCTAATTACTACTGAAAGCATAGAAGCTTTAATAATAAGTTCTGTTACTATGGGTCTGATTTAAGTATTAATTAGTACTTATTTAATTATACTGATAAAACTATTGATTGTGATTATTGTCCCACATTTTATCATTTTTAATAGTTTATTAAAGTAGGTATTTTAACTATTTGTGCATTAATAATCGTTTTAGTTGTAGAAGTAGTAGTGGAGGCTCGTCCATAGGAGTATATTATGGGCACGTGAATCCCCAATCCAAATTAAATAAGCCGCAAAAAATTAAACAGTAAAATAAACTAAAAACTAATAAAATATATTCAAACTTGAACCTTTTAAGCATGAGCTTCCATCCCTCCTACTGTTTTAATCGTGAGATTTTTAATCAATTGTATTTTTGAAAATGTAATTATCAATTGAACCCCCGTTTGAACTAACCAAGAGCCGCCACCGAGTAGTCCGTAGTTCTTTGATTATTTATTTTAAGACAAATCCCAACACAGAGTTATCGGCGTATCCCTTTCAACTCCCATGTAGTAATAAACAGGTACACATATTTCTTTATACAATATTTATCGAAGAAGAGGGAAAGCAAAAGACGATAGAAACCCCAGAAACTTTTTCCCGGAAAGGCCCAAGGGAGGGCAATAGAGCATCTTGCCGCCGACATCCCGGCGAAAGAAACTCATTGTTCATGAGAACAATAAAGTCTTAAGGAAGTCACGGAAGAAGGGATCACCTCGGGGATGGAAAGGAACAAGACGTTGTTCCAGAACAAATACGGGAGTCTGGGGCCAAAACCAGATTTTCTTGTGGTCGCCGTTTGTTGAGTGTCGCAATGTAATTATTGGATTTATGAGAAATTAGATTGGCCAGAAGACTGATCCACTAGTCCCCTTTTCTTCCGTACTAAGTGAGATAAGAAAAGGAATTCTGGGTGGAATACTTGTAGTGGTGTGGCTGATAGACAGATGAAAGGAATCTATACTATTGATTGGCTGTGTTAGGAGGAATGTAGGCATCAGACGAACGGTCGTAAACCGAATACTACTGTGTCATTCAGAAAACATTGAAGCTTTTTAGGAGTAATTTTTTAACCAGTTTGAAAACAACCTATAATCTTCTCGAATTTTAAAAGTTCGGTTCAGCATCATTTGTGTTATTTATCTACCTTTTATAGGGTTTTTATAAGGTCACTTTCAATCTTGTCTGTCCGGGTGGAATTTAGAAAATATAGTTAAATTTACTAAAAATGAAAATTAGTTTTCTAGTTTTGTTAAAAACGCAAAAAACAACAAATGAATAAAAAAACTTTTTGAAACGGCATTTTTAAAAGGGACTGAAAAGTATGAAGTAATTTTGGTACTTTTCCGTTACACTGTAAAAAATAATCCTGCAAAAAAACAGAAAATTTCTGGCAGCAAAAGTTGCCAGAAAAAATCTGTAGGTTGAAAAATCCTGTAAACAGAAAAAAGCTGTAACCTACAGGTAAATGCTGTAAAAAGGAACTTTCTGTCAAGTGGGCTACAGATTTTTTTGTTGCCTCTCAGTAATTTTCTGCTTGTGCGCATGCACTTATTTTAGTAGCGTTTTTTTAATTTTAATTAATTGATATCCGGGGATAGAACCCGCGACCTACCGCATGCTAAGCACGCACGCTACCACTGAACCAAAGATGATTCAGTATAACGTTGCCAATAGCTCAATGCCAATAGTATTGGTTTTCGATGCAGTAAGTTTCTGTTTAAGTACAGATAAGCTAAAAAACTAGGTAAAAACTGTTATTTTACATAAAATAAATAGAAGTGCGGTGGGAATGTTACATGACAGAATATCTCTGTAAACATAAAGTCACTGTTATTGAAAATTTCTGTTTTTCTACAGTTTTTTTTACAGTGTAGCCAGGTGCAAGCAAAAAATCGCCATTAAAAATCCCAAAATCATTCATTAATATTTGTTTATAGTTGAACGTTTTCTACTTTTATTCCGCTGGCGACATTTGCACACGACTAACGGAAAGTACCGTAATTTTTTGTAACTCCTAGTGAAAAAAAACGCGAGATCATTTAATAGGTAATACTAATCAGCTACTTCTCTTGGCACTATGTATACACGATATAAAATAAGAAGCATAAAGAGTGCAAAGAAAAGATGAATTAATAAGTTCCTAATGCATGATATTCCCCACTTTTTTCGTTTTCCCCTCTACCCCGGTCTCTCCTTTTTTTCTTATATATAAAATTTCAAATATCAAATTCATTCTTATCTAACTGGATGTTCTACGATATAATATATACCCTAGACCAGTGTTTCCCAACGTGGGGCGCACGCCCCACCGGGGGGCAATATCATTTTCTAGGGGGGCAATTTAAAAATTCTCAACCACATTGGCCCCCAGGTGGGGCCAATTCAGGGGGAATCTAAGAGTCTAATTTCCTTAATCTTAGAGTCTAATTTCCAAACCTTTTCTGGGGTATGACTGTAAGATATCTTTGTTTTTAAAATTTCCCAACTAGGGGTACCAAACTAGTTAAAACCTGCTTCCTATAGAGTCAAATCTCCGAAAACTTGCTGGGGGAACCCCAGACCCCCCTTGGTACTTAGAACTTAATTACTCATGACTTGATTTAGTTCTTTAGCATGCAAACTCACCTAAAATGTTCTGAAAAGCTTCATTAGATTTATTATTTATACATAAGAGGGAAATAATTTTGGTTCCCTCTCAAAATAAATTTCTATATATGCCACTGAGACAGGGGGGCATGGAAAATTTTGAAAGGCTTTGGTGGGGCATGGACCGAAAAAGGTTGGGAAACACTGCCCTAGACATAATCTAACAGCTAAACATTTTCAATCTGAAATGCACATTCAGAAAAATTCTTCGCTTTCCCAAACGAAATCACATTAAAGCCAAAACCCAAACATTTCTAATCCTTTTAATACAACCTCAAATCCACCAAAACCGCCACTCTCAAACAAAAAAGAAGAAAAAAGCAAACCCTCCAAACCGAAACAAGAAACCAGGGTTCAAGCTCCTTTCGCATCTTGACAAATGGCGTCCGTAACATCAGTGACACAATCCGCCACCTGAACTCGGTTTTATTTTTCCTCCATCGCCCTTCCCAACTAAAAGCTACTTCGAACGATTGGAATTGCTTATTCGCCGGGGGAAGAAGCTATATTTTAGAAGAGTTCTCCCTTTCATTTTCTAATTTATATTTTGCTTCCAGAAGGAGAGAAGAAGCAACCGGATGCGACGTTGGATCTTACGCAGCACTTCGAGGCTAATGTGGTTTGGGCCATGCTGAGATTGCTTTTTGGGTGATACATCTTGTAATATTAGAAGGAGCAATTTGAGAGAAAGGCGTGAATTGGATCAATTTTTTCTTTCTGAGAGGAACTCCCATTCGTTTTAACACTTGACTTCTTGAGCCTAGTTTTATTGTTTTGAGTTCGTTGCATTTGGTATATGCGGTGTTTGTTTAAATAGAATAAGTGTTTTTAAAGAAAATGTGTGAACCAGTTTGAAATAAATGTATGAATTGATGCCATTTCGTTCTCTGTGGAGCTGTTTTGTTTTATTTCGTGACTTTTTAGAGTATTTTTTAGTTGTAGAGTAGGTATTTTTTGTGAAACTGAGACGTAAAGGAAATGCATGAAATTAATTAATTTATGACTGAGAAAATTCCTTTGTTTTAGTACTTGACTTCTTGAGCTTAATTAATTTTATTGTCATGAGTTTCAGCATTTGGTAAATATAGAGTTTGTTTTAATGAAAGAATCGGTACTTCTTTAGAAATACTGTGGAACAGATTGAAAGAAATGTATGGATTGATACAATGTCATTTTAAGCGGATCCTATTGTTTTGTAATCTTGATAGCAATTGCTTACATCTTTTGACTTTTTACGGTTTGTTACATTCGGCATTTTGTGATAAAAAATAATGTTTATTTTATTAAGTTGAATAGATTTTTTTTGAAAGAAACTTTGTGAAACAGTCAAAAGAAACTAAAATTTATTCTAATCACTTTAATTTTATAATGAGTATGTACTGATAAAAATTGACTTTAAATGTAAACTTCTTTGTGGTAATAGATTTTTAAGAATCTGGTTCCCCCAGACTGAGGAGGTGAAGAATTTATAATCGGGAATATTTATCAATTGCTACTTAATGCGGAGTCTGCATTTTCTTGAACACATAGAATTACTGCTTAGCCAACGATAGTAAAAGGGTCACGTGATTTTTTTGCTTTAGTATTTTTATTTTACATAAAATATACTGATTTTATGTATATAGAGGGTCTAACTAAGGTTAGAGGGAATAAATGTATCTTCCTCTTTCGATCAACTGCCCCTCAGTGTCTTCCTTTCTCTCCTCCGAATCTGTTATAATCACGCGACCCATTTACTATCGTTGTTTAAGCAGTAGTGCCATTGTTTATCACTGTCATGGTGAGCTATTTTGTTTTCCAACAAAGTTTGACATTTCATCCTTAAAAAACAAATGTGTTAAAATTACATTTTTCTTGATTAAATACATTTTATCGCAATTTGGAGCGCTTATTTATTATCAAATAAACATAAATCTTAAATACACTGTAAAAAATAATCCTGCAAAAAAACAGAAAATTTCTGGCAGCAAAAGTTGCCAGAAAAAATCTGTAGGTTGAAAAATCCTGTAAACAGAAAAAAGCTGTAACGTACAGGTAAATTCTGTAAAAAGGAACTTTCTGTCAAGTGGGCTACAGATTTTTCTGTTGCCTCTCAGTAATTTTCTGCTTGTGCGCATGCACTTATTTTAGTAGAGTTTTTTTAATTTTAATTAATTGATATCCGGGAATAGAACCCGCGACCTACCGCATGCTAAGCACGCACGCTACCACTGAACCAAAGAATATCGTTGCCAATAGCTGTATTGGTTTTCAATGCAGTAAGTTTCTGTTTAAGTACAGATAAGCTAAAAAACTAGGTAAAAGCTGTTATTTTACATAAAATAAATAGAAGTGCGGTGGGAATGTTACATGACAGAATATCTCTGTAAACATAAAGTCACTGTTATTGAAATTTCTGTTTTTCTACAGTTTTTTTTACAGTGTAATACTTAGTTAAATTAATATTAACTGTATAAAAATAACATTACTAAATATTTCTAAATACTTATAGTTAAACGCATAGTAATATTCTAATAAGATATTTTATGAAGGTAAAGTTTATTCGTAACAAATTTCAATTAATTCAAATCATATATAATTCAAACTAAAGGAATTTCATATTAACTGCATAAAAGTAATAAAATAATATTACCAACTATTTCTAAATACTATTAGCATGAAGCAGAGTAATATTCTAATGAGATGTTTTATGAAACGAAAATTTATTCATGAAAAATTTTTGTTGATTGAAAGAAGAGTTATACTAAACAAGATATGAAAACGTACAGTTTTGCTTTTAAAATATAAACTTTTCAACGCAAATAAATATTTAATAGAAAATAAATTGGAAATGCGTACATATTCATGTAATGATACGCTAAATTTCAATCTGACTCAATCCCGACTTTTGTTGACGTTTAAGCTGAAAAGGACTCATTAAAATTAGCCTTAGATATTTTTAATGTTTCCTCTCTGCTAGTTTTGGTATACATTCAGACCTTTGTTTAATTTTCACGGTAAGTGAGCGCACAACTAATTAAAAACCAGGTTATGATATTCTCTTGAGTTATTTTTTTCGGAGTCTGCGTATTACCAAGTAGAATATCAAGCCGTCTAAATCTGGCGGAAAATTGAAATTTCGAAATTAAATAGAAGTGAAGGTACTTTCGAGGATTATTTGATGTTATTGTTTCATTGTCCTTAAAAGGGGAGCCTTAAATGAAGCTGCTAATATTTTAGGAAATAATTAGGGTGTGTGGGATTTATAGTCAATTGTATTTGACAACCGTAGTAAAGCAATATGGTTTAGATAGAAAGGATGTGTGAAATGTTTAATTAAACCAAACTTTATATTAATATACTTTTGACAATTATTAAAAAGACATTTTAACCTGCTTTCTAATCTGCCTTTTGAATAAAATAAAATAATTTTAATGAACTTTTGATAAGTACTAAGAACCGTAATTTTATACAGCCTTTGAAATCTGTAAATAAATTTTACTCTCTAACTAATAAGCATACTGCCAATAAAACTGTATAAATATGGTAATACAGATTATGGATTACAGTTGAGAATATGTAGAAAAATACTTTTCCCTATATGTTATAAATGAAATGAGGGTAAGAGTACGAAGTTGGGTAGAAATGCACAGCTGTTTTTATCCCTGTTAGTAACAGTATAAGATGAAGTAAGTATGACCACACGGCTAATGGGGATAAGCTATTCCCAAAAGACCTTGAATATAACGTAATTCAAAACAAATTTATAATACACGAAAATCAGTGTATTATAAATTCCCTTACTATCAGATACTTCACAGCATATTGGATTATATCAGCAGATTATATCAGACACTTCACAGCAACGTTTCCTGAACACAGAACGTCACTACGCGAGAGGAGAAAGTGGGTAAACACAAAGACTGATGGGTTGCTAGGAGTAGTTTCGGTACGCAAATCATGATAAAATGGCACTATATATACACGGGTTTAGCGAAATAATCGTATTTTAAAATTGACATTCTTCCTTTCAATTGAAATTCAGACACCGCGATGGGAACTACTTTGTTAGTGACGTCGTAAGGTCAACTAACGTTGCTGTCTAGTATAGCTACATACATTACCCTTTTGAATTTTTCAAGGATGTCATCAAAAAGTGACAAAACCATAAGATTGGAATTTGAATTTACAATTGGAAAGAAACATAATTTTGAAAATCCGTTCTAAAAAAGTATGAAAAGTTGTTTTTTTATTTAATTTTTCAGATGATAAAGATAATTTGGGTGCCCTTAAATTAAGGACCCCGTTAGCCTGGGCCTCCAGTGACTTATTTAATGGTAAAACAGGGCCTATGTATGACGCTATACCCCAATCATCCTGCATCTATCATAAACATCTATTCAAATGGCGAAAATAACAACTACAACTTCAATTCCGAAAAAACCTTTAAAAGCGAAGCAACGACACAACACCCAACCCGATCACGTCCGAAACAGCAGGGAGCGTGCAGTGTGTCCAAACTGTCCCTCCCAGCGACTTATCGGGGGGAGTATCGGACATTGATCGGTCACCCGGTCATTGTTCCAAACTTTCTTCTCCTTTCTATACTAGGACACAAAAAGAAGGGGTTCGTTCCAAGTAAGAACAAAGGTAGAGAGAGATTTGAGACGTGAGCACCGTCGGAATGAAGCCAGTGATGAATTGGGTGGCCCTGATGTGTAGTAAAAGGGGGCTATTGGAAAAAGAAGGCCATAGTTTTAGAACTTGTTCCAAATTGACCAACAGTGGGAATTGTTGGAGATCCTTTGAGGGTTCTCTTCAAGATTTTTTTATCTAGTGGTGGGCGGTTGTTTGAAATGGTTTGAAAATTCTGTCTGTGGGCAATAAAAAGTAAAATTGGTGGCTCCCCTTAATTCAGAATTTTGTTTTTAGTGTTGAATCTGTTATTGAAGTCGAAATATGAAAGATTAGGGTATAGAATGTTCCTAACGCAAAATTTAATACAGAATTACGCAATATGTATTATTGATTTGATTTTAATAACTGATGTTAATTGATGTTCAGAAATAACAGATTCAATGGACAATTCCCGTGTTTTTTAAAATTGGATAAAAAAACAATATTTCTAGTAAAACAAATGGTTTTACTTTCAAAAATCAGCTTTAATAGTTTCGAAAAAATTCCTTTAATTAGATATTTGAAAATAAAAATAGCTAAATTTGAGTTGCCGTCGAGACAGGCGTGACGTAACTGGGCACAAACTAACATCAAGAATTGCCGAAAGGATATACCTGATTGGATGATCGTACTGTTATTCATGCCCACTGACGTCACACGACTGTTTGTGACGAAGCAGCCGTTTTCGTGCCTTTTTAAAAAGACAAACTTTGAAATTAATTAAAAAAATAACTAAACATGGGAATTAAAAATTTTTGAGCCAAAATTCCTTTTTCATCGATCTCTTTCGAATAAAAAAATGATAAAAAATGCGGGAATTGTCCATTAAGTACTGAATTTGTTAAGGGGTTAGAACTCCGAAAACTTTTTACAAAAAGAGATAAAATGTATCAAATGTTGTGCAGATTATAAATACTATTTTCTTTTGAAAATAATGATATTTAAAATAACAGCCTTCATTGTTTGTTTTATGATGTCTGACACATCAATATTGGTGTTAGACGTAAGCACTTCTTTGTCATGCATAAGGATAACAGGGGATTATTTGGCCTTTGCGTCAAACATCATTGCATCGTATAAATCCAACTTTCTTAAGAGACAATTTATTGATACTAAATAAAAACACTTTTGATTTAATATCATCTCGACAAATTATCTCTTTTTCTGAAATCCATTATCTTACTCCTAACCTTACATAGAAAATTACGGTTTCTGTTTTTCGAAAATCTAAAATATAACCTCGATTTCAATACTTTCTACAGTAAAACTAACATGGCTATTTTAAGAACTCGTCATTTCAAAAAAAAATATCAACATTCAAATCCAGTAAAAATAAAAACGAAGTCCTACTCATTTACTAAATGCATCTTTTTTCCTAAAAAGCATTTGAGAATTACTATAATATTTCAAATTTATAAAACCAACGCGGAAATTACCTATATGAAATAAGTAAACGAAAATATAAAACTCCGATACGTAATTCAGTCTGAAAGAAATTTTCGAAAATTTTAGATAACTATCACCCTCCCAATTTCCCACAAGAGACCGGTGTTGCTAAGTACATTATACACAAAACCCTCCATTCACTTCACTCCATTTTTAAAAAATTCATCGTTCAATATCCTCTGATGTGATGACACGGCGTCTGGGGCTATTTTATGGATGATTAATGTGCCCCAGACGTCACCAACGCTCGTATTTATTCAAACGCTGTAAGGGTTGGTTTTCATGCAGAGACCGTAGCGACGCGACCGGAAAACGGTTTCAAAATCTCCTATCGTTCCGTTCATCGATGTAGAATCTGGTCTTTCATTGGTTTATGGCGCTATGACGTAGTAGCTACTTCATCATATGTACCAGTGGGTACTTGCTGAACCATGTTGTGCTGTGAAGAGATACAGGGGTGTCGCGAGAATATCAAGATTGTATGTAGTGAATTTTTAGAATATCTGAAAAGTTGTTCAGTTTCAGGTGCAAAACCAATGAGGAGGTAATATTTGTGTAATTTAATCAGTCCATGAAACCTACGGATTGTACTGTCTTAAAACCCTATGCATCCTTTTGGAAAAATGAGGGGTGCTTTTTCCATTAAAAGAGGCTTAGATCATTTTAAATAGTGTTGTTTTTTCAGTAAATGATTGGAATAATTATCAATCGAGGCCTTTTAGTTTGAAAAACATTAATTGGATTTGAAGAATCACACCACCCGAAATGCATTAGAGCATAATGCAGCTTTTAGTACAAAGAAAATATCTCTTAAGCCACCGTCCACCAGGCATATCATATCGTAGAAATATAAATAATAATAATAAGTTCTATCGATATATGTTATAAGACTGAGATGGTTCTTTTAAATGTGGCGGTGACATGGAAAACGTTTAAAAAACCCTTGATAGGTCTGGTTCAATTTCCCAAAAATCAGTTGCCCAAGAGGTAGGTATTATTCATATCCGACACTCTATTTGTCCTAAAAAGTAATATATTACGTTTCTGAAATATGAGGTATATTTTATATTTATATAATATTTTAGGTTTGGGTGGTTGTATGAAGCTGACTCTCGGGATCCCTAGGGCATATGACAAAAGGGGCATTTAACCCAAAAAATTGAGAACCTATCGTTTAAAAAGTAGCATGCTTTTTTTAGGTTGATTCTTTAGGAATAGCATTGACAGGAAAATCACAGAAAAAATACCTTTGTCGGACAAACGAACTTGTAGGGTACAATACTGGAAAAAAAATCTACTCAGACTCTATATCTCCGGAACGGCTTGAGATATAAAGACAGATAAGGTATCATTTTTCATGATTTAAAGTATTCTATATCAAGAATTTTTTTCAAGTTCTTAGGGGGTCGTCTTCATATTCAAAGAAGCATCAACTTTCGTTTTTCCTATGGGAGACATCAAAGATTATTCCAGATTCTGAAAGAACACCCCCTAAAACCCCCCAAAACCAGAAACATGTAATTTGGTCCCCAAATAAAGCCAGGAGAGGGGTTCAAGTTCGTCGAATTTACGTTGAAATCTCATTTTTTACGTTGAATTCTCGATTTTTATCCTTTCAACCATCAACCCCACAGGATCAACTTCAACCCCCACTCCTGGCTTTATTTGGGGACCAAATTACATGAAAACTGGTTTTGGGGGGTTTTAGGGGGTGCTCTTTCAGAATCTGGAATAATCTTTGATGTCGCCCATAGGAAAAACGAAAGTTAAGGCTTCGTTTAATATGAAGACGACCCCCTAAGAACTTGAAAAAAATTCTGTCTATAGAATACTTCAAATAATGAAAAATGATACCTTATCTGTCTTGTCTTTATATCCCAAGCCGTTCAGGAGATATAGGGTTTGAGTCGATTTTTTTTCCAGTATTGTACCTGCCACGAAAATGAGCTGTTGGTAAATGCAACTGTCGGGCAGTTGAATGACGGGAAAATTCGCTGTATATAGGGAATTTTCGACCCTTTCCCTCGAAATTTCGGTCGCGTCGCAGTAATCTGTGCATGTAAACCCACCTTTAAGCGAGTGAAATAAAGTCTCCTGGAGAATCCATTCCCCTGGCGCTTTAGGAACCGCATATAAAAGAAGGGTTCCGGAAGCAGTTTCACGCCCAGCGACACAGAAGAAAGCCAAAACCAACATCTTTTAACGGTTTTCTGCTCAGGAGATTGAACTTGTTTCGGCGGAAAGCGAGAATTTCTCAGGGAATTTTTATGCACCTTGTCAATGGCACCCTCGAGAGAGGGCAGGATGTCTATATTACGGTACCGCGGAATCCTTCTTTCCCTACCTACCTCCGAGTTATTGTTCCATTTCTCTCTGGAAACTTTCGGGATAAATGGGAATTTCTCGGGAGCTTATAGACCTTGTAGTAATCGCACACACGGAAAAAGGAAAAAAAGCGGTTGAGTTGTTTTTTCTCTTCTTGGCGGGAATTTTTTTTCTTTCTTTAGGTGTACAAATCGGATAAGAAAAGTTTCTGTTGGAGTGGATCGATGCATCGATTTTTGGTTTATAAGTCAGTTTTATTAAGTTATGGTGCCGTTATATCTTTTTGAAAGTTTTCTGGAGATATTGGATTTTTTTTCGCACTTTTAAAATTGTTTTGAGAAATTGGATGGATTGAATTAGGGTTTAGAAAAGTAGGATGGTAGTCAATTACTGGAGTCTCCCTAAAATTGGAAGAGAATTTACGGGGGATTGGGTTAGAGTTTTTTTACTTCTCATCTAGAATCAATAATTTATTTTCGTTTTTCTACACCTCTCTTGTCACTGAGAAAGTTTGTTCAATATTTCCTTTTTTCAGATGGAATGCTAGTGAAAATTAATTTTATTTTAATACTACCATAAATTTGGTACGAAAAAGTATGTTTAGAATTATATTTACCCCTTTTTAAGATACGGTATTGTTTTCTTAAGTAAAAAATTAAAATCTAAAAAAATATATCTTACAGAATCTTAAATACTATGTGAAGTAAAGCATTAAAATCTTATGTTTGTCACTATAAAAACTGTGCTTATATTTTTTGACTATACATCTCAAAACAGTATTTGTTTATTGAGTTTTAAATTATGTTTTGCATTTCTTTTTGGGTGGCTGTGTGTACTATATAAATGAAACAGTTGCATGGAACATATATACCGCTATCTATCAACAACAATTCAAGCACATATTTAAACTTCTACCTGTCATTGTAAAAATTAAGAAAATTAAGGATGTAGGTCTTTTTAGTTTTCATTAACACAACCTTAACCGCTATACTAAGTAAAAAATAGTATACAGGCTGTTTCAAAATTCCCTTTCACGGCCTTTATTTGGAAACGTCTCCTAGGGTTGTGGAAGTTAGGTCCGACATACAGCTCCGGGAGAAGCTAAATATTAGTTAAAATATTAATTAAAAACTATAAAAGATAGAGCAAAAACCTCAAAGATAGTATTGTTGCAAATGTTATGAAAAACTCAATGGAAAACAATTTATAAAAATATCTTGAATATTCGCGGTTGTATTAGCATGGTAAAAAAATGCAGGCTTAAAAAGTAAAACGTTCGCAAATGTGTATGTTTCCTTGATTTTTTTATCAAATTTTCACATCTAACTGAAAAAAACCTACATAAAAACACTAAAAATCTTGCGAATTTTTTCCCTTTAGTGCCTGAAAAAGTGCTATTTCTACGTGGCACACGAGCTTATTAACAATACCCCCTCTTCTTGGCTAACACAAGAAGTTGAAAACATCCAAACCCCACGAAATACAACCCTACAAATAACTAAGCAAAATTTTCATTCCTAATAATAATAATAATAATTTCCTCACCGAACTGCAGCTCCAAAATCACTTGGACCTCACGAACCAACCCTTAACATCTCATCTAATCACCGGCACTTTTCGCCGAAATCGCCCCCATTAACCACATCCAGGGACGGATGAAGCGAAAACTTAAATTTCGCCGATCGGATCCAAAGGCCGCAAAACCCATTAAAATTAAACTCCCGTAAAACGAGGTCCACTAAAAGATCCCGAGGAAGGTAAGACACGTCCCCCCTGCTTGCCCCTAACAAAAGCTACACACTTTACTGCATCCTCCCCCAGATTACCGAATGGTAAGCGTAGGGGTAGGTATGGATAGAGAGTGCGTAACGGCTGTAACCATGCGTAGCTGATATATAGGATGCCTAGACATACCGCGAGGAGAAGAGCTATGAACAGGGTTGCCGTGAGTAGACGAGTCCAAAAGAAGAGGGAAGCTGGTATGAATTGAACTGCAATATTTGGCATTTTAAGCGTACATTTGGCGAATGAGAAATCTTATTAAACTACATTAAATTATTGATTATCTTTGAAATTTCTCGTCCGAAGTGTATATTTGGACGGCCAAAACGGCTAGTGGCGCATGCGCTGTAGGTCTCGTGATGACGTAGCAGTCTCGGTGCTTAGTGATTGAACCAATGAAACGCCGAGCTGTAGCCTAGCCGTGGAAATTAGAGTAGAGTTTAGTTGAAAAAAGCCGTCCAAATATACAGTGCCTTTCTCGTCAATAAAAATTGGAAATACTTTTACACATGAAAACTTTTTACCGTTTAGTATGCTTTTATATTGCTATTTTGAGGGAATTAGTTATATTCAGTTTTATATAGCTGATATAACTTTAGTTGTAAATTTTATAACTTAATTATCATACTTGTGAAATGTGAAATTTAAATAAGGCGTTAGAAACTTGTGAAGTGACAAAATATAAAAAATATGCATTCATTATCTTTTTGATATTTTTTACAAGATTAGGGAGCTACCTCCCCCTACTCGCTATCGCTCACCAAGCTGCGTATGCAGGACCTTTCGGATCGCTTCGAAATCCTCACAAAGATTTGCTCATTGAACTTATTCTCTGCAAACTGAACTTAAATGCAAAATTTAACAAAAAATCAGATCAGATAGTGAATAGATCAGACCAGTTGATATAGATCAGATTAAATCCAAAAAAATTACAAAATATCCAAAATCAAATCAGGTAAGATGAAGTAAATCAGATAATATGAAATTAAATAGATCAGAGATTATATGAAAGATCAGTTGAAATAGATCTGATCAGTTGAGATAGATCTATCTTATCAGGTGTAATAAATCAGATTAGATCTAGTAATGTAAGGAAATTCCCATCCGTGACTCTAGAATCGAAAGAAGTACAAAGTTGAAAAATAGCCACTCAGATTTGGCGCAAAACATTTATTTCAGCGCCAAAAGAATCATCATCACCCCCGAAATTAAGTGGAATAATCCGTTCCTATAACAACCGCAGCCAGTGGCGTAGCTACGGGGGGGCGGGGGGGGGCGGTCCGCCCCGGGTGTCACCCCGAAGGGGGTGACACCCAAACTAGTACATGACACTTTTTTCAAGTTGTATGCTTTCCTTGAAAAAAATTTTAAGTCACTCTACTAATGAAATAAATTAGGGTTTAACAAATCGGGTGTCACCCCTCAAACTATATGTGGGAGAGTGATACCGAAGTCTTCGAATTTTGCCCTAAGTTGGTAAATATGCTTTCCTTGAACAAAAAAATTGATCAACCTGGAAAATACTCATTTGGCTGGCTACCTAGGAGGGGTGACACCCAACCCACCCAAGCTTAAAAATTTCGAACGTAGTTTTAAATATAAACGTAAGAAATATAAGTGTAAGAATTGATTTAAATAATTAACAGTTTTTAGGGGTATGAACTGGGGTTTCACCCATCGAGCTTTATTTAGAATTTAGATGATACAAACTTTCTCGATCACACATAAATGTTCTTATTGAGCGAAAAAAATCATTAAATAAATAAAAAGTATTAAATGAGTTATCAACCCATTTTGAGAGGGGTGTCACCCCTTTGGCTAGGGGGACATCAAAGTTTTCCAAGTAGTTCAACAAAACAAATTCAACTGAAAACTACTATAACTATGATATATAAACCCTTCAACCCTGGTGTCACCCATTCAGCTAGCTGGGAGGTGACATTCACATTCAAACTCTAGTTTGAATAGTTTTAAAAACCAAAGTAAAGGGTTGGCTGAGAAAAAAGTCCATCACACAGATATTTATTTTAATCTTAAATGAGTAAATTAATTCATATTTTACCTCAGGAAAAATCTGAATACCCCAACTGTTTCATCTTCTGGTTTCACTAGCCATCGTTTGAAAAATTTTCCCACATAAGAAGGGTTTTATCAGGGGTGTCACCCAGTGTCACAACTATCCAAATATAAGTTTGTTCACTATATTTAAAGATCACATTTCAAAAAATTTTCTAGGGGAAGGCCCCCACACCCCCTCCTTTGATTACTTGGAACTCTATTAACTGCAATTTCTATTATATTAAGTTCCGCAAAATGCTAATTTTAGCTACAAATAATGTATGAAAAAGCTAGATTGAGCCTATTAAAAATGCTTTAGGAATAATATTTTAGGCCCCTTTCGAAAGAAATTTCCCTGGACGCCAATGGATTGAATTATCCGAATGTGTTGACCAAAGGCGTAAAAGGGGGGAGCCCGAAATTCGGACTACGTTGTATACAAAAACAAGTTAAAATCCTGTTTTTAGGGTTAAATTTCCTGGGAGAGGACCACAGACCCTCTTTTGTACTTGGAACTTTGGTTAAAATGCAAATCCCACCTAAAAATGTGTATCCGAAATTCGAGCTAAGGGCCTCAAAACTAGTTAAAAATTTGATTTTTGAATGTTTTTTTCTAAAATTTTCTGGGGGAGAACCCCCAGACCCCCCTTTCGTAGTTCGAACTTTATTACACACAACTTTTTCTATATTGAGAACTTCTTCATGACGAAAATATCGCCTTAAATGTATTAAAAAGCTACATTAAACCTATTAATATGTATGAGAGATGCTGAGGAATAATTTTGGGCCTTTCCTGAAATAAATTTCTATATACCGTTTGGACAGAAGAATAACTTACATCATAACTCGTTGTTGCAAAGTTGGGAAATTAAAGGCAACGGTAAATTAAAACCTTCAATTTTTAAATACTAAATTGAATTCCACAAGAACACAAATATAAAATGGGGTTCCATCTGAGACCCTTAGTTCTAGACTGGTGTCCCAAATTTTGTTATTTTTTATAACTGAATTCCAAAAGGGGGTGACACCGAGAGCTTCCGCCCCGGGTGACACCCAGGCTAGCTACGCCACTGACCGCAGCATCATCGTATGACGTCAATAGCTCTTCTTCTGGCGGTATGTCAGTAGGAAAGTCTTTTTAACCTGAAAGTACTTTCGAACGAAGTGAATTACAGCTGAGTTACTGAAATTTTCTTTTTTGAGGCCTGAAAAAATTCTACTTTCACTTGCTAAGATATTTTCAGGAGTGTTTCTGCGTCTTTTTTATGATACTACTAACAAACTTCTATTAAATGGTTTCCTTTTCTCTTAATTTCTCATTTATATATTTGTTTATTAATCTTAAGCGTTCTTATTTCACAAATAGTTGAGCTGCTGTCGTTTGCCTAAGCTCGGGCATAGTCGCTCTATATACTCTTACCTAACTTGCAAAGCTGTAGCTCTCCCCTCCTACAAGTATTTTCCGATAAAGGGACTTTTCTATGCACCCTGTATAGGGTAGTAGACGATTAATTCTTAACACAAGTCTCTGATAGAATGGTTAGCGGCAATTTTCACCACTAAGCTGATAGGCGGTTAACCGGAACTCAAATTTCTGTTAGGTAGTTATAGAAGGAAAACTCGTATTATCAAAATTAATTAAACCCTTTGGCAAAAAGGGTATTACTCTTCTAAAAAACAAAACCACAGCCAGCGAAGAAACCAACAGTCTCCTACTCTGACCATCACATCCTCCGGAGGGCATTGCAATGGGCGGATATAGGTGGTGAACCCTGGGGGGCATACTAGAAACATTGGGGGCAAGCTGATGGCTTGGCAACACGATTTTCCTTTATTTTTTTTTTTCAAAAAGTTTTTGGGAGGTGTATTGACCCTCCATGTCCCATTTATCGCCAATGGTCATGGACTCCCTATTCTAGGTACTCTGTGGAGCAATACGTGTATTACCACAGTCCCTTCAACACGGATAAAGCACCGACGCACCATCTATTCCTCCTCCATCTCCACGATGATTTTAACGCCCGGAGCACAGAGCGGAACTGCTGGGTTTAAGGCAGCCGAGTGGTAATGAAATATGCGAGCGCCGCACCGGAGGTTTCCACGGACTTAATGGTTTCCATCAGAAGTCGGAGGTTTCTGCCCATAAAGCGGGGTTTGTCACTGAGGGGTGCTTTAATCAGGAGGGGTTGGGTGTGTAGAAGGAACCCCTGTCATATAGATTTTGTTTGGTGGGATGTTTTTGGGAGGGTTTTGCATGGAAGGAAACTTTCGGATCAGTTACTCTAAACTTTTTTTTTTCGTTTTGAGTGCCATCGCGTGAGTTAGTGAAAATGGGATTTCTTATTATTTTAAATTAAATATTCCTTGAATTTAAGGACAGTGATTAAGTTCTCGGTGTCTTTGGTATCTCACACCCTCCCAACAAAAGAAATATATGCAAAATGCTTCAAATGCTAATCTAAATATCGTGTGCATAACTAGTGCATCTTTAAAAGCTGGTTGAATAAATTCGAAAATAAAAAAAATATGAATGTAATTATATTTTATTGATTCTGCTAATGGTCTAATGTTTGTGTGAAATTTCGCATAGATTTTCATTTGGAAGAGACTGAAAGCTGCCTGTATTCAATTTATCGATTTAAAAAAATGTCACCATGCTTACTAATATTAGTAAAATAAAGAAGTTAGAAAATTAAACAAAATAAACTGGAGAAATGATTTTTTTCTATTTTAATAAGAAACGTAAGCATTTGTTAATGTTCCTTTAAAATATCTATTTAAAAATGGCGCATAAATATTCTGAATGAGAAAATATTCATTTAAAGCTCCAAAAAATGCAAGGATCTCGAAAATGTAGATGAGTAACAGAAAAATAGATTTAATTATGTCCTTTTTCCTTAAGAGAAAAAAAGGTATTCTAATTATAATGCTAACCTAAAAAATAAAGAAATTAAAAAAAAGGTTAATTTGTTAAAACATTAGCTTCTCAGTTTTAGCTCAAATATCTATCCATTCCATCGAAAGTAAAAAATATATCTGCATACTTCTACTATAGTAATTAAATTTAAAAATTTATCCTAGAAATTGCGTAATGAAACATTCTAAACGTGGATAAAATTAAACCTTTCTTCTAAAAATTGGTATAAAATTAATTATTCCAATTAGCGTTATTTAAATCAAATGACTAACTGCACAAATTGGTTCCCATCAGCACCCTGAATAAACAATGAACAAGATTAACTTTTTAGCCCTCCCAATTTCTTCTTAACAGTAATGAATCTCAATAAGAAGAATTAAAAAAAGAGGCACCTAACTCAATAATTATCATTTTACAGCCAGAAAAATATATTTCAAAGCGATACCCTTTGCATAAAAAAATCATAATAGTGCTTTCTTCTCTTATGAAGTTCATTGATAAAGATTTTCCGATGAAGGAATAATGACTTCCCTTTTTCCTTTTTTACTCTCTTCTTAATAACTATCATCTCGTGATAATGTAATCCAGGTGGGAAGGATGTGTATTTTATTTATTTTCAACTTTTTTTAAAGAAAATCGATGAAGGAGATACCATAGTTATTAAGAAAAAACTCAGGAATATTTTAATGCATATCAGCGTGTAAATAGAATTTCGATTATATTTTTTAACGAAATAAGTTATGGAAAATCAATTTCAAAGGAGGTGCTGTTTTAATAAAGAGAAAAAAGGGAAATATTTTCCTATATTTTTAGGGACATTAAATTCGTAATCTCAAAAATTACTTCAATAGGTATTTTGTAAAATTTCGAAAACAAAGAACTTACCAAAATTTTTCTCTATTATTTTAATGAGTAAAGGTTACAAAAATGATATGTTTAAGAAATTTTTTTGGGATAAATTGTTCTCATTTATAACGTGATTGATATTAATTATATTTCGATGTTTATGATACCATTTGATTAATAAGTTAATTACTTTTTTGCTTACATAGTTCATGATTTTTATTATGTGGATTTATTAGTTGAAAATGATTTGTTACAAAATATTTACCTAACTTATCCTCTAGCAAAAGTCATTATTTTAACATAGAAAGGTAGTTGTATTTCTTTCAATTTATAATTTATTTTACTATCAAAAAAACTTTCTGAAAGTCATCTTCAGTTTTTGACACAACATTGGTCTTTTTTTTATCAAAATAAAATCTGACAAAAAGGGTTTGAAAATTTATTAAAGATTGCTTTTTGAATATGTACTTTTGTGTAAAAATTATTTGTTTGCAGATTTAATTGCAATCCTTAAGTAAGAAATCCTTTCATGATTAGAAATACGCAAAACAAATTAAAAGAGGATAAGTTGTCGCATTGATTTAGATTTATACCACGTGAGTTCGCCTTTGGTCTAAAAAAAATTAATTTTAAGGGAATCCCTACCTCAAGTGAATGGAAAGTGTCCGCAAACATTCTAAAATTGAAAAACTGTCTTAAAATGCATCATTTTACGGTGTGATTAAATTTCACTATATTTGAATATTTGCAATACCAAGGAGAATGACTATACTATATATTCATTTAGAATTGGCGCTTGAGAAATAGTGCTTTCCCCCACGCTAGAAGCGTAACCATAGTTACGCTCTTCGAGCAGCCAATAGTAAGCCTTCTTCGTCACTT
This sequence comes from Tetragnatha versicolor, assembly GCA_024610705.1. NCBI lineage: Eukaryota > Metazoa > Arthropoda > Arachnida > Araneae > Tetragnathidae > Tetragnatha > Tetragnatha versicolor. The sequence goes on from JANDEH010000001.1 coordinate 70,727,562, forward strand.
TGACGAGGATAGTTGATATGGTTACCGATCGGTGGTGGGGGAAGGAAATATTTTTAAGCGCCAGTTCAAAATGAGCAGAGTATAAAACACAAGAAAACTCCTTACGTAAAATTACATATGTATCCTTTACGCTTTATAAATCCAAAACGCTGTAATGCAAGTGATGTATTATGTACTTAATGCTAACTATTCCTCCTTCTCTCTCACGGTCCATTACATTAACGTCTGCAGTTGCATTCCACTGTGTGAATAAACCCGCTCTTAACGTCCACCCATTTATCTTAATCACTATCACATAAAAACCCTAAACAGATGTCTATCAGCAACCCAATTCCCAAATTCTTCTTTCTGCTTCCCTCGACTTCATTACATCCAAAGATCACAAAATAAATCCCATTTCCCTACAGTTCCCTCCCAAAAAGTATCCAGGCAGCCAGCCAACCATCGCTCTTAAAGCGACAGCACAACAAAGGCAACACCTTAATTGCTTCTTGCAGACAATGGACTTTGGCCGGCACAAAAATAAAGGGCCCTGGCATAACAATATAAGAGTAAATCTGGTTTTCCCTGATGCTGCAGTGAGTTATTCTTCTCATGGGTCACTTGGGGACGAAGGGGAAAATGCATTGGTGGTTCGGGATTTTGAGCCCGGGTTTGAGGAATTTCAAAATTCGCTTAAGTTCAATGGAGATTGAACACGGAGTCCCTTTTTGGAGTTGAGTGGTGTTTTAAGTGTATGGAAATAGATGGAGGTTGGAACAAAGATCCCCAGTATTGATAGTTTCCTTGGGACTGGATTTCTACTATGTAACTTTCGGCATTCTGGATCGCAGGATATATGTTTTAATTAAGATGTTCTTTGCGGCTTTTTAGGAGCGTTCTATTTTAATAGGTACCTAGTACACAAAATTTTACTTAGTAGCTAATTTTAAAAATAGAATTTCTTATTTGTGTTATTTTATTACAACACGAAATAATTGTTTTCTGAGTATAAACAATTCAATAGCTAGTGATGTTTATTTGTTGTTAGTGACCAAGTTTTTTTTTCAATTTTGATTCAAAACCATACTTTAAAAAAACATATAATGGTGACAACACATGGCAGCAAAGAATAAGCTTTAAATACAGAAACGTTAAGTTTGAAAACCCATTTCACTCCCATTGTATTGTATATATTTCAATACATCGCATGCAATCACAAAATAATATTTCTAACTATTTTCTATATTAGTTAAAAAGTAAAGAAACTTATTTAATATTTATATTAAAATACGATGTCCCTACAAATAACTGCCCCCTTTAATAACAAACTAAAACTTTCTCAATACTATAATCAATAGTTTATTTCCATAGTTATTTAAATTCACAATTTATCAATCAAGACATGAGAATTACTCAAGTTTTTCTCATTCTAAAAGGTGTTTAATATTTCAAACAACAAATAGAAGTTTGCTATTTATATATAAATTCAAATTTCTTTCTTCTAAACTTATTCACTTCAAAACAAATGGGACCCAAGCCTTAATCATAGTGATAAAATAGTATGTACTATTTTATCTCTATGGCCTTAAGACAGTATTTAAAGCAACAATATAGATAAAATTTGTTTTGAAAGTTGGAGATAGGTGTAGGTGTCCATATCCCCCTCCACAGGCCATGATATTGGGTGAGAGGGGTTCTAAATGGGCTTTTGGGGATTGGCGGACAATGCTGCCTTCCTTAGTAGTCAAATTTAATCTGGTGCAACAGCGGAAGTTGCATACCGGACTTGTTTAGTGAGCATTAGTTCTAGAGAATGGGAAGGCTGGGGTAAAAATGCAACATACTGGGGTAATAAGAAAGCTTGGACATTGCATGCAACATGTGTTTGTGTATTTTTCTCTTGAAACTTGTACACTTGTCCGCAGGCCAGGCCTGGATGTAAGGACGGGCAATCAGCTGCAAAACATCAACCATTCGTATCTGGTTGGTAAATGTACCGGTAAATCATACTGAGGAGATTCGGCAGTGGAATGGATGTTGTTTGCAGTACTGTTTGTGTGTTTGGTCCGCATAGCTTCATGGGACTGACCATAGGCCTTTCTGTTTCCACAATAGTGCACCAAATAAGGAAATTATCATCTCAATTTTATGAAATTGTGTTTATGAAAGAATACCGCATTGTTCTGCAACACCAATATGGTTGTATATGAGTTCAAAGACACCATGAAGAGAGCGCGGTCAGCTGTGGATTTTGTAATCATCATACGGAGTGGTGATTCAAGGTACCGTAGAGATGGTGCATTAGATTCCATTTCTGCAACTCCTAAATGAATCGTCTAGTTTCAAAACCAGGTATATCCATTTTGGCAAAGCTTTAGTAAGAGTCGCCATGTTTTACCAAGACTCAAATAATAACACTTAAGTGAGTTACGAAACATAATTTTGTTCTTATTTTTTAATTAAATAATTACCGGGGATCGAAAAATGTATCTCCCACATGCAGAGCGTGCACCATACCGCAGAGTCAGCGGAATATACTGAAATCGTGATAACTTGTTATAACATCTTTTTTCTTGGGTTAATCTTCATTTGATTCCTGGTAAAACATGGCAGCCGGAACGGTGACCAACCGTGATATAGCTCCAACTAGTCTTCCGTTTGGCGACCGATTCGCGGTCGCCAAATGTTGGACTCTTTTATCAAAGCTGTGTCAAAATGGATCTACCTGGTTTTGAAACTAGACGACTCAAATATGAGTTACCAGTATATTTACCAACCAGAGCTTAACGGTTGAGGTTATGAAGCTGGTTGTCCGTCCTTACCTCCAGGCCTGGCCAGCGGACAAGCTTCAAGAGAGAAATACATAAACACATGTTGCATGCAATGTCCAAGTTTTCTTCTTACCCCCCCCCATGTTGCATTTTTACCCCAGCCTTCCCGTTCTCTAGAACCAATGCTCACAAAACAAGTCCGGTCTTGAGTAAAAGCATGCAACGCCCGGTATGCAAGGTCCGCTGGTGCATCAGATGAAATTTAACTACTAGGGGAGGCAGCATGGTCCTCCAATCCCCGCAAGTCCATTTAAAGCCCCTCTCACCCAATATCATGGCCTGTGGCGGCGGTTATGAACACCTATGGAGTTAACACTTTTTACTAATTTTCTCGGCCCCCTAACATCGAGGAAGGCTGAATTTTTTATCAACTGACATTCATACTATGGGTAATCATGGAAATAAATTTGGCTTCGATATCCCTTTTCCTTTTTGATGCTATATTTTTTATGGCAATGAGTGTATTCTCTCTGGTTGGAAATTTTTGAAAACAATTCAAATATATTAGTACCAGTGTTTAAAAAAACTTATCAAATTTAGAAATTTGGAAATAACTATAAGATTGTATTTTAGCCATTTAGTATTTGCATGTTTACAACTAAAATAACCCTTAAAAGAATATATCCATATACATTCTTTAAAATAGCGGGATTTCTCTAAATACCGATTCTTGTCAGTGTAAAAATTTAAAATGTTCTTATAAAATGCCTAAAACCATAAATAGTAAGAAGTAATATCTAGTTTAAAAAAATTCTAAAATATACTATTTTTAATGCGGCCTAATTGAAAAGAAATTCCCTCAGGCTTTTATACACTTTTTAACCATTATAATGCTGAGGGCAAAGTATTCAAAAGTTTTACTGGAGTTGGATAAAACATATTTTGCCCCTGGAATAATATATGCACATGAGAATCTTGCTCCCAAGACTTCCAGAGGGGTTCATATCCAAACAATAGGGTATGTTAAGTCTCCCGTATTTAAATTCATGCTAATCGGATAAGTGTTTTCACCCGGGAAAGTTTGAAGAATACTGACTTGTGGGAGTGTTTCTAAAGTTTGGAGACGCACGGAGAAACTTTGGCAAAGGATTTCAGAGGATTTAAGTTCTATCTATAGTTTTAATTGTTTGTAGTTTGATTTGATTAGAGCAGCTTAAGTGTTCTTTACATCGAAATCTAATCCTTCCAAGCCTATGCTGTCTGCTTAGCACCTGTGTAAGAGAATTCATCTAATTAACGGGTTTCCAAAACCGGATTAGAATATTTTCTTGATTTAAAAGACTTGGAGCGACGAAGAAAGGTTTTGAAAGACTCGCAATTCGAAACTCTAGGTTAAGAACTTTTATGCTTGATTTATTTAAGGTGTGTTTTAACAAGAGTATTATTCATTATCACCTAGAGGTAAGTGTAGAGGATTATTCAGACTACATTATTAATGCTTGAGAATGTGTTTCTTAGAGATAATTACGGTTTACAGATAACTAAGACATCTTATTACGAGAAAATATTTGTTGCATTTTGTAATTAAATATTTTTGAGTGGAATAATATAAATTTTATCCGAGTTATATAACTTTCTCTTGTTCCATTTATTTAAATCGCAAGCATTGAACATTAATGTGTCATTTGAATTAGTAGCATATTTTATGTTTTTTGTCTTAACTTTGAAAAAATATAGATTATGAGTATAAATGTGAGACATAAATAAAATTTTTCTAGGATAGTATTACGTAACGAAGCACTGTTTTTCCGATCCTCAATATGCTGCTATTATTTTAGGCTCAATATTTTACTGCTCAATATTTTAGGGTTTTCATATGTATTATTTTATTGGCAAACATTTAGAATAAATAAAATTCAATATTCAAACTTAACTGCCTTAATTTTCCTGAACAAGAATTTCTAACAAAAACTTTTACTTAAAATAAACTAAGATCGTTATTTTTTAACTGATATCAAAATCTTACATCAATTAACTTTTGTAATTAAACTCTACACGATATGTTATAATTTATTCAAAGTTTATCATAATTAGATAATTAAGGTTTATACAAACCCATTTCACAACTCATAGAAGTTAAAGTGATATAATAATTTTATGGGATCACATATGCATAAAAACGTAATATCTTAACTCAAAAAATATTGCCTAAAAAGGGTTCCATTATTTATATATTTTCACTTTACAGAAAACCATATTTAATTTTTTTATAATATGATAAAAATTATAAACACTGTATCTCAATATACTTTATTTTATAGGTGTCCCAGAAACAATATTCTGAAGCCATTCCTCTGGCACGATTTTTGATCCTCCTCCACAGAGGTAATTTATCAAATTTAAAAATTTCACCAGGCACTTATTATTTAATCCAAAGTAATTAACGTGCAATCGTGGAGTTTTTATCGTCTGAGCTCTAAGAGAGCTGACATAATTATGAAACTGTTTCGTCACTTTTCTTCAAAAGAATGAGCTAATCTGAAATACAAACATTCCAGGAAGAGGGGTTCAGGAGACGACCATGGAAGCCCATGGAGAATTAATTAAATTCTCAGTTCGCGTTCATCCAATCTCTTGAAAGTAATTAAATTTACTTATGTCCCAAGCAGTCAGAAACAGATTAGAAAAGAGTAATTTTACAGTTCGGAACTCCTGTGCTGGAAAAGTTTCTTACCCCTCTTGCAGGAAAAATGTTTGTTCTGACGTAATTCATTTCACTGCTAACTTATCTTGAAAGGTTGATTCAGTTCTTAAAACGCTGCTTCAAGAATATTTCTTTGTGAGTAGACAGCAATTTGTCAGTATGCATTGCCATCATATTAAAGTCAAAGGTTTTTAACTGAATAGTTCTTTAGTTTGCTGAGAATAATGTGTTTAGTTGGAACGATTATTTTTATTTCACTGGAATAACTGAGGAAATACTTACGAGGATGTCTCGTGGAATTTCTTAAAGAGAGCACATTATATTATAATCATTTGTTGAATTTTATCTGATGTTCCTTTTAAGTAGTAATAGTCCAAGAAAGTTAAGGGTTGAGGTGGAACAAATTGTAAAAGAAAGTTTGATGGGTGATTCTTATAGGAAATTTTCCGTAGAAAACGATGGTGAAACGTATACCAAAATTAATCTCGTCCTTTAGCCAATATGGCGGATTTTCTAAAATGGCGGACAATCGTTTTTAACTTATAACTTCCTAAAAAATGTTAATAAAATTATAAATTTTGCAGTAAATGATTAGAATTTAGTAGCAAAAACAATGGGACACTGTTTTTTTCTCTTACGATTTGTCATTTATCCAATATGGCGGATTTTCCAAAATGGCGTCCACTAATGTTTATAATAAAAAAAATTATGATGATAAATTCGTAATTTTTTCAGGATATGGTAAGAATTAAGTCATAATAATATTCATATAAATTTCCTTTCCTCAATGTATCAAATATGGCGGATTTTTCAAAATGGCGGACAATCGTGTTTTACTAATATGCTAAAATTCGTTAATAAAATAAAACTTTTGCTGTAAATTATTAGAATTTATTAGCAAAAATAATGTGGAACTGTTTTTTGTCTCTTACGATAAGTCATTTATCCAATATGGCGGATTTTCCAAAATGGCGTCCACCTAATGTTTAAAATAAATTAATTATGATAATTAATTCGTAATTTTTACAGGATATGGTAAGAATTAAGTCATAATAATATTCATATCAGTTTCCTCCCCCTCAAGGTATCAAATATGGCGGATTTTTCCAAAATGGCGGCCACTTATTTAGATCCTTTTTAATTTTTAATTTTTTTTCTTAATAATTAGAAATATTAAATGTTATTTGGTAAAATATAAGCAGAATACTTATATTTTACTAAAATTTACTTGTAAATAATGTTTAAGGTAGGTATAAATTCAAAAATTACCATTTACCACTAAGTTTGAAATATGGGGCCGTCTTTTTGGAAATTATTTCTATGTATCGCAAAATCTTGGTTAATATACTATTTTATAGGTAATTTAATATATAAATACTTATGTTATGCCAAAATAAAATTTATTTATATGTAAAAACGTTAAAAATAAAAAGGCTCTAAATATGTGGCCACCATTTTGGAAAATCCGCCATATTTGATACATTGAGGGGGAGGAAACTGATATGAATATTATTTTGACTTAATTCTTACCATATCCTGTAAAAATTACGAATTAATTATCATAATTTATTTATTTTAAACATTAGGTGGACGCCATTTTGGAAAATCCGCCATATTGGATAAATGACTTATCGTAAGAGACAAAAAAAAACAGTTCCACATTATTTTTGCTACTAAATTCTAATAATTTACAGCAAAAGTTTTATTTTATTAACGAATTTTAGCATATTAGTAAAACACGATTGTCCGCCATTTTGAAAAATCCGCCATATTTGATACATTGAGGAAAGGAAATTTATATGAATATTATTATGACTTAATTCTTACCATATCCTGAAAAAATTACGAATTTATCATCATAATTTTTTTTATTACAAACATTAGTGGACGCCATTTTGGAAAATCCGCCATATTGGATAAATGACAAATCGTAAGAGAAAAAAACAGTGTCCCATTGTTTTTGCTACTAAATTCTAATCATTTACTGCAAAATTTATAATTTTATTAACATTTTTTAGGAAGTTATAAGTTAAAAACGATTGTCCGCCATTTTGGAAAATCTTCCATAGGGGAGAGTCGGGTAAGATGGAGAGGCGGCTAAGATGGTGACTTGAATGTTTCTCTTTATTTGCGATAGATGGCAGCCCCTTATTGGGATATATGCTTCAGTGTTGGCCATCTTTCAATTGAATTACATTCCTAGCGTGGAAAAATAACTGTAACTGCCGCCATTTTGTGTTTTGTTATTTCAGCGTGAACATATCTAAATTTGTCAACCTTTTCATTAGTGGATTGCGTTAAATTGGTGAGTGTTTTGGGCTTTTCTTCAATTTTATACATAATTAGTCTTCTCGATTAATGATATAATGTTGCTTTTAAGTTAAAATACGGTTAATTTTATTCTCGTTTTGTACTTTAATTTCGACATGACGTCGTCGGGTAAGATGGATATGTAAGATGGCGGGTAAGATGGTGGTCTTATTTGCTGCATGATGCACCACCTGGATCCCAAGCTGCCTGCAATCCAGAGTCCAGCTTTATAAATGCCAAAATATTTTTGGAATGGCTGAGCCATTTTAAAAAAATTGTAGGACCTTCAGCTGACAATCAGATTCTGCTGTTGATGGACAATCACGCATCACACATAACCCTAGAAGCAGTAAATTTTTGCAGGGACAACTTTATCACTCTCCTTGGTTTTCCCCCGCACACAACCCACCGGATGCAGCCATTGGACGTCAGTTATTTGCTGCATGATGCACCACCTGGATCCCAAGCTGCCTGCAATCCAGAGTCCAGCTTTATAAATGCCAAAATATTTTTGGAATGGCTGAGCCATTTTAAAAAAATTGTAGGACCTTCAGCTGACAATCAGATTCTGCTGTTGATGGACAATCACGCATCACACATAACCCTAGAAGCAGTAAATTTTTGCAGGGACAACTTTATCACTCTCCTTGGTTTTCCCCCGCACACAACCCACCGGATGCAGCCATTGGACGTCAGTTTCTTCGGTCCTTTGAAAACTGCCTACAGTAATGTGTGCAATGATTTTTTAACTATGAATCCTGGTCAAACTGTTGCTGTGAAGAATGTACCTAGCCTCTTTCACAAAGCGTATGCCAAAGCGGCTACGCTAAATAACGCAGTGAAAGGATTTGAAGCAGCGGGGATTGTTCCCCTCAATTCACAAATTTTCTCAGCTGAAGAATTTGAACCTGCTGTGACAACAGCGGCTTATGCCACATCTAGTTCCGAAATTCATGATGCCGACACCCAACCTATTGCTGGTCCATCTAATGCCCCCGATATCCTGGTACTCCCTTTAGCTCCCCCAAAGGTAAAGAAACAAAGGACTAAAGCTCCATCGCTACATGCCACAAGTTCGCCTGTAAAAGAATATTTATTAGAAAGGAAGAAGCAAAAGGAAAGAAGAGAAGCAAAAAAAGGAAAGAAAAAAACTAAGGTCGTAGAGAATAAAACTAAGGTCGTAGAGAAGAAAAAATGCTCAAAAACTTATTTTGACTATTCATCAGATTCCTCCGTATCCATACATTACATGGACGAAGATGATAACTCAGATGAAGAAGTCGATGAAGTATGCATCATATGTGATGACTTCGGAAAAAATGAACTGTGGTTCAATTGTGCAAAATGCCACAAGTGGGCTCATGCGGCTTGTACTGGACTGTCAAATTCCGAAGCAAAAAAGAAGTCTTGGATATGTGATTTTTGTTCATAATTTTTTGGAAATTCATAATTTTGGGCATAAAATAAAATATAGTTCTTATACTTGACATAACGAGTTTATTTTATTTTGTCAAATGGAATCAACTACGTAATCGCCATCTTACCCTCCACTGGTATCCATCTTACCCGCACCATCGGGTAAGATGGATACTTTGTGATGGGAGTAAAAAAAGCAAGATTAACAAAAATATAAATTGTTTACATGGCAGGGAAATAAACTGTCATTAGGCAATAGTTGTACGAAGATATTAGTACAAAAAAATTTTTTGAAATGTAGTTAGTTCTGTCTTAGAAATGTAAAAAGTCTTAGGGTCTCCAACTTACCCGACTCTCCCCTATTGGCTAAAGGACGAGGTTAATTTTGGTATACGTTTCACCATCGTTTTCTACGGAAAATTTCCTATAAGAATCACCCATCAAACTTTCTTTTACAATTTGTTCCACCTCAACCCCTTTTTTGAGCTAACTTTCTTGAACTATAAGTTGAATATAAACTCTCAAAATCCATGCATGTTGCATCATCATACATAAATTTTGTGTTTTTATTTTATCGAAATAAGAATGGAGTTCTAATGCATTAACAGAATACTGAAATATTTATGCTGATAATTTTCCATACATTTACCTTTTTATACAGTTATCCTGCTATAGATTTTTGAAACATTTATTTCATTCCTATAAAATGGTTTTATAACGATTTTAACGAAGAGAACCAAAATTAATCGGTCTCTGTTGCTTTACTTGAATGAAAAATGATAAAATAATAACGTTTACGTAATAATATTAAATAATAATAATGATAATAAATTTTCGACTATCAAAATAACGTTCAACTTATTGAACCAAGGAAAGGTAATCTTTGAATACTTATAAAATGTCTGACAAAAATCAATTCTTTTCCGAAAAACACAAAACACTACCACTTTTACACAAATGGTAGAAAGGCATGGATTTAATATCAATAGAGAAAAAACACTTTTTTACTCTCATAGAAAACCAATGCTTTAGGTCCTACACTTTAAATGTCGAGCATATCCCTTTATTCACTCCTCCTATCAAATAACTGTGATATTTTATATGTTTATTTTGTTTCTTTCCTGAGAATGAGAACGAGAATTAGAATGTTTCTTTCCTGAGAGAATTATAGGATGCGAAGTCGACCCTAATAATAATCCAATCGACCCAAGTAAGAAATAAAACGTTAACAAATATCAAATGCATAATACATTTGTGACTAACATAATTTTTGTTACTTTATCCATGTTATTGAACACGTTTACAAACTACACGTTTGAAATCCACGAATAATTCCAACCCTCTACCGATTGAATATGAAAAGTCCTTTCATTAAAACAACTTCCCCAATACTACACATCGATATACTCAACTAAAATCTATACTCGACAACACAAACCGATGTATTTTACCTCACTAACACATACAGCCATCTGGCAAAACAACTCTTCCAACCCTCAACTCATCGGATCCCCTCAAAAAGCCACACAACAATCCGAACAAACCTGTCTAGGGGGAGAACAACCCCACAAACAAAATCCCAAATCAATGCAGATAGAGAGAGACGGCAAAATAAGCTGCCCAAAAATTGCTAATCAATATGCAATACTACTACGGCGAACGCACAATCGAGTTGCCGCAATCAATGGTAAGGCCCGTTTGCAGAAATTGGATCTTCCTCTCAATGATGGACAAAACAAGTTTTAATGCGAAATGTCTCCGAATTTGACAAGTATGAATCGTTCGGTCTAGGGAGATTTAAAATCCGCGGTTTAATCAACGTTAGGTTTAATTGGGGTCCCTTTCTGCTATCCGTGCATTGATGGCTTAGTCCGTTACCGGTCTTAATTTCCCCTCGGTGAAAGGAGGGGGTATTAGGGCGATGGCCGTTTGGGGAGTTGAGCGGGCTACTCGGTGCTTTGTTGTTCCAGATAGGGAGGGTATTAAAATGGCGGTGTTGTTGTGTTTGTAGTGGAAGTGAGTGAATTCAGATTGCGATGGGGATAGTTTGCGATGTTAAGCTCTTTTAATGAAAGGGAGAGGATTACTTTTGATTGTTGGTAGTTTGTTTGGACGATTATTAGAGCATCCTTTTCAATACTTGAATCCCTTCAACTGATTCTCAATCGCTCTTTATCCTTTTCAGATCTAGCCGACCCGAATTTTCCATTGGATTAAATGAGATTCGTCCAATTTTTGTTATGCGCTGTTAATTTTGTTTACTTTTTAATAGCGTAACTTTACATATTTGGTATTAACTACTTGGTTGGGGCAATGTTTCCCCTAAGTACTATGACACGCCGGCTTTTTACGTGGAGGAGGAACGTTAGTAGTACCAGAAATGCAAATATAAACACGAACAGTTCTAAAGATCAAAATACATTTTTCAATTTGCAGTGATATAACTAAAACACTTTTAAAGATCACAATTTTAACACAAAAATTCCTCATAGTTTGTGCTAAGATGAGCCGTGTGTGTAATATGATTACAGACAAAGTGATAAAGCGGGCATTATTAATAATGCCCAAAGTGAGGTGGACAATGTGATAAATTCAAAGGCATTTATCATTGAGTAATATTTATCAATTTGCCTGAAATATGTGGTCATTACTTATAACGCCCGTAAAATATACATAAATATGATTCGTAGGTCCTGGGTATTAAGATTTGACAATTTAGTCTGATGGGGCTCACGTCACTATAAAGCCCTTGGGCAAATAACTTTGGTGACCCCAGCACTAACATATTGATTTTGTTTCATTCAATCTATTGGACCACCCTCTTTATAGGTAAAACTCGGTTAACTAATATTATGAAAGTTCCATCTCAAAAAACAAAATCTAAACCCCACCCAAACATCAAATTTGGGGTGAAAAGTGCAATTTTAGTTTCAAAATTGCAATCGCCCGCTATAAAAAATATTTAAGAACCAAAAGATAGACTTACTTTGCAAATAATTTATTAGCTTTGACAGCTATAAATTAAGTTTGTTTGCACAAACTTAAGGATCAAAATAATATACAAGATATTTTTATACTAACAACTATGTGAATGTGTTCGAATATCTCAATTTGCACTAACGACAACGTAACATGACGGATCCCTCGTTCGATGTTTTTTTTTGCTCAAGTGAATAAAAATATTTTTTAAGTGGACTCAGTACCTCCAAATCGGTCAAAATATCAAGTTAAGGATTTTGCTCTCAAATCGATGTTTATACTCATAAATTGATTCTGCAAATTTCATATTGATACACGGAGGATTCTAAGCACAAACAATTTCCAATTATTATTGAGCAGAGAGACCACGTAGTTTTTTAAATAAATATTTCTCAAAACTACTTTTTTAGCATTTAAAACCATAAGGCTTTTTTCTACTGGACTATTTAACTTGAAACTCTGCATATATATTAACCATAGTGTTTTAATAAAACTATGAATTCCAATTAGGGATTCAGAGTATACTATAAGGTCCTAAAATGAAAAATGTGTTTATTTTTATGATATTTTGGAGGTGTTTGGAGAGAAACATTTTTTTATAAAAACTATTACAAGTATCAAAAATGTAAATTCATAGTTCCATGGACAATAACTTAGATTATGTTGGGGTAAAAACTCATACCAAAATTATCATAATTAAAGAAGGAGTAGAGTTTTAAAACTTGGTTAAAATTTTTGAAAAATTCAAAATTTCTTAAAAACTGCTTTTTAAAAAGTAGATTTTTTGCTTGGATTATGTTTGAATCGTCATTACAAGTGTTTTGAAGTTAAAAAACTTCAAAAAAATTTGTAAATTAAAGAAATAAAATTTGGGTATTGAGTCCCCTTAAATATTCCAATGTAACTACAAAGTAACCTTAAGTGTAAAGTAACCGTGAACAGGTGGCTCATTTGGTAATGTAGGATGGTACGACCGTATCTTGTACTGATACACAAATGCATCCACTGAACTATTCACTTATATGCATTCATGAACAAATAATAGCTTAATTTAATATTTAATTTGTTTAAGCAAACTTTGGAGCTTCAGAGCGGGGTCTAAATATTATTATTATTATTTACGTTATTTTTATCTTTAAATTCTAACTGTTAGGCATATTTTTAAAATTTAACACTTCCGCTACAGAGTTGACTCATAAAGACTTACCATAATAAGGGGTGGTGATGAAAATGTCACCAAACATTGATATCCATTCCATCTTAATATCAAACACTACCAACAATCTCCGTTCGGGAAAACTTCGGGAATCAAAATCGTTGGCTTTCAGATCGTTGAAAAAGCTCCTTTGATTGTTTTTTATCTTTCCAGCTCGATGATGTCAGCACTTATGAACCAAGCTAATGAGCTTCTCCAACGATCCGAACTCCAAGGATCGGGATTCCCGAAGTTTGCCGAACGGAGATAGTAGTGTTTGATAAGTTGATGAATTGTTTTTGAGTTTTATAGTTGTGTTTTTAAATTATAATAAGCTGATAACACTAAATTAGAAGTAAAAACCCAGTCACAGTCAAATAAATATAATCCCTAAAAACATATTTAATTTTACTTCATGAAATAGTTTTTATCTATATATAACACTACGTATTTTTATCACTTTTTACAATTAAAAACCATTAATTTCCACACACACACAAGTGAGCCTTTATTTCGAAATATATATTTCTCACATGTATATTTATCACAGACGTATGATCACACAAAATGCGTTCTCTTGAAAAAATTACAAGGCCCGGGGGAAAATCTTCTTTCTTGTCAAACTTAAAAAATATCTTTCGGACACACAGAATCTTTGTACCGGTGATGAATGAAATCACAGCGCTGAGGGAATCATATCGAATGTGGTTGCTTGGCCCGCCTTCTCTGGAAGATTTGATTAGAAAATTAAATATATACAGAATGGTGGTCATAAAATAACGATCCTACTTTAAAATTATCTACAGACGAAACTATTGGTAAAAATCAGATATTTTATAGAGGGGATTTTAAGGGAATGGGATTTTTTACAGTAAAAATACTAGTACCTAAAACTTTTATATTCATTGAGGGCACTTCATCTAAACGTATGCTTTGGTTTTCGTTCATCATAAGTCTAAAATGTAAATGTTTATATTTAAACTACCTAACTTAACTTAGAAAAATAATTAAACCATCCCAAAGAAAGTACGCAATCTTGATGAACAAAGGGATAGTTTAATTTCTTTTATCGTAAGTGTCTGATTTGAAAGTTTGAATTAACATTTCCTTTCAGTCTTATGGTGACGGTCCGAAACTCAAAGCAAAAAATTAGATATATTGATTAATTTACAATTTTTTTGCTTTAACCCTTAATGTCCCGACGGGACTTGTAAGTTCCATTTCCCAATGTTCCAAATTCGTCCAATTTTTGTCATGTAAGGCCAAATTTAGTTTACTTATAGTTGCAATTACGTAAACTTGACATATTTTGGATGAGGATGAGGAAAATAATTTGGGCATAAAGGGTTAAAATAATTCCTATCCCTTCAAAATGCCCTCTTTAAAGTTTAATTTTTATCAATAGTTTTGTCTGTATAATATTTTAAAATAGGGTCGTTACTTTATGACCCTTTACGTAAGTCTTTTAATAAAATTTAAAACTACTTGAAATACTTTAGAAAATTTACATTGTTCTTGTAATATGTTAAATTATAAAAATATATTTATCAATTAGTAGTATACGTTGCCCTTTGCCTTTAATGATGAACCTGGATATTTTTTTCATTCATATGTATAACACTAAGTACGGAAAATATATGTAAAGCCAATCCATTTATAACTCCAAGTAAAATTTTTGTAACGCATCAACTTTCATCGCAATAAATCAAAAAGGTAATTTTCTTCAAATATTTTATAATCACTTATCAAAATTTAAACTAATAAAGTTTTTATTACTTACGTACATCTAAAAGGATTCTGAAATTTCCCATAGTTATATAGAATTTCAATGACATATAGCACTGGAAATACCTGTAACAAATTAGAAACATTATTAATAATTGCATGTGACAATTTTTCAAGAAAATTTTCGTCTTTTTAAGGTACAGAATTGCTTTAAATCTTTAGTAAAAGGGGGTTAGGTATAGTAATTTATGTAGAAATTTTCAATTCTAAGTTTCAAAAGTAAAATATCACGTAAATTCATGCATTTGTTACGGGAAATGTGATAAATAGAGCATTATTAATAATGACCGAAGTAGAGGAGGTCAATGTGATAAATTCAATGGTCTTTATCAGTGAAATTTACCACTTTGTCCTCTGGGCATTATTAATATTGCCCAATTAATCACTTTGCCTGTAACACATGTTCATTTTAAACCTTAATTTTTGCAATTATGAATACTTTTAAAAGTTAAAAAAATTTAATTAATATGTCTTACTTAAAAGGGTTTCCCGAAGAAACTTGATAAATATTTTTGAGTAAATATGTTAATTTTTGAAATCGAAATATATAGAAAATTTGAAAAAGAATGTGTTTTGAAGTCGGGTCACTAATGGCCACTATACTTTCCCACTAGTAAAATTGAGAAAAAAAACCTTTAATTTTTTAAAACGCATTGCAAATATATGTACATTATTTCTGTTACTAAGGCTATTACAAAATATTTGCATTGAATATTTGTTATTTTATCAAAAGACCAAAGAGTTCCTGGAAATCCCTTTCCTGAAAATCCAATACTGATTTCATGCATTATAAATTAAAACTTAAACGATGTTTCCCATTTTTGAATAGAACGGATTTATGTGTTCGGATCGGAGTTAAGTGTGAAAAATTATCTTAACGTTGAATTTACCAACATTTCGCCATCACCAATACCCATTATTTTATAAATTTCTAAGTAATCATGAAAATAAACCCACTCCTTTTCTTTACATTGTAAATATAAGTTATAGCTATGAAGGTGCGTTTCCCTTAATTTGTTTAGTCATAGTTTAAGATTAATTTTCCCCGAACTCGAATAAAGCTTTAAGCGTTTTGAATTTCATGAAAATCTTCCAAAAGTTAAATTTTTAACAATGTATGCATCACTATGTACCTCAATACAATTTTAAACTCTATGAATATATTTATTACCCTGGTTTAATCTACAGGGTGATTCTGAAATGGTGCGACAAACTGGGTAGGGTAGGTAGAGTACATCAAGACGAACAAGAATTGGCATAGAAAGGGGGGTCGCAGTTACACCGTTAAAGAGCTAGGACCTAATGTAGTGCGAGAGCGTTACAAAAGGACGTTTTGCCAAGGCCCGTTTAACGATAAAAAACATAATTAAATGAAAAAATTTATTGCATGAGGTACAGCAGTATCCGTACTACATACATCATAAATTTGATAGAAATTGGACCACTTGCTAAACCGTAGAATGAGTTTTAAAACATGCAATATTAATCTTTTAGCCAAAGAATGGAGTTCCTTTAAATTAGTGTAATGGTATTTAGAAAAATGATGATCGGGGAAGGAATTTTCAATGATCATACAGTTTCAATGATCAATGTATGATCATTGAAAATTCCTTCCTCGATCATCATTTTTATAAATACCATTAAGGGAACTCCATTCTTTGGCTAGAAGATTAATACTGCGCGTTTTAAAACTCACCCCACGGTTTAGCAAGAGGTCTAATTTCTAACAAATTTATGGTGTAAGTAGTACGGATACTGTTGTACCTCATGCAATAAATTTTTTCATTCAATTGTGTTTTTTTCGTTAAACGGGCCTTGGCAAAGCGTCCTTTTGTAACGCTCTCGCACTACATTAAGTCCTAGTTCTTTAACGGTGTAACTGCGACCCCCCTTTCTATACCAATTCTTGTTCGTCTTGATGTACTCTACCTACCCTACCCAGTTTGTCGCACCATTTCAGAATCACCCTGTATACTAACCTATTTCACTATGTAGCAATATAAAGATAATAGTTTTATAAAAGGGTGTTGATTTTTATACCATTTGTATATTAACCTTCCTACCCTCTTGAAAAAATAGTCACATATTCCCCTCGTGGGGTCTCTGAGGACCCCATGCGTAAAACATGCCTATGACTCTAATAAAGGTTAAAAATTCCTTAAATGGAGAAGAATTGTCATTTTTTATTTCTAGAAAGATGCTTCAGAATAATTTATCCAATTTTTTTTGGTATTTTTCTCATTTTTTTTCGTCTTATTACGGCTTAATTGGGTTTCTTTTGATACACGTTTTTTATAACATCTGGACCTTCAAACAAGAATTAAATTACAGAAATGAACTACATTGAAGTTGTTTTACTTAAAATATTTATAATCACACTGTTTAAAGCATACTAGTTGATATACCCGGTCTTGCACGGGTAGAATTTAGTAGTTTATTTTAAACGATTTATGAAGCTGCATATATTCTCTATTCTGCATTATCAGCTACCTGTCACCCCAGATTAATTTATTTAGTATTATGAAACATGTAAAGTTTGGATTCTTCTTTTTAAAATTGAAATAATACAAAAAAAAATGATCGGTTCAGATTTCTTAGTGAAATCAGTATCTCGCTTGCTTATGTAAGTTTTAACATAAAATTGGTTTTTTTCTTGATAATTCTTCGAAATCACATTCTGGACTTCCGTAAACACTCATAAATATTTGAAAGCATTCTTATTTTTCAAAGAAGACTGAATATAAAAACCTATTTACAATCAACCATGAATTTATATTGTTTTTGTAAAGAATGTGTTCAACAGGAAGTAATGGCGACAGTTGTCTGAGTTTCTTTTGCTGCAACTGTTAGATACTCAAAAGATTTCTATAAATAGCATATTTTTCTTAGAATGTGAATAAAAAATTTAAGAAATAGCGAGTGATTCAATGTATTTAGCCGCAATCTTCTTTTTGTAAAAAAAATGACAATTTCTACGAAAATATCTTTCTAATATTTCTCCAAACGTTCTAAACAAACATGCAAACCTTTTTTTATCTATAATACAACAAAAAATAAAATACTAAACTTTATTTGATACTATTTTACCGCCATTCATGGCTGGGGTCTCAGAAGACCCCAGAGGGGGAATATGTGACTATTTCTCCCAAGACACTTAAAAATGGAATAATAACTCCAAAATTTTTACCCATTGTAAAACTTTGCGTAATTAAGGAATAGTAGCATCGGAAATTGTCAAAACAAAAATGCATGGGAGATATCAAGCGTCAAAGTGCGTCTGGGGTCGAAAAAGACCCCAAAGGGTAGGAAGGTTAAGTGATGTTTTTAGAAAGTAAAGAATTGGGATTATAGTCTGGAAAACTTTTCCAATTTAACGTTGTCAATTTAATTAACTAAAAATTATAATGTTAATGATAATTGTTTTCTTGTTCAACACCAGTTCTGTACAACAAGAAATACATTATCCGCGATATATACGTACTGTAAATATTGGAATCTATAAATTCCGTTACCTATCCCGTCAAAAATGTTCCATCCGTTTTGTACGCCAAATATTAAACATTCATTTTACCCAAATTGTATAAAAAACCTCTTTTATACCCAACTAACTTTTAGAGTTTTAGGAATACTGAATAGACCCGAATATCTTATACGAAACCGGCTTTAGAAGCGAGTCTTACCCAACGCCATTGCTATCATTATTATTACGACCCAAATTGATCCAGTCACGAACCCATCATCCCAGACCCCTTTCGATGACACGGACCATCCCCCGTAAAATAACAATCACCCCCAAGGCTTTACGACCCAAACAATCCATCCGCAAACCCACCTTGCAATAACAAAGCTGCTGCCGCTGACGATCCCAACAGATGCAGCCCCAGCGATAGAGTTTTATGCCCCCAACATTTACGACAGGCCCGAAGTCGTCCTGGCAGGATCAAAGATGTAGCTGAGGTTGTAGACCGACGCCAAGAGCGCTTGCATGGGCGCTGCCTCCAGGATGATCTGCGGGAGAAATGAATCGATTTTTATTATGGATCGAGTCTAAATAAATCGTGCATTGAGGTTTATTTTGGGAATGGCCGATAAATTCGATTCGATGAGTGAGTGAATGGAGTTTATTATTGTGAGAGAGATCAAGTCTGACAAAAGCGTTTGCTGAGTGGGGATTCGGCGACGAATGTTTGAGATGGGGAATGGATGAAAGGGAAATAGCTAGTGTTTGGGGTTGTATCAGTAATCGTTTGGTAAATGTGAGGGAACTGCCGTTGGATTTTGATGTGAAGTGGAATAACATGCAGTATTCATGAAATGGGTATTTCAATATCGAGGTGAAGAATATTTTAGGAAGAATGTTTGTATAGTAGTTATGAGAGTTTTAGAATAAAAAGTGTGCTATACTCGTATTGTGAACATCAAATATTTTTGTGCATCAGTTCAAAGCTATATTCAATGTTCTTAATTTTTTTCAGAGTTTTTTTGTTTATTGCATTTAAATAGTTTTTTTTAAGCTTAATGCATATGCGTATTTTATTCTTCAAGTGTGAAAATGTAAAATACATCTTATATTTATACTTTTATCTTAAGTAAATAACATTTTCATTTAAAATGAAATTTCCAGTATGGTAACGGTAAGGCCATCAAATACCGCTATCCTAAACCTTGAATATAATTTATTTTGCGTAACATTGAACCCTTTTAAATGGAACAACTTAGGAAGTAAACTTTGGATCTAAAGAAAATAATTTCCAACTGTGGGATATTATGCAGATTTTCAATGAATATTCACTTAGTGAAACATCACCCATACTACCTATTAAAATTCATTCCCCCATTGATGTTATCCATTACGAAAGTATCAAAATCTATTCGTGCTCTGTTTAAAAGAAAACATTCCATAACATAATAAAGATTTGGGAATAGTTTTCAACTCAATTTAAGTAATCAAAAATTTGCAAACTGTTTCTCGTCATATATAATAAATAGTCTGGCACATTAAATATACAAATGCTTGTTTTAAAATTTATTCTTTCTAGATTCTACATGTTTATTGCCTTTCATTTAAGCTTCATAATACTCAATTTAAGCTTATCTATATGTTACATATACCCGGAGAAAAACTATGCTATATTACATTTATATCTGAATGTGTTTACTTTAAAATGTATGCACATAAAACTAATTTTGAATTTTCCAGACGCAATAAAAGTGTAAAATTGCAAGTCTAAATTTAATGGATGAAAATGCCATTGGCTAGATAATTTTTTTAGCATAACATCCATGATTTATAATCTGTTTTATCTATAAACCAATAACTTGTTCTTAGTCAAGTAACGAGTTTCATATTTCTTTCATTTTTTTGACATCCAATAACGTTAAAAGGGTTTGTTTGGCTGAGTGAAATTGAAAACACTAACTATAAATGCATTAATTAACGTTAAGTTAAATAAAACTTTCACAAATTGCTTTGCATATTACTGTCTCTAGCATAATCAGTACTCCCAAATGCAGTGCATAATTATCTGTGTAAACATAGATCCCTTGCCTTTGCATTTTTGAAATTCATTTAGTTTCAAATCATTCAATTCAGCATTCACCATTCAGACTAATGACGTGAGCACATAAGCTGTTTAGAATGAGTATGGCTTAAGTCAACAAACGTAGATTTGTGTTACAGATGATCTTCTGGTATTTTGGTTCATGAGTTTATACCGACTGTATACCGACCAAACACTATAACCGACCGAATACAGTTTATCCTCATTGTATCTGACTTTGAGATATCTCGAAAATCCTTTAACTTGGAAAAATATTTTCCCCTCAAAATTAACCTACCGGACCCTGTTTAACTGAACCCAAAAGCGAGATAACATTTTTCTGATGTTATTAGAGTTTAATTAAAAAGTGTCACAAAAAATTAATCTTGATTTGGCTTCTAGAAACAAAATGGTGCGAACACATGCTCCCACAGAGTACAATGGGGTGGCTATTTCTTTACATGGAATCCTAAGGATACATTTAGAGTGAAGTTGAACACTTTATTTATTGATTAATGTAACTGTGACTTTTACAATGTGTCCTTTTCCTCTTATTACCTTAATTTTTTAAACTTTTTAATTACTACCTTGCAATATATTTATTTATTCTTGATTACTAAGCTATATCCAGTCAATGTGTTTTGTAACCATTTTCTCTGATTATAGAATCCTAGGAGTAAATACCAGAATGTATCTTAAACATTAAACAATTATCATTAATAATTGATGTATTCAAATTATTACATATCTATATATTTTTTTAGATTCCTCATTGTTTCAATTGATTTTTTGTAGTAACACCTTTTAATATCTCTAAAACTCCCTACCTCGATTTTTTTTGTTGTTGTTGTTGTTTCTAATGCCACTTGGAATATCCAAGCTCCATCCGCAGTGCTCGATTTTTGTTCTTTGTCCTATTTGATTTCGAGATATCGATGTCATAATGTATTAAAAACTTTTGATTTAAAATGTTCGAACACAACATAAAGGTATAAAAAAACAAATATTGTTATCTCAAATTTTGTAAATGGGAACTTACGCCATTTTCCTTCCGAGCATATCTCATAATGATCCCGAATGGTAAAATAATCACATTTTACAAACAAAACGCAAACCGGAAAACCGGGAGACGGCAAGAGTAATTGGGAAATCATTCATGTCAAATACATTATTATTCCGGAATGCCATCAAATATTTATTCGGGGAAACGCGACTGGGGATGACTTAATTAAATCAAAAAATTACCCGACAGAAAAAAAATCAGAAAATAATTAGCTTCGAAAAAATTAAGTAGCATAGTTGTCTTTTATCTTTTGTATTGATTTTCAGTGAAATACAAGACGAGGGAAGGGAAAATTGATTTCTTGGCGTACCGTAGTGCATTAACAAAGCATTCCGTCTTGCATAATGACGTGCAGTTAGATACGCGTAACTTAAAGTGATTGAATGGGGTTTTTTCAATCTTGTTATATTTTTGCATCAGTTAGTTTTGTTCTTTGAAGGTTATTTTTATCGATATTGTGGATGTTGTGTGCCAAGTTGATTAACGTGCGTCATCAATGGAAATTCATACTTAAAAAGAATATTGCTTTTGATGAACCTGGGAACATTAGTAATGAAATAACCTTTTAGAAAAATTATTAAGTATTACAAATATATGAGTTTAGAAGAATAGGACATTTTTTCCAAGATCAATATTTTTTTTAATACTAGGATTAAGCCAAGTACATTTTTAAAACGTGAAAAAAACTTGTATCATCATAAATTATAGCGTCTAACGGTCGTTGTGATTGGATGCATAATTAGCTGTTCGACAGTAGTACTTGCTTTGTAACTGCAACCTCCTCCGTATTAAAAAAATTAAAATTAATAATTTTTTTTAGAGATTATAATCGAATATTGCCCATCTTCAAAAGAATCCGAATAGTTTGATACCAAAAATGTGTTATACGGATCAATAATTAAAAATTTTTCTCTGGAAACCATTCACCAAAAACTTTTTTTAGAATAGAGAGAAGATATTACGCTGAAAACGTGCAAATATCATGTTCTTGTTTTTCATAAACTTTTTACGTAAATCTGATAAGATGTCATTATTTTTTTAAGTCGCAGTTTTCTCAATAACTACGCGTATTAGAGATTGCTAATTCCACGTGTGAACCACACTACAAATTAGTTAAATTTGAATCTTGAAATAACCATTAAAGGATTATTATTCGATTAAGTTAGATCTACCTTCGGTTTTCCTTTTGCTTATGTTTGGTTTACATTTGTATAAAAGCTAATTTTCATTTATTTTATTATAGATTTTCTTTTTTGGGCAATCTCAGTTGTAACTCGCACTACAGGGAAGGGTAGTGTGAGTTGTAAATGTACTCGGAAAGAATCTTTTACATTTGGGCTGCTTGAGTTGGGTACCCCCGTGGCCACCTCAATTCACATGTTGCATTGTATAACATTTTAAACCTTCCATAACCTTTTTTAACCCTCTCCCATTGGATCCAATAGTAATCTCGGGCGACTCAGGTTTGAAAAGGTTAAAAAGAAGCATACTGATATCACAATATTGTTTGTCTGCTTCAAGTTGAGCTCTGGCTATGGCTAGTTTACCAGGAGCGGTAGTACGGTTTCGAATGATAAATCGTAAATTTCGAGATCACGATCATGAAAAATCATAAATTTGTTTTTTATGACTTAGGTAAATAACTTAAAGTATTCTTAGATCATAAAAACAAAAATTAAAAAAAAACTTATGACCGCTCATGTGAACTAGCGATGGTTATACTCATCTCACAACAGAATTACAAATCTCACCTCACTGAGCGCTATCCAGTGGTCGACCTCCTCCTCGATATGTATTCTCAGGACGGTGACGGGGCCGACGGTGGGGATGATGGACCCCTCGGCCACCCCCGATGTGTCCGAGAACCCCCCTACCACCAGGAAGCGGTCGGAGGTGTTGGGGTAGGGGATGAGCTCCGGGATCTTGGGGGTGACGGCGGGAAGCACCTGCACCGACGCGTTCACCAGGATGTCTTCGGGGTGGTCCACGCAACCGCTTTTGAAAAAGTACCTGGAACAACGATGCTATTATAACAGTAGAATAGAAATTTGGCGGGGTGTTTTATTGACAATACTGGTAAAAAACTACTTAGACCCTATATCTCCGGAACGGCTTGTGATATAAAGGCAAATAAGGTATCATTTTTCATGATTTGAAGTATTCTATATACAGAAAAATTTTCAAGTTCTTAGGGGGTCGTCTTCATATTAAACGAAGCACAAAATTTCGTTTTTCCTATGGGTGACATCAAAGATTATTCCTGATTCTGAAAGAACACTATTTAAAACCCCTCAAAACGAATTTTCATGTCATTTGGTCCCAAAATAAAGCCAAAAGTGGGGGTTGAAGTTCGTCGAAATATCGTTATTTACGTTGAATTCTCAATTTTGATCCTTACAACCATCAACCCCGCAGGATCAAAATATAGAGTTCAACGTAAAAAACAAGATTTCACCGTAAATTCGACGAACTTCAACCCCCACTCCTTGCTTTATTTGGGGACCAAATGACATGAAAATTGGTTTTGGGGGTTTTACGGGGTGCTCTTTCAGAATCGGGAATAATCTTTCATGTCGCCTATAGGAAAAACGAATTTTGGAGCTTGGTTTCATATGAAGACGACCCCCTAAGAACTTGAATTTTTTTTGTATGTAGAATACTTCAAATCATGAAAAATGATACTTTATTTGTCTTTATATCACAAGCCGTTCCAGAGATATAGGGTCTGAGTATTTTTTTACCAGTATTGTACAAGAAAGATATCATAGCAAGGGGACTCAGTATACCGAAATGCAGTCGGGTAGATGTAGTCAAATTTTAATATTTTGCATTAAAAATAAAGTTGATACCTTGATACAGCCATCAGCGTCGGTGATAAATTATATTGGTCAAAGAAGGACAATTAGAGTCAGCAAAAAACAATTTTTTTTCTTTTTAGTAAAGAAAATGATTATTAAAAAACTTGGGTAATACATTAAATACAATGTTTTCATTTCCTTATAGACCCTGACTTTATCCCTATCGACTAAAGAAATAATAATGTCAAATGGCTACAACGCTTATTAAAAATAAAATACAAATTTCACGAAAAAATAAGATTTTATTGATGTAGGTTGCATGTTGATCTTAGTTACTCAAATACATTTCCTATAAATACTTCCCCAGATAAAAATCCTTTGAAAGTATAAATAACCAACTAAAAGTTGTGAATAACAAAACACATCAATAGGAATGAAGGTAAATAGTGTTAAATTTACTGAGTGATATATCGGGGAAAATGTTCTCTCAGAACATCCTTTATAAATGTAATCAGATTAAATAGGAAGACGAAAGAATAAATTTAGCATCTTTAAAAGTTAAAAGCTTTTGATTTCAATACCATTAAGGTCGCCATCATTTCAATGTTGCTCTTCTTAAAGTAAAACAAACCTGAACATGGATATAAATGTTAAAACCTTTTATTGCAAATGCCTCGAAATATGCATAAAAATATTGCATTCAAAAGTTCTTTCCTCATTAATATGATTATAGATTAGAACATTCATCACATACATTACAAGGGATTAAATCCTAATAAGATTAATAAGAAAAACGTCCATTTTCAAGGTGCAATATTTTTAAATATTTCCTCCCCAACTTTTCCAACAAAGAATATTCGGAGAAAGGAATAGTAAATCAGAGACGATCATATTCCGTTTCAGCATTCTTCAAATAGCTCATACTTCCTCCCAAAACTCCGAAAAATATTCCCAGAATTCCCCACCGAAATATAATCTCTGGCGGTATCCAATTACGACGAAGTTGCATGGCGGCCATCGTAATCCTTTAAATCGCTTAGGAATCGTTTTCCGCAGTTGGAAGTCGCGAATGATCAATCTTAATAATAAATCTTGTAAAAGGGATTACGCAGCTTTCTGGGAGGAACGTTTCTTAAACTAAATTAGTAGTTAAAGACGTGCGACGAGAAATTGTCGAGATTCCCAAATGCCTGTTGCAGCAGTCCTAATGGTTAAATGCTTTAAGGAAGGAACATTGGGAGAAGGAAAATTGAGGCTTGTCTCTTTTGCGTTTGCCGGGAATCGTAAGATAATGGGTACTGTCGCGTCGTCGTACTGTTTTAAGGAGTTAAGAATTTTCTACGGTTGCCGTTAATGAGAATCGATGATAGATTAATCACGCATTCGTAAGTTTAAGTTATTTTGGAGGGATAATTTACTTGGTGGGAACAAGTGAGGTAGTTTGATCAGGGTGGAATTGTTTTGAATCATATATGATTTGTACCTTTTGCGGATTCTTAATTCTTAAAAATAATTGAAAAGAAAATAGTTAACACATTTTAATTATAGTTATAAAAGCTCTAAATTAAAACAATGATTGCTAATTAGGTCTATACATTTCCATAAGAAAGGTAAACTTCAGTTTTCAGTTATAAAAATTTGCAAGCTCCTTCACACTAAAGCCCTGGATGAAGCTACGTTACTTTCCTATCCTGGAAGCTTTGTTATCCCGGGCTTTACTTCACACAACTTTGGTAGCATTCAGACGTATTTAAAAGTTTTTCGAGTTAAATAATAATAACAATAAATTGCATAAAAGAACAGTTTTAACTTATTCAATCAATTAATGGGTAACTTTTAGACGAGTTTTTAATTTTAAAAGTGCTTTTATGTGCGACAATAGAGGAGTTAACCCGGCGTTACTCGCGTCGGGCCTCCGAGGCCCGATTTCTATGTTATTCACCCATAGACAAAATTAGCGCGAGTAACGCCGGGTTAAACATTGAAATAAAGCTTCGTATAAAGTATTCAACATGAATGATTATCCTAATAAAATGATGAAAACATCGTTAAGAGTTTATTCTTAACTGATGGGATATAATTCAAACCGGTATTAATAAATTATACGTAGTAGAAACTTCATTGATCGTTGCTTCACTCATTTTGAGCGTTAGCATGAAACTATAATACCTACTAGCGTAATGCAGGATAATAAACCAAGTACAGGATATTTAAGGTAAATCAATGACATAAAATAATTTCAAATGGGAAATGCAATCAGAAAAACAACGAAAATTCACATCTCCTCTTGTTTAAAGACAAAGACATGGGAACTGTAGTGACACAGATACTTTCGGTGTTTTTTAAAGAAGTTCAATTTATCAATATTCAGTTTATCAATATCAATGTTTTTCATAAAGCAATATTTTTCATATTAAATACTACAAGTAGATTAGACCTTACACAACTTTAACGGAAATTTATAAACGCACATACTTACTTGAATAATTATTACACTACCCATTTCATAATTAAGATTGGGTATAACTAATTACGAAGCTAACGGAAAGAAACCGGGCATTACAAATTCCCACGATTCGCCCCATCATAATCTTGGCTGCTTCACAGAAAACGGCAGATAACGAACTTCATACCCCAAGATGAAGGAACCGCAACAGCCTCCTTGACTCATAAATCAATCCTTCCTCAGACATAAATCAGTTGTAAATCCAATTACGTTAAGGAGAATTTGCTAAAGACAGATTAAGGATCAACTGAGGGGACTACGGCAAAGCTTTATTGGATGATAAATGAGGATGATTAGTCATCTGTGAATCTTTAATCACAAAGCAAGGCCCCATACCCCATGGTCCGGAAGAATATGCGGGAAGCTGTATCAAACACTCAGATTGTTTGTCAGGGCTTTTCTGAGAATATTAAATGCCAGGCTTGCTGCTCTGATTCTCTCTCTCTGTGTTCAATTATTTATTTAGTAAGGAAGGCCTGCATGGCATTGTTGTCTTAGACTTGGAACTAGTATTTGTTTTGGGGTTCTCCTCTCGTGGGAGATTCTGTGATATTTATTTAGATAGTTGCGCAGAAAAGTTGGTTTTCGTTAACTAAGTTCCTTTTCCTTAGTAACTAGTAAATGTAGAAATATTTTAACGAGTGATGATGAGTAAAGCGTAAAGTAACAATGAATTGTATTAAGAAATATATTTGAAGATTGAATGAATATTCAAAGAAATGTTTGAGTTAACCACACTATTAACAACAAATCTATACAGCAAAAGTAAATGAGTTTACTTGATCCATTCCGAATACTAAGATAAAATGTGAGCTAGACACTGAAACAAAAACATTATTTTCGCAATTCGAATCTACAAAGCTTGAAGAAAAAAGCACTGAAAAACTTCTCTCGTATCGAAATAATCCTTATTTTTCTGTCGAAATTTGTATGGAGTGATACCTTCTTTATTTTTCTGTATGGTTAAACGTTTTACATTTCATTTTCTTCACTTTTCATAGTTGGAAAGTGTCAGTTTCTTAAAAATCAATTTCAGCAATGTGCGAAAAAATAACTTTTTTAAAAATTAGAAACTCAATTTTTAAATCCTTTAAAAAAGTTATCTTCGGCCTCGGGGAGTTAATGCGAGATTGTTTCTGACTTTTTAAAAGTTTACCTTGCTAATGGACTACTGATTTGTTTTTGATTACCGACGGGCTGATGATAGGGTTTTAGCAACAACAGCAAGTTAAAGGGTGGTTTAACGAAAGCTGCAATGTTAGTGAAACGGAGATTAATATTTTCGAAGAGAACCCGTTTTTTTAATTAGTGACAATATATATACTAGTTAAAATTGTCATTAGATTAAAACATCAATGAAACAAAACGTATAGAAAATTTTCAGAAATTGCAAAAATAACAGGTTTAGCCTTTCTTTTTTTGTTGAAATGTAATTTCACAATGCGAAATTGATTTCATTTTCATGCTATGTGCCTGTTTCCTGATTCCCTTTTTCCATTTCAACAGTCATATTGAAAATTCTAGATGAATAATAATTTAGATTCTTAAATAAATTTAGCAGTTAGGATGCTACAATGGTTTTTGGTTGAATTTTGAAAAAAATACTCAGGGAAATATTTTTTAACATATTTTTCCCTCTATTATCCTTATTAAAAATTAATACTTATATTTTAAGAATAATTTATTATTTTTAAACGGTAATATTTTTAAGCTAAAATTCATAAAATCATTCTAAGTAATAATAATCTAAAATTCATTCAGTTAGCCCTCATTTAAGAATAAAAAGTTCAAAATATATTTTTGCATTTTTTTCAGAATATGGAGAATACTAAATAAGAATTGGTATAACTAAATATATTCCCTTAGGTCTTATTCATCCACCTGTAACTTCCATTAATATCATATTGCCCCATCAACACAAAAGTCACAGTCCTGTCACCATAACGTCACTGTCGGTCACACTTGTTACAAATATAACAGTGACCGAAACTCGACTCATATTGGAAGTCATACAGCGACCAGTATTGGGTGAAAACTCTGTGTTGTCACAGGAAAGTCTTCGTAGGTTCTATCAGAACTACTTTTTCAGCGACATCCAGTGAAGTCAAAAAGTGGTCACAAATTTCGTTCCCGAATTCCGGATATTCGTCCGTCACAACTACTTCCCAGTTACACTCATGCCTCTAATATGACCCTCACAAAGGAGTCACAATTCGGTTACCTGGTTATTAGGGTGGTGAAACAGAAACACCTTATAACTCCTTTAAATCCGAAGAAACCAATGGACGCCTTACCTTTCTATTAAAACTGGAGGTGAGAAGTGAAAAGTTATGTTATCTCCTTTCAAAGGCATGAAAGACCAAAAGTAAGTTTCTCCCTTGTAAGCTTTCGTCAGAGTGTGTTCCCCGTACGCTTTCAATGAAGTTCGAAGCACGGCCGATGGGTTGCGGACAGGATACCGGGAGAGAGTTTTTCCGAACTGTTTATCCTGGAAAGGGATTGATAAACAAATGCAACAATAAAACAATGAATTCAGTAATTTCGAAAAAATGGCTGGTCGTTGAAGACTAGTTTATGAAATGCATAAAGGGAATTCTGAAGATTTTTAGCAAGTTTCTTAGTGGTAAAATTGTTTCGATTTAACCACTAAGTTATAATAACTAGCAAGGCAAACTCAGCGTGCCAAAATTATACTCTTTTCATTTAGAATAAGCGCCTGAAAAATGGTGTTTTCTCTCGCCAAAAGCGTAACCATAGCTACGCTCTTCACGCAGCCTCGGAGACTGATTGGTTGGTTGTATTTTTCTACTGCAGTTGAGGCTGGCTAGAAAATCCAAGGAGCATCTTTGGGAGCGTTTTATATTTTACCAGTTTACGAAAGTCGGGTGGGAAAAAAGTAGTGAGTCGTTGCATTTGACGTTGATAGTTGCCATGGTTACATGTTTATTTATTTGATGAAATATATCACAAAAGCTAACTTAAGCTCTGTAAACTTTAAAAATTATGCTTTATAGAGAATGAATACTTCACAAAATACTGTTCCCGAAATACGATCCTGAAAAAATACTGTCTCGAAAAATACTAGCACTATCCTGCAATCCATCTCTAAACGAGCGTATAAGAGACTCGGAAGGATTACATTAAATGAATGAGATCAAAATAAATGGAGAAATGGAAATAAGTTGAATTTTTTTCTGAGAAGCGTAATAGATCTCTAAGGAGTTATAAAGATGAAAGAACCGATTTGGATAATAGTTTGATTAGGTTACTTAAGAAACTAATATAAAATGCCATCGAGGGACCTATTACCGAATAATATAATAAAATTACATTACATTACCATTTTCATGCATAGAAGAAAATAAATGCTTCCATAGAATAAATGAAGTAAAGCTTTTTACAATCGAATTAGAGTGGTTCTTTTATAAATGGAATAGATTAGTAAAGTTGGGATTTCAATTTTTTAGCGATCAAAACTTTCGGTTAAAACATAAAATACTTCATAAAAGGATCTAGAAAAACTATTTGTATTAAAGTACTTACCGTAAGCTTCTGTAATTTCCCTTTCAAGGAGGAATGCGTTCCAACATGTTGAAAGAGTGAAGGTCTATAATGTATCCAAACGTTGTCTTTTTGCTTTCTGCAATCCTTCTATGAATAAAAAACTGCATAAGTATATACTCATTCACCTGAAAAAAATACTTTCATCTCATAATAATTATAACTATCTTTTATAAAATGTGGTCCATTAAAAACACTTTAATGAAAAGTTAATTACATTTTTTCAAAAAAGTAATGATGAATGATTCAGTTTCATGGGGAAAATCACGTTATAACATCTTAATTCAAAACACCTATGGTAATTGGGTACAAATTACATTAAAGCTACCAATAGTTTTGTTTTCTTTAATTTAAGTTTACTCGTAAGTACGCAATAATTTTAACTGCCTCAAATTATGCATTATTACTAAAGATATCTTTTGGAACGAGTTTCAGCTTACTAATAAAATAAAATTATAAATGATTTATCGAGCACTAGAACACTTTTTAGAGAAAAACAATTACATTTTAAATAAATAATAAAATAAAGTTTTTTAACATACATTTTTTCGTAGTCAAATTTGTTATGAAAGTTACTTTACTTCTGAAATAGAAATTTAAACAGTGTTAAAATATATGAGTTAGTGTCATTACTTACACTATCCCTGTCGAAGCGACATACTTTGGTCTGTATCATGTGATCTAATAACCAATCGACAGGCTTATCGTTGTGGAATATGGCAAAAAACGTCACAAGCTTCGACAAATCGACGGCCTTGAACATTTTTCCTGTGAATAAAAACGCAAACTGTAATATTACAGTAACCTTTCAACTTATACGATATTCTGCAGATTCAGCAGTCGTTCCTGAATCGAAGAAGTTAACGGACCATTTAACCTAACCTGAAATTCCGTCATTCGCGGGGAACAATTTTATACTATTTCTAGGAACTATAATGGGTCTCATCGCTTTTAATACAATTTCTGCTCTTCATCACCTTCTTTTTGCTATTTAGTATCAATTTGCTCATCAGCTATCCTTCAAATAAAAGCAGATGGATGCTGAGAAGAAATACTTCAGAGAAAGATATGCTGAAAAGTATAAAAAGGCTGAAAAACTGAAATGAGCTTAATGGTAAAGAGATGCTGAAGAGTGTAAGAAGGCTGAATAGCACAGAGAGATAGTGAAAAGTGTAAGAAGATTGAATAGAAGAGAGAGAGGATCAAGAGCAAAGAGATGCTAAGAAGCAATAATATTCAGTGTATGAGTTGATCATGAGTGGGGGTACTTAAGTTCGCTAATATCTTCGAGTTTGACCCAATGGTGTAGTTGGTCTCTTTGGAATGGCTCTCTGCAAACGGTCAAATAAGTAGACACGCTGCTTTTTCTCAGTGATATATAAGCAGAGTTTAACCACTTTGAAAATGTGAGAAATACTCTCTCACCTTTTTAAAGTGAGTTTAAAGTTTCAAGATATATTTATTGCTTTAATAAAAGAAATAAAAATTTACTCTGAACCCAGAATTGGTTTTTAAGTTTATTGCTTTGGCAGTTTAAAATACTTTTATATGAGCTGGTTAGGATGAAAGTGGTATAAGTCCACTGAACTCCGTTTTGTGTAATTGAAGGTTTTCTAAAAACTTCTCCAAAAAAATCAGGATTGCTTGCATTTTTACTTTCTGGGGTGGATTTGTCTTAAGTCATGGGCACAATTTTTGCTGCGGATCAAC
This sequence comes from Tetragnatha versicolor, assembly GCA_024610705.1. NCBI lineage: Eukaryota > Metazoa > Arthropoda > Arachnida > Araneae > Tetragnathidae > Tetragnatha > Tetragnatha versicolor. The sequence continues at coordinate 70,759,882 of JANDEH010000001.1, forward strand.
TTTTATCAAATTTCGACTAAAAGAGCTTTAAATTAATGGACTTTTATGGACTTTAATGGACTTATTCCACTTTCATCCCAACAGTTTGATGGGTTTTGGAAAGGAAGATTGTTATTGAGATGTAGTTAATATGACTTCGTGAGCGACTGGTAAGCACAAAGTTTGATGTTATTGTTTCTTTCTATAGATTTTGATGCGTAGATTACGAATATTTTAATGAAAAAATTTTTAGAGCCCATTTTGGGGGGTCATATTCAAAATGGCGACCGTGAAAGGTTGTTCGCTCGATATGTCTTTCTATTTAATTTTTTCGGTTTGATTAAACTGAAGATAAGGTTTAACTTAAAATAGGTTTTCATTTTTTTTAAAACTTGTTACCGATGGGGTTTTCAAGATGGCGTCCAAGATGGCCGCTGTTTATAAACTGTTGCAGTTTTTATGACAGGGTTGAGTAATATATCAATTTTTTTTATTTTGAGTGAGGAAATGGAAATTTAAATTAAATTAAATTGAATTTTTACAACAATAAATAATTGTTTCAAACATTTATTTTTAATTTTAAAAATTAATTATTAAGTTAAACCAAAATAAAAATACATTTTACCAATTTTCATGCATGACATTTGATAAAAATTACAACACTTCGCTTTGAGTTATTAGGCGTTATCAATTTCTTTATAACTTGGTATTAGTGTAACTTTCAAAATGGCGTCCAATATGGCCGCCGTTTATAAACTGTTGCAAATTTTATGACAGATGGTGGAGCAATTTTGTATCCAATTGATTGATTTTGAGTTAGGAAATAGAAATTTAAATAAAATTAAATTTATTTTTTACAACAATAAATAATTTTTTAAACAATTACTTTTTAATTTTAAAATTAAAAAATAAAATATTTTTAACTATTTTTTATAACATTTGATATAAATTACGACACTGTTAATGGGTTATCAAATTCATTATACATTGTTTATAGGGTAACTTTCAAGATGGCGTCCAAGATGGCCGCCGTTTATAAACTGTTGTAGTTTTTAGTAAAGCCCTGGATAGCAAAGCTTAAGTAGCGATTCACTTTTATGTTGCCGCTTCCGATTTTGATTGGACGTTCACAGTCACGCATGTAAACAGCCGCCATTATGGGTTTTTCAAGCTCCGAGCCAGTGCGATAGATTTTCATACGGAAACACCTTTGATAATTTAATTTGCGATTGTTTAGTTATTAAAGATGCCAAGTTGTTATGCTTTTGGGTGTATAAATAATTGAACCGGTGGCTACAAGTTCTAACGATTACCTGCTGGGAAATTTTACGAAGGAAGACGAAAAGTCTGGCTGCATAACATCGGGAGAGCAAAGTGGAAACCAAATGACCAAATGCAAAGTGTGTGAGGTAAGTTTATAAAAATCATTTAATTATATTAATTTATCCAAATCAAGTTTTATGGTTTTATTAGTAATGTTGCTCAAGTTATGTATTGCATTTAGAAAACTCACTTGTTAAATAAATAAACCCGTATTGATGTTGTAAGGTGATCCGGTCATTATAAAAAGTAACACAGTTTTCATTACGTATTTTTGATTAATGTTTATAACACACATCTGTGGCAGATTTAATATGCATTTCGTGTGTCCTAAAAAAACTAATATAAAATATCCTTAAAAATACATAGTAAACAATAATATCCATCCAGTATCTTAAAATCGTTTTCCATAATAAAGTTAAAGTTATAAAACACAGTCTGAGTAATAATTATTATTTCTTTCAAAATAACCAACTTCTCGTAGAGATAATGTAAAAAACAGTTTTTCCCTAAACGGTTACTGTCTAAACCGATTCTCTACATGTATTTAAAGAAAAATGTTTTAGGATTAACCGGCGCAACTCTTCAATCGGACTATAATGGCTATGCAAATTATTTCCCAAATGAAAATGTAACAATAATTGAAAGAAACACTGCTAGTTGAGATATTTTAATGGTGTTAATATCGATTTTTTTGGCGATTTAACAGCTGATCCTAAAGTGCCAATTTGTAAAGCACCACTTGTGCTTCGCGGTCGATAGTAATACATAATTGTTTACAATACATACCTTATTATAAATTTTTATCTAGGTCTATTTTACGGAGGACAAGTTTGAAAATCATGAAGATGATAACAGGCGCCTTCTGAAGCAAATGCAGTTCCTACATGTTTCTCTCTATACAAGGGTCAAGAAAACCCTCATATATATTATAGAAAAATTATGTTGATTTTCCAAATGGTAATAAAATTGTTAATAACTGAAGTTAATTTTATACGTTTTTAATGAGCTCATTATTTTAATATATCTTTGTAGAAATATACATAATCTTAATGAATATTTCATGCAGTTCCTCTATGGTTAATGAAAAGCATTAGTTCCCTAGCAGCACAAAATTGTTTTTAGAAAAATATTAAAATTACTTTTGTATGATGAAGAAATACTTAATTTTGATGTTTTGAATGTATCATATCATGAAAAACTAAGCTTTGATATAGATTCTGAAAAGGTGAATATAGAAATTTATTCTGAAATTGTTGAGAGGGATTTGTCATAAATCGAAGAAAGCGCATTATATTATTTGTGTGGATGTGTTGGGAAGACTGTAATTAAACGAGGAAACCTTTGTCAAACTTGTATTGAAACTCTCAATCATAAACTCTGCAACACTAATTCCAAACTGAGATAGTTTCATAAAGATAAATCGAATCTAGCTTATGTTTCTCAGGAGGTATACTGCATTCTACTTCACATAGAAAATTTTTTTCGGGCGAATGAAGAACGAATTTTGAAGGAAGATTTTGATACGAAAATTTTAAAATCTTTGATGATTAGTTCTGCCTGTGATCATTTCAAAAACTTGCCCACGTCCAGTAATTTAATGGAAAAGCTTGCAATAAAAAATTTAGTGACCCAAAGAGTTCACTTTTTAATTAAAAATAAAAATCAAAGTATGAAATCAAGAAAAATAAAAAAATGCTCGAGTAAGAGCATTGGAATTAAAGTATCAGCATCAGAAATTAAGTAGCTGTAAGTTAAAATATATAAAAATTTTAAGTATGTTTTCATACATTTAAAAATATTCCATTACTACTAAAGTAATAAATTAAATTTTACTGTTAAAATAATAAAGAAATTGAGTACTGTAAAATATATGTGTGTGACGTATCTTCAATTTTAAACAGGCACCTTATATTCCTTGCACCATCTCGTTATATTTTAAAAAAGTATTACATTTTATTAACAGTTTCTGTTTCTTTTTATTTAAATTCTTAACTTAGTTAGACTTTAGTTAACTTAGTTTGACTTTAGTTAGCTTCAAGAGAGAAAAGGTAGGTTTTATGATTTAAAACACAAAAATATTTAATAGAATTGAACTATGGCTGACCAAAAACTAAATAAATATTTTTTATGAATTTAACAAACCAAAAAATCCCTAAATATAGCAGAGAAGCTTTGCGGAAGACTCCTTTTATTATTTTTTTAGTTATCTCCATTTTCTGATTGTTGCATTTCAACTATTGCAACTCCGTTTCCTCATAGCGGACTTACGGAAAAAACCCAAAATGGCGGACGATTTGAACTCATGTCGCTACTTAAGTAACGTAGCTTCATCCAGGGCTTTAGTTTTTAGGACAGATGATTGAGCAATATATCATTTTTTATTTATTTTGAGTGAGGAAATGAAAATTTAATTTAAATTAAATTGATTTTTTACAGAAATAAATAATTGTTTCAACAATTAATTTTAAATTTTAAAATTTAACCAAAATAAAAATACATTTACCAATATTCATTTATGACATTTGATAAAAAAATACAATACTTCGGTTTGAGCTATTAGGCGTTATCAAATTATAACTCGGTATCAGGGTAACTTTAAAAATGGCGTCCAAGATGGCCGCCGTTTATAAACTGTTGCAAATTTTATGACAGATGGTGGAGCAATTTTGTATCCAATTGATTGATTTTGAGTTAGGAAATATAAATTTAAATGAAATTATATTTATTTTTTAGAACAATAAATTATTTTTTCAACCATTAATTTTTAATTTTAAAATTAAAAAATAAAATATTTTCATGTTAATGACTGTAATGGGTGAGATTTGATGTTTATATCCTCTGCATTGGCCATGGCGATTAAGGGATTATAGCTTTCCCGCCTAATTTAAAGCTCGGATTTATTTTCGGTTGAATTCTTACAAAAAGGGGTCATACAAAAATATGCAATCAAAGTTTAGAAAAAAAGCCTGTCTCTCTAGTGAACATATGCCAATTATTAGTAAAAGGATCCCCCCTCGTTCACGCAGTTTGCAGCTGTGTTTATAACCTTGAGTTCTCTTATCAAAACACGCACCGAGCAAAACGGGCTGATGGACTAATTCCACTTTCATCCTAACGAAAAGTGCTGTTTCGATAAGTAGTGATTTTTTAAGTCGCCCTGTAGGAGCGAAAATTTAACATTTTGCTTAACCAACCACTGCACCAAATAAAGGACCTAAAACTCTACCCAAATCCACTCTTAACTCAACTTTTGTAATTTGTGGACTTATACCACTTTCATCCTGACCAGTTCATATATTTCTAAATTATAAAAACGTCAAAACAAAGTTTTTTCTATTTCCAAATTAACAACAAAAACATCGACTCAATAAAACAGACGAATTTAAAAAAAAACAACGGTTCTTTAATCCACAATAAGAGAATAAATTCAACGTCTGTTTTACCTGTACCACAAGTACCACCTGCCAATAACCAGCTCAATATTTTTCAGTATTTTGTATTTAATTAAATAAGTTTGACCAAAATCAGATTTTGGAATTTTTATGTAATAGAAACAGAACTTTCACAGATTTGCGCTCAAAACCCAAATTTTAAACACTAGTTCAAAATACCACTCGATAGCAACAGATCCCCTCTTTCGATTCAAAAAAAAGAACCCACTTTTCATAAAAAATAAAACTCATCCATTCAAAACAAGTATAAATTCAAATCGTGAAACACTAGAGGGGAAAGGGGGAAACTTCATGGCAGTTCCGGGACGATCAATAAGTTCTAAGCTTCGGCAGAGAGAGGAAGCAGGATATGAAGGGACTTACCTATAAAACCCAGTTGGCAGAAATCCAGAATGATCCAGTCTTTGTTCTCCCGTAGTTTCTTGAAAGCGAAGTTCTTCATGATCGTCAAATAGTGCGACTTCGTCAAGATATCGTCCTCCAACTGAAAGTATATCAGTGAGAGAGCGGGAAACGTGAGATAGGGAGTTTCGGTTACTCGGGGTTGTAAATTAATTATAGAGGGGAAACTGAAACTTGTTAGAAATTATGATGGTACACACACCGTGAATAATTTAGTGAGTGTCTGGGGGTTAAGGAGAATGTATATATGGTGGCAGATGTTTGCATTAATTAAATATTTAATTTATTCTCTGTTCTTTTAATTTTAGATTCACCTTCGGTAACTGAGTTATTACATTGTAAAAAGAAATAATGACACAAAACTAATCAAATTATTGAATGTTAACTGTTCTTGAATACAATGTTTCTTGTCAATAGAGAAATAAGCTGACTTAAAGTAAAAAAAGACAGTAGTTACCAGCTCATTGCCCAAATTTAGGCTAAGCGCGCTAGAGACTTTTGTCACGGCGACAGAGACAAAATTATCACCCTGGCTATTGCAAGAAGCTAGAGCGCGCGCATAGGCGAAGAGACACTTTGGATCATAGCGAAGAATCTCACCATTGAAATACATAGCTCTCGAGTGACCTAGTGTTATAGTCTCCAGCGACAGAAGTCAATAGTGCGCGCATAGCCTTAGAGTGAAATTATGCACGATACAATAGAAATGGGATTAATTAGTTAAATCTACGCATAAATTGCATTTTTGGGGTGTCTAGTATAAACTTTTCTTATTTATTTCCGACACATAAATGGTATTATTATACCATTGTAACTTAATCTTTTAATGCCACTAACCATTTCACATAGGTTAACCCTTTCAATCCTTAAAGCTGCAGCCCAAAGTTACTATTGGATTCAACGTAAAATTTTAGGCGGTAAGGACTGAAAGTGTTTAAATTGTTAAATAATTATCGCGAATTAAGCTTATAAGCTCCGAACAATAAAATTCCGACACACACACGACAAATTATTCAATTTGATAGTAAGAACAATTTCAAAAAGTCAAGTTGTAAGATTTAGAATGCATTTCGCATCTTACTCGTGATTAATTAGGATTTAAAAGAATAAACTATAATTCATTTCCAGACCAACAGCATCTATTAATTTACTTGAAAGTTAAATAAGATATTTAAAAAGATTATTCATTTCAGAAAAATTCTTCTTTTTGGTTTTAACTGCAACTGCAACACCACAATATATGTTATCTTAATTTAAGGGATTCTTTCAAAACTTACTTGAACGTAGAATGTTCCTTTAGCTTGTGCATACATCATTAAATACGCATAATCCAAATTCTGTTTAGTTCGCCACCTGGGAAACAATAAATTAGAAAATTTTCACAGCTTGTTGTTCAGTTTTTAGTTCCAATTTGTAACATTTAGCAACAACCAACTTTAGTCAGTTAAAACTTAGTTTCCTTTTCTCATAGAATGCATTTCAACATAAAATTTTGTGAATGAAGTGAGAAAAATCCTGAACTACCATATTATTATCATATTTTAATCATACGAGTGTGTTTAATATAAATTAATTAGTATTTTTACTACTTTTTTACTTACCTAACTCTTTCTACTGGATCCCCGAGTGTATTCCTCAAGTTTTTAAAATCTGGGTAATAACCCTCTGGAGGAGCAATAACTTCCAATAGACCAGAATCTAGATACTTTTGAAATCTAAAAACAACGGGAAATGCCTGTTGATACACTTTATAAATTACATTTGATATTGCTTGGATTAAAATTTAAAATGCTATTATTTTACTATATATTTTGCAATAAGGGATTACAGGTATAAATGGCCAATTTTATATTAGCTACTTAAAATTCCTTTAAATTCCATCTTTCGTTAACATTTTAGTTCCTTATCATTTTGTAATCAATGAATGATGATTGAAAGGATTTCGTGTGACTTCGACTTTTCCAATTAATTTGATCAAGCTATGTTATCTGGCAAAATCTGCTGAGTCTCAAACAGAAAGTTTTATGCCGATGCAGTTCTTGTATTCTTGTATTATGTTGCTGTTTTATATAAATGCCGTTTGTTAATTATAACTGCTATAATGACTTTTCTCACTGTTCCCGTGTAAACGACATTTTACATTTTTCTCTTATACAAGCAATAAAAATTCTATATTCTCAAAGAACAAATAATATTGCATAGTAGGTGAGCCACCGCGTTAATAACTTTCCCCTCTGACTTATTACATACGTCCATTAGATTTCTTTCTTGTTTAAAAAAAACATTATGGTTATTTTATTATGGTTTCGTATAAGGTTTATTTTTCATCATAGGTATTGCATGTGAAATGAAAGCATGAAACTCATCAAACAAAAAAATATCTGATAACAAATTATTTTCATACGTAGGTGTTTCTTTTTAATTAACGTTTACAGATTTTATGCTGAAAAATGCATGGTACATTGCAAATTTTCACAAATGACCTTCCTAGAAAGTTGATTCTCAATCTACAATTTATCGCTCCTAATTTTTTACACCAACAAATAGTCGCAAGTACTCCACTTTCTAATTACCTACTACCGTAAAGATGTTCAATAATTCAAACCGCGATTTACATCCCAGAAAAAGCATCACCCGTGCTACCTCTGTGCAATTAAACGTTACCGCACTTGTTCCAGTTCCTTAATTCAATTACAACACAACTCTTGATTGAAAACGATTCTTGAACAAGCCTGAAGTCACTTTAAATCGCACATCCATTAATATTAATATAACACCGCATCTCCAAAAGGAAGAAGACGCTCTAGTTATCTGCCTCTTACTTCCGAAACAACACTATTTCTCTTCAATTAGTGGCAACAAACTTTACTTACCGATTACGAATCTCTTGGGTCTGCTCTTCAACGTAATCCTTATCGATCTGCAAACGAAGTAAAGGGCAGATTGAGAGGAATCATGCAGAAAGACATGAATAATGCATGCAATTTGTTATAACTTATTTTTCGAATTCGACGATGAAGCTTAATTTCTCCCCAAAAACCGTCTTCGAGAATTTGCTGGGGGGTTTTAATGGACGCGCAAAGAATTCAAAAGTTTTAGTTAAATAGATTTAACTTCAAAAGGAATTCCTTGAGGTAATATAGAGATACGAGTTTTGGAGCTAGGAGAAGCGTTTGAAAGTAGGGTAATAGCTCATTAATTTGAGTAACTTCCAAAACGTGAGAGGAAATTATAGTAATTGCAGAGAAATAAGTAGTTTTGATCGGTTGATGTAGTTTAATATTTTAGTGGGATTTTACTATAAATGTCACTTAGTTACTCCAAAAATCAAAGTGGTTATTTTTGTTTTAACGTTGGTAATGTAAGTATATTGGTAAAAACGATTCATTTAAGGTCTATTTACCTTGAGTATCGGATGAATATAGTATAGAAATATCAAATGGTTGAAAACAATGTTCAAGAATTGTTCATGCACGTAAAAGAATACGAATTCTACCCCTACTGCGTAAAAATATGATTTAAGACCAGGGTATTTAAAAGTAAGTATTCATTGTAAAAGTAAGTTCATTGATATGATAGTAGTGTGTACCATTACCTAAACGTATTAGTTGTGTATGCTTCAATTTTTTCAAAGTCGAATTTCCCCTAGGAACCCATTAGGATTTTCAAGCAATAAACATATTTTTTCTAATCGTTTTTTTTTCTGTTTACTGTCCTAATTGAAACCTAATGCACCTTATGCTTATTCAAAGCCCAAAAGTACATTCCATTTAACATTCATTTTAAAGCGAATCTAAACAACTATATAAAGAGATAAAAGCATATTTTTCATAAAACAATCCATTAGTTGTTGGTTTCCTAAAATAGGAAAAAGAAATACAAAGGGAATAATTACGATAATGCATTAGGGATTTATACAGAGCTATAGTAAATACCCTGCAAATGTAATTTGAATACTTTATAAACATATTGTTTAACTTAAAATATTAAAATGTTTTAAATGCATATTTACTTTGGTTTTTAAAAAACCTATTTTCAATAAATTATCCTAAATATCATAGAAAGTGTATCGATGTTGCCAACGCTAAGAGCAAAAAATACGTAATGCATTCCCTACCTCTGCTATACAAACAATTAGTAAGGCATCTTCTCTTTCCTTTTCATCCATGTTTTCAATTAGATTTTCTAATGTAGGAATTAAATAGCTCTCTATCGGCCTTTTAACAGTAGGTATACCCATCACCATAGTAACTAGAAAAAAATTTTTTGTATTAGTTTTAGATTTTGGGTGGAAATATGTCCTTACAACGCAATTCGAAATGCAAAAGAGGATAGTGTTTTAAATTATCTAAACACACCGCAAATATTTATCTTCATTCATTCATTAAAGTTTTTTTTCTAGACGCTTATTAAAAAATTTTGACGGCATATTTTGGGGAATTAATTCATCTGTGGGTATTAAGTCAAACATTTAAATATTTATTTTTATTTGTGTTCAGAATTTAAAGACATTCTTTAGTGTGAAAAATGCTACGCGCAATGAATGAAATGCTTAATGTTTTTGAGGAAATTAAATGCACACAAATTTGGTTCTGCCATGATTTTTTATTATCTCATTCTTGTGTAGAAAATACTTCTTCTAATTTAATAATGTGCAAAATTACTTTGAACATTAATAAGTGTTTGAAATTTAATTGTGTTATGTGTATACAAACTTAGGAAATCTAACTCTTTCTATTAAAAGGAATTGCTTTTTGGGGAATTTAAAAAAGATAATTACAAATTTTAAAACTGAAATGAAATTTTTATATATTTGCTTATTCATAATATAAAATTTTAACCACATAAACTTGTGTATTTTTTGGAGGGAAACTGTATTTTTGTTTTAATGAGATGTCTTCTTTCTCCATTTTAAAGGTAATTTGAAGGAAACATAAACATAAAAGAATAAATCTCGTCATTTTATGAGTGTCATCAATACGGTAAGCAAAACTTGATACTAGATTACAAATTTTCCAGCCTGTGACGTCACAAGTTGAAGGATGGAGACGCCACACTTTCTAGCTACCTAATTGTCGAAAAAGACAGTCAGAAAGAGTCATCTCAATTAGGTAGCTGAAAAGTGTGGCGTCTCCATCCTTCAACTTGTGACGTCACTGACAAAAATGCTTTTAATACAGTATAGGTATACTTTTGGAAAAACAAAACTACTTTCATACACCAGCAGGGTTGGCAAAAACCCGATTTTTTTTAGAAAAAAACACATATAAAACTGGGTTTTTCGGAAAAAGTGTGGGTTTTTTCAAAATTAAGTGGTTTTCTCCTAGAAAAGTAAGTGGGTTTTTTAAATTTTAGCGAGTTTATTCTATGTTAAATGTGTTCTGTCAAAATAATGTTAGTTTTTCCACAGTTAAGTGGGTCTTTTCAAAGTTATTATACTTTGAAAAAAACCACTGAAATTGTAAAAACACCCCTTATTTACTGAAACCTGGTTTAAATTTTGAAAAAACCCACTAAAATTTAAAAAATATCCTAAACTTTGAAAAAAAAACATTCAATATTGAAAGAAATCTATTCAACTTTTAAAGTGGAGTGTTCATCAATCTACAAGATTACGACCAATAAGCCCGGAAACCTAAGTGCTAGTTAATCGCTTACGTTGGAAATCTTATGAATATATTTGCTTCGTTTTCGTTTTCAGTTTTCGTTTCAGTTTGTTTACAGTTGCTATTTTCCTCCCATAGACATTATGTAAAGGACTCGAATCTTATACCGAAATCATACACACCAAAAAACAACCACCTACCTCCCGTCCTGGACCCGGCGATCTTCAAAGCAGGCTGCAGCCCCTCGAAATTATTCAACAGGTGGGGCAGATAGTGGTGCAGGGAAGGCAACTGCAGGTCCAAGGTCTCGTCGAACTCCCTCTCCTTCTTGTTGTTGTACCCCCCGTTGTTGTACTGGGGTACCTTCTGCTGCCAGAGCGTGCCCCTGCCGAGGTACACCCTCTGCCTGCGACTGAGCTCCCCGGACGATTGCTGCAGGACGTGGTCGAAGCTCTGACGCAAGGAGGTGATGTCGCGAAGTCGCTCCTGGCTCAGCATCTTAGCGTGCTTGAGTCGCTCCTTCAGTTGGGCTATCTGTTGCTGGAGGGACACGTTGTCGGAGACGTTGGCTGGAAGAGAAATGGGGATACATGAATTGGCAGTGTGAAAAAGGGAGTAAGTGAAAAAAAAAATTGCAAATTGATTTTTGGGGCTCAAATAAATATCCAAGCTTAGCTTTACATATGAGTGGAAATAGAGAAAAAAAATAAATACAATTAAACCAACCTGGTTTTGTGGGATTTTTTATTTGACCGACTTTTTTGTGCCGAGAGTGAAAATTTCAATCAAATGAGAACATAGAACAAAAATCTTGAACATATGTTACGGTGAATGTCCGAAATTGGAGAATGTCGACATTCACCGGTGAATGTCGACAATCACCAAATTTCGGTCTTTCACCGTAGCATATGTTAATACAAATACAAATATTGTCGACCAGCTACAGGCTAGAAGCCCAACAAGGCTGGTCCTTTCTTTATGAATTCCCACTAACTGTACAATGGAATACTTTCACCCGGAGAAGAAGACAACAACTGTCGTAGGGGATTTATTATAAGAGAGCGTTGATTGGTTTGTCGATAGGACGTATTTCCTAATTTGGGATATCCCGTCGCTCTGCAAACGTTCTGATAGGTCCATGCAATGGTGTTTACCCTACAACATGTGACCCCTGACGTCAGATGAAAGTATCTCATTGTATCTTAAACTCGTACACTCCTTACGAATTAACTATATTTTCTGGCAACGCGTTCCATATGTCAATTAGGGTGGGTCAAAAATATTTTTTTCACATTTTCCCAGGGGCACAGCGACAAAATGGTGCCAAATGGTTTCATACTAACATGTGTAAATTATTATTCGATTATAATAACTCTTTTTGCCTCCGGATTGGCCTCAAAGTTTCGATTAATATAGTAATTTCATGCAAAAATGGACGAACGAAAATCAAGCTTTTACCTCGATTGCACAAATCCGTCATGAATATAAATGTGCACAATGGTATAAAAATCATCATTGAAGACTATAAAATAATTATAAATGAAACCAAAGTTGAAATACTTGACTTGTAATACAACATATTTTGAAATTTTTTAATGGTTAGAACTGGCAATCAAAAATTTCTTGCTGGAATCATAAAAATGTGCGAAACCTTTATTGTCGGATGGAAAAAATATTAAATTTTTAATAAAAATGGATATTTCAGAAGGTGGATACCTTTTTTTGGGTTATAGGTTTCAACCCCATGGAAAACATTTGGATAATAGTTTAAAAGTTGGGATTTCCTTGAAATTTTTTGCCATATTAGGAATAGTCCATCCCAAGTGTCCCCATGTGATTCCCTAATGTCAAAAAATAAATTAAAACAACATTTTGAGAGTCAAATTTTGAAATATTTTCTTAAGATGAGCGGTAGATCCCAGTTTTCAGCATAAAGCTCAGTATTATCCCTTAAGTTTTTAAATAAGCTACATTACTTTTCAAAACTTACTTGTAATTATCCTTAACAGTTAAATTTGCTATATTTTAACTTTTATGAACGCATAAGGGAATGCTAAGAAGCTATTTTGAGTCAATCCTCAAAGAAGTATAATTTCATGGGCCTAGGTTTCAGTCTATTGCTATAGCAAAAAATTAGGTAAATCATGACTGAGCTAATCATAACTGATATTGCCTATGAACTAACTATCTATTCGACAGTTGTTTCAAAATATTTTTGCGATCATGATTGGATCCCAAGTCCAGCTAGTGAAATAACTGTCCGCTGAATTTCGAAAGCGTGGCATATTTATGAAAAATACAACCATTTCTATTTTTAAAATGAAGAATACCGTTTTATACTGACCAAACTTGAGGGAGAATGTCTATGAACTAACCAATATTTAAAATCTGTACCACTGATAATCCACTATACAAAGAGATTCATATTCTACGGCTCTTGTTAATATGATAGCATATTATATTGCCACTTGGGCAGTTATTTTTGTATTAATAATGCATGAAGGTGACTAATAGGGTGGAGTGAAACTGGCCAAAAATGACAAAATTTGGAAATTAAAAACGCCTGAGGTGGGAATAGGTGCCATTTACGATAAAACTTAAAAATTAAAAACTTGAGTTTGATCAATTAATATCTTCAGGTTCCACATTCACGTTAAAGTTTCGAAGTTTCATCAAATTTTACGTAAAAATGGTTACAAATGATTCCTACACAATTTTAGCTCCTTTTTCAAACTATAACTGGTTGAGTTTATATTCTTAGGATGTCAAACAACATTTTAAGACCTTCTATGAACCTGAAATGGGGGGGAATTTCCGATTTTTCAAGCCCGAAATAAGGGCGCATGCCATTAAAATAGTCTAGCGACCGAAAAAGAAATTTTTGAATATCGGTACCAAATAGAGCTCAAAAGTTGCGTTTTGCCCTCCTTATTCATGGAAAAATAATAAAAAAATTCGTTAAAAATAATATAGGTGTGTTTCGGCCATAAAATTTGAAAAAATGGATCTTTTGCATAGCGTATAATGGGAAAAGTCTTATTTAATCAAATTAAAGTTTTAAATGTTGTAAAAGCTTATAGTTACCTTAGTTTAGTGTATTAATAGTCAATAATACTTTTTAGTTCATTATTTAATTTTTTTAAAATGAAGTTAACAGCCTAAAATTGGAAATGTGGATGAAAAAATTTAAAAATCCCAAAATTCATAAACTTTAAGTTCAAATATTTTATGTAGTCTGTAATGCACATTCTTGTTTACATAAAATGCGTTTAAAACATTAAGGTGGATATTTTTACAGAAAACAGACGAAAAAAGCGTTATATTGCACTCACGCATTTTATTCCTAACTTTAACCTAAACTACCACTTTTTGTAACAAGTCTTCAAATTTAAATTGACGAAATATCAAATAAAAGGTTATGATTTGTGTTATATATAAAAAGGAAAAATTTAGGATATATTTTAAGTAATTTTAATGCTCTGATCTGAAAAAATAAATATCAATAAGTATAAAAATGAATTTTTCTCTCATTTGGCGATTCTAGGCTGTATGCCTTATCTACTTAGCTCAAATTACAATGCAATACCCTTTTAAATACTTTTTTGACAATTAAAACACCTAATTAAGGCAACTATAAGTTTCGATTTAATTTGATTAATTAAGACTTTCCCCATTATACGCTATGCAAAAGATCCATTTTTTCATGTTCTAGGGCCAAAACACACCTAAATTATTTTTTACAAATTTTTTTATTATTTTTTCATGAATAAGGAGGGTAAAACGCAACTTTTGAGCTCTATTTGGTACCGATATTCAAAAATTTGTTTTTCGGTCACTAGGCTATTTTAATGGCATGCGCCCTTATTTCGGGCTTGAAAAATCGGAAATTCCCCCCCTTTCAGATCCGTAGATGGTCTTAAAATGTTGTTTGACATCCTAAGAATATAAACTCAACCAGTTATGGTTTGAAAAAGGAGCTAAAATTTGTGGGAATCCTTTATAACCATTTTTACGTAAAATTTGATGAAACTTCGAAACTTTAACGTGAATGTGGAACCTGAAGATATTAATTGATCGAACTCAAGTTTTGAATTTTTAAGTTTTATCGTAAATGGCACCTATTCCCACCTCAGGCGTTTTAAATTTCAAAAAAAAAGTTTTTCGCTCCACCCTAGTGACTAATGTGATTAAAATTGCTTTTAAATACCCTTATTTGTGAACTTTAATAAGTTCTCAACAAAAAAATTTAATTCATAACATTTTTTAAAAATATTAAAAATTACATATTTCTTGTTCTATTTGAGGCCAATCCGGAGGCAAAAAGAGTTATTATAATCGAATAATATTTTACACATGTTAGTTTGAGACCATTTGGCACCCTTTTCTTGCTGTGCCCGATAGAATTTGCAAAATTTTTTTTCGCCATAGGAAAATGACCCACCCTAATGTCAATTACCCTATTAAAGTGGTAGTACTTTCTTAAATGTAGATTTAAGTGATTTTTGATGATTTTCCTTCAGCTAAAATATCATACCTCCTTGATCCGGCATTTTTTTAATTCTTAAGAATAATAATTGAACCTTTTTTTTATGAAACCAGTAAAAATTTTTGAATGATGTTTTGAGGAAAAACCAGGAAAACTGGGGTTTCTCCCTGCAGCCTTTTATTCATCACTACCTAACTAGCGGTTAAGCAGCAGTTAATTTTATTTTCAATCCAGTTTAGTTGATTGGTTTATTGAGATGTTTATTTATGATAGGTTCAGGGTGTCCCAAAAACGACTGACACATTTTAAAAATCAATAATTAATAACTCTAAAATAGTGATGGGCAAAATCGATAATTTTAGGTATCGAATACTTTGGTATCGAATACTTATAGGTATCGAATACTTTGGTATCGAATACTTATAGGTATCGAGTACTTTTTTTCAATGTCGGGAAATGAACCTGAAGGGACAATTTTTTAGGGCCTATCCATAATCAGACTAATATTCAAAAAACTGAAAGCGATCCATCAAAAAGCCCCGTAGCTACGGGCCTGGAGGTGGATAGAGGCGAAGGATTTGGCGGGGGAAAAACCTAGCCGCGTCAAATTTCTCTCGCGGATGATAACGACTTGGGTTTGAGCGTTGCAAAATGAAAACGGAAACAGGCTGCGTTTGATCTACAGTAGGTATTATAAAGATAACTTCATTGAAAAATTTAAAACGAAATATGTCAATAAAGTATCGATACTTTTGTGGGTATCGAATACACTCGATACCTATAGGTATCGAGTACTTAAGTATTTGGTATCGATACCTGCCCATCACTACTCAAAAACTAAAAAAATACGTGAAAATTAATAAGTTATAATGAAAATATAAATTAAAATAAAATAATTTATATCCATTTTAAAGGAAAAAATAAATTACATCCTACTCCTGGGAGTAGAATGCAACAAATTGAGAATTTTTTATCTCTTTTTAGATTTCGAGTTATTAGTTATTGTTTTTTAAACCCTTTCAGACCTAGCCGCCCCAAATTTCCCATTGGATTCAATGGTAATCTCGGGCGGCTTAGGATTGAAAGGTTTAAAATGTATCAGCCTTTTTTGGGAAACCCTGTACTTGGAAAAACATATGTTACAGAAAAAGTGATAGAGTGGAGGTGGGTAAAATGATAAATTTCATTGATAAATGCCATTAAATTTATCACCTCCTCCACTTCGGGGCATTATTAATAATGCTCTATTTATCACATTGCCCGTAACACATCTTTTTTAAATAATCTATCGATAAAAATAAACAGCTTTTTTGTCGGTAAATTAATTTCTTTAAGCATGTAATTAGGCGAAAAAATAATTGCTACTTTTAGAAATAACTTGAAAAATTTAAACACGAATCAAACTTAAATACCAAAATGAATACCGTTCAATAAATTCAACGAGGCAACTTTTAACATCAACTCTACGGAAAAAAAACTAGGTGAACCTAATCACAATCCTGCAAAGACCAATAAAATAAAATTAAGAGAAGAGCAAGAGGAGATAAACAGTTATTCTACGCAATCTTCAAAGAAAAAAAGCCTTATCCGAAGTAACACTGTCATCTATGATTACACCCCACAGTCAACAATGAAAAACTTCCTCACTCAAAACAAAAAAAATTAATTAAAATTCTTTTTGCGAGATGTCCTTATATGAGGCGAACTGAAATTGGAAAAGAAAAAAAGTAAAAAAAAGAAAAGTTTTTATTCAGTGTTCCAGCACATTTCCTCTTTTTCTGCTTTTTCAAGCACATTCATTCTCATTAATACTAATTCTCATTTTTGCTTTACAGCCTCAGGGGTGAGCTTTCTTTTATCGATGTAATAAAAATGCTTCCTATGAAGAAAAAACTTAGCTGTAATTATTACGAGAGGTTTTAATTGACGGAATAAAAAATGTTTATAAATTCTTAATCACTCTAATTTATGTGTTCGTCGTAAAGTGTGATGAGAATAATTTTTCAATCAGGTTCAGGTCTAGATACTTTCAGCTTCAAGATTTTTAACAGCCACCACTTTTCATATTTTTGAGATTAAATTCATATTTAAACTATGGTTATAGTGAAAAGTGGTTGAGGCAATTTGTTTTTGCTTATGAGTCTCGACTTATATAGAATAGTCTCTAAAGAAGCTCAGCTATTATTCTGTCTATTGGAAACACATTTTAGGTAATAAGTTTTATTTTAACTGTAGTGGAATGATGATACCTGCCGATGTTCCCAAATGGGAACATAATTTTAAGGAATTTTTTCACCACTTAATTTTTCATGCAGGAATTCGATACTTGGTAGAAAGCAACTCAAAGATATGAAGTTATTTTACATGTAAAAGTTTTTCACGTGGAATTTAATCCTTTTTGTAAAATTTACATCAAAATTAGAGATTTTTGGCTCTTCCAAAAGTTGCACAAGTTTCAACTTGTGAAAATTTTAAATAAATTTAGTTTTAAATAATTTTGCTGTGTTTTGGTAGCTTAAGTACACATCTTCGCATTTAGCTTGACAGAATAGCTTTGCGTTCTAATTTTGGGGAGTAATTACCAAAACAACGTATATGTTCCCAAATGGGAACATCGGCGTTTGGGGTATAGGATTTGAGGAGATTTTCATAACATGCAAAAATTCAAGTTATTTCCCATTTTCTTTAATTTTTTGAACTTTTTTTTGTCTCAAAGGAATAAAACAGGTTAAGAATGATGTTTTAAATTCAAGTATATGCGATTTTTATTTTTCTCCTGATTTATTTAGAAAAAATTCCAAATCTTCATAGCAGATTCTTACACTTATATATTTTTCTAACTCCCCAATCGATTAAATTTCAGTAATTATCAATAGGGGTTATGCAAAGAGCATGTTTTGAGTGCTTCTGAGGATTTGCGTATATATTTTTGTGCAAGTACTTTTTTACATAAAAATTTTAGGAATAAAATCGAAGAGTTTTTGAAAATAAGGAAAATTGGGTACATCTAAAAACACTCTTCTAACGAAAGTTGGATGTAAGATATATATGGTTCAGTTTGGAATCTTCCATGAGAAACACGGGTTTAATGAATCAATGGAGATAATTATGATTATCACTTTTGAAAGCTAATTAGATTTGAATGCAATTAGTGAATTGTATGCTAGATATCCCTATAGAACCGTATTTAAAACTAATTTTTCTCACAGAAATGTAACTGTTTAGCTTTGAAGAGCATGGGAACACTCTTATGTATTTTTTTACACCAAAATATTACCCATAGTGCAAGAAAAATTTACGGAAAAGCTTCGTAAACATGTAAAATTTTGTAAAATATGTAAAACATGTAAATTTTTTCTTATGAAAATCTAAAAAAATGTTACTTAATCGTCCAAGTATGGATAATAAAATGAAAAAACCGTCCACAATCATAAAAATGTTCATAACTATTTAGTAGAAACTTATTTCAAGCATTTTATTTGAATTAATTGTAAAATATGTGCCTTTTGGAAATCCCCCTAAAAACTTCACCCCAAACGCCGATGTTCCCAAATGGGAACATCCTAAAAATCATACTTAAGATTTTTTTTCCTACAAAAAATGACTAGAATGGTTTTAGTAATGATAAAACAAGCCATTTAAGCCAAAAATCAGAACCTTTAATTCGAAATTTGAATTGCGGCGCTTAAAAGGTTAAAGTATTTTTTAAGATTTGATAGTGGAGAGTTAGTGTCGATAACTAAGAGAAATAACAAGAGAGGATTGTCATTGTCGATAACTGAGTGTAATCTATGTTGAAAGCAGGTCCATATTAAAGATAATTTTTATATAGATGTTATAAGGTTATATTTAGGTGAACCAACCTACCCTCCGTTTTCCGAAATAAAATCTTGTTCTCGTAATATTTTATACAATAAATAGTCAACCTACTTTTGAAGAAGTTGGTAATTTTTTTTCAGCCTACTGCATTACATTAATTTTTAAGATATTGTAATGAATGAACACACATTGGTTTATGATAGAACTATAAGATTTGTTCATTAATCCTTAACTTTCATTTCTGTTTGTTATATTTATACTAGAGATTCATGTTTCTTATCATAATTATTTTAGCCTAGATAGTGTATTCCTGTTTCAACTCACCCCACAAAAATGTCCAAAAACGAAGACGAACTTGCATCACGAAAATACGTATGCTATTTTCTTGCCTTAGAAATTATCTTTTAATCTCAAAGAGGGTGCTTTCATATATATAATTCAGTTGTGTACATTTAAGCACAATACGTTCCAAACACACATATTCGAAAAAAGCAGCTCAGGAATTGTATAAATTCCTCTTTTTATGCGCCCTTCAATGAACAGACTGTCATAAAAGTTACAGAAATAAAAGGAAAATAGTCGTAAAAATACATTTCCCGGTCTTGTTACGCCCCAAATCATTTTCCGCAATGAAGTTTGGGCCATAAAATTTATCTCTGCCGCCATGCCCGTTCTTTCTGTGGGCTTTTATTTACCATCGAATGGCATCAGCGTTTAGTTAGAGAGATTTCCAAAGTACATTTCTTCTCTATCTAAAGTTAAGAACTTGGACGTAATAAACGAAATCAGGAAGGAACCCAGATAAGTCGTAAACCGGCGGCGATGTAATTTGGGAAGCGAATTTTTAATTTAAAACGCATCAAAAGAAACTGAAAATCGTGCAGTGAAAGTATATTTTAAGAAATTCGCTCTTTTGGAAGCGGGCAGAAATAGATAGCATTTGCACTCGAACTAGAGATGTAATTTTTTTTGTTTCAAATCCGTGAAGGATTCCCAGTTATGAACTGACTTTCAGACAGACTGCATCAATTGAGTATAAGAAAATATCCGTTTTTTACCAGGCTATGAAACTGTGTTTTTGGAATTACTTTTTCTCGAAGCAGCTCAAGCGAGTCATTTTAGGGTATATGCTGACTATTTCAAAAAAGGCTGAGCAAGCCAAATCCGCCTCAGACGAAATTCAACTCAATATTTCCATTTACTTTCTCCTTGAATTTGTTTCAGATATATATGTCATTGATTCTAAGAAGCAATCGAAACGGTTTTATTCCGATAGCACGAAATTTCCGTCTATATTATTACTTTCTTATTATATTTGAGTCCATAACATTGAATCATACGCATTTTTATTTTCTCTTTCGATAAAATGTTGAATACACGCAATACATCTGAAGCATGTTAACTCTTAAATGGTTACTTCCTACACATAGTATTATTTAATAATTTTTCTGAGTACACTGAAATTATTTTTTAGAATTTTGAATTGAAAATGTTACTTAGTATTACCACGGCTAAACTTGATCGCGACCGTAGGTTATACGGCTTATCCACTATCCAAAAGATCAAAAGAGCCGACGCACGGCCGATGGCGCCGGAAGTTTCCAGTTTTTACCGCTTGAGGGGGTACCGCGCGTAGTGGCTCGTAAGGGTTGGTTGGTTGGTTTGCTTCGGCTCTTCAAAATACGCAGTACACAGAAAAATCCTAACACAGGTTCCAAAACGATATTTTCAAATTCTGGAAGGATTGGAGGGCGTATTATTTTTTTTTATAATATATAATTATATTATATATATTTTTTGTCGTATAATTTTTGTTTTTACGTTCTAAGAACACTTTTAGTCATTTACCTAAGTGATAAAAATACAAATTTATGATTTTTCATGATTGTGATTCATTATCGTGATCATGAAATTTATGATTTTTTTATTCTTCACCATACTACCAACCCTGTGAACTAGCCACGACCCCACAGACGAGCAGGTCACATTCAACCAGGTTCACGATCCATGGAAAAATAATCAACCCGGTTGATGACCAAGTTGCTCGTCTGTGGCTCCTTTCAAGCATATCTTTGAATCGTATGAAATCAACCAACCAATAGTTATTTTCCAGTGGAATGCCATGAATGACAGATAGATGGCGCTAACATCGTAGATCCCAGTTTCTTGAACCTACCTTTTCGCGTAATTGCGCAAGCCGTATATAAACACAGTTAATCCAGTCTAGCCGTGGTATTACACACTTGTATCTCTCTATTAAGAAAAGTAACAGTGGCCGCTGTCACCACCGCCACTGATTTTGAAAATTTTATTTTTGAACATTTTAAACTATCACTACGCAAAATCTATTTGAAAGAATATTATGAAATTTTGACCATTAGTAGACAAATGCATGATAATCATTTTCGTTCCAAAACCTAATTAGGAAAACAGCCTATTTTTATGAGTCTTATTTCTTTTATTCCCGGTGATTCACTAGATATACACGTGCATCGTGCATATTTAAAAGTTTTTTTAAGGCTTGTTTTTTCTCTAAGTTGGTTGATGATAATTAGTAGACTTGCTGGATATTTTTTGAAAACATTTCAATTAAATAACTGAAGAAGGAAGAAGAATTGAAGTTAGGAGATGAATATTTCAGAAACAGTTTTATTTTGATATCTTCCGGGTAATTATTCGAATTAAATTATTGATAAGCTAGAGATATAAATAGTTTCGGTATCAAAGGAGCATTAACTAAGCTGACGAGCCTGGGTTGTGCTGGATTGTTGAAATGAAATGAGCGAGCTCTGCTCGCTAAGATTGCGAAGCAGTTCCGGGGGTAGGTGAATGATAGCGAGCAGGGAGCAGAGCCCCCTAGCAAGTTAAAATTTTATTTTTTCAATAAAAAGAGAACTAATATTTTTACATATTTTGATTTAGTTATAGAAAATATTTTCTATTTTTCCCTTCCTTAAGCTTTGTATTTGTTTATAAGTTAGGAACACCCCCATCAGGAAAATATATGATATGCATGCTACTACAACTGTTACTATGAACCGGGGGTCGGCAACTGACGGACCGCATCCGGACCGCTTGAGGTTATTTCCCGAACCACCAAAACGTTTTGAAAATCATTTTAATAGGTATTTTTAAACTACAAATATCAAATAAAAGCCGGGAAACGGACGTTTGAAATACCCTGTATGTAAAGAGAAAACGACTGTATTCGTGACCTTTATTCTTTTTACCCTTTTCTCAGAATTATCTCACGGGCAATTTACTGAATATTACCTAAGATAAAGCCAATGTTTTAAACACTCATAACCTTCTCGTATTTTTACATAAATCAAGGCCCTAATTTACTTACTTTCCCCAATCAATAATCTAGAATAGCTGAAAATAAGCACGGGGCAATCTTCCGTAACATGCCCTCGAGAAGTGTTTGACTTAAGGGAAACTGAAATATTTTAAGCAAACTAATTTACATAGATGACGGAATTTTTAAACACCGAGTGACAATGTTTTTCACTCGTTCTTCAAGTGAGAAAGGGAAAATTTATCGCAAAATATTCATTATCCTTAGATGCACTTCCTCTGACATCACTTGATACAATATTAGCCGCTTTACTTTGAGAATTAACCAGTGATAAATGGTTGACAATGAGTTATTAACTTCCATTGAGTGGCTAAATGAAGTGCCTCGGAGCCTGATACCATTTTTCAAATAGGTGTCAGCTAAAGCCTGCTCGTGTGCTTGTTTGAGTTTCAAAGCAGTTTCAGTGAACCGAAGTTTTCTGTATTATTTCGATGAACAAAGTACCAAAGCATCGATTGCACTGAATAATTTTTCTTGAAAATAGATATTGCATGAAAATAGACTTAGATAAGATAACCAGTACCTACTTTGCTTGAAGGTAAAAAAATATTCATTTAATAGATGTCGTGTGAATGTTTCTTGCAGGGTTTGAAATATTTTGAGAATTTTGGAAATTGTAAAATGTTTTCATTTTAAAATAATCGTTAAGTGCGACTTAAGGCCTTATTCACTGCCACTAAACCAGTGGTTAATCAGCAGATAAAGAGAGAAAGTGAGCTCTTCGCTTACTCTGATTGGTTGAATCCTTCTTTAACCGATGGTTAACCTCTGGTTAAGAGTCAGTGAATAAGGCCATTAATACGATGGTTTAAGTAATCTCAGTATACTTTTTGTGTGTAATTATTTTGAATTACTCACGACATTCTAAATATTTGATAGGGGAAAGCTGAAGTCCAAACGTCTACGGTTTTGTGTAAGAACTATCATTATTCGTCATTTTCTGGGTGGTTTATGTCAGAAATATTAATATTAGCTTACATAATGAATGCTCTTAACTTTATATAAAGTCAAAATATTTTTACACGATCAATGGTTAAACTTAAAATTAAATCTTATCAAAATATGATTGTAATAGTTCTGGTTTAAACTTCAGTACACACTTTTTCTTTATACAATCTCTAAAATAAAAACCCCGTATTTTAAATTAGATGAGAGCTTACGATTGGATTAAAAGAGTATCAACATAAATTTTAAAGTAATATTAAGTTTATTTTTCGTCTTTTACACACACTTTTTTAGAAAATTACATAAGCTTCGAGGGCAATTTTTTATGAAAATGATCATGAAGGAGTTTATAGCTAGCAGTATATTCCTATGAAAAATGTTAATCGGTTGTACTTACTAATTTGGGTTAAAACATCCCTTACTGCTTTAGTATGATGCCATTCCTGCAGTTTCGTTTTTCTGCTGGATCATTTAGGTTATAAAAGTACGAATTAATCAAAGCCTCATTCTAATTAAAGTCAAAGCATCTTCACAAAAAACAAATTAACTGTAAACTAAGCAAAAAAGGGGGTTTTTTGCGTAAGGGTGTCACTAACTTAATAAAACTAAATTGACGACGAAGCTGGTGGGATAAAAAAAACTACAACAAAAACAGTTCCTTAATCTGTCTGCTCGACCCCCTTCTCTGAAATAGATCTCTTCAAAGGTGTCATTATCTTTTTCAAACCTGCAGACGGTCAAAGTCTCTCAATCCTGACCGCCCAAAAGTTTCCATATGATTCAATGTTAATCTCCAGCGGTTTGGACTTAAAAGGAATGCATAATGGATTGAAATAAGCAACACAAAAGAGCGAGGGATAGTAAAGTAAGAAAAATCCCCGTCTCTAGGAAGAGAAGATCATTTATAAGAAAAGAAGTTATTTGTAACACCTTTCAGCCGTTAAAATAAATTATATCGCTTCTCCCTTGAGGTCGAGAAGGTTTTCTATTCAATGCTGAGCCATTTTGTCCGAACGTTTTTAAGAGGAGGTTAATTATTCATTTGATTTTTAGCCGTAGCGTAAATTTCCTCCGCTTTGTACGAACCCAGTTTGGAGATGAGCCAGGCTCTGTTTTTGTGGGGCAGAACTATAAATTTTATGGATGCCCATTAGTGTTGGCTTTCGTAAAAAAAAAGAAGTGTCAATTGGGAACAATCGGTAATTTATGCCTTAAAAATACATAGTTTTGGTGAATGGATCCAGGTGACGCGGAAAGTAAATTGAATAATCAATGAACGAACTTTCGAATTTTCCACAAAGGGTCATATAGTATTTTGACACAGTTATTGTGAATGCTGGTGCTTTTTGAATTGAATATAATGCATTTTATAAATTTTCCTAAATTATTATTATTATTGGAGTTTAAAACGGTTGATAAATAAATTCTTCGATAGTTTTCTTTAACTATCAGGGTTCATAGCAAAAATATAGGTAATGTCAGAAAAATTTCAAAATGGTCAGAATTTTCTCATTTATAAATATAGAAGAATTCACAATGCTAATTAAGAAGTAGAAAAATATATAGGAATTGTAGGACAGGGGTCAAAAATGTAGAGATATCGGATTACTATGAACCCTGAACTAACTAGTAGAAAAACGTGCTTTTACTCTTCTTGTAAATAGGTTTTGATGATTCCCATTATTAATATTTGTTTTATAAACTGCCCCGATAGCAGAAACCATGCATTTTGGGAGCGAGAAAATTCGTTTGCAGATTGATTTACAAACACTAAGATTAAAATAAAATAAAAAACTTAAATAAATTTTAAAATACATAGGTAAGTTAAAACAGATAAGAAGAAACAACATTTCAAAAGATGAAATTGTGTTTAAGTTCTATCCTTTTCTATCCTTCACAATATCACGAACTCATTACAATAACTGACAGACAGTTATTTATTATAATAGTAATATTGACTTTCCGTTTTAGAGTTAAGAAAGAATTTGGCTTTTGAAAATAGTTCTGTAGATTGTTACAGAAAATTATACTACTGGTACACTACTTAGTACTTGCTTTATATTTTATTTTTTATCATATTCGAGATTAATTGGGTTGAGGCTACATCGTATTCAATTGAAATTATGTGTTAAAATAAAGTGTAAATATAAGTACTCGAAAAGTAAAAAGTAATTGATAAATGAAAAGGAAAGGAACGAAGAAAGCAAAATCTTTACAATCCTTTTAAATGGATACCGTAAATATCCTAGAAAACTTCAGCTAAATCCTTAAATTGCCTCAAGTTTGAGCTTAACTAAAGCTATCAATCTCTCCACAAAACGCTTGTAAGGCTGTTACTAGCTTTTCCTTTCTCATAGTATGAAGCATTTTAAAACAAAGGTTGCTCTTAGTTCAAAAGAAAGGGATCTAAAAAGGATTTATAACAACTTCAAAAAAAATTTTTTTTGAGGAATAGAGATCAATTGAAACATATTATAAAAGAATATGGTATAGAAATGAGCTAGAGAACCAGCTTGATTGGAAATAAAATACATTTTTTGATGCGTATGAAAGCATTTTTCGTTATCTTTGAGCTGTTATAAATAATTGCTGTTAATTGTTGCTGAATATAACTTAAAACACAGCAACAGTTTATAGCAGGGTTTGGTAAGTAATTTTAATTAGGGTCCAAATAATTTTGAAAATTTTCATTGAGGTCCGGAGAGAAATAAGTTTCTTATTACTACTTTAAATTCTTACCTTCAAATACATATGTATTTTTACAAAGATGTAATTTAAGTGCGCTACCTGCTTAGTTATATTGTTAAACTAGCTGATTTGCCCGGCCTTGCACGGGAGGAGGGCATTTATTCCTTTTTTAAAGTTCTCTCAAGTTATAGGTATGTCCGATTTTTCCTATCACCAATCACCCCGGTGTCCCCGCTACTTTTTTCATATCCCGCTGTTCCCGGTACTTTTTATATCCCGGTGTTCCTGGTACCTTTTTGTATCCCTGTGTTGCCGGTAATTTTTCATATCCCGGTGTTCCCGGTACTTTTTCATATATCAGTGTTCTCGGCACCTTTTCATATCCCGGTGTTCCTGGTACCTTTTCATATCGCGGTGTACTCGGTACCTTTTCATATCCCGGTGTTTCCGGTACCTTTTCCTATCCCAGTGTTCCCTATACCTTTTCATATTTCGGTGTTCCCGATATTTTTTATATCCCGGTTTTCCCGATAATTTTCATATTCCGGTGTTCCGGTACTTTTTCATATCCCGGTGTTCCCAATAATTTTCATCCCGGTAATCGCGATGCCTTTTTCTCATCTCAATTCCAACTGTGATATCTCATTCCATCCCGGTTTTTTGTCTATTAAACATTTATCCTTTCTATGTGATAAAAACAATCCAATTTATATAATATCTGTCATTTGAAATCCAGTGTTTAAAATCTTCAACGGATTTTCATAAAGTATTCCCGCTATCCTTTTAAAATTCTGCAAAAATTCTATTTCCAAATAAATAAATTTCAAAATAAATAAATTTCAAAATAAATAAATTTCAAAAATCCCTAGATAAAAAGTTATAAAGTAAAAAAACTATTAAAAGCCTGTCTTCTTGTTAATATAACCAACTCCTTCAAAAGCTACTTTGAAACAGTAAAAACTGATTGCTAGTTACAATAAAAATCTAGTGATTATTGTCTAGTAAACCATGTCTGCTATGAAGCAATGCAATTTCAGCTCTGTTTCCATGGAAACTTTTCAATTCTTGCTATTCCATAAATGTATTTAATTTTGAGAAAATTAAAATTTTAAAGAAAGTTAATTACTAATTATTTCTATTTATTTCGGTTTTCTGATTGCTGTTATAATATTTAAATACAGATATTCACACTGTTTTTCTTAAATTTAATTATAAATTATAAAATGTTTTCAAATTATGTTTTATCAAGTGAGGCAAGATGACGCCTCAAGATATACAAGTAAACCTTGCAATTTATGCATTTCAACAATGCACAATGCTATTTCAATGGGTAAAACGGAGTCGAAAAAGCGCCGAAAAGCAGGGAAGGAGTCGTTCGATTTTAAAATCGTTTCTTAGTGCGCGTCTAATGGCTGATAGGATGGTCTCTGTCAAATTTCAAGCCTATCGGTCCGGCAGTTTTGGAGATTTCGTGATAAGTGTTAGTGAGTCAGTCAGTCAGTCAGTCAGTGGTATTTGGATTTTATAGATATAGATTTAATATTATTAGAAGTCTTCCTATTAAAAATGGGGGTCTGAGGGTTTCCCTCATTAATTTTGTTTTTATATTTTACTCCAAGTTCGCATATTTGCAATTTTTTTTATTTTTTGAATAAATTGTGTGTTCTTTCGACTAAAAATACACAAAACTACACAATAACATTGAAAAATTTGCAAATATGCGAACTTTTTTTGACCCCTGAAAAGTGCTATTTTCTCTCACATGCTTATATCTCCGCAAATATTCAAGATATTTTGATCAAAACTTTTTCCAGTGATTCCAGCATGCTGGCTGGCAGCTGTGGCAGCAGTGTGTGTGTGTGTGTGTGTGTGTGTGTGTGTGTGTGTGTGTGTGTGTGTGTGTGTGTGTGTGTGTGTGTGTGTGTGTGTGTGTGTGTGTGTGTGTGTGTGTGTGTGTGTGTGTGTGTGTGTGTGTGTGTGTGTGTGTGTGTGTGTGTGTGTGTGTGTGTGTGTGTGTGTGTGTGTGTGTGTGTGTGTGTGTGTGTGTGTGTGTGTGTGTGTGTGTGTGTGTGTGTGTGTGTGTGTGTGTGTGTGTGTGTGTGTGTGTGTGTGTGTGTGTGTGTGTGTGTGTGTGTGTGTGTTTTTTTTTTTTTTTATATATTATTATTATTTACAGCATGCACCATGACATGAGCCATACAACATGCATACACATCTGGATTAAAACATATACACAACTCTAATTACATTTAACACTATAAAATCACTTTAACACATAAGTAGAAGAACAATAATCATTTTTAAAAGTTAAGACTCTGAATATTTTCTATAAAGTTCAAAAATTCTGGCAAACAATCTTCATGCATGAGGATGTCAAGATTTGGTGGCCACTGCCACCCACTCGTTATGATTAATTTGTAAAGTTTATATCTCCCAGAGTCGAGCAACGGGCAAGTAAATAGCAAATGTTCGATGTTCTGAATGGAAAATTGGTCACAAGAACATACAGGAGAGTCTGCATGGTTGAATCTGAAGAGATATTCCCCCGTTCTGGCATGACCTGACAGAATCTGTGTTAATTTAAAAGTATGATGTAGTTTACACTTAAAACGATCGGTGAGTGAAGGGAAAAATTTTCTGGTGATGGCGCCTTTCTGAGTTAAAGTCCATTCTTGCTGCCACAAATTCATCGTATTCACATGATGTTGTCTTTTAATGAAGGTAATTGGGACTTTTTCAAAGCTGATCGGAAGAGAAGATAGGGCAGCAGATTTAGCTAATTCATCCGCCTTTTCGTTCCCGAGATTGCCAGAGTGACCCTTGACCCACTCAAAGGAAAGGTTGAAATTCCTTTCAGAAAGTTCCCACATTAGGTTGCGGATCCTCTCAATAGTTTCCTCGTGATTTTTTCGGTTTTTTATTTTATACAGAGAAATTTGACTATCCGTGTATAGGGTAATATTAAGTTGATGATCAGTCCTGGCATGTATCCAATTCAAGGCCTGTAGAATTGCAAAAGCTTCTGCCTGATTATTTGAGCAATTTGAATGCAACTTAAATTTATTTTCAGTGACAATAATATTGTTCTGATAGACAACAAAAGCGCAGCCTGTCCTAGAATTTATCTCGCTGCCATCAGTATAAATTTGTACATTATTTTTGTTGCAAAAATAATTGGTTAATGCGATCTGTTTTCCTGGGTGAATCCATAACTTAGGGGGAATATGTGTGTCAATACTATCAGAGTATACAGTCGTAACACTGCCATAAACGTTAGCGCAGTCCTCAATCTTTAGGCAAATGGGAATAATTCCCGCCAAAACGCAAGAGGCTTCGTACGAAATCGTTCGAAAGCCCTTTATAATTCGCAAAGCAATTAGCCTTTGAACAGTCTTAAGCTTACGTCTGTTATACTTGTAGTGCAAACCATCGATCCAGACCGGAGCTGCATATGTAAGCAACGGCAAAAGAGCACCATCGTATATTATTTTTAAGGCTTCTGAGCTAATACCCCAGGTGTTACGTGCCAATCTGGAAAGTACATTAAGTGTATTCGTAACTTTTTTAACCAAATTGGTTATATGTGCTGTGAACCGCAGTTTTCTATCTAGAAAAACTCCAAGGTACCGCATTTCGGTTATGCTTTTTAAGACTCGACCATCCATGTAAATGTTAATGTCTTCTATTCTCCTTTTTTTTGAGAAAAGCAGAATGTTGGACTTGTCGGGGTTAAACTTTACCTTATTTTTACAGGACCAGTCAAGAATTTTCGACATACAATTATTGCCATAAGCCTCCAATTCAATCTTAGTCTTAGCACAAACTAGAACGAGAAGGTCATCAGCAAAAGCAATTATATTGGTGTTGGCCGGGTAATCAAGCTTCAGTAAGGAATCGTAAAAAATTGTCCAAAATCCCGGTCCACAGCAAGATCCCTGTGGGCAGCCCATAGTTACGTTTCTTCTTACACAGTAATTTGGGGTTCGTAAGCATGCTGAGCGCTCTGAAAAGTAGCTCCTAGAAACCAGATACAAGTTCCTAGGGCAGTCAAAAACCCTTAACTGGTTAAGAATAGCAGGCCACCAGGCAGCATCAAAAGCCCCCTTGACATCCAGAGAAATGGCCAAAACTTGAAGGTTTTTCTGTAGATTATCCTTTACAATACTTGTAACTTTATAAACTGCATCAGTGGTGCTTTTTCCCGGAGTAAAACCAAATTGATTAGGGCTAAGTTTGTCATTTAAGTACAAATAGTGCATAATTCTTTCGATTATTAATTTTTCAAGCACTTTGCCACTGACTGATATCAAACTAATGGGTCTGAATTTCGAAGGCTCAAGAGATGACTCCTTACCTGGCTTTGTGAAGTAACGGATGCAGGAATGCTTCCAAACACTCGGAAAGATGCCTCTGAATAAGCATTCATTATAAATAGCCACAAAAAATTTAGGGAAATGCTTCAGAACTTCTGAGATAATTTTGCTAGAGATTCCGTCTTCTCCAGGGGATTTTTTAGGATTCATGCTATCAATCACGGATACAATTTCTTCCCTACGAAAGTCAAGATCGTCCTGCGTGTCCATGGGATCGTCAATCAATCCTCTTACGTTGGCATGATAAAGGTTGTCACAGTTGGCACTATCTAATGGGACGAATTGGTCTGCAAGGCAACCCAAAGTCTCTTTAAGATCTGAGGTAAAATCTCCAGTAGCTGTCCGAATGGTGGTCAGAGATGTTTGTCTTTTATACTTGCCGGTGGCAATCTTGTATAAGATGGACCAAGGCTGTGATCCAACATCCGTACAAAAGTCCTTCCATGATTGAATCTTTGCAGCTTTTATTTTTTTGCTGTAAACATGTTTGCAGGCAAAATATTCATCTTTCCTCTCATTCCTCAAAGTCAAGTTATTAGTAGTCCTTTGATAAATTCTCCTTTTTGAGTTAACAAGCCGCCTCAAATCAGAGAGTTCACTATTCCACCATGGAACTGGTTTCGGTTTGCAATGCCTACGATCTTGTCTTATAATGGGCATGGAGCGGCAGCAAGCATTTTTAATACAGTTAATATAACTGGAAATTAGTTGATTCAGATTCGGCACTTTCTTCACAACCGTTTTTAACTCAGAATCCAGGTTATGAGTGCTGTTACTATCCAGTCCTGGATTGAATGTCCACAAGAGATCATAGAATTCATTCTGAAGTGCTTCAATGAAAACAGTCCAGTCAGCTTTTTCATAGTTGAATCTTATTGTACTACTGAAGGTTCTGTCGATTGACACTGTATTTTTGAAACTGATTGTGAAAATAATACATCTATGATCCGAACAGCTCTCCTCATCCAAAATAGACCAGGAGTGAATGTAACGAAGGAGCGAATATGAAGTCACAGTCAAGTCGATATAACTCTGTCCATTCGGCGAACAAAAAGATGGGGTACAGGTATTGTCATTTAGAATCCAAAGTCTCCTAGAGGAGAGAAAAGAGTCCAAAATTCTGCCCCGAGAGTTGGTAAAAGAGTCAAACCAAGAAATTGAGCGAGAATTGGTGTCAGTTGCAAGCAAAAAGTGCTTACCGGCACAAATATCAGTGATTCGCTCAATAGTTGAAATATCATGATTAATATCTCTGTGAAAATCCATGTACAAACTAGCAGCAAGTATGTGAGTGTCATCGAATGTTAATTCTGCTACAACTATATCTTCATTAGAGTATTGACTTAAAAGAATGGCGTCTATATTTTTATTTATAACTAATATAGCAGCTCGCTTTAGATTATTTCCTGTTTCAAAAATCCTGACCGATTTTGAAAATCCCGCCACTCTATTATTTATACAGTAAGGTTCCTGAATGAAAACAATATCAACATCTTTATTTTGAATAATCACAGCCAAGTTAGAGGTAGCCCTACGAGATTTCTGTAAATTTATTTGCAAACACTGAATATTAAGCAAGTTTGCTTTAGTTACCATATTCAATTCGTTGTTTCTTTTTTTCCAGTTGTTTTAGATACATAGGGCATGCTTTATCCAAGGCTGCATGGTTAATCTCAATTCGCAGGGCCTCCTTAGCGTATTTATTGTAGTTCATACAATTAGAACACTTCAAAGTGTTTTCTGACCGACAATCCTTCAAGGAATGAGAACCAGAACAAAGTGGACAGCTAATTTGAGAGTTGCACACCTTAGAGTCGTGATTGTATTTATTGCACTGAAAACACCTCTTTACTGTAACAAAATCTGAACAATTGCAAATCGACCACTTCATCTTAACTCCGTGATCGAGAAAAGCCTTTCTAACCCTCGAAGAAACCTCAGCCACCATATATTTTCTTGTTTTATTTTTTTTAACGGGTCTAATGAATTTTAAATTGAAAATTTCACTTTGTAATAGATCTGAGTTTTGGTTTTTAATAATAGCTTCAGCATTGTCTTTATCTATTTCATCAGGAATATCATATATAATAATTTGAGGTAGGAATTTTTTGTTTTGTGAAATACTCACTTCCTCTCGCAACCGATCGCTCACAACATCACAAATCCTATCAAGATCATTTTTATTTTTACAACGAATTAAAAGCTTACCCTCCTTGAGGATTTTCAATCCCTCAATTCCAATTTGCATCTCTTCGGGATCAATTTTGCTCTTCAAACGATCCTTCAACTCTTCAGCAGTTTGATGCTTCAGCGGTCGTATCACCGCCGAATACTCCTCCGGTCTTTTCGGCGGCGAATTCGAAACTACCTCGGCAAAGGTTCGCCCCGTAGTAGGCTTAGCCGCTGCCGCAGCCACGTTGACTTTCAAGGTGTTTACTTCTTCATTTAAAGTTGATATTACCTTCTGAAAGTCATTTTTGACGGCATGTAATTCTCCTATAGCCTCGAGAATACTTTGCTTCAAATCTTTCCTTAAATTTCCGCTTGTATCGCATACTTTCCTGAGCCTTTCCACAGCAGCTAGAAATCGCGCGTCCACATCAGCCGCCATTTCCGTGTGTGTGTGTGTGTGTGTGTGTGTGTGTGTGTGTGTGTGTGTGTGTGTGTGTGTGTGTGTGTGTGTGTGTGTGTGTGTGTGTGTGTGTGTGTGTGTGTGTGTGTGTGTGTGTGTGTGTGTGTGTGTGTGTGTGTGTGTGTGTGTGTGTGTGTGTGTGTGTGTGTGTGTGTGTGTGTGTGTGTGTGTGTGTGTGTGTGTGTGTGTGTGTGTGTGTGTGTGTGTGTGTGTGTGTGTGTGTGTGTGTGTGTGTGTGTGTGTGTGTGTGTGTGTGTGTGTGTGTGTGTGTGTGTGTGTGTGTGTGTGTGTGTGTGTGTGTGTGTGTGTGTGTGTGTGTGTGTGTGTGTGTGTGTGTGTGTGTGTGTGTGTGTGTGTGTGTGTGTGTGTGTGTGTGTGTGTGTGTGTGTGTGTGTGTGTGTGTGTGTGTGTGTGTGTGTGTGTGCGTGTGTGTTTATGGTCATTTTGCTGAAATAGCTTTATTTCTCCCCCAGAAGAGATCTGTTCACCTCATTGTTACAAAAAGAACATAATGCAAAATAGTAAGTTCTTAAAAGAAAACTAGATATCAGTCTAATTAAAAATTATAACTATAATCTAAAAATTTCAAATTTTAAAACATGAAATTAAGTATATTTAAAAATATTTCCATTTGAAAGTTGATCTAGCTTTTAAAAAAGTTTCATGGAATAAATAGCATTGTTGTTAAAATAGTCTCCATGGAAACGAAAATGTAAATAAAAAAACGATCATTTATTGTAACTTCAAGAAAGTTGATTTACAAAACAAAAACAATTAAAAACGGAAAGCCCTTTCAAGAAGAGATAGATTTTTTCATTAATTGCAAAATGGAATACGCTTTAGTTATTGAATAATTTCACAGAAAAAGTTAATTAAACGATATGTTGATCGTATGAATCGACACATCTTGAGTGATGGAGACCAGTCAATTTCGATTACATAATCAGATTGATAACATTAACCATGATCATATAATGAAGCGTAGTCGATTGTACTAAGTTTCCAGTATTTGGTCAGGTTTTGTATAACTACAATGGGCAATACCAGCATTTTTTGAAAACATAAATAAATGCATTTTTCCAGTAAAGGAAATAGATATAAATCCAAAAATCGACATGAAAATTTTCAAAAAATATATAGTTAATTAAATATTTAAAAATTAAAATCGACAAGCCCTTTGTCTTTGTTTAGGATTGAAGCCGTCACATCGCCCTTACTTTAAAGTGAAACCCAACAATGACTTCAAATTGTTTAAACAATTAAAGAATTTAAATTGATGAAAACTTCCACGACCTGAAGAGTAATTTATTTATTTTCCTGGATGGGATGGCCGTGTTTGATGAATGCTTCGGCTGTCTCTGCTTCGGCTGTTGATTTTTTGCCACTGAGGATGCTCTCCGAAGCAGAGAGCGAAACGTTTGGAAATTCCATTCATCAAACACGGCCATCCATCCCGGAAAATGAAATAAATTAAAGAATTTTTTAAAATTAATATATAGGATTTAAGTACGTCACATTTTGAAATTTGACGTTTTATATTCCTTTATAATTCTATTGAGGAAAAAGAATTTTTTTAAACACTAACATTAAATTACTTTCCTTATTAAGTGAAAAAACTTATGAGCTTATGAAAATGATAAATTGAATGAATAATTAAAATAATTATTCAACACAGAGTAAAATTAAATGGAATAATCGAGTTTTAAAATTATTAACTGCAGTAGATACGCATAAATTCTACCAAAATAAAACATTTTTAATCTCTTGAGAGATTCTTTCTGTTATGCAACCGCGACACCAGACAATGAGTATTTTTGTTTCAAAAGCGGGAAAAGTAACATTATTTTGTTAATTGAGATCTAGAATACCTGAAAGCAAAAAAAGAAAAAATTTCGATTAAAACAAAACTCCATTTGCGTTGAAAGCAAAAACACGAACCAATTTATAACAAAACAAGAGTTTTTGATTACTCGGGAACATGTACAGAAAATTGTATCAATATATTGCGGTAGAAACTTGTTTTTTAATAAATGCTCTTTTTAACCCAGAAAACGTTTTTCTAACGAAACTTTTCTTCTTTTCTCTATTCTAATCCTTACTTTTTAACCAAGCTATTTTGTATTCCTTCATGTTTTTGTCCCCGCAATATCTAAAAATGGAAACAAAAAACCCTACCACAAGGGACCCTTTACTTTTTTGGTTGTTTACTTAGAAATTCACTTTTGCGTTTCCCCAAATTACTCCTGCTATTTTTCCGCCCAATTATTAAGTTTTTGGAATGAAAAATAGAAATTTAATCAAAAATATGTCGCTGGGCATATCCTGTGCTAAGGAAAGGATGTTGTTTCTTCTTTTTTTTCATGGGTCTCTATGCATCGAGGCGAAAAGCCGCTTGAAAAAGCTCGACTAACAACTCAAAGTAAAAAAAATAACAGCTTTACGAGAAAAATTTCCACGAGTAATAAGGCTTTTTCGGATCCATTTAAAAAATATACGTGCTTCAAAAAATTCCCTTTACACTTCTTAGCACCTTAGGTTTTTAATCTAGAAATATGTTTTGTTTCCTAAGACGGGTGTAGTTACTGGAGTTGGAGCATTGAATTCCTCTAAGTTGTTAAAGAAATATTTCATTGCGTAAAACAAATTTGAGTTAATAAGCTTTACTCAACCTATGTTATTTTAATACTGTGTAAGAAAAAACTGAGGATTTATTTATTACGGTATTAAGAAAGTCATATAAAGATTTGAGGATTAACGATAAAAAATTGCGAAGACAGGTTTATTAGAGTTCCTAGTTGTGAATTTTGACGAAAAAAGTAGGTTTATTATAAAACCCAAGAAGTAAATACAAATTAGTCCTTTTAATGCTCAAACTGTGGGGTTAATTTTAATGGAAATTCATCTCAAAACTTTATGAACTTTTTAATGTTGTTGGCTTTAAAACTCATCCAATTAAATTGGGTTGGACATTTTTTGTCTGACTTAATCTGGTGATTATAAAATTAAAATGAAACAGAAAAATGAAAGTGTATGAATATTAACTAATTGCTAAGTTTTTTATTTTGAGTTTTTGTAATATTAAAGGAAATTAATAGTTATTAATAGTTTCTGCTAGCAAGCCTTTTTTTAAATTTATTATGGGTAAAGTATAATTTAAAATATTCTACATTTGGTTCGTGGGTGTATTTTAAATCAAAAGTTAATTCCCTATCTTTAATATTTATACTCTATTTTGATTATAGTTTGAAAAAACATTTACTATAATTTAACAGAGTTCAAGATCTTTAAGATTAAAACTTATCTTGATTCATAATCTTTTCAATACTGATGAAAATTATTTAATGGAAATACAAGTAAAAGAAAGAATATTATATATTTTCGCATGCATCTCATTTATTAAAATTGATACTGAGTAATTTTTTTTAATATTCTGGCATATGGGTCGAGAAAATGTTTTGAATTTAAAGGTAAACTCTTGACTTTTTATAAATGTTGATTTTTTTCGTGTGTTAGTCAAAATTCGTTTCACAAATATATATCCACATACGATTAATATTTTTTCCATGACCTTCTTAGTTGCAAATAAATCTTTTCCATACCTTAAAACGTACTTTTATAATTACACGTCCTTTGAAACTTATCATTAAATGGATACATAAACATTCTTTGCGAACACAATTATATCCACAGAAACCAACCCGACAAAACACATTAGGAAAAGGTCATCGTTTTATTGCTAAAAAAAAGTTAGAATGGAACATGACTTTTCAGAACCACTTGCAAAATCCATCGTCGTACCTCATACGAAAAGCAAGCTACCTCCAACCTAGTCTTGCTGTATAGCTTTTTTTTACAAAGTAAACATCTCACATCTCATCAATATTTACATAAAATTATGTCTGTGGCTTGGAATAAGGCGCTACTTTTTCCACTTTTTCTAATTATTCTTCAGGCTTTCTCTGGCATTCGTGTTCGAGGGGACAAGGATTGAAAAAGGCTGAGATGGGGTTCTAAACAACACTTTTTTCCTTTCCCGAGCCCTAGATGAAAAAAAATACGATATTTGAATTTTAAATGTAATTTTTATGCTTCTCTCGCCTAAAATCCTCGTTTTTTTCTCTTACAGGAAAATGCCTGCAGCACGTAAGCGGAAATTTCTGTCCCTGATGGGGTTTTTTCCTAAAGGGTGGATGAGATAAAAATTGCGAACAGAGTATAGAAAGAATATATCAGATTCATTTTAATTTTTGAGTGACTAGTGAATAAACTATTTTGATAGTAAAAAATCGATTTCTTTATAACCTGTCAACAACAGCTGTAAATTACATGATTGGAGGGTATAGAAATTTTATAATGCTTGAGGGAACATGTTACGATATAATGGAAGGAGTTTTAAAATTTCCATAATAGTTTCCGGGAAAAGAATGTTATCTAAGAAGGAAGAAAATCGAGATCCTTTGAAAACCATTGTATCTTGTTGTTCTATTTCTGGAAATACTAAGAATGGATTTCAACTTTCCTTTTGTTTAATCTGCTAGTTCTCATATTTTTTGCTTCGCCGTCTTGTTTGCTTTAGGATTTGCAATGTCAAAAAATTAAAGACAGTGTAAATTCTACTAAGTTTACATAAACTCCAGTTTTACATAAAGAGTATTCAAATAAGAAAAGCTTTGTACTTAGTATAAAAATTAATAAGTACTTTTTATAAGCATTAATAATTAGTAAGTACAGTACTTTGTAACTTTTACTCTAACCCATCCGGTCGTGAAAGCCTTTGTTGTTATTTTGTACTTAGTATTAATTTCGAAATTCTTTTCGGAAAACACACCGGTTTCTAAAGAATAGTTTGTGTGTGTGTAAATTTATATTTTAAACCCATATTTTTAAAGATAAAAATGTTTGACCGTAGTTACCATGATGCTGAAAAACATCAAGATCGCTTTATATGCAATAATTATTTTTGTTTAAGATGTTTTTATTATATAATAAGCATAATAGTTTTTAAAAAGAGATTTTCTGATTTTTCAAATTTGAATATTTATTTTTCTTATGTAAGAAACACACATAGTATATGTCTGTAAAAGGTTGTCTATGTATATTTTTTCTGGGAATATCTGTGAATGAAGGGTATGCAAAATACGGAACGAGTAAAAAGATCATTTTCTACTGTGTAATAATTTTTTTACTCTTCACTTTAATTAGAATTCTGCTGAACTGGCTTCTACCCAGTTCAATTTATGGCCGGTTAAGAAGATATATATAGTTATATTTACCTGCATATTTTAGGGAACAAACAGCAAACTCTAACTACGGTTTAATGAATAAGTTCAAATACAGTTAAACTGTATGGATTTATTTAAAGCATCAATGAAATATTATTTAATTTTCAAGAGGCAGTGGTGAAAATTGTGAAATCAGGTTTTAGTTCTACAATTTGATTAAGTTTTAGTTTCAAAAGTGGGACATCATAGTGAGGGAAGAGGGTCATTGAAATGTGACAGCGTATGACTTAGGGAGGGTGTAAAATTCAGTAGTAATTCGTAGCTAAAATTTCAAAACGTACGTCTAACTTTAGTTTGGATAAGATGAAAGCTAATTACCATATATTTACTAACTAAACCAAATGCTTAATTTCGCAGCCAAACATGCTAAACTCGTTCCAAACCTGACCGTATTTCCTCCGCTCTTGAATCTCGTTCAACTCCCGATAACACCGAAGCGCATCGAGCACAATCTCCCCCAGAGTCACCCCTCTCCCCCTCAGCTCCAAAACCTCCCAAAATTAATATCAACCAACTATCTCCCCCGAACGAAACTCGGCATCAGGCCTGATTTATGACTCTCGAGATGCCCGACATTTTAACGCATCGGCGTCCTTTAATTGAACATAACCGGGGCAAACAGTAACACAGTTTACCCCGGTTTGCACACCCACCTGTCCCCCTAATTAAGTATGAGGGGAGGTAGGGGTGGCAAAGACTTGCCTGATGGGAATCACATGCGAAGTGCTAATCAGTACCCGCCATTCGCACGCCGCAATCTGGGAACATGTAATCAACTGTCAAACTGGAGGCTTGGGAACTGTCATGATACAAATCATGGGATTCGTAGGAGGAAGATGGTATTTGATTAAGGAAGGCGGCTTTCTGCGTGCCTATTAAAGCTGCAAGAAACAGTCCTAAGTGGATCGTCATTTGCTGATATAACAGCGGTGAGAGTTGCTTATCAAATGCGCTATGGGATTAGTGCTGTACTGGATTAATTGGCTTAGGGGGCATCCACGAGTTACGGTATGTGTTTTGGGAGGAGGCATTTCGACGTGTGTGGCATCTCACTCCTTAAAAACTGTTCACTACAGTTAAAATAATTCACTGTTTGACTTGATTTTGTTGAAACTCTAGTAACTCGACTATAACTGACTAGTGACACGACGTAAAGGACTAGTTACTTCTTATTGTTGTAAAATATTGTATTCGAGCTGGTAGCCCGGGAACTGTCGTTATAAAAATCACGGGATTCAAAAACTGTCTTAAATGGATTGTCATTTTCTGTGATAACAGAGGTGGATGTAGTAGGTTGAGAGATGCTTATCAAATGAGCAAGGTGGTTATGGGTGTTGTATTGTATTAATTGGTTTATGGGGCATCCAGAAACTACGGTATAAGTTTAGGGGGTTGAGGTGACCAAATTGTGACTGACGGTCAGAGGGGAGTCAACGTGGAGTCACTGGGAGGTCCCTGTGACACACGAATGTCCGGAGTTTGACACCAAAATATGTGACCAATTGTGATTTCACTGTGATGTCCCTGGCCACACGAAGACTTCTCTGTGATGACGCAGAGTTGTCACTCAATACTGGTCACTGTGACTTCAAAGTTAAGTCACATTTCGGTCACTGAGAGTCTTGTGACAAGTGTGACCTCAGTGACGTTATAGTGACATCAGAGTCACTGTGACTTTTGTCTTGCTAGAGCAGTTTTAAGCATGTGGCATTACTCCTTAATAATTGTTCACAACACCTAATATAGTTCACTGTTTGGCTTGAGTTAGCATCAATTAAAGGGTATTTAAAACCATTTCATTGATGACAGTGGTGAAAATAGGGATAAGATTTTAGTACTTCAATTTAGCTAAATTCTGAAGTTTCAAACTGGGGATCACTCGGTGTGGTTGTCAATGGGGTCAGTCATCATACTGTGGATCACTGAAATGTGATAAAGTATGACTTAGGGGAGGAAATGTCCGTAAACTCCCTGAAATATGCGTGACGTAGTAATTTGTATAAATGATCCCTTACTACATTACACTTACATTTGAGAAAAGTCGTAGACATCGGATTTATCTATGAAAAATTATGATTTAACCCTTTATTTACCGCATTATGATTCGCTGCAATTTTTTTCGTGCAAATACTTTTTTTTCAGTCACTAAATTGAAAATTAAGGGATATACATAAATAAAATAATAATCTTTGGAAAATTGAATCCTCTAGAGCCAATTTCTTAAAATGATTCTTTTGGGTACTGTCAGTACACGGAGTGCTAAAATATTCTCACAATACAAGAAAAATATAGCTATTTTTATCGCAGTAATATGTCTTAAAAAATAATACACTTAACTTTTGACTTTAACTACTTTTTTTGCGGGAACAAAAATGACAATCATGTGAATCCGATTATAATGGCAGCAAAACTTACAACTTCAGTTAAATCTATTCGCATTTCCCGCTAAAATACTCATCATAGAACCTTAGCTGCTTTTTATCCTGGAAGAGGATAACTGAAAGAGTTCCTGCAAATTATCGTCAATATATTCGCAAGGATGGTTATTCTATGTAATTTTAAAGTTGGCGGTACTTGTAAGTATTGTCGGTAAATAAAGGGTTAAGACACTTGTTCTAAACAGTGCTTTGAACACAACCCTTTCTCCCTCCTGGTCGTGCATGTAGCACCCTCTGGTGGCTCTCTCTTTTGTAATAGCTGTTTTGTTTATGTTTCTAAAAGGACTTAGAACATCGCCCTTCCTTACTACCTTCCTGGGCCCTCACTCCCTGGCTTCCATACAAGAAAACTTGCATGGTATGACAAAATAAACGTCTAGAAATTAAATTTATAAAAAATTTTCATTAAATAACAATTTCATTTAAGGGTTAAACTCTTTAGGAACAAAATAATTTCAAATGAAAGTTTAGTCTTGTTCATCATTTCATGTGCCCACCCTTTGCTGTGAAAGCCACTGTATCCAAATCTCCTTAGATTTAAAATGTTCATATAAGCAAAAAATACAAACTTTATTCGAATTCACCCTCACCCCGGTTTTGTCCGATCGTGCCTTTAAAAGAAATTTAATCTAGCGTTGGTAAAACAACTCTTAGGCACGAATATGAACTTTTAAAACAGGTATTAGGTATTTAAGATTGGTGACGTAATATTGCAAACGCTAAAATGGTGAGCTTTTCTCATGAAACTTAAAAATGATTCCCTCTGCATAATGGGTTGGTTTATTTAACTTCCGTTTACTTGAAGTTTTCATGGTACATGCCTAGAAATAGTTCTAGCAGTGTTCACTATACATATATTTAATATACACTAGCGGAAATAAAAATCCCAACACCAAGAAGGAAAGGAGATATCAAGGTGAAATTTATGTCTATGATTGTACATAGTATCAATGTGAATTGATTAAAAAATCAGCCTTCCTGGATGTTAGGAGGCCGAGAAAACTAGGGAGGAGTGTTGTCTCCATAGATGTCCATTACCGCTGTCACACGTCATGGCATTGAGTGACAGGGGCTCTAAATGACTTTTGAGGTATTGGAGGACCATGTTGCCTCCTCAGGTAGTCCATATTCATATGGTTCACCAGCGGACGTTGCATACCGGGCTAGGTGATTTCTCCTCATTGACCGGACTTGTTTTGTGGGTGTTGGTTCTAGAGAAAAGGAAAGACGGGGTAAAAATGCAACCTAGGGGGTTAAGAAGAAAGCTTGGACATTGCATACAACATATGGTTGTGCATGTTTCTCTTGAAATTTTTCCCCAGGACAGGTCTGAAGGTAAGGACGGTCTACCGGCTCCAAAACCTCAATGACGCAGCTCTGGTTGGAAAAAGTACTGGTAAATCATACCCAGGAGTTAAAGAAATGGAATCCAATGCATCCCCACTCCGTTACCCTGCATCACCACTTCGTGGAACGATTAGAAAATCATCAGCTGAGTGCGCTTTCTCCATTGTCTCTTTAAACTCATACCCAACCGCAGGCTCGGACTGGCCATGCGGGCATTTGGGCAAATGCCCGGTGGGCCGCTACTCATCGAGGGCCGTTTGTGGGCCGCCTACAACCAAAATATTTTACAGTGGTATGAATGAAAAAGATCCTGTAAAATGAATCCGCACTCCGAAATGAATTTCCAACTTCCTGCCCACGAATTATTTTTGTGCGGCCACCAAACCATAAATTTACCAGCAATTAAATTCATTAATGATGGCATAAATTACTGAATTCAAAAACACATTATATTATTTAAAATATTTTTATTAACGAATTTTCCTGGTTTCATCTTCAAAAATTCTACGGCATAAAAGGAGCGAACCTTTTTGGATGTCACCCAAAAGGGTCCCAAATGAGTTAAAACAGTACTAATAAGAGTAAAATTTCCAAAATTTTTCTGGGGGAGGATCCCCTGACCCCCTTTTCTATTTTGAACTACATTGTTCACAATTTCTTTTAATATTAAGTTCGTCAAGATGGAAATTCTATATACCCACTGAATTTACCAACAAAGAATAGACGAGATTAGTGTGACGTTTTTTGTTTTGTTTGGAAACGTAAATTCAGTCTGTGATTGGTTCCGTGAACTGTACGGACAGTACGGATCCGTATGTAACCAATCACGGATCGAATCAACGTTTCCAAACAAAACAAAAAACGTCATCACTAATCTCGTCTATTAAAAGTCTATATTGAGTTTATTACGTATGCAATTAGGGACTTTCAAGGTGGATTTTAGACTATTCTTAGGGAGTCAATTTTCAAAAGAATTTCTTGGGGAGGTACAATGATCCCCCCCGAAATTTTTAATTCTATGAAGTTATATTTTCCATGAAAATTATACAGTGGGCCGATTCAGACTTAAAATGCCCGGGCCGAAATTTCTTCCCAGTCCGGCCCTGCCCAACCGTCGTGGTGCTCCAAACCGAAGCAGGATTCTCTCATAAACACAATGTCATGAAATTGGGATTTTCATTTCCTTATTTCGTGCACTATTGGAAACAGAAAGGCCCATTTTCAGCCCCTTGTTTATAGGCAAAGACGTAAGAAGCTATGCTGACAAAACGGACAATCCGCAGTACTGCAAACGACATCCATCTTACTGCCACTTGTCCTCAGTATGATCTACCGGTACTTTGGCCAACCAGAGCTGCTTCATTGAGGTTTTTTAGCCGGTTGTCCGTCCTTACCTTCAGACCTGTCCT
Organism: Tetragnatha versicolor; assembly: GCA_024610705.1. Taxonomy (NCBI): domain Eukaryota; kingdom Metazoa; phylum Arthropoda; class Arachnida; order Araneae; family Tetragnathidae; genus Tetragnatha; species Tetragnatha versicolor. Next base: position 70,803,421 of record JANDEH010000001.1, read on the forward strand.
GGGGACAAATTTCAAGAGAAAAATACACAAACACATGTTTCATGCAATGTCCAAGCTTTCTTCTTAACCCCCTATGTTGCATTTTTACCTTGGCCTATCCGTTCGTAAGAACCAAAGCTCACAAAACATGTCCAGAGAAAGAGGAGAAATCACCTAGCCCGGTATGCAACGTCCGCTGGTGCACCATATGAATTTGGACTACCTGAGGAGGCAACATGGTCCCCCAACCCCTCAAAAGTCATTTAGAGCCCCTGTCACTCAACACCATGACGTGTGACGGCGGTAATGAACACCTATGGAGACAACACTCCTCCCTGTTTTTCTCGGCCCCCTAATATCCAGGAAGGCTGATTTTTTACGCAACTCACATTGATACTATGTGCAATCATAGAAATAAATTTGACTTTGATATCTCCTTTCCTTCTTGGTGTTGGGATTTTTATTTCCGCTAGTGTATGTATAGTGAACACTGCTACTCCAAATCAATGAATAAAGCCCAAATCCTTGTTTTGTCCATCTACCCGGTTTTGTCCGACTTTCCCCTATTTTATTTTTATGTTTTTATGCTGAGATGTTAGGTCTCAGGTTTACATAGAAAAAGAATAAAGGTTGAAAATAATAATACGAAGCTGTTTATTTAATAAAGATACATTAAGTAGAATTAGTATAAGAAAAAGAGATGTAGTAGATAAGCTCACATGTTTTCAAAAATGTCACATGTTGTCAAAAACCTTCTATAGTGAAAATCCAACTAATTCCAGATACTACAATGCGTATGTTTTTATTATGATTGTAAGGCTAAGCGCGCACTACAAATTTTTGTCACGGCGACAGAGACAAAATTATCACCCTGGCTATTGCAAGAAGCTAGAGCGAGAGCACAGGCGACGAGACTCTTGGCTGATTGCCAATATCTCTCCATAGAAATGCATTGCTCTCGAGTGACTAGTGTTATAAGTCGCCGTGACGGAAGTCTCTAGTGCGCGCTTAGCCTAAATCATAGCATAATGTGAGTTCTTAGCGTTTATTTTATAGCTTTCATACAAACTTCTAGAAAAACATATATATATTTCAATATTATTGTTGTTAAATCAATGAAGCAGATGGTATGGATTTGAACTCGTAAAAAAACGAAGAAGTCAGGTTTCCAAGTCATTTTGTAAGGAACAACAAAACAGTCAATTCTCCGGGTAAATTTAAAACTAAATAAACAGTTGTTTTTAAGATCCCAGTACTTCCGGTCAGCAACAGAAAATCGATAATGACTGGAAAATGCATTGAATTAGTATATTTTCTCTAGTTCTTTCTTATAATAAGACCTAACCGTGACCATTTTCAAACATTTCCCCGATAGAAATACCCCCACACCTTTTGATTCCTCCGAAACAAGTAAAGAAAACCTTTTCTGAAACTTCTATTCGGGTCTTATAAACGCAAAGTTGTGAATGCAATCGGCTTTTCCGTAAGAGGCTTCGTGTTTTATATTTGTTGGTCTTTTTGGCCTCTACATGGACAAATAGACATGCTATTACATTGTAAAATGCCAGTTGTTTGCCTCATCTTCAAAACAAAGAGTTGGACATTTTATGCATGAGGCTTTAATATTTACGTTATTTTGGTGTTGGATATTTTATAGAAGGCCATGCAATTCTAAATTCTAGGCGTAAGAAGGGTCTTGAAAACAGCTTCTGGAAAATTGGCTTTCGTAAGTATACTAGGAAGAGTATTAAAAATTTTATTGAAACATATTCGGTTTTAAATTCGAATATGTTCCTTCTCATACCTGTTTATTTATAGATGTGCACTGTAAAAAAAAGCTGTAGAAAAACAGAAATTTCAATAACAGTGACTTTATGTTTACAGAGATATTCTGTCATGTAACATTCCCACCGCACTTCTATTTATTTTATGTAAAATAACAGCTTTTACCTAGTTGTTTAGCTTATCTGTACTTAAACAGAAACTTACTGCATCGAAAACCAATACAGCTATTGGCAAAGTTGTACTGAATCTTCTTTGGTTCAGTGGTAGCATGCGTGCTTAGCATGCGGTAGGTCGCGGGTTCTATCCCCGGATATCAATTAATTAAAATTAAAATAACTCTACTAAAATAAGTGCATGCGCACAAGCAGAAAGTTACTGAGAGGCAACAGAAAAATCTTTGGCTCACTTGACAGAAAGTTTCTTTTTACAGCATTTACCTGTAGGTAACAGCTTTTTTCTGTTTACAGGATTTTTCAACCTACAGATTTTTTCTGGCAACTTTTGCTGCCAGAAATTTTCTGTTTTTTTGCAGGATTATTTTTTACAGTGTGATAAACTTTGAATCTTTGTCTTATATTTTTATTCTCTCATAAAAAGAAGAAAGTTGATTAATATAAGGTGGAATAAGTTCATTTTCGTTGACTTTAAATCAAGTTTTTTTAATACCATTTTTTTAAGAACAATATTTTTTCATAGACAAAAATTCTCTTGGTTTTTTAGCAGAATATTTTGTTTGCAATAAACAAATAATTATTTTCCATTTACCCAGGGTTGCCAAAAACCCGGTTTTTTTTTTAAAAACCCAAGTGGGTTGGGTTTTTTGGGGTTTTTTCAATAAAACCCTGAAAAAACCCATAAAAACTGGGTTTTTTCAGAAAAAGTGTGAGTTTTTCAAAAATAAATGGTTTTCTCCTTCATGGTAAGTGGGTTTTTTCAAAAATTAGTGAGTTCTTCCTATGTTAAATGTGTTCTGTCTAAATAATGTCAATTTTTACACAGTTAAGTGGGTTTTTTCAAAGTTTTTATGCTTTGAAAAAACCCACTGAAATTGTAAAAACACCCCTTATTTACTGAAACCTGGTTTAAATTTTGAAAAAACCCACTAAAACTTTAAAAATATCCTAAACTTTGAAAAAACCCATTCAATATTGAAAGAAATCTATTCAACTTTGAAAAAACCCACTGAAATTTAAAAAAAATTTATATCTAGTTTGAACTTTAAACGTCCTAAATTTTGAAAAACCATTCAATAATGAAAAAACTCACTGAATAATGAAAAAAAAAAACTCCCTGAAATTGAAAAACACCATTTAATTTTTAAAACCTTGTTTAAATTTTGAAAAAACCCAGTAAAATTTTTAAAATATCCTAAACTTTGAAAAAAAACACATTAAATTTTGAAGTAACTGCCAAAAACTTGATTTTTCTTGAAAAAACCCAAAAATGGGTCCAAAATGTGGGTTTTTTCACATGGGTTTTTTTGAAAAACCCATTGGGTCCAACCCAATTGGGTCCAATCCAGCCAACCCTGCATTTACCTACTATTATGGATTCAGGAAAAAATAACTTATATTTATCACACAAAACTATTTTACTTAGTTTGAGCATAAAAGTAGTTTAAAATAATAGGTATTTTCAACTGTGTCATGTTGTTTAGTTAATGAAAATTTTGATCAAATACATTAATTGGGATTTTGGGTATTCCATTTTTTACAGAGATAACTTTACAAAGATATGCAAATATTTGTACCTTAAATGAATCAAAAACAATATATTCAAGATACAGTTTAATTCATAAAATGAATACTCTTCGATTTATCATTTTATTCATTATATATTTTTATTTAGAAATGATAGATATTCTTGTTGTTTCTGACTAAATTATTTAGGTTTTTGAAGAGAAAAGAGAATTAACAAAAAAATCACAAAGTCTTAAACAATTTATTCAAAAAGTCCAATTCACCAGAGCTCAGCATTCAATATTAAACTCTTAACTCGTTTCAATATAATACCAATTTATGAATATAAATTCCCTTCAGAAAAGATAACGACTTTAATTCCATTTCATTAAAACCATCTAGATAAAGAATGCATGAAAAAACCCGAAAGTTTTTAAACAAAGTAATATTAGTTTATGACTTGCAACTCCACTTTGAAAATCTCTCGTCAATTTTTTCCCGTCTTTTGCGCTACTTGGAAACTTAGAGTTAAAAGTTAATTAAAATAGCTCACGCCAAATATTTATTGCTTGAAATAAAAAACGAAGCCTTTTGAAATTTTCCAAAATTGCCTGTGGGGACCATGATGAAAAGAAGTCGGCGATCGCCTTCTTAAGAGCTTTGACAGGGAAACTAGGGGAAACGACCAACTTTGTTTACAGACTGGGATTGTTATTAATACCTCTTTTCCTGTGGAAACAAGTGGAGTAGCCTACTTGAGTAAACTCTCTATTCATCCTTGCTGTTCTACCAAAACTGTAAAAAAAGTAGCTAATTTTTATGGACTTTCCGCATGTTTAGAGAGAAAAGAAGTTTTTGACTTACGTGTAGTAGTTTTTACGAAAATACAATTTAATTTTAGTAATTGCTTAGGTGGAACAGATTTTCTGGACAGGTACCAATTAATTAAAATGAGAGGGGGTAATTAAAGCAGACTACGTGTAGGTATATGTTCTTTACCTCAATGTCAAAAAATTACACAGGTGTAAGATTTAACGCATCCATTTGAATTGAAAATGGTTATTATGCCACATAATTACAAATAACTCATACGTTAAAAATAAGAAAAAATTCAATTGTTCCTACTATTTAATTTTAAACACAACTTTCTTTTATTGGTTCAATAATAAAAGTAATGAAATATCACATCAATAAATATCTGCTTTTATGTTTTAAATGTTTTGCATCTATTTTAAAGGAAGATCTCAATTTTTGTAAGTCCTAATCGGATTTTATATAGTAGATGTATAAATCATACTTCCTTTGTATAAGTTTTAGATTTACCCCTGAAGTAATGGGGGTATCAAACCGCTCCAGGAAAATTCAAAATGTCCATGCAGCCCTACAAAATAAGTATTTTCTTTTTGGTACTAAAAAAATTATAGTATAAGTATTATCGATGAATTTTTCTTTATTGGCTCTTTTTTAGAACAGTTTAAAAACATCACAATTGTCAAGTTCAGTTTAAAAAGTAATTAAAACTTAAACTTTGTGAAACTTTTATAAGCCCATTTAGAATCAGTTCGGGATACTTTTGAGAGTCGTGTATTTGTTTGGTACTATATTAAGAACACCACAAATATTTCACTCCTTTACTTCAAACATATTTTTTTCATCATCTATATTCGCATTGAAGGTAGCGTGCAATATCTACGCCACGTTTTTACGTCACAACAAGCAAAAATTCCTATCTAGATTTCTAGATTAAATAAGCCTCTATATCCCCCCTCTCCGAAATCTAATAAATCTTAAATACCACCCTAAAATTGTTACAAGCGCTCCCAATGGATACCCTAACGCAATTTCAACATCACAGGTGTCCGTAGTTGCGGCCGCTATTTCTTTCCTCTCTGGAATGTCGGAGATACTAAAATAGAAATGTTAGGTTTTTTGGATTGGATAGTGGTTTTTGATCCTGTTTCTGGCGAAATATGAGCAAAAAAAAGTTCTGCCACTGGTCCGTTTCCTTTAAGATTTCACTGTCCTTCCATTTATGAGTAAAAGCCTTTTTTATTCTGTTTGAGATATTGAAAGAAATGCTGTTACATGGTGAGTTTCGAGTAAAAGTAAAACTGACGGGATAGAAATGTATGTTTCAAACTCAGTTTTCGTTCAAATGTTCGCAGGATGTTTTAAAGTATAGTTGTAAATAGAATAATGTATAAAAGTATGGAACTTTATCTACTTCGAAGAAGTAAAATAATGGGATATTTACAATTTTATTGAACTCAGACAATTGTTTTTATCCCACGAGTTTTTTTTGTTAAACTTTCAAAAGCATAAAAAAGGTGTAAGACATAAAATATTTTTTGCTTAATAATGTAATTGGTATGTTATACAGATACATATTTTAAGGTATACAACAGGTAATATATACTATTTCTCTTCGAGATTTATCAATTTTATAGAACTTTGCAACAAAAACTACAGTTAACAATATAACAAGAATACCACAGTATAATATGTATTTATAGCCTGTAAAGGGGCTGTTAAAAATTGGTTTCGCAATGAAATGGAAAATATGCGAAACTGTTATTGGAAATATTTATTAGTTTATGTCTGTCTTTCCAAATCGTACTCCCTAGGGCGGTCTAGCTTGAAATACTAGTCCGTGACTTGAAACATGACCACCAATATAAAGCACTGTTATTTTAACCACTCATTGAAACATAATATGCATGCACTTGGCAATTTTTTCTATTAGTACAATGCTCATGTTTTTCAAAGAAAATTATATTAATATATTGCTTTATTTTGTAGTAACCAAAAGCTTTTAAGATAAGATTTATAGAAATTGTATTTTAACGCATCTTTTGAAACTATATTTTAATGACTCAACGTGTGTAATTTATATTCTTGTTTTTTTTTTCATTATTAACCGAGTCAATGAAACTTTCTTTGAGCTTTTTTCTTTGACTTTTTTTCTTCTTAAATGCTTTCTATTTCAAATTTACTTAACATAGGAATTAATCAATTTAGGAATGATGCAATTCGAACAATCTCTGGAACTTTAAAACCTCTTTGATTTAATCATGTGGTAGCTAAATTTCAACTCAAAAGAAATATTTATAAAACTAAATGCTGATATAAATAAAATGAAAATTTGTACTGGACCAAAATAGTATACACCAGAATTCTTCAATAATCTTGATAAAGCATAAAAAAGTGAACTCAGAACAAAAATATGAGAAAACATTTTGTTACACGCTCTTTTCATTAAGAAAAATTCATTAATATACAGTTAAGTACAGTTGCAGTTAGATAGTACGTCCAGTTTCTTTTCGTTTCAGTTGTTTTTCTACGTGTTTATTTTATTTTTCCTACGTTCACAAATCATTAATTTCATTTTAATTTACGAGTATATCTATCATTTCTGAGATAAAACAATAAGAAAATAAGGTGTTTTTTGCGTAAAAGTTATTAAAAGTAATTATTCCTATTCTACATTTAACCCGTAGCAGGGGTCGTGGGGTCTCCCAGACTTCGCAACGATAATTCGATAACATCGATAATTTTAAGTCAATTGGAAAATTGTCTGGAATCTTAGGAATATGTTTATTTGTTCATAAAGTTAAAGAAAATATTTTTTCACCAAGAGATAAATTTTTAAAAAACAATGTACTGAAATATCATAATCGTATCTTAATTAGACGATTTTTAAAAATATAGAAAGCTTCGTAGTTTCTGAGACCCCACGTCCCCTTGTATGCTCCAGTTTTTCACCTCCCCTGTTACGGGTTAAGTATAACCAATTATATTTTGATTGATCACTTAAAACACTTAATTACAATTAACCAAATTTTCAAATAGAATAGAAATTGACTCTAAATTTTGCACAAACTTGATGAGATACTGGTTTTTAAGCGATGAATTTTAAAAAATATTAGTATAAATTGAATTAAAACCTGAATATACTATATATCATATAATTTGTTTAGTATTAGAAGAAAATGATAGATATTTTTATGGAATTGCAAGCCAGAGAGAGAGAGAGATAGTCGTAAAAGAGTATTTCAAGAATGTTTATTGAAAAACAAATACGTTTTTCAGTAAATATTCTCATCACAATCCTGAAACTTTTTAAAATATAAAACATGACTGAAAACTCATTGCATGCACAAAAATTCAATCATTTTGAAAATAGCTATAGCCACATCAACAACGGTTTCGTACAAACTTTTTATATGTATAGGAACTCGAAGAAACATCGATAGTTTTCAACAATCATAAAAAGTAATTACCCAATTTTGTAGTACTTGAGTATTATTTTCTTACGGCTATATAAAATATTCTTCATATTAAGTGGATGTTAATAAGTTCAATTCATGCAGTCAAGCAGTTATGACACACGTTTGTTTTTACTGATTTTTATGCATTTTCAACAGATTCAAATCTTTATAAATAGGATAACTTATCATAAACCACTTGATCAATTAATGAAAACGTTTGGTATAGATACTCGAATAAAAAAGGAGAAAATATAGGTAGTTTTCAACATTCTTAGAAGGTAATAATTTGTTCTAAAGCATTTCTTTGCTGCTTTATAAAAATATATTTTATTTATGCATATGTAAATTAAGTTCAGTTAATGCCATTTTATAATGCACTTTTATTTATTAAATCGCTGTGTTTTGACTCATGCATGATAAGAAACACAAAATCTAAAAGCACGAAAGATCTAAAAACAATTCGTCACACACATCAAACTGAAACAACGTGGGAATGACTTACCTGGACCATTGGCTAGTATCAGTAACGTACACAAAGGCACTGCAATTAGTGTTAATGCAATGTAAAAGGATTTCATCCCGATTCGACGGAATACGCAGTGCCTGTTCACGTTGTTCAAGACACCGTTCGTCATCTTTATATAAGTTCAAAGTATTGCTACCGATCTTTTTTGCTAATATTCAATCCGGTTCAAACAAAATAACAGTGAACGTTCTTTCTCTCACATCGTTAAGTTTCTTTTTTCTCTTAGTAGTAACTTTGTTTTTTCCTACTGCTTTGTGTATGTTTTTTTTAATATAAGCGTCTATGCCGGCATTGCTTACAACCCGAAAAATAATTAGCACGGTGAGGAAATTTCATTACGTCGTTTGTATGTGTAAGCTCTCCCATGAAATGACTAGGAAAAGTCTGAATTCGGAATGCATTGTCATCCGACCATGTTCTCGTGAACCGGTTCAGCTTCAGGGCCACACCGGTGCGAACCGGTTCCGGAGGGAGTTCTTCTCGTGGTGAGGAGTGGGGGTCGTCTGAGCCCTCATTCCTCGCTCCCGCTTTTTACTACCCGACACCCATCATAGATGGCGCTGCACAACAGTGAGATGGGAATTGGGTGAGGAGTAGGGATGGGATGGTGTTTGCCTCCCCCTTTTCCTTTTCATCTTTAGGCTGTGACCTATTTAAAAGAAGGGGGTGATAGCTTTTTGAGCGTGGAATGGACAGGGTTTTTTTGCGCCTTTGCATTAAAATCAATTGGGCGTTTTGTTCATCGTCGTACTTGAGTGGCAATACAATAAAGGTGTACAAAAACCACCTAGATAAAAAGTTCGAGTGATAAAAAACAAAGAAAAGTTTTCTTTTCAGGGAGTTCCTCACAGGTGAAACTCACGTATTATCCGCATGCCAGGGAATATTTTCCCAAGATTTTACTGTGTTTATATCAAGTTTTTTTTAACTTTATTTTTATTAAATCTTTAATTTAGTACTAATTAAATGGGGAATACAACCATTTTTCAAATTTAATTTCTTTCGTAGAGCATCTTTAAAAATTAATTTAAATTTTTTTTAGAAATCTTATCATTAGTTATAGTGTTTTAAAAATTAAAAACTACAATGTGCAGAAGTGTTCTTGGTTTGGTGCATGACGTTGTTTCTGTGTTCGGCATGACACACTCTTGTACGTACAGCGTATTCGGCATTGGTTAAATCCTTTCCTTTGAAAGTATTGATTGGTTGAAGATTAGGTGAAAGTATAGGTGACGTCACGTAGGCCACACCTCCGATTCTAGCAAGAGTAATTTTTCAAAATTAATTTTAAAAATCTAATGATATAAAAAATCTTAAAATTTGAAGAAATATTGTGGTATTGGTATCTGTTATTTTTTATGACGCTTCATTTTTGAAAAAGTCGCTAAAACTTTAAATTGCATGAGGACAACAGGTAAGTAACAAACCTTTCTTAAAGATCAGTGAGCTTAGGAAACGTTCTTAGGGTGAACTCACAAAAATGCACGAAAATTTTACAGGCATAAGAAGATGACTTAAAACACTTACTGTGAAAATATTAGCTGCTGAATTTTAATAGGGGAGGAGTTATTTAAATTTGAAAATTGTGTTCTGAGTTGCCAAACACATTCATTTAGCACCACTTGGAGACTTTCCAATCGGATAGAATAGGAAATTTGATTCGAAGTGTCTAAATCCACGAAAGTTGACCCGTGCTAAAGTATTAGCGAAATTCGTAAGAGTTGAGTTGTTACTTTCGTGGATTTAGAATTAGACAGTGCCAATTTGACAGAAGTGGCTCAACTAACAGATTAAATATTATATACTTATATATATTATATGTTACTCACAGAGTATAGAGCTTAACAGAGTGTTCATCTCCGTAGACGCTAATGGCGACTTTTTTAACAGGGCTTTTCCCATTGAAAAATCTCTGGCCTCAAGTCCCGCCTCCACGCTATTCCTGCTAATTCTGTCATTCGCCCATTGAAGCTGTCACTCAAATCCAAATCGCCTATAATCAGTGTTAAATTCAAATCAAATACATTTCGCGTTCACTGATTGGCTACTAGTGAACTGAATTATAATATGCGTGCTGAATAAATTAAAGATCTTAAGAGTAAAACGGCGGTTTGGTATCTCTGTTAAGCTCTCTACTCTGTGATGTTACTTATACATACTTATATATATTATATATTACTTTTTTATATTTTAATTAATTTTTATTCATGCTATATATTTTATGAAACTTTTCTGATCGGCCAATTTAAAGGCACTGTCTAAATCCACGAAAGTAACAACTCAACTCTAACAAATTTCACTAATACTTTAGCATGGGTCAATTTTCGTGGATTTAGACACTTCGCAATTTAAATTACTTTAGAGAAAACGCGGCCAGTTACTTTATGCCATTTGGCGCCTTCACTGCATGTTTCGCTTAGTAAGGTTGCACTTGGCGTTGAAAATGATGATTTTCAAAGTTAGTTTACTCCTCTTCTAATGAAATTCAGCAGCTAATTTTTTCACAGTAAGTGTTTTATATCATCTACTAACCCCTGTAAAAATTTCATCCATTTCTGTGAGTTCAGCCTGAGAACGTTTCCTTAGCTGCGTAATCAATGTTTTAATGGTAAATCAATTAAATGTTAAATAGATCAAGTACTCTAACAAATTATTCACCAGATAGTTTTACTATTAAAAATCCTTAAAACAATTTTGTACAAAAAAAACCTATAGTTTAAAATTTTTGTATTAGAAGATATGAATTAATATTTGCGATAAGTTCAAGTTCAGTTTTACTTAAATTTAGTTTTTAGGAAAATCCGATGTACTTAGTTACGCCACATTCGGTTTATTGTATTTAAAAACTTACCAAAATATAATTTTAGCATAAATTCAGTAAATATACATCTATAAATTGCGATACGATGTTATTACAGGTACCTACGAAGCGATATTTCCTAGGGTGTTGTTATTTCTAGTTGCAATTCATTTATTTAACCAAAAGTAGTATAACAGGTTAAATGGATGTTGCATTAGAAGCTAGAAAATGTGGCGTGAAATTGTTAAGATAAATTGTTCAGAATGTTTAGGGCTAGCATCTCATCTTAACACTAAATGAGAAACGTTCACCAACGTAAGTCAACAATGTATATGTTTAAGACGTAGAAAATGTTGAAATGTTTTCAGTTCCCAGATTTCTTTAGATACTCTCTCTAGTAATTGAATATTCTTAATTTAAATCATTAATTTTAATATTAAATTGCCAAAGCAAGTTTCAAAATGAGGTAAGAATACCCTCTTTATGTTTAATCCTTCTTATATGCAGCGTTTAAAGAAATTGAAAAGTCTTTCAATATGTAAAGAAACCGTTCAGATCGATAAAATTAAAGCTTAATAAACGCATTCGCAAACTTTGCATACACAATTGGGATATTGAAGTAAAAACATTTTAGAATAAAATAAAGCTGAATTTATTCACTGCATTTAGAAATACTTGTTTATCTTTTAATTGATAAATACTTCATTTTGTTAAGGACATCAAACTTAAACTTATGGAAATAGTATTTTGAAAATCGCATTTGTTACATTTGGAAATGCTCAACTTTTAATTTTTTAAACAGATAATATTTTAAGAGATACATGTTCAAATCTAAATTAATATGCATTTATAAAATTGCATTATTAATTCAATTATAGCATCATACGTTCTGTAATTCTATAAGTAATTTTGCTAGTCTTTGTTATTGTTATAGTGGAAAGTTTAAAACAGAATATTTTTATCGATGCTATGCATGGTTAAATGTAATTACTGTTTTAAACATTCTTATTCATATAAACTTTTCTTTTAATAACCACTTAATAAATAAGACTCAACAGACAAATTAATTAAATGTACTTAAATACTTGTGATTTTCATAGTTTATTTTTTCTTAAGATTTTGAACATATACACACAGTTTTTAAAATCAACTATAATTTCATAAAAAATATTTTAATTAAAATAATTACTTCAAACATAACTTTCTATCTTGTCTTTTTAAAACTTTAAAGAGTTAAACCATGATAAATATGTAGATAGGTGGGGGCAAAGCCACGCAATTTTCAGTATTTTTAACCTTGTCGTCGAAAGGGGGTAGATAATCCCGAAATTTTAATTGGAGATGTTAGATTGAGATCCTACCTACAAAACCAATCCAAGTTTAAACTCTTATCGATGGTATATTAGGAGAAATTAACAATTTAGTAGAAAAAAAATTCGCGGGGCTTTGCCTCGCAAAATGGGGCAAAGACACGCACTTGCAAATCTTGGTTCCCAAGTGAAATAAACATGGATAAACATAATTTTTCATTATAAAAACACTAAAAATAATGCTCTTAATGTTGTTTTAATATTTCTAAGCAAACCAACAATATTAAATATAAATATGATAAGTTTTAATGAAAATTGTCAATCTGTTGTTGCAATTCATTTCAGATTGACCAAATATCTTTCAAAAGGGAGAAAGGATGGTTTTAGGTAGAGGGTTGGCATCTCAGACACCTTTATTAACCTCTTTAGTGATCAAGTAGTCCCATTTTCCTTTTGGGAGGAATTCCTGAGTTTTTTAAGCTGCGTACATTTGCCCCAAAACACCTGCGTGGATTTGCCCCGTTTTACATTATTTTGAAAAACAAACCTTATTATTTTTAGAGACATGTTGAGGCAATTCTTTCAAAATGAAACTGAAGTTGAATTGCTATCTTATCATTGGGCTATTTGTTTGTATTTCCCCTCAAGCCCTATTTTACGTAATTTTTAAGTAAAAGATCAGAAAAATTACATCAAAATGATGAAAAACAAACTTTTGGCATTTTTTAAACTCATGAGTGACTTAGGGGTACGAATTTTCACAGAACAATAGGTCAAAATAAGACAAACCAACCACCTGGTTTTCAACTTTTGAATCGATCATTAACAATTAAAAATCGCGGTGCGTGCTTTTGCCTCGTGTGGGTTTTTACCCCCACCTACCCTATCTTTAAAAACGTTTAGTATTTATACTAAAAAGCCCCAGTGGCTCAGTGGTATAGTGCTTCGCGCTTCCACACCACAGGCCCGGGGTTCAATTCCCGGGCTGGGCAAGGTCCACTCAGCCTTTCATCCCTTCAGTGGGTCGATAAAATGAGGACCAAGCGTGCTTGGGAACTAAACACTGCTGGGGGTCTCGCGTTAGAATGACCACCTAACCGGGACACATGCCTAACACCTTGCACCCCAGGGCCCCACGGTCACGAAAACGAAGATGGGCATCGTAGGCCTTGGCCCACTAGGGCTGTTGCGCCAATGAGTTTTGAGTAGTTTAGTATTTATACTACATCTTTAACTTTTCAACCAATTGATTAAGCAATACAATATAGTAGTTCTAACAAGGCACTTATGTACGCAATAAAAAAGTACAGATCACTCCAAAAATAATTGAATATAACATTGTATTTTATCTTTAAAAAACCTATATACTTAAGTTATTGTTCTCTTTTAAATCAAATAACTTCTTATAAAATATTGATTTGTTAAAACTCATCGTGTAATGTAATTAAAAGGTCTTCCAATAACATTTATGTTAACTAAAATGTTAATCTTAAAATTTATAATAACAGTAATGTATGAGAAAAAGGCAGCGGGTTAAAGATTAGAATATCTTCATGTGAAAAAATGTTTATTTTCCCGTTGTTCATCCGGTTTAATATAACCGAGGCATTTTTTTTCTGTTAAGGTTTCAAATATATTGCCAAAAACAACAAAACTTCTTAGTACAATTACATCAATGAGGATTAAGCAATAATTTTTAAATGTCCATATCAGTTTTTAGATGAAGAGATAGAGTAAATTTAAAAATCACAGATTATTTTAATATATTTTAATATAACAGAAATTTTAATATTTAAAAATTACGTGGTAAAAATATGTTGAAAACTTACAGAAAGACCAAAACCAACGAAAAACATTTCATTCGAGATCTCTGCAGCTAAGCGCGACACCCATTTCCAAACTTAACCATTAATCTACAGGGTGTTTCAAAATTACCTTGCACTGCTTTTATTCGGAACCATAGGCCTCCTAGGGTCATGGAAGTAAGGTCTACCCCTAGGTAAGTGAGTCTGGAGAATGCACTGAAATGACTTACAGCGCCCCTAGCGGCGCAATTAAAAAGTTAAAAAATTAATTTAAAAACTAAAAGAGATATGAGTGAGAGCCTATTGCTGCCAATGTAATGAAAAACTCACTGAAAAAATATTCATGAAAATATCTTGAATATTCGCCGAGATATTAGCATGTGAAAATAGCACTTTTTCAGGGGTCAAAAAAGAAAAAGTTCGCATATTTGCAAATTGTTTTGATTTTTTGATTAAATTTTGTGTTCTTTGAACTAAAAAAACACAAAACCACAAAATAACACTGAAAAATTTGCAAATATGCGAACTTTTTCTTTCTTGACCCCTGAAAAAGTGCTATTTTCACATGCTAATATCTCCGCGAATATTCAAGATATTTTGATCAACTTTTTTTTTCAGTGAGTTCTTTATGACGTTGGCAACAATACTTTCATTGAGGTTTTTGCTCTATCTCCTTTAGTTTTTAAATTAATTTTTTTAACTTTTTAATTTCACCGCTAGGAGCGCTGTAAGTCCTCTCAATGGTTTCTCCAGGCTCACTTACCTAGGGGGAGACCTTACTTCCGTGACCCTAGGAAGCGTTGCTTCCAAATAAAAGCCTTGCAACGCAATTTTGAAAACCCTGTATCCCGGGTTTTTTCCCGGCAGTAGCGATCCCGGGAGTTTTTTCAAATCCGAGATGAACTCTCAAAAGCAGATTTGTTGACTCCCAGACATTCGCTGTTCGCCTTTCATCAATAAGTTCAAGAACTCGAAGGCACAATAAAATCCCATCTGTCAATGCTGAAGTTCTTGTATTTTGTCTTATCTGATTTCTCCACCGACTCGGAAACGGAGGAGCAGGAATAAAAACGATTTTCCGAAGAGGGTTGTGTTATTTGACAAGTGGAAAGCAGGGGATGACACCCTTTAAAATACACACGTCAATTTTTCTGTCGCTTCGGTGAATTCGGGAGAGATTTCTGGGTTTTTTTTAAGAGATTGGTGGTTTTGAAGAGGAACACCATTTTTTTTTTCAAAAAAAAGGTGGGTTTGTAAGTTAAGGTTTTAATCTTCAATCACAGCCGAGGGATTAAATCTGTGAGTAAGATAAGAAAGGTCTTTGTTGGATCGCATTGTTCTTTGAGTTTTGTAATCCCCATCAGAAAAGGTTCTCAATGTATTTCAATCGAAAAAAATATTTTAAATGTACTGGTAGATTGTATTTTTTCAGTTAAACTTGTTTGTGTTTTCATTGTACTTCCTATAGAATTGTGAAAACAATTGGCAATATAGAAAACAATTGGTCCTATAGAAAAGTGAAAACAATTTGCAAAATTGAATATTTAAAAGTAGGTATTCATAAAATAATTACTTGTAAGATTTTTTAAGATATTAATAACTGAAATTATTGTCTGAGAATAAAAACATCTTTTAATACAAAAAACGTGTCATAAAAAAGTGTTCAAGATTGGAAAACGAAACTTAATATGAT
This sequence comes from Tetragnatha versicolor, assembly GCA_024610705.1. Classification (NCBI taxonomy): domain Eukaryota; kingdom Metazoa; phylum Arthropoda; class Arachnida; order Araneae; family Tetragnathidae; genus Tetragnatha; species Tetragnatha versicolor. The sequence continues at coordinate 70,819,266 of JANDEH010000001.1, forward strand.
ATAATCTAACCCTATAATAATTTCATGAGTTATTATTTTGTATTTCTTAATATTATGATGATATAATAATTAGATGTGAAGCTTAATTATTTTTTCTGAAGTATTTCGTACACATATATACCCATTAAAGAAAAACACTTTTTAATTAGCTAACCAATTTTTTCCATCAGCTTCAGCCGATGCGCTTATTTTTTAAAATGTTTGGTTTTGAAAGTTAATATTGTCTAGGAGGAAAATGTAAAAATAATTTTAATTAATATCAAAGAAAAAGAAGATAGTAAAAAGATCATATTTCTTTCATTATATAATTACTTTTCTTCTTAATTTGTTTCTATGTTATTCATTTTTTGTTTCAACCATATCACATTTATGAATTTAATCAAATATTTCTTTTTTCATTCAAAAACTCAAATATTTATAGGGAGGATTAAGACCTAAGTTAGCTTTATCTAAATCTTACGCAAAGAAAATTTCTTAACTTTCAATGAAAAACGTTAAAATAATCTTCCAAGATATTTAGCGAGCTAAGATGTCGTACAGTTATGTAATTTTCAATAAAAACATAATAAATATTTGATCATCGAAAACTACATTAAATTTATTCTCATACCTTTTTTATTAAAGTATGAGCTTTTCTTTATATACCTACTAGCTGGTATGCCCGGCCTTGCACGGGTGGAGATGGAGACTTTTTTCCTTAAAATTTTAAATTCATTTCCTACCTTCCAGGCGCGGATTCAAGGGGTAGCACTCTGGTCAGCACCCCCCCTCCCCTTTGGAGCCCAAAAAGGTTGTCAAAATGAGTAAAACCCTACTTTTACCGGTCTACTTTCCAAATTTTTTTTCTGACCCCATTATTACCACCAAGGGATCTTCAGATATAATTTTTAGGAAATCCCCAATATTTTGACATTTTGGGTGAAAAAGTAAAGGTAATTGTGTTGAAAAGTGCCCCCCTTAGACTCAAAACGTTTCTAAAAATATGTTTAAACCCTACTTTTACACGTCAAATTAAAAAATTTGCCCATTAATTAATTAAAAATTTGCAAATTAAAAAAGGCCCCCATACCCAATGGTACCAACGGGGATTTTGTGTGGAAAAGTGCCCCCCCCCTCTTGGACCCGTGCTGGATCCGCGCCTATATTTTAATGAGTGAAAGGTGTCGAATCAAGCATTTCAAATTCTGAACGATTTCTGCATTTACCACATGATTCCCATAAAAAAAAAAACAAAGTATTAGAAAAGTATTCTTCCAAAAATCACTTAAAATTCTCAATTAGAGCCCTTAATTAATCGTATTTTCATGATTTTATTATATCTTTGGTATAAAATTTAATTAAACATTCCTGCAATTTAAGAAAAAATACAATATCTCCACTTGAAAGGTTTTGAATATTACTCTAGTTTTTTGTCTGTTACCCAACTTTATTAAAAGCAACAATATGATCTTCATTTGATTTTTCATCCTCGTTTCCATGGAGACTATTTTAACAACAATGCTATTCCATGAAACTTTTTATTTGAAAATTAAACTTTTAAATAAAAATATTTTGTACTATACTTATACCAGTTTTAAAATTTCAAATTTCATTTAATTATACTTTTAGATTGTCGTTATAATTTTTAAATAGACTTGTACCTAGTGTTTCTATTAAAAACTTGTTGTTTAGCATTAAATTTTCTGTGTAACAATGGAGTAAGCAGATCTCTTCTGGAGGAGAAATAAAGCTATTTCAGCAAAATGACCATAAAAAGGGTCAAAAGAGGGTCAAGGGGTCAATTAAAGTTTTCGAAACATAGCCTATGTTTTTTTCTGAGTTTTTTTACGTAGGTATACCAAGTTTGGTGCAGATCGGAAGTAAACTGTGGATTTGTATAGAAGACAACCATACACACACACATACACACACTTACTTTTATTATATTAGATTATTTTTAATTTATGTGTTGTGAGCCATCTTTTTTATTAAAAGAAAATAACATATAGTATACATTCACTTTTAAAACACCTATTTAGCATTAACTAAAATGTAAGACACACGAACAATAACAAATTAATCGATAATTCGTTATAAAACTCAAACATTACTTTTCACAACTTAAATATGAGGTTTCATTCACGAAGCTTCGTCCGAAGATTAAGAATAAGACCTCACGTAAACTGAACCACAATAAAAGTCAAATATTGTTAGAGGCAATGATAATTTCGGATATTCCCTTTCTCTCTTTAATTAATATCTTCTATAAAACTTTGAATATTAAGCTCCCCATTCCATCAACACGAAAGCATCACAAACCGCAATATTTTTTTTCAAACTCTCGTTCTCCAACCCAATCATTCTTAAGACAGTCGAATTACAACCAAAAGACTTAAAGGTATCCCTCCTTTCACAGCCTAATTAACATCCTTTGTTAACCGTTGCCATTCAGAAGTCAGAAAGAACAAATTAAATTAATCCATTTCTCAACGTGACTTCCACCGATGCCATCTTCTGAAAAGAGAACTTAAATAATTTCTCTATTGGCTCATGTCCAATTCAAACACATTACTCTTCAAATCCACGAGATATTTCACGAGGGGAAAAAAGGAAATGACAAGGGACGCCGAGGTTGAATAAAGAAGACAAATAATTACCGATGGTAGTTTTAATTTTCACTCACTTTTTCTCGAATTTAATTATCCTGTGCCGATAAGACTAGTAGATGTCAGAGCATTTCGTTCGTTAGTCTTTTCCTACTCACAACTTTCTTGCTTGTTAAGAATCCGGGAAATATCACTAATTATGAGAAACTGGAGATTTACAGGGGAAAAAGGTCCATAATAAGGAGCTTTTTCCCTTGTGGCGGTTTGCCAGCTTGGCTTGCTTAAGCACTGATGTTGAAGTTTCACTTTTACTTTTTGACGAGTATTCAAAGGGAATTAAAAAGCATCCTTCTCTATTAGGAAAGTTTGTTAGGTATTGAGAGGCTTTGGTGTTTAAGACTCTCAGCCTGGAAGCTCTCTTGGGCTTTTTTTTTAAGAAAGCAGATCCCTGTTTGAACTTGATAATTACATTCATTGGTTTTTATGGAAACTTTTCTTTGATTAAGACAGGGTGAGAGCAGATGACACTTTCTCCAGGCTATTAGAAAACTTTTAATTGGAGAAATTTAAACTGTTTCACAAACACCTAAATTTCCCGAAAAAATAAGATCACTCTTATTTATCATTGCAATTATTTATGTTTATTATAATATTATATTGATGTTTGGGAGAAATTAAAAAATTTTTTAAAAATTCATTTTACATAAATTTAAAAGAAATTTGAACCAATTTCTTTATAACTATATTTTGGATTTGGATACATTTTGCCTTATTTTTTCTGACAGTAAACAAAAATGTGTGTCAGGGAAGTCAGTTTCATTTACAGAGTTTTATAAATTTGAACTCTTCACATTTTATTCAGATATGAATGTGCTATTAATAAATTTATTTAACTTAATAATTAAAAATGCTATTTATAAATTTACGGATGCAAAACTAGGAAAGGCTGGAAACTCTACAAACAATACTGCTTCCTTTCTCGAAAATCAAAATTTATCTTCTATTATTGTATTATAGTCCACTGAAAATAGAGTTGAACCTCGGACAAATTGCAATAAAAGGTTTCTCAACGGTTTTCACTTAGGAATGACCTCAATAATAACATACTAAAAATCGGCCAAAATCGGTCGGGGGGAAGTTTAATTTTTTTTTAAATTTTTTAAAAATGGCCGAAAAAAATTTAAAAAAAACCCAAAACAATAATATAGACATGTGATACATGTTTATAGGTTACTTTTGAGTTTTGAAACCGAATATTGCCTTTAGTTTTGAAAAAAATTGAAATTTCAATTTTTAAAATTAATTTGAAAAATGAGCTATATGAAAAAATTAAAACACCCCTAAAAACCTAACAAAAACATCAAAAGAAATAAATCCAACGGTTTTCATTTAGAAATGACCTAAATATTAACATACTAAAATTTAAAAATTTTACGAGTTAAAGAAGTTAAATTTTTTTTCAAATTTCTATTTTTTTTTGCGAAAAATGCATTTTTTTTTCAAATTCGTGCCAAAAACTTTAAAGACTTTTGAAAAGGTCATTTTTCGATGGATATTGTCCACAGATAGTTATATAATGGAAAACCGGTGGAATTGACCCTCAATGAATTAGTTAATTATTTTAAATTCTGGTGTAAATATGGCAAAGTATTACCTTTTTTTCACTTTTTACTACATTTTACCAACTTCAAAATTTTAAATAAAATAATTAACTAATTCATTGAGGGTCAATTCCACCGGTTTTCCATTATATAACTATCTGTGGACAATATCCACAGAAAAATGACCTTTTCAAAAGTCTTTAAAGTTTTTGGCACGAATTTGGAAAAAAAATGCATTTTTCGCAAAAAAAAATAGAAATTTGAAAAAAAATTTAACTTCTTTAACTCGTAAAATTTTTAAATTTTAGTATGTTAATATTTAGGTCATTTCTAAATGAAAATCGTTGGATTTATTTCTTTTGATGTTTTTGTTAGGTTTTTAGGGGTGTTTTAATTTTTTCATATAGCTCATTTTTCAAATTAATTTTAAAAATTGACATTTCAATTTTTTTCAAAACTAAAGGCAATATTCGGTTTCAAAACTCAAAAGTAACCTATAATCATGTATCACATGTCTATATTATTGTTTTGGGTTTTTTTAAAATTTTTTTCAGCCATTTTTAAAAAATTAAAAAAAAATTAAACTTCCCCCCGACCGATTTTGGCCGATTTTTAGTATGTTATTATTGAGGTCATTCCTAAGTGAAAACCGTTGAGAAACCTTTTATTGCAATTTGTCCGAGGTTCGGCCCTTTTTTTCGCTATTTTCAGTGGACTATTACCAAAAAATGTGCAATAAATACCCTAGCTTATCTATGCTGTTCTTTTCATACTTTAATTTTCCTGTGGAAACAATTTTTTTCAAGTACGATTTCTTTTTTTAGATAAGCTTTAATTTTGGAGTTAATTTTTTTTTCGTTTTGTGAGAAAGGGCATGACAAAATCTTGTTTAAAACCTTATAGAACGTTGACGCGAGATAGATTTAGATAAAATTATTTAACACGAAAAAAGCATTCGGCGTATTTTAAAAATAAGTTTGTTAGAACAGTATGGTTAATTTACCACTATATTTACCAATCTGTAATGAAAAATCCTTAAACAAATTCAAATATCTTTTAATACAAGCTTCCCTTATTAGGATTTGTTCAACGTTCAACATGTAAACAATGTAAAAACACGTTCAAATATCACGTGTTTAAGGTCATTTTAACTCCCCTTGCCCCTTTTCAGCAAAGATAAGCAAACCGTAACCCCCCTCAAAATTACTTAATAAAACTGCCCTCCCCTCCTAAAAAACAAAATGCTTGACATTTTTTTCCTAGTTCTTTTTCATCAAATTTTTTTTGGTTGAATTTTATCTCCAAGTATGGGGAATTTTTGTTAACCCTTTCACACCTAAGGTGCCTGAGCCCTAATAAAATCAAGTGACAGAGAATAATGACTCCGTTGTGACAGTCAGATTGGTGCCATGAGTGTCACTGGGAAGTCACTGTTACCGGCAAATGTCTAGAATTTGTGACCAAAATCTGTGGCCACCTCTTGACTTCACAGTGATGTCGCTGAGAAGATAACAGTTGTGACAGGTCATGCAAAGACTTCCCTGTGACGGCGCAGACAAGTTAGGTCGCATTTTTGTCACTGAGATACTTGGGATAAGTGTGACTCTCAGTGGCGTTATAATGACATAATTGTGAGATAACCGGTGGATCCTATGAAAACTTTGGGGCGGTAAGGACTGGAAGGGTTAAACCAGTGGTCTCCAACCCCCGGTCCGCGGACCAGTGCCGGTCCGTGGATCAAATGGTACCGGGCCGCGGACCGACCATGTCATTGAAAATGAATTTAAATTCCTAGGTTTATACTCCAAATTAATGAATAAAATGAGTTATAAATCACTTTATATTTATTTTTTGGTGTAATTGTATTATATTTTGAAAGCATGTTTAAATACAATTAAATTAAAATTAATAAATCAAAATAATCTGGAATGTAAACAATCAACGTCCCCCCAGCAGGCCGCGGTAAAATTATCAAGCGTTGACCGGTCCGTGGTGGTAAAAAGGTTGGGGACCACTGGGTTAAACGACTCTCACATGAACGTGTATTTAAGGCTCGAAATATTTCTAAAGGAATCGATTCCGGAATCGAATGCCTTGGAATCGATACCAATACCATCGAAAGAATCGATTCGAGCAGGAATTGAATCTTAGGAATCGTACTTAATTTTCTAATTGAAACAGATAATTATTACCAATTGTGTTGTCTTATTAAGTATTTTGATAATTAATTAATATTCTACAGCAGGAATTGCATCTAAGGAATGGTACTTAGTTTTCTACTTAATACATTTAATAACCATTTTAGTCACTAATTAATTAGTATTTTGAAAATTCATTAATATTTTGTTGGTTAATTATTAAATTAATAATAATTGCTAATTATCCTTGATTTGTGATAGAAATTGATAAGTTCGATTCTACTTTTTGATACTGGTCATAAGGTATCGATTCCAGGGCGGAATTGAATCTAGGAATAGAAAGAATCGAACCTCAAATCGATTCCCTAATCAAATCGAACGATAGATCATTAAGTGTATTTAACTCCATTATTAATGGAGGGTCTCTATATTGCTCTAAACTATCGTTAGAATAATTTGATCCTGGTCCACATATTTCCACTTCTAAAAAAATTCCATCGCATGAATTCACTGATAGGGAACTAATTCTGTCATTATACCAAAGCAAAAAATTATCCTTAATTTTTAGACAGGAATGAATTTATGCGAGCAACAAGTGATTGTAACATCTTAGGTAAGCACTTTTCATTCACCCTCCCCCCTTGTAAGTAAAAATAAACAAACCCCCTATCCCTTTAGGAGCTTACGTAATATTTGAACGGCCCCATAAGACTTCCTGAATGACAATTAAAATGGGGAAAATTGTTCTGAGTCATCAGCAAAACTAAATCTTCAATAAACTTTATATTTTTTATACAAAGACTCCAAGATATTGGTTCTTCCCCAAGAATGAGTTAATAATACACTGATTCTCAACCAAGGGGTCGAAAGAGGATGCTTAGGGGCGGTGAATATGTTTTGGGCAGTAGGGGGACGGTGGGCCTGTTTTAGGCGGTAAGGGGGTGATGAGCGATCCGGAGGGAGGACTATAAGAAGTAGCTTAAATTCACTTTTTTGGTGCATAAAATCCAAAAATTTTCTGGGGTAGAACCGCCACATTACTATAGCAATAACTGGTAGTAGCAGACCCTAAGTGATTCCTAAGGGCATCGAAAGTGCTTTGCAATTTAAAAGAAGTTGTCTCAGAAACAACATTCACCATCTCATTTTTATCACTTTCGCTACTTTAAGTAGCCCATTGTCAGTTTTAAGTAGTTAGGTCCGAGGATATTATTTTGCCACTATACAGAGGCTTGGTGAGACCTAATCTAGAGTATGCTGTTCAGTTTTGGTCTCCATACTTAAAAAAAGATATTGATTCAATTGAAAGGGTTCAGTATAGGTCTACTAAAATGGTGAAGGGTATATCCAGTTTAAGGTATAAGGGAAGATTAAAGAAGCTAAATATGTTCACTCTAGAGAAAAGAAGGATTAGAGGGGATTTGATTCAACTTTTTAAAATGGTAAAGCCAGGGGACACAGAGGGAGTAGATTTCAATACGGGAACAAGGGGTCACAATTTCAAATTGAATAAAGTCAAATTTAAGACGGATTGTAGAAAGCATTACTTTTTAATAGGGTAGTGGATAGATGGAATGCGTTGCTTGAAACAATTGTAAATTCAAGTGGGGTAAACGAGTTCAAGAGGAAAATTGACAGATACTGGGATTCCGGTAGTTTGGGTTAAAAAGACTGGACCAACCTTGCTGGGCTTACGCCTGTAGTTGGTTAACTTGATTTGTATTTGTATTTGTATTTGAATAAAAACCGCTTACATTCAATAGGAATATCAATGATAAAGAATAAATGTTTTTATTTAGAAGGGTAATAGTGGTTCTCTGAGTTCTGATTTCGAAAAATTTGGTGGCTAAGTAAACAAATAACTAAAATTAATTTTTAATATTAAGTAATCGCCCTTCCAGATACCCTAAATAAAATTTATTGGGGGGGGGCGTTGAAACATTTTCCGCACCTTTAGGGAAGTGGTAGCTTTGAAAAGGTTGAGAACCGCCGCTATAAATTTTATTACTTTTACCACCTGAAAATACACTGTTAAAAAACAGTTCAACCTTTCCCCAGTTTGTGGTGAAAGGTTGTTGTGTTTCACCACAAACTGGGTTCAAATTTAGCTGCAACCTAGGTTTGGTAACAAGTTTAACCAAGTTTTTGGAACTTTCACTAGTGAAATCCAATGCTTTCTCTAGAGAAAGTACGAAAACTTGGTGAAATCTTTTACCGAACCTAGGTTGCAGCTAAATTTGAACCAGTTTGTGGCGAAAGATTGAACTTTTTTTAACAGTGTATAACCTTCATTAGAGTGAAACAAAAAACAAAAGGCAGCAGCAAACTGACAAGAGCGCATTCAAAAAACGAGAGTAAAATTCCCGATTCAAATAAATTCAATTCGAAAGATTCCCCTCATTTCCTCCCAATCACAAAATTAAAACCCCCTCAACCCACCCCTCACGGACGTATGCATTATTCAAGAAAGCAATTTCAAAATCATTCCCCTCCCCTTTTTTTTATTCCCTCCTCAACCCAAGAACACACACAGACACTCCCGAAAATTCGATTCCAACTTCCTCCCCTTCCCCAAAGTCATCTCAAAAGTGACTCCACGGGAGACAGAGAAAAAAATAAGGTTAGTGAAGCTGTAACACGCTCTTAACGACTAAATTTTTAATGCGGAAATCCTTGACACTTTTATGAAAATAAACGCCCGTCCCTCTATCCCCACGCGCGTGTTAAAATCAGTACGGGAGCAATCCAAAGGATGAGATTGTCTTGTTCCGAGTTGAATCTTCAAAACCACTTTCATTTAATAAGAGATGTTTCTGGAAGCCACGGCGTGGTTTTTTTGTGTGTGTGTGTTCAATTGAAGTTTCTAAATGAAGGGAACTAGTTGGGAAAAGGGCAATCTCGGTTTTATTTTGAGGATGATTTGTTTTTACTCGCTGTGGTCTTGTTTTGGGAGATGTAGTAGTTGCTCGTCTCGTTAACCCGCGAGGACGCGCGCGGGGTCTGCGAGACCCCAACGCTTAAATAAACCTTCATAAAAACTCTAATTTTTAATGAAAATATATGAAACTCCGTGTAGCTGCCTAAAAGGTTTCCACCTATCACCTCATGAAGTTTAAATAAAGTAGGTATGTTATTTTCCGAGTTAGGTTGTTGTTTTTAAGGAAAATGCTTCCAAAATTGTGAGGATTGATGCGAGTTAAATAGCCAAAGAGGTTTCCAAAAGTAAGGAAGAGGTAACTATAATCCATAATTTTTCTTGCAAAAAAAGAAATTAGAAAATAAAGGATTTTAGAAAATAAACATTGGTTCAGTTTAGCCAAAGAAATTCGTTAGCTCCGCTCACATTCCATTGAATTTCCTGTTTTCCTAGTCTTATATTATATCTTAAAAAGAAGCAGTCAACTAATAATGCACATTAAACAATTAAATTATATATTTAAACTATCCGTGATAAAAATTTTGCATGCACTGAACGTTTAGAACGGAAAACGGTTTGTGGGGTCTGAGAGACCCCGCGCGCGTACCCGTGTAACAGAAAGTAGCGCGCGTCCTCCCGGGTTAAGTTGAAGTTACAGTTGAGTTAAAGTTTTTTTTTGTTACGTGGTGGTTGCTCAATTTTAATAGTTTATGTTGCTTTTTGTTGGGAAATAAAGAAGTTATATTATGTAGTTGTTTTTCAAGCAGGATGTTTGTTTAACTTAATATTTTAAGCTTCATAAATAACTAAATTATTTGGATTTTACTAAAAGGTTTTTAGGCTTGATAACCTGGAAAAAAGTCCATTTTTTTTTCGTTTTTTAACTTTTTATACCTAATATCTTTGGAAGCAATTATTTTAGATTGTTTAGAAATTATTTTAAACACAAATAAAAAATATTAATTACTTTTTGCATGGATAAAATGAGAATGGTGAGAAGAAGAGAGAATGAAAAGTTTTTAGATCTATGTTCTTGCCGTTGATTAATGCTTTCCTTTACTTTTAAATAGATAAAAAAGACAAGAAATTGCATTTGAAGGCTAACTCAAACACTTCAACTTGACAAAAGTTGGAAAAAAAACTTCTGAAGCCAATTTATGATAGTTCTATGTAGAATTGATTTGATAAAAAAAACTTGAAAAAATTTAAAAAAAAAACTTGATAGCCAAAAAAGTTTTACATAAAAATGAAACAAAAAGGGAGAAAAGAAGGAAAAGATAATTAATGAATTTTGAATAACCGAAAAATTTAAAAAATAATTTTGAATAGCTGAAAAAGTATGAATAATTTTGAATAACAGAAAAAATTTAATAAATAATTTTGAATATCAAAAAATGTTTAAAAAGTAATATTGAATAGCCAAAAATTTAATTTTGTTTGATAGCCGAAAAATTTAAATAAATGAAAATGAAAGGAACGGAGAAAAAAAGGAAAAGATAGTAAATGCAATTTGAATAGCCGAAAAAGTTTTATAAATAGCCTAAATAGATTTAAGAGAATAGTCTTTGTCTAAATAGATTAAAAGGTAATTATAAAATTCAGAGGATGGTTTGTTTACTATTGTTGCAAGTAATTTCATGACTTGAATAACATTCTGTCTATAAAATAAAAAATAGCTTTACGCAATTTTTTTATCATTAAAATTTTAAATTAGTTTCACATGGAGACACAAGACAACACAAGAGGAAAAAGAAACTGCATCTTCAAGTTCTGCATCCAGTGCTTCATCCGGTTGAAAGGAAACCTTAAAGTTTACGTCAGTGGACACAGCCATAGGTTGGAACTCGTCTCGTCCCTATGCCAGTCCCAAGCCCGTATAAATAAGGAGGGTTGTGCGATGGGTTAAACACCAACCCACGTAAAAAAACACGTTGGCAAGAAAATTTTGTGAAAATCTCCCTGCGGTATACTTTTCAAGACGCCATTTTGAAAAGAAAAAATATTTCCAGAAGTACCAAAATCATATATTATTTTTATAAATATACCTATCATAATTGTTTGAAATCTCCTCATATTACGTCTTTTCATAAAACATTTTCAAACACGAAATTTTGTAAAACTATCAGAACTTTCCGGATGACTTTATATATTACAAAAATATATGGATTACACTGTGATTTGTGTAAAGGCATACAGCTTAGAATCGCCAAAGGATAATATAAAAAATTTTCTATTCCTATATATGTTTAATTTTTCAGATAAGTTTTAAAATTACTTATAATTTATCCTTATTTTTTTTCCTAATTACATCTAGCACGAATCATAACCTTTTTGTCAGTTCATTCCTTTTATATTGTTTATAATTCTCATTTAATCTATTTAGGCAAAGCTTTGGTTTGACAAATGGATAAGTATAATATATGTTGTTATACCTAAAAACGCAAGAAGATCTGTGTTCAAACGACCTCTGGAGCAGATTCAAGAGCTCCACTGTTTTCATGAGAATCCAGATTACGACTTCTAGGGCTAGAGGTGGCTACAGGAGTTAGTTCTGTCTCTTGGGCTGGTTTTCCACATTGGAACTGTGGGGTTCGGTTGAGATCTTCGCATTTCTTTGTAATGGTCCTATTGCAGGTCCTCAGAAAACTTATACATACGTCTCTTTTGCCAAACGAAGCTTCTGTAGATTCTGCAATAAACGCCAACGAGCGTGAAGAGTCCCCACGACCCATCATTTTCTTCCACTTTAAAACCTCTCAGAATGCTTCCTCAATGTTCACAGTAGCCATCCTAGAAAACTACTTCTCCTCTCAGAAAAAAATATGAAGAAACCCCAATTGCGTACTCGACAACAAAAGGGACCCTTAAATCCGCCCAAAACTCCCCACTCAACGCACCTCAATACAGACAAAAGCCTCCCGCAGTTATCCAATCTCCTCGAGATATCAGAGCAAACTCCACCAGACAACACGATGTTTTTTGATGGAAAACTGCCCCGGCTAAAACCCTTCCTCCTCCCATTATCCGGAGAGTCCCGAAACGGGAAACACTCCCGAAAATCACTCCCAGGAAAAGAAAGACACCGTAAAACTCGGCGGGGTCGCTGTTGACTCAGGCGGTACGCGGAACTTTTAAGTGTTCCTAAAACCGTACGGCCGTAGAGGTAAAATGAGAAGTGATAGTTTTGTGGGGTAACACAGCGGCCGAAATGGGTGAGTGGCAGAAAGAAGTTCGTATCGTGGGAAGATTCATAGACCCGGTGTGTTTCAGAGTTGAAAAATTTAATTTTTTAGCTGATTTCTTTTTGACTAAAAGGGGAAAAACATAGAAAAAATGGTTTTACTAATATAAAATGGAAGCCAGCATTCAGCATAGCAGTCTGTTAGTAATAAAAGTGGTTGACTGCAAAGCAGTACGTCTGGGGGTTTTGAATCTCAGTTCAGGCATGGAAGTTTGGTTTACTTCTGTTAAAACTCGAACCAATTCGGTCTCCTTGTAAAATGTGTGTTACGTGTGCGTTAGGCAGTCATTATAACTCTTATCTCGTCATTACGTGGATGAAAGATCAATTAACCCTTTTAATTCAAGATTCAATGGAAATCTCGGGCAGTTAAGAAATGAAAAGGTTAAACTATATTATGTATTTCCTGTCGTAAGAAAACGCCAAACTTTCTGGCTACCTGATGGGCAAAAAAAGACAGAGAAAGCGAAGAGTAATCTCTGACTCGCCAATTAGATAGCTAGAAAGTGTTGCTCATCCCCTTGGTTTAGGCACCCGTAAACCAAGTCCAAAAGATCATGTAACATCAGCAGATTGTATATGGCAGTGGTGCCCAACCTACGGCCCGCAGGCCAAATGTGGCCCACCAGGCTGATCCATGTGGGCCGCGGACTCGTAAAATCTTAAAAAAAAAAACACTTTCAGAAATCTTCCAAGAAAACCACGACATCGTGAGACATTATGGCACTTCCATCTAAAAAAGGTGATAAAAAAGGAATTCTTCAACATCCGGTAATAATTTTTTTTACTTCTCTGTTTTAGTTTTTTCTATATACGGGGAATTTCTATATGCGGGCCGCATATAAACTACCTTCACATTGCTACCAACCATTGAGTTTGGAAGAGATAGTTCAAGGGGCTTTTCAAAAGGGATTTCTTCATTCTTAGTTATATTTTCATGCATATATGCGTTTTTTAGTTTTCTTTTTTTAATTACTAGTATAGTTCGAGTTATAAGACTGGTAACTTTTAAAGAAATTAAAAACTGAAAAATTTATTGCTGTCATACAAAAGAATAATAAATATCATAAATTTCCTTTCATAAAACATTATTTATTTCCACTATTAACTTATTTTTCGATTAATATTTTTTATATCCAGTTAATTTTGACGTTATTTTTCTGAGTCGGAGTTGGGGGCATTATTACATTATTCGGAATACTTAAGACGATTATTTTTACATATTTCATCTAAAAAACCTTTTAGATAATATTGAGAGTCCAATAGTATTCTTAAAAATGTCACTTTTATACTAAAAAAATTATTTTAATACTTTTTTAAACTTCTTATACCACCTTTTAATATATTAATGAACAACTTTTATGTTTATCAAAGAATAAATAGATCTTGCCGTTGAGCTGATGCTGGAAACACTTTCTACTTGCTTTCGAGTAACAGTTTTTTGCTTTATTTTTAATTAAAATAAAGGAAATGTTTGCTTACCTTATCCATCTTCTTTCTACAATCTATTATATTTCCAGAAAATAAAAACTTTTAAATTAATTAAATTAACATACTGGATTTGCAATGATCATAGCAGATAAACGTAAGTTTAGAAAATGCAATTCCGTATTACACAATGATGTCCTTTAAAATCGTGACCTTATGGTTGAGAAAGGGATTTCAAATCAAATTAAATTTTGATACAAATAATAAAATACAAAACACTATGACAAAAAATATACAAAAAAGTAAAAAGAGAAAAATAGGGGCGAAATACATAAATCCGTAATTTTTTTTTAACTCAAAGGAGCAATTTGCTCCTCCATGGGTTACAGGAATTTCAAAAATAAATGTCTGATCAAAAAGGTGTCATGGACGTTTTGCCTACTAGAAATTTTTTTACCCCCCTTGATAACAAATTTCCAATAAAAAACCTACCGAAAAAAAGAATAAAGGGGGGAAAGAAATTTCCCAGTAAGCGAAACGACCGTAGAACAATCTTAAACAGTGGATGAGCATTACATAAAATCACGTAGAAATAAAAAAGAAAATAAACGAGAATGGCTTAGCTGGCAATTATGTGTTTTAGGATAAAGATTAGAAATATACAGATTGATAATACCTGACAAAAATTAAAATAGTGTTTCGACATTATTTTGGTCTTGAATAAAGGTTATAAAACATTTATTGATTCATTGATTTCTAAAACATTTATTGATCCGAACACTTAAAAGCAAAGCTTTAATTTAATTAAAATAAAGCGGAATAAGATCGGATGAAAGATTTGTCAGAAAACCAAGCCAGTTTCCGAAAAGAGAACTTTTAATAATGAATATAAAAAAACACTGGCGATATTTTGAAAGCAAACAAAAAAGAAATGTTAAGAAAAACGGAGAGAAAGGGGTTCAAAAAATCATTGGAGCTCTTTTCAAAGCAAATAAAAAAATAAATGTGAAGAAAAACAGAGCAAGAATGGGCATAATTGATTTCTCGTAACGCCATCTCTTGAATGCCCTCGTAACTATATTCGTCCTATGGTTGGTAGCAATGTGAAGGTAGTTTATATGCATACGGGCCATTGGATAAATATTTTTCAGTATCAGTTAGCCATTTGAATTCAGTTTATAATGATCTTTTTAGAACCTAACTTCGAAAAGATGTCCGATCGTAAAAAGTTGAAGATTCACTCGA
This sequence comes from Tetragnatha versicolor, assembly GCA_024610705.1. NCBI lineage: Eukaryota > Metazoa > Arthropoda > Arachnida > Araneae > Tetragnathidae > Tetragnatha > Tetragnatha versicolor. The sequence goes on from JANDEH010000001.1 coordinate 70,834,421, forward strand.
AATGCCGAAACTTTCAAGAAAAGTGGACAAATTCATATTTCTTCATTCAGCGAGAAAATAAAACTTATGTAAGGAGACTGTGGCGCAGTGTTTAAAGAACACAATATCAAGAGACATTACAAAATGAAACAGATAATCATCGTAATTCAGTTTTAAGGATAAGTGTTACATAGTATTTGGAGCTGAAATTACAAGAACTAGTATCCTCCAAACAGGTGCAAACTATACATTGAAAATGGATGCGTAATTTTTCTTTATGTTTAGAAAAATCCTTAAAAGTGTTTTTATGTGGTCCGCGAGATAAATCTTCAAAAGCAAATTGACCCTCGGGAAAAAAAGGTTGGGCACCACTGGTATATGGTATCTTTCTCATCAGTTGTCCCAATGAGGCTCCAATACAGTCTAGGACAGTCAGGGCCAACCCGCGGCCCGGTTGAAATTTGTTTAGTCAAAAGTTAAGGTTTTAGGGTAATTTACTTACTTAACCTCTTCGCACCGAGCTGGCACATGAGGCGTCTAGTCTTTTCCTCCATGCACCCCTGTCTCGGGCCAACCCCCTTGCCTCTTCCCATCCTTTTAATCCGGCCCTGCACAAGTCCTGATGCATGCCTCTTTGCCATGTGAGTCTTGGCCTGTCTCTTTTCCAGTGGCGGCTCGAAGGTAAAATTATAAGGGGTGCTGCTCCAGCGGTACCAAGTTGGCAACGTATTTTAAGCGATATAATGCCAAATAATATTTCACAAATACATGAAAAGATTGGAACAATATAAAATTTCGATTTCACACTTAAAAAGCATTCAAAAACTGTCAATTACCTATAATTAGCTGATTATTACGAATATGAAGAATCAAAGATGAAGCCTATTTCATTTAGTATCTCAAAAGCAAATGAAACTAAAATCAACATTTCGAATTCAATCTGTTCATTACAAAAAGAAATAAAAACTTGGCTACAAAAAATTAAACATAAATCTCTGTTGACTTGCGAAACATCAGAAAATATTTTGTTCTCTCTCTGTTGAAAAGAAAAAAAAAGAAGCTATAAATAAAAAATTAAAACAGCGCTGGAGTAAGAAAAGCTAAAAAGCCAATGTGATTTATTAGTAGTAGTAGAAATCGTTTATTTTTATTCTTCCCTCAGTTTGTTTTTTACAGCTCTCTCAAGGGAAAAGGCTATCATTCTTTTGGTCGGGGCTGCTGAAAAGCAGCCCCTTTTCTCCTAACAGATTCGCATGCTAAATTCTTGATATTTTCATTTGATATGATAGAGCTGTGTTTTATACCACGATTGGCATATCTGCGGGGGCTGACCGAGCCGGAAAGAAATCTATTGTCGAGACGGCATAGCAGAGAATTATTAATTGAAAAGGGATTATAAAGGACAAAGATTAAAGGGGGAAATAGATAATTTTTTTAATATTGTAAAGCAAATAAAAATTGGATTTTCGGGGAATTTCGGTTGGGGGTGCTGCAGCCCCGCAGCCCCTATGGACGAGCCGCCACTGCTCTTTTCCGTCTTCCATTTCCGTCGTCCATTTCTTCTTGCCCAAGTGAGTGCGATGTTAGCTGGGCAGTCCTGTCTGGAGCGGAGGACATGTCATGTCCATCTCCATCGTCTTTTTAAAGTTTCTTTGTAAATAGGTGATAGTTTGGCTTTTATTAATAATAGCCCAGTAAATTAAAGCATAAAAAGGGGTGTTTAGCGCACTAATTTATAACTCGCTGAAAATTTCAGAATAAGTTCTCTATGACGTCTTTAACCAAACCTCAAAAGTCCCCAAAGTTCCCGCGCCGGCTTCATTCGAAAATGGCGATCAAAGATGGCCGCCAAGCAGTGCAGTCTTTCATTCATAACTAAGGAAAAAATCAATATTTTTTAATGCTGTAAAAGGTTATATACTCAGAAAAAGACCCTTTATAAGTTTCAATAAATTTTTTTCCATAAAAGAACTTGTAAATTTGGAATACAGAGAGTTAAATGACATCAATGTGAAAATTTGCGCGTTTTCTCACCTGTTTTTCCTTATAACTGCAACCGTATAAAAATCCCTTAATCCAATTAGAGTGTTTTTAAAAGTACTATAAACCAGGATTATTTTGAAAAAAAATTTTGAAAATCCGTTGAAAATTGACTGAGATATTCCATTTTAAATGGAAGTAAGTTCAGTAATGATGACTATGAAATATTATAACTAACGTTAATAGTGTCCTTGGTCTCTTTTGACAGATATCTTTTTAATAGGCTCAAGCTTTTGAGAAAACAACTAAAATTAAGGTATTCTATTTTACTTTAAGAAGATTATTTAAGAAGCTTTTTAAGAAAGGGATGTTCTGGAATAAATATATTAAATTAGTACATAACAAAAAAGATTTATCCAAAATTGTATTTATTACTAAAAATGTATTTAGAAATAAAAATTCTATAAAGTAAGAAACTTTAATCGTTTTCCTCATCAATTTAATTATATTCAGTAGATGTAGGTCCTGATTTTTCACAGATTTCTACTAAGCAAGAGCTGAAAAATTTTGTACATTGAAGGTCAGCTTTTTTGCATGGACATTTCACATTACATTCTTTATCAGTACTAACTTTACAGTCACATGAAACTAGCTGTAAACGTGCATCAGGAGCTGCAGGAAGAGTAGAGGGAACCGGGTGTAACTTGCCATCCTTTAAGAACCGACACCAATCAGTTGGGTTTAGGTTGTTTCCTAACCACTACAAAACCTGTAGGTAAACTCGAAGTGAATGTTGAGAATTTGCTGCACTAGTTGGGGGAAGAACTGCTAGATTAAAATTCGAAATTTTCTCCTTTCTCTAAGGTTGTGAGTATAGCATAATTCATCAAGAGAATTATTCTTTTCTCCTCCGAAAAGGTATTTTATAAATATCTCATCAATTTCAATAACTTTTTGGGGATCAAGTGAAGGAATATTAAACTGTGAAACTAAGGAATGCAGATGAGGATTCTTCCTTATTATCTTGAAAGCAGATGATTTACCCTACCTGAAAATAAATTGCCGAGGTCGTGTCACATCCATTAGCTGCATGTATGAAAATAATTGTATCTTTCATTGGGCCCAGAGTTTCTTGAGTTGGAGCTTTGTCGAAACACTTTAGTCCTCTTTTGGTTGTTTGGGGTCGCAAAAAAACAGCGATTTCCTTGGAGAACATTGCACTGTTAGATTAATTAATAAGTCTGTATCGCTCCCAACTACTATAACTTGTTTGTTCGTATCTTGATTAGCTTCAATTGCAGTAGAACAGCTAATACTATCGACGTCATCCTACGCTTGCATAGCAGTTATGCCCTCAACTTGAAAGTAACTTATTACCATTCTTATAAGTCAGGATTTGTTTGTAGAGTTTGACAAAGAATTAGATAGTTTGGCCGTAGCAACCAAGTTTTCATTCAAAAGCTACTGTGGCAGACATTCTGGTCATGCCCTTCTTTCCCTTTCCACATTTTTGGTTGATCGTACGGAACTGTACCCATCAAAAACAAGAGCATCGCATGGAGAGAACCGTTTTTGAAAAATATGTACATACTTAAGACATATATCTCTGTGTCCCCCTCATTCCAAAATAATGCATGCAAAAGGTATCCTCCTTCTACTATAAATGAGCATATACTATATCTGGAGGTTTAACACAGGGTTCCAATGTTTCTATCATAGTTTCTTAAGAGATCTTGCTTAGGAGAAATATGTGAAAAATCAGGACCTACATCTACTGAATATAATTAAATTGATGAGGAAAACGATTAAAGTTTCTTACTTTATAGAATTTTTATTTCTAAATACATTTTTAGTAATAAATACAATTTTGGATAAATCTTTTTTGTTATGTACTAATTTAATATATTTATTCCAGAACATCCCTTTCTTAAAAAGCTTCTTAAATAATCTTCTTAAAGTAAAATAGAATACCTTAATTTTAGTTGTTTTCGCAAAACTTGAGCCTATTAAAAAGATATATGTCAAAAGAGACCAAGGACACTATTAACGTTAGTTATAATATTTCATAGTCATCATTACTGAACATGCCTCCATTTAAAATGGAATATCTCAGTCAATTTTCAACGGATTTTCAAAATTTTTTTTACAAAATAATCCTGGTTTATAGTACTTTTAAAACACTCTAATTAGATTAAGGGATTTTTATACGGTTACAGTTATAAGGAAAAACAGGTGAAAAAACGCGCATATTTTCACATTGCGATGTCATTTAACTCTCTGTATTCCAAATTTACAAGTTTTTTTGTGTAAAAAAATTTATTGAAACTTATAAAGGGTCTTTTTCTGAGTGTATAACTTTTTACAGCATTAAAAAATATTGATTTTTTCCTTAGTTATGAATGAAAGACTGCATTGCTTGGCGGCCATCTTTGATCGCCATTTTCGAATGAAGCCGGCGCGGGAACTTAGGGGACTTTTGAGGTTTGGTTATAGACGTCATAGAGAACTTATTCTGAAATTTTCAGCGAGTTATTAATTAGTGCGCTAAAAAACCCTAAATTTACTGGGCTATAAATCTTTATTTGATATTTTGTTTGGCCAGAAAATTTTAAAAATAATTCTTAAACATTTGTTCTGGAATGTTTCTAGCTTCTCTATTTCTGTTTTTCGGAGGTTCCAACACTCATCAGCAACATATAAAAGTATGGAGTGGACTGTAGCTTTGAATATATTTAATTTTTTGTTAATCTTTATACTTGAAGCTCTCCAAAATTTTTGAAGGCTTCTGAAAAATATTCTAGCTTTTATTATTCTTTAATTTATATCTTGGTTGCTGCCTCCTTGTTTATTAACTATTGCTCCAAGATATGTGAAAGAATTAACTTCCTCCTACCTCATCAGAATTTATTTTTATGCTGTTATTTGATTTTGCATTTATTCGCATGATTTTTGTTTTATTCTTATTGATTTGTAGTCCAATTTGATTTGCATATTAATTCAATTTCTCTGTTTTTTTTTCAAGATCGATGAATCTAAATGAAATCAGGACTATGTCGTCTGCATAATCAAGATCCTCTAGGGTGTTGTTAAAGTTCCATCAAATCCCTCTTTTTTCATTTTTTTTCGTGTTTGTCATGATTCAGTCGATGGCAATGATGAATAAAAAACCAGATAATACGCATCCTTGCCTTACTCCCGTTAGAACATCAAAGGGGTCAGTAAGTGCTCCATCTACTTCAATGTATGCTTTACTACCATCATAAAGACTTTTAATGATGTGGATGAATTTTTAGGGTAAGTTAGGCCCCTCGAAATTCGGACAAAGTGTACCAAAACGCGTTAAAACCTGTTAATTAGAGTAGAATTTCCAAAAAATTTAATGGGAGACGACCCCCAGACCCCCCTTTAGTACTAGTAACTGTATTGTTCACAACTTTTTTACAATATTCAGTTCAGCCAAGTGCAAATCTTACCTAAAAATATATTTTAATATATGCATTGAACCTATTAAATATGCATGGGGGCATCATAGGAAGATTTGGGAATACTCTTTCTCGGTGAAAAAAACTAGCTGCAATTTTTATAGAAAATTTGGGTCCTCCAGAAATAAATTTCTATGAGCGTCACAGGTGTTTTATACAGCACTTGTTTATTTCCTATGAATATACTACAGAATGTATTCTTGGGGTTGCTCCTCAAGGTAAATATGAATATTTTATTTAGGAATTTTTCAAACCAAGCAAAGGATCTAAGAAACTCCCTAATTTGTGTACCTAGTTTACTCAATTTACTTCACTGTCATTCTGTGCACCCTAAAATTTTATACGCGGCCCACGAGTATTGTGGTTTTCCAAAGTGCCCTCAACATCATTTGGGTTAGCCACCCCTGGTCTAGGATGTGAGAGGAAGACGCGATGATATTGCAGTGGCAAAAGACATAAGTCTTTTCTTTCTTCTTCAATTTCAAGCTTTTTGTATGACCTGTCCTTTGTCTGGATAGATCCGTTTGGGCAAATCTTGAGCAAGAGCTTTGCAGAGACAGACTAAGGCTCTTAGCTAGAAAGTGTGGCATCTTCTTAAGTCAACCTGTGCCGTCACTGACAAGAAACGTTGTAATCTAGTACAGTTGTTTCTTTTTTTTTCTAAAATATGGAACTGTATCAAATTTCCAACTGTAACTTCATTTTGTTATCACGGAAATTTTGAGAGAAATCCCTTCACAGTATAAAAATCTTCCTCAAATTCTCAAATTCTTGTATGAGTCATTTTCAGTTCGTTGAAATCAGTATTTAGGGAAGAAACTCGAGTTTTAGTAAGGCTAAGTGCGCGCACTAGAGACTTCTGTCACGGCGACTATAACACTAGGTCACTCAAGAGCAATGCATCTCTATGGCGAGATCTTGGCAATCGGCCAAGAGTCTCGTCGCCTAATGCGCGAGCTCTAGCTTCTTGCAATAGCCAGGGTGATAATTTTGTCTCAGTCACGGTGACTGAAGTCTCTAGTGCGCGCTTAGCCTAATGGAGGTACTAAACACGAAGGTTGAGATTCTTGGCTTTTTGGCTTGGCTGAGAACGGTTGTTCATATAGTAGATGTGGAAATTTCAAAACACCAACGTTGTCGCCACACTTGACGTTTAAAGGTTACACTGATGTGTTTAAAGCACTTTCTATGCATATTGCTTCTATGGTAAAGCGCTAGGTATTGAGTCCTTTTCCGCAGGGTAAGCGTCTTCAATGCAAATACGGAGGTTTCCGTCTTGTGGGACGTATCGTGCTATCTTTGGGTATGATGAGAATATTTATTTCGTATGTAAAGTCGGGGGAAGGTGCCTGGGGGAAATTATGGTGCTAGAGATCTGAGAGGGATCTGAAAGTGATGGAATAGGGAATTTCAATTCATAAGATTGATAGATTGAGGAATTGTTGGTCTAATACAGGGTTTCCCAAAGGGGTCGGTACCGACCCCCTGGGGGTCGATGAAGCTCTAGGGGTCGATTGGGGGTCGACGAAGCTTAAGGGGTCGGTAGGGGGTCGATGAAAGTTAAACAGCTCATAAAAAATAAAAATGCTGATGAAAACAGCTTCTTATTACTGTTCAAAGAATTTTCCCGGTCCCTTGAACTTTCTTTAGATACTAATTTTTAATTTCAAAGTTTTGAAAGATTAATGCTTCATTGGTGGTCTATTGCTTATTTGAATCACCTATAAATTATCCAGATTAAACTGTACATTACTAGTGAGTGGAACACTAGCGAATACAGGGGGGTTAGGGGGCTTTAGCCCCCAAAAAGAATAAGAATTAGCAGTGAGAAATAGGTGAAGTGGAAGTAGGGGATGTTAAAAAAGGGAAAAGCGACTCCAAAACGAGTTAAAATCCGGTTTTTGGTATTAAACTTCCAGAAATTTTCTGACGAGGACCCCCAGACCCCCTATTAGAACTTGGAACTCTATTATTTACAACTTTTTTGTAAAAAGTTCGTCAAAATGCAAAAATCCTACAAAAATGTAAATTAAATTCTTGAAAATGTATGTCCGAAATCCGGATCAGATGTAAAAAAATGAGTTAATACATTTTAGTAATGCATGTTAAATTAATTTTAAAGGGTTATCTAGTTGTCGGCGATTATTTTCAAGTAGTTTTTACATGAAAAATCAAACATTTTGTGATTCTACTTTGATTTTAATGTAAAATATGGTATAAAATATTTAGCACCATATCACATTTCGGTGTGATTATTACAAAAAACCTAAAATTTCTACCAAAAAATATTTGCAAAAGTTATTACTACTGGCCAAACTAAGTGTAGATCAATTTTTTAAATCAGTGAATTGATTAGGAGATTAGGTCAATCAGCATGATCAATGAAACTATTAACCTAAAATTTCGATTTAAAAATTCCATGCGACTTATGTATTTTTGGTGGGAAGTCAAGATTTGTGTCAATCAAGTTCCTTTAAATGATCATTTACGCTTTAAAAGTATTTTACTGCATAAAATCGATTTCCAATTCATTACTTTCATCAAATTGTTCATTAAAAGGCAATGTATCAATAAAACAAATTCATTTTTAACTTTTTTCAATTAAAACTTCTTTTCTTATGGGTGTGGGGGAGCAGGTTGCTGTACTTATGGACACAAATTTCCTCAGGTTATTAAAATTGATTAAAAATCCAATTTGAAATATTTGAGCTAGTAAAAAATATTACCCTACTCATTAAGGGAGGTCGTGCACTTTAAATGGTCGAAATGTATTTTATCTGTCTTAGAAAATTGAAACGTGATTTTTGTCCGAAAAGGTACAACAGTTTCCCCTATAGCTAACTATGTTTTTATTATTGGTTGGTATGTTTTTCATTAGAAAAGGCGTAAAAATATGTGTAGGTATACGATTAAAAATCTTCTTTCTTTTTAATTCTTTTTATTGAAAATTGCTCGTGGTAATTATCGTGAAGAGGCTGTGTATAGTTGATTTAAGTCACAAAATAGAAGGAAGAGAAGACCAGGTTCAGATCGTCTCATCTGATTGTAAAAGTTAGTTGTTGTTGTTTCTTCTTAAAGGCGAAATGAGTAAATAGTACATACCGAGTTTGGAGAATGGATCTAGCGAGGTTTCTTTTTTTGAAAATCAGTTCTGTAAGAAGGAAAGGGGTCGAACCACCAGGTTTGGTAGTCCGAGAAGAAGATGGAGCAGTCAAAGGTTCTATGGGAACTCAGGAGGTCGAACTATTGGGGGTGATGCTGAGGAGGTCCCGTGATTGGATTAGGGGATCGCCAGGTTGATCCGAAGTGGGAGGACGATGTCTGAAGATGCCGCGAAAAAAACAATCGAGTCGCCCGGTTGACTCAGGGGAAAAAAATGCTCGAAGAGGATGCCGCTATTTTATGAAAAATGAGTCGCCCGGTTGACTCAAGGGAAAAGGTGAAGATGCAGAGATGGGGACGTTTCTAGAAGATCATGCTGTAGAGGAATTCAGGAAGATCAAGTCCGAAATGACGAAGACTAATTTTTGTTGGCCTACCATATTTTATTTTCAACTATATCATATTTTATAACAAAGTCACACATCCCTCTCATATTTCAGAAATTTGTATCATAGTGCAGTTCAAGAAAACATATTGGCGTGAGGCATATCGAAAGTAGATATTAAATGATGATGAAGAAATGCCGGCATGATGAGAAGGAAAAGGGCCGCGGAGAACCGCAAGAACACCCTAGAAAGCGGCAGAGATTTGTTTAGCAATTGAAATGTCGGGGAGTGTGTGTGAAAAATCGTGGGGAGCAGAATATGAATGTCGAAAGCAACCCCAATGGCGAGCGCCAGAAAAAATGACAATAAAGTAAAGAATGAACTACAGAATTTTTAAATGGGTTACAATAAGGTGCTCTTATCTCCAGAATTAATTTAAAGTATTGGCGATTAAAAGTGTTCGTTGGATGGAAAAATTATGACTCGTCACGAGACAGAGAGGAGGAACCGAATAGTATAGAAAAGGCTGCGAGCGTGGGAATGATGAAACATTAATAGACAAACGGCCGAGCAAAACCGCATAATTTTGATTCAGAAAAATTTATGAGATGCGCGTGATGGAAAAGGCAACTCCAAAGAAAGAAGGAACTAAGCCTAAAAATTGATAGCGAGAATTTTGAAATAAAGATACGAGTTTAAACACACAAAAATATGGGGTGGTGTGAAACATCACCACATATTCGCCGCTATTTTATGAAAAATGAGTCGCCCGGTTGACTCAAGGGAAAAGGTGAAGATGCAGAGATGGGGACGTTTCTAGAAGATCATGCTGTAGAGGAATTCAGGAAGATCAAGTCCGAAATGACGAAGACTAATTTTTGTTGGCCTACCATATTTTATTTTCAACTATATCATATTTTATAACAAAGTCACACATCCCTCTCATATTTCAGAAATTTGTATCATAGTGCAGTTCAAGAAAACATATTGGCGTGAGGCATATCGAAAGTAGATATTAAATGATGATGAAGAAATGCCGGCATGATGAGAAGGAAAAGGGCCGCGGAGAACCGCAAGAACACCCTAGAAAGCGGCAGAGATTTGTTTAGCAATTGAAATGTCGGGGAGTGTGTGTGAAAAATCGTGGGGAGCAGAATATGAATGTCGAAAGCAACCCCAATGGCGAGCGCCAGAAAAAATGACAATAAAGTAAAGAATGAACTACAGAATTTTTAAATGGGTTACAATAAGGTGCTCTTATCTCCAGAATTAATTTAAAGTATTGGCGATTAAAAGTGTTCGTTGGATGGAAAAATTATGACTCGTCACGAGACAGAGAGGAGGAACCGAATAGTATAGAAAAGGCTGCGAGCGTGGGAATGATGAAACATTAATAGACAAACGGCCGAGCAAAACCGCATAATTTTGATTCAGAAAAATTTATGAGATGCGCGTGATGGAAAAGGCAACTCCAAAGAAAGAAGGAACTAAGCCTAAAAATTGATAGCGAGAATTTTGAAATAAAGATACGAGTTTAAACACACAAAAATATGGGGTGGTGTGAAACATCACCACAGTAATATTTACAATTAGTCGTTCAAATGTAAACAAAGACAGAACAAATAGGTTATCGACTATCCAAAATCGCCTTATGTCTCCGAAGAAAAAGCAAAACAGACAAAATCAAACACGACTGAGTGCAGATAAACATATCCATTCCTTGGTTTGTCAGAGAAAGTAGGTTAAGATGTTCTTCGAAAATGTTGTCATAAGGGGAGAGGATAAGAAATTTGCAAGAACACAAAAGCATCTGTTATGTGCAGCGAAGTCAAAACATGCAATGACCTGAGGGAATGAGACGCTTTAATGTCATGTCTTCATCTTGGAGGAATAGAATGTCGGAGAATGATGAGCTTTCAGCATGCATGGAAGCTGCATCTGTTTATGCAAAGAAAAATACTTTCTTCGGTTCTTAGAAGCATTTTATTGTAATGTGGAAAACGGCACTGTCGTCAATATTGGCAATTCTGTGTAGTTTTAAAGGGATTAATTTTAGACATCCTATTTATGTTTTTTAGGGGGGTTGATAAGTTCATTTTTCAATTCTAATTATCGATTTAAAATAAAATATAAATCAAAATAAATCTTTCTCCTGATTTTTGCTGTGTAAGGGGTCATTCATTAATTACGTAAGGATAATTTTGGCAATTTTTTACCCCCCTAACCCCATGTAAGGGTACGTAATTATTAAGTAAAACTACGAACCAAGAACTCTATCCATGCCTCGTCATCAGGGGGCTTGGACACGGACAGAGGGGTGTTTCTGAATGCCGACCATCAAAATGGTAACAACATCAAGCCCCAACACCCAGAACAGAATTTAGTAGCAAAACAAACAAGTTTATAATGCTATTAGTAAGGCCAAAATTGCAGTTAACACAACAGATCAAAATTGAAAAAAGAAAATACACAATTGGGATCGCGCACATGCAGCTTATCACCAAATTGTAATATAGTCAAGTATTCAAGTTGAAATTTGAATTTAAATTTAAATAATAAAACTGAATAGAATTCTGAATATAATTAATAAAATGTTAGAACAAAAAAAAGCTGAAACTGAAACTAATAAAGATTTTTCTCTCCTATTTTTGCTTTTATTTTGTTTTAACTTATTACAACTGAAAGATGGATTCAACAGTTTTATTTTTTACTAGCGGATATACCCGGCCTTGCACGGGTGGAGTGTAGGGTTTTTTTGTAAATTAAATTTTTTCAAAATACATTTATAATTTTGTAAATCAGCAATTACCAATCATCCCGGAATCCCAGGTGCAACCTTCATATCCCGGTGTTCTCGGTAATTTTCTCTATCCCGGTGTCTTTTTTCATCTTAATAAAGTAACAAATTTCAAACTGTAGTTAAAATTCTAGTAAATTCAATAAGTCTAGTGAACACAGTAACAAATATAAAACTATTCACGAAATTCCTAAATAAACAAACAACCAACGGAAGTGACGTCACCAGGTAACTCAATCTTCCGGTTTGTCTGATATTTACATTGAACAACATTACACTACGGCGCGTTTGGTTTTTATAATTTTTCTTTTCTTATTTTAAAGCGTAACTCAAAATATGAGTTCTCCATACTTCCGATCATTATCTGAAAATTGTAAAATGAGATATCTTGATAAGTTATCTTTGAATGGGATTGATTTACCACACATTTCCTATTCCTATTCACAGCATGGGAAAATGCTTATTTTTGGTGATTTTTATTAAAATAAGAGCCAAAGAAACTTTTAAAACAGTTTATACTGGACACAATTACGAACATGTTTATAGGTTATCAAGTGTTTTGAATTAGAAAAATAATTTTAACTCAATAATAACCGATCAAAAATATGAACCTTGAGGTCTACAACGATGTGCTTCAATCTCTCCTCTTATTGATTTTAATTACTAACTTGTTTAAATGTAATTAAAAACAGCTGCTGATACAAAGAAAACAAAATATTGAGCAAATATTCAATCATGAAAACTTTTCAGAACATCTTGTTGTGATAAAATTAATATCGCTGTTCTGCTATGTCAAACTTGAATATCCATTGCATCAAAGCAGTTTATTTATTTAGAAACTGAATTTTTATTGTCTTAAAAATATTAAGTACATAAAAATATGGAAAACAACGGGCTAAAATCTAAGAACTAATTAATTTAATTTAATTATGGATTTATTCAAAATTTTAGTGCATTTACCTTTAATGATCCTTCTACATTCCAGTCAGCTTGTTTATTTTTATTTGAGATTCAGAAATAGTATTCTTAAAATCGTCTGTCACTTTAATTATCTTTTTAAATAATTTTATTTCGTATTTTTTTTAAATAAGTGGGTGATTGTATTCATAAGTTTTAAAACAAACTAAATAATGAATTTCAATAATATCGGACCCAATTAATCCTGATGTATCTACGATCTGTTGCAATGGCGTTGATTGTATTAGCTGAGATTTTCGTCCAATGGATCGGGTAAATCAATCGTCCCATTCAAAGATAACTTATCAAGATATCTCATTTTACAATTTTCAGATAATGATCGGAAGTATGGAGAACTCATATTTTGAGTTTCTCCTTTAAATTACGCTTTAAAATAAGAAAAGAAAAATTATAAAAAACCAAACGCGCCGTAGTGTAATGTTGTTCAATGTAAATATCAGACAAACCGGAAGATTAAGTTACCTGGTGACGTCACTTCCGTTGTTTGTTTGTTTATTTAGGAATTTCGTGAATAATAAAAGATCTAGTAAACTGAAAAGTCTAGTGAGAACCGTCTCATTTGAAACAATGTTTTATTTTCAGCTAGTTTTCCATGAAAATAATTTACACTTTTCCATCAATATTTCTATTTTAAAAGAAAATATCTTAAAATAGAGGAAAATAACGTTTCCAAATTAATTATTTGAATGTATTTTGGTAGTTTAGTAGCTGGATAAAGCTTTTAAATAGACAATTATAGAGTGTTTTCTGTTAAAATATTTAATTTTTGAAGTTTTAATCTCATTTACAATAGTGAGTCAAGCAGATCTACTCTAGTAGAGAAATGGAGAAATAAGCGTTTTTGGCTATAAATTCGTTAATTACTCGAAAATATTCTATTTTAAAACTTGGAAAGCTTGGAACTTGACGTGGGGCGCAATTTGACTTTTTAGGGGGGCAATTTGAAAATTTTCAACCAAATTGCCCCTCCAGATTGGAAAAACTCCAAAAGTTTTCTGGGGGAGGACCCCCAAACGCCCCTTATAACTTAGTCGTTTATGTTTGTCACCGTTTACTGTCACTGTTATGTTAGTGTTTTCCCTTGAGATTTCTGCCGATTACAATAAGCGTGGATCTTTGGGTGTAATCTTAATGCTCTCAAAATGAACTAAAACGTTATTTTAAAGGGGGAAATTTCTAAAATTTTCTGGGGGAGGAACCCGCAGACCCCCCCCCACGTCATTTAAAACTTAATGTAGAACTCGTAAGGCTGTACCTCAAAATTTTGAGTCACCCCCTACCGAAACTAAAGCCTGGTTACACAACTCTGCAATGATACCGTTAATGTTGTTATGGATTTAAGTTACATGAAAAGTTATTTCATTAAAATTATTTTTAATTTAAATTTAGTTTTGCATTTTGGGTTTTTTAAATTAACTCACTAATTTTCCAAACAAAAATCAACTAATTAAGTTTCTTAAATCGAATATTACATTTTGAATGCAAAAGAAATATGTGTGTAATCTTACATGGGGGCATGGAAAATTTAGAAAGGCTTTGGAGGGGCGTGGACCGAAAAAGGTTGGGAAATGCTGCTCTAGAGCAATGCATCTCTATGGCGAGATTCTTGGCAATCGGACAAGAGTCTCGTTGCCTAATGCACGCGTTCTAGCTTCTTGCAATAGCCAGGATGATAATTTTGTCCTAACCGCCGTGACGAAAGTCTCTAGTGCGCGCTTAGCCTAAGATGAGCAGCTTCGTCTCTTTTTATTTTATTTTTGCTTGGATGATAGATGATGCCGCCATCTCTCGCCACCTCCAATATTTTGCCATGTCTCTGAAGGGGAAGGAAATAGTCTCCAGAGACCTGGACTCATGGTAAACTGCACCCGGACCGACCACAGGACGTATGGACTCACAGAATTAACGAGCACGTACTCCGCATATACTCGGTGGGTCTTTGGTGGTGTCGGGAAGACCCACTGTTTTGCTTCGTAGATATTTTCAAAAACATCATAAACTACTTTTTAAACTAAAACCATCTTTTCATCAAAGAAATACAGCAATGTTATTTTCTCCACAGATTCTTATGAAAAGCTGGTCACATTGCCGAATAAAGGATTCAAGGGAAAAGCAGTCTACCAGCAATGAATTAATCAACAATACAATGCTTGTGAATCTCTTTTTAAGAGAGGTTTAATAAATGAGCTTGTTACAGCTAATTCCAAAAGTAATTTATTCGATCCATAAGTTTGTTAAGTGCTCACGTCTCTCCTAAATTTGCTGAGTAATCATTTATGCGTCGCTAGGAGCTTTGCTTAAGATTCCGCAGATTAGAAGGTGAGGCTGGTGTTTTCATGCTTTTGTTACTTATGATTACAGTGAAGATAACGATTTGAAGCATTAATTACCTAGTGTTTACATGGAGATTGCATGAATTCGTATAGTTTTTATTCTTATCCTTATAAAAGTAATAAATATGTAGGGATTATATCAAGATATGCTAGCAATTATGAGTGGTAGTTTAACTGCTACTCAAGTTCCTATTCTAACCTTTTAGGATATAAAAGTTTTTTCTTAAATATGAAAGCATACGATAAGAGTGAGAAAAATACAAGAACTCTTGTTTTTGCTTTCAATTATAGTTACATTCACTGTAAAATTCATTTCGAAATAATGTTACGGAAATAAAAATGTTTTTATAAAAGTGAAATCATGATCAAATGGAGTAAAAATTATGCTGCAGTTTGTGAAATTTAAAAACTTATGAGATAATTTTTTGAAGTACTTCACAAAATTTGTATCCATAGGCTGGTAAGTAATATCAGATAGTAATTTAAATATCAAAATTGTATCTTGTGTATAATAATCTGAAAAATAACTAATGGAATCTCGTGGATAAAGTATTGAGTGTTTTCAGGTGACGTCACGACCACTTATTTTCTTCCTTGCTGTAGGTCAAAAAGTCTGTTGCTAAGGCCGTTGCTAGGTGCGGCGGTATCTGTTGTTGTCATGTGATTGCAAGTGCTCCAATAGGATGCATTCCATGACCAGTTATTTTCTTTTAACTTTTAACTGCTGTAAGTCAAACAATCTGTTGCTCAGGCCGTTGCCAGGTCCACGCCATGTGATGGAAAAGGCTCTAGTGTAATAAATTACTCTACCAAAAATATTAGAGTAATCCATTGATAATTTTATTTAATTTCACCGCTGTTACTTTTATTTTGTGGCTTGGCTGGTCAACATCATAGTGTATTGAGGATGCAAACAAAATTTCTCTCGTGAATATCTTAACAGAGTTCTCGATTTCTCCAGCTATTTAACCCTTTCAATCCTTAGAAGCCCAATATTAATATTGAACCCTATGGAAAAATTTTGAGCGATAGGACTGGGAAGGTTTAAACAACTGTTAAAATATCGCTTCTTCCCAGGTAACGTTTATGCTGCAAAGTATCATCTTTGATTTTTTTTCTCAAATCTATTTATTACACGTGTATTTAACAAAATATTCTGTCACATATCCAAAGGTGTCGCGAAAATTCATTACTATAATCAATGCAAAAACCGGTCGGAAAACAAAAAAAAATTACATTTTTTCGATGTAATAAATTTGTTTTTTGCTGACCGGAATTTTCGTATAACCATCCAAGTACCTTTACATCCATTTTTTATTCAGAGAACAAATACGAAGGCAGTTTCACAATTTTTAAAACACACAGCATAAAATACCCATAGCTAACCATTCAAGTCTGATGCAGACGAATAGGCCGCTGTCAGCAGAGACATCACAAAAACAAGATTCTCTGTTCCGAAAAATTTGTGTTTTCGGTCTGGCTGGGTTTCCTCCTCCTTTGCTTCCTAAAACTTTCCCGATACATTTTTTTTCAACTTTCTTTAGCATGAGAAGGCACGTTTCTAAACCCGAGAACTGGTGTGCGGCACGGATTTCAAAGGGAACGTATATCCATCTTAACCTGTCACAATGCGATAGATTAGATTTTCATTTCTTCAAAAGGAAAAGGATTTTCTGTAGGATTTTCTGTACGGGAGCTTTTTATCGCTTTTTGTACGTTTTCTAAAGAACTTTTCGGTGTGAATGCATTTTGCTGAAGAAACTCAAAATGAAGCTGTACATATACAAGGAGTTTGAAATGAATATTTGTTCCCCGAATGTACTTTTATAAAAGTTAAATATATTTCTTATGAAGCAGTCGATTGAATCTGAATAAATAAACATTGACAAAGATGATTCTTATTCGTTTTTGTTGTTCTTAAATTTTTATTTGGGAATTTTCATTTTCTCAACATATGAGGCTATTATAAGGATTTTAATTTGAACTGATAGTTTATTTCCAACTTCAAAAGGTTCAGTAACGTAATCATAAAACAAATTAATTCATATATTTTCTAGTTTTAACTATTTATCAAATAAAAAGTAGGATGTTTCAAACAAATAATAAAAACAGAAGAGTTTAAATCCAAAAATTAAAAATCTAACGAGAAACGAACTGTTTTCTAAGAAGCATTAGTAAATTATTAAAATTTTAAAAACGAGATAAAAACAGGTCATCTCTAAAAATGGTCCTCCAATTAGCAAATTGCAAATTAAAACACATGTTGTAAATTGAAGTTCATTTGGGTATGGTTAAAAGTATCTTTATTTTGTCCAACACTTTCATCCCATAGGTCAAATCTCAATTCACACCAAGTGTAGAGTTAAGCACATAAAATTTTTACATTCTTTCAATAGTAATATTATGAAACATTTTCAATGCTACATAGTTTGGTAAAAATAAACACTAATAAACTGGCTTAATAACTTTAAAAACGTAAAAGGGGGTTTCTATGACTTTTTGGAGGAATATTATAGTCCAGTAACTTGGTGTCAAAAATAGGGTGTTTCAGGAAAAAAATACAGAAGTTTTTTTCTCGACGGTTTTATATGTTTTCGCGGGTGCTGAATCCGAATCTGAACTTTGCATACAAAATTTCGAATGGCATTTTGGTGAAAATTCGAAAAAACCCTGAAATTTCACCTCATTTTTAGGTTTTTTGTTTGTAGAACGGAAAGTATGGGTTTCTCATGAAAATGTTAAATGCAAAAAATTAAGATGATAAAACAAGCTACAAAATTGTCAATTACAACTTTTTCGTCAGACTAACAGTTCGGCCGCTAGAGCGCGTTGAAAATAGGGCAAAATTTGCGCCTGCGGGTAAAAATCCAGAAAATCGAACTTTCATCTAAAAAATAAAGTATTTTTTAAAATAAGGTACTTTAAAAACTATTTTTATAATGTTTCACATTAAATAAACCATCTATTTAGTCTATTAATTAGTATTTGAATGCATTTTCCTCAGCAATTTTCCTTAAGAACGCAGTTTCAATAGAAGACAATAGTGTATTGATAAGTAAGTCGCCTGCTGAGGAAAACATACAGAAGTTTTTTTCTCAACGGTTTTATATGTTTTCGAGGGTGCTGAATCCAAATCTGAACTTTGCATACAAAATTTCGAATGGCATTTTGGTGAAAATTCGAAAAAACGCTAAAATTTCACCCCATTTTTTGGTGTTTTGCTTGTAGAACGGAAAGTATGGGTTTCTCGTGAAAATGTTAAAAGTAAAAAATAAAGATGATAAAACAAGCTATAAAATTGTAATTTACAATTATTGTGTCCAACTAATAGTTTGGCCACTAGAGAGCTTTGAAAAAAGGGCAAAATTTGCCCTAGCATGGAAAAATCCAGAAAATGACCCTTATATTCCTAAAAAAGTCATATTTCGATTTAGATAACTAAGAAAACTACATTTGTAATTTCTTACATGATATAATCCTACTATTTATCTCAAATATTATTTATTCAATGAATGTTCTTTAGGAATTCCCTCCCAAAAACGCAGGTTTTTTAGGCAAAGAAAAATCCAGTTGTTATTTTCTTTTTTGTCCTATGCACCGATTCCCAATGAAAACTTTTGTTAAGCATTAAAAGTTAATTTTTTATCTACTACGCTCATTGCTTTTTATATTATCCTCTCCTGCTCACAAACTTATATAAAATCTATATAATCTTATATAATTTTTCTTTCTGGAAAACTATAATTTTCTGTTGTAGATTATAAAAACTCCTTGCATGATTATTAGTAATGATACCAAAATTCACAATAACTTCTTGACACGTGCAATTATAATATTTATTTATCAGTTTCTACACCCAGGAACGTGAATCCAATTGATTTGTTAGAGATGAAATTAAGCATAGCTCGGTTATAATATAAAATTACATGGTCACAGAAAATTATCCTAGTATATTCTTTAAAGTGATGAACATAATGGTTTCCACATTCGGGAATGGGGTTAGGGGCCATTCATTAATTACGTAAGGGTCCCGAGGGGGAGGGGGGTTGGAAAAATCTCTACATACCCTTACTTGGGGGGTGGGGGGGTCAAACCAATTCTTACGTAAGATTTTCCTAGTTAATATGAACAAATTCCAATTATTCTAATCAAGAGATAATAGTTGACAGCAAGAATATTACTTATCTGTTGAAAAATAAAAATCTTTGATTTACGTCAAAAGGAGAGTTTTCTAACATTTTATTGTTTGAAAAACATAATGGAATCTTACGTAAGAATAGGGGGGGAGGGGTTTGAAAATTCTTACGTACCCTTACATGGGGGGAGGGAGGGTCAAAAAATGCCAAAATCATCCTTACGTAATTAATGAATGGCCCCTTATATCATGTAAGAAATTATAAATGTAGTTTTTCTGAGTTATCTAAATCGAAATATGACTTTTTTAGGAATATAAGGGTCATTTTCTGGATTTTTCCATGCTAGGGCAAATTTTGCCCTTTTTTCAAAGCTCTCTAGTGGCCAAACTATTAGTTGGACAAAATAATTGTAAATGACAATTTTATAGCTTGTTTTATCGTCTTTATTTTTTACTTTTAACATTTTCACAAAAAAACCATACTTTCCGTTCTACAAGCAAAAAACCAAAAAAAGGGGTGAAATTTTAGCGTTTTTTCGAATTTTCTCCAAAATGCCATTCGAAATTTTGTATGCAAAGTTCAGATTTGGATTCAGCATCCTCGAAAACATATAAAACCGTTGAGAAAAAAACTTCTGTATGTTTTCTTCAACAAGCGACTTACTTATCATTACACTATAGTCTTCTATTGAAACTGCGTTCTTAAGGAAAATTGCTGAGGAAAATGCATTTAAATACTAAATTAATAGACTAAATAGATGGTTTATTTAATGTGAAACATTATAAAACTAGTTTTTAAAGTACCTTATTTTAAAAAATACTTTATTTTTTAGATGAAAGTTCGATTTTCTGGATTTTTACCCGCAGGCGCTAATTTTGCCCTATTTTCAACGCGCTCTAGCGGCCGAACTATTAGTCTGACGAAAAAGTTGTAATTGACAATTTTGTAGCTTGTTTTATCATCTTTATTTTTTGCATTTAACATTTTCATGAGAAACCCATACTTTCCGTTCTACAAGCAAAAAACCAAAAAAAGGGGTGAAATTTTAGCGTTTTTTCGAATTTTCACCAAAATGCCATTCGAAATTTTGTATGCAAAGTTCAGATTCGGATTCAGCACCCTCGAAAACATATAAAACCGTCGAGAAAAAAACTTCTGTATTTTTTTCCTGAAAAAACTACCAAGTTACTGGACTATTATACTAGTTAACAAAGTGAGAAGATTCAAGTTAATCTATTAAAAACCTGCATGCATAGTCGGATAAATACTTTTTCAACCTTAAAAAGGCTTCAAATGAGAGAACTTTCATTCAAAGAAACTGTCTCATTGTGTTTTTCATTAGACTTCTTCGCGGACATAGCGATATTTCCATTTTATTTCCGAAACTTTCAAGATTTAATGAGACTTTTATGCCCTAAACGTTTCCGTAATTATTTTGAATCCCATGGGTTTTTAAAATTTATTTTAAAGTCTGACTTCATTTCAATTACCATTTTGAAACGAGTAAAGAAATATAATTTTTTTTCTTCAAAAAATCCCCTTTCCTTTTCAATAAGAGCTTTTATAATAATGACTCGATCTTTTTCATCAGTTTCTTGGGGGATATTTTTAATTAACATTTTTTCAGTTCTTCGCATAGCGATGGGTTTAGTAGGACCGAAATGTTATGCTTTTAAACTGATGAAATTTTGTTTAAATGTGATTACGAAAATCATTTTGAAGTAATCTATGGGAAGTTTTTTTTAGTGCAATCAAGGTTTTGTTTTTATCGAAATAACTCTAGAAAGAACTTTCATAAATTGGCATTAGAAGTTTTTCTTACAGATTTCGTCAAGTTTCAGTTTTTGCGTTAGCCTTTTAATGCAATTCCTTGTCTTTTTTGTGTGCATTTAAAAGTAAAGGGGAAGCATTAATCAACGGCAAGAACGTAGGTTTAAAACTTCTCTCCCATTTTACCCATGTGCCAAAGTAATTAATTTCTTTTATTTGTGAACATTATTTAAAACCATTTATTTCAGAAAATAATTTCAAATAATTGCTTCCAAAGATATTATAAAAAGTTAAAAATGGAAAAAAATTCGACTTTTTTTCTAGGTAATCAAACTTAAAACATTTTCAATCCCCATTTCATAGTCATAAATCTTAAACCTCACTTAGTGAATGTACATTTAAACATATTTCATTTAATACTATACTCTTCAAAGTTTATGATTATTTAGTTAAAGTTTTAAACAAATCAAATATTTTTGGGGGCTATTAAGTGTCCCTGTTCTCATGTATAGCTTTATTTTATTCTTTAATATTTTCACTTTTAAATACATTTTTAAGTGCCCTAGTATGTGATACGTTTAACTTTCCATAGAGTGTTTTCAGGTGACGTCACGACCATTTATTTTCTTCCTAGTTGTAGGTCAAAAAGTCTGTTGCTAAGGCCGTTGCTAGGTGCGGCGGTATCTGTTGCTGTCATGTGATTGCAAATGTTCCAATAGAAGCATTCCATGACCAGTTATTTACTTTTAACTGTTAACTGCTGTAGGTAAAACAATCTGTTGCTAAGGCCGAGTCATGTGATTTAAAATGCTCTATAGAGTAGCAGCAATTAAGTTCTTCCTTTTTAAATAAAAACTAGCTAAAGCGTTAAAAAACTAATTTCCTTATGGCTTGAAAAATGACTCATCATAATCAGTTGATTAGATTACCTAAGTTTAACCACATGATTGTGTTTCACTGAAAAGGACGATGACAGTTGACTCAATGATATGTGTGCATCATTAGTTACTCGTTTCCACAGGTAAAAAATGTATGTCTAACCCAATTTCAGCTGGTATAAAGCATACCTAATTAAAATGTCGTTGAATGATTGGTTTAGAATTTAAACTTCCTACTATTAAGCTCAATATGAAGTCTCGACTGAGTTTAATTTAAATTTCATCCGAAATTCCAGACAGTTTTAGAAAACTTTCCCCCAAAATAGTTAAGATTCCTAGTTGTCAATTTCGGTTCAAACTATTTCCCGAAATGTTGTTTTAACTACTTTCTCATTTGCACAAAAGACACTAGGAACTATTTCCCGGAAGCCCTCTCGGCATTCCCAGAATCCCTTTCTAATTGTTTCGGGAACAATTAGGAGTGATGCCAGATGCGTTTTGGGACAAATATCGAATCGTGACCCATCAACAGTTCGTCACCAAACACTGGAACGGGGACCGCAGCCATAAATCAATAATGACATCCTAATTGATTACAGTGGTGTGTAGGTGGTCTCGAAACCTGAATCATTTTAACTATAGTTCGAGGGAATCATTTAACTTTGCAATAGTATGGGATGTCATGGCATTGTTTGTGGTTGACTTAAAATTTCTCAGAGGCAGGCAGTTAGTTTCGTTGGGATTTTCAATTAAGGTTTTGGATAACAAGTTAAGAGCTTTTCACTATAGTGATTCATTTCTATGAATATCATAGAAGTCGCAGTATCACTCAAGAAATTTTAAAGATGGTGTTAAAGTTAACACTACTTAAGATAATCCTGTGCTAGTCATTTTTAAATATAAAGTTTATATGAAAATCACCAGGACGGATATATTAAACATCATTGAAAATTAAAAACATGGCATTCACTTCACATCATCTACGAGCAAAACATTATATAAAGGCATTTTGTTCTTAGGAAAGGATTTTCCAAAAATTAAAGTAGAGTAAATAAAACAAAAATCTTAATTAATCTAATCTAAAAAATACCGAAATACAACAATTTAAAAAAGTACATAACATTTATTTTTCTGAAAAAAAGTATTTAAACTCCTTTTAAATCATTCCCATTGACCCTTAGAAGATTCATATTTTACATTTTAAAAATATACTATGCCACATTAAAAATGAATTAAATTGAATGGTAATGTTAAAATGTTATTTTTAATTCCTGAATGTATTTTTTCATGTTTGAAATGGTAGTCAAATAATATTACCCACGCTCAAAACTGAGCGAACCAAAAACCTCAATTTTAATAAATGTAAAATTTAAATAGTAGTTATAAATAGCGCAAAATATACGTATTAATTCCTTTCAACAAAAAATACATTCTTAAAACTGTATTTTTAACATACTTATGACTACTTAAAACGTAAAAATGTTGCTTTTTGAAAAACTATTTTTACCTTTGTGAAATTTCGGCATTCATATAAAATTTGAGTGCAAACTTCAGTCACCGTTAAATTAAACCTTGTTTTTTTTCTTCACGTCTTAATTCTCATTCATTACCTCGAAGTTCCTCTCCCAGAAAAGCATTTAACAACATCCAAAAAGTTCCAAAAGTATAATGTACCGTAAAAACAACTCCTCCAAACCTTGCATAATGGATAGAACAACTCCATCTCCCTCTTCACTTCATTTTTCCTTCGACGACGAAAATCACGAAAATTTTTAACGAAAACTTTTCTCTCTCGACCGGAAAGTAAATAAATTACTCATCATCGGAGAACAGCTCCTCCATTACTTAATAAGGTTACGTTAACACACTCACAGAGTCTTAAGACAAGAAAAAGCGATGCAGAACGAGTAATAAAAAAAACTAAATTGAGCAGAGCCGATGAAGCAAGCATTCGATTATGGAACAGCCAACGGCATTTCGTAGTCTTCCTTCTTCATGCATTATTTTTTTGTTTCACTTTGTTATAGGTGACAGGGAAAGAGCTTTAATATTTGATTTTGATAAATACGTGATGATTCGCTAAGACTAAAGGGTAATAATGCAATTTGCTCGGTTGGCTCACAGTGAAAGATGAGGTACTGTTGATCGATGGGGCAATGTGGGGTAATTTACTGGTAATCCATATTATGTGAAAATGACTTGATGACAGCGCCCTTAAGGGTAGAGGGTGCAGGAGCCAACGAAATGGCAAGAAATTATCGATGTTTTGTGTCTTTTATAACCTTCTTCATTAATCTTTTAATGACATTCTTCAATGTTTAATAACTTGGGTTCTTTAAAATATGGTTTCGTTATGCAGTAGTGCAGGAAACTTAGTATCTTTTGATCTTTGAGGGGTTGAGTTGATGTTTGTTTAAGCAAAAAAAATTGTATCTGCTATTTAGCAGGTTATTTCATATAGGCTTGTTAACAATTTCATTGAATTTCGAAAATAAAAGCGTATATAGAAACTTTCCACTTTATGAATATTAAGGTTGTAGAAAATGTATGTACAAAAATTTAGGGTACTACTCCAGAATCCCGGCGCAAGCGATAAAGTCGCCAATAATGATGCAACCAGAGCCAAACGGAATATCACCGCTTGTAACTGCTTGTACCGCTTGTAGGAGGCTTTGTTGTAACCCTTTGCTTGTAAAAAATAACAACAATAGGTACCATTCCATGAAACTTTTTGTTAAAAAATTAAACACTCAAATAAAAATATTTTAAACTATACTTACCACCTTACCAGTTTTAAAATTTTAAATTTCGTTGAAATATATTTTAAGATTATAATTATGATTTTTAAACAGACTTATATATAGTTTTTCTTTTAATAACTTGTTATTTACATTACGTTTTTTTGTAACAGTGGGGTAGGCAGATCTCTTTTTGAGCAGAAATAAAGCTATTTTAGAAAATAGCTTTATTTGGCTTTATTTCAGCTGTTCAGCTTTCTGTTTCGGAAGGCCATGTGTGAGCTGTCGCCAAAAAAATGCTCGGCGAGATTTGCGCCGGCTTTCTAGAGAAGTACCAAATTTAGATATCGAGGGAAAAAGGGGAATAAAGAACCTTAAGAACATTAAAAGACTTAAATAAATCTGTATGTAAAACAAAGGGGATCTCATTTTTTATTGAGATTATTTGTACTTATTTAAACTAAGTATACTGTCCAACCCCATGCTTTAAAAGTATTTGCCAAAATGAAATAAATACCCTATTGGAAAAAAATTTTCTGGTATTCCATATACCAGTATGAATTATACTGGATCCAGTATAAATGATACTGGAACCAGTATAAATGATACTGGATCCAGTATAATTCATACTGGTTTATGGAATACCAGAAAATTTTTTTCCAATAGGGTAGTTATTGTAAAAATATCCCTAAAAACCATTTTTCATAAGGACGAATAAAAAATCATCAAAATCATCATTTGTTGATTTCTTAGGATTCCATTCAAGCACCTATGACATTCATCAACACATATTTCAGTATCTTTTCTCAAAGCCGAAAAATATTTTCATTTTTTATTAACTTTAAAATATAAGTTATATTTGCATACTAAGAAAACAAAGAGAAATCAATAGGGCTCGACCGATGTATCGGTTTGGCCGATGCATCGGCGCCGATTGTTTGAAAAAACAGCCATCGGCGGCCGATGTTACATTTTGAAATAATCGGCCCATCGACCTAAAAAAAACATCTAATGCCGATGTTTGGCCGATGTTTTTTGAAGAAAAATGGGTGTATAAAAACCCTGCGAAACTGACTCATCTTGCTCCAAATTTAGTTTTGAGTTCAACTTGTACCTCTCTCTGGGGAGGAAAAGTGGACATTTCCCAGGTATACTAATGCCTTTTTGACCAGAATCGATCCTATTGATTTCCCCAATTTTAATCCATATAAGGAACGAATCGGACATTTTTTCCCGTCAAGCTTTTTAAATATTGATAGTGAATGAGTCTCTTCAGGAGCTTAGCCCAAAGGTGAGATTTCGGGGATAAATTCCACCAAAATACTAGAGGAACCAGGGGGACTAGAGGGCATTATACCCCCCGAAAAAAAAAGAACGATAACAAGAAGTGAGAAAGAGAGGAGGTTTGAAGTCAGGGACGTAAGGTGAGAGGTGACTAATTGCACTAAATCACGATATTCAATTTGATTTTGAAAATTCTTACAATCCCCCCTAAAAATTTCTCCCACACAATTTGTCAGAAAATTTCCTATTCCAACAAAAAACGGACAAAGTTTATCACGGCCAAATTTCAAAAATTTTCGGGGGGGAACCTACGTATACAAAATTTTGATGTAGATAATATTTTCTTCTTGAAAATTCTACAGTTTACAAGGATTAATCCTCTTTGGGTGTAAGAGATAGATTTTAAAATAAGATAAAAACCCTTCTTTCAAGGGGAAAGTTTCAAGAACTTCTCTGGGGGAAAACCTTCAACCCCCTAAATTTTGACGTCTTTTTTATTCATTTTTTCGCATAAAAATTCAATATCTAACAAAGAGATACCCTTGATTCCTGACCCTTAATTTTAATTTCATTGTAATTTGAATCCGATCGCTTTAGAGAGTAATTTATTTCTGGGGGTGATAAATCTTTTAATATTCAAATATAAACATGAATGATTGACTTATTTTTAAAGTAAAAAAAATTTCAGTATCAGAAGCTGGGGCCGTAGGAAGATTTTGTTTTGGGGGTTAACTGAATAAAAGGTATAAAAATAGCAATTGAATTATGTTAGAAATAATGTCCAAATTTTATAATGTGAGCTTCAAGTAAAAATATAGGTCTGGGGGTCTTTTAAAAATTTACTTGGTTTCAGCTCATTTTCGACCCTTTGTGTAACATCTGAAGAGAATAAATCCTTGTAAACCAACGAATTTTCAAGGTAAAAAAATAATAATAAATAGTTGTCAGAATTTCAAGGGGGACTAGATGTTCTTTTGCAGAGTTTGTATTTTTAAATTTTTCACTTTCAAACTAGTGTATCTCATTTTGAAACTCTTTGGGGGATCACCCAAAGGAAATCAATTTTCAAGAATTTTGAATTTTCAAGAAAAGAACAAAGTATAACAGACAAGAAAATTGTGTAGGGATTTTACTCACAAGTAGTGTTTTAACTCATATTGAGGCCCTTTGACCCCCCAACCCAAAGAGGATTGCTCTTTATAAGTTACAGAATTTTCAAGGGAAAAAACAGTACACAAATTTATGCCAAAATTGTGGGTGGGAGTTTGAACCCCTAAAACCCCCTTTGGATTCGGCTATGTTCGAAGCGAACATGTATATTCATTTCAGGCTCTTTGATGGATTTTATGGATTTTCTAAAAAGAAATTAATTCCAAAAGGTTTAATGCAATTTTTGCCATCGGCCTTAAGCATCGGCCATCGGCTTACCGATGGAAATTTTCAAACAATCGGCATCGGCCCATCGGCCAAAAAAGTGCCATCGGTCGAGCCCTAGAAATTAATATAACCATAGAAATACCCTTCATATACGAAATATAAAGTGTGTGCTTTTTATTCCCTAATATGAGTTGAGCTTTAAAACAAAATCGGATTGATAATATCTATTGCAGAGTTTCTCAAACTGTGGGTCGCGACCCACTGGTGGGTCGCCAGTCAGTTTTTGGTGGGTCGCGAGAAGATTTTTAATTTTTCACAAACGGTGTTATTGACTTTTGAATTATCAAACTATTAGTTGAACTTTTGAAATTATCAAATTACCATACTATAGTAAAAAGAATAAAAATTTGAGGAAAAACTACACTACTTGGAGTGGAACGGAAAAGGCAATTAATGTAAATACGTACTATGTGTATCATTTTAATGTGCCGATAATGCAAATCTAGTCGGTTATTCAAATACGATTTGAAAAAATATTTAGTGTTTCTCCCCATTCTCACTGGAGGGTGAAAGCAAATTTTAAGAATTTTCTTGGGAAATGATGCAACTGATGTAATTTATCCCATATTGCTAAAAAACAAGTTAAAACCATGTTTTTAAGGGTCAAATTTTTAAATTTTCTCTGGGGGAGTACCCCTAGACCCCCCTTTTTACTGTAGGGATCATTGTTAGACCACAATTAAATTATTTCCCACATTTGTAACTAAATAGTTGGTGAACACCCCCCAGTCAGAGAAGTTAAAATTCTGTGGGGAGGGGGCATGAGATAATTATCTCAGTTCAGTTAATTATAAATAACTGAAGTCGGTGGGTCGCGTTAGATTTTGTTTCTCAAAAGTGGGTCGCGATGTTAAAAAGTTTGAGAACCCCTGATCTATTGTATTCCTTTCTACGGGGTATAAGAGTCATATCATTCAACAAAGAAGTCTGTAATATCTAACCATATTAACATTTACGTTTCAAAATAACTCCATCTAAAAATAAATATCAACACCAGCCCGCATGACGAGCAATGAAAAATCCATATACAGCTCCAACAACACCTGGCTTCCATCACATCACAAAATCCCCTCGAAAACCCGTAACACCTCCTCACATTCAATAACGGGGCGACATTCCAAACAAGGGCACGCGGTACATGCAAATGCCCTTACAGCAGCAGCTGTATCCTTTCTCAACTCAATTTCCTACACAGGACAGAGGTCCTCCGTTGCGTCAGCAGCTCTCTGGACGCTTGCCAGGCTTCTAAAATCGTTCCCCCGGATTATCATTATTATTATTATTGTTAAATATAATACAGGTCCCTCTCTGCTTATAAATTAGTTCTGGTCTTTCCGTAGTACGGGGGTATCGGATTTGCGAGAGAGAGTTAAATCTTTTAGTCCTGGCCGTCCCAAATTTTCCGTAGGATGATATAGTAGTCCAGGGCGTCTTGGGATTGAAAAAGTTAATTGGACGGGATCGCACCTTCGTTGACTGGACTGTCCTGGTGATTAGTAAGTTAATAAGGGACGGGTTGCGGATAGATTTGTTCTGTAGAGAGCGCGGGTTTATAGCTTTTGTGGAAGTTATTATTGGAGAATGGAGTGTGGGGGAGTCTGGGATCGAATGCGGGTTCAAGATTTGAGGGGAGATATAATAGGGTGGGTATGATTAACTTCCATTTTGATTATGAGGATTATTCCGTTTTTCAGGGGGCTATGAAAGAAAAACTAACAGATAAAACATTGTCAATTTTGGTTAGAAGTCAAGTGATGATATGGAATTTCATTATCTTTTAAAATATTTTTAGTTCAAAATTCGGGGCGAAAATATGGGACATTTGCTCCAAAAATATAGGACATGTAAGAAAAATTTCAAAATGGTCTGATTTGTCTGTCGTTTATGCGCGAATAAAAAATACACACGAATTAAAAATTCAAATTAAGAAGTAACAAAATATGGGAAATAGATTATGGATAGATTATGAACAGGAGGTCAAAAATATAGAAATACAGGACAACTATGAACCCTTCACCACAAGAGGAAACTGGTGTAGTACTATAAAAAAATAATCTTTGAAAAAGCAAGGATTTGAACTTAAATCACCAAATTTAAGGATATAAAATGCTTCAAACTTGCGTAAAAGTTTGAATAACCCCTTAGACAGTTTGGATTGTAAAGCGATTTGAAAATGTTTTAACCACGTACAGGAGAAAAAGAAGTATAGGGAACATTCTCATTGAATCAATCTGAAAAAGAATTCCTGATATTAGCAAAGATTTTGGCGATGATATGGCCCGCGTTATTCTTTGCTTACCAATTTCAAAATTACTATTACAGGCATGCGCACGTGCAGCTTGGTGACAAAATGCGACACAATGCACGCATTAGCAATACTGCACGGCATTGAAATTTGGCGGAGAAAACAATCTCCAGTCAGACAGCTCTCACTTGAAGGTGGATCTTTGCAATTTTATTTAAGGTTACCATTGCTCATTCCACCGCTACCTCCCTCTAGGTTTTTACTGATGTTTTCGTGTATAATGAGTGAATTAGGATTTCAAACTCACCACAGGTTAGAAAATTACCGAACGTGTTTACATTAGCAATCTTATATTTTATGCTCATCTATTTAAGGATCGAAGTTTCAAAATGGCATTACATCGCGTCCTTTTGTGATGTGTTTTTATTAAACTATTTTTTTTAATTCTTCTAAGATCATCATGCCCTGTCACATAATAAAATAAAACGAAGAAAAGCAACAATCTCTCAAGTTTTCAGATACTACGAGTGTATCGTTAAATACATAATCTAGCTTTTTA
The DNA here is from genome assembly GCA_024610705.1 of Tetragnatha versicolor. Taxonomy (NCBI): domain Eukaryota; kingdom Metazoa; phylum Arthropoda; class Arachnida; order Araneae; family Tetragnathidae; genus Tetragnatha; species Tetragnatha versicolor. The sequence goes on from JANDEH010000001.1 coordinate 70,864,505, forward strand.
TTTTAAAATTTTAATATGTTGTTCCCAAAACTGATTATAATCTCCCAAAGCATAACATATTTAGAAAAATACATAATTAAATGTACTCAATACCTCAAAAAAACGTAAACAATAGTAAACAAACATCTAATAAATCTAGCAAAAAAGTTCATTTTTACAGTTATTCATATGTTGCGGAATAGGAGACTGATCCAGTACATTATTCACCCCCTCTATTCATCTATAGAAAACCATACCCAACACAAGCAACTTTTCATCCCCAAAATGAAACGTCTGGGCTTACGTTGTTTCTTTCAGAAGAGGATTTCGCATTACTTTAACAAGAACCATCCATTAAAAGATTTAAAAAGCATTTTTCCTTCAAGCCTGAAAAATTTTCTATACTGCGCGACGGCAAAATATCTCATGGTTATTTCCCATTCATTTCCTTCTGTTAATCTCTATGAATAAACATTTTAATGGTCTTTTTATGGACAGAGCAGTAACAACGCAAGTAAAATGTCGTACCCTAATGCATTTCTTGGAGATGGGAAGGGTACGTTACATTGTTAAGATCGTGTAGTAAGAAATGATAAAAACTCTTTGCTTTTGGCTTGAGAAAGGTTTGCAGGTTTTTTGTTTCTTTGAAAAATATGAAGACTTTAACGTGAGGATCAATTAGAGTTATTCCTTAGAGTTCTCTTAAAAATATGGTTTCTAAATCAGATAAGAAAGCTTTGAAGGCTTGACACTATGTTTTATACTACCTTCCAAAGAACAAAAAGGTCAAAATGTAATATTTATTAAGGGTCAAAGAAAGGCACTATAAAGATTATTTGAGTATTTTTAGAGCAGGTGAAAGGACTATAAATACGCTATATAAAATATTTTCAAAACTGTGTCTGTGTTTTTCCCATGTATTATTAGTCTATGTAAATAAAAAGGTGCATGTTCTCTTGGATAAAAAAAATCAGCAAATATTTGAGATCTTTAAGAATTATTATTAATGCTATTTTCTAACTGAAGTTTAAAACTTCGGTTTTCACAATATGATGAAGTATTAGTGAAATATTGATAGAAATTGTATAATACACGTACTCGTATTTATCTTGTTTTATTGCAACATATTTTTATGCATTTATTATTTTAAGGCTTTAAAGCTTTGCCCACAAGTATCTTAGAATTAATAGTTTCTATAACTAATTAACTGTATAAGATATCATTAAACAGTAAATATTCAATAAAAACTTTTCATACTATGTTTTGTAACATATTCAATAATAAATTCTCGTAAAATATTTCGTGTCTTTCTGTAAGTTTTATTTTTTTATTAATAGAAGAATAAAAAATTATTAATATTAAATTAAGGTACACACGTTAGAATTAAAAAAACCTAAACCAGGGCTGGCCGACCCAAATGATCTTGTGAGCCACTTTGGCAAATCACAATACTTCCGAGGTTTGCTTAGTTTGATGGTTTCCTAACTTTAGGAGCAACACATAGAAATCCTTTAGGAGCATATAGAAATTTGTTTCGGGAGGGTTCCAAATTTTCCTAAAAATTGATGCTAGATTAAGGAACTGAGAAAGAAAGCTTCAAAATCATCCTCAATCCCCATCCCCAGCCATCATGCATATCCAATAGGTTCAATGTATCTTTAAAAGAAATTAGGTAGGACTTGCTCCTTGATGAACTTAATATACTTTGTTGTTGTTGTTATCGTGTGCCACTTGGAATACCCAAGCTCTACAAGGATTCAAGGCAAAGGGGGTGCGGCTCCTGAGAAAGAATATACTTTAAAAGTTGTGAATAATAGAGTCCAAAGTAATGCATTTTAAATTGGCGCCAGAGTACATTTCCTTCCCCCACCACTAAATCGGTAACCATGGCAACTATCAACGTCAAAGTGGCGAAGAAGGTTTACTATTGGCTGCACAAAGAGCGTAACCATGGTTACGCTTTTTCCGAGGGGGAAAGCACTATTTCCCAGGTGCTTATTCAAAATGAACAGAGTATAAAGGGGGGTCCGGGGGTCCTACCCTAGAAAATTTTTGGAAAATCGACTCTAATTATCAGGTTTTTAACTCTTTTGATTTTCGGGGGCCTTAATTTAGCTTAAAATTTTTTACTTAAAAAATCTCTCGGGCGGCAAAATTATTTCAAGCGGGTCGCGGGTTGGCCACTCCTGACCTAAACCAACATCTAAACTATTACGCGAAATGAAATAAAACTTTGGCACGCATTTCTGATTTCAAGATTCGCACCACCACTTTATATGCTAATGCAGATGAAAGTCGAAACATCCAACGATTAAAAACATCCGAGAATGTGTCCAAAAAAGTAATTAACACGGCTACATAAAAAAGTAAAATGTTAGAATTTTAGTTTGAAATAACGCATTTAAGCTTTAGGAAAACACTGATGATGGAAAAAAAAGCTAATTTTCTAAGGATTATGAAGAAGTCTTGTAAAAAACAAGGTCTAAGACATTAATACTGCAAAGATTTTTATATTCCCTTCGTTCCTTAACACTACCCTTGGTTCTACAACTAATTGCTTTTCATAGAAATCTTAAGAAAATTTAACTTCTTAATTTATTTCAGTTAGCATGGAGGTTTTTCTGTATAAGGATTGGTTAAATACGTGCTACAAGTATTAATTAGTACTTAAGGGTTCTTTTAGCAAAAAAAAATATTTTATTTTAAGTATCACTCTTTCATATTCTTCATTACTTTTTTGAGCCTCTTTAGTGGTTTGGTTTGGTTTGATTATTGTTTTATGGCGCATGAATCAATATTGATATTTAGTTGGTCAAACTTTTACTACGTACTATAGTTAATATTTACAAATGTATAATTACAGTACATTTAATTACTTAAAATACTTACGTTAATTAAATTACATTACTTTACATTTAAGTCTCTTATTATAATTTATAATCTTTAAGAATTCAGATTTAAGAAAAAAATACCATATGAAATATTTCAAACTTAAGTAATATATTTTTTAATTCAGATTAAAAATTGCCATTAAACAAAAGTATTTAAATCAAACCAACAAAAATTTTAATTTCTGCACTTTAAATAAGCTTCGGGGGAAAATATTAACATGCCCACCTTATTTCTTAATTACACGATATTTTGAATATGCGCGTTTCTTTCTTTTTTAATGCTACTTAAAATGTAACGTCAAATTTTACTTCAAGTTAGTAGCAGACATCAAGGTTGTATTCATGAATGTCAACTGAAATACATTTGCGTAGATAAGGTCAAGGATAATTTCACAACCTTCATACCAGTCATTCATTGAATAACATTTTTTTTAATTCTACTTTATTGTTATCTCTTGTCTAGGGTTTCGACACTAATTTTCAAAAAATATTCTGATACAAGACTTTTTAAAATTTTAAATGTTGTAAAAAATTTAAACAGCAGTTATTATTCTGAAATCTTAAATAATTTTTAATATCATCCACAAACTTACTGATTATATTTTTAAGAAATAACTGATAATAAATTCCAAGCATTATAGGATTAAACTTTAGATTACTCTACTATAAATTTAAAACTAAAATATTACCTCATTAAAATTATTCATCAGTATAATCTGGTTTTCCTTTAAAGAAAAAGCATTTTTCTCAATTTTATTTTTCGCATATAGAAGATTTAGTCTGAATATAATAATAGACCATGTGTGCTGAATACTGATTTTCAAAATTAATTGAAAAGTGTAAATCATAAAAATGTTTTTGCGAGAGATTTATAGTTATAATAAAAAAAAGTAAACCATAGTTTGAGAGAATCCAGGTTTCATTATATAGCTTCAAAACAAATATAACATTCTTAAGTTAGCTTTATATACTCAAAAATTAAGTTCCTTTCTACCAAAAAATATATATTTCATCAATTAAATAACAACAAATCAGTTCAGTATTTTTGGCTTAATGTAATAACAATAAGGGGAATATATTGATTAATTTTACTAAAAAATTTACTAATTGTTTAATAATTTTTTTATAACAACCTAAAATTTAATATGACAAACAAGAGTTAATTTTCTTTCAGATCAAATTCAAAACTCATGAATAAGGAAGTTGCATATGTCGGATTTTCAAAAACAAACAAGTGTTCCGTATGGTTTTTTGTATGGTATAATGAAATATCTAGTCAGTTTCTCAAAAAAATGTACAGGTAATTAAATATTTTAATTTAAAAGTCGAGAAAAAAAACACGTGACTGAAAACGTTTATTGAATAAACTGTAGGATGACGTCAACAATAATACCATCAACTCCATTGCTTTTCAACAATGCCGATAATGTAAGATGACGTCACATCCAAACTCTTGGCGTTTTCGCGCGCTTTTAAAAAGTGAATTTTTGTTAATTTTTTGGGGAATCAAAAAATTTCTCGATCGGCCTCAAATTTTGGGTAGTTGCTAATTGTTGCAAGAAGAATCGATTAAAAAAATTTAAAAAAATCATGCAACTTCCTCATTGTTGTTTTTTTTTTTTCAATAAACCTATTTTATTATTCCTGATTGTTTTGGAACAACAAATGTGAATTTTCAGACCTAAAATTAGTTGCTTTTATCTATCCAAAAAATATATATGCAGCAAACTGCAAAACTGGTCACCTCAACTGCCCTAAGTCAGAAAATCTTAAGTATTTAATCAGCAGTTTCATGAAACATTGCCACAAGTTTAAAACAGGAGAAATAAACTCAAATTGACTCTCTATGGAAACGGCTAAGCCAAAAGCAGCTTCTAAACATCTAAACTCACATCATATGAAGATAGTCATCATAATTAGCAAATGCATCCATTGGTTTAGGAGATGAGATATCTTCTCATAAATCAACACTAGACTAATATCGCGAGGTACTTACTTTACTTAACAAAAACAAAAGCTTGTTCGCCTTAAGCAACTGTCATCAATCGAATGATAATTAAGTTACCAGCCCGGGAGAAATTCTTCACCCCCTCTTCGCTCCCAACTTATTAAGTTCAAAGAAGTGGGATATGGCGAAAAGGGGGCGTAATGGAAAAATAATGGCTTTTCTTCAAATACAACAGACGAAACAAAACAAGATGGCTGACAGCTCCCCAAGGAATTTCCCCTCCGTCCCTGGGCCCCGTTTTGCAAGGCCCTGGCACATGTCGTTTATAATTGAATAGCGCTTATGGGGGGATATATCTGAAGAAAAGTGGGAGCAAAAACTACACTGTTTGTTTTTGCGTTGATTCATTTTTCAAGTGCCAGCTACTTTCATTTTTTTCCACGTTGCGATTGAAAAACCATTAGAAGGAGAGGGAGGTAGAACTTGTGTCTGTTAGCTAATGCTGAGTGGTTTTAGGCTCTTTTTTTTTCTTCTTTTTCAAGGGAAAAATTCTGAGGGGAGAGAGGGTGACGTGGAAGGATAGAGTTGGTTGGGGATCGGGGTATTACATTTATTATTTCATGTGATTGGGACATTTTTCAGAGATTCTTCCATGGAAGTCAAGTTTTTGACTTTTTTTTTCGTTTGCTTTAGATGAATTCTCGAGGGATGGATGTATTGGCAGGTGGGTTTCATTCATCATCATCAAATATCGATTGATGTTTCATAAAGTTGGCAAACTTATCGATGTCGAAGTTATACTAACTCAAACTTCTTTTTTAAAAGGATTAAACGTATATCAAGAGGACTCGGGCACGTTTTAAAAACCTTTTATTGATTATTTTTGAATCTTAAAAATTTTGTGAAAAGTTTAACCAGCATTTTTTTTAAATAACGCAACATAACTTTTAAGAATGTTTTTTAAAGTAGAATTTTTGAAGGCAAGAGCTAGTTGAAAATATTGTTGTAAACTAAAATGTTATTTAAATCAATCCTCAATACTTCATCATGGAAACAAATAGAAGAAACTTTTTTTTTCCAATCAGCATTTTCACAAATTATAATTTTAAAACAAAAAAAGTTCTTACCTTAATGATTATATTTTTGAGTGTAAAATGTTTTTAAATTTTTGCAGCACAGTTGAAGTTTTAAATAGTAGGTATTTTCTAATAGAAAGTTTTTTTAATGAAATTTTAAAGGGAGAAATCGAGCTTTAGTGGTATATCCTCAAAGCATCCCACAGCAAGATAATAAGTTCTAATAAGGAAATATATATTCTATTCAAAATATTTAAAAGGGGAAAGATATTTTTTAAGAAAATATTGTTTTGAAATATGTCTGCTTTTTTGCCTTTCTATTTCAGCAATAGAACTGCAATGGACTTTGATAACATTTTCGAATTCAGCGGCATGATCGACGGGATAATACATAAGAACTAATTTTTTATTTTTCAAAAACATAAAAAATTAAAGGGTATATTATAGTAACTTTTTGCCAGAGGTAATTCAATATCATTGGATTTTTTTACAAAAACCTTACTTATCGGTCATACATACAAAGACGTAGTATTTTTACAACCTAAAACTAAAACAAATTAGATTAAAATCTTTTTTTTAATAATTTCTACATTTTTTGTATCACAAATAGGGTATGTTAAGTTTAATGTTATTCACAGATAGGGCAGAATATACCAAGCAGCACAAACGTTTAAGGTACGACCAATTCTTGCCATGTACGATCAAATTTTGTTTTCTTCTAGCAGTTACGTAAACTTGACATATATTTATTCTTAAATCATTAAATATTTAGGTATGTATAAAAAACATTAACTTACTAAGTTGGATTTATAATAGGGTGCGTTGGGGTAAAATGGGTCAATTTATAGGTACTTTCACATTCTAAGTTTTATTTCATCAAAACTATTACTTTTTAATGATTTCTTTCAATTGGATCTTAACATTACAATCCATCAGAACATTTTCATCTAATTTTATCAAACATTTTTTAGCTATAAGTTGGTTAAACTTAGCATCAAAGTAATGACCTATTTTACCCCAACGTGGGGTAAAATGGGTCTCATTGCAAAAAGATGTCAAAAATATATTTATTACTAAATATACATGAAAATAAGAAAAAAGGCAATCGGTTAAGCCGTTTTTATCTGAAGAAATTTATTTTAAGTTGTACTTTAATGAAATTGTAAAACTCCGAAGTTAATGAACATTGTTCAAATATAGCAATTAAAATACTGCATTTGGAGAAAAAAATAAACTTGTTTGAGTTCAATGTATATTTGAAGGAAAAAAGTTTAAAACATTGTTTTTACTTATTACAGAAGGCCTCCTAACTATTGACCCATTTTACCCCAAGTACAAAATATTGTTATAAAAGATAAAATATTTTATTATTTTTCTAAGTTGATTGGCTTGAAATGTCTCTCGGACTTTCTTTTATGGAAAGATATTACAAAAGTCTGCTGTAATTTATTACAATATATAGATATATGGAAGTTGGTGAACCCTGTTTTTTCGACAACACCATTTACCATTCAAATAAAATATTTTTTCAGTTCTTAAATTCATAATTCTAAATTTTCGACAGTTGGAAAATGTTGCCAACTGATAAAAGATTTTTTTACAAAAAAATGAGCGAAAATAATTCAATTTAAATTTGATTTATATCGATTTAATTAAAACTGACCCATTTTACCCCAAGACCCACTTTACCCCAACCCACCCTACTGAATTATAAGATTTTTGCGGTATCTTGATTTGTTAGCATTGCAGTGAAAATCCATATTTTGATCCAAAGTAATATAAAACAGCAGCATTTAGAAGCTTAAGTACATACTCAAATAATGTGATCTCAAGACCCACTTGGACATCACATCATGCGAAAAATTGAAAACCCAAAAAAAACTTCCAAGACCACCCAATAAAGATCCCAGATCTCCCCCAACAAAACAAGTGATTGACATTAGTACAAAAAAATATCAATATACAACTCACGAGCTCATCGCATTTCTGTTCGTTGATGTTGAAGGGTTCTTGCTGCGAAGCTAAACTAGAGGATTCAAGTAGATCACGGTGGTTTCAAGATGTCCATCAGCAACCTGCTTAAAAATACATAATCTGCAATTACTAGATTTTCTAGGGGGGTTAATTTCATACATCTTCTCCACTTTTAAACCACACAATATCACTTTTAAAATTCATAATGTAGTTTTCTCTGCATTATTTATAACATTATTTTTATTACGGCAGTGACTTGCCTGGTTTTTCTATGGCACTACTATCTTCTTCTATGACAGCCACTTTTCTTTGGCAGTAGATCAATCAACAGTTGCAATTTTTAAAAGATTCGCACCTGGTTGTAAGATGGAAAGATGCTGGGCTTGAAAATATTTGATCGCGGGTAATATCCCTGATCCTTTACCCGACCCTTTCACACTTAGACCCCCCGAGATAGCCGTTGAATCCAATAAAATTTTTGGGGTGGTCAAAACTGAAAGGGTTAGTCAAGTTAAAAGTATAAAATATCAGTTGAATAATTTAGAATTTGGTTTTATCGCTTGAACTTGCATATAATTCTAAAAAGCTTTTAACGATATCATTAAGAATCAAGCTAATTGAACGCATAAAAATGAAGATTATAATCATGACCTTTTTGTACAATAAAGTAAAGTGATCATAAAGCAAGAAAAAAACTCTCCTTATTTCTTTTTGTGTATCGCTTCTCCAAATCTTTTAGGCTATTATAAGGAACTTGTACCCAATATGGACAGGACTCTCAATATGGACAATCCTAATATCTTAAAAAATAAGAAACTTGATCGAGAGTAGGCACTACATGTTCTTTAAGAAAAGCAGTTTAAAAGATAATTTAGTATGGAAAGTGCAAAAAAGCGCGCTGTTCACCATTTTGAAGGAAATTTGTGTTTTCATGGTCTGCTGAGATCTTAATTACAGGTTAAGTTTAAATTCTTGTTTGATATGGTAAAATTACTTTAAATATTAAAAAGTGGAGTGTTTTAGAAAGCGGATAAAACATATTTTCGTTTGCTATTGCGTATGTTGCTTAAAAATATTTTCTTTGATTTTCTATTACAAGATTAAGTAAAACTACGCCCATTATGGACACCCATTATTATTAAACCCAATATGGACACCTTATGTACATTGTACATAACACACAATGTACATTGTACCTTATGTACATTGGAAGAACAGCAAGTGAATCTTCAGATTCAGAAATTTGTAAAATAATTAACTGTTTTATTAATTATTTTACTTAGCTAATTCATAAAAAATAAATGTTTATATGTATTTTTAATTTTAATTATAGTATCCGTACATAACATTTCGAAGTGCATGTTCTGAAGATATTTACTGTGCCCCCCTCCCCCGTAATACTTAAAGAAATATTTTTTTATCCCCTCTCATCTAAAATCCCTTGGAAGAGTGGTTCTTCCATACACCCTGTGTAGAAGGCCAATAAGTAGCCACCTGTCCATAATAGGGACAGGTGTTTCCTAATATGGACACTTGCAAAGATTTTTTGTTTTTATCATTGAAATTAAACCAGAATAAATACAAGGTCCCTAATTTGAATAATGATAGTCAACAGTCCAGGGATATTGGTCATACATTTTTGGAGTCCTATGACGTGTACAAGGGGGTGAAAAAATACATTTTCCTTAGGGTGTCCATATTAGGTACAGGTACCTTATTTTTAACAAATAAAGATTAATATAGGTACAATAAATATAATCCTGGCTTGCTTCAGAAGGAGAAACACTGGGTCCCCCTTATTTTTTTCACTTTTTTTCCTTTCTTTCTGTATGTAGAATAATTCCCTGTCTTTATTCTTACTTTCTATCATCCCCAGTTTTCTTTATCAATCATTATTTACTTTCTCCTTTGCAATCCTTTATTTTATTTTTTGCATTTTCTCTTTCTTGCAAACGAAGAATTATCAAATACATTCTAGTTCACAATTCTACAATACTTGGTTGCAATGTTTCTTGACTCTATACGTCACTACGCGGAAGGAAAAACTGAGTAAACAGAAATTATGTTTGGTTGCTAGGAGAAGTTTCAGTATGCAAATCGTGAAAAAAAGACGCTATTTATGCACGGGTTTAACAAACTAATCATATTTCTAAATTGAAGTTCTTAATTCAAAATTCAGACACCATGCTGGGAACTACTTTCTTTTCTCTCAGCTTGTTTTGTCTAGTGACGTTGCAGTCTAGTATAGAAGGCGTACAAAACAAAAATAGTCTTTTAAACTATATCGACAGTAATGTTCCCATCCATATCATCAGATACAGGAAACGACTGGCATAACTATCATCGACTTATTCCTTACGCCTTTTTGACAGCCTTAACCATCTTTCACGAACCGATCCAATAAACCGATTTCCTAAAACCAGATCCTTCCAAAAAAATCCTTCAAAAACCGGCTCCAACCATCAAAATAAATCCCAACTCCCCGTTCGGCCAAGGTTATCACCGTTCCCCCATACACACGCATGTCTTCTTTCCGCGTCCCAATCTTTGAAGTCCCCTTCGGGATTAGAACCGCCGCTGGAACTTGTCATTTAAGGGGGATTTGTCGGAAAGCCCCCTCTACCAGACGTGTTGAGTCGGCTTTATGAGATTACTCACGCGTCTCGCTGGGAAGCCCAACAATCACGCGTTTGGTGTCTCTTTTGAAAGGAAGATCGTCTATTGATCTTTAGGAAATGTGCGGATCTGGTGAACTGGTTTGAGAAAGATCTTTCTAGTTTTGTGAAGGAGTGGAATTAGTGTTGGAGGGATTAGGCTGGGTTGAAAGGTCAAAGTGTGTCCTTTTTTTGTGGAGTTTATCTCTGTGTATTCATTGCGTTTTTATGAAGTATATTTATAGATACATAAGAGAGCTTAATCCTTTTTATCTACTGACGGCACTTACAAGTCCCAAAATTACATAGAAAAACCATCCTTACGAATATACTGACGATACTTTGCAGGAACACTCTTTCAGTCTTCCTCTTCCAGGTTAAAAGTCAGAAAAGGTTCTGTGAAGAGTTTTTTAGCGGAAAATGTGAATAGATTTAAAACTGAAGTTTTGCTTTCAGCTGCCATGTTGATTGGATTCCCATGACTGGTATTTTTTGTTTCCTCAAAAGTAGTTAAAGAAAAAAAGTGCATCATTTTTTAAGACTTAAAACTGTAATAAAAAACCCTTTGGGTTTTTTTGTATTGTGATAATATTTTAGCCCTCAGTGTACTGGCGATACTCAAAAGTATCAATTTGATTAATTAGCTCTAGCGTATTAAATTTAAATAAGATGATTATTTTATTTATATATATATATATAAAAAAAAAATAAGTAAAAAAAAAGTATAAAATCATAATGTAGTAGACAGTAAAGATAAAGGGTTAAAAGATGAACTATATACAGTGTGTTTCACACAAAACTCCATTTCAAGGCTTTTAAATGGTACCAACGTCTCTTAGGTACATGAGAGTAAGATTTAATCTCACGTAAGTGACCACTGACCACAGATAATCTTTTGAGATGCCTTACAGTGCCTCTAGAGGTGAAGAAAATTTATAAAAATTAATTAAAATCTATTGAAGGATGGGGAAATTATCATCAAATATAAAAATGGGAAAAGGTAATGATGAAGTCTGCAATAAAGATAAAAGGAATGAGTGAAAACATTACCTTTGGTAAAATATAGAGCATATATTATGGATATATCTGAAATTTAATATCCTTTTAAAAAGGTAAAAAAGGTTAAAGGTATTAAATTTGACTTGAAAATAAAAGTTCAATTATTTTTCTTCCAATTTTTATTTTTTGAATCAAAACAATAAAATAAAGATATTGCAGAAATAAATGCATATATCGTATATCGGTAACGATATTAAATCTTTATCCTTTTCATGCAAATGACATACAAGTTCATTTTGTTTTAACATTTTTACAAAAACCAAATTGAACTTTCCATTAATAAAATTTTATTATAATCCTAAATATAAGCATTTGAAACCTGGAAAAACTCTTATTTCATGTTTATATGATTTATTAGATTATCTTGCGAGTGAAAGATGAATTAGTTTATTATTTTTCCTAGAAGACACCTTAACTGAGTAATAAACAAAATATTCAATAAAAGATCTTCTTAAAGATTTTTTTGCATCCATCGTTGAGGAAAGGGAAGAAATCGAGGAAAGAAGGAGACAAGAAGACATCGAAGATAGGGAGAGATTGTTGAAATGGGAATTCGAAGAACAGAAAAGAAAGAAGGAGAGACAGTTGGAATTAGAGGAAATGGAGAAAAAGAAGGAGAGACAGTTGGAATTAGAGGAAATGGAGAAAAGGAAGAAGGAGAGGCAGTGGGAATTCGAAAGGTTAAAAATTGTATTCCCTGAATTGTTAGAAAAGTATAGGATTGTGCCTCAAGAAGACCTATCTTACAGAAGTTCTTTGGAGCCAGATACCCATTACTTCCAAGATAAGAACTTTCCACCAGCAAACAAGACTGGTATCCACCGTCAGGCTGATCGGAGAAGGGGATCGTTCAGATGCTTCGAGTGTCTGGAGGAAGGACATTTGAGAAGGAATTGTCCGAAGTTAAGACGCTCTCGCAGAACAAACCGGAAGGTCTGGACGGGACGGAAATATCTTGACAGAGTTTCTGTGAATGTGGAAAATTCACGTTTGGAAAAGATAGTAGACGATGCGGAAAGGGGTCTTCAGAAGGCAGTGTTTGAAACGGGGAAATCAGTGGAGACAAAGCTGGTCAACCCTGGAGACTATCAGATATTGAGGGAAAAGGAAATTAAATACATGGGAAATGAAGGACCGATGAAAGACGATATGTTAAATCTGGATGAGAGGACTCTCAAGGAAATGGACGAACCTGTTCGACATTTAGAGGATGACGATGATAGTATATTAGGCGGTGAATTCATCCAGTGGGATCAGATTGAAGTGGAGGTAGAAGAAGAAAATAGAACTTCGGAAGAGAAGGTAGTCGAAGATGAGCGCTTGGATGAAGAAAAAGAAAACGAAGTTCCTGACGAGAATGGAATTGACGTGGCAGAAGAGTCTCTGGAGGTAGAGACGGGAAACGAAGTTTCCAGAGAGAAGGAAACTTATGCTGGAGAAGCTGTAAGTGGAAATCAAGGTTCGGAAGGAGAGGACGTGGACGAAGAATCTACGGAAGAAATGGAAGAAACTGAGGACTCTGGATCTGAGGATGATGCTCAAGAGAATGATGTCAGTTCCGAAGTAGGGAAGCCTGCTAAGAAGCGTCGAAGGCGACCTGCGAAGTCTAAAGCTAAAGTTACCCCTGCCAAGCGACAAGGCAAAGCTGATGCTGTCAAGTATGCCGAGGATCCTGGCTCGGAAGAGGAGATGGATTTAGGTTCAGAAGACGAAGCTCCTGAAAAGAAGGGCCGAAAGGCTGAGAAGAAAGCCCCTGCAACTTCTATGAGACGTGTTGGCCGTCAGAAGAAACCGACCAAGACTGAAGACTGCGGCTCCGAAGTCGAAGAAGGTCAGGCCCCTGAGAAAGAAGACTACGAGCCTGAAGTGAAGGCTGACACCAAGGAGAACCCTATGTTGGACTTTCAAACTGAACTGTGGTGTTTTAAAGGTGGAGGTGGAACTCTATCTGACGACTTGGATAATGACAACAACGACGACTTGGAACACGATGATGGACCTTTTCAGATGAGTGACATTTTTTTTATTATTTGAAATTAATTTGTGCTAACTTTTATTTTTTTCAAGTGATTACTGAGAAGACTATAATTATCTGATTTCCTAAGTTAAGTAAATTTATGAAGTGTTATATCAGTAATGATAATTCTGTAAAATGAAATTGAGGGGTTATTTAATTTTTGAAGACAATTGAGGATAATTGACTGTCTGAATAAGAATAGTTCTGGTTTTCAAAACTGAAAGTGTAATGTTTTGTTTTCTGTTAAACCTTTTGTTTTTCTTGTGAGTTCAATGTTTTTTTTATTTTGGTTTGTTGTGGAATTTTGTTTTGGTCCCGTGAATTTTAGTTTCTTTTTAATGTTTTCTTCACGAGAGTATTTTCTTTTTATTTGGATCTTTGAAGTTTGTATTTGATTAGTGTTCTTTATTTTTGAGGTTTAAGATTTTGATATTGCATTTTTGTATTTTGATTATAGTATCCGGTATTGTTAAAAAGGCTTCTGTACGTCAAGAATTATTTTTTTTTTGTCTTGTGATTGTTTTTCTTTTGGTTGGTCTCCCCTGCAGGACATGGTCCGGCAGGTAAGAGACCGGAGGGGAGATGTGAGGTTCAAAGGGAGGACCCTCCCCGTTTTGGCAACCCGGCGGGTTGCCGGAATAGGAAAGACTTTTTCGATGTTTGTTTTTTTTTATGGTGATTGTATGATGGAGCTTGGAGCGAGAGGTCGCGTGTGCGACGAGATCTGTAAATTTGTCAGCTTAATTATTAAATCTTACTTTTAATTATCAAGGCTTGGTTTACTTGAACAACGAACCCTAACACTATTCTCACACACAAAAACCCACTAATTTGTAAAAAGGATGGTATTTTCTGAATCAGCTGGTTAAATATACATATAAAATCAGCTTTAACATACCCGGCATAAGGAAAAAATTTTGAAGACCGATGTTATCATCAATAATAACAGCGTTTAAGAAACCATTCTACAAAATGTGTGTTTTTATTAATGTAAAATATTTTAAGAAAACATGGATATTCTCCATATATTTGGATAAAAATAAGTTGAAGCTAAAAATATAATTTAGGGTTAGGTGGGGGAAAGTGGTTATAAAATAGGCTATTTTTAACTTCGCAAGGCTGTCATTTAAAAACTAAATGGAATAATTTTACTTTTGAGGCAAATGTTTTACATTGGACTATTCAAGAGTAGCCTCAAATTTTTTCGATTTTTTTTGTTAAATTATAAACCGGTTTAATTACATTTTTTAAAGCTTGTTTTTGTAGCCACTTTACCCCACGCCTGGGGTAAAGTGGACAGTCCGTGGGGTAAAGTGGACATAGATTGAAAAAGTGATTCAATTATTTTAAAAATATTTTTTATCATTGAAATTAACTAGAAAACAAATAAACTAAACTTTATTGTACAATAACTTAGTTGCACAAAAACATAATGCACAGTTTTTTGTGTTTTTAAATGAACATTAGAAGTTAAATTATTAGACACTCTATTATCAGACATTGGTTCGATTACTTCTTAACTTTCTTTTGAAAGAAGAAACTTTATTTGAAGCTGGTGTCTTGTTCTTATTTTTTTGTTTTTTTTTCTCTTTAGATTTAGTTGTGAATTTTTTTTTTAAAGAATTATTAGCTCTCTTCTTTTCCCGTTCATCTTGTTCTTCTTTTAATCGTTGGGCTACTATTTCATCAGTCAGTACCTCGCCTGTACTTGCCTGTACTCTTCTTCTTTTTGCTTTCGAATTCAATAAAGCAATTTTTGTTTCCCGCGTTTGAGGTGGATTAAGCGTTGTGAGGATAGCTAATTTTAATTCACTCATTGGAGAACCCAGAGCATTATAAATTAGTATTAAAAACATTGCCTTGGAATGCTTTGATAGCTAAGCCTAACACTATATCCACTTTACCCCACTTCAGTTAAACTGCTCTAAAATAAAAAGTAAGACAAATAAAACTTACCTAGATGGGATAATTTATTGTTTGTGAGTCAGAGAACCTACATAATGTTTAAAAAAATCCAGAAGTTTTATTAGAAGTTTTTTGCAGGAAAGTTTATTTTACTGTTCTAAAGATCGAGTATAACATAAATACAAAAGTGTTGCCACTTCATAAATAAAAATGTTGCTAAAAGAAAAATTATAGATGAAAAATATTCCTCATGAAGAGGGTAACCTATAAAAAAATCATGAAGATAATCAAATGATAAATTTGGTAATTACAGCCTGTTTTATGCAGACTGTCCACTTTACCCCACCTATCCACTTTACCCCAACCAACCCTATACATTTATTTGCTATAAATCAATTTAAAAACACAATTGTAAACTTTACAAATAAAGTGTATTTTTTCAAAATTTAAAAGGAATGTATAAAAAGAAGTATGTGGCTATATTTTGTTTAGTGTAAAAAATTGTGTTTTTTAATCGCCACACCCGTATTTCAAAGCCACGTTTTGCTTTATTCAGAAATACATTTAAAAACATTTTAGATACAAAAATAACCCAGGAGATATTTCTAAGCGTTTTTCCCTCATTCTGTGTCTATAAAAAGAGAAAATTCGTGGAAGTTAACGTTTTGGAAAGTGAAGTTCGTGATAAAAAAAAGAATTACAACCCTCAAAGAGGTTCAAAAGAGTCGACAAAATCTTTTCTACACCAACGTCCTTAAAAAGGAAGGTCTTAAAAATTGGACCCCGTTACTGCTTCCAGTAAAAAACTAACGCTAAAGAAGGATCTAAAAAATAAAAATACCAGCCCATTTGAAAAGTATTATTGAGCAGAGAGATTGTTTGAATTTGAACTTTCAGGGAGAGGAAAAAAGGTTGTTATATAAAGTTGGGCTTTTTAAGGAAAGTTTGGAAAACGCGATGATAAAAAAAATAGCACGATGATAAAAAACGATGATGGCACGATGATAAAAAAAATAGCTTTTAAACTGTAACTGTAAACCTTTGTAATACACATAAAACAACCAACTGATAATTTTACGACGACGAGACTGTTATCAATTTATTTTTAGAACCAGTAATTACTTAACAGTCGGTAATTTCACTTCAGTTGAGAGTCAGTTTTTAATTAAAACTAATTCTCGTACTATTGGGTTGTCCCATAAGTTCTGTTACTTTTTACAAAATTTCGTGTTTGAAAATTTTTTATGAAAAACTGGTAATAGGTGGAGATTTCAAACAAAGGGGATTTTGATCTATGTATATTTATGAACATAACGTGTGACTTTGGTAGTTCTCGTGATATTATTTCTTTTCAAAATGGCGGTTTGAAAAAAAGACCGCAAACGACGATTTTCGCGTAATTTTTTTCTTTTGTTTAAAAAACTAGGAAGAACGCATAATTCATGGCTAAAAAAAGTTTTACTGTATACTTGAAATATTTCGATTAAGGTGTCATAGTTTCAAGATGATTCAATAAGTTTAAGGTAGGAAATTTTGGCTTTAAAACTTCATATATTGCTAATTTCACGTGTTTTTTAATGCACGCCCATTGTTTTTCTAAGCAGCTGGTATGAAGCAAATAAAAGGCAGATGTTTTTTGAACCCTAATGCTTTTTTACACAGTTTAAACATTGAAAGCATCTTTTCATATTATAGTTGAATAGATTTATTTCTAAATTCCAACGAGTTGTTTTTATTGTAGTGTTTTCGTATGAAGCAAATAAGTGCTTTGTTCGCATAGCGATAGCGTATAAGTCTAGCGAGTGTAATTCGGATAAGCTAAAACGTTGCGCGCTTGAATTGTGCGCACTACTTTATAAACTTAATTACAGAGATAATTTAATATACTGCATATTTTGAATACTTGGGTCTATCTGTAAGCTTTTTTTATTGTTTTTGATGATTTTTTGTGAGAATTTCTTTGAAATGACTAACATTACTGAGGAAAGTTTTTTGCAATAAATGGTATGTTTGAGACCGAAATTTCCGAAGTTAAACTTATCTAATTATCTTGAAACTATGAGATCATAATCTAAACATTTCAAATATACAGTTAAACCTTTTTTAGCCATGAATTATGCGTTCTTCCTAAATTTTTAAACAAAAGAAAAAAATTACGCAAAAATCGTCGTTTCCGGTCTTTTTTTCAAACCGCCATTTTGAAAAGAAATAATATCACGAGAACTACCAAAATCACACATTATGTTCTTAAATATACATAGATCAAAATCCCCTTTGTTTGAAATCTCCACCTATTACCAGTTTTTCATAAAAAATTTTCAAACACGAAACTTCGCAAAAAGTAACAGAACTTATGGGACAACCCAATATTATTAAAATTTACAGTTATTTATTTTTCTATAAATGTTGAACTACTGTAAACAACTATTTTTATGAAAGTTTCGAAACATTTTATTTGTTTACACTATTTTACATTTTTCAATGAACATTTTATTCGTTGTGTATATTTTATTTATTTTCTACTGTAATTAAATTTAAGAAGAATTCCATCATTCCAAACAACAAACGGGTTTTTAAAATTGATCTAAAGGATACAATGATATCTTTATCCCTAACAAATCATTGGAATTAAAACTTTTAAATCGCTGTAAAATATTATATTCTTAAACTAAAACTTGCAACTCATTTGAGCTTCCTATTGATTAAATGTTACTACTATCAAAAAGTAGACTTCGTTCAAACCACGGTTCCATAGATGGCGCTTTCAATACTAACTAATGCTAATGGGTTTTCAATACTTACTAAGCTAGCAATTAGGAAAATAATTAGGAATTCTTTATAATAAATAGACGCATATACACCCCGAATATTCTATTAGGAAATTTTCGGTCGTAAATTTGTAACTCTAACTATTGTAAAGGAAGCTAAAAGCTGGTTTGAGCTGTTATACATAGTCCACTATTTCTTTAATTAATTTTATCACAAATGTTTAAAAACCAGGAAGAATGACGTTTACATCAAGTATTTTCGTAGCCTAGTTTCTGAGATATAAATTTTTTAAATTTGGTTTTGTGTTTGGGCGTGAAAACACTTTTGAATCACAAATCATGCGCTGTGATGTCACATCCAATAGAAGCCCGTTTTCTTATTTAAATTATTTGAAACACATTTTTGAACTTAAAAATCAGAAATATGGGAGTTTAATGTATCAAAAAAGTATAAAATCAAGCAAATACCTCACTCACGCAAATACCTCATTGTGGAATATTCTTCTTATAATGCCCTCCTGTGGAATACCCTCACCTATCTCACATCATGTTACCGTTACGGCACATGTATTTGTAGAAATCGATTTTTGGTTTCACATGCATTAACTTATTCTGTTATTCGAGAAAACCATCTTTTATTTAAATTATCATTAAAAGTATGAAACACCAAGGCTAATCTATAACCAATAATTTAATCATCATCATCATGTCCTAGTGCCTTGTGGCACAAAAGGCATTCAGTCTTGTCTTCCACCCTGCCCTGTCCGCTGCAGCCCTCGCCTCCTGCCAGCTGGAGAGAAAAATATCTTCAAGACCTAAGGTTTCTGTAATCGGTGTTTTTTTAAGGGATGGGTGATTGGCCCATCGCCCAACCTCACAGCGAAGGACCCGGTTAAACCTCCGGTCACTGGGTACCCATTTTAGGTCGCCTCTTACGCCATGCATGGGCTATAGTGGGACTATTCTACCCCGGTTCCACACGGGAAATAATTTAATGTATGACTAAATTTGTCTCTACTTCTTTAAAAGGTTGTTAATACTACTAATTTTACGTTCTCGAACTATTCTTAGTTCAAATTTTCACTCTCTCTATGCCTTTAATATAGAATCATCTCAATCAATATATCTACTTCGTAGTAGATAAGATCCCTACTACGTCGTCATTTTTGGGTCCTTGTTATTTTTTCAATCTTTCCAAAAAAAGAGCTAATATTTTATTTAAATAAAAATTTATAATTTTCCAGTCCTATTTTTGGGACGAGGGGGTAGGTGAAAAAACTCTGTCACCTATCAGAAAGGATAATTTTAAATAAGAGAAAATTATAATTAATGTGCAGTAATTTTAGTCAGACTGCTTTATAAAACTTGGTACTTACGAATTAGCCGTCGATCATACCACGACCATCAGAATCAGCGACACGCGGCTAACATGCTAATACGTAAATACCAGAATCTTAATATGAAAGACGAAACCCACATTAAAAAAGTACACTTTTTTTACAAAGGGTTATATTTAAAAAGGTATAAAAGGAAACCTTCTTTTTGTGCTGCCATAATTAAATTTTTTTGTGTTTATTATAATTAATATTATTAGGGGGCACCCGGATTTGAACCGGGGACCTCTCGATCTGCAGTCGAATGCTCTGCCACTGAGCTATACCCCAGTGAGAAATCGACCACATGCATGTCATAAAAAAATTTTCATCTGTTGTTGTTGTTGTCTTATGCCACTTGGAATATCCAAGCTCCACCGCAAAGTGTACAGGATTTGAGGCAATGGGGGTGCGGCTACTGAGAAAGTGAGGCCCATTGAATGGCAGGAGTCCGACTTCAGCCTCCGATGATTGATGCCGCCACCAACTATCGCCACCTCCACAATTTTGCCATGCCTCTGAAGGGGAGGGAAATAGTCTAGAGTCCCTGGACCCATGGTAAACTGCTGCGACCGACCACAGGACTTTCGGACCCACAGATTTTAACGATCACGTACTCCGCATATACTCGATATTTTCATCTATTTAAGTAGTAAAGAAAGTCAGGGGGCACCCGGATTTGAACCGGGGACATCTCGATCTGCAATCGAATGCTCTGCCACTGCGCTATACCCTCTCTACAACTAACCACATGCGTTTCATAATTTTTTTTTCATTTATTTAAATATAAAAAAAGACAGGGGGCACCAGGATTTGAACCGGGGACCTCTCGATCTGCAGTCGAATGCTCTGCCACTGAGCTATACCCCCTCTACAACTGACCACATGCATTTCATTAAACAAATTTTCGGGCGGGAGAAAAATTAACGTTTCCGTTTTGTGAACCCCAAACTGAGTTCGTTTCGATGATGATAGTGATTTTTCGTCGTTTAGGGATTGTGAGACATCATGATTGAATAAAAAAAATCTTCCTCCTAATTTAATAAGATGTGTGTGTAATCCAATACTTTTTATGTGAATGTTAAAATAATACACTTGTAATTGCATTTAAATTTTGATTTTTTTAAATTATGTTCTAACACTAATAATAATAATATAAAGAACAAAATTAAACAGTCGAAAAAATTTTCCATTTTTGGTCAATTTTTCTGAAATAAATGTCACTGTTAAGGGGTTAAATATATATTAAAAAGTCAGGGGGCACCCGGATTTGAACCGGGGACCTCTCGATCTGCAGTCGAATGATCTGCCACTGAGCTATACCCCCGCCGAAAGCTATCAACTCAATACTACACAACTGCAGTTTTTCATGCCTCTATTTGGCAAGAGTCCGGCGTTATCAAATGCCAAGTGTGCTGAAAGCTGATTCTCTCTAACGAAACCAGTGGCTGCCTCGGTATCACTTTTCGTGGCTGATAAAAAGGAGTTGATGTTTTTCCCCATTCACTACATTCGTGCTGCTTGTTTATTTCTTTATTCAAAACGCTAGAGAAGAATTTTTTAATTAAAAAACCTCTAAATAAAAGAAGTACATAGTCTAAAAAGTAATTATTGGTTCATAACAACTATCGCACTTTTAAGCCTTGAAACTTAAGTCTTCCTTTTAGTGAAAATATTCTTAAGCATTCTAACCTAAACCCTACTGATTTATAAAGAAAATAGTAAAATCAAAGCGAGACCCGACCGTATAATGAAAAATGTACTTCGTTATACAGTTGACTCCGGTTAATATGATCACATTTGTCCAAGATCGAAATGATAACATTATCCGGTTGATTAAAATAAGCGGAGTCAACTGTTGACATTAAGCGGAGAGATGTTAACTATTGCCATCTACATTTTAAAGATTTCCGCATCTCGGTCAGCCTGTAGTAGTATCTAGTAAGCCGTGACTGTACTTACATTTTTATGCTTTAATTTTTTTTAAATGTTTCTAAAATTATTTAAAACACATAGGTAATTGGTTCTTCTAACTTGATTTTAAAACGTTTTGCTAGAATTGTGATGAAAACATGTGAGTTCTGATTTTAATGTTAAAAAGTTCTTAAAAGTTGATGGCACTGTATATTTGGACGGCTTTTTTCAACTAAACTCTACTCTAATTTCCACGGCTAGGCTACAGCTCGGCGTTTCATTGGTTCAATCACTAAGCGCCGAGACTGCTACGTAATCACGAGACCTACAGCGCATGCGCCACTGGCCGTTTTGGCCGTCCAAATATACACTTCGAAAGTTGATTCCGTAACTCCCAATAAATACTATCCCTGTTCATATTTATTTATTTATTACTAGAAATTTAGGTGTTGTAACTTTAACTTTTGTCGGAAGTGGGGGGTTTTTTTTTTCAAAAAAGATATCCTAATGAGCTTGGATACTTTTTATAAAATAGTTTAAAAGGAGAACCAGAAAGGCAGTTTTAATGCGTTTGAAAGCATTTCACCACAAAAAGGTTGTCCTGTTTTTCAAAGAAAAATATAAAATGTGTATTTTATCTGTTATTTAAAGGCATGTGGTTACAACTTAATGTAGAGATCCATTAATTAGAAAAAAAAGTATAACCTCCATAAATAATCTACAATAACATCTTTCAAATGCTTACTACATTCACATAATTTATCTATTTTAATTAATTTTCAAAAAGTATGACAGAACAACAAAATACAGAAAAATACTTTAAAAATTATTTCTTACACTACAACAATAACAATTCGACATCGTGTTCTGGTTCTAATTACCAACCGCCTACCAACAATTATAATTCCAATCGCAGACAATATTAATTTCATTAAAGAAAACAACTTCCTTCTTGTTTCCTTTGGAAGTTTCTCGGAAGAATCCGAACTTGATTGCGTAGGAGCTTCAACAGACGAGACCTCTTTTAACGTTCAGCTGTTTTCATGACCGAGACGAGCAATTGCGTTGGTTGAAATTTCAACCTGCTCAATAACAATTTCATTAAATGAATATCTTTCGACTCTCCCATTTTTCTCTATGTTAGTGATCTTTAATTTTTCATTGTTCCCGGAACTGGTGGTGAAATCATGCAAAATAGTGGGGTAAATTGTGTTTTCTGATGAAGTCTCAGGAAACTTTAGAGGATAATTGCATTTATTGAAGCATTGGGTGAAGTTTCTTATGTTTTTCAAACATATTTTCATTGATCAAAAGCGCAAAATATGTTTGCTTTGAAAAACAAAGAGCAAATGAGAATCATCCAAATAATACTTAGAATTTAGATTCATTGAGAAACACATAAATTTTCAAAGAAAACGGAAATATACATCCTTTTAGAAGGATTTTGCACAAATAATATGATACAACAAAGATTATTACACTCGTGACTAAGAATTAAGTATAGTTTGGGGACAAATAGCTTTTCAATTCTCCTCCTAAAAAAATTGGAAAATTTTATCCCCCAAAAACGGGTTTCTAACATATTTTCAAACATTCTAGGAAATATATTGGGTTAGATTAGATGATGTTTTAATTTTGGTAATATTTGTGACAAAAGAACACACCCACACACAAAGTAAAAACAGATCTTGAAAAGGTATGAAAGCACTTTCTAAAACTTTCAAATGAGTTTTTAAAAAATATCGTAATCATTAGGCAGATTATTAACTATTGTTTAGGTATTGTTTGGAGTAGGTGGGTTGTGATATGATTAGAGAACATGGTCTTTTTTTTAAATAGAAAAGGTCTGTAAAACACATAATTAAAATGTGTACATTTTATTTCTTTTAAGACGAAAATACGAAGACGCTACTATTTTCAAGTAAATTTAAAAAAACATAAACATCTGTTGAAAATTTAAATTTTCAAAGCCACAAACACAAATTTTTCTAAGCACCAACCTCAAAAACAACTATCATAATGATCAACCAAACATCAAAAGACCATGCGATCAAAATATTTCGTCATCTGGATGCCCCCCTGATAAAGTACCCCCGATCTTTTGGATTGCTGCTTTGATCATCCACTTGATTTGATTTTACTTTTTTATCGGGTTAATTTGTGAATTTAAATTATCTAAATGTAATATTTTCAAGTATGATTTTTTTACAGTAGAGCTACGCTGCATCGTATACACTAATGCAAAAGAGATCCAAAGTATAATTTTAAAGGAATACAATACTTCCCCAGTTATTTATAGTACAGAGCTGTGTAGGATCTGATGCCCCTGAGGCCATAAAGCATTCAACATGAATCGTTTTGAAATTTCTGTTATCATGGAACAAGCTACAAATTCCTCTTTGAATATACACTGCTATTTCCGTATGTGTTTACTCGTTCCAAATTATAGTAAAGTATGCTCTCCTTGAAGCTAAAGTGCTTCTAAGAAATGCATTCCATTTTCAAAGAGTGTTCAATTAGCTAAGTAAAGAGTCACTGCTTGCATATATAGATGAAGTCCATGTTTGTTGGGGGCCAACATCATTATGGAATTGTTTGGTGTTGGAAGATGTATACGGATATGTTTATGGTATACCACTTCATATTTTAAAGTTAAATATTTCATCAGCAAGGCTAAGATTTCAAAAGTATACTTTAAGTAGTTAAGACTCGGAGAGTAATCTTAATCTTTTCGTCTAGTTAATTTTATATGGAATATTATTTATTATTATTTTATATCTGGAGTAACCTTTATATCTCAAAAACTCGATATTTTGAATTCATTTTCGGGTCTCTCGAATTTTGAAATATTGAGGTTACACTCTTTAACACGTTCACTGCCACCACTTTTATTAAAAACCGAGGGCAGTAATATCGTACAGTTATTTGACGTTTCGGATCGTCTGTGTACATTATATCTTTCTTGATACTTTTCCATTACCTAGAACTAACAAGTACTAGTACTAAGTACCACTTCTTACTACTGCCAAGTTGGCTTCTATAGCGCGTTTTTGCGATGTGCCCTATTCAACCTTTCCTAAAATTGTCATCAGTAATTATTTCATTTCTTTTCTGGTACCATAACTTATTTTCCTAAAATTTTATGAATTTGATAATAAATTATTATCTTTAAGAAATAAATTATTATCTTAGTAAAATTTGATTGAATTTTGATATGAGGTTACCAGACGGCTTGATTCACTATAATAAAGGTCTAAATCACAAGATTTTTGCACCTGGACCTGTTATGTTGGCAATTTCTAACCACATGGGGACTGAATTGCGTTAGTTCTGTTATTGGATTGGATCAGACTGAACAGAAAAGCTCTGTTGTGGTATTTAGATTGGATTGTGGGTTTATACATTTTCCGGTTTGTGTGCTTGATCTCAAGGATCCGCTTATAAACCTTCGTCAAGTAAGACGGACAAAAACAGAATTTTTATTGACACAGAAGAGAGAAAGTACCCAGGGTAAGGCCGGAATCGAACCGACGACGGTACAGCTCTCAAGCTGCTAGCGTGGTGGGCAGCGAGTAAATGGTATTTAGAATACCAAGCTCATAATCAGAGGGTAAAGATTCGATTCTAGAAAAATATTATCTGTATCATTCTGTGCCATCCGTACCACTGGTGAAATTAGGTAAGATACCTGAAAGACGCACAAGACATTTAGGATGGGCTAGGCTTTTAATGAGCGCTTTGTGCTTTGATTTTAGAAACGTTACCCCCAGGACCTTGCCAAACACTTACCCAATAAGGAAGTTGCCTGTGTCAAATTTTCAAAAACAAACAAGTGTTCCGTATGGTTTTTTGTATGGTGAAATGAAACATCTAGTCAGTTTTTCAAAAAAATGTACAGGTAATTAAATATTTTAATTTAAAAGTCGAGAAAAAAACACGTGACTGAAAACGTTTATTGTTTAAACTATAAGATGACGTCAACAATAATACCATCAACTCCATTGCTTTACAACAATGTTTAGTATAAGATGACGTCACATCCAAACTCTTGGTGTTTTCGCGCGCTTTTAAAAAGGAGATTTTTGTTAATTTTTTTGACAATCAAAAAATTTCTCGATCGGCCTCAAATTTTGGGTAGCTGCTTATTTTTGTAAGAGGAATCGATTAAAAAAATATAAAAAAACTAGCTGATATGCCCGGCCTTGCACGGGTGCAGAGTATAAATTTATTATTTTTAAGTTTTTCCAAATACATTTCTAATTTTGTGTAATCAGCATTTACCAATCACCCCGGTATCCCAGGCGTCTTTTTCATATTCCGGTGTTCCCGGTAACTTTTCCTATCCCAGTGTTCCTAGTAATTTTCCTTATCCCGGTGTTCCCGGGTGGATTAAAATTCCTTCATTTCTCAATCAATATAATTTTTGAATGATTTCCACATTTACATGGAAAAAGTATTCTAAAAACTATTTAAAATTGCTTAGATCCCTTGATTAATCATATCTTAAGTAATTAACGTTTTCGGTGAAATTATTCAAAAATTAAAGCTTATTCCATTTTGCAATTTAAGAAAAAAATCAATCTTTTCTAGTTGAAAGGGAGAGAGTTTTTTGTTTGTTAACCAAAACTTTCTTAAAAACTAAAATATTATCACCTTTTTATTTTACATCCTCGTTTCCATGGAGACTATTTTAACAACATGATAATCCATAAAGCTTTTTAAAATATAAAAATTAGATAAACTCTCAAATAAAAATATGTTAAACTGTACTTAAAATTTTTAAATTTCATTGAAATATATTTTTAAATTATTAATATAATTTTTAAATAGACTTGTACCTAGTGTTTATATTAAAAACTTGTTTTTTAGCATTAAATTTTCTTTGTAACAATGGAGTAAGCAGATCTCTTCTTGAGTAAAAATAAAGCTATTTCAGCAAAATGACCATAAAAAGGGTCAAAAGAGGGTCAAGGGGTCAATTAAAGTTTTCGAAACATAGCCTATTTTTTTCTGAGTTTTTTTACGTAGGTATACCAAGTTTGGTGCAGATCAGAAGTAAACTGTGGATTTGTATAAAAGACAAACACACACATATACAGGGTGTCCCACGAGAAGTGGCCCAACCCCTTTAACTTTTGAACCCCTACAGATATAGTCATGAAAGTGGGGTCTAGGTATAGTAAAGTGAATATGCTCTATCCGATGAGATAACTTTTAACGCCCTCTAGTGGAAAATTTAGGAGTTATAATTTTTATTTTAAAAACTATGTGAGGTATGTGAAAAAAGTCAATGACTAAGTTGTAGAGCAGCATCGATTTAGTAGGAAAAGACAACTTAAGCAGAAAAATATTTTGAATAAAACCCCTTAAACGCACGCTCAATTAGGTTGAAATTACGTAATTTTATTTCTTAAAACGCTCCTCACAAGGCGAAAATAAGAAATTTTAATTTTTATAACTTAAGTAAATGACTAAAAGTATTATTAGTTCATTAAATTGAAAATTTCTCATTTTTGCCTTGTGAGGAGCGTTTTAAAACGTAAAATCTACGTAAATTCAATCTAATGAGGTATTTGCATGAGTGAGGGATTTGCTTGATTTTATACTTTTTCGATACATTATGGTTAAAAACTTCTAAATTTCTGATTTTTAAGTTCAAAAATTTGTTTTAAATAACTTAAAATTCAATTTTACTTTTGCCAAAACGTCAGAAAAGTCACGTTATCAGAAAACGGGCTTCTATTGGATGTGACATCACAGCGCATGAAAACCATTGTGTTAACTGGTTTCACGTGATCAGAAAACGGGCTTCTATTGGATGTGACCTCACAGCGCATGATTTGAGATTCGAGAGTGTTTTGGCGCCCAAACAAAAAATGAAATTTCAAAAATTTATATCTCAGAAACTAGGCTACGAAAATACTTGATGTAAACGTCATTCTTCGTGTTTTTTTATCTACTATTTTAATAAAATGTAATCTCAAAACGTGAGAATACCTCATTGAGCCTGCGTTTAAGGGGTTTTATTCAAGATATTTTTCTGCTTAAGGAGTCTTTTCCTACTGAATCGATGCTGCTCTACAACTTAGTCTTTGACTTTTTTCACATACCTCACATAGTTTTCAAAATAAAAATTATAACTCCTAAAGTTTCCGCCAGAGGGCGTTGAAACTTATCTCATTGGATAGAGCATGGTCACTTTACTATACCTAGACCCCACTCTCATGACTGTATCTGTAAGGGTTCAAAAGTTAAAGGGGTTGGGCCACTTCTCGTGGGACACCCAGTATATAGCCACACTTAATTTTATTATATTAGATCATGCAACTTCCTCATTATGCGCTGATAGTTACTTCCCCGCCGTGGAAATAGAAACAATATTATGCCCATCATGCACATCAGAATTTTATACAGGCCTTTTATGATAGCGTAGCTGGTTTGATGAAAACACATAATCCTAGCTGTTAATTGCAGTATGGGTAAAATAAGCTCTAATTTCAATAAAATAGTATCATAAGAATAGTAATTGAATAAACTGTTATACCCAGGGCTCGATTTCTAAAAAAAGAGGTACCGGAACGGTAAAATTATTGGTGTCAAAAAACTGAAAAAGCGAATACTTTTTAATGACAAAACTTAAGCATTTATTTTAAATTTAAATTATGAAACAAATTCAAATGTGTTGTACTAGATTAGGAAGAGTTTTCTAACTTAATTATTCATTGCATAAGATGATGAACGCTTTTACACGTTTTTTTACAGCGGGTTATACTTTTTTTCTCAACAGAGTGCCTCTTGTAGGAGGTGAGACGGCTTATCATCTATGAACCATTAGTAATGTATATGTTACAGTTAAAGTCCGGAAATCAGTTAATTTACAGATAACCTAGGTAATTTGCAGATTAACGAGGGTGATCCGTTAAAGAGCGAATTTTTTTTCAATTTCTAAGATTAACTAGGTAATCTTGAAATTACCTAGGTATTCTGCACCCTACCGACTAGACACTCGTTACTCTGCATACTACCTCTAATCAGTTATTTTACATATTAACGAGGGTGATCCGTTAAAGTACAAAATTTTATTTTATTTTATAAAAAGTTTAAGGAGGTTGGGGGGGCTGCCGCCCCCCCAAACCCCCCTGCCCAAACTAAAACCAAACTCGTTTGGGGGGTAAACAGTAACAATGACGAATCAAAAAAGGGGGATCGGTACTTTTTTCATATTACACAAAACACGCAAATCCCACAAAAATAGTAATGAAATAGCAATTTTAAAACTAGAATAGAAAAACAATAATAATAGAATATTAAAGTACCAACTGAGATTTGTATCAATTGTGGTTTTCGATCTCGATTTGACAGCGTATTTCAATGAGCACTTAAACTAGCAAATCTTAATGAAAGCGCGGTGTAATCGGCTGGCAGCCTGCCCTGAACTATTTCTAGGATTCCCCAGGTAGAAAAGTTTTGCACTTTTTTTGCAAAAAAGTCCATATTGTACACAATTTGTGCATAAAAAGTGAATAATTTTTGAATACTTCCAAAAGTATACACAATTTGTGCATAAAAAGTGAATAATTTCTGAATACCTCAAAAAGGGATGCACAATTTGTGCATAAAAAGTGAATAATTTTTTAATGCTTCAAAAAGTATACACAATTTGTGCATAAAAAGTAAATACTTTTGAAATACTTCAAAAGAGTATTCACTTTTTGTGCATATTATCTGACTTTTACTGCATACAAAAAAGTGCATATTATATTTTGTCAAAAATTGTGCAATTTTGCTCAAAATTATTACATTTTTAATGTTATTGCAAAAATTGTGCCTTTCAAATTGTGTTAAAAATTAAGTTAATTTTATTATTTTTAAATAAATTAAATCCACATCTTCTCTACAAAAAATATCATTTTGTGGGTTTTAAAATGGATTCCTGCAGTTTTTCTATAGTGGCTAGATATATTTCTTGTTTTTCTAAAGAAAAATTAATGAAAATTCAAATTTCACTTTTCTTTCGTAAAAACTGCAGGGTTTATTTTTCATATAAAGTAAAAATAATAAAGATTTTAAACTTAACGTTTCTTAAAATTTTAAACTTAATGTTTCTTTCACGAAAACAGTAGGTTTTGAGACGACAAATTGATAAAGATTTTTAGCTTCCTTTTCCTAAAACCTGCATGTTTTTTAAAAATAATTTATGAAGGCTCCAACTCAAATTTTTCTCCGTATAATCTGCAGTTTTGAAACTTTATTTTTCCCTTTCTTTTTTAAATATTAATTGATGAAAAGTTGATTGAATATTTTCACTTTAATTTACTCAAAAAAATTGAGTATTCTCAAGAAAAGTGAAATAGAAATCTTGTTTTGTTAAAATAAATTTTATAATATCATTCAAACTACATTTTTCAGAAAAAAATTGTTAAATTTAATTTTTTTTGTTGATTTTCTCAATGTGATCATAAATCTTTACATCCCATTTCCCCTTGTCTCAGATTAATAAATTCCCTCTCTCCAATCGTGACATCATTTATGGACAGCCCCTAATTAAACCACATGCACTCCACTCTAGAAATGCATGAAAATAACGTAAGCATTTTTTTCGATTGAAACAATTGCAATTCAAACGTATTTTTCCGTTTTCAAATGCATCTAATTCTTATTACAAATTACATTTCTTCATTGGCAAAAAACCACGCGTAACGTGTTTGGTCGACTTAATTTGTATTTGTAATATAATTTTATTCCATTAACATATCATTGATAAGATAGTGACTTATTAGTTTAAGATAAGTATAAACCATGTGGTTTTAAATATCTTTTTCACAGTTTTTACACAGCTAACTGCTCGAGTTCGATTTGATGCCATCCCTGTCCACACAAATCTATAACTTAGAACACCAAACACAACAATATAAATGCTCACACAAGAGGCTCTGCACGAATACACCGTAAGCGATTGGCCAAAACCTACCTCGTGATAAGTTTCAACCAATCATAGCACCAATACTAATGGAGTCTCGTGGCTGAAGAATTTTCTTCTCGCATATAATTCGCATGGTCTCAACTCCAACTTCTCAACTCAACTCAAGCAAAACACGACGCGGCGTAAACAAAAGAAGCATGCTCGTGCTTGCTTTGCCACTTTATGAAATTAGCTTTTAGAATTTTAATATTATGGTTTCCGTGTTTTAATAAGCTATATTTTTTTGTCATGTTCAAGTCATGAGTCTGATCATTGTGGTGGTTCAGGTTTTCTAACTAATAGCCATTTTAAAAATCTTATAATATCGACACGAATAAAATTTATTATGCGTTTGTATTCTTTCCTTTTCTTTAAATTTAATAATTATTTTGTATTATTATAATTATTTTATGGGTAAGTAAAGCTTAAACCTTATAACATTTAACCATTCTCTTGTGTAAAAGGATATCGATTCTGTCACTATACTTTAATTAAATTTTATATTTTATGATGCAATTCAGTCTACTCTTGGTATCTGAAGCCTCTGAAACTAGAACTTGCGCAATAAATTAACTGTTTCTCCTTCACATTTTTGCTGTCCTTCCTTGAATAATGCTCAGCTGTTTCAAAGTATTATTTTATTTGTGTGTCCCTTCAATTAGGGGTATCAAGAATTCTCAGTATTGTATGCCATAGATATTTACTACATTTTTATATACAAAGATATGCAGGTTACAAGAAAACACTGAATTATGTACACACAAGAATTTAGTACTGTATGGAAAGTCCTGTTTAATGTGTAGTAAAACAAACTTTAAATTGTGTTTCTCCCAACTTTCCAAATACATTTTTAAGTTTTCATTGATAAACTATATTTGTTTATTAGTTTGTAAATAATTTTTTATGCATAAAACATCCTGGCGATATTTACCAGAAGATTGGGAATGAAATTGAACCCAGGACTAACATTAATGTACCGGTGAATTAAAAGGCCTATACTTAAGGATTAGCAGGGTACAAGCACAAAGTGTTCATTTAATCACAACAAGTAAATCACCAAAATGAACACCACTACTAACACCATTCTAGTTTATTTGTTTCTTTCGCTTTGTGTAATTTTAAAAATATCATTATTCATCAAAGTTTGATAAGAGATATTTGTGCTCAGGCAATCCCAATGTACTATGAATAAATTTATGCTTTTAACAATTTTCTAAACCCGAGTTTCTTAAACTGTGGGTCGCTGGTCAGTTTTTGGTGGGTTGTGAGAAGGTTTTTAATTATTCTGAATATGCCTATCTTTTTATAATTTTTACAAACGTGGTTATTGATTTTTAAATTATCAAACTATTATTTGAACTTTTAAAATTTATCAAATTACCATATCATAAAAATTTGAGGAAAAACTATACTACTTGGTGTGGAACAGAAAAGGCAACTGATGTAAATACGTACTATATGTTTGTCACTTTAATGTGCCGGTAATGCAAGTCTAGTCAGTTGTTCAAATAAGATTTGAAAAAAATATTCGGTCCCTTGCACACCGGGGGAGAAATGCAAATTTTAAGGATTTTTTTAGGAAATGATGCAACTGCAATTTGTCCCATATTGCTAAAAAACAAGTTAAAACCATGTTTTTAAGGGTAAAATTTTAAAATTTTCTCTGGGGGAGACCCCCAGACCCCCCTTTTTACTGTGGGGATCATTGTTAGTCAACAATTAAACTATTCAAATTCAAATATTTACTTTCGATTTTCCAAAAAGTTAATTTCTCTTCTAATACATGCATTTAATAATTTATTGTTATAACTAAATAGTTGGTGAACACCTCCATTCAGAGAAGTTAAAATTCTGTGGGGGATGAGATAATTACCTTAGTTCAGTTAATTATAATTAACTGAAGTCGGTGGGTCGCGTTAGATTTTGTTTCTCAAAAGTGGGTTGTGATGTTAAAATGTTACAAAACTTTGATCCATGACCATATAAATCTGTTTTTTGCATTTTCATTTATTATATATAATATACATTGATATTTTACTAAGTAAAAATTTAAATAATGCTGGTGCGGGATAAGATAATTGATTTATTTTACTCTTACCTTACTTAAGAGATGAGTAAATGTTTTAATAAATTACAAAAAAATATCAATATTTATCATTAAGTTTGATAGTTTCTTGGTTTAAAATATGTAAATTGTTGCCAGGGAGAGATTTGAAAATATATTTGTATCTAGGTAAGTCCTTCAAAGGACTTACTGACACTTACAAAAACCAAATAAAAAGTAATATTTCATATTGTTTTTTTTTTGTTTTTAATGTTCTGTAATATTTGTAATTTACAAGGTAAACATATTTACAAGAATAACTGTTGTTATGCATGTAAAAAAGGTAAGTTAATGTAATGGATTTCAATCTTATAGCTGTAGACAAAAATAATTTTTCACAAATCGAAAAAAAATTTAATATCAAATACATAGCATTGTTGAGTTTTTTTTGCATCAGCATTGCCAAAAAAAGATATTTGTGTCCACAAATCCTTTAGTACGTGTTTTTGTTTTGCAGCTGACTTGGAAAGGTTTGTTTTTTTGCATCCAGTATATCATGGGAGTTTCTGGGAATATTGTTTTATTATGGTTTCTTTTGTCAATTGCAATTATCTGCAGATTTCAGCTATGTACAACAGTATGAAAATCAAAGGTTTTCTTCACATCATCCTGCTTAGTTGTGTGCATAAAAAGTGCATAAACTATCCTTATAATGTGCACTTTTTATGCACACAAAAAAGTGCACAAAATGTGCAGGTTTTTGGCACCTCTGTTTATGCACAAAAAGTGCAAACTGAAATTGTGCATAAAAAGTGCAAACTGAAGTGCATAAAAAGTGCACAATTCAGTTTGTACTTTTTATGCACAATTCAGTTTGCACTTTTTGTGCATAAACAGAGGTGCCAAAAACTTGCACATTTTGTGCACTTTTTTTTTACACTTTTTTTGCAGAATTTTTCTAGCTGGGTCGCGATCGATTACATATGTTAAAGTTAAACCCTTGACCAGGTTCCAGCGATTGTTGAATTAACGTTTGTTGAAAAGATATTTCAACAGCTGGGACATTTGCTTTCGTTAAAAGAAATCTCTGTCACTCTGAAGTCGGAGCTTCAACACAATTGTTTCAAAATACCCGTTTTAGTAGTAATATACTGTACTTAATCATGTAAATTTACAGTACTTACTTGCTTGTATTATTTTGTTTTAACATTCAACATGACAACTACCAGTGCTACGCACTAAATTTGAAATCAAAACACCAAATATGACAACAAACTACGTATTGAAACCCAACTGCGCAGGGGTAAGCGCATGTCGCAGTGATCACCTCAACATTTTAACAGAAAGTATTGAACGAAACAAACTATTTTGAACTTTAACTATCAAGAGGCCGTTATAGTGTAGATTCCCTAGGTAAAATGCGAAAAACTCAAAAATCCGCACATTAACGACAGAAATCAGTTAATCTTAAGTTTACCTAGGTATTCTTCAGAATAACTAATTATCAACTTTAGCGGTAACATATATTTTCCCAATTTAAAGAATGTAAAGCGTAGTTCAAGTCCTTAAATGGTAGAATTTAAGATGTCCCAAATTTTCTTTGCAAATTTGCCCAGCGATCTGGCAAATCTGGTTCAAATAAAAAAGAATCATCAACAGGAGCGGTAGTTCAAATGGGGGTTCACAATCATGTTTTAAAAGAACAATTAAGAACCTTACAATTAATTCATAAATATTGTTATTTGCAAAAAAGATAAAAATGCACTAAAAATATTTTTTTTTAACTTGAAAAATGCTTTTTTAATATTTTTTGGTAGGATTCATACTCTTATGAACTTAATCAGTAGCGGATTTCTAAATAGGCTAGCTAGGCTATAGCCTACGGCGGCAAATTTTAGCAGGCGGCAAATAAATTTTTTAAGGCAGAATTTTTTTCAAAAATTTATTTCCCGCCTACTAAAATTGAAATTTCCTACTGAATAAAAAAAGGAGAGGAGAAATAAAACACTAAACTGCTCAGACTCAAACTCAAAAACGCTCAGACTGGAACATCCTTTCAATAAAGCAATTCTGTGGTTTACAAGGAACTGTTCTCTTTGTTACCTAAACGTTCTCAAAATGAGCTAAATCACTACTTTAAAGGGCAATTTTTAAAAACATGTCTGGGGGAGAACCCCTACACTCCCCTCTCAAATTTCGATACTTGTTATACAGTGTTTTCCCCTTAGAAATTATGCTGCCTACAAGAAGCTTTTCCCTTTTGGTGCTCTCTCCTCTCCATAGAGTTTAAAAGTAGATAAACACAAGTTTGGGGGAAATTTTCAAAAATATTTTCTGGGGGAGGACTTCTGGCCCCGTTTGACGTTATTTAAAACTTTTCCCCCCAGAAAATTCTGTGGTTTTCAAGGAACTGTAAGGGAGGGGCCGTATCCAAGGGGGGTTGGGGGTTCAAACCCTCCCTCCAAAATTTTGACATAAATTTTTTATACTTACTGCTTTTCCTTAAAAATTAGCCTTAAAATGCATAAAACCCCTATTTTTAAGGTTCAAAATTTGGAATTTTTCTTGGGGAGAACCCCAAATCCCCCTTGAAATTTTGAAATCTGTTATAAAAGTTGTTCCTTGAAAATATTGGGACTTACAAGGAGTGGTTCTCTTCGGGTTAGTCTAAAAATGAGTGAAATCATAAAGAGGCCGTGGGGAACTCAGAGGGGTGTAAAAAAAGGGAAAAGCAACTCTAAAACGAGTTAAAATCCTGGTTTTTAGGGTCGAATTTCCAGAAATTTTCTGGGGGAGGACCCCCAGACCCCCCTTTCGAATTTCGAACCCAATTAACCACCACTTTTCTGTGAAAAGTTCGTCGAAATGCAAAAATCCTACCAAAATGTACACGTTCAGCTGTCAGTTAGACCGCAATAAAAGAAAAGAATAAGAACAAAATAGGAATTCAAAAGTCAAGTCACGTAGTGTACCAAATCCACTTAAAATCTACGTATACCCCCCTATCGGAAAAATTTTTCTGTTGTTCCATAAACCAGTATAAATGATACTGGATCCAGTTCCAGTATAATTTGATACTGGTTTATGGAACACCAGAAAAAATTTTCCACCCCCAACCAAAAACTAAAATGACACCCCTGTTTTAGTTTTGTAAAATGTATAGCATATCGGCGGCAAATTTTGGTTCAGCCTATAGGCGGCACATTTGGAAATCCGCCACTGAACTTAATGTGAAAACAAATCTGATAAGTTAAGTTCTATGTGCAAAAAGGGGGTCTGGGGGTTCTCCCCCCGAAAAATTTTGAAAATTTGACAGTAAAACAGGGTTTTAATTCATTTTAGAATTTTTTTTCGTACATAGAAAGGTATCCGCTGGCCTGATGAATGGATCTCGCGGGTCATAGAAGACCCCTGAAATAGAACATAATTTTTTTCCGAAAAAGAGACGCCGGAAGCGTATATCCGAACCCTCAAGCGTGCAACGCATTGGCGCGGTTTGAAGAGTTGCGCGCTTCGCCAGACACGCGCTAAACGAAACCTAAATAACTCGCTTTTTTAACTGCGGCAAACCTATCTGCTTATGAAGTGAAGTGTTTAAAGGAAAAGCTAACATTCAGGAACATGCATGCTTGCGTTCGCCGAACACGATTGCGCATTGACTAGTAATATGAAACCGAAACTGAACTTTGAACTCAGGGTTTTGGTTTGCACTAACCATCGCTTCTCTTCGTTCCTTTGCATGCCATTTCTCTTTAGATCGTGGATCCTGAATATGGATGTGAAACATATTTCCGAGCAACTTTCTTCAATTTATCCTTGGTTGTTGGTTGATGAAACTAAATCCACCACTGAAAACACTGTTCATAGACTAATTTTAAAAGATAAAGACGATGCAGAAAATTTCAAAATACTTTGTACCGAGTAGTAATATCCAAAATAGTATGTATTCTAAGTACTATGTATGTAGTATTGCTACAGTACTACATGACCATTTCATATTATCAATAATATTTTACATTTATTTCCAAATATCAGTAAAAAATAGAATATTCTCAATTATTATTCTCGGAGAATATTCTCGTTTTACAAAACTATTCTAGAGCTTTTAAAAAGAAATAACTTCATATTCTGTAAAAATTCATACTTAATATGTTAAGAGTGTTTCAGACAGGGAGCTAATAGAGCCTCAATTTTTATAATTAATCTTCCAAACTTTTAAATTACCATTAATTACAGTATTGAAAAAATATAGTCATAGTATACACTAAATTGTTGACTTAATTTGAACTCTAGATTGATAATGAAATATCAGTTTTATAAAAAAAAAATTATTCAGTATGACTTTAAACGAGAAAAATATTTGGATGAAATGCCTATCACTATAGCTAGCAGCAAAACAGAAGCAAGCGGTAATAAAAAAGTATATGATAAAGAATAGAATATACCTCTCTCTCTATAAGGATTTATTAATTTATTTAAATACATTGCCAAACAGAAAAGAAATTCCATTTACTTGGCAAGAAAAAGACACAAACAGCAACAGACTTAAATATACCAAGGACAGAAAATAACTACAAAATATTTGAAACACTTAAACACAAATAAAAAAACAAAAAATCATGGTGATACACATTGCAAATAATCAAGTTTCAATTTAGAGAAAGAATCCAAAAACAGATCACTGGTTGTGGGCAGATTAAAATAATAAATAATATAATAATACTATAAACCTTGTAACCAAAAAAATTCACGGAAGTTCATACAATTTCTTACATAAACACATAATATTAATTACGTTCTTCAAATGCTTTATTAAAGAAAATTAAGTTCTTTTTAGAAGCCTTAAATATAATAATAAGTTACGAGTTAAACTATTTTGTTAAAATTTCGTTGCAAAGCAACATTCTGTACACCGTTCGATGGTTCGATCTCGACTCGAACGCTATGGCGGCGTAAAGGCATTCGCGAGCGCCAAACGGTGCGGCGCCGGCGCTCGTCAAACCGCGCCAATGCGTTGCACGCTTGATGGTTCGGATATACGCGTTCCGGAACGGCATTCCGGACCGTTCCGGCTGAAATCGAGCCCTGGTTATACCTACTTTAAATTTATTATAAGAAATAAAGATTTTTTGTAAAAAATGCCGAAATCGAACGATTTTGCTGGTTTTTAGCCCGATCGCGTATATCCGAACCCTCAAGCGTTCAAATATTTTGTAGTTATTTTCTGTCCTTGGTATATTTAAGTCTGTTGCTGTTTGTGTCTTTTTCTTGCCAAGTAAATGGAATTTCTTTTCTGTTTGGCAATGTATTTAAATAAATTAATAAATCCTTATAGAGAGAGAGGTATATTCTATTCTTTATCATATACTTTTTTATTACCGCTTGCTTCTGTTTTGCTGCTAGCTATAGTGATAGGCATTTCATCCAAATATTTTTCTCGTTTAAAGTCATACTGAATAATTTTTTTTTTATAAAACTGATATTTCATTATCAATCTAGAGTTCAAATTAAGTCAACAATTTAGTGTATACTATGACTATATTTTTTCAATACTGTAATTAATGGTAATTTAAAAGTTTGGAAGATTAATTATAAAAATTGAGGCTCTATTAGCTCCCTGTCTGAAACACTCTTAACATATTAAGTATGAATTTTTACAGAATATGAAGTTATTTCTTTTTAAAAGCTCTAGAATAGTTTTGTAAAACGAGAATATTCTCCGAGAATAATAATTGAGAATATTCTATTTTTTACTGATATTTGGAAATAAATGTAAAATATTATTGATAATATGAAATGGTCATGTAGTACTGTAGCAATACTACATACATAGTACTTAGAATACATACTATTTTGGATATTACTACTCGGTACAAAGTATTTTGAAATTTTCTGCATCGTCTTTATCTTTTAAAATTAGTCTATGAACAGTGTTTTCAGTGGTGGATTTAGTTTCATCAACCAACAACCAAGGATAAATTGAAGAAAGTTGCTCGGAAATATGTTTCACATCCATATTCAGGATCCACGATCTAAAGAGAAATGGCATGCAAAGGAACGAAGAGAAGCGATGGTTAGTGCAAACCAAAACCCTGAGTTCAAAGTTCAGTTTCGGTTTCATATTACTAGTCAATGCGCAATCGTGTTCGGCGAACGCAAGCATGCATGTTCCTGAATGTTAGCTTTTCCTTTAAACACTTCACTTCATAAGCAGATAGGTTTGCCGCAGTTAAAAAAGCGAGTTATTTAGGTTTCGTTTAGCGCGTGTCTGGCGAAGCGCGCAACTCTTCAAACCGCGGCAATGCTTTGCACGCTTGAGGGTTCGGATATACGCAGCCCATCTTAAAGCATAAATTACTAGATGGCATCGTGTGAAACGAGATTTTACAAATCGTAGAAATTAGGAAAAGTCTTAAGTAAAATATCGTCATAAGACACCAGCTTGGCAGTAGATCAGTGGTTCCCAACTCAAATATGTCTGCGGACCACTTCACTTAAATTTGAACCTCCACGGACCATCTCTATCCCTAACTGTATCTTCAAAATTTAAACTTTTTTCAGTGTATTCATTCCTCATGGAGTGTCTAAAATTTCGACTGTTTTCTGAAGTAAGGGAAACCGAGTCTTACAATGATTCTAAGTAGAACTTAGAAAATCAAATAATCTATTGAACTTGAAAGAAAAATCAATATTACATTAATTTTATATCTAATTGTTTAAAAATATACCTTTTATAAAAGACAATTTAACTATTTTTATCAAGCCTTTTTATATATTAACCCTGGAAGGGTTCACACCTACACAAAAGTTACAGGTTTAAAAAAACAACAGTATAGTTATTTTCTTCTGTTTAATAACCAACAAATAATAGCCTGAGAGCTGGATGCAAATTTTGGGAATGATAAGGTGCACGAGATATTTCACCTGGAACAGATTCGATTGATGATGGGATAACTTATGTCACCAACGCCAGAAGGCGGAGTGGAAGC
This sequence comes from Tetragnatha versicolor, assembly GCA_024610705.1. Lineage (NCBI taxonomy): Eukaryota > Metazoa > Arthropoda > Arachnida > Araneae > Tetragnathidae > Tetragnatha > Tetragnatha versicolor. The sequence continues at coordinate 70,904,058 of JANDEH010000001.1, forward strand.
TTTCAGTGTGAAAGGGGGGGTCGAACATGCAAACAGCGCGCGGTCCCTTGCGACAGAGATTTTGAGGAAATCGGTTGAAAATTTGCACAGTTTAAGGAGAGTGTGAATAAAAGATAATGTAGCATTCTCAAAAGTATAAGTTGTGTTTTAAGGGTCGTAGAGAACTAAACGAATTTTCGAATGTTTATATGAATGATCTGTACGGCCGACGAGGTGCAAGGGTGGACATAGGCTTAATGTATTGAAGAATGTTAGTAAAAGTTAGGGTAACACTCCCAGAAGACTAAGTGGAAGACAAAGGGTGGCCAGAAGTCACCAAAGGTGCAGAAAAATCTTAAAACCCGAATCATTCGGAAACTTCTGGCTGTTTGCATAAATGTATAGCTGATATATAGAACAAACTATATGCAAACAGCCAGAAGTCTAAGTGGAAGCGTTCGGGAGATATTCAGGCACGAAGTACAAAACCGAATAAAAGCGCGCGGTCTCTTGCGACAGAAATTTTGCAGAAATTGGTTGAAAATTTGCACAGTTTTAGGAGAGTGTGAATAAAAGATAATGTAGCATTCTCAACAGTGTAAGTTGTGTTTTAAGGGTTGTAGGAAACTAACGAATTTTCTAATGTTTATATATAACAAATGACTTATAACATATAACTTTTCTCTTGCAACAATGACTAATAATACGCTAAAAACCACGCTAACAATGACTTTATATTTATTAGCGTATTATTAGTCATTGTTGCAAGAGAATTGCTTTTATTCAGTCTTTTACTTCGCGCCTGAATATCTCCCGAACGCTTCCACTTAGACTTCTGGCTGTTTGCATATAGTTTGTTCTATATATCAGCTATACATATGCAAACAGCCAGAAGTTTCCGAATGATTCGGGTTTTAAGATTTTTCTGCACCTTTGGTGACTTCTGGCCACCCTTTGTCTTCCACTTAGTCTTCTGGGAGTGTTACCCTAACTTTTACTAACATTCTTCAATACATTAAGCCTATGTCCACCCTTGCACCTCGTCGGCCGTACAGATCATTCATATAAACATTCGAAAATTCGTTTAGTTCTCTACGACCCTTAAAACTCAACTTATACTTTTGAGAATGCTACATTATCTTTTATTCACACTCTCCTTAAACTGTGCAAATTTTCAACCGATTTCCTCAAAATCTCTGTCGCAAGGGACCGCGCGCTGTTTGCATGTTTGACCCCCCCTTTCACACTGAAAGCTTCCACTCCGCCTTCTGGCGTTGGTGACATAAGTTTTCCCATCATCAATCGAATCTGTTCCAGGTGAAATATCTCGTGCACCTTATCATTCCCAAAATTTGCATCCAGCTCTTAGACCATAAGGTAATATGTTATTAGTAGATTTAAATTTGAAAGAAAGTACTTAGCTTTAAATTAAAATGCAGGAAGAATGAGATAACCAGGAATTATGTTGATCACAAAAAAGCAAACTGGACATGCACTGACTGTGAGTTGTGGCAGAGGAAATTCTAAAAGCGAGGCGGGCAAGGCTGGTGTTCTCCCGAAAGAAACCGCGTCAAAAGACGATAATAATTTCAAAGGAGTGATTAAAATAGAAAATAATTTATGTGTTTAAAAACTTTCGCATTTTCGGCAATAAATGCTTCTCATATCTTCGAACAAACCTATTTCACGTGTATCTCAGAAATTTCCTCTTTTCATACCATGATTTCTCGAAGACCCTCTGTCTGACCATAGCCTCCCAGTTTGAAGTATCTTTCAACACTTACACTCTTCGCTTCGTATCAAACCAAGTATAAGTCCGATCATTCGATTCTTTATTAGCCCCACCCCGAAGTCTCTCAGTTTTAATTAATCTGATGCAATACTTTTCCACATCATCACATTTCGTTTCTACTCTGTCTGTAATAAACTACTGTTGAATAAAACTGGGCAAAATAATAGAAATGAACAAATGATTCATAGGAGAGAAAAAGAACCTTTTTTATTTATGAGACGTATGATTTTTGCTTATGTTTTTATATCTGTAGTGTTTTTACTATTTCCTGGAATGTGTGATTAGGAAAACTGTTTTTTTTAAATTTCCACACATTATTTGGATGTTATTTAAAAATTTTCTCACGAACCACCTCTGAAGCCTCACGGACCACCTGTTGGGAACCACTGCAGTAGATAGAAGTTGTAGTAGATGTTGCCCGCGTGAAATGGAAGAGTACGGATTTATACATTAAATACAGATGGTCCCAAAAATTTATAAAATTTTAAAGCTGACATCAGCGTTCTTTTCTCCAGGACGCGCACTGAACGTGTTAAATGTATTTAATTGATTATACATATCCAGAAAAAAGAAGCTCAAAAACTTAATTGCACAGGGAATGTTTGGTATAAACCTACATACTATGGTGTAGTTTATTTGTATTAAAACTCGTGTAATTTCAAGGATCCAAGACGTCTTTGTTCACTTTGTTTCCCCAACTACTTCAAACCCAAAGTTATATTTTTTTACTGAAGTACTAATTTTATGGCACAAATCTTGTGTTATGACTTTATGAGCTCAATGAATATTGAGATCAAATATCTTATGCAGTACAGAAGTAGTGTTTTACATTAGAATTTTATCTTTCGAATTCCATATCGACACAAATCACAAACTTCATTTTATACCCTCGTACTGAAGAAATTAATTCGTGCAATAAACTACTTCAAAAGCATTCTGCCAAATTGGAAATCGTCATTGAAATTCAGACTTTATTTGCCTATATAATTTCAGAATACATACCCCCGGGTGATCGTAACATTAATGCAAGCAATAAAACTTTTGATCATAAAATTGAAATTATTCATGCTCCCCTGAGAACGAAATTTAAGAAATCAATTAATTTCTGTATTCATCTACTTCAGTGTAATATGAGAAAACATAGAAGCTTGGAAAAGAGAGCCTCGAGCTTGATTAGCTTCTTGTTTAACGTATTTGATTTTTTCCCTTAACTGTTTTTGTCTCAGAATATCTCGGGTTTCCAGGTTAAGAAAACGAGCGTAAAAAATGGACGCATTCAATTATAAACAAATGATAAAAGTCGCTCAAAAGAGGGAAAGCCAATTAGAAACTCGGAAGGCGGAAAAAACATTAATTTTTTTCAACTTAAATAGCTATTGACGTCCAATCAAGCGTACACATTAAAATTCGTCATTTTGTACCAGAGTTGAATGTGTGTCTTCTGTATAAAAGCATTCTAGTAAAAAATGCTCTGATTAAGAAAGAAAAAACTGCCCTTTTTGTCTCTATGATGGATATTTTTTTACGTTTGTGTTAGGTAACGAACATAATTGGATTTTCTTAATGAAATTAAGTTCTAGTTCATATCAATTAAGCTGATTTATACTAACGTAAAAAAAGGTCGTGTTGTTGATTTTCTAACTTTAAACTTTTTTTACACAAGTTTTATTAGCAGTCCCTGTTAATTTTTTTGTGGGATTACGTTAGATGAAACATAAATAAATGAGTGCAAATACACTTAAGATTTCGGAAATTAAAATAGTAAATTAAAGAAAACCTACTAGTATTTGGATTTCTAATTTTAAAAAGAAAATCTTCTCTAAAAAAAGATAGCTTATCTTCTACCTTAAATAAGTAAAAGACGGAGGAAGCGTAAACAGTAATGATTATTTTTTCCTGAAAATATTTTTCGGAGACCAAAGTCTATTCCAACGTCTGTCTGCATGAATTTAAAGTCACTAATCTTTAAAAGGTTTTTAAATTTCTTAAAAGAAGATTTTATGCAAAAATTTTCACAATAAATGTTAACACTTTTTGCATTTAAATTTTAAAAACTTTAATCCCTTTACTGTTATCTTTATATTAAAGATTTTATAGTATTGATTTTTAAATTACTTTCTTATAGAAACCTACATCTTCTAACGTTCTATCTATCAGTTTTAGTACCGTAATAAGATCTTTGCATCTCTATACTTTTTATTGTCTTCCATTGAATTGAGTTTTTACCATCATTAAAAATAAAATTAACCTTTTCTTTTCTAAAAGTGAGTTTTTCTTATGTAAACTCAAATTTAGTGTTAAATACTAGTAGAATGTAGAGTTACTTAATTAAACTAGATATTATTTACTTAATTCAAGAACTTTTTAATGATCTGTTGTGCTTACAGTTTTTCTCGTCTTCATTTTTTACTTCCTTTTAGGTATTTTCCTCAAGTTTTATAAAAAGAAAAGTTTTTCAGGATCATCAGGAAAAGATAAGATCCAAAGAAAACACATTAGTTAGAAAACCTTAGTCGAATCTAACATTTGGAACATTTCCAAACTTAAAAATGTAAATTTATGAAGTTAGCGCCCTTGTCAATAGCACATAATCATCTAAAATAGTTTAATTTTCTTACCATTAATGTTTGAAGAAACTTTTCTCATTTGAAATGCTGAATTATATACACGTTGCTTTCAATATGTTTAACTTATTAATCAACTAGCTAGGAACGGACAAAAATCTTCTACAAGAAAGAACAGTATTAATTTTTCACCATATTCCATTTATTTTTGTTATCATTTCAAAGTAAAGTTATCACAAGTACAGAGGGAGAAATAACGGCTTCCCAATCCTTTTAAATTTTTCCTGCTTCAGACTTGCTCCAGACAGTCAGTTCTACATCCTTTTATATTAATTTACTTTGAACACTTTCGTACTTTTGCTTTCCAGACAGTAGTTTATATTCTTAAACTCTTATTACCTTTTGTTTACCTTGTAATATGTCCTCAAGACGGATATTTTTCTCACTAAATTACTCTTCTTGTTATAAAAGATTTTGTAAGAAAATCTAATTTAGTGTGATTGTAACGCTTTTGTGAGTAAAATCTGAATATTTGAACAAACATTTCAAGATATACTGTATTATTGTGTTGAAATTACTTTGGGGAAGCATTTGTTTTTAATGCTTATTTGAATAAGTAGTTGGTAATTTTGTCTCTTAAATTGTTCAGTTTAAAAGGATTTTACAGTTGATTTAGATGAGTCTAATTTTTTGTATAATGTGTATTGAATACTTTTAAACACGAAAAATATTTTTTAAACAATTACCCTCTGATAAAGGCAATTTATAATAACACTTTAATTAAAGGCAATTTATATATAAGCTTGTAACAGGTGAATATGATCACAAACACTGAAAGTATGTATCCAGGGTTGTTTCAACAAGTCTGCCTAAACTCTCACTGAAAGATTCCTAGCTTGAAAGATATAAAATTTTCTCAAAGAACTATACCTCTACGATGACTTTCTTTTTTCGAAAAATTTGGCTTCGTATATCCGATAAAAACTTAGTTATTTCATTCCACGATGCACGCACGGTGCAAGAAGCTAGTTGTTTTTAACATAGCTTCTTCGGGTCGTAGAGGTATTGTTCTCTGAGCAATTTTTATTTACTCCATACAAGATGACTTTGCAGAATTTTGAGCGATTTTTTTTAATTTGCCTACATAAAAACATCAACTTCAAATTAGAGTCTACCGCAGTACCTAATCACTAAAATTTAAGTTACATGATCTTTCTATCCAGTGAAAAGCTTTATATTAAAAGTATAACCAGTTTGATACACAATACAAATATTCTATAACTCTTATTATTTTGTTTCAAAATATCAATTCTTGGTAAGTATGATATGTAAAAAAAAGTAAAGTTCTAGTCGTAATGTATATCTTACAAGTTATGTGACATTCCCTTCAGGATTCTGCTTAAGTGAACCTTATGGGACTATGCAGAAGGAAAAGTTCGCACCGGGAAAAATCATTGTTGCAAGCAAATTGTCGAGATATTTGCATTCTTAACATTCAATTTTACTCAAGTTCTAAAGATGTGTTTCAAAAATATTCTAAAGTGTTTAGTAAATATGCACAGAATAATTGTGAGAAACTTAAATTGTTTCCTGTTTATTGACATGTTTTTGTAATCAAATCGTTAAGTACTTTTACCATTCAAAGCTAGAAGGGTCTTAGAATTCATAAAATAACAACTTTTTATGTATTTATGACTGAGAAAAAGCAAAATTCTTATTAACATAATAACTCAATTTTTTTAATAAATATATACAGGGTGTAAAGAAAATTCCCTTTACCCTGTAATAAATTGCTAACGGAGCAAGCTAAAGCTATGCAGTTAAGGTAACGGTATAGTAAAGTGACTATGCGCAATCGAATGCGAGTGACCGCAGCGCCCTCTAGCGGAAATTTTAGGAGTTATAAATTTTACTTTAAAAACTATTAAGAATTCGTTAAAATAGTCAATTACAAAGTTGTAGAGCAGCATCGATTTAGTAGGAAAAGACACCTTAAGCAAAACAATATCTTGAATAGAACCCCTAAAACGCACGCTCAATTAGGTTGAATTTACGTAGATTTTACGTCTTAAAACGCTTCTCACGAGGCGAAAATGAGAAAATTAGAAAAAGAAAATGAGAAATTTTCAATTTAATGACTTAAATAAATGAATAAAAGTATTCTTAACTAATTAAATTAAAAATTTCTCATTTTCGCCTCGTGAGAAGCGTTTAAAGACGTAAAATCTACGTAAATTCAACCTAATTGAGCGTACGTTTTAGGGGTTCTATTCAAGATATTTTTTTGCTTTAGGTGTCTTTTCCTACTAAATCAATGCTGTTCTACAACTTTGTAATTGACTATTTTAACGAATTCTTAATAGTTTTTAAAAAAAAATTTATAACTCCTAAACTTTCCGCTAGAGGGCGCTGCGGTCACTCGCATTCGATTGCGCATAGTCACTTTACTATAACGTTACCTTAACTGCATAGCTTTAGCTTGCTCCGTTAGCAATTTATTACAGGGTAAAGGGATTTTCCTTTACACCCTGTATAGTATTATGATGACTCTCAAAATTACTCAAAGCGTTATGTGTTACTTACATAACACAAAATAGACATTACTTTTGCTTAACAAATACCCACATACCAATAGAGTGTTTTCAGGTGACGTCACAAACATTTATTTTTTTCCTTGCAGTAGGTCAAACAGTCTGTTGCTAAGGCCGTTGCTAGGTGCGGTGGTATCTGTTGCTGTCATGTGATTGCAAATGCTCCAATAGAAGTATTACATTACCAGCTATTTTCTTTTAACTGTTAACTGCTAAAGGTCAAACAATCTGTTGCTAAGGCCGTTGCTAGGTCCGATTCATGTGATTGAAAATGCTCTATTGGTCATATATTACTGCTCTGCTCATCCCTCTTCTCATTGGTCGAACGATACCTTTTATGATGCTTTTCTTTTTATTTGAAAACTATAACCAATCTCGTTAGAGATGAGGAACGGCTCAACTAAGACATTAAAAACTTGCATATTTTTATGTGTACTCTTCAGATAGAGATTGGTTCTTTTTATTTTTTTTCGTTGGATTGAACACGAGTGCAACTACAGCTCCCATTTCTGCTCGTGAATCATTCTGAAAACATTGATAACTTCTAATACATAATCGTTCAACTAAGAAATACGAACATCACTAAAACTGATGCTTTCTCACATGTTTAAAGTATTTTAAAGAGCGGTTTAAAGAACCCTCCCCTCTTTACCAAGGTAATTCAATAAATTTGCATACTATTAATGTAAAATTCATGATGGGCCTCATTAAATGTTGAGAGTTTTCTTAAATTGATCAAACCGCCACACAACCGAATAACCTTATCAAACTTTCCTCACATATGAGGACATCAAGTGTGGAAAGATTTCGTTCAGGTATTAGCATAAGTATCTTCTTAATTAACTTTTTGAATAATTTAGAATAATTATCTTTTTTAAAAAGGCCTCCCCTCATCGTCGGCCCATTTTCGGACAACTTAAAATGCATCCGGCCGATCGAATTAAAAAGGACAGGACCACGTTTTCATGATAGGTACATCATTAAAATAATAGTTTGAAAGACAACTTAATAGGGTCTCTTAATCCCCCGAGTTTTAATTAATGATTAATTACACACAGTATATTTCCAACTTTTATGAATAAGTGAATTTCTTTCTTTTTCTTCCCGGGCCATTTAGAAAATTTAAACTTCGAAACTATTACGTGTGAGCTTTGTGTGAATGTTTAATTAATTAATAGAAATGGGGACTTAAAGAAGTTTTCGATTAAACGAAATGTAATGTGTTTGACTGTGAAATCATTCAAACAAATAACGGTATTGAGTCTTAAGTACTTATTAAAGAATATATTAAAAAGCTGTTAATATCATTGTAACCTTATTAATTTCAGTTGATTTCAGAATGAATGAAGCTAAGTGTTTTCCTAACATATAGCACCGTTTAATTATGTTATTCTTCAGGAGAAAATATGTTATATTTTAATCTCTTTTAAATTCAATTAAGAATAAGTGCATTGCTTTTTAATCATTAATTTTAGTTTATAATTGGCAAAGCAAACGTTTTACAAATGTTTTATCACCGAAAGCGTTATTAATTTGATTTAATCTAAGTCCATTCATGTTTGAACGAATTATATCAGAATCAAAAGTGATTAAAATTACTTGCCTTCCCCATTTCTGAAACAATAATTCAGTTTTATTCTAATATGTTATGAAAGGATGAAAACCTTTATTGTTGTCGACGGTATGGTATACATTTATTTGAAAACCCTAAAAATAATTTTTCCTATTATGTAAAAATCCATGAGTTCATTTTGTCGAGAAAATTTTAACTATATTATTGAATAACCCCATTAGTGTTAGTAAAACGTGTTTAGTACATAACTATACCGTCTATATCGATAATCTTATCTGTAATGATATTTACCATATGGTCCCAGAGAAATTCTCGTCTACTTAATGTATTTTAATAAAGCCTACATCCAATAATCATAATTTAGTTTCACCAGTCATACAGTGATAATGTCTTCCAGTTTAGGAATTTAACAGTACAACAAACAAACAATTTGATGTTGAATTTCAAAATCAGCAATAACTAAATTTTTGATAAGAAAAAAAGAAAAAGATGTGCTAAAGATAATGTAAAAAGGAATGTAATAATGCAGAGAAGCAAAAAGAGAATATCAAATAAAACATATATAAAAATGAAGTAAAATATAACTCTGGTAATGGCACCCTACAATGTATTAACAATATGTTTAAAAACTATAAAATGATGTGGAAGGGACATAGATATTTTATAATAAAATCCATATAATCAGAGTGATAAAGTTTCTTCTCATAACTTAAATCCATAACAGAAATTCTTCAAGATTTTGTTGCAGCCTTAGCAAATATTTCCGAAGAATATCAGAACAGTGGTCAAAAAGTGACAGTTATAATAATATTTTTTTGTAATTTTTATATGATTTTCTTATTTTTGAAATAAACGTACGGTTATCTTTCTCTTTTCTTTTCTTATTTTTATATTACTTATAATTAAAATGTTTTTCCCTTTTAAATTTTTAATGCTGTATGTCTAATAAATTTTGATTTTACGTACTCAAACTGTGTAGATTGATAACTTTTTCATAAACAAGATTTTTATAGGTCAGTACAGCAGTTTTAGCCAGAAATAATTGTATAATGGTAATACGCTTAAAGCGTTCTTAAACTTTATATTAAATATTTAAAAATGAATGCTTGTCTGTATGTATGTTTGTATGTCCTTTATATTTTTAAACTTGTCCCACCTACGTTAACTTTTAAACTTTACCACGTTGATCTATTCGCGCCAGGGAAGGTTTCTGAAGAAAAATAAATTAAATTCGAATCATTCTGAAAACTTTTTTGGTCAATTTTATGCTTAAAGACCCATATTTCATGCCTAACTTCATGTAAAAACCACATTGTTGTAAACATAATAAGAAAAGATCTAACATTAATTGTTGTAGGCATAACATCGATTGTTGTAAGTTAAACATCGATTGTTCTAGATTGATATCAATTGTTTTATAAACATAAAAATGTCTCCTTTATTTAACTATTTCCACATTTGGACTGACGAAGCCCATCTGTAACGCACCAAAACATTTGTGAGTAAGAAAACAAAATTAAGCTTTTAACAATATCTGATTTAATGCAAACCTATTCAGCCTCATAAAATCAATGAAAAAATGAAGAGAAATAACAAATATCAACACGTCATCAAAAAAGTAAACTTTAGTTTAAAATGTCACACTAAACTTTCCGTCTCCAATCATAATTTTGCAAAGCTCCCCTTACATGCGCCACATGCCCAATGTTGCACCACCAGTTGACATTGCTCGCGAATTGACCTTCGCCTTGACAGTGCGAAATTGGCAAGCTGCTGTCACAGAAGCCTCCACGAGTGACATGCAAAGGAAAACTTATTGGTCGTCTCCAACAGAATAAACGAACTGAAAGTAGAACCGGATGCTGTCATTTCGGAATCTTGTCTTCACTACCATGAATGGGAATAATTCACCTCAATCTAACTCTTCTTCCGCATTCGTTACTATTTTCTTTCAGAACCAGAACATTCTTTCTTTCCTTCCGACAACAGAGACAAAACCAAAACATCGTTTCTTTTTTTTTGTTCGAGGAAGCGCCCTGACATCATAATCATGGTCAAGTACGCTTCCTAAATAGAGCATCAAATTAGCGTGGCTGTGAAAGGGTTAATTTCCTGTTCTTTGAGTAGGGATTGATTTTTAAGATGGATTTTGATGCCTTTCTACGTGAAATATCGCCCTTGTGTGATCTGGAATATTGTCACCAGAAAAGCAATTTAACTTTTATAAGTTAAAAGTACCAAATGAAGATCTTTTAATTCTTAAGAAACTTTCGATTACAGAGATGGTTTTAAATAAAATCAAGTGGGAGGGCATCAGAACGCTCGAACTTCTTGACACTTCTTATATTCTTCAGCCACTTTATTTATCTGAAAACCCTAAAAATATTGGTTCAACAAAAGCATTCACCAATTCTTTTCTATCATATAATAAGTTGAGATTAAGAAGACTTGATATGAATATCAAGTAATTTAAAAAAATCAAGTTATAAAAGTTAAATCTTTAGTTTTTCAGTAGTATCCCAATATGTATATTAATTAATGTTTTTGTGTAAAATAAAGATAAATTATAACTATAAAATAAACTATTATAAAAATTTAGATACAGTTAAAGGGCAGTATGAAAACAAATAAGACAATGAAATTTCTTACATGAACAGTTGAATTTCTTCGTAAAGTGATAAAAATATATTTGTCTTAGTATAATGTTATACACCGTGTAAATAGAAGGTGGCTCGTTAACATGGCAACGCAGTGAAATGCAATGAGAAATGACTAGTTAGTGAGCCGCCGATTCAAGTTACACAGACTATAATTATATATCCCCCTCAGCTTAAATTTTCTTATAGTCTGTGTAAATAGAATAGGTTGGGCGGCTGAAGGTCATAGTTTTAATCTCGTCACCATGGTAATGTAGGGGCAGTACAATAGAAATGGACCGATATGAATAGTGGGAAAATTTCTTGACTTTGAACCGCCTATAGTACGTACACAAACAATAGTTTAATCCCTTTATAATCCCTCAACACATTTTTTAAAAAAGAGTATAGTTATACTTCTCTCTTTCAATGCAAAAAATATTTCCTCATCTTTTGAAATATGGCATAACGCTTTTTGTAAAGTTTAATTTACTGTATGAAAAATACTTATAAAAACTTATATATATACACAATAATGAGAGAGAGAACGCATATACAGGGTGTTTCAAAATTGCGTTGCACGGCTTTTATTCGGAACCAACGCCTCCTAGGGTCATGGAAGTAAAGTCTACCCCTAGGTAAATGACCCTGGAGAATCCATTGAGATGACTTACAGCGCCCCTAGTGGCGAAATTAAAAAGTTTAAAAAATTAATTTAAAAACTAAAGGGGATAGAGCAAAAACCTCAGTGAGAGTATTGTTGCCAACGTCATGAAGAACTTGCTGAAAAAAAATTTGATTAAAATATCTTGAATATTCACGGAGATATTAGCATGTGAAATTAGCACTTTTTCGGGGGTCAAAAAATAAAAAGTTCGCATTTTTCCAAATTTTTCAGTGTTATTGTGTAGTTTTGTGTTTTTTTAGTTGAAAGAACACACAATTTAATCAAAAAATCCAAAAAATTTGCAAATATGCGAACTTTTTATTTTTTGACCCCGGAAAAAGTGCTATTTTTGCATGCTAATATCTCCGCGAATATTCAAGATATTTTGATCAAATTTTTTTCAGTGAGTTCTTCTTGACGTTGGCAACAATACTCTCCTTGAGGTTTTTGATCTATCTTCTTTAGTTTTTAAATTATTTTTTTTAACTTTTTAATTTCGCCGCTAGGGGCGCTATAAGTCATCTCATTGGATTATCCAGGGTCACTTACCTAGGGGTAGATCTTACTTCCATGACCGTAGGAGGCGTTGGTTCCGAATAAAAGCCGTGCAACGCAATTTTGAAACACCCTGTATACACATGGATTTAAAAATAGTTTTTAATAAAGATATACTGTTAAAGTAAGCGTTTATTTTATGATAAGAAGGCAAGTTTTTAAAACTCAAACGAATGCTCCCCAACCATTTCTAACAACAATTATATTCCCCTCCTCTTTCGTAAATAAAGAAATACTACAAATTTAGTGTTTATTTTATGATAAGAAGGCAAGTTTTTACCACTCAAATAAAGATTCCCCAACCTATTTCTAACAACACTTATATTCCCCTCCTCTTTCTTAAATAAATAGTAAATACCATAAATTTAGTGTGGACAAGGTGCCTTGTTTATACCACTCAAACGAATGTTCCTCGACCATTCCTAACAACACTTATATTCTCCTCCTCTTTCATCCGTCAACTCATATTTCATCCAACTACACCACATTAAAAAGCGCCACATCCTTTCTATTCAACAACCATTACAAACCACCACCAACAACAACCCCATCAATTACACGCCCTCCCCCACACCAAAATCGCCGCATCATCAGCCATTGTGATCGCTCTCAAGGCTCACAAAAAAAGCACAATCATCCGCTCCTGTCATCGCCAGAACAAGAAAAAATCATCATGAATGTCGAGGTAGCAGCAACATCTATAATAATGAGCGATAAGCCAATGTCGCCACAACGAATCAAGCCCAATCAGACAATCGAAATGGATCAGAAGGCTGTTTCGATGATTTTATTGCTTCGTTGTTTTACAACGCGTGAAAAATTTTCTCCACCATCATCATCTTACTCCCACTTTCTTTTCTGGATTAATATATTAACGTCGTGCCGCATAGCACCTGCTACGTCACCTGCTGACGGCATCACGTGGTCCATACACGTCACGGATTTGAATGTTGTGTCGAGGTTGGGTTGAGTTATCCTCCCTTGATGCGAGTGTTATTGCGAAGGTGTTTTTAATATTATTACTATTATTCTCTCTCTCCCCGAATGTGAAGGAATACATCGATCATTTTTTGGGATAAGCGCACATCTTGAGAGAGGTAAAGGTCAATCGATATTTTATTGATTTATTGACTTCCATAAATCACTCTGTAACGGTGAAAAACTATAAATTTGTTTTCCATAATATGTCTCTAAATCATTTTGATGGTCCTCATCATTATTCAAAATTCCTCTGCATTATGGAGGACTAACTATTGAGCAGTGTTCAATGCAAGAAAGAATGCTTCTACACTTTTGACCAGGCGGTAACTATGATAAATTACACTTGGTTCTGTACTTTTTGTACTTTTACGACGTTATCAGTCATTTTAATTATTCAATTCATATCATTTTGTTTTATTTGATAATTCCAAACTACTTATATTTGTGTTTGTTTATAATTTTTATGTATGTTCTATAGTTCAAAAATAATAGTTCTTATTTTTTGAGATTGTTTTGTACTTTTTTCACACTATTGTTAGATTTAAATTAAAATGTAATTAAATATTTTAATCAGATAATTATTAAACATACTTCTATTAAACATGGGTTAAATATAATATGAATCTTCATAAATTACCAAATCATTGATGTTTTTCAAGCAATTTCAATACTTTAAAAAGATTATTTATTAAAAAGATAGCTTTTTTAATTCTTTATTAAGTAGTCCTCAATATTACTTTAAAAAAAAACAATTTAAACGTTTGAAATAATCTAAGATTATGTATAAACACTTAAATTTTATCCATTATACGTATAATAACTGTTTTTTACGTTTAATATTTTATCTGTTTTAAAATTACTAAAATATCATTCATGTTATCAAGCTTTTACATAGAATAAATATAGTATTTTCTTTGTGTTATTTTTTTGTGGATAGTTTTGTGTAGGGAATTTTTTATGCCTACTTTATTTCTTAAATGAGGTAAGTTTTGGTAGAATATAATCTTAAACCAACTCTAATTTTAATTATTTAGTCATAGGATCTCTGTCGTTTGATATGACATTTAAAAATTATGCATTTCTTTAATGGAAAAATATTCTATGCTGTTAATGAATGATTGACATGGCATTGGTAAAAAACTTTAATGTTTATACTTTTAAATACCAAGTTTTTAAAATGCTTATAAAAGTAAAAGTTGCGTTATTTGAAGTTGTTTTTAATCATTTATAGCTTACTTCATTATAAAATTTTGTTTTAAACTAAAATATTCATTTTCAAAGCTAAGAATTTGTTTTCCATCTTTTGGAGTAATAATATATTTTAATACTTAAGATTAATAACACACATAAAAAACATTAAAAATTACTACATGCTAGCCATAAAAATTCGAGGTGAAAAAAAATCGAATTTTTCACGAACAATAAGATTCCCTCCATCCCGAAATTACAGTTTTTGTTTCTATAAACACCACGTTTTAACACAAAGGAAGATAAAAAATGACTCTAACATATTTCCATAATGTCGTTTTGTTAATGATCCAGGGCCTTTTTTGCATAATGTTCCACCTCATTTTTTGCCCTGGCATCAACAAAATGAAAGGGGAGTAAATAAGACCGCCCTCAAAACAAGAAAATTTTTAATATCCTAAGCAGAAAATTTCGTTATTTAAGAAAAAGAAATATTCTAGGATGATTACATTTATAATGAATGACATAGAAAAACAGAATAATGATTTCCATAATGCATAAATGGGATAGACCAAGAACAACAACGTGTTAAAAGCAAAGACTTTCGTTAATAAGTTTATCTATGAAATGAAAAATCAAATTATACTTGACTATTTTCCCGCATTAGTATTTTTTCCCTAAGTTACGTGTTCATTAGGGTTTCAGAAATCCCACAGAGATTATCATTTTTCAAACAGGGGTCGAAAAACATCCCCACATTCTTTTTTTTAAAGAAAGAAAAATTGATTATCTTTCATTTCTTTAGTTTTCTTCCTCGTTCAGAACATTGCTTCGCAAAATAAGCTGACGTGCTTCAATTAAACGAATGGATTGTAATAAAGCGCAGCTCTGAAAGAATAGAAATATTAACTAGGCTTTGATGTCCCATTCTTTAATGACGTAATTATGTACGACAAAATGTGAACATTTAGAACCGAATTCCCTATCTCATTAATTAATAATGACTTTTGGTATTATTAGTAACAAGAAAAAATTTTAGAACTAAAAAGGATAGCTTTTTTCCCTCCTTTTGCTTGTTATTCTCTATTTTTTAGAGAATAAAACCTACTCTATTCCCCAATCTAGTGTTCAGAATAAAAGAGACATTGATTAATTACACTGAAAACAACATACATAAAAAATTTAAGTAAATATAATTGACATTCTTCTAAATAATATTACTAACGTGTTTATTAGCCTAATTATATGATGAATGGAGAATTGCAGCAAATCTTACCGGGAACACCGGGATATGAAAAGGTACCGAGAAAACCGGGATATGAAAAGGTACCGGGAACACCGGGATATGAAAGGTACCGGGAACACCCAGATATGAAAAGTTTCCGGGAAAACCGGGTTATGAAAACTATAGGGAACACCAGGATATGGAAAAAGTACTGGGGACACCGGGGTTATTGGGGATTCGAAAAATCGGACATATAACTTGGGAGAACTTTAAAAAAGGAATTAATACACTCCACCCGTGCAAGGCCGGGCAAATCAGCTAGTATTAGATAAAATTTTAAATCTGTAGGAGAATCTTTAGTCTTTCATTCTTTTAAAATCAACAGGTTTAATTTTTTTAAATCATCAAACTCCTGATAGTTTTGAATTTTGATATTTCATATTCTATGTATAGAATATGAAATGTCCCTTTATAGTAGTTACGTAATGTAAATTCATCTTTTAATGAAATTTTTATTGGAATAAAAAAAAATCCAACACACACACATATAGTTTATCAACTCCAATATTTTTTTCCCTAAATATTAACATCATAGTGATGTTATTTTGCTATTTATTCATCTGCAAAAATAAAGTTACACATTTTGTAATATTTCTTGAAATATCATACTAGACAAATTTTATTGCACACACAAATTTTTAGTTATTTTAAATCATTACTTATGTTTTAATCTACTTTAAATTTCATATGTATATAAGTTCTTATGACTATTATATTTTCAGCTAAAAATTCACAATGTGTCGTATCTCATTGTTTTATTATTATTACGTCAAATTCAATTTACTTTTTTAATTACACAAAATTTTTTAGGGCTGTCCCCAGAGTTTTCACGAACCTGCATTAAAATATTTACTGTCCTCTTTTAAGATCCATCTGGGCATAAAATTTACAAAAACAAAAATATTCGTGGAAAATAAAACCACCAAAACTGTATCAGATTCATTCATTCATCGAGTTTTGTATGGCTATGATACTCACAAGTACAAAAATATTTCTAAATTTTTAAAATATTCATTGAACAACATCTCATTATTGGAAACTAATTAATAAATTATATTTCCTTTCTAGGTTGATAGGTGTTTTTAAGTAGTAATTACAAAAGTTAATTAGAAATTTATAATTAACAAATTTTTCAAAAACAAATATTGCGTCCATAAGCTGTTTTTAGAAACTGTAAAATTTATTTGTTAAAAAAACTAGTAAAATTTAAAACGTTAACTATTTCGAGTTTAAATTTATACTAGTAATAGACCTGGATGGTATATAGTGAAAAGGGAACGTCCATAAGTTACGTAAGATCAAAAAGGGGGTCCAGCAAAATCGCACCAAATCTCACTAGTGTGGAGAGGTAGTCACGTCAACTTTTAATTGTTAAAATAATACGTATTTTCCTTTATCTTTTTTAACACAAATTTAGGAAATGTATGTACATTAGGGTTATGATTTTTTTCAGATTTAAAATCCTGTGGTGGCAAATGATGAGTATTGGTACATAACTCTCGAAAATAACTTTTATTTTTGAAAATTGTGAAAAAAGCTTGCGCGCCTAATAAGATTTTTATATGGCTGAAGCACTAAAAGGCAGTTAAAATAATCTTTTTTGAAGCTGATTGTTACATAAATAATAGATTTGTAAAAGAGCTTTTCCTATTCCTTTTGGTCCCAAAAGATAGTGTGTGAAGTTTCAGCCCCCTAAATTGACTCTAGGGGTTTGCCTACAGAGCCCCAAATAAAGAAAAAATTGGAAAAATTACCAATTTTCAGAATTCTTAAAAAAGTATATTTTGATATTTAAATTGATATAAAACTGGTTCAAATGTGTTATTTAGGACATTTTAGATGGTTATATTTATTTAAGGTTATTAACTGTACCTATAGTGTCTATAATTTAAGAGTAAAAGGTGCTACTAAAGGACCTTGCGCTCATCAAAGCTTATAATACACTACAGTGGTCGAAAGTAATTAAATTCCAATTTTCTTCCAAAGAACTCCCTCAAATGATGCCATTTGGTGTTACATTGATGTTTAAAAATATAAAGGCCAGTAAAGCAACAGTAATTAGGCCTTCTACTGAAGTTTTAAGGCAAAAAATGCTTTTCTTCGAAAATGCTTGTTTCTAGCTGATCAAATCCAACTTTATTAAAGTAAAGAAAATTGTTTAATATTTGTAAATTTTAGTTCGTATTTTGATGAAAGAAGATTTCAATTAAACATTCCCCCTAATACGTTAAAAAGAGGTAATTTTCATAATTTCATACGATAAAATTTATTTTTATTTCCGGTATAGGAGAAATTCATGTCGTTTCCAATCTGTATGGTTTACAGTTAAAATCTACTTATAAAAATTAAATATATAAGGTTTAAGAAGGTATTTCAAGGTTTTTGATCTTAAAAAGTACTATAACCCTCTTTTTGAGATAATTTTGGATGTGATCAGCTAGAAACAAGCATTTTTGCAGAAAAGCACTTTTTGCATTAAAAGTTCAGTGGAAGGCCTAATTACTGTTATTTCACTGGTCTTTATAATTTAAAACATCATTTAACAACAAATGTC
Organism: Tetragnatha versicolor; assembly: GCA_024610705.1. Classification (NCBI taxonomy): domain Eukaryota; kingdom Metazoa; phylum Arthropoda; class Arachnida; order Araneae; family Tetragnathidae; genus Tetragnatha; species Tetragnatha versicolor. The sequence goes on from JANDEH010000001.1 coordinate 70,922,423, forward strand.
ATCATATGAGGGAGTTCCTTCGCAGAAATTCGGATTTAATTCATTTCGTCTACCGGTAGTGCATTATAAGCTTTGGGGAGTGCAACGTCCCTAGCACTTATTAATCTTAAATTATAGGGGCTATAGGGTACAGTTAATGCACATAAATATATATAATTCATTTAAATATGTTCTAAAGAACACATTTAAACCAGTTTTATAACAATATAAATATCAAAATAGTTTTTTTAATTCTGAAAATTGCTAGTTTTTTTCGCCTTTTTTTCAAATTTGGGGCTCTATAGGCACACCCTAGAGTTAACTTATGGAGCTGAAACTTCACACACTATCTTTTGGGACCATAAGGAATGGGAAAATCCCTTGGTAGCGAAGTTTTCTGGAAAAAAGTTTTTCCCCGAAACACACTAGTGATTGCTATGTTAGAAAGTGAAATGAGGTTGGGCGCGCAAGGTTTTTTCTCAATATAAAGAAAATAATGCTATAAAATTAACATATGGGCAAAAGTTCATCGAATGCAACATCAGGCTTTTAAATATTTTTAAAAAAGTCTCAGAATCATAACCCTAATGTACATATTAGTCAAAACAGCGAGTAATTAGCTATAGTCAGTCGTGGTAATTCCAAGATCATGTTTTTGATTTCAACAAGCATTTGCATACAAAAACTTTTGTAATGCGTGTATCCCAAGTAGCACAGACGTTCAAGATTCATCCAATTTTTTGTCATTTACGGCCAAATTTCGTTTATTTCTAGTTGTAGTTACATAAAATTAACATTTTTGGTATGAGCTGTGCTACTAGGGATTAAGCGTCATGCCGACAAGATAAAAAGAACGTAGCTTGAACATATCAAGGATATTTAATGGATAACTGCAGCATCTCTTAAATTTTCTTTATTTAGTTCGTTCTTAGTTAAATTTAGTCTTCTGAATCCGAATATCAAATTATTAAATCTCAAAAATAATTAGTTCTTTTATTATTAACAATTAAAAATGAGCGAAAAGTGATGCAATCAGAAACGCACCATGATTGGTTGTTGCCATCGTGACGTGCCGTGTGCCGACTCGCTCAGACACATGGCTTTGTTTATATAGTAAGTGTGAGACTTTCTGCTTTGCTTTTTATTTTTATTTAAAAGGAATTCTTAATTCTAACAAGAGGTGGAAGATTTATTTCAAAAAATTAAAACGGATCATTTGCCACAAATTTCCGAAATTATGTCCGCAGTTCTTCACTGCTAATCCAGACTTTTTTCTGGGGAAATCAAAGGTAAAATATTTTTATCCCAAAATAAAGTATTCTTAATATTTGTTTTAGAATTTTCTAAACTTCTTGCAAATGAATTCTAGATGAAGGAACAAAGATAGTTCCAGAAAATGTTATTTATATCTAATAGCATTTAGCAAGAAATGTGGATAAACATACTATAGTGGCATATTTCATATATTTTTAAACAACTTTATAGAACTTGTGTGTTTTAAGTCGTATTTAACAAAACTTAAATTATTATACTGCTTAATATTGTTGAGCTTAAAAAGTCATGCATTGATTCCTTATTCTACTTAAATATAAAAAGAGGTGTTATCCTTGAAAAATTCCCTTATAAGCAAATTATATAAGTATACTCATAAATTTTTTTAAATGTAATGTACAGTATATGGTGTTTAGTGTTTTAACCTTTTTTGGGGCTAAGAATGTTTGTTCTAGCTATAAGTATTTTCTAATTTTATCCAGATTCTTGTGGATGATATAAAATTTTTAGTTCAAATGTAATTTTGACTGTGTTATTAATTAAAATATTACATGAAACTTGCATTCGTCCAGATCGCCATATTAATCCACAGCTCTCATGCCTTACAACCATATCTAATGATATTAATACGAGGGTAGATAAAAAGGTTTTCGGACTGACCATGAAAATGATAACTTATGGTTTCAAAAACTGTTTATTTTTCAACACTGCTTCCTTTTAGAAAAATTGTTATTTTGTGGGAGAGATAGAAGATTGAAGATTCCAAATCTGGGTGACAGGATGGTTGTTTTTAAAATTTTTAATCCCAATCCCAAAATTGCTAAATAGGTATTTTTTCTCGGAAAATCTTAGCAACCGTTTAGTTAAGTATTCTCCAATTATATTCATAGCCTTCCCCCTATAATTCATTGACAGAATTTTCCTGAAATCATAGAGTTATTACGCCATGACTTTTCCAGCCGATAGGACTTTTTTTGTGCTGAAAAACTGACTATTATCCATTGAATTGATTATTGTTTTTCTTAAAAGTTCAAAGTTATGTCCATGTTTGCCTGTAGACGCATAAAATAGCTTTTATTTTATGAAAATCGCGTTAAAAATCGCATTTAAGTCGTCATGTCATGTCAATGCGTTTTTGTGCCGCAGTTAGGATTGGCGGCACCCATCTTGAGCAGTGTTTTCAAGTGCAATTCCTCATGCAAAAAATAATTTGCGTGTTCCTTTGATACCCCTAGATTAGACAATTAGAAATGTTCCCCACCTTCCTTCATCAATCTTCTAAAATCATAGGGGGGACTTTTCGATGATTTCCGGCATGTGTGTGTGTGGTCGCTCTTTTTAAACTTTTTCCTCATGGTTCTTAATGAACGCTCTCACACCCAAGTTAAATCTTCGACGCAAATTTTTGCACCGGCAAAACAAAGTTTAAGAGTCCCTTTACACATTTATGAACTTAGAATTACTTTAATTTGGTGACATCGCTTCTTTTTAAAAGAATTTTATCACAGCTTGATACTTGCTTTTTCTCATTGTTTAGAATAGGCTCACCTAATTCTTAAAATAAATTGCCGACAGCAGTATTCCGATCAGAACAACACAAAAAAATTAATTAGGCTTCTTTGAAGAGTTTTTGAGAAAAAATTCGCGCCAATTCTGGGTGAGAAAAACAGGAAGAAATAGTTCTAAATAATAAAACACACTACACGCTATGGATATCTAAATAAAACAAACGAGTAATCAGCACGTGTTACGTCACAGGCATTCAAATCACATGACTGCCTTTTCAAAGTGATTCCGAAACTAGGTGATTTTTAATTGCAAATAATTAATTATTGGGCGCGTAAATCTAAGAAATAAAATGTTTTCTAGAAGTTTTAAGACATTCGGAACACATTAAAAGCAAAATTGAAAATTGTTGCAGTTATCCATTATTTTAAAGTTTATTTATATATTTAAAAAATATTCCTATAAGTCACCAAGGGGTAGGGAGGGTCCACAATTTGGGAAAAAACACCTCACTTAATTTATGGACCTATCACCTTAACAAATACTGAAATTATTTTAAGCTTTCATTAAGAATTACTATGGGGCAGTGGTCTCCAACCCCCGGTCCACGGACCGGCACCGGTCCGTGGATCAAACGGTACCGGGCCGCAGGCCAACAATTTCATTGAAAATGAATTTAAATTCCTAGGTTTATATTCAAAATTAATGAATGAAATGAATTATAAATCATTTTATATTTATTTTTCTGTGTAACTGTATTTTATTTTAAAAGGATGTTTAATTACAATTAAATTAAAATAAATAAATCAAAATAACCTAGAATGTAAACAATCAACGCCCCCCCCAGCGGGCCGCGGTAAAATTATCAAAAGTTGACTGGTCCGTGGTGGTAAAAAGGTTGGGGACCACTGCTATGGGGTATCAAGATAGAAAGCACATAAAGTTCAAAAGCATCTTTCTTTACAGTATAAATATTTAAGTTTTATTTTTAGGGAAACTACAAAGAAACTTCTCTAGAATTTTAATTATTCGAAAATTATCTAATTTGGGAATTCTTCATAACAATAATAATTAAATTCAAATACTTCTTAACTTTATATCTCACTATTCTGATTAATTATCTTAACTTCGATTCCGTTTGACAAAAATTTCAGTAGATACTCTCTTAAATAACTTAATTTATGACTCCCTCGAATTACTGGCATATTGTATTGACGGGAGTTAAAATAACTTTCGAATTCAAATTATTGATAAACACGAACCCCCTTTCGATGTAATACCTTAATTTTAATATATTCAAAAGCCCGAGATAAATACATGCGTCTATCTCAATTGGAATGATCTCAGAATAATGCCATTGAACAGGTTATTAAATATTCACATTACACTAATATTTGAACTGGCAAATTAGGGGATGATAATTCTTCCCAAAGATTAAAATTATCTATGGATAATGGAAATTCAATGACTTATCATTAAGATTTGGAGGATAAAATTCCCCATAATAAATGTTCCCTCACACTTCTCAGATATGATTAATATTTATTTCGCCTGTATTCAGTTTAATCAAATCGTGAGATGTTTTAAGACTTCCTTTTGAAATTCCAAAACGGTATTTTTAATCTTATTCTTCTTGGACATTACATCCTTAGTATATACGAAAGAAGATTCGCAGTGAACTAACAACAATAATCCTTTTCAAAATTCTAATATGAATAAATAGACCTATTTTAAAATTAACATATCAAAAAGGTGAAAAGGGTAAACAAACACCAAATAATGAACTAAAGTAGGGGAAGGTCGCACAAAACAGGGTAGGTGGACAATACAGGAATTTAGGTTTATTTATAGTGATTTGGAGTGATTATCTAGTAAAAAGTGCTAGAAATATATCCAGACATGCACCCCAACAACTTCCAGTGAATAGAAGTTATATCCGTTAAGAAGCCTTTCTTGATTTTGTAAATTACCATTCGTTTTTGTGACAAATTCTTAGTTAATTCTTAGTATTGTTGAATTTTTTTAAATAAAAAAATTTTTGGATGAAAGAGTTCTCAATCACGTTTATCGAATTTATGTAAATAAAATGACAGCTTTTTTTACTTTTAGAAAAATGTGATAGATAGTAATTATATTCTTTCCAAAATGGGAAATTAATTTCTTACCTATTTTAGAAAATATTTACAATTCCTTTTTCGTACTTATCTAACTTCCTGTTTCCGTCCTAATTTTTTTTGTTAAATGTGACATAAATATCCCAGTTCATCCGACTCTATGCATTAAAATTATGTTGATTTTTTAACGTCTTGCAATTAAACTTATAAACTCAAACATACACATTTTCTTTAAAGAAATTCAGTTCGTGTAAGTAATTGCACGCATTTATAAATTTTACTATTTACATTACACTATATTTTAAAAATTAATTAACCGTAAAGACCAATTAAATTCACTGAATTCGGAAAACAATGTATTTTTATTTTATTTTAAAGTTAATCGTGTTTTAAACACCCTTTTCATCATTTAAACGAATTTGACAAAAAAAGTGGCATCATCTCTATTCTTAAAAATTTTTCAAACCCGTTGGTTTCAAACATAAATAAAGTAACAAGTCATCTATGAATTTAGATTGCTGATTCATCAGAAAAATTTTCAGTATTTGGAGTCATGATATTTCATTTTTCGTTCTAGGACCTTAAAATACAAGAACAACTGAGATATTATGAGGTTCAATGAAGTTACAATATTATGTATCGTAATATTCCTGGCAGCGCCATCAGGTATTCATATTTTTCATGTCGTATTTCTGACTTTATTTTAAAGGTTTACCTGATCCATAAATAATGAATATCATTTTTTCTAGCACAAGCTAACTATGCTAGTTACAGATCATACAGTATCCAAAAGTATGTAAAATTTCATCTTAGAATTTTTTTAATAGTCGTTATTTAAGTCATTTATCAACTGTTAGTTTAATTCGTGGTTACAATTTTGTTGTTATTCATTAATTCCTTATAAAAATGTCATTACAAATGTGAATTTCTTCATCAACAGGATCAAAAATAAGAATATTGCCAAAAAATGTAAATTAACCGATAAAAATATACAGTTATAATTAAAACTACAAAAAGTTTGGGAAATTTGAATATTTTGTGAACGAAATTAAAACCAAATGATACAAAAAGGTAATAAAGTATATCAAAGTGTAATGTTTAATAGTTCACTTAACAATACCGTTAACTGTCCCGTTAATATCACCAGACTGTTTTTAACACGAAATATTCAAATAGGATTGCCAACTTTTTATAGTAGTTTTCATTTGTATAACTGTATATTTTATTAGTTAAAATTGCAATTGTCAGCAATATTTCTTATTTTTAGTGTCCAAACTAGCTTGGCGATATTTAGCGGGACAGTAAAGGGAATTAAACCGTTTAATCAAAAACTTTTAATAATTCACTCATTACTAAATTATGCTGATGATTACTCTATATTTTTCTTTGCAATTCAAGCTAAAATGAAGATTAAAATTTACAATCCTTACCCTTATGGGGAAATATTTCTAAATTCGTTTTTTAACGCAAGAAACTTAGAATCCATCAAACTACTTTATCGAGACTTTTCATTTAGAAACACATTAGTCTAGAACTTACTACACTTTTTTTTTAAGTTTTACTGGAAGTGTATCATTAATCCTTTAACCTTTTATACTATTATAGAGCAAACCCTCTGCTGATCGCAAAACCCATAAACCAAATTGCCGTTCAGATACTACACTCCTTTCCGATGCAAAGTAAAAGAAACGAACCGAGCCGGCCTTTCCAATTATTGTCGATACTGGTGCATTAACTGCGTTTACCAACCCGATAAAATAAGAACTTCTCTCATCGCAAGCTGAACTTAATGCAATTACCTAGGCCTGCAATTTATGTAAACACAGTAGCAAGGAAAAGGGGCGATACGCTTAATATCACCCTGTTTTAAATGTTTGGCTCTCTCGGAGATTCTTTTTCTTACGGCAGCTTATCTCCAAAAGGCGCGAAAACTTTCGGGAAGAGCTTAGTGTCCTTTTTTTTTCATTAAAGTGTTTGTGCAGTAGCAGTTATCGGAAATTAAGTTCGCCAGTGAACCGTTTGCTATTGATTTTTCGGTTGATAATGGAATATTTTGAGCTCTTAAATTGATTTTGTTGATTTACGAGGAGTAGCTGGAATTGTTTTTACAGTCCTTAGTTTGAGATGAATGAATGAGAAGATGATGGGAGAGAAAAGTTCTCTCTTTTGAACAATTATTTCTCACTTCGCACTGCTGAACGGTACAAATTTTTAACCATGCCGCAAAAGGTGGTTTTGCAGGCTTTACTTAGATTTTTATATTGGCTTCTCCTTAATCTTTTATCTTTCATTAGAAAAGTCTTCTAGAATCCTACACTGTAAAAAATTTTGAGCCGTGTTGCACCAAAATCTGGTATTTATTTGTCGGCTACAAAAAAAATGGCTCATAATTTTACCATATTATGGTGTTATCATTAGAACCAACAATCAGAAGAGGTTGTACCATAATATGGTGTTTTAAGGCACTCAAAATTAGAGAGGGGTTGCACCATGATATGGTGTACTTTTTTGCTGTTTTTTGGAAATTTTAATAAAATAATAATCACAGGGGATAGAACCCACTAACTGCCGCATGCTATGCAAGCACGCTACCACTGTTCCAGCGGGGATTCAGTAACTTTAAAACGTATTATAACATCATATTTCTTTGTGACGCATCCGAAAACAAAACTGCGGAGCGCGAACACAAACTCAACAACGGTCCCAGTTAAGAGAACTTTACCAAACTTTGGTGCAACCGATCGCACCATAAAAATATTTTTCAATCATACTACCAATTTTTGGTACAATCTAGCTTTTACACTGCACCAAAGTTTCGGGAAATTGAAAACTTTGAATCAAAGATTGGTTTTACATTTACCCACATTTTTTACACTGTAAAATAAATTTTCATTGCACCAAAGTTTTGGGAAATTAAAAGCTTTGCACCAAATATTGGTTTTACATTTACCCAGATTTTTAACAGTGTAGTAGTGAGGGAAGTTTATTATAACCTTTCTTTGACTATTAGCTTAATACAGTAGGTTCAATTTCCAAAACCAAGTCTTTCTCAAGCATATCATTTCTAGTTGTTAATAATTTCACCACTTTTTTTAAATAAATATATTTATTCTTTTTTGTGAATATGTTTTTTAAATTGCGAAATGAATTTTTATAATGGTTTTAAACATAAACACACCTTAAGCTCCCTAAAACTATTTAAGAAACATACTTTATTATCCCTTAACTGCTTTTTATAAAATATTTTCCCATAAAACCCTTGATGGATGTGGTTGTTATGCTTTTTTTAAGAGTGTTCACCCAAACAGCACATTACCGGTGATTAAATTCGATCTTTCCAAAAATTTAAACTGGCTATTTCATGCCCCATGTTTAAATGTTTTCAAGTTAGTATTATAATATTGCTTAAAGTGGTTCTGACAAACCATTAACAATCGTACTCTCATGAATTTTTGAGCCCTTATTTTGTGCTAAATGCCAGTTTAAGAGGAGGAATTCTTTTAACTTTTATGTGAGCCTAGTTCTTATACATAAAAATTTTAACTTTATTGTTTTTCAAATATTAACTCGTGGTACTAGGGGAGAGGAGGGAGGAATGGGACAATTTTCACTAAATATTTTTTTATTCATTATCCCCTGCTTATTCATAGATGCAAATGGTTGGATAATAAACTTTAATGTTTTAACTTAATTTTTTAAAAATGTACAGTTCTTAAATGTTGTTTAATTTTATCACTTTTGATCATTCAAATTAACAAGAATTTTGTCCCATTCCTCCCTCATGGGTGGGAGGAGTGGGACATGAGTATGGGAGGAATGGGACACTTTTGAAAAGTAAAGAAAATTAATAAAATGTAATAATGAGAAAGGGCCTAGTATTTTACCTACTATTCTTTTAACCTTTGCCCACATTTTTAAACAGCTTTCAATTTTATATCTATTATAGAATAATTTTTAAAAAATATTTAGTACACTTGAACTCTTTCCCATGGTGTTAAGAATCAAAAATTGAAATACAATGTAATACTTGGAATTGTTTATTCAAGAAATGAAAAGCATTTCAATTGAAGCGATAGAAAGCTATCAGAAATTAATATTTACAAATTTTGTTTACATTTTTGCAGATTTTGTTTACATTTTTCAGAGTGTCCCATTCCTCCCTCCACACATTGTTTTTAAAATATAACTTTTCACATAAACTATGCTGGTGTTAGGCTTTATGAAATTGCAGATTAGCATAAATTATATCTTTTAGATTACAATGGCATTATATAATGTTTGTTCTACAAATTACATGAGAAATGAAATAAAACTCAAGATAGACTGGATATTAACTTTGGAAGTGGGAAAATCAAATTTTTACAACTATAAACAGAAACTTGCTGCTGGATAAACTAAATGAAGGAAATAACAAGAAGCTATAAGAAGGCCATCTAATGACCAAATTGGAAATAAAATAAACTGATTTATTTTTCCAGAATTTCAGCTGTCCCACTCCTCCCACTGTCCCATTCCTCCCTCCTCTCCCCTATACATAAACTGTAAAAATAGACAGTTAGGCTAAGCGCGCACTAGAGACTTTTGTCACGGTGACAGAGACAAAATTATCACCCTGGCTATTGCAAGAAGCTAGAGCGAGCGCACAGGCGACGAGACTCTTGGCCGATTGCCAAGAATCTAGCTTCTTGCAAAATCCAGGGTGATAATTTTGTCTCTGTCGCCGTGACAAAAGTCTCTAGGGCGCGCTTAGCCTTAACATTTCTTCTTCTTTTTTCCTGAATATGAGAAACTAGGTTACTCCATAGTAGAAAATAACTTTCTTCAATAAAAAAATAATACACTTAAACTAAGTAAAGTCAAGAAAGTAATTTTTCATTCTCCATTGACTTAAAAACAGTATCTCCTGAAACAAATCACCAGAAGTATGACGTCACACAAGGTTACGCCCAGTTTTGAGTCAGGAGACTTATGGTTTTTAAACACTTATTGCGCTTAAATTAAAACTTTTTATGATTTTTTTAAAGTTGATTTTCGGGTTATTATTCATGATCGATTTAGTAAATTGGTTAAGTTTTAGGATGTTTCGTGACATAGCGCATATTGTCCATTATCCCATGCACCATTTCTATGCACTATAGAAGTTATTTGACCACTTTTCATTAAAGCTGTAATTCATTGTTCATTTAGTTGTTTAAAAGTAACCGAATTTCTATGCGGGGGTTGGCACATCACCTAATCTTAAGTTTTATTCGTGTATGTTCTTGCAATAAATGTTTAATATTGGGCTTGTCTAAAAACAATTTATTTCCTCCAAAAACCAATTTTCAAATCAAATACGAATTTACTATACATGTAATTCAGACCTGCCTTGAATTTTACCATTCTTTTAAATTTTTAAGTCCAAATCCATGAATCATGCAGTGGATGCATTGAGGATGATGTATCAATGAAAACAAATATAATGTTTTTATTGGGGTCTAGTTCGAAACTTTGTATTGGTATATTTTCAATCCGGTTTTATTCAATATTACATACTATGCAGAAGACATCATTCTGTAGATGGACTATATCTGTGGTAGAAGTGGGTGAAACAAAAGTGGGGGGATGGCTAAACCCAAGTTTCCCCCCGAGAGTGCCTTTCCTCCTTTTTGAAAATTTTCATGATCGTCTTAATTTATCAAATACGCCTTATTCATGCATTTTCTGAAAGTAGGATGTGATCCTTAATTTGTTTTGCTTTACAAGCATTTAAAGAGCTTAATTAAAACCCTGCTTAAGTTTATTTAAAGTTATTAAATTAAAGATACTTATAAATTTTTCTTTCGAAATGAAAAATGTAGCTTTTGTATAAACCTTGGATCAACCCTAGTTGAATGCAAGATGTTAAATGTTTTCTAAAATGACTAAACAACTAAACAAACATGTATAATTTACAAATGGGCAATTCCACGGGTAACTGACTGACATTTTTCAAGAAAAACGCTTAGTATTTTGTAATTTTCTTCCCAAAAATAAATGATAAAAAAATACTTTCCACCCAGTTTATTGCTTTCTTAGCTTAATCTAATGGCACAATTAAATTTTCAAAATTTGTTTTTATTGATTTTTAAAAAATTTTAAACGACATGGTAACTGACTGACATAAATGTTTCACAAATGTCAGTCAGTTACCATGTCGTTTAAAATTTTTAAAAAATCAATAAAAATTTATTTTGAAAATTTAATTGTGCCATTAGATTAAGCTAACAAGAAAGCAATAAACTGGGTGTAAAGTATTTTTTTATCATTTATTTTTGGGAAGAAAATTACAAAATACTAACAGTTTTTCTTGAAAAATGTCAGTCAGTTACCCGTGGAATTGCCCAAATATTACTGTTCCTTATTACAGACCTCAATTACCTATGATTAAATGCAATAAATTTAGTTTCACTAGTCTATAATCAGAAAAAACTAAAATTTTAAAGCAGGTTATACTAACAAAAGAAATATTAGAGTAACATTTTATAGTTTTTTTAAATGGAAGGAGAGATTTTAGAAGTGAGGGGATGGGTTTTAGTAGAAATAGAAGTGGGGGACGGATGGGTATTTTTATGAAAAGTGGGGGGACGCGTCACCCCGCACTTCTAGCACTGGATTATATAACATGTAACTCATAGTTGACAGTCATACAATAGCTGTTAAAAGATAAGAAATCATTAATTCCTTTTTCGTTCTTGTTATTTAAAATGTGTTTCTCGAAACTTTCTAAAAAGGCTTTTTTTCCTTATGTTAAAGCTGCGGATTCCGAGGAGAAGCATGCACAAAAGACATTCACTGCTGCACAGCCCAGTGCATTTGTGCAACCAGCTCTTGTAAGTGTGGAATCAGAGCCAGGCCTAAAATCAAAATATCTCGGGGTAAACCTCAAATGATGGCACAGCGTTTAATATGCCACTGACGATGGAATCCGGGACGAACTTCATGGAACAGATGTATTTTGTTGACATTTTTCGAGTATTATGTATATTACAGAGAATATATTGTGGTTATGCTATTTTTGAAATTGTCTTTGGTTAGAGAGTATGGCAATAAAAGTTTTTTATTTTTTCTTTGCTTCCGTTTCATTTAGATTTGTAGGTGAAAGAAACAGTTATTGAGAAGAACATCTTGAGAAGAAGCGGTTTTTTAGACAAAAACTTTTGTTTACTTTATACAGGTTGTCTCAAAAGGTCGGTGCCAAACTTAAAAATTTCCATTCAATATTTTTTTAAATTGTCTTCCGATTAGAAAGTGATTTTCTCTGCTAATTACCGACAGAATTTGCTAAAAGTTGGTTTACATGGGTTATAGAGGGTGCTCTCTCTTAATATGTAATAATAATTATTTTTTTTGTGAAATTAAAGAGATAAACGTTGGCTCTTTGCAAGCGAACATTGTCATCTAGACCTCTAGCAGAATACGAAAATCTTATTTATCATGACATGACAGAGACAGACCTGCGTGTTAAGTTTGGCTCCAACCATTTGAGACACCCTGGTATAGTAAATAATTAAAGTAAAAATTGGGTTGTATGTGATGCATAAACTGTATCAAAACAATTAAAGGATATTGGTCGATTTTATACTGGCAAGCAAATGAAAAATTTGCTGTTGAGTGGCTAAATCCTTTTACATACACTCAGGGACATTTAAAAGCTAAATCCATGCAGTTATTAATTACAGGTAAAAAATTATTTTTATCAAATTATTATTTTTTGATCAAAATTGGAAAAAGCACAATTTTTGTGGTTAAGAAAAAAAGTGAAAAATCTATCAATACATAATTGAAAATACATTTCGATTGGGGCACAGTTTCCCCGGGCTGATAACAATGTTATGCACGTGTTTGCCATCGAGTTTGTTAATTTATTAATTACGAGCTGAGGTATTTACTCCAACTCCCATTTTATATCATTTTCCAGCACTTGTACTGCTTGGGGAGGTATTGGAAGAGCAGCAATTCATCTCCCTAGCGTCTCTCAGACGAGTTCTATTGAATTCATGCTGGTAGAACGTGGTGGTCAATCTATTCTTGCAATTTCGGTAGCACAATATTTTCTGCAATTATTATCCCTCAAAATAAAAACTTCCCCGATTTCTCCTGCACAAGGGACAAATAGAGGTGTAAGGATATTGACCTCCATAACTTGGGGGCCGCCAGAAGAGGCATGTAGGGGTCTTTATTCCATAGATAGAGATCCCCTCTATCCAAATCTGACTCCCTCATACAAACATCGGATTATTTTGTGTTCCTTGCTCCCTCCATACACAAATCAGAGGCAGCTTGGGAGAGATGGAGTGGTAGGGGAATGGTGTCACATAAATAAAGAATGAAGTGAAAACTATAATACTACATTAACGGTTTTATTTCAGCCCTACTCATCATTTTAGGGTTAATTAATGTTTAGGGGAGAGTGTTGTACCTTTGGACAAAAATAACGTTTGGATTTTTCTAAGGCAGGTAAAATCCCATTTTGACCATTTAAAGTACCCAACCTATAGTCCTAACCTTAGCAAATAGGGAAATATTTTTTATTAGCTCAAATCTTTAAAATTGGATTTTTAATTAATTTTAATAACTTGACGAAATTTGTGTTCATAGGTACAACAACGTGCTCTCCCTATGGACAGACCCAGTTGTACCTGTGGACACCCATAAGAAGGGAAATTTCGGTTGATAAAGCTAAAAATTAACATTTTCATTGATGCATTACCTTTTAATAAACTATTTCAAGCATTTTTAAAATTGGAAATAGATTTTTAAAGTAATGTAGTATAGAACACGGACCAAAGAAGCTAAATATACACTGCTGGCCATCCAAAATGGTACACCAAGAAGGAAAAGAGATATCAAAGCCAAATTTATTTCTATGATTGCCCATAGTATCAATGTGAATTGATTAAAAATTCAGCCTTCCTGGATGTTAGGGGGCCGAGAAAATTAGTGAGGAGTGTTGTCTCCATAGGTGTCCATTACCGCCGTCCCACGCCATGGTATTGAGTGAAAGGGGGTCTAAAAGGGCTTCGAGGGATTGGAGGACCATGTTGCCTCCCCAGGTAGTCCAAGTTCATGTGGTGCACCAGCGGACGTTGCATACCGGGCAAGGTTATTTCTCCTCTTTCACCGGGCATGTTTTGTGGGCGTTGGTTCTTTAGAACGGGTAGGTCAGGGTAAAAATGCAACCTAGGGGGATAAGAAGAAAGCTTGGACATTGCGTTCATCACGTGGTTATGCATTTTTCTCTTTAGACTTGTCCGCAGGTGAGGGTTGAAGGTAAGGACGTACAACAGGTTGCCAAACCTCAATGCTGCAGCTCTGGTTGGTCAATTGGCCGGTAAATCATACTGAGGAGGTGTGGGAGTGGAATGCATGCCGTTTACAGTGCAAGGGACTGCCCGTTTGGCAAGCATAGCTTCAGAAAAATTCCAATCTTCAACACATGATTTGGCGGTGGCAATAGTGCACTAAATAATGAAATGAACATCTCAATGTGATGGTGCAGAGTTTATGAGAGTGTCCCAGTTTGGTCTGCAGCACAACGATAATTGGAGATGACAGTACGACAGCGAGAAAAGAGAACACTTAGCTGTTGATTTTGTAATCTTCAGAATTGCTCTGTGCGCAGAATTAAGGGGAAATGAAGCATTGAATTTCACTCCCCCACCTCCTCACTATGATTTACCCGCACATTGACCAATCATAGCTGCAGAATTGTGGTTTGGTAACCTATTGTCTATCCTTACCTTCAGCCTTCGTCTGCGGACAAGTCTCAAGAGAAAAATGCACAACCACGTGATGCACGCAATGTCTAAGATTTCTTCTTATCCCTCTAGGTTGCATTTTTACTCTGACCTTGCCGTTCTTAAGAACCAACGCCCACAAAACATGTCCAGTGAAAGAGAAGAAATAACCTAGCCGGGTATGCAACGTCCGCTGGTGCACCACATGAACTTGGACTACCTGGGGAGGCAACATGGTCCTCCAATCCCTCAAGGCCCATTTAGAGCCCCATTCACTCAATACCATGGCGTGGGACGGCCGTAATGGACACCTATGGAGACAACACTCCTCACTGAATTTCTCGGCCCCCTAACATCCAGGGAGGCTGAATTTTTAATCAATTCACATTGATACTATGTGCAATCATAGAAATAAATTTGGCTTTGATATCTCTTTTCCTTCTTGGTGTACCATTTTGGATGGCCAGCAGTGTATTTATTGAACAATATAACGAAACAGTAAAAAGTTGTAAACAAACAAAAGTAAATCGAAGAAGTAAAAAGTCCAAGTGAAGAACGCTGTTTAAATATATTTGGATCATGCGCGGAGGCATGCGCCGTCAGGCACGTGTGGGGTCTTCTTCAATGCAGATCGCGCTTCATCTAGAATCGGATAATAACGCAGTGCTCGAATCCCACACTGATGCAGATCACTCTTCATCCAGAATCGGATAATACGCTAAGCCCGATTCCCACACGGCCGTCCTGCTGACATGCGTCCCCGCATGGTCCCTAGAGAAATACAAAAAAAACATCAAAACACTGAAAATACTCAAGTAGAAGATTAAAACTTAAAACATCCTAAAAAATCATCCTTATACTTTTACCAAACCACAGTAAACCAAACTCCAAAAAAATATCCCTTGTAATCAACAATATCAGCACCAAAAGTTAATTAGAACACTTCAAAATTCAAAAATTAATAATTTATAGTAACTTAAAATTACTTAGCTTAAACATATCGTTTCATATATTCAACACATGTCGATGTATTCAATGGACCCTCGCTTCCACCAATCCTCTGAACATCATAGGTGTCGTTTGGCTTGACTTTTAAGATTCTATATGGTCCC
Source organism: Tetragnatha versicolor (assembly GCA_024610705.1). NCBI lineage: Eukaryota > Metazoa > Arthropoda > Arachnida > Araneae > Tetragnathidae > Tetragnatha > Tetragnatha versicolor. Next base: position 70,938,164 of record JANDEH010000001.1, read on the forward strand.
AAAAACTTACTTCCAAACTTAGAACGTGGGTTAATTTGGGTTCGTTTAATTAAGACAACATCATTAACCTTATATTTGTTAGATTTTTTCCGTTTTGAATTGTAAGACTTCCTGTTTTCAGTTTGAATTTTTTGAATCTCTTCTTTAGCCTTTTTCCTTAACTCATCTCTGTTCGCTAATAAACAAGGAACGCAAGTAGAAATGTATCGTTCAATT